>JAQOWZ010000017.1:27926500-29287500 GCA_035578165.1 Stenolophus ochropezus
TTTTATGATCACAAGCCGCGGAACGAGGTAAAACAGTGCTGCTTGGTAAATGAGGTGGTAGCGGTGTCGGTGGAATTTCAGAATGTACATTAGATACCGTAGGGGTAATATTTACGTTACTAAATCTAATAGCATTCAATTTTTGCAAAAAGCTCTGGCAACTATCATCGAACGAACTTAGCATGGCAATAGGAATAGATAGAGTAGTTGGAAAAGAATTAGTGGAAGGTATTTCATCAAAATCAATTAAATTTACTACCTGGTTAGTATCAACTACACGGGACATGGAAGAAAGGGCAGATTTGATCATAGAGAGCAATCTCAAAAGCTCGCCACTTAAATGTTGAGGCAAACGAGAAATACGAAGATACAAGGCAACTAAACGAGAATTTATTTCAACTTGAAATTGCTCTACTGATTTCCTCTCCTCGTAGATATTGGATGTGTTCCACGGTAAGTGACATTTTTGAAAAAAAATAATATTAGTGCCAAATAATAAATGTAAAAATAATGTAAAGAGAAAAGCAAAGAGAAAGATAGAAATAAAAGAGTAAAGAGAGATGTTGAAAAGACCAAGCAAAACCACGAAAAATAACTTTAAATTTAAAAATATGACCAACAAAATATTAACCACGGGCCCCATGTTGGGCGCCAAAATTATTTGTGTGACGTGTGCCAGAAATTTAAAAATTATATTCAAGAAATTACCGTGATTTCTCGAAGAGAAATCACGCGTCACACACTTACCTCGACAGCTCAGAATTGGTCGTGGTATCGCTAGGTCGTGGGTCACTAAGATATTTGTAATAACAATAATAGGGATGGGCGCCAGTTGTGCCGAAAGGAAAATGGTGGACACAACAACACCGAAAATAACAAATTGAAAATGAAACTAATTTTATTTACGGCTAGTAAATACAATAGAGAAGTTAACGGGGACAATTATTGCCTATTACAAAAAAAATAATAAAATACCTTTTGTGGGGTAACAAAATATCGATGGGTCTGGAATGGCTAGGTCGTTGGAGTGAGTCCCTGGACGTCTTGGTACCGAGGTTCGGCTTGTCGACGGAATATGTACTGTTCGTGTTAGTATTAAGCAGCACCGCAGGATGTCGGACACAAGCAGTGTAGCAGCGTAAAGCAGGATAGCAGGATAATGCGTGGTGTCACCGGACTAAGCGTGTCTGGCGGTTGCGTGAGTTGTTCGTGTGTAACTGCAAACTGCTGTTTTTTGTGCGTGATGCCTGAGTACTGTGTGTAAGTTGGTACTGTGTACGTGTGCACGTGCCGCAGTACTATTCAGCTTGGATTGGAACTCCACACTCCACTACCAACAAACCTCGACCATCCAGGACCAGGAGGGAATATAAAACAAAAATTTTTAGCAGATAATTGACCCCAAAAAATAACTTGCCGTGGCAAAAATACAAAAAAATATTTATAATAAAAATGAACAAATAATTTATTTAACAATAAATAAATGCAAAAATTATTATTTACAAAAAATTTGTGCACAAAAAATACTACAAATACTTTTATAAAAAAAACTATCAGCTGGCCAGGCTGTAAAAGACCAGAAAATAAGAGAAAGAAAGAATATAATAAAGACTTGAAGGTTTTCAAGAACTAACGTTTTGACTGCGGGACTTGTAAAATTTATTACTTACTTTTTGGCTGCCAAAAAAAATAATTAACGATAAAAAGGTAACTAATGGCATCCAAAAACAAAGAGAAAAAAAATAAAAATGGAACGATACAAATTCTACTTACGACAATAAATCAGCGTGAGCTCTGTCGAAATCCCACAGTATAAAAAATAACCTAAATCGTATTCAAAAAAATATTAAGCAAACTAATAAAAAATGAATCTTTCCTATGAAAGATACACGAGAAATTTTGAATATAAGATGTAGCAAAAAAGAAACAAAGTTGAGGAGGTTTCCTCGCAAGCTTTGACAACACGTGGTTATCTAAATATTTCTTTAAAAAAGATTCGAATAAAAACAAAAAAATATTACTTTACTCACCAAAATCAGTGAAATAAAAAATCCGGAGTAAGAATATTTTAAATAAAATCTTGAAGATTTTAAAAATAACTTTAGATAAAAATTTTTAGAACAAACAAAATGCTATCAACATACGTCCGTTGTCTCAGCTTGCAGAAACTCAACTCACTCTACCGACCGCGCTCGCCTCTCAAGCAGTCAGCCGCACTAGAGATGTCGTATGGTTAATTAAAATATAAAAGATTTAAATAAAAAACCGCGAAACGAATGAAATCGTTTCAATATATATATATATATATATATATATATATATATATATATATATATATATATATATATATATATGTCTACTTAAGCTTAAAAAGCTAGGTGAATACACTGTAGATGTAACAGGCCATAAAACAGTGAACACCTCACGGGGTGTAATTTACTGTCGGGATTTATTAAACTGCTCACCAGAGGAAATAAGGGACGAAATGAAGGAACAGGGAGTTGTTGAGGTCCGGCGAATAAAAAAGAGAGAGAATGGTGAATTGGTGGATACACCTAACCATATTCTCACCTTTAACACTCCGACACTTCCGGACAAGATTAAAGTCGCCCTTTACTCGCTAAAAGTAAGATTGTATATTCCCGCGCCAATGAGATGTTTCCGTTGCCAACGTTTTGGTCATACGTCGGCCAGGTGCACAAGCCCACAGACTTACGTCTGTGGAACAGCTTTGCACGAGGGAAGAGCTGCGAAGAACCTGTTGTTTGCGTCAACTGCAAGGGTAACCACTCAGCTCGGTCACGTAATTGCCCTATTTCCAAGCAAGAGGTACCCATCCAGGAACTAGAGACGCGGGAAAATATTTCATACTTTGAGGCGAGAAATAAGGTTGTCGTGCGAACTCCCAACCCTGGAGTTTCGTATGCAAATATTACTGCTACGACAAAATCAAAACCGGAAATGTCAATGTTGGGAAAAGAACTACTCCTGCAATTAGTAACAGCACTGAAAACAGTGTTCGTTGCTAAAGAGCCATTCGTCTAGCCTTCAAGAAAATCTATGCGAACCACATCAACGCAAAGGGCATCTAGCCCTGCACAGTCTGAGATATCGGAGAAGAGAAAACGAGGAGACGATGAGGATACTATTTCCTCCGGAGAAGATTCCTCTCTATTCTCCGCCTCTTCTCAAACCTCGCACCAACCGAGGAAGAAAAAAGGTTGGCCGGTTGGTAAACCAGGGAAGCCTCGTCAGGTCCCTCTATAGTCATATCATTCTCTATGGATAACATTATCCAATGGAACATAAAGGATTGTGTTTATCATTATTGCCAGTTAAAAATGCTTCTCAACCAATTTAACCCTGTGTGCACCTGTCTCCAGGAAACACATTTTCAACCTGGGCAAAATTACACTTTGAAAAACTACTCAATAATTCGGAGAGACATTCCACCAAATGTAAGGGTACGTGGAGGTGTAGCGAAGTTAACTATGAGCAGTTAGACATTGATTCAAATCTCCAACAGCTACTGCTGTCCGTATAGCTACACCAGACGTCCTCACGGTATGCAACTTATACCTGCCTGAGGCGGACTGGGATGTAGAAGACCTGCGACAAGTTTTTCAGCAACTGCCGACACCATTCATATTGCTTGGAGATTTCAATGCTCATAATGGTCTTTGGGGTTTTGACAAAATTGACCAGAGAGGTCAACTTGTCGAACAGTTACTTCAGTCTCCGAACTTAGTACTATTGAATGATGGCTCCCCCACTTATTTTAACGCCCGATCGAGAAAATTTTCTCGAATCGACCTTACGATCATCTCTTCCGGATTGGCGAGTAGAGTTTCTTGGAAAGCCCTGGGTCACCTTTACGGGAGTGATCACTTCCCTATAGTGATCACAACAGACATCCCTAGGTGCACACAAGTACATCCTTCACGATGGCTTGTTAAGAAAGCAAACTGGCAAAAATTCAACACATCCCTTTTAGTTCCCAACATAGTGAATGATATTGACATAAATATAGAGGAACAAACCGGTAACATTATATCTGCGGCCGAAAGTAGTATCCCTCAAACGAAACCTGGGACTTATAAAAAGTCCATTCCTTGGTGGAATGAACAAGTAAAAGAGTTGGTCCAAAAGAAAAAAAGAGCTTTTAACCTCTTCAAAAAGCATCCCACTCAGGAGAACCTTATCTCGTTTAAGAGAGCTAGAGCTGTAGCTCGCAGATGTATACTCAAAAGTAAAAGTAAATCTTGGCAAGAGTATGTCTCTGGTATTTCATCAGAGACTACTACGCAAGAATGTTGGGGTAGGGTCAAACTTATCTCAGGATACGGTAACTCGTTAGGTATCTCCTACCTGAAAATGGACGATGAAACTTACACTCGCGATCCGTCAATCATCGCTGAGATAATGGCTGACCAGTTCCAAAGTGCAAGTAGCTCTCTTAATTACGAACCAGAGTTTCAAAACTCAATGGCGGTAAGAGAGACGCCTTTAGATTTCGGCACAGCCGAATATCTAAACTACAATGCCAACTTTACACTTATGGAACTGGAACACGCACTCAGCCAAGCTAAGTCTTCATCCCCAGGTCCTGATAGAGTTACAAATGACATGCTCCAACATCTTAGTCCAGCGTTCAAATTACATTTGGTTTCGGTATACAACTAGCTCTGGGAGAAAGGTATCTACCCTGATAGTTGGAGGGAAGCTATTGTGGTGCCGATTCCTAAAGTCGGTAAGGATCATACGATACCGTCGAATCATAGGCCTATTAGTCTTACGTCTTGCATCGGAAAGATATTCGAGAGAATGATCAACAACCGTCTCATGTGGCTCCTCGAAACAAATAACCTGCTCTCAGACCACCAAGCAGGGTTTCGAAAATTTCGGTCCACAGTTGATCACCTCGCTTATCTGGAAGATGCAATTCACACTGCTTTTAATAATAAAGAACATCTGGTCGCAGTGTTCTTTGACCTGGAAAAGGCCTATGATATGACATGGCGGTATCATATCCTGAAGAAGTTGCATGACTGGAACTTTCGTGGCAACTTACCGCAAACCATCATTTCGTTCTTGGCAAATCGGCGCTTTAGGGTACGCGTAGGATCGTCGTTGTCCACTGTCAGGACACTCGACAACGGAGTCCCACAAGGCTCCACATTAAGCGTCACCCTGTTTGCCATTGCGGTAAATGAACTTGTTTCCTCAATCCCTGACACTGTCCGCACGTGCTTATATGTTGACGATCTTACCATCTTTTGTTCTGCCAAAAATATGGGAGACATCAACAAAAGATTGCAAGAAGCAATTGACACTGTTTTGCACAACGCACAGGGATTAGGATTCAAGTTCTCCCACAGAAAAACTCAGTGCATGCACTTCTGCCGACTGAATCGACCACATTATAGACCACTCTTATACATGAGGGATACTACAATTCGTGTTACCGACAAAATTCGCTTCCTTGGTTTAACATTTGACCCGAAATTGACTTGGAAACCACATATCGAGGAACTCAGAACCGCTTGTCTCAAAGCACTAAACGTGGTTAAAATGTTGGCGGGTACAAAATGGGGCGTAGAACCAAAAACCCTTCTCAGGGTTTATCAATCTTTGGTTCTGTCCAAGATTGATTATGGTTGTATCGTCTATGCTTCGGCTAGACGAACAATTCTGAAATGATTGGACCCCATACACCATCTTGGCATTCGATATGCCCTTGGAGCGTTCCCCAGTACCCCCACATTAAACCTATGTTCTGAGTCAGGTCTCTCTCCCCTCGATGTCAGAAGGAATAAATTCCTTCTGATATATGTGAATAAAATCCAGTCACTTCCTGGTCATACAAACTTCAAAACTTTCTTCGACAATAGGTTTAACAGACGGCAGATCCAGACGAAACCTGTCAGCGTGCGCGCAAAAGAGCTCTTGGAAACCATGGATCTAGTACTATCACCAACCATCCCCCTGGGGGAATTGGAATTACCACCGTGGCTTGCCACCAAATGTCAATCTTAACTTGTTAAGATTTGACAAGTCCGACACCCCACCGGTACTCATACGGTCATGGTTCCTTGAAATCTTGCACAGCTACAGGGACGCTGTGATCGCCTATACAGATGGTTCTAAAACTCCCCATGGCACTGGTTGCGCTTTTGTCATTAATGACAATAAATTCATGTGGTCAATGCCGTCAGACACGTCAGTCTTTACAGCGGAGTCGTACGCTATATGGCAAACTTTACGCTATTGCGAGTTTGAAAGAACTTCTCAGAAGTTCCTCGTAGTTAGCGATTCTTTAAGCGTCCTCCAAGCCATCTCTAACACTTACACTGTTGACCCGATAATACAGAATATCCTGTCCCTCATGAAACACCTTCATGACATAGGGCGGGATATTTCTTTTCTGTGGGTACTCAGTCATATTGGGATTACAGGGAATGAGATGGCTGACGAGGCAGCACGGTCAGCTGCCGACAACGACTCCGCCGACGTATCCCTGCTGAAGCCATCAGACGTCGCTCTGATGCTAAAAAGGGAAACATTGACCACATGGCAACACAAATGGGATGGAGTTCAGAACCATCTGCACTCTATCAAACCGTCTGTTTCACCAATTGTCTTACCTAGTGATCTGACAAGAAGGGATCTAATCAAGATCCACCGTCTGAGATTGGGTCATACAAGTCTGACCCATGGCTATCGACTTAGTCGAGGTACCGCCCCTCTGTGCAACAGATGTGACGTTACTGTTACAGTACGGCACATCATCGTTGAATGTCCACAGTATGACCCAATCAGACAACATTTTGACATTGGTCAGAATTTAGTTGACCTTTTATCAGATCACGGGGAAATGAAGAAAGTTTTGAAGTTTCTGAAAGCCGTAAATCTTTACGACAAAATTTAATTTATTTATTTATTTAGTGTTATTTATTTATTTATTTATTTATTTATCTGTATTTGTATAGTAAACTGTGATATGTCTATGTTATTTTTTTTAAATGTATTGTCTTTACATTTTATTATAATGACTGCCGACGGGCAATAAACGAAGTGTTTTTAACGTGTAGTTATGTCCAAAAATTAATAATAATAAATTTTACTTACATTTCTCGATGGCTAATGACCTCTGAAGTCGATGCCTTAACCCTAAAAAAAAAATATATTATTATTATTCCCCCCCGTGGACCCACCTTGTCGTGGTAGGGGGGCTTAGTACCCCTCTGTTGCCAGCAGAAGGGGAACTAACGGGTCCCGGACCCTTTTCTATAATGATTTTTGCTATGACTTTGGATTACGTTGATCGGCTCCTGTAGTAGAGGCGCTGGGAGTGGCCGGGTGCACCGGTCAGTGGTGTAAGTGTTGTGAGCCAGGAAAAGGTGGTAGTACCCCGGTTCCTGGTCATAAAGAACTTGGACGGTAATTTTGACAAAGTAAGCCTATTCGTTTTACATAAACTGTTATATGGTGTAGTCGGTACTGTAAAGACAGCCCGAAAAACAAAAGATGGTTTGTTCATAGAAACTACGTCAATAGCCCAGGCAGAACGGCTACTGAAGCTAAAAAAACTTGGAGAATTCACTATTGACGTAGTTAGCCATAAGACAATTAACACCTCAAGAGGTGTAGTTTATTGCCGCGATCTGCTAAACTGCACTCCTGAGGAGATACGAGACGACATGAGGGACCAGGGAGTTGTCGAGGTTAGGCGGATGAAGAAGCGTGAGAATGGAGAGCTGGTGGACACACCAAACCACATTCTCACCTTCAACACTCCTAAACTACCGGCTACCGTGAGGGTAGCATTTTATTCCCTCAAAGTGAGGATGTTCGTTCCGGCACCAATGAGGTGCTTTAGATGCCAGCGTTTCGACCACACTTCCGCTAGATGCACTAACCCTCAGGTTTGCATCTGCGGAAAAGAACTGCACGAGGGCAAAAGCTGTGAGGAACCTTTACAGTGTGTTAACTGTAAAGGTAATCACTCAGTTCGTTCCCGAAACTGCCCTATTTATAAACAGGAAGCTGCCATCCAAGAACTGAAAACCCGAGAGAACATCACTTACCTTGAGGCTAGGAATAAAATAGTCGTTCGCACTCCCAATCCGGGAGTATCGTATGCATCTGCCGTGACCTCGACTCAAAAAACTCCAGCTGAAACTTCCGCGATTGTTAAAGAGCTACTACCACAATTGGTAGCTGCTCTGAAAACAATATTCTTGAGCAAAGATAGTTTCGCTCATCCGGAAACGCGTGCGCCACGCGCTCTTCCGAGAAGAGCAACCAGCCCGACACTCTCTGAGGTGCCGGAAAAACGCAAACGTGGGAAGGGAGGAGAATCCTCTTCTGAGGATTCCTCAGTATACTCCGCCTCCTCACAAAACTCTTCACAACAATTGAAGAAAAGAGGCAAAGGTTGGCCTCTAGGGAAGCCGAGGAAGCCGAAAAACGGTGTATAGATCCATTTTTTCCACACTTTTATGGATAATATACTCCAGTGGAACATCAAGGGCTGTGTGTACCACTATTGCCAACTGAAGATGCTACTAACGGAGTTCAACCCGTTATGTACGTGTCTTCAGGAAACTCACTTCAAACCTGGCCAAGCATATTCGCTGAAGAACTATTCAATAGTCCGGAGAGACATGGAACCCAACGTCAGGGTTCGAGGTGGAGTGGCCATCATTCTAAGACAAGATGCAATCTTCGAGCAAGTCCGTGTCGATACTGATCTCCAAGTAGTTGCAATCCGAATGTCCGTCCCAACTGTCCTCACGGTGCGTAACATTTACCTACCAGAGGCAGGCTGGGACCTTCATGACATTCGTCATGTCATAGGACAATTGCCCACCCCGTTTGTACTACTTGGAGATTTCAATGCCCACAATGAGCCCCGGCTCTGATCATAGAGATCCAAGAGGGCTCATTATCGAAGATCTCTTGCATTCCACGGATCTTGTTCTAATGAATGATGGTTCACCCACCTACTTTAACGCGCGGTCAAGGGATTTCTCCCGTATCGACCTGACCATGGTATCTCCGAGACTAGCGAGTAGATTCTCTTGGCGAGCACTTGACGACCTGCACGGTAGTGATCACTTTCCGATAGTGATCACTACGGACACCCCCACTACCAACCAGGTTCGTCGAGCCAAGTGGCTCTTTGCCAAAGCGAATTGGTCAGCGTTTGAAGCGGCTTTAGTAACTCCAGACCCTACAGAAGATGTTCAATTATCCATAATGGATCTAACAAGCAATCTATTAAAAGCAGCAGACACGGCTATACCTTCCACCAAACCGGGTATCTACAAACGTAGATTACCCTGGTGGAACACGGAGGTTCAAGGTCTTGTACGGGCCAAGAAAGCTGCTTTTAGAGATTCAAAAAAACACCGTCCGAGGCTAATTTAATAGCCTTCAAAAGAGCCAGGGCATTAGCCCGTAAGCAAATATTGGAAAGCAAGAGAGCCTCCTGGAACGCATATGTCTCTGGCATTTTGTCAGAGACAACCACTCAGGAGTGTTGGTCAAGGGTGAAAAGCATCTCGGGTAGGGGTTATTCACCCCCGTTGACCCACCTGAAACGGGATGAAGAAACGATAACGAGCGACGTTAACGTAATTGCAGAGTTATTGGCGGATCAGTTTGAGAGCACTAGTAGCTATCAAAACTATGATCCGCAGTTTCTACTGGGTAAAAATGGAAGGGAAGTGCAGTTGGACTTCACTCCAGAAGTTCAACAATCACTTCCATACAATGACCCTTTCACCATGGGCGAACTTAACTCTGCAATTGCTCATGCATCGTCTTCATCCCCGGGACAGGATAATATCTCCAACGAGATGCTTAAACACCTCACTCCGGCGTTCAAAACCTCCTTGCTTTCCGTATTCAACACGCTATGGCTCGAGGGAAACTACCCTACCGTATGGAAGGAAGCAATTATTGTTCCCATTCCAAAGGTAGGGAAAGACCCTCTCTAGGCTTCCAGTTACAGACCTATAAGCCTAACATCATGTATAGGGAAACTGTTGGAACGGATGGTAAACAACCGGTTAGTTTGGTGTCTCGAGACCCGAGGTCTGTTGAGCGAGCACCAAGTCGGTTTTCGGAAATACCGATCCACCACCGACCAACTAGTGTACCTAGAGCATGAAATACACAAGGCTTTTAAAAATCGCGAGCATTTGGTAGCAGTCTTTTTCGATCTCGAAAAGGCCTACGATATGACATGGCGGTACCATATTCTGCAAAAGTTGCATAGTTGGGGTTTCAGGGGTAATCTACCCCCGTTCATTAGCGCTTTCCTTAATGACGGGACATTCAGAGTTAGAGTCGGTAACGTCCTATCCTCCAGCAGGACCTTGGAAAACGGCGTACCACAAGGCTCTACCTGAGTGTCACGTTGTTCATCATTGCGGTCAACGACCTTATATCCGGCCTCAGCAACACTGTTGGTATCTGCATGTACGTTGATGATCTCACCGTTTTCTGTCGTTCAGAGAAAATGAGAGACATCAACCGTACATTGCAAGCAGCAATCAATCAGATTGACCAAAACGCTGTAGGTACCGGATTTAAGTTTTCCCAAGGAAAGACGCAATGCATGCACTTTTGCAGATTGAATCGTCCTCATTATGGCCCCATGTTATATCTTCGAGACGAGAACATTAGGTGTAGGGACAGGGTTAGATTTATTGGTCTTACGTTTGACCCGAAACTAACCAGGAAACCTTACCTAATGGAACTGAAAGCCAAATGCTCGCAATCGTTGAATTGTCTCAAAGTCCTCGCTGGTACTAGGTGGGGTGCTGAGCCTCAAACACTCCTGCGAGTGTATCAGGCCCTAGTACTCTCCCGGATCGATTATGGTTGTATTGTTTATGCGTCCGCTGCGAAGGGTTCTCTGAGGTTGCTAGATCCGGTTCACCACGCAGGTATCCGATATTGTATCGGTGCCTTTCCGTCGACACCTACGGCAAGTCTTTGCTGTGAATCCGGACTAGCACCTCTTCATACGAGGCGTATGAAACTCATCGCCGCATATGTATGCAAAATGAGAGCACAATACAACCATAAATACTCCACGATCCTGTTCAGGGAGAACATCAGGTCGCAGACTTTAACAAGACCATTATGTGTCCGGTCTAGAGAACTTCTGACTAGCATCAATTACCTTTTGCCGCAAGTCATGGACATAGGGTTTTCAGAAACGTGGCTGATCCCCCCGGCCGAAGTCATACTGGATCTTCTCCAGTATGACAAGCACTCCTGCCCACCGGTATTGATAACTCAGAAGTTTCTCGAAATCATTAGTATGTACCCGGAAGTGAAGGTTATTTTCACGGACGGGTCAAAAACTAATGAAGGTTCTGGCTCGGCTCTAGTCGTCAACGACGTTGCCCACTCTTGGTCGCTGCATTGTGATGCGTCGGTATACACTACCGAGGCTTATGCCATATGGCAAGCATTGCTCTACTGTGATCTCAATTATACTCAGTTGCACTGCATCATCGCTAGTGATTCCCTCAGCGTTCTACACGCCATCACCGACCACTCCACATCAGACCCTGTCATTCAGATGATTTTATCCAGGATAAAGCATCTGTCTGACATGGGTAAACGGGTTCTGTTCATGTGGATTCCAAGCCACGTAGAAATCAGAGGGAATAAACTAGCCGATGAAGCGGCACGTCAAGCCGCTGAAAGAGACACAGTAGAGGTACCGGCCATCAAGTATACCGATGCTAAAAATGCAGTATACCGGAGATTGTCCTAGTTGTGGCAACAGGACTGGGACAGGGTGGATAACCACCTACGCCGAGTCAAACCTGTGATCGGACACATGAGTCTTTCCCATGATCTTAGCAGACAGGCCAAGTGAAAGTCCACCGGTTGCGTCTGGGCCATACAGGCCTCACACATCGGTACAGGCTTGCACGGGAACCTCAGCCCTTCTGCGAGGACTGTCAGGTCCCGTTGACTGTACCGCATGTACTTGTGACATGTCCTGCTTTACAACCGGTGAGACAATTATTTCACCTTGGTGATGACTTGCGTCTAATACTGACAGATCATGGGAAGATTAAGGAAGTCATTAACTTCCTTAAAGCCTGCGACCTGTACAGCAAAATTTGAGGACTTTGAGACAGCGATTTTTATCTTTTTATTAATTTATTTATTTTAACGTGTTAAATTATTTTGTATTGTCATATATATGTATTTGTATAATTATTTTGTGTTTGTCCAAAATCTAATTTTAACATTTGACAATGCCGACGAGCTATAAACAGTGATATTTATCTGTGATATTATTTTAACATGTTGTGATGTCCTTATATGATAATAGTATTTTAAACTTAGTAAGGCCGACGGGCAAAAAACGGAAGTTTTAACGTGTCTGTGTCCTAAAAATAATAATAAAATTTTATCTATGTTTTATAAGTACCTAATATATAGGTACTTACCTGTGGAATTCTAGTCATAACAGGAATAAAAATAATAAATACTTACCTTAAGTCTGGCTAATGGCCCTGGCAGCCGATGCCTTCAACTTAAAAAAAATAAATATTATTATTATTATTATTATTATTATTATATTCCCCCCCGCGGGCCCACATTGTCGTGGTGGGGGGGGGGGGTTAGTACCCCTCTGTTGCCAGCAGAGGGGAAACTAACGGGTCCCGGACACTTTTGGATTTTGACTCTTGCTATGACTTTGGATTACGTTGATCGGCTCCTGCAGTAGGGGCGCTGGGAGTGCCCGGGTGCTCTGATGCCGAAAGGGTGGTTGGTGCGGGAGTCCTCCCGCGGCGTCAGAGAGGAAGGGCTGATGTGAGCTTGCTCTGCCCATGCGTCGAAGCTACAGGAGTCAGGAGCCAGCCACTTCGGGCCCTGATCAGGAAGTGTGAGATGGGTACAGGTGTCGGAACCTCTACTGCCCCGAGCGAGTCCGACCCGTCCGTGTATTCCGGGGTCGGTTAAACGGTTTAGGTTGGGCCCCGGGGAACTGGGGTAGGATGAGTCCGAGGGTATACCCGTTCCCAACTTACCGGCCCGCTCCTTCTCACACGATGCGCTGGACAAACTGATATAAAACATGAACAAAGGGGAGGACAAATCTAAAACAACACCCGGCAAGCCAGCCGACAAAAAAGGCCCGTCTGGTGGGACGGTAAAAACCCCCGGGGAGAAAACCCCGCAAAAAAATCAAGGCTCCCAGTCGGGGAACGAGAGCGGCCTTAATAAGCCGCAAAGTAGTGTTGTTTCTGTTGAGCATAACAAAGTGAGTCAGGAAAAGGTGGGCCCTGTACCCCGGTTCCTGGTCATTAAGAGAACTGGTGGAGGAAATTTTGACAGGATATGCCCGTTTATAATACATAAACAGCTCTTTGGACTTATTGGAACAGTCAAAGCAGCAAAAAAGACGAAAGAAGGTTTTTTTATAGAGACCGCTTCAGCAGCGCAAGCTGAACGTCTCCTTAAATTAAAAAGGCTGAGTGAGAACGATATATATGTTTCGGGGCATAAAACCATGAATTCTTCTCGTGGTATTGTATATTGTCGAGATCTACTCAACTGTAGACTTGAAGAAATTCAGTCAGAGATGGAAGAACAAGGTGTTATTGAAGTCAGGAGGATCAAGAAACGTGAAAGTGGTGAATTGGTGGATACACCTAATCACATCCTGACTTTCAATACACCAAAACTCCCGGATAAAGTCAACGTAGCGTTCTACTCGCTCAAAGTGCGATTATATATTCCCGCGCCTATGCGTTGTTTTCGTTGCCAACGCTTTGGGCATACCTCGGCAAGGTGCGTAGGCTCACAGATCTGCTCGTGTGGCAAGGCCTTACACGAGGGCAAAGAATGTCAGGAACCCATGACCTGTGTTAACTGCAATGGTCCTCATTCTGCTAGGTCACGCAATTGCCCAATGTATAAACAAGAGGTTGTCATACAAGAAATCAAGACGCGGGAAAATATATCTTACTTTGAGGCGAGGAACAAGGTAGTCGTACGAACTCCTAATCCGGGAGCTTCATACGCGACTGCTGCTGGCAATGCCCCGAAACCCAGCAAATCAGACGTGACGGGTTTAGTAAAAGAGCTACTACCTCAACTGGTAGCAGCTCTTAAATCCGTCTTCTTCACGCGAGATCCTTTCACGGCACCTACAAGCCGTGTAACTCGCACTACCTCGTCGCAAAGGGCATCGAGCCCTACGCCATCGGAGGTGGCTGAGAAGAGGAAAAGAGGAGTGGATGAGGATTCCATCATCCTCGTCGTCTCAGACGAGGAATCCTCCTCAGTCTATTCCGCCTCTTCTCAAACTTCGGGCGTACAGCCGAAGAAGAAAAAGAAATGCTGGGAAAAAGGTAGATCAAGGAAGCCAAAGTAAATTTTTCTAATTCATCACTTTTATGGATTCCATTCTTCAGTGGAATATAAGGGGATGTGTATTCCATTATTGCCAGCTTAAGATGCTATTTAATCAGCTAAACCCTATGTCTTGTCTCCAAGAGACACACTTTCTGCCAGGACAACCGTACAACCTGAAGAACTACTCAATAATCCGGAGAGACATGCCACCGAACATAAGGGTTCGTGGAGGTGTATCCATCATTTTACGGAGCGATGTCAATTATGAGCAAGTCGACATCGACACAAATCTCCAAGCAGTAGCAGTCCGCATTGCTACACCAGCCGCTCTCACGGTATGCAATGTATACCTTCGTGAGGCAGACTGGGATGTAGAACACTTACGGCACCTCATTTGGCAATTGCCGACACCGTTTGTATTGCTTGGAGATTTTAATGCTCATAATGGTCTGTGAGGCTCTGACCACACGGCTGAACGAGGTCGACTCGTCGAGGAGTTTCTCCAAGCTCCTCACCTCGTACTCATGAATGATGGCTCACCAACGTACTTTAACGCCAGGTCGATGTCGTTTTCACGAATCGACCTTACAATTGTTTCTTCCGGATTGGCGAGTAGATTCTCATGGAAGGCCCTCGGTGATCTCTATGGGAGTGATCACTTTCCAATAGTGATCACTACGGATGTCCCTAAGTGCACACAGGTCTATCCAGCACGCTGGCTTCATAAAAAAGCTGACTGGCAAAAATTTCACATGTCCCTTTCTGTTTCCACCGTACTAAGTGATGATATAGAGAAACTTACAAGCAGCATTATATCTGCTGCTGAAAACAGTATCCCACAAACAAGACCCGGAACCTTCAATAAATCCATCCCATGGTGGAATGAGAAGGTACAAGAGTTGGTCCATAAGAAAAAAAGAGCTTTCAACCTCTTTAAGCGGTATCCAACACAAGAAAATCTCATCTCCTTTAAAAAAACCAGAGCAGTCGCTCGTCGTTGTATACTTGAGAGTAAATGCAAATCTTGGGAAGAGTACGCCTCTGACATTTCGACAGAGACTACTACTCAAGAATGCTGGGCAAGAGTCAAGCGGATTTCAGGCCGTGGTAACTCGTCAGGCATTTTCTGCCTGAAACTGGACGACGAAACCTACACTCGCGATCCACCAACCATCGCTGAGATTATGGCTGACCAGTTCCAAAGTGCAAGCAGCTCACGCAGCTATGAGCCAGAATTTCAAAATTCAAGGGCTCTGCGTGAGAGAGATTAACAGGCACTTGCAAGAAGCAATTAACATTGTATTGCATAATGCACAGGATTTAGGGTTCAAGTTCTCCCACGAGAAGACCCAGTGCATGCACTTCTGCCGACTGAATCGACCACACTATGGACCACTGTTGTATATGAGGGATACTGTCATCCGTGTTGCTGACACGGTACGCTTCCTTGGTCTAATTTTTGATCCAAGAATGACCTGGAGACCACACGTAGAGGAACTCAGAACCGCGTGCCTCAGAGCCCTGAACTTGGTGAAAATGTTGGCGGGTACAAGATGGGGCGCAGAGCCAAGGACCCTTCTGAGGGTCTATCAGTCTTTGGTTCTGTCCAAGATAGACTACGGTTGTATCGTTTATGCTTCCGCTAAGCGTACAACAATAAGTCGTCTGGACCCCATACACCATCTGGGCATTAGATATGCCCTGGATGCGTTCCCTAGTACCCCCACATTGAACCTGTGTTCTGAGTCGGGTTTGTCTCCCCTCAACGTCAGAAGGAAGAAATTCTTCTTGACGTACGTGTGTAAGCTCTGGTCATTACCTGGACATAAAAACTTCGAAACATTCTTCTCGGACAATAGGTACAACAGACGACTGATCCAGACAAAACCTGTCAGTGTTCGCGCAAAAGAACTCCTGGAATCCATGAACCTAGTACTGCCCCCAACTTCTCCTCTCGGAGAGTTGGAAGTACCACCGTGGCTTGTTGCACCAGTCGGCGTCAACCTTAGTCTTCTAAGGTTTGACAAGTCCGACACGCCACCAGTACTTATACGGTCATGGTTCCTTGAGATCTTGAACACTGAGTATAGGGACGCTGCGATCATTTATACAGATGGTTCGAAAACTCCCCATGGCACCGGTTGCGCTTTTGTCTTTCATGACAGTCCACACATATGGTCAATGCCTCGTATCACGTCAGTGTACACAGCAGAGTCATACGCTCTATGGCAGGCACTACGCTTCAGCGAGTTTTCAGAAGCTCGCAAAGTAGTCTTGGCCAGTGACTCACTGAGCGTCCTCCAAGCCATCTCGAACCCCTTCGCCCTTGACCCGATTATACAGAGCATCCTGTCCCTCATGAAACATCTTCATGACATAGGGAAGGATGTGTCTTTTCTGTGGGTCCCGAGTCACGTCGGGATTAAAGGGAATGAGATGGCCGATGAGGCAGCAAGGTCAGCTGCTGATACCAAATCTGCTGATGTATCTCTCGTCAAGCCATCAGACGTCAAACTGATGGTGAAGCGAGAAGTATTGGCCATATGGCAACAAATATGGGATAGAGTAGAGAACCATCTACATAGTATAAAACCGTCTGTTATGCCGATTGTCCTACCGCGCGATCTGTCGAGAAGAGATCTAGTCAAGATCAACCGTCTCAGATTGGGTCATACAAGTCTCACACACGGCTATCGACTTAGTCGAAGTCCTACCCCCCTGTGCGACAGATGTGGCGTTACTGTCACAATACGTCACATTCTTGTCGACTGTCCACAGTATGACCCACTGAGACAGCTATTTGACATTAGTCATGATATAGCTGATCTCTTGACAGATCACTCGCATATGAAGAATGTTTTGAAGTTTTTAAAGGCTGTCAATTTATATGACAGGATTTAACTAATTTATTTATTTTTCTATGTTATTTATTAATATTTGTCGATTTTAACTGTGCCACGTCTATATTAATTTAATCAAATATTATTTACTATTTTAAATGTGACGTCCCTACCTTTTATCTCACATGACTGCCGACGGGCAATAAACGGGTTTTTAATGTGTAGTGTCGTCCTATAGATAAAAATAGCACTTACCTGCCGACGGGCAATAAACGGGTTTTTAATGTGTAATGTTGTCCATTACATAAAATAATAATTACTATTGCTAGTATGGCTAATGACCCTAGTAGTCGACGCCAAAAACTGTTTTAGAATAATTATTTCATCTATAATTATTGTGCCATGTATGTCCTTTATTTGTTTTAGTTGCACTTGTCCACGCTTCTTGTGACTGTTTACAATTTTATAGAACAGTTTTTGATTTTCTTTAAAAATTTTACTTCCATTTTTGTTCCAAACTCCTCCCATGATTTTTTCTTTGCCAATGTAGTTAAGTTTTTGACTATTTTCCGGTGTTGCTTATATGATTCGTAGTCTTGTTCCCTTTTAGTACTAAGATATTTTTTCCATTTTTTTTTCATTTGGATTTCCTCGGACCACCAGTACGTCTGTTTCTTGAATGAACTTATATTTTTAGTACCACATGCCTCTTCTGCTGCCTTTAGTAAAGTATTTTTGAATATGGTCCACATTTTCTACATCTTCCGTATTTGGGTCGTTAATATTTATCAATATGTTTTCTTGGTATTTTTCCTTCACTAAATGATCTTTTAATTTTTAAGTTTTAATAATTCGTTTAGGCTATGTTTTGTTTTTGTATTTTCTTGTTTCAGATATACTGCTAATTTTCATTTTTGCTCTTACGAGGAAATGGTCGCTGCCAATTTCATACTCTCTCATTACTTTTACGTCTGTTATTAAGCTTCTATGTCCTTTTCCTATTAGGATGTAATCTATAATGAATTTTTCACTCCTTGAAGGCTCCCATCTTGTGATTTTATGTATATCTATGTGTTTGAATGTTGTATTCATTATCACTAAAATATTTATGATGCAGAAGTGTATTAATCTGTTTCCGTTATTATTTTTGAAGTTTTCTCCATATGGTCCCATTATACATTCATATCCTCTATGGTTATTACCTACTCTGGCGTAAAATCTCCTTATAAACAAATTGGATCCTCATATAATTCAATAATTTGTTGAAGTTCTTCCCAGAGTTTGTCTTTCATGCATGCGATTTCATCTTCATTTGGTCCGTATACGATAACAAGGTTTATTTTATTATTTTCATCAACTTGTAGGCCAACACATAAAATTCTTTCTGAATAACTTATCCAATCTATTATATTTTGTTCTATATTACTTTTTATTATACAACCCACACCTCCTTGACTTCTTTGGCTATTATCTACCCCACTGTACAGGATGGCTGATTTTTCATTGTCCCGGGCATATCTCCTGAAATATTAAATATACAAGAAAAAGCTAAATAGGAAACTTGTGTAATAAGACCTGGTCTATAAAACAGCGTTAACAGATGTTTTCCATGGCCTACTGATTTGGCGGAAATATATTTAACTTCGGTTTTTTAAATAAAACACCCTGTTTTTTTACGGAATAAGATTCTACATCAATTTCTCTTTACAATTATATAAAACAAGTGGAGGTTTGCCATTAATTTAAGCTTAATAATGTAAAAAATAAAATTATGTGATCCGGCTGTGATTTGCAATTATATTATTGTTTGATTATTAGTTGAAAAGGTGTTGTACTTCGTAATTACAAAAGAAAAACTTGAAATTTAAATTAAGGTTGTTTTAATTTTATTGATTATAGAGCATATTATAATAAAAATAATGTCAACTCATAATTTTTTTTGTTGTTTTTTGTTACTTATTAAATAAAAACCATACAACTCTTCTAATAAACACTTGTAACAGATTTATAAAAAAAAATTAGTGATTAAAAATGAGAAAACACAGCCGACTTAAATCATTTTATTTTTTGCAATGTTAAGCATAAATTAAAGGCAAACCCCCACTTGTTATACATAATTGTAAAGAAAAATTGATGTAGAACCTTATTCCGTAAAAACATACAAGGTGTTCCATTTAAAAAACCAAAGTTAAATATATTTCCGCCAAATCAGTAGGCCATGGAAAACATCTGTTAACGCTATTTTATAGACCAGGTCTTGTTACACAAGTTTCCTATTTAGCTTTTTCTTGTATATTTAATATTTCAGAAGATATGGCCTGGACAATGAAAAATCAGCCACCCTGTATATGAATACATGATTATTCTTTAATTTTGTAATACCTTTACCCTTGTTTTTAGTTTCCGTAACTGCTAATAAATATAATCCCGATTTTTCAAATTCCCCTTCTAATTCTGATTCTTTCCCGTTTAAACTGGTAATATTCCATGTACCAAAACTCATTGTCCTTTTCCTTTGCATTTTCTTTGTATGTTGGCCTATTTCATGTATTAGTTTTTTGGAATGTTATCTTGTATTTCTTGTACACCATTCATCTCATCTACCCAAATAAATTTTTTACCATTTATATACAATTTCTGGTAATCAATTTTTACATTCTCATTTCTTGCTTTGGAATCTTTTGCCAATATTTGTAGATTACTTTGTATTCTTTGTTCTTCTTTTGTGAGATGTGAGATGCCCATATATATATATATATATATATATATATATATATATATATATATATATATATATATATATATATATATATATATATATATATATATATATATATATATTGTGACGTCGTTACTTCGCCAGTCCGTAACGTTCTCGAAAACGTGTGACCGACTACGGCGTTACCTACGCGTCAAACAAGAACTGGTGCAAAAGCACCGGAATTAGTTGACAGGTTACGGTATAATAAAATATACAAACGCTGTCGCACTACTTATGGCCAAATCTCGGGCGCCACTCTACGTAACGGTAGAGACGTCTAACTCGCAGGCTTCCAGTGACGACGGCCACGGATATCTCAATGGAGAAAAATGTCCAAGGTACGGATTCCAACATGGGTTGTGGTCGCTCGCTTGAACACAACATCACGGAACGACTTTCCAAAAAAGATAGTAAAAAGACGTAAATAAAAGCATAAATAAATTTAGAATAAAAATCGGTTATTCTTACAACCTGCGTTGCTCGCTCACCCACGTGCACGCGATGCGAGGGCGAGGTAAAAACGAACGCAAAACCAAATTCAGCAGAACTATCCTTGATTAGTCCTGGCGGTGGCCGATGGACAAGCCGAATCCTGTTCCGCGGCTCACGAAGCAAAATGACGGTTTCGAGGATTCTTTCTACGCCGAAATTCATCCAAAATTATCTTGATAGTGGTAGCGCAATCACTAGTTCTTCTCTGCCCCTAGTAATCGGAATTCACAAACTATCGCAACTTACGCACAACTCGTGTACGAGATGAAAACGAACGATTTTTTTCACAAACACGTTTTGCTCACATAAGGGTGTAACAAACGGCAAAACACTATTCCAATTTTCCCATAAATACTTCACTTCCACTTACCTTACGTTCACCAGTGGAAGGATAGGAAAACGAATGAAAATAATTCAAATAAAAATCTCTGCTTCACAACTTGTATTCATTACGTCTTTATTTGGCCAAAAACTTACTCAAAAAAAACTCCGAGTCGGTCAACGACCGCGCTTTTATAAATGTTCACCCCTTCCCCTCCGTACCTATCATCAGAGGTGAACATAGTAACAAAACAATTACAAATACAATATAAAAATATAAATAAATAACATTTAACATTAATACGATACAAACAGTAATAAAAACACTTACTATTGCCTTAAGTCACTAAACGAGTTAATTTCGCCGCATGAAATTAACTGAACGAGTAACTTGACTACAACTCAAACACATGTTCGGTGGTTATGTTCTTCAAAACTACACTTTCACAAAAACCACTGCACTACACTACGTAGAACATTATCTTGCATCTTATGGTGTTCGAATCAAGAAAATCAGAGTAATGGTTTGTAGAACAACTTCACAAAAACACGATGTAAACAAATAAAACGCCATGTTGATCTGCCATTACTAGACATGCGCGCGCTGGCCTTGCGCGGTTGCTTGATTCAAATGCAAAGTCTAGGCAATAGTTTTTAAAATACTTGGAAGGTAGAGCTTCGGTAAATTAGATATCAAATTTACGTTCAAAAATACTGTCAAAATAAAACTGCATCGTGACGCTTCGTCACAATATATATAATTACTGTTTTAATGTAATGCATACAGGGCTGACGAGAGACGGGTGCAGGGGGTGTAAATTACCCGGGGCCCGGCCTCTACCAAGGGGCCCGGAGCAAAAAAAAAATTATTTTTAATAATAAAATAAAATATTTTACTAATATTTTTAAAATAAATACTTTCTCCATATAATATTTACCTCATAGTTTTTGTCATTATTGAATATATAATTAAATTAAATAAAAATATTATATACGTTTTACGTTACGTTTTTTCTTAAATCTTGTTTTTATTCCTTTATTCCTTATTTATTAATTATTTCGCCATTGGGGGGCGGGGTTTGTGCGTAAAAAATTCAGAGTACCGGGGCCCGAAATTTCTCTCGGCGGCACTGAATGCATATTACATCACTCGGCTTTTGCTGCCCTCGCTCACTACGTTTGCTCGTGCATCAGAAATCTTCGGGATGTAATATGCCCATATCTTACCTTATGACGCAATATACTATTACCATATGTTTATAATTTGAAGTAAATAATTTTAGTTTACCTTTGTAATATTTCTTTATAGCACAACTGATAATAAATTAATATGATAACTTCAAAAGTAATACTCATGTAAAGATAAGGAATAAGGATCTGAAATAATCATAAAATATCTGAATTAGAAATAGTTACTAAAATGATTTTTTTATAATAATACTGTATTCGGCTCTACCAATTACATTGTTATTTCAAAGGGCGCCCACCACTCGAGGGTTAAATGCAAATCTGTTTCAAAACTATAGAAAATTTAATAAATTTCTATCTTCTGTTACTTAGTCTATACACTGTGAGAAGATTTTATAACAAACTTTCATTTATTTATAAATATATATACAGGTGTTCCATTTAAGTGTGCCACCATTGCTATCTCGAGAACTATAAGAGCTACGAAGTTGGTTAAATTAACAAAGAACCAACATTTTACAAGACTAATAAAAGGAGCAAAAAAAATTTTTTTTTCGTTCAGTGGTTCTCAAAATACCGGTCACAACTGGAACACCCTGTATATATATATATATATATATATATATATATATATATATATATATATATATAAATTATGTAGTGATGTATTTCACAATAATTATACACTTTTAGCTGTACTTTTCCACTTGTCTAGAAATGTAATATAAACCCCTGTGACTAAGATAAGTTGTTCATTCCTCTCTGAATTCTCTTGTATTAACATTGTAACTGCATTAAATAAAATATAATTATTTTTTTTTTCAAATATTTTAAATCAAAATATTTAATTGGCGCAGTCGGTAGAATACGTCGACACAATTGTAAAATCAATCAATACATTTTTGTTACTTTTTCAAAAGTTTTACGACGTTTATCCTAATTTTCTACACGGCTTTATAAGCCCACCAAGGTCTAACCACGACCTACCAGGGTCTAACCACGGCCCATCTTTAACCCACCAAATCGAGACTGGCAACTTGCTGTTCCAAAGGAGATCACGTCCTCATCACCAGAGTACTTGCTGTTCTACCCTTGGTCCACGTCGCCAGAGATTTGCTGCCGTTCCAGTTCCAATCACGTCTTCAGATCTACGAGGAATCAGCGACCCGGTGATGTCCGTAAAGCATCAAACACTCATCATATTATTTACAATAACTTTGTAAGTAAAATTTTTTAACTATTTTTTTGTAATACACAAAAGTATTGAGAGATCGTTATAATCTCAAACAAAATAAATTAACCTATGTCTGGCTCAGAATCTGATTCTGACATTGAAATAAACAATTCTATTAGAACTTTAATTCTAAAACCTAGTAGATTAAATATCACAAACAGCTCAAACAGCTCAATCATGACCACAACACTTTCAGAATTAAAAAATCTTTCTGAAATCATTCCTTCATATAATGGAGATATTAAAATACACAATAACTTTATCAGTGCCGTAGACGATGTACAAAAAACATTAACCAATATTGTATTAACACCCATTCAGAAGACATACCTCTTCGGATTAATAAAAACTAAACTCACACACAAAGCTGCTGAATTAGTATCAGAAAATAAATTTGAAGATTGGGATGATTTAAAAATTTACCTTACAACAAATTTCTGCGGTAAAAGTACAGCCGAAACAATATTATTAGAAATTTTACAAATAAAAAATAAAACTAGCACAGACAAAACTCTAGAAAGCATTTCTCAAAAATTTTCGCAATATAAATCAAAAATTTTATTAAAAGAATATAACCAATTACAGAAAAATGCAATAATAAACGAAAATCAAAAATTAGTAGTATCACATTTTATAACATTTCTACCTTTATCAGTAAGAGGATCATTTATTGTTAAACAACCTAGCACTTTAGAAGAGTGTAAATGTTTATTGAGAAATGAATGTAATTACTCACACCAGAACTTACACCAATCACCCATGTTAAAAGATAAACAAAATTTTAGTTTCAATATACCACCAAAAAAATTCCCTGGCCAACAATTTCCCTCCAAACCAATACAAATTAACAATAGTCAATCACAACAAAAACCTTTTGCTCCTCGACAAAATTTTAAAAAAAATTACGAAACAAAACGAACATTCCAACCTAAACCGATGACACAGCAAACAAGACTTACCACACCTATGTCAACGCAGACAATCCAACAAAATTATAATCTTAACGAAAGTTCTGAAGAACAATTCGAACAGACTACTGACGAATACGAATACGTAGAAAATGACGAGGAAAATGAAAACGATTCTTTTTTAGAATTAGAGACAGAAATAGAGGAACAAAACAAGTAATGTCTAGTTTAACATATAATTTGCCATCGTTACAAATAAAAGATTATGTCATTTTATTAGATACGGGCTCAAGCATTAATTTAATACATCCACATCTAGTCAATTTCAAAAAAATTAAAACTTATGAAGAAAAATGTACTTTCACAACAGTAAACGGTAAATCATCTATTTCACATTATGTAATTTTGAAAATAAATAAGATCCCATTAAAATGATATGTTTACAAATTCCACAAGGAATATAATTTATTATTAGGTATTGAAGCGTTTAAAAAATTAAATATCCAAATTGATTTTGTAAAAAATTCTGTTAATATTCAAGGAAAAGAGAGTAATTACAAAATAACATCAAAACTTGCAAACAAAATAATAACATACAAATCCGCTCTGAACATTTAAATAAAATTGAAAAATCAAAATTGAAAACACTCATAAATAATTTCAAAGATCTTTTTCCAAAACCAAACGAACAATTGTCCTGTACAAATTCATGGGAACACAAAATAATTCTTAATAATGAAACCCCTATTCATACAAAAAATTACAGACTTCCACAAATTTATGAAAGTGATATCGAATCGAAGAGCATATTCAAAAAATGTTGCAAGAAAAAGTTATATAGCCGTCTCATTCCCCATGGAATTCTCCCATTTGGATAGTTCCAAAGAAGCTAGACGCTTCTGGTAAGCGAAAAACGCGATTAGTAATCGATTTTAGGAAAATAAACGCTCAAACAAAAGATGACAAATTTCCCATTCCCAATATTGACACCTTATTGGACCATATTGGTCACTCAAAATACTTCACGACTTTAGATTTACATTCAGGCTTCCATCAAATTCCTATGAATAAAAACGACATCGAAAAAACCGCATTTTCCACACAATCTGGTTATTACGAATTTTTACGTATGCTTTTCGGCCCAAAAAACGCCCCCGCGACATTTCAAAGAATGATGAATATTGCATTGGGAGACTTAGTAAACAAAATTTGTCTAGTATACTTAGATGACGTAATTATTTTTGGCAAAACTCTTGAAGAACATTTAAATAATATAAAATTAGTTTTCGAAAAATTAAGAGAAGCAAATTTGAAAATCCAAATTGATAAATCTGAATTTTTGCAAACACAAACAAAATATTTAGGATATATTATCACACAAGATGGAATTAAAACAGATTCTTCTAAAATAGAAAACATTAAAAACTTGAACATCCCTAAAACAAAAAAGGAAATAAAACAATTTCTAGGTACAATAGGATGGTATCGCAAATTCATCCCAAATTTCGCTAAACTTACTAAACCCCTTACTTCATGTCTAAAAAATGGTCAACACATTGATATTTATAATGAATCTTATAGAAAAAGTTTTAACGAATGTAAAGAAATTCTTGCTTCATCTCCTATATTAAAATTTCCATATTTTCATAAAGACTTTATATTAACTACAGATGCCTCCGATTATGCTATTGGATCAGTTTTGTTACAAAAAGACGATAACGGTAAAGAAATGCCAATAGCCTACTTTTCGAAAACATTAGGTAACGCTGAACAAAATTACAGCACTATAGAAAAAGAGACCCTATCTATTCGGCAGAAAATTCCTTATCAAAACAGATCATAGACCTTTATGTTGGCTGTTCAACATGAAAAATCCTAATTAAAAACTCTTAAGGTGGAAAATAGAATTAAATGAATATAATTTCGATATACAATACTTACAAGGCAAAATGAATGTAATAGCAGATAATCTCTCTCGTCAACGTGACAAAACCAAAATTCAAAATAAAATCGGCGATGTAACAGAAACAAAAATATTTGCTCACTGCATTTCTGGAGATCTAAAGATGAGCCAAGGTTTAGCAGATCAAATCAATAGAAAATTTGATAGTAGAAATTTTTGTAAAAATAAAAACTTAACAAATAAAAATATCATTATTCAAAATTACAATAACTAAACAATTATTCATTTAATAACAAAGAAAAAATTTAATGACGCACATTCAATTAAAAACCTAGACAAACCATTAAAAGAACTTAGAGATTATCTCATACTTAATGAAATTTTTGAAATAAATATACCCTTATTAGGGTGCGGTTTAGATAGATTAGACTGGAATCAAGTGTCGGCAAAAATATTAAAAATATTTGAAGATACAAACATACAAATTAATGTTTATTCCTTACCCACTGTAAATTTATTTAATAACGATAATGAATCAATTTTGTCAAATCAAAATACAATTCACTCTGATCCAGAAAATTTAGTAAATGGAATTAAATATATAGAAGATAGAATCAACATAGCAGATAATCAATTAATATTTGAAACGCATAATCTTTATACCGAAATAGAAATAACAAAATTATTTGAGAACAGAAAACAAAGAATTCATTGTAAATTTAATAAACAAAATCTTGATGACGAAATATTAAACTTTCTTAAACAATATATTATTCCAAAAATAAAATACTTAGCTATTTTTAACGAAAAAGATCTAGATCTAAAATTTTCAAAAATAATAAAAGAAAACTTCGAGTTTAACACTATTAACATAGTCGCTTGTAACAAAATAGTTGAAGTGTTGAAGACATAGAAAATGAAGACGAGCAAGTAGAAATAATTCATAACTTTCATACCGGCTAAACTAACCATAGAGGAATAATCGCAACCCTCAATGCATTAAAGGAAAAATACTTTTGGCCGAAAATGATTAATAACATCACTGAATATATTAATAAATGTGAACTTTGTAAATTAAACAAATATAATAGAAAACCAATCCCAGCAATAGATAATCTAACACCAACACCTATAAAACCATTTGATATAATAAACATCGACGTACTTTGCTTAAACAAAAATCAATTCTTAACAATTTCCGATCAACCAAACATGGTCAAGTTTGTCCGTTAGAATATAAAAATTCAAATAATATATTACAGAAATTAATTCAATATTTCTAAATTTACACTATCCCAAACAAAATAATTATGGACGCAGGACCTGAATTCAAAGGAAACGTCTTACAAGATTTATTCAAACTTAGAAATATCGAAAGTCATGTAATATGCGTAAATAATCCTAAAAGTAACGCAGTTGAAAGATTCCATTCAACACTGATAGAACATCTTCGACTCCTCGAAAACAGTAATCACTTCAAAAATAAAACCTTTTAAGAAAAACTTGACTTGGCAGTCTTAGCTT
Organism: Stenolophus ochropezus; assembly: GCA_035578165.1. Classification (NCBI taxonomy): domain Eukaryota; kingdom Metazoa; phylum Arthropoda; class Insecta; order Coleoptera; family Carabidae; genus Stenolophus; species Stenolophus ochropezus. The sequence goes on from JAQOWZ010000017.1 coordinate 27,954,075, forward strand.
ACAATAATACTAAACACACCATAACAAAATTAACTCCGAACGAAATATTATTTGGCAAAAATAATCAAATACCATTTAAAACAATTCCGTTCATTAGTGAAGAAATCATTCAAAAATATCAAACAGAGCAAGAAGATTTATTCAAAATTATTAATAATAAAATAAAACTTGAGAAACAAAAACGCTATAAAGAAAATGAAAATCCCTTACAAATAAAAGATACTATTTACGTAAAAGAAAATCCAAGATTGATAAAGAAATTCAAAAAACCCTTGTTCAGGAAATATAGAGTTCAACATTATAACCCAATACTCGGAAAAGTAAAAATCAGAGATCAAGTAGGCGAAAAACACGTGAGGATAAACAAAATTAAACAATAAATTGTTGTTTCAGATGTACGGCTCAACTTACAGATATTTCAAATGACAATGGATTTCATTTAGCTAAATTAGGGAAAACACAGATAAAAACTTCAGAACAAATAATTTATTTTAATTATATATATATATATATATATATATATATATATATATAATTTATTTTAATAATAATATTAACGATGAATTTATTAAACTAACAACCTTGAAAGAAACTCTACTTTTGCAAATTAAAAATTCAAAAGAAATGTTTCAAGATTATATTAATATTTTAATATACAATTTTAATGATTTAGAAAATCAAATAAATAAAATATTTCATAGAATTTCAAAACGCGGTGTAATAAACGGAATAGGAACGATTATTAAATCAATTTCTGGCAATTTAGATGCCTCAGATGGAGAACGGTATGATAAAATTCTCGAAAAAATTAAAAACAACGAAAAATTTTTACAAGATCAAACCAATCAAAATTTAAAAATTAACAAAGAAATGATCGATAAATTTAATAATCAAATTGAAAATATCAAAAGTAACGAAAAAATGTTGAAAACACAAATAGAAAGTATTCATGAGATTTTAAAGAAAAATTTCAACTGGCAAGGAAAGATTGATATTGAAAATAAATTCCAAAAACTAATATTTATAATCAAGAATTTAAATGACCTCACTAAACAAATTGAAATTAGTTTAACTTTTGTAATTTGAGAAAATTACATACAAGTATTATTGACCCAAACAATCAGTGGCGAGGCTCGTCCAGGGTGGCAGAGTGGGCAGTGCCCCCTCAAATTAAAATAATTTTTTTTTTTCTATTTCACATGAATATATTTTTATTATTAATTATTATAACAATATAAACTTCATCTTATACTACTTAACATTTAACAATGTACTATGTTAGTGGTCTATTTAAATAGAAATTAGCGCGGCGCCGCTGTGCAACACAATATTATATGCATCAAATTCGACTAGCGGGGGCACGCATCCGCCAGACGAAACTTGTATGGTATACTACTGAACGATACGTTCCAAACACAAATGGGAACAAGATGACTGTACAAGTGAGACAGTGAGTACGTTTACACCGTGCGTACCAAGCGTTTGGTCCCAGTACCAAATGACGTCACAAGATGGCGACAGACGGTGTAAACACTCCGTACCAAATCTTTGGTACACAATTGGTACACAACTTTAGTAAGTTCCAATGGGGATGTACCAGACCCTACCCACACCCGGTGTAAACAGCAAACGTACTAAACCGATTATGCTGCCATCTGTGATAGGCAATTGAATTAAATTATGTAGTAATATTTAGGTTAATTTTAGTGACATTTATTATAAAACTTCAATTTACGCGGTCAGGCTACTGGGAGTTGTTTTAAATAATATTTATAACATTACTTAGGTTATATCAATCAAGTTCAATAAATTTATAATTAAATAATTTTAGGTTAGAATGCCAAAGAGACCAAACAGTGTACCAGAAATATTTGGTCTTATTTTTTATACACTGGTGTAAACATACCGTACTAAAATAAAATTTAGTACTTATTTGGTACTCGTACCAGTATAGTACGCACGGTGTAAACGTAGTCAGTACGTGAGTGATTTCGTGCAATAGACCACGTTAGTGAGGTTAAGATTTACATTTAGCGCGAAACCCTAATTCAAATCTGAGTGTATGCATTTCTTATGGGAGTACATTTTCAATTCACGATATTAAAGCATTTTGGAGATTCTTAACTATAACATAGTATTTTTTTATATCCTAAAATATTACTCTTTGCTTTCCCTACAGAAAAAGTACAAATAAAATAATAAATTATGAAAAATTTGATTTTAAAGAAAGTTGTATCCCAAATAGTAACATATGTCGTTACTTAGTGCAGCAAGTTAAAAACGCCGCGTTAAAGCGACAGGTTCAACTGAATACTAAGACAGCTACGACATACGCTTTCAGAAATTTGCACCTACTGTTTAAATTGAAGTTTATTAAATAATACTGTGTTTTTTGGGTGTGTATATTACATTAGAAGATAGATAAAATATTAGAGATTAGTATTTATAAGGTTTAATAGTTAAGATTTGCATTTTATAATACTTTCTAGAAGTTTAAAGATAGCACATTTTTATTCCCATAAGAATAACATGGGCGTATAAATCGGCAGAGGCGAGTTAGGGTTTCAGTTTGAATTTGGCGCCACAAAATGACCGTTACACTAATGCAGTCTATTCATGTGCGACTGGGCTCGTATACAGCGGTTGTCAGCCCCCTCGCCATCTCGAACGGTGTTGTACTTGTATGACTTAAAATTCTTAGAATAAATTCTATAATATGAATGATAAATAAAGAGATGCACAGATTTAATTTGTTTATAATAAAATAATAATTTAAAGTAAATATTCAGTAAAATTGATAAAACAAAAATAATGCGTATTGTGATTAAAAAACTTATTTAAGAATAAAAATAAATATGTATATGTAAAACATCATTGAAGAGTTTTTAAATATTATTAATATTTTAATTTTGAAACAAATGCTTTGCTTATTATTAAAGTTTGTAAATTTATCATAGAAATAATACGAATAGCCGAGTGTTGAACCAGAGGAGGCATGCATACTCTGAGATTCGGAAACAATCGGACGTGATCGGTGAAATATACTCATTGCATGTTATATTTCTAAAATCGCCAGATCGTCAGTCGTGTATAAATTGTATCTGTAAGCGTGTAAGATATGATTAAACATTTACGAAAATCTCCAGATTTTCTTTATAAAATAATTGATCATTTTTTAAAATTAAAGACAGAAGAATTGATATAATATATAAACAACTGTAATTAACAATTAGTGTATTCTGCTTCTAGCTCATTAGAATGTTTTAGTTCATGGGATAAGAATTTATTTTTAGTTATTCTTAACCGAATAGAAATGAGATTTGTTTTTTTTTTATTTATATTATATTTCAAATTTATTCTAGTACCTATATCATTTTTAATTTGTTTTTTTACTTTCTTCATTACCCCTACCCACTTTTTTACTACCATTGACCTTTCCGTTGGGTTGTGCTGAACATTGATACCTATTAATATTTATTATTAATAATATTAAAATTATTTGTGACGAAATCGGAGTTCTAAACATCGTTTCATGACCACGTTTTTCTCACCAAAATCTTTGACACTAACAAAATAATTTGCCCCCTCGCTCAAAAATACCACGAGCCGCCACTGCAAACAATATTAGAAAAATTACACAAAACCGAGACATTTGGCAACTAAACGAAATTATAGAAACTTACTGTCAACACTATAACGAACAGATACACTTCCCAATTTTTTCTTCTCAAACATACGATTTATACCAATTTACACCCGTACCTTTCATTAAACATAATAAAATGTTACAGTTAAACGAAAAACAAACCATGTATTTTATAAATAATAACGGTAATTTTAAGATAAATAATTGCATATTTGTTAATAAGATATATTATTGTAAAACTGAGTATATTGTTTTAAATAAATGTATAGGTAATATATTAAGAACCCAAACGAATGATGATTGTAAATACCATATTTTAGAAATAGAAAATACTTGGGAGAAAATTCAAAATACAAATGAATTAATTATAATAAGTCCCAAGGAACAACAAATTCAAATCAATTGTCAAAGTAACTCAATTAACAAAAAAATTAAAGGTATATTTAAAATAAAACTGAATAACCAATGTGTAATAAATAATTTTAAATTCGATATTATTCAAGAAACTTATAAAGAAATAATATTTGAAAATTTCAATTTTAATAATACATTCGAACAAATAAATTAAAGAATTTTAAATAAAATAAATAAAGTAAACATAACAATGAAAGAATTGCCACAAATAGAAGAATTAAATTTGCAAAATTATAGCAATCATCATTTCTATATTATTTACAGTATGTTATTTTTAATAATATGTCTTGTCTTGTTTGTATGGAATTATATAAGTTTAGAAATAAGGTTTTAACAATGTGTAATAAAAATAGAAAACATAATGTCAATAAAGAACAAATAAAATTAAGTTCCATTAAATAATAATTATTGTAAAATCTCAGAAGGGAGGAATTATGTATTGTTGTATTTCACAATAATTATAATTGTCAGCACTTTTAGCTGTACTTTTCCACTTGTCTAGAAATGTAATATAAACCCCTGTGACTAAGATAAGTTGTTCATTCCTCTCTGAATTCTCTTGTATTAACATTGTAACTGCATTAAATAAAATATAATTTTTTTTTTTTCAAATATTTTAAATCAAAATATTTAATTTATATATATATATATATATACATATATATATATATATATATATATATATAATTTATTAATTATATATATATATATATATATATATATATATATATATATATATATATATATATACAAGGTGTAAATGAAACTAGGGAACGCGATTTCTCACGGAAGTTATAAGAGATACAAAAAAAATCTTTCAAATAAATTTATTAGTGTTTTTAGTAACCTATATAAATTAATGTAAATCAAAAAAAAAATATTTTAATTTTTGGAGATATACCTATTTTTACCTTTTTTTTAAATGGTACGCCCTGTATATTTTTATACTATTTAGTACGAAATAATTTTTCCTTTGAAAAAGTTTCATAAGGTATACCTTCTAAACTTAATAGTATTCGAGATATTGAAGAAAATATTAAAATAGTTTTACTCGAAATTAAAGCTGGCTATGAAAACAAAATATTGAGTTACGACACATTTTAATTTACAAATGTACATCAAATTATCCACATTCTCGTTAATAGAGTATTCTTCCATTTTTACAAGAAATAATAGTCTAAATTATCAATTCAATAAAGTTTTTCACAAAGTTATAAGATTAAACTAATACAAATGTCAAATTTTGTTCCCATAGCCAACTTTAATTTCCAGTAAAATTATTTTAATAATTTCTTCAATATCTCGAATTCTATTAAGTTTAGAAGGTATAACTTATTAAACTTTTTTAAAGCAAAAATTATTTCGCACTAAGTAGTATAAAAATATACAGGGCATACCATTTAAAAAAAAGTCAAAAATAGGTATATCTCCGAAAATTAAAATATTTTTTATCTGATTTACATTAATTTATGTAGCTCACTAAAAACACTAACAATTTTATTCGAAAGATTTTTTTGTATCCCTTACAACTTCCGAGAAAAATCGCGTGCCCTAGTTTCATCTACATCCTGTATATGGGGTGTTTGGCAAAAAGCCGGCATCCAGAATATTTCGTTTATTATGAGAGATACAGAAAAATGTTAGAGAACAAAATTAAACTCAGTCAAAGGGACTGATAGAATGATCTTAGTAAGAATTTTGTGTCACTTCCGGTTTTAGCGGAAGTGTGTACATCTTTGATTCTAGAATAGGGAATCGGTATTAATATATTTTTTTTCGGAATAAAATTAGCTCTACAATGATATCAATATATCATAGTTTTACTTCAACCATTTCAAAATGGCGACAATGTATATATATATATATATATATATATATATATATATATATATATATATATATATATATATATAGCTTGTTCATAGATATAAGAAAACGATTCCCATTAGACCCCTGGAGTGAGTAAACCTTAAGTGGATTAAAGAAGATTTATGGTTGCAAAAATGTCAAAATTTCCAGAGATGGATTTAGAATAATTGAAAATTTATTTTCCCGAGGTAATTTGTTGATTTTCATGAAATAAAACACAACATATAATAATACACAATTTATTTTATTAACAAAGTTAAAAGTCAATATAAAAATAAAAACCTAAGAATTATTTATTTACTATTGCATGTATGTCTGTCATATACATAATATTTTATAAATAATGTTAAAAATCAACATTAAAATAACACATTTTGACTTCTTTAAATTTATATCAAGTAGTTGTTTTAAAAACAGATTCAATTCAACTGAACTCATATTTTCACTTACCCTTTATAAAGGAATAATTTAGAAAAGGGATTATCTATGTAGTTGTATGATTCTAAACAAAACCTATGGTTGTATGGTTGGTTAAACAGTAATCTTGTTTTATGTTAATGATAAAATTACCGTTAAGTATAGAAATTTTTAATTTTAATTGCATTACGAGAAATAACAGTAAAGTTCATTGTTCCCGTAATCCGGCCCCTTCAATCGGTGCTTGGACCGCATGCTGTAGGGCGGTTTGCCACCGTCATTAGTGACACAGGTAGATTTTCTTATATCTATGAACAAGCTATATATATATATATATATATATATATATATATATATATATATATATATATATATATATATATATATAGGGTGAACACGAACCTAATGTCATAAATTTAAGGGTATATAGTATTTAACTTAGAATATTTCGTTTATTTTGAGAGATACAAGAAAATGTTAAGAAGAAAAATATACTAGACAAAGGGCTCATAAAATGATCGTAGGAATAATATTGTTTCACTTCCGGAATTATAAGGAATCGGTATTTTTTTTTTTTCGAAATGTACATAAAAGTAGCTTTACATTGATACCAAAATATCATAGTTTTACTTCAACCATTTCAAAATGGCGACACTTTATTTTTAAAATATTTACTAATAAAAATTCATAAAAAATATACCATAGCCAGCTATTTGAGATTTACCTGAAACTAAAAAATAATGTCAAAAATATTAGATCTATAGTACAGGACAAGATATTTGGTTAATCCCTTAAGCTTGGTAATGGTTGCGGCTAACCCTCACAACGGGTAATCAGTCGAAAATATGTAGGGGCGGTATTAATAAAAATTTCATATTCTTATAACTGTGTTGAGGATCAAAAATGGAAAGAAAATTAACCATTCTCCATTAGGCTGGATTAGTTTTTACATAAATAAAATAAAAATTGGTTTGTTTTAGTACGTATAAACCAAACATTTTTACCTGTATTATATATACCTATTTAAAAATTTGAAATCAGTCCCTGCATTTCTGTACCATAAATTTGGGGATAATCCCATGTTTACGGCATGCTAGTAGGGGGTGATGTAATCCAATTCTCAATTATGTTGTCCAGCACTATACCTTTCCTGACGATGCAATGGCAGAATTTGTTATATGGTACAAATTGTGCAGAAAATAACGGCGGCCATTTTGAGTATTTTTAATTTTAATTTTGTTTGTTAAATTTAGTAAGAGTTTTTGTATTGTGTTGATTGTTATAAGGTATTTTAAACATATTTTTTTTCGTTAATTACCTATAGTTGTAAGTAGGGAATGCAATCCCGCATGCAGATTTCTATCCAGGTATTTACGGGATTGGCTAATCACAATCCCGCGGGATCCAGGTATTTGCGGGATCCCGCGGGTTATAGGTAAGACTTCTCAGAAAAACCACAAGACTAGCGTACTGGCGCTCATTTGTGAAAAAAACATCTTAATTTATGATACTTTTAATTATTTATTAAACTCTTAAAGGAAAACAAGTTAAGTTTCTATTGATGAATTAAACAAATTAAGAGAATTAAACAATATTTTGAAAGTAGCTGCGCAAAAATGTCAAAGTGATAATGGTGTCGTCGGCTAAACGGCTCCTGACTTTGCAGACTAAGTAACCCGCATCAGAAAAAGCTCTCCCTGCTTCTACACTAATAGGAGGAATTGCCATTAAAGCATTATAAACAAATTGAAGGCATGTTCCTTTTGTTCCAGTTGACTCAAAATAATTCATCTCCTTTCTTATTAAAACTTCTAGGATGTTCTTGAGCGGCGTGTACACGTATGACATTGTCTCTCCACAGTCCCGCAATCCCGCGCGGGATCCCGTAAAATTTACGTGCTAGATCAATCCCGCATGTAGCATGCGGGATCCCGGTATCCCGGTATTGCATTCCCTAGTTGTAAGTACATAAATATGAAAATAAATTGTCGCCATTTTGAAATGGTTGAAGTAAAACTATGATATTTTGATATCATTGTAGAGCTAATTTTGTGTACATTCCGAAAAAAAATATATAATAATACCGATTCCCTACGCTAGAATCAAAGTTGTACACACTTCCGCTAAAACCGGAAATGACACAAAATTCTTACTAAGATCATTTTATGAGTCCCTTTGCCTAGTTTAATTTTTTTCCGTAAAAATTTTCTGTATCTCTCATAATAAACGAAATATTCTGGGTGCCGGCCTTTCGCCAAACACCCTGTATATTTATATATATACCCTTTCAGATATCGAGATTAGATTTCTACATATTATTATTAATTTATTATTCTTATATTTAACATTTCTTTCATTTTATCCTCCTATGATTTCCGGAGTCTTCCTATAGTATTCTTTTTCTTTGTCCTTGCTTTCTAAATCATTTTTGTTTCGTTGTCTTCTACAATTCCTGTGAGGTGGTCATACCAGCTCTTTGTTTATAGACTTTTTCTAATTTCTTCATTTCTTATTCTATCTAGATTTGTTACTCCTTCTACCCTTCTCAAATATTTCATTTCGGCTGCTTGGATTTTACTTTCTATTCTTTGGTTCGTGGTCCATGTTTCACTTTCATAAAACAATATTGACCTGTATGTTGTTCTGTACAGCGGTATTTTGATCTTTTTTGTAACTTGTTAATTATTTTAAATTATTTTATTAACTGCAAAATAACTTTTGTTTCGTGTCACTATTCTATAGTTTATATCAGGGTCTATACTTCCTTTGTTTAGTGTGTGTCCTAAATATGTAAACGTTTCTACTTGTTAAATTTCTTTCCTATTTAGTTTTATATGCCTTATTATTTCTTCTTTTGATATAGTCATTATTTTTGTTTTGCCTATGTTAATATTCATATTATGCCTACTTAATTACTCGTTCCACAGGTTGATATTGTGCTGTAAATCTTCTTCGTTTTTTGCTAATAGTGCAAAATCATCGGCAAAGACGCATTCCGCAATAGTTATTCTTATTAAATTGTGGTGACCTACTTCTATTTTCCTCTTTTTATCTCTTATTTTCTTAATTATATTGTCTAAGTATATAATAAATAGCAGTGGGCTTAGTGCTCCTCTTTGTATTAGTCCTTGTGTGGTTATGAATTCGTCAGATATTTTCATTCCAGTTCTAAAATAGTTGAATGCTTATTTATATATAATTTTTATTGCCTGTAATAGATTATTGTTTATTTTTCGTTCTCTTAATATTTTCCACATTTTGTTCCTTGATACCCTGTCGAAGGTTTTTTCTAAGTCTAAAAATGCAATGAACAGTGTTTTGTCTTGTCTTAGAGTCTTTTCAGGTAGTTGTTTTATTGTAAAAATATGATCTTGACATTCAGTCCTTTTCTTAAGAACTTTGTTGATATTGGAAATATCAATCTTCTGGTATTTGTCGCAGTTTCCATATTCTCTTGAGCATGAATAACAATATTTGTTCTCTTTCTTTACCCATGTATTTAATCTCTTTTGTTCTCATACCGTCATGTCCTTGTGCTTTGCCATTTTCAAATTTTTTGACTACTGCTTTCATTTCCTGTTTTATAATATTATCTGTGTTTTCTTAGTTCTGTATTTTCAACTTCTCTGTTTTCATTATTTTTTTTTCCAATAGTTCTTCAATATGCTCTTTCCATCTTCTCATTTTGTCTTTGTCTCCATTAATTATGTTTCCTTTCTTGTTTACCAGCTGTTTCATTGTTGACTGTTTTTCTTTCTTGCAGCTCTTAAGTATTCTGTAGAATAGTTTCTGATTTTCTTTAAAGCTTTCTTCTAACGAGTTTCCGAAATCTTCCCATGTCCTTTTCTTTTGATTTTTTTATTTCTTCTTTTTGATATTGAGTTATTTTTTCCATTTTTGTTTCTTTTTCTTGACTTTGTTTTTTATTTTATCGTTACACTAATGAGTTTGCTTTTTATTGTGTATTTTTCTAGTTATTCCACATGATCTTTTTGTTGTTTGTTAAAATATAATTGAATGTCTTTCATATATCTTCTATGTTATTTATATTCGGTTTCGGTGTATTTTCTATTAACTCTTTAATGTGTCTGTGATATGTTTCTCTTATTTGTTTATATATTAATTTTTCTATTTTAAATTTTATTATTTCTTTTCCTTTATTGCTTATCTCTAAATTTTGTCTTACCCGCAGAACATCACCTATCAGACTGGTCAAGTACATAATAAGTATAATCATTTATATGGTTCTCTGCGCCACCTGGAATTGCCATTTCCAACACTCTTCCTCAATCCTAGCAGTTTCAAGTTCTCATGAACATTTAAAGATCTAGAGCTGCTGAACTACCAGTTTGGATCTAATCTCTTGAAATCTCGTTCTGTGTATCCCATTAGTGAGAATGTCAGCGACTTAGTCATTTGTACGGATGTACTTGACCTCAATTTGCTGTGATATGTGAAGTTCTCTAATAAAGATGTACTTACATCAATATGATTCAGCCTGCTATGTTGCCATCTCTGTAGATGGTGAATGCAGGACTGGTTGTCCTCGAAAACGGCAATAGGTGATGAACAGCTGATCCCTAGTTCCTCTAGAATTACTCTCAGCCAGATGAGCTCCGTACTTGCGGTGGCAAGCGCGACATATTCCGCTTCCGTCGACGACAAAGCGATTGTGATCTGCTTTTTCGTCGTCCAGCTGACAGTAGCTCCAAATACTTGGAATAGATAGCCTGAGACTAATTTCCGGTCTGTATTTCCGGCCCAATCAGAATCCGCATAACCGACCAGGGGAGTCGAATTTTGCTTGGGAAAAAAAGGCCGAAATCTTTCGTTTGTTGTAGATACCTTAAGATTTTTTTCAGTCCAATCCACTGCTCTTCGGTAGCGTTACTCTGGAACCTACTAAAGAAGTTTACTGAAGCACTTATGTCCGGCCCTGTGGTCAGCATCGCATACATCAGGCAGCCGATGAGCTGTCTATATGCGTTCTAGCAGGTTGGTTGGCACAGCATCATACCGTGTTCTGTTCTTTGAACTTTGATACCCAAGAACATCTTCAGAGCTCCTAGGTCCTTCATTCTAAGTTTTTGCTGGAGGAGGGAAGCGATTTTGTTTAGTGCTTCTTTTTTGTTGCTTGCCACGAGAATGTCGTCAACATAAAGAAGTAAAAAGACTTTCGCCTGTCCATGGACCATTTTATAAAGGCATTTGTCGAGCTCGGATTGGATAAAGCCGTGTGACTGCACATACTTATCGAACTCTTCATTCCACGCTCTGGGCGCTTGTTTCAGCCCGTACAGCGTCTTATTAAGTTTACAGACCTGATCTGTTGCACCTTCGAAACCTTCGGGTAACTTCATATAAATCTCCTCCCTTAGTTTTCCGTGCAGGAACGCGTTCTTGACATCTATCTGTCTTGTGTGTAGATCTTCATGATTTATAATTGACAAAGGCGTTCGCAAAGTGGTCAGTCTGGCAACTGTTGCATAGACCTCGTCGTAGTCGAACCCATTTCGTTGTGAGCAGCCTTTCGCGACCAGGCGTGTTGTTTATGGCCTTTTTTCCCATTGGTAGAGTAGACAGCGTCCAGGTTCGATTCTTCTCGAGAGCTTCTAGTTCCTCATCGACGGCCTTGTACCACTGTTCCGCATCTTCCCTTTACTGGATGTCGCTGAACGACTCAAGTAAGCTCCTCCTCAGGTCCGATTCTGTATGCTTGTGAGATTCTTGATTCTTGTCATTGTCTTCTTCCTCCGATTCCAGGTTTGTCTGTTGCTTCGCCTTATGCCGTTCATCTTCTTCTGACCCAGGACTGCTCGGCGCCTCCACATTTTAGAAGTCCGCTGTGCTGTAGTCCTGAATTACCTTCCGCTGTGATTCATCAAAAAGAACGTTCCGGCCGATGAGGATTTTCATGTCCTCTGGTGACCACAGTCGATAGCCGTTGTTGCATTAGCCTACCATGAAGCAGTCTTTGGTCCTCGAGTTTAATTTGCCAGTACGAAGTGGTTTTGGTAAATGAAGATAGGCTTTGCAGCCGAAGTCTTTAATCTTCTTCAGGTCAGTTTTCTCTCCAAACCACAACTCTGCAGGTACTGCTCGTCGGGCTCCTGTTAATTAAATAGACTGCTGTCAGTACTGCTTCCGTCCATAGATTCTTCGGCAGAGGTGAGTCGAAGAGCATGCAACCCGCCTTGTCCATGATAGTTCAATTCATGCGTTCCGCCACGCCGTTTTGTTGTGGCGTATGGCGAACTGTAAATTCGTACTGAATTCTGCGCTGCTCCAGATGCTCCTTCATCTCTATTGAGAGATATACGCGGCCATTGTCGCACCTGACGCGTAATATCTTCAGATTGAAGTGCGTTGTGGCCATGGCTCCATACATTTTAAAGTTGTGAAATACTTCCGATTTCGTTTTCAACGGGTAAGCCACTGTAAAATGGGTGAAGTCTTCTATTAAAGTTAGTATGTAGCGTTTTTCATTGTAAAACTGTAGATCTGTTGGCCCAAATAAATCGCTATGTACCAATTTCAAAGATCGTTTGGCACGCCGACGCGGTTGTTGATGTGGTAGACTAGTTTGTTTTCCTTGTACCCACGTTCGGCAAATCTTTTTGTCATTTCCGCCCGAACGAACTCCGTCGAGTCCCTTAACTAGCGTCTGCAACTTTATCAGCGATGTCTGGTCAATGTGTTCCAGACGTCTGTGCCAGAGATCCGTACTTCTTTCCATCTCACAAATGTTTGCCGATGCATAAACAGGCATAAATACAATTTCATATTATTTATGATTTCTAAAAGCTATTGCCAAAACCTTCCCATCCGTCTGAACACTCCCTTTTCCTTGTTCAAAGGTGACAGAGAAGCCATTTCTCTCTAAAATTAAAACTGACAGGAAGTTCAACTGGAGATCTGGTACGTAGAGTACATTTATAGTCGTGATTCGGATTGGCTTTCCATTCACGACAGTTTGCACGTGAACGTTTCCTCTCTTCGTTCCTATCAGAGTTGCTCCCTTTTTGGCGCATTTTATAAGAATTCCTTGGTCGAGAACTTTGACATTTGTCAAACATCTGAACTCACCAAGTGTTCCGATGCGCCTGAATCTAGGTACCAATTTCGAGTCTCGGAATTCTCATCTCATCTTCCTCCTCCTTTTCTGCCGAGTTCGCTGCAACATGGGCTTACTTCCGTTGTGGACGATTCCGGGAGACTTCTTACAGTCCTTTTGAAAATGACCGAAGCCGCCGCAGTTGTGACACTGGTAGTATCGTCGCTTGGGTTAAATTTCATGGTTAGCAACCTTTTTCGGAGAAGCAATTAACTAGCTATTCCTTTCCTTGCAAAAGTGTCTCTCAAAATTTTCTAAATATCAAAAGACGTTTTACAGTCTTTAACATATTCGAGTTGGTTATCTGCTATTCGCTGAATAATTGCGGACTTAATTTCTTGTCACGCTTCCGTACAATATTGCACTGACATTCCTTCTGAGCTTTCGGCAAGTCCAGTGCATTTACCTTCACCAAAAGCTCAGGAAGTGGCGTCTAGATTAAATCAAGGAACTCGAGCTCATCTAGATACGTTTCTATCCGGAACTTCCAGTTATCATAGTTTGTCCCGTCGAACAATGGGATTTTATAACTTCCTTCCTCAGCCATAATGTCACTTATAAAACTTTGCACTTTTCGGGGCTTTAGTTCGAAAAATATAATACCGGGCCCATAACCTGGGATTGAGCGCAGGTGAGTTTAGCTGAGTTAAAGTAAACAAAAAGACGAAATCAGAAACGAAATTACAAAAATACAACTCGAATTTATTGACATTTAAAAACACATCAAAAACAGTTGACAATACCTTATACAACAAGTCCGTCCGCTCTCCATTGTTCTGTTTCCAGAGAACTGGCGAGTATTCCAGAATTAAGTGTTTTACTTTAAATACCCCGAGCAAGAGATCGCGAGGACACTCTAATATTGATACGTGTAGTGAACAAATAGTGATATAAATACATAGAGAGTGATATAAATATTGTGGAAATAAATATTGCGTAGTTTTAATTGTTTAAATAAATTATCTTAGTGTTTAAATCTTTATTAATAATAATTAGTTTTAAATTAGTGTTTATATTTGTTTATGCATAGTATTGCTTATTTTATTTATTCTTTATAATTCATATTTCTTTAATTAAACATAATTTTATAAATAAAAGTGTTTTAATCAATTTTACACTTCACCTAAATAAATAAAATGTTACAATTGGTGTCAGATGTAGGGTTAATAAAAACTGTGAAGTGTAAAATAAAAATAAAAAAAATGGCAACTAAAAAAGTAAAATTTAGTGAATTACAAGCGGCCGATCTCAAGAGGGAGCTGGAAGAACGAGAGTTGGAGACATCGGGAACCAAGTCTGTTCTACAACATCGTCTACGGCAAGTTCTAATAGAAGCTGGTGAAAATCCTAATGACTTTTTATTCGAAATTGATTATTTTATTAGAACAATAGAACAAAAATTGGAGGAAAGTTCTAGAAAATCCGAAGAAAATTCTAGAGCATTGAAAGCAGCACTGATAGAAAATTTAGAACAGAAATTGACGGAAAATTCCCGAACATTAAAAAGAGTTGATAGAAAATTCTAGAACTTTAGAAGACAAATTAATAGAAAATTATAGAAGTTTAGAACAAAAATTGGAAGAAAAATTAACAGAAAATTCTAGAATATTAAAAGAAGAGTTGATGGAAAATTTTAGAACTTTGGAAGAGAAACTAAACGAGCAATTGAAGGACAGTTCTAGAATATTGGAAGAGAGAATAGAAATTTACGAGAAGAAAATTGAAGAGTTACAGCAAAATTTCTCGAAAATTAGGCCTGCGGTGTCAAATTCTGAAGTGGTAGATATAATTCAAGAAAACAAAACAGTAAAAGCGGAACATAATTCAAAACTGCACATTAAAACACCCGAATTCGACGGCAAGTCATCATAGCCGAATTATGTAAAACAATTTGAAGCCGCTTCCAAAGCAAATGGCTGGACTTCCAAGGCGAAGGCTACAGCGCTGACAGTTCACTACGTGGAGAAGCCATCGATATCCTACAGACGCTAAAAGAGGATGAACAGGGAGACTACGAACAACTTGTTAAGCGATTGGATATGCGATATGGCAATGCGCATTTGGAGCAGGTGTACCAGACGCAACTAACGACCGGTATCAAAGTTCTAAAAAAAACCTTCAAGAATTTGAAATCGATATAGCTCGTCTGGTTCGTCTTGCACACCCTACAGCTCCTGACAGCGTTTTGGAATGCTTAGCCAAACAAGTATTTATTTATGAGGTCCGAGATAATGAAACTCAGCAGGCTCAACCATAAATTCTGATTGACGCACTTTCATATGCCTTAGACCATGAAGCTGCGAAACAATCTTCACGTAAACAATCGCGAGTGCGAAATATCGATGCTGAGAGGATTAAAGACTCAGAGGATCTAGATGACAGGATAAGAAGAATTACATCTGAAATTCATGCTCTGGAAAAAAGAAACTCCTCAGTTGGAATTGCGGTGAATTAGGTCACCCACAAAGGCTTTGCAGAAAACAACAGAGAAAAGCAGAACCAAGGATGAAAAGGAGTCGGGAAATTAAGTCGGGTTGATGCGAAGGGGCAATTGTCGACCCGTAATCCAGTAGCCCCAGAATCCATTAATTACGTCGCATCTCTTCATCATCATGCTAACAGCGTCTAGGTAGACGGCTCTATCGATAGAAGGCCTCTTAAAATGTTGCTGGATACAAGTGCGACAAAAACAATAATCAGACCCGACTTAGCAAGAATACTATGCAGAAAACGTCTACTTCCAACAAAGTAGCAAATACGCACAGCCACAGGAGAACAAGCTTCCGCATCTGGAGAAATCGATTTGAGCATCGCTGTTGGAAAAACGTGCATTAAACACGTGTGCTGGTAACTGACGTAGAAGATGAATTCATTCTCGGCATGGACATTATGAAAAATGGATTTAAACTAGACCTGAAGAATGGAGTGATGATGGTCAATGATGAAGAACTGGTATTAAATCCACGAGACGACAATGCCATGCGAGTATTGATAACGGAAGATGTAACCCTCCTAGAATGGAGTGAATCAATCGTGGAAGCACAGTTAGAGGGTAGCTTCTGTGAAGGAAACATTTTCATGCTCCAGCCGAAAATTGTTGATGCCAAAACTGGCACCGGAATTGTAGTTGGAAAATTCTTGCTCAAAACCAACAAGACAATCCCTGTTCGAGTAATGAATATTAATTTTTATCCCGTTATACTAAAGAAAGGGACCATAGTAGGTGAATATTCAACGGTATCATCAATTATTCGAACTGTGAAGGCCAAAGAGAACATATCCTGTGAAGTTCCGGATATTCTAATCAAGGAGCTGTCAACATCGTTCCAGGACTCGACCGCAGACCAGAAAACAAAGGCTAAGAACTTAATTGGGAATTTTCAAGATG
Organism: Stenolophus ochropezus; assembly: GCA_035578165.1. Taxonomy (NCBI): domain Eukaryota; kingdom Metazoa; phylum Arthropoda; class Insecta; order Coleoptera; family Carabidae; genus Stenolophus; species Stenolophus ochropezus. Next base: position 27,970,923 of record JAQOWZ010000017.1, read on the forward strand.
TATTCCAATTTAATAAGAAGGACAAAGGAAGAACCAATGTAGTCCATCATAAAATAGACACCGGAGATGCAAGACCCATCTGCCAAACAGCAAGAAGGTTACCACTGGCGAAGCAGGAAGAAGTGAAATTATTGAGAACATGAGGACGGAAGACGTGATTGAACCTTGAAGCAGTCCATGGGCTTCACCAGTGGTGCTAGTGAAGAAGAAAGATGGCTCTACAAGATTTTGCGTCGATTATCGTCAACTTAACAACGTGACGAAGAAGGATAGCTACCCGCTACCCCGAATAGACGATACACTGGACACATTGGCAGGATCAAAGATCTTCTCTACTCTTGATCTAAAGAGCGGATACTGGCAAGTGGATTTAGACCCAAGAGAAAAAGAAAAGACTGCATTTACCATCGGTACCGGTCTTTGGCAATTTACTGTTATGCCATTTGGGCTCTGCAATGCCCCTGCAACGTTTGAACGACTTATGGAAACCGTGTTGGTTAACTGTGGAAAACATGTTTGGTTTACCTCGACGATATTATTGTGGTAGGAAAAACGTTCGAGGACCACATGAAGAACTTGGAAGAGGTTTTCCAAAGATTGAGGAAGGCTAACCTGAAACTCAGTCCAAAGAAGTGTCACTTATTTCAAAAAGAAGTTCATTATTTTGGACACGTACTTTCTGGTAAGGGTATTGCAGTAGACCCGGAGAAAATAATGGCTGTGAGTGACTGGCCAGTACCGAGAGATAAACACGAATTGAAAAGTTTCCTTGGTCTCTGTACATACTACCGACGTTATGTACCTGAATTTGCCAACATAGCGAAGCCATTGACAAGGCTTATTGAAGAAGGTAGAAGATTTATCTGGGAGATGGACTGTCAAGCCGCGTTCAAACAACTTAAATATTCCTTGACAAGCGCACCTGTTCTAAGTTATCCTTTACCAGAAGGAGAATTCGTTCTTGATACAGATGCCAGCAACGTGGGAATTGAAGGCGTTCTTTCCCAGATACAAGACGGACAAGAGAAGGTAATTGCTTATTTTAGTAAGACCTTGTCAAAACCAGAGAGGAATTATTGCGTCACCAGAAAAGAACTTTTGGCTGTCGTGAAATCCGTGGAGCACTTCTACAAATATTTGTACGGTAGAAGATTTCTTATAAGAGCTGACCATGCTGCTTTCAAATGACTGCTACAATTTAAGAACCCTGAAGGTCAGGCAGCTAGATGGATTGAAAGATTGCAAGAATATAACTTTGTTATTGAGCATCGAGCAGGTACAAGCCATCGTAATGCTGACGCATTATCAAGAAGACCTTGCCAGGACAAATGCAAGCATTGCAGTCGTCTAGAAGAAAAACTCTCTACCATCGCCAGAACAACAGTAGTAAATGATAGTTGGCAAACGGAAGGTCTTCGCAAAGACCAAGAGAATGACTCGGACTTGAAAATCATACTCGATTAGAAACGTCGCGATAGCAGACTAGTTTGGGAATATGTTGCACGACACTCACTAAGTGTAAAATCGTACTGGGCGCAGTGGGACTCTATTGTGGTTAAAGAGGGCCTCCTGAAACGTGTCATAGAGAATACTAAAGATACTGTGAGTAGGACCCAGCTCCTAGGAATAGAGTACCGGAAGTATTGGAGGAGATCCACGATGGATCTGGACATTTTGGAGTAAATAAAACCCTCGAGAGATTGCGCCAACGATTTTACTGGGTAAATTGCAAAGACGATGTTAAAGAGTGGTGCAAGAAATGTGTGGTCTGCGCGGGAAGTAGCGGGCAACATAGGAAAAGAAGAGCTTCAATGCGCCAATATAACGTTGGAAGTCCCTTTGAACGCATTGCGATTGACGTGATTGGGCCATTCCCAGAAACTGACGAGGGAAATAAATACATAGTGGTAGTAATGGACTACTTCACTAAGTGGGTTGAGGCTTACCCATTACCCAACCAGCCGTAACGGTCGCTGAAGTTTTGGTAAAAGAATGCATCTGTCGATTTGGAGTACCGCGAGAGATACATTCCGAACAAGGAAGGAATTTCGAGTCTGCTCTGTTCCAAAATATCTGTAAGATCAGATGAAAGACCAGTACGATATCAAGGCTAAAAAAGGTGGTTATCAACCTGGAAATTTGGTGTGGCTTTACAATTCACAGAGGCGTCGTGACTTATCACCGAAACTGCAAAAGAGTTGGGAAGGTCCTTATGAGATCGTAAAGAGAATAAACGATGTGGTCTACAGAATTAGGAAGACACCTAATGGAAAGCCGAGAGTAGTCCACTTCAATCGGTTAGCCCTTTTTGCTGGTGATAACTATGACGATCATCGTGGAGTGACGGTTCGCCGAGTTGTACCCGAGGAACCTACATTTGAAGACTTCATGGAAAGCCATTCCACTGGTCATAAGGCATGGTATGGCGTGGCACGAGAAGAACAACGAGATTTGTTCACCGTGCCCCCAGAGTATTCTCTCGCTCATTGTGTAGCGAAAGATATTAATATGTCCCACGGCTTCGCTTTAGTTTTTAAAAGAAAATTTGGACGAGTACAACAACTGGCCAACCAACGTCCAACTGTTGGAAAACTCTAAAACTAAAGGATGATAACGTAGAACACAAGCGGTACATTTACTATCTGGTTACGAAACAATATTCATATCAGAAGCCGTCTTACCCCAGTTTATGGAACTCGCTGTGCGATATGAAGGACCATCTGTTGCAGAACATCATGAAGCTGGCAGTACCGAAAATAGTCTGTGGACTAGATAGTTTGGATTGGGGGATTGTTAGAAGCATGTTAGAGACAATCTTCCGCTTTACCGGAGTGGAAATTCTAGTCTGCAGCTTCAACTTTACCGCGCAAGAAGAGCTCAAACGGACCGTCGAATGTTACTTCTTCAAGACTTCCAGATGCACCAAGGGTGATGCGCTGATGCGTGCAGATTTCGTCATAACGAACTGTTCCGCGACGAAACAGTCTTAAGGAGGGGGCAATGTAGCGATCCCAGGATCGAGGCGCGGGCGGCGGCCGCTAACCGACAGGTCAGAACAAGTCCGTCCGCTCCCCATTGTTCTGTTTTCAGAGAACTGGCGAATATTCCAGAATTAAGTGTTTTACTTTAAATAGCGCGAGCAAGAGATCGCGAGGATAGTCTTCTATTGATACGTGTAGTGAACAGATGGTGATATAAATAAATAGTGAGTGATATAAATATTGTTGAAATAAATATTGCGTAGTTTTATATATATATATATATATATATATATATATATATATATATATACATATATAATCATAGAATCTTATACCCTTGCGGGTGTCGAGGATTAAACTGTCATTTAATTATTTCTTGTGAATATGAGCCAATCCTTTCTGTTCAGTGCTAAGATGCTTGCATCACGTTTGTTACAGTTTCTCTTTTCTAGTAGTTTGTCTATCATTTCATCATATGTTTTTTGAAATCTTCCTCTTTTCTTTTTGCCATGAGTTCTTCTTTTCCATATTCTCTTCACCTGCATATCTTCTTTCATTCTAATGAGGTGCCCGTACCATTGCAGCTGTTTTTCTTCGATTTTGGATAGTGCCGATTCTATTTCCAATTTTTCTCTTATTACCTCATTTCTTATTTTGTCAAGTTTTGTGATGCCCTCTACTCTTCTTAAGAAATTCATTTCGGCGGCCTGTATTTTGCTATCTTGACTTCTATTTGTTACCCACGTTTCGCTCCCAAACAATAGAATTGGTTGATATATGGTTTTGTATATAGTCATTTTGATGTTTTTCTTTATTTGCTTGTTACTTAATAAATTATTCGTTGCGTAGTAGCATTTTCTGGCTTGTTGTAGTCTAAAATTTATGTCTTCATCATATTGTCCTTTGTTCTGGATTATAGTACCTAGGTATTTGTAACTATTCAATTGCTCGACTTTTGTACCATTTAATTCTATGTTGATGTTTTGTACATTATTAGAAATAGTCATTATTTTTGTTTTTTCGATGTTTATTTTCATGTCCATTCTCTCCAATTCTTGTTTCCATGTATTTAAATTTAACTGTAGGTCTTTTTCTGTTCTTCCAAAAATAGCTAGATCGTCAGCAAATGCACACACCGAGATGTTTACGGGTTCTAGATTTAGATAACCAATTTGTACTTCTTTAAGGGTGTTTTTGGTTCTTTTCAGAATTTCATCCATGAAAATGATGAACAGTAAAGGGCTTAGGGTTCCTCCTTGTCTTACTCCTTTACTGGTTTCAAAATGGTCAGACAGCTGATTGCCAGTCCTTACACAATTCTTTGTTACATCGTGTATGCTTTTTATGGCATTTATTAGTTCTACTTTGATGCCTCTTTTCTTCATTATTTCCCAAAGTGCGTTTCTAGGGACCATATCAAACGCTTTTTGTATGTCAATAAAGCAAACATGCAAAGTTTTATTGTGCTTTAATGTTTTTCCTATTATTTGCTTCATTGTAAAGATGTGATCTTGAATGGAGTGCCCTTTTTGAAAACCACTTTGACATGGTTCCAGTTTCCCTTTTACATCTTCTCGTAGTCTTTCTTCTAATATGGTTTCATATATTTTAGATGCCACTGGTAGTAGAGATATACCTCTATAATTACTGCATATCCTATTGTCTCCTTTCTTAAATAGTGGTAAGATAACTGCAGTTTGCCAATCCTTAGGGATTACTTGTTGTTTCCAGCATTGATTCATAAGTACTTGTAAGAATTTCATTCCTTCCTGTCCTATATATTTCAATTGCTCGGGTCTAATATTGTCATGTCCGGGTGCTTTATTTATTTTTGTTTTGGCCAGTGCCCTTTCCACTTCTTGTAAAGTGATTTCCCCTTCTTGTCTTGTTTTTTCTTCATTTTCATGTCTTCTGTTATCTATGTTAGCTTCAAGCAGTTCTTCAAAATATTGTTTCCACCTGTTCATAATTTCTTTGTTGTCTGTTAATATTTGCCCATTGGAATCTTTAATTTGGTTTAGTGGTGATTTCTTGTCTTGGCGTATCGCTTTTACTGCTCTTTAAAATAGTTTTCGATTTTCTTTGTATTTCCTCTGTAAGATTTCTCCAAAATCATTCCAGGATTGCTTTTTCGCCTCTTTAACAATTTGTTTTACTTTTTTCCGTTGTTCTTTGTATCTTGTATATATATTTATGTCGCGTTTGTTCAAATATTCTTTCCAAATTTGTTTTTTCATTTTTACTTCCTTTTGCAATTCTTTATTCCACCAATGAGTCTGTTTCTTATTTACTGTCAATCGCTTAGTGCCGCAGGCTTCTTTGGCTGCATTGTGAAGTATATTTTTTGCGATTGTCCATAATTCTTCAATGTTTTCCTCATCTTCTATTTCTGCATTGTGAAAGGCTGTCTCAATAAGGTCTTGATATATTTGTTTTGTTTCCTCTTCTTTTAATTTGTAAATGTTAATAACTTCTTAATTTATTTCCTTGGTTCTTTTGCTGTTCTCATTTTTTACTTCATCCTTTACATGTATTTTAGCACAAACTAAATAATGGTCACTTCCGATTTCATACCCTCTGTAAACTCTTGTATCAAAAATATTTTTTCTCTGTTCTTTATTAGTAAGTATGTAATCTATTATTGATTTTTCACTGCGACTTCTCTCTTCTCGTGTATATTTGTGTATGTCTTTGTGTTCAAATATTGTATTTGTAATTATTAGGTCGTTAATTATGCAAAAGTCTATAAGTCTTCTCCCATTGTTGTTTAATGTTATCTCTCCGTTTTTCCCCATTGTATCTTCTATTCCTCTGTTGTTTCGTCCAACTCTGGCGTTAAAGTCTCCTAGGATGAAAAGTGGTTTAACGCATCTATCTGTGGCATTTTGTAAATCATCCCAAAATTTATCCTTATTTCTGTTGCTGTCATCTTCATTGGGTCCATATATTACAATTATTCCCGTGTTAATTTTTCTTAATTCTATTGTTAGTAATAAAATTCTTTCCGAAATAAAGTCCCAGTTTAATATTTTATTTTCCAAATCTTCCCTTATTATACAACCTACGCCTGCTCTAGCTCCTTCCGATTGATGTACCCCGCTGTATATAAATATATGTGTCCCATTTAGTTTTTGTATACCCGATCCTTTTTTCTTTGATTCCGTTATTCCCAGAATTACCAGTCCTGATTTTTCAAATTCTTCCCATAATTCTATTTCTTTCCCATTAATACTTCTAATATTCCATGTCCCAATTTTTAATATTGTTTTTTTCTCTTTTTTGGTTTTTATTTTATTCGAGTTATTTATTATAAGTTTTTTGGATCTGAATCTAATTCCATTATATCGCCTCCTCCATTTAATATATTGATGTCGGTCCATTTGTAGGCTTGCCCGTTAATTATAATTTTTTGGTAACCAACTTTTACGTGATTATTTTGCTCCCTTTGTTCTTTAGCGAGTTTTCGTAATTTGGCTTGTATCCATTGCTCTTTTTTGGTCATTTGGTTGTCAATATATATTGGGGGTTGTATACGGACTAATTTATTTTTGTTTTTCATTATCGCTTGTTTGTCCTCCCAGCTTTTGAAAAGGACAACTATCTTGTTAGTGTTATTTATTTTATAGCAATTGTTAATACCTGTTTTTATTTTTAAATTACTATCAAAGAATTCCAACAGTTCTTCTTTTGGATTGTCATTTTTGTGTATGAATCCTGTAATTATTATATTATTTCGAATATTGCCTTTTTCTAGCTTCTCCATTCTATTTTTAAGCGAATCGATTTCATCTATAAGTGCGTGTTTTTCTTTTTCCCATTTAGCTTCTTTCTTTTCAGACTCCTCTTTCATATTTCATGTTTCATATTTTCATATTTTTGCGTAGTTTTAATTGTTTAAATAAATTATCTTAGTGTTTAAGTCTTTATTAATAATAATTACTTCTAAATTAGTGTTTATATTTGTTTATGCATAGTGTTACTTATTTTATTTATTCTTTATAATTCATTATCAGTTGTGCTATAAAGAAATATTACAAAGGTAAACTAAAATTATTTACATCTCGAAGATTTCTGATGCACGAGCGAACGTAGTGAGCGAGGGCAGCAAAAGCCGAGTGATGTAATATGCATTACATTAAAACAGTAATTATATTGTAACGTTTTATTTATTTAGGTGAAGTGTAAAATTGATTAAAACACTAATATTTATATAACTAAGTTTAATTAAAGAAATATGAATTATAAAGAATAATGAAAAATAACTAACACTAAGAATTAACAAATATAAACACAATTTAAAACTAATTATTATTACTAAAGACTTAAACACTAAGATAATTTATTTAACAATTATAACTACGCAATATTTATTTTTACAATATTTATATCACTCTTTGCTTATTTATATCACCGTCTGTTCACTATCCGTATCGATACAAGACTGTCCTCGCGATCTTTTGCTCGAGGTATTTATATTAAAACTCATCATTCTAGAAGATTCTTTGATTCCTTGGAAATCAGAACAATGGGGAGCGGACGGACGTGTTCTGACCTGTTCGCTAGCGGCCGCTGCCCGCGCCGCGACCCTGGGTTCGCTACATTGCCCCCTCCTTAAGACTGTTTCGTGCCGGAACAGTTCGTTATGACGAAATCTGCATGCATCACCCTTGGTGCATCTGGAAGTCTTGAAGAAGTAGCAGTCGACGGTCCGTTTGAGCTCTTCTTTCTCGGTAGTGTTGAAGCTGCAGACTAGAATTTCGACTCCGGTAAAGCGGAAGATCGTTTCTAACATGCTTCTAACAATCCTCCAATCCAAACCATCTAGTCCACAGCCTATCTTCGGTACTGCCAGCTTCATAATGTCGTTCTCCAACAGATGGTTCTTCATGTCACACAGCGAGTCCCATAAATTGCGGTATGACGGCTTCTGATATGAGTATTGTTTCGTAACGAGATAGTAAATGTACCGCTTGTGTTCTACGTTATCATCCCTCAGTTGTAGCGTTTTTCCGACAGTTGGACGTTGGTTGGCCAGTTCTTGTACTCGTCCAAATTTTCTTTTAAAAACTGAAGCGATGCCGCGGGACATTTTAATATCTTTCGCTTCACAATGTGCGAGGGAATACTCTGGGGACACGGTGAACAGATCTCGTTGTTCTTCTCTTGTCACGCCATATCGTGCCTTGTGACCAGTGGAATGGCTTTCCATGAAATCATCAAATGTGGGTTCCTCAGCTACAGCTCGACGAACCGTCGCTCCACGATGATCGTCAAAATTATCACCAGCGAAAGGGGCTAACCGATTGAAGTGGACTACTCTCGGCTTTCCATTAGGTGTTTTCCTAATTCTGTAGACCACATCATTTATTCTCTTTACGATCTCGTAGGGACCTTCCCAATTCTTTTGTAGCTTCGGTGATAAGCCACGACGTCTTTGTGGATTGTAAAGCCACACCAAATTCCCAGGTTGAAAACCACCTTTTTCAGCCTTGACGTCATACTGATCCTTCATCCGATCGCTGGCACCTTAAATGTTTGTGCGGACTTGTTCATGGATGTCATTCATTCTTCTCCGTAAGTCCGTTACATAATCTTCCCCGGCTAGATCTTCACCGGGTTTACTGCCAAATACCAGGTCGCATGGTAAGCGCAACTCCCGCCCGAATAAGATGTTAGCTGGTGTCTGCCCTGTTGTCTCATGCACGGATGAACGGTAAGCCAACAAGAATAGATGAAGATGTCGGTCCCAGTCTCGTTGATGGTTAGAGACTACTTTTGACAAATACCGATTTATTGTTCTATTCATCCGTTCAACCATGCCATCAGACTGCGGGTGTAATGCAGTAGTTCTGGTTTTCTTTATTCCTAATATCTTACAGATATTTTGGAACAGAGCAGACTCGAAATTCCTTCCTTGGTCGGAATGTATCTCTCGCGGTACTCCAAATCGGCAGATGCTTTCTTTTACCAAGACTTCAGCAACCGTTACGGCTTCCTGATTGGGTAATGGATAGGCTTCGACCCACTTAGTAAAGTAGTCCATTACTACTACTATGTATTTATTTCCATCATCAGTTTCGGGGAATGGTCCGGCCACGTCAATCGCAATGCGTTTAAAGGGACTACCAACGTTATATTGGCGCATAGGAGCTCTTCTTGTCCCATGTGGCCCGTTACTTCCCACGCAGACTATACATTTCTTGCACCACTCTTTAACATCTTCTTTGCAATTTATCCAGTAAAATCGTTGGCGCAATCTTTCGAGGGTTTTATTTACTCCAAAATGTCCAGATCCGTCGTGGATCTCTTGCAATACTTCCGGTACTCTATTTCTAGGGATTATCAGCTGGGTCTTACTCTCAGTACCTTCAGTATTCTCTATGACACGTTTCAGGAGGCCCTCTTCAACCATAATAGAATCCCACTGCGCCCAATACGATTTTACACCTTGTGGGTGTCGTGCAACATCTTCCCAAACTGGTCTGCTATCGCCACGTTTCCAATCCAGTATGATTTTCAAGTCCGAGTCATTCTCTTGGTCCTTGCGAAGACCTTCCGTTTGCCAACTATCATTTACTACTGTTGTTCTGGCGATGGTAGAGAGTTTTTCTTCTAGACGACTGCAATGCTTGCATTCGTCCTGGCAAGGTCTTCTTGATAATGCGTCAGCATTACGATGGCTTGTACCTGCTCGATGCTCAATAACAAAGTTATATTCTTGCAATCTTTCAATCCATCTAGCTGCCTGACCTTCAGGATTCTTAAATTGTAGCAGCCATTTGAGAGCAGCGTGGTCAGTTCTTATAAGAAATCTTCTACCGTACAAATATTTGTAGAAGTGCTCCACGGATTTCACGACAGCCAAAAGTTCTTTTCTGGTGACGCAATAATTCCTCTCTGGTTTTGACAAGGTCTTACTAAAATAGGCAATAACCTTCTCTTGTCCGTCTTGTATCTGGGAAAGCACGCCACCAATTCCAACGTTGCTGGCATCTGTATCTAGAACGAATTCTCCTTCTGGTAAAGGATAACTTAGGACAGGTGCGCTTGTCAAGGAATATTTAAGTTGTTTGAACGCGGCTTGACAGTCCATCTCCCAGATAAACCTTCTGCCTTCTTCAGTAAGCCTTGTCAATGGCTTCGCTATGTTGGCAAATCCAGGTACATAACGTCGGTAGTATGTACAGAGACCAAGTCACTCACAGCCATTATTTTCTCCGGGTCTACTGCAATACCCTTACCAGAAACTACGTGTCCAAGATAATGAACTTCTTTTTGAAATAAGTGACACTTCTTTGGACTGAGTTTCAGGTTAGCCTTCCTCAATCTTTGGAAAACCTCTTCCAAGTTCTTCATGTGGTCCTCGAACGTTTTTCCTACCACAATAATATCGTCGAGGTAAACCAAACATGTTTTCCATGACAGTCCAGCCAACACGGTTTCCATAAGTCGTTCAAGCGTTGCAGGGGCATTGCAGAGCCCAAATGGCATAACAGTAAATTGCCAAAGACCGGTACCGATGGTAAATGCCGTCTTTTCTTTGTCTCTTGGGTCTAAATTCACTTGCCAGTATCCGCTCTTTAGATCAAGAGTAGAGAAAATCTTTGATCCTGCCAATGTGTCCAGAGTATCGTCTATTCGGGTTAGCGGGTAGCTATCCTTCTTCGTCACGTTGTTAAGTTGACGATAATCGACGCAAAATCTTGTAGAGCCATCCTTCTTCTTCACTAGCACCACTGGTGAAGCCCATGGACTGTTTGAAGGTTCAATCACACCTTCCGTCCTCATATCCTCTATAATTTCTTCTGCTTCTTCCCGCTTCGCCAGTGGTAATCTTCTTGCTGTTTGGCGGATGGGTCTTGCGTCTCTAGTGTCTATTTTATGATGGACTACATTGGTTCGTCCTTTGTCCTTCTTGTCAAATTGGAACACATCTTGAAAGGTCCCAATTAAGTTCTTAGCCTTGGTTTTCTGGTCGGCAGTCAAGTCCTGGAACGATGATGACAGCTCCTTGATTAGAATATCTGGAACTTCGCAGGATGTGTTGTCTTTGGCCTTTACAGTTCGAATAATTGATGATACCGCTGAACATTCACCCACTACGGTCCCTTTTTTTAGTATAACGGGATAAAAATTTATGTTCATTACCCGAACTGGGATTACCTTGTCAGTTTTGAGCAAGGCTTTTCCAATTACAACTCCAGTCCCAGTTTTGGCATCATCATTTTTCGGCTGGAGCATGACAATGTTTCCCTCACAGAAGCTACCTGCTAGCTGTGCTTCTACGATTGATTCACTCCGTTCTGGGAGGGTTACATCTTCCGTTATTAATACTCGCATGGCATTGTCGTCTCGTGGATTTATTACTAGTTCTTCATCATTGACCATCATCACTCCATTCTTCAGGTCAAGTTTAAATCCATGCTTTTTCATTATGTCCATGCCCAGAATGAATTCATCTTCCACGTCAGCTACCAGCACACGATGTTTAATGCACGTTTTTCCAACAGTGATGCTCAAATCTATTTCTCCAGATGCGGTAGCTTGTTCTCCTGTGGCTGTGCGTATCTGCCACTTTGTTGGAAGTAGATGTTTTCTGCATATTTTTCTTGCTAAGTCGGGTCTGATTATTGTTTTTGTCGCACCCGTATCCAGCAACATTTTAAGCGGGCTTCTGTCTATAGAACCGTCTACATAGATGCTATTAGCTTGATGATGTAGGGATGCGACATAACTAATGGATTCTGGGGCTACTGGATTACGGTTCGACGATTGCCCCTTCGCATCAACCCGACTTAGTTTCCCGACTCCTTTTCATCTTTTCTTGGTTCTGCTTTCTTCTGTTGCTTTCTGCAGAGCCTTTGCGGGTGACCTAATTCACCGCAATTCCAACAGCGGAGTTTCTTTCTTCCAGCAGCATTAATTTCAGACGTAATTCGTCTTATCTTGTCTTCTAAATCTTCGGTGTCTTCGGGCCTCTCAGCATCGATATTTCGCACTCGCGATTAATTACGTGAAGCTTGTTTCGCAGCTTCATGGTCTAAGGCATATGAAAGTGCATCAACCAGAGTTTTTGGTCGAGCCAATCGTAGTGCCTGCTGAGTTTCATTGTCTCGGACCCCATATATAAATGCTTGTGTGGCTAGACATTCCAAAACGCTGTCAGGAGCTGTGGGATGTGCGAGACGAACTAAACGAGCTATATCAGCTTCGAATTCTTGAAGGTTTTCTTTAGAACTCTGATATCGGTTCCTCAGTTGCGTCTAGTACACTTGCTCCAGATGCGCATTGCCATATCGCATATCCAATCTCTTAACAAGTTGTTCGTAATCTTCTTGTTCATCTTCTTTTAATGTTTGTAGGATATCGATAGCTTCTCCACGTAGCGAAACTGTCAGCGCAGTAGCTTTTTCTTTGGAAGTCCAGCCATTTGCTTTGGCAGCAGCTTCAATCTGTTTTAAATAATTCGGCCACGATGTCTTGCCGTCAAATTCTGGTGTTTTTATATGGATTCTGGAACTATTTTCTTTTTGTGGCTTCTTTTCTTGAATCTCATCCGTCTTAACTATATCAGAATTTGAAACCGCTGGCGTAATTTTAAAGAAATTTTGCTGTAACTCTTCAACTTTTTTCTCGTAAGTTTCTATTCTCTCTTCTAATATTCTAGAACTTTCTTTCAGTTGTTCGTTAAGTTGTTCGTTTAATTTCCCTTCCAAAGTTCTAGAATTTTCCATTAATTTCTCTTCCCATATTCTAGAATTTTCTGTTAATTTTTCCTCCAGTTTTTGTTCTAAACTTCTGGAATTTTCTATTAATTCTTCTTTCAATGTTCTAGAATTTTCTGTCATTTTTTCTTCCAAAGTTCGAGAATTTTCTTCAGATTTTCTAGAACTTTCCTCTAATTTTTGTTCTAAAGTTCTAGAATTTTCCATCATTTTTTTTTCTAAAATTCTAGAATTTTCTTCTAATTTTTGTTCTAATGTTTAAGAGTTTTCTACCAGTTTTTGTAAGTTTTCATCAGATTTTTTAGAACTTTCTGCTCACTTTTCCTCCATAATTTTACCAAAATCGGGCAAGCTACCCGTAATTTCGAATAAAAAGTCATCAGGATTTTCGCCAGCTTCTACCAAAGCTTGCCGTAGACGATGTTGTAAAACAGACTTGGTTCCCGATGTCTCCAACTCTCGTTCTTCCAGCTCCCTCTTGAGATCAGCCACTTTTAATTCACTTAATTTTACTTGTTTAGTAGCCATTTTATTTATTTTAATTTTACACTTCCCAGTTTATTAACCTCACACCCGACACCAATTGTAACGTTTTATTTATTTAGGTGAAGTGTAAAATTGATTAAAACACTAATATTTATATAACTAAGTTTAATAAAAGAAATATGAATTATAAAGAATAATGAAAAATAACTAACACTAAGAATTAACAAATATAAACACTATTTTAGAACTAATTATTATTACTAAAGACTTAAACACTAAGATAATTTATTTAACAATTATAACTACGCAATATTTATTTTTACAATATTTATATCACTCTTTGCTTATTTATATCACCGTCTGTTCACTACCCGTATCGATACAAGACTGTCCTCGCGATCTTTTGTTCGGGGTATTTATATTAAAACTCATCATTCTAGAAGATTCTTTGATTCCTTGGAAATCAGAACAATGGGGAGCGGACGGACGTGTTCTGACCTGTTCGCCCGCGCCGCGACCCTGGGTTCGCTACAATATATATATATATATATATATATATATATATATATATATATATATATATAAGTTAAAGAACAAATTTATTTGTTCAATAAAAAAAAATATTTTTATAAGTATAAACGAATTAGGAATTACAATACATAAGTTTTATACAATGTTTACAGTAAAGGATTCCAGCTAAGACTAAATATTATAAGTTTCTTCATCTTGGTGGATGACACCTGAGATGCGTCGCGACTTGGTGGTCGCCTGATGTTTTCCAGGTTCGTGTGCAACACAGACTGTAGTGTCAGCACAAAAGCGTGGGACCGGGTAGTGTTAACTCCTCCCCCCTAAGATGTGGGCTTCATCGGGAAGTCGGATGGACTGGCTTGGTGAAGGCCTAGATTCGATGTCTTGGGGTGGCCCTGATTTTGAGTTCACAAATTTTTTGATAATGTGGGCTGCAATTATACTGAATGCGATTATTAGAACAAGACAATATAAAATAATTATCGAATAATTTGTTGTTGGGATGTTATTGGCGATGATTCCGGAGTCGATGTCTTCTAGTTTGTTGATTGGCAGTTGTAGTTCTTGAATGTTGTTCAGGTTGATGGTGAATTTGGGTTTTTGCGTCTCGTTGAGTTGAATATTAAAGTCGTTAAAGATGATTGGTTTCCCAAATGATTTTTGTGTAAGTGTTAAAATTTCGTTTCTAAATTTAAATTTACAATTTTCGTCCTTTATTAAAAATATTCCTTGTAAATTTCTAATTTCTTCACTTTTGTTGCAAGACAGACTAATTTTTTCTGATTTTGGAAAAATTACTAATATTTGATTTATTTCTTCTAAAATTTCAACGTGGTTCTTTTTGATGTTGATTTTAATGTATTGGCAGTTTTCCGCGTTGTTCCTCGCGATGATGTTCTTCTCACAGGAATTGTCGTCAAGTCGATTGACCTTATTTGGACATTGATACTTATCTCCTTTAGTACATACGTCATTAAGAGATATAACAGTACCATCTATTGATTTTAAAAAATAATTTTTATCTGGAATAACAGTTACAAAATCGTTTTGGTGCTTCGTTGGGATGGGAATAAGGTGGAGTAATTCAAAGTTAGTTTCATAATTGAGCGGAATTTCTATGAAATAAACAATTCTGTTTGCTTCTAATTTACAATTAACTGTAATTAATTTTTCAAATATTTGTATATTTGTTGGAATAGGTTCAAAAGGTAGTTCATTGTTATAATGTTTGTTAATTTTGTTTAGTTCTGTTAAAAGGTCTTGTTTTTGAATAATGCTTGGGTGTAAAACATGCAAATTACAAAATGTTAAAGAGTCTTCAATGTCTTGTAGACTATTTAAGATCATCGTATAGAGTATTGTTATGGTGTGTTGGGGGGTTTGTGTAGTAAAAACGTAGTTCCTACCTCCGTGGTTGAATCTCGATGATGATGACACTTCGAAGACGTCACTGAAGGAAACACGAAGGACAGGAGATCGGGTTCCCCAACTCACACGGAGAAATTAATCGGCGTGTGAATGGTTAAATCAATGAACGTACAAGTAAAAGTAAAACGTAATACTTGTAGCAATAAACAATATATTTATATTTACACAACACTTAATACAACGTTTAAACTAATAAGTTTTTACTATGTCTACTTGTCTTGACACACAGTATTAGACTAGTGATCAACGTCAAAGTTCTCTCTCTCGATATTTTTATAAACACAAAACTAAACATTACATACACCCCCAAATGGAAGGGAGACCAATTAACAAAAACTTCACATTGCAAAAAGTCTTAAGGCCACACCCTTAATCCGAGGTACAAACAGATGTTGGGGTCTCGACCTTTCTACAAATTTTGGGAAACTTGGAAATCCAAGAAAGAATAAAGTGCTTAAAGCTATTACAGTAATAAAAATTTAAGCTCAATAAAACTAATGCGAAAATTTCTTAAAACCGAAGTATTTTTAATCCCTCAAATTTAACAAGCCGCTACAATAAATGTAAGAAAATTCTTAGCAGACTGTCTTTAAGAAAAATCCCGCAGGCTGAGTAAATAATGTTTCAAACAAGTATATCGAACTGATTGTAAATGTCAAGGATAAATAAAAATGAATTTTCGTGAAAAGATCTGCCAGTAACAATTTGCATTAGTTTTTCAACTTTTGACTTCAGAATGTTTTCGTTTTCTTTAATAGTTATTAAAGTACTGTTGAATTGTTCTGTGAGTTTAGAAGTAATTGAATATTGTTGTTTAATTTGTTTATTTAAATTTTGTTGGTTGGTCTCCAAATGTTTTAAAATTTCATCATAACGTTTTTCGTCTTCGGCATCGAGATTTCCAGTAATTGTTTTGAGAATTGAACCAAGCCCGTTTATTAATCCTCTTTTTTGTCTATGTGTTGCCTTTTCTGAATTTATTGATAGATGATCAATTTTATTGTCTATTGAATTTTGTATATAATTGATAATTTTATCGTTGTTAATGAACTCTTGTGATGTTTCATTAGTCAAGGTTTTCTTTAAATTGGAATATTGAATATTCAAATCATCGTAATGGTTGAATAATGATAACAAGTCGTAGTAATGTAAAAATGTGTGCGTGGACTTTTGTAGTTTAGCTTGTCCTAGGTTAAGAGTCAGCAATCCAGGGTTATGCGTTATGTCCATCAGGTTTAGTCCGTGGGTGAATGGGAACAGGATGGATCTGGAATATTGGAATTTTTTGTTATTTTCCTGGGTCTTTTAATATTTGCCAAATGAATTTTAGCTTGTTTCTTGTCTTTGCCGTCTGTTTCTATTTTCGCGGTTTTCAAATTTTCATCTATGCTTTTAATTTTTTCTTTCTTATATTTGACTTGTTTAGTTTTATTTACTTTTTGTTTATTGTGTACAAAAACTGTTTCTGGAATTTCCGGTAATTTATCGCGGGATTCGTTTAATTTTGTGATATATTCTTGTTTTCCTGATTGCAAACGTTCGTTAATAATTTTGTAAGTTTGTTTGGTTTTCTCTTTGTGTTTTTGAACATAATCTTGAGTTATTTTATTTTCTATTTCAATATCTAAAGGCGAATTTGTGTCCAAATGTCCGGTAATAATTTCTAAAGGTTTAATTTTTGTTGAAGAGTGTGTGGTATTATTATAAGCCAAAATCGCGTAACATACTTTAATTTCAATGGGTTCTCTTTTAAAATTATCTTGTAAATTGAATAAACGAATGTGTTCGACAAATGTCGAATGAAATCGTTCAATCAAGCCATTTGAATCTGAATGTTGGGAACTTGTGAAATGAATTTCAATTCGGTGTAAAGATAATAATTCTTGAACAACATTGTTTTTGAATTCGAGACCATTATCAGAAACTATTTGCCTGGGTGTGCCGTGATGAGAGAAGTATTGTATTAATTTGTTACTAATTTCTATTCCGGTGTTCGAATTTAATTTATATGCTTGAGCATATTTTGAGAAGGAATCTATAATCGTTAAAAATTTCGAGTTCTCTAAACTAATTGTATCAATATGAAGGGTATCGAAAGGTTTTGTTGGTGTGGGAGTTATATTGTATTTAGGTTTTAATGGGTTACGGTCATATTTGGAGGCAAGACAGATTTCGCATTGGTTGATATAATCGGTGATTGTTTTAATTTGGTTTGGCCAATAATAAATTCTTTTAATTTGATTGTGAACTTCATGAATGCCACGATGGTTAGTTTTACCTTCGTGATAATTCCTTATCTTTTCAATGACGTCATCCTCTTTTTCTACGTCTACGAGTTTCGTATTACATTTTACAAAGTTTATCTGTGAGTGTTTAAAATTTGTTTGCAAAACTTTACTAAATTTTTCATATATAGGGTTTTCAAAATATAAATAATATTTGACTTTTGGTACAATGTAGGTTTTAACAAAATTTGTAATATCTTCACTAAAGTTATTTTTTGAAATTTGTAAATGAATTCTCATTTTATCACCATGCAATTTTGATATTTTTGGGTTTGAAGGAGAGTGCGGAACTTCGGATATGATGATTTGATTTTTGCCAGTATTGATAGGAGATTCGGAAATAGGAATTCCTATGATCGGGTTCTCAGGGTTGGAATGTGTAGTTTCGTAAGAGTCTGAGTCGGGTGAGTCATCTGGTTCGGCTATCATTGAATTTGACTCGCGGTTTTGTTGAAGCTGTTCATTAAAATTTTTCATATAGTCGAAAAATGGTTGAAATTCTGTATCGACTGTATTTGTGTTCAGTTCAATTCGCGATAAAGCGTCGGCATTTTTATTTAAAGATCATTTTTTATACTTAATGTTGTAATCATACTCTTCTAACTGTAAACGCCATCGAATTAATTTCATATTTGGTTCTTTTAAATTTGCAATCCATTCTAGGGGTTTGTGATCTGTTATGATGTTAAAAGTTCTGCCAAAAAGATATGGTCGAAAATATTTGACTGCCCATACTATCGCTAAAAATTCTTTCTCGATAGCAGCATATTTTTGCTCTGTTTCGTTAAGCGTACGACTGGCGTATGCTACGGGAAGATCTGAACCTATAGGGCCTTGTGAAAGAACGGCACCTATTGCAAAGTTACTAGCGTCGGTAGTCAAATTGAATGTCTTTTCAAAGTCAGGATACTGTAGGATAGGATCATTGGTGAGGAGATCTTTGCATGCATTAAAACAGCTGATGTATTCTGGGTCATTTATATTAATTTGTGCGCCTTTTTTCAGTTTCTTTGTAAATGGTTTAGTGATATATGCAAAATTTTTAATGAATTTTCGGTAGTAGCCAAGAAGTCCGAGAAAAGCTTTAATTTCTTTAGTATTTTTGGGTATTGGGTAATTTTTTATAGCTTTAATTTTGTCTGGGTTTGGTTTAACCCCGTCGGGTGTTACGACGTGTCCTAAATATGATACTTCTTTTCTGCAAAATTCCGATTTATCAAGATGAATTTTGAGGTTGGCGCTTTTTAATCTTTCGAATACAGCTCTTAAACTCTGTACATGCTCTTGAAGGCTAGTGCTGAAAATTATAACATCGTCTAAATAGACAAGGCAAATTTTGTTCACTAGGCCGCGTAGGACATTATCCATAACGCGCTGGAATGTAGCAGGCGCGTTTTTCAACCCAAAAGGCATTCGTAAAAATTCGAAATGTCCATTTTCTGTCGAAAAAGCTGTTTTCTCAATATCATCAGGATGCATCTCAATTTGATGGAAGCCGGATGCGAGGTCAAGGGTGGTAAAATATTGGCATCTGCCTAATTTGTCCAGGAGGGTGTTAATATTAGGGATAGGATATTTGTCACTTATCGTCTTGTCGTTTAATTTGCGATAGTCTATAACTATGCGCCATTTACGTTTCCCTGATGCGTCAATTTTCTTTGGTACAACCCATACTGGGGATGACCACGGGGAATGCGAGTGTCTTATGGTGTTCTGATTTAGCATTTCTTGTATTTGTTTTTCTACTTCTTTACGATGGATTTCAGGGTAACGATAAGTTTTAGTGTAATTGGGAATTTCGTCTTTTGTCCTAATAACATGTTTAATATTGTTTGTGAAACTAAGAGGCTTGTCAGCAGTGTGAAATAAATTGGAATATTCTTTTAATAATTTAGTTATTTCGCGTTTTTCTTCAGAATTCATGTGATTTGTTCTAATTTCGGCAATATCATTTTTGTTTGAATTTGGAATATTAAAATTTAGATTATTTAATTCAAAGTTATCAAGAGGCTGTGCGATAATTTCAAACTCAGGCGAAAACACGTGCTCATTGTTATCTGCGTTGATAACAGGGTATACTGTTTCATGATTCTCAACTTTCGCGATACCTGCTGGTATGATTAGATTATTCACAATTAATTCTGGGATAAGGACTTCTCCGTTTTCTATGTTATGAATGTAAAGTTTCGAGATTTTTTCAGATTTTGATGGTATGCTAACATGTTTTTTGATAGGTAAAATTTTATGGTAGTGTATGTTTATTTCTTGTGTGGGTGTTATAATTTTGTCTCTTGTTAGGTCTATTATTCCTTCTATTAATTTTAAATTATCAAGACCAATTAAAATATCAAATTTATTGTGAAAATCGAAGAGATGGTATTTTAATGTTAAATTTGGATTTTTGAATAATTTGGAAGGTGGTAAATATACACTAAAATTTTCAATTGATGTGCCGTGGGCTGTTGTGACTTTAAAGTGATCATTAATAATTTTATTACCAAAATATTTGTATGCTATTTCAGGTTTAATGAAAGATCTTGTGCTGCCGGTGTCAATTAAGGCTTTTAAGTTATGCTCGGGGAGTATAATGAATGGTAGTTCGCTCTGTGTATTGGAATTGTTTAAATTTAAGAGTTCGACTGTTCTTCCGAGGCTATTCTCGATAAAAAAGAATCTGGATCATAATTTTGTTCAAAGTCACTGTTATCAAAATTTTGGTTTGTTTCGCATTCATAATTTTGATAATAATTTTCATCACAATTTTGATAATTTTCGTCATAATTTTGGTCATTTGTAACAACATCGTTTGTTTCCGTGTTATACAATTCTTCAGCAATGAAATTTGGTCTTTGTGTTTGTTTTATTGGACGATATTGTGTGTTATAAGAAGGACCTGCTCTAGGAAGTGAGGACTGCCTTGTGCTGATGCTCATAGGCGTCGGTTTGGGGAATCTTTGGTTGTTATTGGGTTTAAACACGTTGGTTTGATTATTGGGATTGTATGGTGGATTATTAGTGAAAGGTTTTGGATGATTAAAACTGGGTCTGTAATTATAAGTTAATGGCTGTGTACTTTTCTGGGGTGTGAATTTTGGAGGTGGTGGTGGTTGTTTAGGTTTTTGTGGGTGGTGTGTCTGTTTATAGTGGTGTCCGCGTGTGGATGATTCCATATTAAAATCATTTGTTAGCATACTAAGAGCTTGATTAAGATCTTTAGGGTCTTTGGTTCTCATCAATGTGCCTAAGGGTTCTCTTAAACCTTTAAGGAATACTCTCAATGCGTACTCGCGGAAATATTCGTTAAGAATTGTAGCATGAGTAGGTTTGTTATTATTAATATAAGAAATTTGTAATTGTAATAAATCTTGAATTTTAGTATAGAAATCAAACGGTGATTCATTAGTTTGTTTTAACTCCGTCATTTCTATTGTTAACGTGAAACAATCTCGTTTGTCTTGGAACGAGTTCAACAATACTTTCTTTACATCGTCCCATGTTGATATGGTAGATGTTGCTAAATTGTTAGCGGCTTCTCCTTTAATTTTGCTTAGGATAGTTGCCATTAAGTACTCATTTTGAAAATCTGTTTCATCTATTGTATTATAAAATTTCTTTACTAACTTTTCGCATATTTCTAAAAATCGCGGTAGGTGTCTTCTATCGCCACTGAATTCTGGGATCATGTCCAGATATTCTTTCTTAATTGGTGGTGGTAAAACCATTGTGAGGTTATTAATTTGTTTTATTAGGGAATTTTCTAATTCTAAATTGTTAATAGGATTATTGGAAGCAGTTAGTGAGTCACCAGAATCCGATTCTGTATCTGTATTACTTAATTCTGTATCACTAGTAAATTCTCTAATTGACATAGGTACTTACAGGAGTAAGACGATGTCCATTGGTCTGTAATCGACGATATTCGCTCGGCGTGTCACTCTGGTCAGTTGCAACGGCTGGATGGGCGATGCGTGTCCCTTGAAGATCTGGGGTTCGATGTTCCCTCGGCCCCGATGTCTTCGTAGCTGATGCGCGACGCGACCGGACAATCTTCTTGATTTCGAATCCTCAGTTAATCGTTGAAACGAACGAAATCGATTTTTGTATTTCGCTGAGGATCCTACCGACTGCGCCAGTTAAAGAACAAATTTATTTGTTCAATAAAAAAATTTATTTTTATAAGTACAAACGAATTAGGAATTACAATACATAAGTTTTATACAATGTTTACAGTAAAGGATTCCAGCTAAGACTAAATATTATAAGTTTCTTCATCTTGGTGGATGACACCTGAGATGCGTCGCGACTTGGTGGTCGCCTGATGTTTTCCAGGTTCGTGTGCAACACAGACTGTAGTGTCAGCACAAAAGCGTGGGACCGGGTAGTGTTAACTTATATATATATATATATATATATATATATATATATATATATATATATATATATGTTACGAATATTTCATTGAGGTAATAAATAATTTGTTGGTAATTATTATTTCCTTCATAATGATATAAATTTTCTAATTTAATTAATACCATGAATATTATGCGGAAGGATTTACAATTATTCTTTCAGTATTTCTTTAGACTTCAGAGCAATCACATATGTGTTGTGTAGTTTTTTGATAGTGCCCTATTGCAAATATATTTGAGGTGAGTTGAGTTACCGTGTATGGATGTGAGTTGAGTTACCGTGTATGGATGTGAGTGAGTTACCATGGATGATATGAGATGAGTTAGTGTGATATAGTGTATTGAGTTGAATATGGCGTGATAATAGTATGTTGAGATATTGAGAATGTGTGATGCAGACCGTGGTTGGCTGCCGACGGAGCGGCGAGCAGCTTTGGTCTGTAGCGGACCGTGGCTGGCCGCCAACGATGCAGCGAGCGGTTGAGGGCCTTAGTAACCAAAGCCAGGTGGCGTGACCTACCTGCCCAAATACGATTGTATGCGAGAGTGTGTGAGTGTTATGATTTGAGGTTCGACGAAAGGATTTTTTTAAAACAATTTATTGAAGTAACAAGTAATTATTTACTTTAATTATTTTAAATCACAAAATTACAATTTATTTTACAAGTTTAATTTATAATTTCAAATATAAAATGGACATAGTTTCTACATGCAAATTAATATTATCTGACTATCTAGACATTTATGAAATACAAGTTTATATAGTGTTTGGGCAAGGGTGTCAGGTTGTTTCCTGTGGGAATCGCAACCTCAGCAGGATGGACCGTGGTAACGCCTCCCTCGTTAAAATTGGGCTTCATCGGGAAGTGTCAGCGCCGATATACGGGGTGAAGTTCTCGTTTGAAATTCGATGTCTTCTGTCGTGGACTGTTGCTTCACATGTTTGTGGTCTTTCTTCTTGAAGTACACTGCAGTAAGGGTTGTAGCTACGATGATTCCGTATAATGCCCATACTGGATAATTGATGGTGACTTCTTCTTCAATTGGGTTGTTGTAGTATGGGATGTTTTCTATATTTTTGATTGGCTTCCATTCTTCTATTGTATTGGATCGGTTTGCCGAATGTACCATGTTTGAAATTTAGATTTTAATTTTGGATGTTCAGTTTGCATTGGTCTTCTTTGATTAAAAATATTCCGTGTAAGTTTTTTATGTTATCTCCATGATCACATTGAGTTTCTAGTGATTCATGGAATATTCCAATGAATTGATCGATTTCGTCTAGATATTGAATATGATTCCTTTTGATGTTCAGTTTCACCAATGGGCAGTTTTCTACTTCGTTTCTTAGCAGGAAATTTGCTTCGCAGGAGTCTTCATTTATTTCTCTTATGTGGTTTGGACATTGGAAGGTGTTCTTTTTATTGCGAGTACATATACCACATAAAGACCTTATTTGACTAATTTCAGACTTCATTATATACTCATGATTAGGAATTATGGTAATGAACTCAGAATTGTGTTTCGTTAGAGTTGGAGTTAAATGGATAAGTTCGAAAATTGTGTTACAATTTATTGGAATTTCTATGAAGTATATAATTTTGTTATCTTGTTATTTACAGTTGACTGAAATTAATTTTTCTATGTCCGGCATATTTTCTACGTTTATTTCAAGTGGTAATTCATCTTTATAGTACTTTGAGATTTTGTTTAATTCCTCATATAATTCCTTATATAGATCGTGTGTTTTGATGATGCTCCGATGCATAGTATGGAGTTTACAAAAAGTTAGTATCAATGGTCTTGTTAAAATATTTTATCATTTGATTGCTTTCAGAGTATTGGTTATTAATTTGGTTCTTTAAATTTAATTGATTCTCTTGCAAATGTTCTAGAATTTTCTTATATCGTTTATCATCTATGACATCTAGGTTTCCTGTGATGGCTTTTACAACTGTTCCCAACCCGTTAAAAATACCTCGTTTGGTTCTTGAATTTATTAATAGATGAATAAATTTCTCATTAATTTTGTTTCTTATGTACCCAATAATTTTGTTATTATTTTCAAAATCCGTACTAATTGTTTTATCTTCGTTTATGGTGTGTATGAGTTGTGAGTGTTGCTTGTATAAATTGTCATACTGTAGTATTAGAGGTTCCAAATCGTAGTAGTGTACAAGAGTATGTTGTGTTCTTTGTAGTTTTGCGTCTCCGAGACTAATTGTTAGTAGTCCTGGATTATATGTGATTTCTTTAGCAATTAATCCGTTTGAATACGGGAAGTAGAGGGACCTGGAATTGCGGGGTATTTGTTAATAGTTTCTCTGGGTCTTTTTATATTGTAGATGTGAACTTTTGGTTGTTTCTTCTCGTTATCTGTATCGATTTCTGCTGTTTTTAGAATTTCATTAATTATTTAGATTTTTTCTTTTTTGAATTTTGGGTTTTTAGTTTTATTTACCTTCTGCTTATTATGAAAGTAAACTGTTTCGGGTATACGAGGTAGTTCTTCGCGTTTCTCATTTAATTTTGAAATAGTTTTAGTTTTGTTTCCTTGTAATTTGTTATTAATATCTCTATAAATTAATTTGGATTTTTTATTATGATTTTGAATATAATTTTGAATTATTTTTGTTTATCAATGTCTATGTCAAATGGAGAATGGCCATTAATACTCCGATAGGTTTTAGATTAATTGTGCTATGGTTTGTGTTATTGTATGCGAGAATGGCGTATTTTACTTTATCTTCGGTTAATTCGTTTTTGAAGTGGTCTTGCAAATTAAATAAACGTATGTGCTCTATTAATGTAAAATGAAATCGTTCGATTAGACCGTTCGAATTTGGATATTGAGGACAAATAAAATGGATTTCGATTTTATGGAGGGCTAAAAGTTCTTTCACTACTGTATTTTTGAATTCATGTCCATTATCTGATATGATTAACTGAAGAATGCCATGATGTGAAAAGAAATTAATCAACTTATTAGAAATTTCGATGGTGTTAGTAGAGTTGACTCTGTATGCTTGTGCATACTTATAGAAAATGCGTCCATGATAGTAAGGAATTTCGTGTTTTCTAGTGTAAGTGTGTCGACGTGTAGTGTATGTAGGGGTTTGTCAGGGGTAGGAGTGATATTGAGTTTAGGTTTGATGAGATTTCTCTCGTACTTAACTGCCAAACAAGTTTCGCAATTATTTATAAAGTTTGTGATAGATTTTAATTGATTGGGCCAATAGTATAATTTTTTTAATTCCATGATGTATTTCGTTGATTCCGCGGTGGTTTGTTTTTCCTTCGTGGAATTTTGTGATGATTCGTGTAATTTCGTCTTCCTTTTCTATGTCAATTAATTTTGAATTACTCTTAATAAATTTTATTTGAGAATGTTTAAAGTGTTTTTGAAGAATGTTGCTAAATTGTTCGTATATGGGTGATTCGAAATACAAATAACATCGAACATTGGGGGCAATATATTCTTTAATGAAATCCACTATCTCTTGTTCAAAATTTATTTCTGATATTTGAACGTGCAATCTTATTTTATCCACATGGAGTTTTTTAATTTTAGGTTTCGATGGGGAATGTTTTACTTGGGAGATAAATAATTGATTTTTTCCAAGGTTTACTGGAGATTCAGTAATGGTTATACCAACTATGGGATTCTCAAGATTGGAGTGGATTGTTTGGTCTGTTTCGGGGTTAATTTGTTCGTTATCATCAGGTATCACTATTATTGATTGGTATTGAAGGTCGTACAAATTTTTTGATTCTGGATCTAAAGTGTTTATATTTAATTCGATTCTCGATAGGGCATCTGCATATGTATTAAGTGAGCCTTTGTTATGTACTACTTCGTAGTCAAATTCTTCTAATCTAGTTCTCCTTCTCATTAATTTTGAATGTGGGTCTTTTAAATTTTGTAAATATTGTAATGGTTTGTGATCTGTCACAATTTTAAATTTTCTTCCGTAAAGATAAAGCTAGATTCACATGAGCCGTCAACTCCGTTGGAATAGCGAACGTAGCGGCCGTTCTGTGTTGTGATTGGTTGAAACTCAGCGGTCTCGACGGCATGAACGTTGAAGCCAGAAATGAAATATTTCAATTTTTGACGGTGTTGACGTCCGTTACCACTGTTAATTAGAATTGCGCATGCTCACACAAATGATTTTCAGTCATACCAACCAGGACCAACTAAGACATATTTTGACGTTCAGTTTGTAAGTTATAATCTAATTTTAATACATAAAGTAATATTTATTATTATTTAAACAAACACAAATAACGAAAATAACCTGCAAGCAGGATAAACCAACAGAAACACATGGCGCACATGGCAATGACCTAACCTAACAATTTGTGGGAATTTTTTAGTTTTGTAGTATGTCACTAGAAACGCTGACGGCTCATGTGAAATACCTAGTGATTTTAGTTATCGTGACGGCCGCTACGTCCGCTACGGAGTTGACGGCTCATGTGAATCTAGCTTAAAGTCGAAAGTATTTAGTTGCCCATGTCACAGCTGTTAATTCTTTTTCCGTGGTGTCATATTTCTGTTCCGTATCGTTTAAAGTCCTACTTGCATAAGCTACGGGAAGGTCGGGTCCGATAGGGCTTTGTGATAATACATCACCTATGGCGTATTTACTTGCGTCTGTTGTCAGAATGAACGGTTTGGTAAAGTCTGGGTACTGGAGTATTGGTTCATTAATTAGTAGGTTTTTGCAGATGTTAAAACAATTAACGTAATCGGGATCGTTATGATTAATGGTGGCATCCTTTTTTAAATATCTCAATTTGATGAAAACCAGATGCAAGGTCTAAAGTAGAAAAATATTGACATCTGCCTAATTTGTTTAATAAGGAGTTAATGTTCGGGATTGGATATTTGTCGTCTATCTTTTGTCGTTCAATTTTCTATAGTCTCCATTTCTTTTTACCTGATGCGTCTAGTTTTTTGGGGACGACCCATACGGGGGATGACTAGGGTGAATGAGAAGGACGGATGATATTTTGGTCAAGCATTTTTTGAAATTGAGATTGAATTTATTTTCGAAAGATTTCCGGGTATCTATAAGGTTTTGCGTAAACGGGATTATCATCTTTCGTGTGAATGAAATGTTTTACATCGTTAGTGAAAGATAACGGGTCATGTTCGGTGTGAAAGATATTTTTGTACTCGGTCAGCAGTTTTGTTATCTTAGATTTTTCTTCATTGTTCATATGGTTCAGTCTTACTTTGTCCATATTGAATTTATTTTCTAGTTCATTTTGGCCAAAATTTAGATTATTTATTTCAAAACTGTTTAATTCTTGAAAATTTACACAATTTACTGAATTTATAATATCTTCATTTTGGCGTAAATTTATGATTGGATATATGGCTTTGTGATTTTGAATTTTGGCAAGTCCTTCGGGAATTATTATGTTATTGAATTTAGTTTCCGGTATCAATATTTCTCCGTTTTCGATATTATTTAGAAATAATTTGCCTATTTTTTCTGATCTGGGTGGAATTTTTATGTAATTAGATTTGAGTATTATTTCATGGTAATGAATTTCAATTTCTTGTTTCGGAGTTATAATTTTGTCATTTGTCAGGTCAATTTTTGCACCTAATAATTTCAAATTATCTAAACCTAGTAAAATATCAAAATTTCGGTGGAAGTTAAATAAATGGTACTTTACTAATTTGTCTGGGACATTAAATAATTTTGAAGCAGGAATCACTATGCTAGAATTTTCTATTGATGTTCCATGAGCTGTAGTAATTTAGAATCGATCATTTTTAATTTGATTTTTGTAATATTTATTTGCGATGTTTGGATTTATGAAGAACCGTGTACTGCCTGTATCGATTAAAGCTTTCAGGTTAAATTCTGGGAATACAATGAATGGTAGTTCACTATGGTTATGAATCACATTCATTAATTCAATGTTTGTTCCGAGGCTGTTATTGGAAAAAACTCGTTTTCGTCAGTTTGTTCTAGTTCAGTGACAAAATATTCTAAATTTGATTCGTCTACATAATTTTCAAATTTTTGTTCTTTTGGTTCTGCATATTCTTGCAGTTCCGTATTAAATAGTTACTCAGCGATAGGAGGTCTGGTTGTAGGACCGCGGTTGGAACCTCTTGAGTGTGTCTCGGGGTTGCCTGATATACGGAGCCTCTTGAGTGTGTCTCGGGTTACCGATACGTTATTTAAATCCGTCGTTACCGGTGCGTTTGAATCCGTCGCGGATGGAGCCTCTTGAGTGTGTCTCGGGGTTGCCTGATATACGGAGCCTCTTGGGTGTGTCTCGGGGTTACCGGTGCGTTTGAATCCGTCGCGGATGGAGCCTCTTGAGTGTGTCTCGGGGATGCCTGAACATGGAGCCTCTTGAGTGTGTCTCGGGGTTGCCTGATATACGGAGCCTCTTGAGTGTGTCTCGGGGTTACCGGTGCGTTTGAATCCGTCGCGGATGGAGCCTCTTGAGTGTGTCTCGGGGTTGCCTGATATACGGAGCCTCTTGAGTGTGTCTCGGGGTTACCAGTGCGTTTGAATCCGTCGCGGATGGAGCCTCTTGAGTGTGTCTCGGGGTTACCGATACGTATTAACTTGTTGTGAGTGTATATTCGAGTCGTTAGCAGTTGAATCTTCCTGAGTATGTTTCGGGGTTATCGATGGAAATTATCTATCTATTATGCTTATTTAAGCCCCTAACGGATGCGAATAAATATTGTGTAATAATGTTTTATTTTCAGATAAACCACTCACTGAGTTTATTTACTCATAGATTCTTTCGTTTCAGGAGCTTGATTTTTAAACCTATCCTAGGTGTTATCTGCCCTGCTGACAGTCCCTGCCACATTGATTATATATATATATATATATATATATATATATATATATATATATATATATATATATATATATATTCTGTATTTTGGGTTTATAATAAATTTTTTCAGAACAGGATCAACTTTTATTTTCATCTCTAACATTATTATTAATCACATGTGTTCAATAAAGACCAAAGTTCTTTAACATAAAAGTATACAAACTTTGCTAATTAAATCAATAACATCTGTGCTCTCGCTCGCTCATCACTGACAAAGTAAGATTTGTTTTATTCGACTATTTTCGTTTCTATTCGGTTTGAAATGTCTTCAATTTGTCCAAATTGCAACAAAGCCGCTAAAAATGATGTTCATAAATCGATTGCTTGTGATGGTTGTAAGAAACTAACTCATCTGTCGTGCATTCAATTAACTCCTGATGACATTAACCGTTTTACGCGCACCACTAGCAGATCTGTTCGCTTTTACTATGATTTATGTCTCAAGGAAACCGACAACATAGCTTCCTTAAAAACGCTCATCCTTGAACTTCAAAGTGAAATATTGAATTTGAAAAATAAAGACAATACTAGTGACATTGTGGATAAAGTTATATATGAACTAGCTGACAGACAAATTCGTGAAAAAATATCATAATATCTGGTCTACCCGAACAACACAATGAAGATCTTTCAACCACAATATCAGAGATTGCCAGCGATATTGTACCTTCAGCCCGTCCTGTGGTCAAGAAGATTCATCGTCTCGGTAGTTCCAACACCCCCAATGCGCAGCCACGACTAGTTAATAGTTATTTACATACCAAATGCGGGAACGACTGGTTTCCGGAGGAGTGTTTGGCGGCGCGAGCTCGCGAGCGCTGCCATAGAACGATTCCGGAAACCCAGTTCACGCAAGAGGTTTGTACAATATTTTTCGTACGAAAATCAATAATTAATTTTCTATTTGTACAAATATTTTTATTTATTGTATACACAAAATGATTTGTGGTTATGTGTTTCAGTACTAACAAATGCTGTCAATCTGTCAACATGATAGCAGTTGTTGCCAACATTGTATATCAAATGCACTAAATTTACTTTTTCTACATTAAATTTCGTTCAATAATCCCCTATTTTCTTTTAATATTATTAGGTAAAAGAATGTTTAAAACATTATATTATTTTATTATAAATATAGTTTTTTAATAAATGCTGTAGAAGTAGGAGTGTTTTTTCCAAAATTTCCCGGTCACCTATCTGGTGGAGACCTGGGAAATTGGCGTTCAAGGCGTTGCTTAGGCAACGCGAAACAACTCATTTCAATGCATGAGTACGAAAAGTTATTTTTGAGACTACTGATATAGCAAAAACTTTTCTTCAAAATGCCAAGAAATTAAGACAATTCCCTAAGTATAATAGAATCTACATTAATAGCGATAAAACACGTTTACAAACAGAATACTTTAAAAAGATTAAGACGGAACTTGAGAAACGAAAATCTGAGGGTGAATCTAATATTCGTATTAAATATCGTAATAATATTCCGTTCATATCAAAAAACTAAATAATTCTCTTGCTACTAGTAATATTAATAAAGCAACAAGAACTTTTAATATATTTTATCAGAATATTCAAAGTATAAACAATAAACTGAATACAATTTTTACAGCCATGCTATCCACTGATTATCATATAATAGCACTCTCTGAAACAGATCGTAATTTTGCAGCTACAGGCCTCTCACGAGGTAGAGGAGTCTTAATAGCTGTAAAAAGTAATTTAACTTCCTCAAAAATTAATTTAAATCAGTTTAATATGACTTTACCTTCTAATGTAGATATATTATGTATTAAAATTAACATTTATTGGTCGCCCATGTATATTTTCAATATATATATATTCCTCCCGCAAGTAATATTCAGATTTTTTCTGAAGTATTCGAAATCATACAATCATTAAGCTTCTTGTACGATTCCAATTGTATTATTCTCGGTGATTTTAATATCACAGAATTGTGCACTAACGTAAATTCAAATATTGTCAATTGTCTTCAGAATTTCTTTGACTTTTTCGAATTTACACAATTTAATAATATACAAAATCATAATAAACATATATTGGATTTAGTCATATCAAAATGTAATTGTCAAGTTCTTCATGCCGATATTTTATTGTTTGGCATTGAATATAGTCATCACCCCGCTCTTGTTATAAATCTGCCACTCAGACCAATAGAGAAGACTCAGCATAATATTAAAGGTTTAAAATACGATTTTAAAAATGCAAACTTCAATAAATTATATTCACTAATTAATGCTTTTGACTGGTACCAACTCGAAATATTTACCAATGTTAATGATGCTTGTAAATTTTTTTATACAATATTATATAGTTTCTTTGATCAATGCGTACCCTCCCACCCCTTCCGAACATCATCCTATCCCATCTGGTACACTAAACAGATTAAAATTCATTTGAAAAAGAAATCACATTTTCATAAAATGTATAAAACATATAATAATTATATTTACTACGAAAAATTCAAACATCTTAGATCTAAAATAAAAACTGATATCCAAATAGCTTATTCAAATTATATCCAGTCAATTGAATCAAGAATTAAAGATAGTCCGAATGAATTTTGGAAATTTATTGGTTCGAAACGAAACTCTAAATCTACTCCAACAGAAATGACTTACAATAACACTCCTTTAAATAGTCCTTCTGATATAGCAAGCAACTTTGCAACTCACTTTGCTAGTGTTTACTCGGATTCAAGCATTTATAATTTTCATTCATCTGAATTAAATTATAGTAACAATACTTTATCACTTAATCATGTGAGTTTTGATGAAATAACCAAATCAATTACTAAGCTCAAATCGTCCATATCATCAGGTCCAGATTTAGTTCCTGCTTTTCTAATTAAAGACTGTGCATCCGCCTTTGTTAATTCTTTGTATTGTATTATTAACTTATCACTAAAAACTAATACTTTTCCGGATATATGGAAACTAGCCAGAATAGTTCCTACCTTTAAATCTGCTGACCCTTCTGATATTATAAATTACCGACCCATAGCAATTTTAAGTAACTTTAGTAAAGTAATGGAGAGCATATTATATCATAACATTTATAACCATGTACATCATTTGATTTCGTTTTCACAGCATGGCTTCGTTGAAGGTAGGTCGACATCAACTAATTTGCTATTCTTCACATAATTACTTTCAACATCTATAGATACTGGAAAGCAAGTTGATGTTATCTATACGGATTTCTCCAAAGCGTTTGACCTTATAGATCATGATATTATAATACAAAAATTAAGTAACTTCGGTTTATCTTTTGATTTAACATAACTAATTTCTTCCTACCTTCATAATCTATTACTATTTGTTAACTATCTTGGCACAAATTCGTCCATTTTTCAAGCTCCTTCTGGGGTTCCACAAGGATCTAATCTCCGTCCGCTTCTGTTTCTTCTATTTATAAATGACTTACCTTCCAATTTATCTAATTTTAAACTCCCTTTTTGCTGATGACCTCAAACTTTTTTGTTCAATTTCTGATATTAATGATTGTGTTTCCTTACAGATGGATTTACAAAACCTAACAAATTGGTGTGATAAGAATAATTTAGGTCTTAATATTAACAAATGCAAAGTTTTAACTTTTTCACGTAAACAATCTCCCATTATTTTTCCCTATTCACTTTCTGGATCACCCCTCGCTCGTTGTACGCAAACCAGAGATCTTGGTTTAACTTTTGATGCGAAATCCATTCTCAATCCTCATATTATTAATACAACTGCAGCAGCTAACAAAATGTTAGGTTTTGTCATTCGACAATCTCGTAATTTTTCCACTATTGAACCAATCATCCTACTCTATTATTCATTCATTCGAAGTAAACTAGAATATTGTTCAGTTGTTTGGAATCCCACTTATAATACGTACATAGATTTACTTGAGTCAATACAAAAGAAATTTTTAAGATATTTGTATTTTAAAGTAAATAACACATATCCCGACTTTAATGTATCTTACGATTATCTACTCAAATATTTTAAATTTTCTGCATTATCTGATAGACGTAGCAAAGCTCAAGTCCTTCATTTGTACAAAATGCTTCACAATTTAATTGATGATCCCCTTACTCCCAGTATGGTAAATATTCGTGTACCATCCTTTAATTCACGCAGTCAACAAACTTTTCATCCTCCTAAGTCCCGCACCAATTCCCTACTACATTCTCCTCTTAATTTAATGTATACTACTTATACCAATATTGAATCTAGCATTGACATCTTCAACGATACTCTTAAATCTTTTAAACAGCTTAAGCATTAGTTTGTTTAAATTTATTTAAATTTATCTGAATTTATTTAACTCCTCTCTTTAAAATTTAATTTAAAATTTATTTTTTTGTATATTTTTTGTAAAATTTTATTTTTTTTGTATATTTTTTGTAATTTTGTACTTATGTACAGGTCATAGGTATTTAGCAACTTAAGTTTTTTGTACTTATTATAAATCTATTTTATTAATTTGTTCCTGTCCAGTTATTGGGTTTACCTGTTAGAACAGTGTATTGTTATAAATAAATAAATAAATGTTGTGTGGTGTTTTCGCTTGGTGTATGAGACCGACCGTGAGTATCAAGTTGAAAATCATTAGTTAACATGTTTAACGCGATGTTCATGTCTTTTGGATCTTTCTTCCGCATTAGAGTGCCTAATGGTTCTTTAAGTCCGCGAAGTAGTATTCTTACGGCATAATTTTGAAAGCATCCTATAACAACGGGTATGGCTGTTCCAGTATAATGAGTACTGATGTAAGAGATTTGTAAGTTTAACATGTCTTGTAATCTATTATAAAATTCAAATGCTGTTTCATTTTTTTGAGTTAATTCAGTTATTTCGATGTTTAATGTGTATAGGTCTCTCTTATCGAGTATACGTTCAGAAGAGCTTGTTTAAAATCTTCCCACTTTGTTTTTGTGGTGCTGGCTATATTTATGACTGCATCACCTTTTATTTTTGAAATGATACTCGACAAAAGAAATTCATTTTGAAAGTCTGTTGTATCAATCGTATTATAAGTCTTGATAACAGTTTACTATCACCATAGAAGTCTGGGATCATGTCTAGGTAACATTTTTCTAGTTTTGAGGGAACCATGTTTGATTTGTTAATTCTAAGGTTATTTAATATTTCTGTTAATAATTCTGGTTCTGAGTCAGTTGTTTCGATATTTATAATTTCCCGATCAGAATCTGAGTCTGAATGGTACTGGTAATTATGTGACATATGATACTTACAATCATGGGCGCCCATAAGGGGGGGCAAGAGGGGGTATTTGCCCTCCCTTGGCTTTTTGCAAATTTTAAAAAGACGGCATATTACTTTATTATTTCACTACCGTTATGTTCTATAAGAAATTTATTAATGTTTGTTTAAGTTCGGGCTAGGGTTTTTTATGTGTGGGACAAATTATTCCATTATTATTTATGGTAAATTATTTAAAATGTAAGGAATTAAAAAATTGCCTTCACAAATCAACAAAAAAAAATGCTTCACGTTTGTTTAATTTCTTTTTTAATACATTTTTGTTTTTTTACTAATATGTATATGTTTGCAGTTTATCTCTGTAATATATATTTTTTTATATTATATATTCCATTCCTCATAGTATCCTGAGGGTGTTGAGGAATTTTTTTTATAAAAAATATGTATAATGACATTGTGCAACAATATTACTTAAATTTTTATATTTTTCTTAAATGGACAATATTACTAGGAATGGAATCTCTCATGAACTACTCAACAAAAATGTCAAAATTTCGATTACATTTTTTTTAAATATTTCTTAAAATTTAAGCCTTGTTAGTACAAGCGTGCAAAAGAATATATATCTTTTTTATGATAATATTTCTATTTTTTTTGCCCCTCCCTGAAAAATACTTTAGGGGCGCCCATGCTTACAATAGAAGTAGCAGTTTGTCCATGGGTCCTTGTGCTGTGTTCATCAGAGCCTGATTCTGCGCCTCACGATG
Organism: Stenolophus ochropezus; assembly: GCA_035578165.1. Classification (NCBI taxonomy): domain Eukaryota; kingdom Metazoa; phylum Arthropoda; class Insecta; order Coleoptera; family Carabidae; genus Stenolophus; species Stenolophus ochropezus. Next base: position 28,005,651 of record JAQOWZ010000017.1, read on the forward strand.
TACTCTCGCTGGATGCAGTGGATTGGACGTTTCTTCTTGTTGACCTTCTGATTTTTTCGGTTAATCGTTAATACGAACGCGTTTTCACTATGCTTGGAAATCGCCCGAAAAATCCGTTACAACTGCGCCAGTTATGATTTGAGGTTCAACGGAAGGATTTTTTAAAAACAATTTATTGAAGTAACAAATAATTATTTACTTTAATTATATAAAATCACAAAATTACAATTTATTTTACAAGTTTAATTTATAATTTCAAATATAAAATGGACATAGTTTCTACATGCAAATGAATATTATCTGACTAACTACACATTTATGAAATACAAGTTTATATAGTGTTTGGGCAAGGGTGTCAGGTTGTTTCCTGTGGGAATCGCAATCTCAGCAGGATGGACCGTGGCAACTTATATATATATATATATATATATATATATATATATATATATATATATATTCAAGGGTTCAAGTCGGCTTGCGACAAGAAAAAACTTATTTGTTGTGAAGGTTGTTATACCAATAAAAAAGAACATATCGTAACTATTCAATAACAAGTAACAACTAGCTCAAACAAGTTTAGACCCTTCTGCCAAAATCCATTTATAAATTATTTTTAATACATATAAAATTATTTATTTATAAATAATAATATATAGTGGCATAAGCTGCTATAAATTGGTGACCCCTAAGTGTGAGAATTTGTGTTTGTGCCTATGGAGAATTTTGGTCAAGATGAAGTTTCTATTCCTGCACCACCATTAGTTGCTGCTGTTTCTTCCTCGTTCAAGTTACCCGATTTCTACCCCGATGATCCTGAACTTTGGTTTGTGCAAGTGGAAGCAGAGTTTGAAATGTCAATGTTGTAAAGTTATTAGACATTCTAAGGCAGAGATAGGTAATTTTATTGTACCTCAAAAACGTTTTGACATGGTACACCTTGATATAGTAGGCCCCTTGCCTTGGTCCTCGGGCTATACTCACATATTGACTTGCATTGACAGATATACCCGATGGCCAGAGGCAATTCCACTTCAAAATACCAAGGTAGATACAATAGCAAGATCTTTTATAGAAAATTGGGTAGCAAGATTCGGTGTACCGTCATCAATTACTACCGATCGTGGTGCACAATTTGGATCTCATTTTTTTCTAGAATTGTTATCAGTTTTGGGAACTAAACATATCAGAACTACATCTTATCATCCTGAGTCAAATGGAATTATAGAACGTTTTCACAGACAACTCAAAACTTCATTGAAAGCCTGTTCTTATCCTGATAATTGGGTAGAAAATTTACCTTTGGTTTTATTAGGTATTAGAACCTCATTCAAAGAAAGCATTCAATGTAGTTCGGATGAGATAGTCTATGGAACACGTCTACGTCTTCCTGGAGAATTTGACTCAAAACCGGATTCTACTGTAGACTTATCATTTTTCCTTAAAAAATTAAAAAGACATTTTCAATATCTTAAAGCTAGGCCTCCAAAAAACCAAAATACTAAAACATTTATCCATCCAAATTTATTCTCTTGTTCACATATCTTCATAAGACATGACGCTATTAAAAGACCACTACAACAAAATTATGATGGACCTTATAAAGTTATCAAACGTTTTCCAAAATTTTTTACCATTGACATAAATGGCAAGTATGAAAACATTTCCATTGACAGGTTAAAACCAGCCTACTAATACTATTTTTGTTCTTTTTACTCTACAAAAAACACAAAGTCATATATATTACTATGCAACTGCACCAGCTATATTTTCAGAACTTCGAGAATTATCAGCGAACAGGTAGTGAAGACAACGGAAGGATCTAATAGAGTTAATTTATGTTACTTTTATATATTTATATCAACATTTTGTATATTAATTAATTTAAAAATTATTGTTATTTAATGTATTCATATTTTGAAATATATGCATTTTTTTGGGGAGGGGTAATTGTAGCAAGTCGGCTTGGTTTGTTTTGATGAAGGGTTCAAGTCGGCTTGCGACAAGAAAAAACTTATTTGTTGTGAAGGTTGTTATACCAATAAAAAAGAACATATCGTAACTATTCAATAACAAGTAACAACTAGCTCAAACAAGTTTAGACCCTTCTGCCAAAATCCATTTATAAATTATTTTTAATACATATAAAATTATTTATTTATAAATAATAATATATAGTGGCATAAGCTGCTATATATATATATATATATATATATATATATATATATATATATATATATATATATATTATATAAATACGAATCTCTATTTGGTTAGTTAGATATCTTAATGTGTGTATGTGCACATGACAGGAGTCCTCAAGGCAATTGTACAAAATTGGTAAAACTAAAAATGATCCTATTGAGAGGACAAAGAATCATCGGAATACATATTATGTGAATTCCCAGTCGTAACCACACAGAGACTCAATCAACTAGGTAAGACGTATCTTAAAGCGTATGAGATCAAGCACTTGACTCTTGGAGCTATACTGTACCCAGTAAACTATGTAAGGGCTGTGTATATTCATATATTTAAATGATACAATAAATACAATAATTATTCACATTCTCTTGGAAATTTTTGATGCAGTTTTATCTTCTCTGAAATTCCCCAACTTTGCATAGGCCACATAATTGACCCCGTATATTATGATTGGAGTGTTGATTGATATGTCTCTCCATCTCTGTCGCACTTGGGCTATTATAGTCCGATAATACAAAGTGAGTGGTGGTGACGTGCTTGGTCATCAGCCGCACTGTCGCTGACAGGTGAAAAATCACCTCTCCAAACACACACCACTACGCACTGCACGTAAGTGTTTGACGTCACCAGGTGATCGCTCCCCGAGTAAAGCTGGTCAGCGAAAAGATATGCCCAAAAATATTCACTTATAACTGCATAACTTATCATAGTTATGTCGAATATTTTTGTAACAGTATTACGAATATAACATGTGTTTCAATATGAATATTGCAAGTGCGTAGCATGATTCATTCAATCAGATCCAAACAAAATATTTTTGGTATTGTTTCCAAAGCACACTTGACCGAAATAAATAAAACCATTAATTTTCTAATATCTTCATTTAATTTTAATGTACGAGTACATGTGTTTTATATCATAGAAAAGTGAAAAAAAATATCTATTTAATAGTATTAAAGGCAACTTTCAGCCACATATGAAAACTGAAAGTTAGTATGAATTTCTGAAAAGTTATAAAAATTTTGAGAATCGTTATCAATTCCTCGTTAAAATGTGTATAAAATGTACAAACTAGAAACTTGTATGAACTGAAACAAAAAAGTTATAAATCAAAAAGCAAATTAATTTTTAATTAATTAATTTTAATTTTTGCTCATATCTAGCGCCTTTGCAACCTTTGTGGAGCACGGGGTGCAAGGCCGAAGGGAATGCAGGCAAAATACGAACAAAAAATTAAAAATCTGGCATTGATATCTACTAAATGTGCAGCAAGTCAGAATTTAAATCTTAAGTAAATTAATGCCGAATTTTTAGCAGCTGAAGCACGAAAAATTATACTGTTGCTCCGCCTTTTCGTAACACTGGATCTGTAATGTTATGTAGATTCCAAATATGTAAAAATGTGTAGGTTATTTAAAATAAGAAAGTTGGGTCCCATATCTTGTGAACCAGTTGTAAAAAAATGTTTGACTTATTTTAATAGTCTTGTAAAATAGAAATTAGCAAATTAAACGTTATTATAATGGTATCGGGTATCGTCACGTTACGTTTTCCATCCCTGATTTTATATAATTTTTAAATCCACACTATTTTCATTCCTAAAATCACAAACATATACAAATATTTTAAATAAGTAGATTGAAATGGGATGAATTGCAATCACAATATTCAGATACAAAATTTTGTACTCTACGACTGTTATTGTTATATTAATCAGGTATTGTAAATATTTTGGTATATACTTAATCCACGGATCGAGTTGCAAAGAGGGAAAATATTTTAATTTTTTATTTTACAAGAAAAATGTATTTTTGATTTTTGCTTGTTCCAAAACGGTCAATTCAGTTTTAACTACTTTACTAAGTGGGTTGAAGCCTATCCATTATCCAACCAGAAAGCCGAAACAGTCGCAGAAATCTTAATAAAAGAATGCATCTGCCGATTTGGGGCACTGTTGTCCAAGTTTCTCTTCCAAACAACAACAGTGCTAGCTGTCTTCTTGACAAGTCTTATTTTGCGTCATACTTGCAGCGTGAACTACTTCCTTAACGGTAAGAGGAGCTGTTGCTACCCTTTCACCTGTTTTCATGTTAGGCTTCTTTTCAGTCTTCGCTGCAGTCTTCTTTTTTTGTAGTTTCCCGCGCACAACCTTTGCGAATGCTCTAGCTTTTCACAGTTCCAACAACGGAGTTTCTCTCTTTCAGCAAGAATTACAGAAATAACTCGTTTTATCTTATCTTCGGTCTTTTTAGCATCGATATTTCGCATTTGTGATTGGTTACGTGAAGCTTGTTTGTTGTGCTTGGACTCTATAGGTAAATGCTTCACTGGCTAGGCATTCCAAAACGCTGTCAGGAACTATAGGGTGTGCGAGACGAACCAAACGAGCTATGTCGGCTTCAAATTCCTGTAGATTTTCTATTGAACTCTGGTACCGATTTCTCAGTTGCGTTTGGTACACCTGCTCCAGATGCGCATTGCCATGTCGCTTATCCAATCGCTTAACAAGTTAGTCGTAGTCTTCCTGTTCATCCTCTTTTAGCGTCTGTAAAATATCGATGCCTTCTCCATGCAATAAAACGGGCTGCGCTGTAGTCTTCTCTATAGAATTCCAGCCATTTGCTTTAAGAGCGGCTTCAAATTGTTTTACATAAGTCTAATTCTAGTGCTTTTATGTGCCTGTTTCAATTATTTTCTTCTTTTACTGTTTTATTTTCTTGAATTATATCTACTTTAGCCACATCAGAATTTGACACGGTTGACGTAATATTAGAGAAATTTTGCTGTAATTATTCAGTTTTCATATCATAATCCACTTTTAAACTTTTCAAATTCTCTTCTAATTTATTTTCCAAAATTTTATAATTTTTCATTTGTTTTTCTTCCCACATTCTAGAATTTTCTGTGTGTTCTAGAACTTTGTTAATTTCTGTTCCAAAGTTCTAGAATTTTCTATCAATTCTTTCAATGTTCAAGTATTTTTTTCTCTAATTTCTGTTCCAAAGTTCTATAATTTTCTTCATATTTTCTAGTACTTTCCTCTAACTTTTATTTTACTAAAGCCACCCGAAATTTCGAATAAAAAGTCATCAGGATATTCAGCAGATTCTTCTAAGGCTTGCCGTAGACGAACTTGTAGAACAGACTTGGTTTCCGATGTCTCCAACTCTCGTTCTTATAGCTCTTTCTTGAGATAGATCACTTTAAATTTACTTAATTTTTTCATCATCGTCATTTTCAATTTACATTTCAATTTAATTTACACTTCAATTTTTAACCCTCATGCATGACACCAATTATAACGCATATTTATTTAGGTGAAGTGTAAAAATAATTTAAAAACGTTTATTATTATATTATAACTATTTTTAATGAACGAATAATAGATAATAAAAATAAAGAACACTATAAATAAACAAATATAAACACTAAATTTAAGAGTAAAAATCATAAATAAAAACATAAGACAATAAGAATAATTATTTAAACATACTGCGCAGTATTTATTTACACGATATTTATATCATCAACTATTTATAATTTTTTTAAAATTACTAGCCAAAATATTTACATAGACAAAAAAAAGTTTTTACAATAGGGAAAAACTGAAGTCTGATTCAAATATGAGACAATTTGTATATTTGAAATAATAATTTATATTTAAATATACGCATTCAGTTGCAAATTTTTAAATTGTTTTTTTATATCAAAATAAACTATTTTAGTTTAATAGAATAAAAAAAATCGAAACCAATATTCCAAAAGAAATACAAAGGGGGAGGGAAATGACATTGAGCTAGTTTTCCTAAAAATAATTGATAGATGATCATAGTATATAACAATGTATAAGTAAAAGTGGACTGTTCTATTAAAATTTTGTCTATCAATTGTTTTTCAGGTAAGTTATGATAATTTGTTTCATTTTTATGGTGTGAAAGTTCTTAGAGTAAAGCATGTTTATAGCAAGATTTTTACTTCGTTATATAAGTAAAGGTTAGATTTGTGGATTAACAACTGTTTATGAATTTTGCTTGAACGATCGCGAAATTTGAAACCATGTTATTTCATACAGAAAATCAGGAGAGACGACAATTTATGTTAAGGTCTTTGTCATTGTTTTAAATTGTTTGTAAACATGCCAAGTAATTATAAACGTAGAAGTAATTATAATGCTAATTCTTATGAAAAATAACTTCAAAAGAAAGAGTAGTATAAATATGATTATTATTTTATTATATTGCTACATATTTTCGTAAATAGGTACTAGATTTCTATATCTTTGATATTATAAAATAAACTGATTTTCTACTCAAAAATGTATTAAGATCTCAATACCATCTCAATCTCATACACCGTGTCATCTTCTAACCATGTGTTATCGGGATAATTGGCATTTTGTACATTTTAATATATATAGCCTTTTTGTTGAGGCTTTTTAAAACAAACTACAAACTACTAGCGGCTGTAAGTAATATTGTTGTTCTAATTTTATTTTTAATATTACTACTGTATATTAATTTTAAAAATATTTTTTTAAATTTCTATCGCATTTTTTTCACTACTTATTATTTAAGGATACAAAACTAGTACATGGTTGAAATCAGAAAAAACTACGCTATCGAATAGGCATAAAAAATATGTATAATCCCATTTAAAAAAAAATAACTTCGGCTGTAACTTAAAAACCACTGGTTTAAAAAAATATTTTATTCTATAATCAAATAGCTCTTTTGATCTCCAACAATTTTGTTATTTAGAATATTTTTGTGTGTGTAATAACTTCTAAGTAAAACCATGTACCCAACTTTCGATCCATCCTGCACATATATATATACCGGTATCCCAGCTCGACCGACACATGACAGATTTACATAGGAAATTAGTTAATTATGAATAGGTAGTATCTCCCCAGTGCAAGATATTAACTAAAAATTTTGTATGCTTATTGGGGAATATTATTTCTATGGATTACAGTTATTTGAAATATGTAATTTTGTCTGCAAGACGAGATTTATTAAATTATAAAATCCAACATTTTCGTTTAAAATCAGTCAGCCATGGAAATAAAAGAAAATATCTATGTGACAGTTCTTACAGTTAATGACGTGCCATTGTAGATATTTATATTTTTGTAATATTGGTATATTATTTAACAAAAAGAAACTAAATTCAACTTAAATTATATTAAAATACTGGGAATAAGGATTAAAATCAGTGATACTTCACTAAACTGTCAGATAAATATTTTCTTTTATTTCCATGTTTATTAGATTTTAAATTTAATAAATCTCGCCCTGCAGACGAAATTGCATATTTTAAATAAATGTGATCCATAGAATTAATATTCTCCGATAAGTATACAAAATTTCAAGTTAATATCTTGCACAGGGGAGATACTATTCATAATTAACTTATTTCCCATGTAAAACTCCCATGTGTCGGTCAAGCTGGGACACCCGGTATATATATATATATATATATGTATATATATATATATATATATATATGTATATATATATATGTATATATATATATATATATATATATATATATATATATATATTTACATTGTTGTATCATTACTGCGTCCTTTCATGGCTAGGACAGTTAGGCAACCACCGGAAGAGAGATAGGTTTCGTTATTGTAAAGTATATCGACTAATAGACCACGTTAGTGAGGTTAAGATTTACATTTAGCGCGAAACCATAATTCAAATCTGAGTGTATGCATTTCTTATGGGAGTACATTTTCAATTCACGATATTAAAGCATTTTGGTGATTCTTAATTATAAGATAGGGTTTTTTTATATTCTAAAACATTACTCTTTGCTTTCCGTTCAGAAAAAGTACAACTAAAAGAATAAATTCAGAAAAATTTGATTTTAAAGAATGTAGTATCGCAAATAGTAACATATGTCGTTACTTGGTGCAGCTGGCTAAAAACGCCGCGTTAAAGTGACAGGTTCAACTGAATAATAAGACATCTACGACATACGTTCTCATAAATTTGCACCTACTGTTTAAATTGAAGTTTATTAAATAATATTGTGTTTTTTGGGTGTGTATATTACATTAGAAGATAGATAAAACATTAGAGATTAGTATTTATAAGGTTTAATAGTTAAGATTTGCATTTTATAATAGTTTCTAGCAGTTTAAAGATAGCATATTATTATTCCCATAAGAATAACATGGGCGTATAAATCGGCAGAGGCGAGTTAGGGTTTCAGTTTGAATTTGGCGCCACAAAATGACCGTTACACTAATGCAGTCTATTTTTCCCCCGGATTGTGTATTTCGGTTCAGATTTCAATTAAGTCCATTTGCAAAGATATACGTTTCCGTTTATTTTACGATATTATGAGCTCCTACATACAGAATGGATATAACTTCCAGAGTATATTCTTCATGTATACTACAGTAATAGTGACGTGTGACGTCCAATTTGTATATTTTTATTTATACTAACGTTGCATTGACGTCCAGCAACATTGCCAATAATAAATACATTTTTTGATACAGAAACCAAAGGACTACGCATATCTGCTTGTGAACATATAAGAAATAAATGTTAAACTGCAATATAGAGACATGTGCATATTACATAGTTTATTATTATTATAATTACATAATATTAAATGTTTTATTACTTAAAGAAAAATGTTCAATATTTTATTCATAAAATTATATTAACGTGAAACTAGCGAAGAAAATAATTATCAATTTTGAATTAATTAATAATATCTCACGGATTTCTTTTGATTTGTTAATAAATAATTTATTATAATTTAAGTAAAAATGTATGAACCAGTTTGAAAGGTTTTAAGATCATTTTGCGTGGATGCCTGCATGAATTTTGTGTGATAGGCTTATGTAGGTTAAACTGTGATTCTCTTATTAACTTTTCTCAGAATCTTTAAATGAAGTGAGAAAATTAACATTTATCTTTGAATATAGTAATGTTTCAAATTGAATTTTAAAAATGCAATCTGTTTATGAAAGTTTTTATTTTTGTGCTTTGCAATAAAAAATGAGAAGTAACTAATAACATGAAATAACCGTATTACTATACAAAGTCAATAATAATTCAAGTATTCTGAATACTTACTAATATAACGTAAACTGTTGTCTTCTTTAGGGTAATAAAAGTAACAAATAACATGGAATAACTGCCTATGTACATATATATAAAACAAGAATAATAATTAAGGTATTCTCGAAACATACATATGTATGTACCTATATTACTATATTTTTATAATTTAATTCATTTTCTCATTCTAGAAATAAATAATTAGCAGTTTAACGAGACTTATTTCAAATTATCCGTATTCATTTTTAATGATCTTTGCAATAATAAGTATTTCTAACATTATTTATACAGGCTTAACTGTATGTTATTATTTATTATCCCAAGTGTACGGATTATTTCCAGAATTATTTTCGCAATTCATAAAATTTTTTGATAATAATAAACATTATGCAAAATTATTTATATAAAAAAAAAGTTAATTTATTTGTTATCTACTTTAAGTCTTAAAAATGGTCTGAGAATAACCGTGTATTGATGATATATATATATATATATATATATATATATATATATATATATATATATATATATATATATATATTATTATTATTAACATAAAAATTATTAATATAAAATTGTCTTGATTTTGAACAATTTCTTTCGATAATCTTAATGAAGAAGTGAAAAATATAACGCCAAAAATATAAAAATTGCACATTAATGGTTAACAGTTTTTTTAAAAAAAAGTATAAAATAAACAGGTAAATGAAAGTTATTTCATTCCACGTATCTACAGGAATTTTTTCGGAAATATAATTACTACCATTAAAAATACTCCAAAAATATTATGTACTACCATGGTTACTATTATTGTACAAACGTTTCTCGTATTAGAATGCAAAATTCAAAATGTGATTATCCCACGAAAGACTAATGTAAGTACAATTTTACTTGAAATATTTTTCGTTATGGTCACGACTGATTGTTGCGATGAAAATCAAACAAGTTTGCAGGAGGAGTGAAGATTTTCTAAAGCAACAAGCAGGAGTGAGTTAGACAAAAAAAGTAGAATTCTAGTTACGAATGGTATTCGGCATGACAAATCCTCGAAATATATATTTTTTTTCAATTGCTTACTTGTCACAATTTTGACGGACGTTGTATCTAAACTACGCCTATTTAATCGTGTAAAATCCGCGGCAATTGCCAGGAACTGACAATTGTCAGTGAGATTTTTATCAGATTGGTTAAATTCACCAAAATATTGTGATGTAATTGCATGACAAATTATGAGTTGAATTGTCACTAATAACATTAGAATACAGGATAACAAGAGTGTGCAAGAGTGGCAGACTAAATTATAAATAATTTTGCAAATTTTTAAAATCTTGTTGCCAGGCAATAGTTACGAAAGCCCACAGACTTGACATGCTATTTCCAAATGACAACAGATTTGAAAAAAAAAATCATTTTCAAATATATTGAACTCTGAAGTTATTTTTAATTATATTATTTTTTGAACCACGAATTTAAAAATCGGCCTCGTTCGCTCATGTTACTTACATGTTGCCAACTATATGACATATTTATTTTCATGGAAATAATATTAATCAAAGTCATAAAGGAAAAGCTAAAGCTAATGTTTGACATATCATATAAAAATTCAAGTAGTATTAAAACGTGAAGGAATAAATACATTTATGATTATTACAAAAAAAAACCTAAAAAACGTATCTATTTGCGAAGGATGTTCGATAATAAAAATTAATGTGCAAAATTTAAGTATATTAATTTAAACTGTTCTTAACTTATGTATAGTAAAATTTACGAACGATTTCGAAAATAGCGCTCCAGGCTGCATCATCACATCATCACAGGAGTAACTATATTACATATGTTAAAAAATACCTAGTATTGTTTATAAAACTGATGGTTCTTTTTATGTTTAAATAAACAATAATAAAAGATACAGAGATTATTACTAATGATATACTGTAGACCTTTATTCTTACTATAATAATGACAAGATTAAAACTTCGTAAAATAGTTATTTGTGCATCAAGCGACGAAGTTGTTATTTTTTATTACACATATGGAATTTATTCTACGACGCGACAAATAAACCTTATGAGTAACAAACAATACTTTAGTCCTTCTATATACATTATATTTCTTCTGAAATAAATAAATAGCATTATATGTTTGTAAAACGTCAACAAGCTATTACGAGGGGATGGCTGTGAAGTGATAACAAAAGTACTGTAAAAGTGTCAAATATATCATTAGCTACTATTTTAGCTAACTTTGCGAAGTGATATCGTGTACCTCAGTATTGATTTCGAAAAAATATTATTTTTGTAAAGAATGATTAAAAGTATTATACTTTCATTCATTTTATGTATGTATAATGTTGGATGAACTATATTAAAAAGAGTATTTAGGCGCTGTCTTAAAAAGGACAGAGTAAATTTACCTACACAATAAATATATTTAAATGAAAAAATTTCGATTGTCATTTGACGGAATCAATATTATTTTTATTTTATTTATAGGGAAATAAATATAACTGACGTTTACGATAGGTACCCGACATAAAAAAATAATGTTTGTAATTTTCATAAAAAGTATAATAAGATGTTTATTTTTTTCCCTCCCAATTATATTTTTTTACGTATTGAGCTAAAAATTTCACTTTAATAGTTATAGTGATGAAAAGGATATGAAAGAGCTAAGTTTATTATATTTATATAAATTTTAAATTGTATTTTTTCCTGAAACGAATATTAGATTTGAATACCTTTTCTTCACATTGTTGAAATCAAAAAGAAAAACTATATAATAGGAGGAAACAATATAATATATTTAGAAAAATGTATCTGAGAACCACTGAATTTATATATTAATTTTATAAGAAAAAGAATTATATCTTTATCTTGAACATTGTGCTAAATAACTTTTTGCGAAAACCAATAATTTCGGAATAAATCCAGGAGTTCCATTCAATTATACACCCTGTGTTTGAATTTTTACAAAATAAGAATATAAAGATGCATTTTATTTTTAAAATTTTATGATTAATAATATAATAAATCATTACATATATTTATGTACTTATATAGCTTATATTTAGTACCTGCTATTATGGATATTATTATAATTTTAAAATATTTATAATTAAGAGAAATTTTTTTATTACACTAAAAATGTAAAGTTTTTTTATATTACACAAATTAGAAATATAATTGGAAGTTAAACGGTAATAAAAATAATACCGGCTTTTCCTTGATCATCACATTTCGTTATTATATATTAATAGTATTATGTTTATTTTTGACTCCAATAAAATTAAATAACGGTGATTTAATTCTCAAAAATTTGAGGCAAGAATTAAATTTTATTTCTTATTTTCATAAGTTGATATGTTCCTTCTTATAATACCGTTAAAATTGTTACTAAAACTTCAATCATTAAAAAATTTGAAATAAATTTATGGATTCATATTATTACTACTTTTTTGCTTTGAAAAATTAAAGAATCTCTGGCCCAGGTTTATAGACATGGGCTGTAATATATCAAATGATACGGGGGAGTTGAATGTGTAGACACTGTTACCAAGTATACGGAATTCAGAATGTCAGCAAAGTGAAACTACAATATATACAGTGTATATACGCCGGACGACACAAGTGGAATTTTTTTAAACTACAAAAAATATACATTTTTGATACCGCTATCATTGTGTCCGTCCCATGGAGGTATAAATAGTAAGGAGGGAGTGTGTTCCACAAAAACTGTAGCCACTACCCCCACTCCTTTCAGACATTTACTGTCAGGCGAAACACGTGCGTGCTTTGTTAAAAATTATTGCCTTATTAGATTTAAAACTTGTGGAGGATTAACTTTTCCATCCCAGGACGTTGTAAATACATGTGTGAAATCGGAAATGTTTTTGAAACAAACATTAATTGAAAATAGTAAAGACATTTTACAAACTTCTAATTTCCTTCCATCTCTATGCAACAAAATTCTGTTTAGTTTTCTTCACACAAGTATATTTTCATCTTTAGACCACCATAGTTTAGAAAATGATTCAATTATTGAAAATCATGTAGGGCATTTAATTAAAGCTGTAGCAGAAGATTTTTTAAAATTATGTGTTTATTATATAATCAAACAGACAATAAATAAATCACAAAATCAACGCTACTGGAACAATAAAATAACTTTATTTAAAGGACACTAAGAATTATATACATTTTTTCATTTGCTTGTTTTTTGTTTATTATTATTTATATATTAAAAATATCACTACTACCAGAAACTGTAGCTTCTAGACTAGACTATGTAGTCCCTTATTCGTCATTTGTGGGTGACAATTTCGTATTGATGCACGATAATGCGCGTCCTCATGCCGCTGCAATCCTGAACAATAATTTAAATAATGTTAATATCAATTGCATGGTGTGGCCAGAGCGTAGTCCGGATCTAAATCAGATTGAATAGGTGTGGAATATGCTTGGTCGAAATATTCGGAGCCGTATGTCTGTTTCTTATACCTTAGAATAACATCCGACAAAAAGACATTAGGGAGGTCCGTAGTACGCCTTGACGGTTGAGTTAGGTCATACAAGCACACGGAGGCATATGCGTTATAAGGTGTTATTTTTATCGTTCATTTTTATTTTTCTAAAAACAATTCCTATTTTTGTTTGTTGTTGTTTGTACTCCTAATTTATTTATTTTTTTCAAATAAACAATCATTATATATTTTAATCTGTCATTGAATAATATCAAATGATAATCTATATATTCTCAATTAAGATACATAATAATTTTACAAAATAATCAAGTAATAACAATAGTTTGTTATAAGAAAATTGGCCCGTTTCTCGTGCCGGTCAGTATTACGAGAATTGATATTTTTTTATTATGTACGATGTACTTACTATATGTATTAGAATTTAATTTTTGTTTTTTATATAACAGTTTTTAAATATATATTCATTTTTTTAACTTATTTCTCATTTGTTGTTTATTTGCAATTTATACATATATCTTTTGAATATAGAAAACAATCGATCATTTAATATGCGCGCCATTATCCCCACTACCGTAAGACAAACGAGGTGCATGCGTCCGTTCCCACCTGGCTTCACTCCCCTCGCCTATAGTAGCACTTTCTGTTCCCTCCTTACTTATTTATACCTCCATGGTCCGTCCACAACAAATTTTGATATTCGATACTAGGCCCCTCTGTGATGCCAGAAAAAAATTTACAAGGTATTTTAAAGTGATGTCCGTATATCAGACGCTCCATGCACAAGGACGCCACTTTGAATGTAGAAAATTACACGGGGGACACCACAATGGTATTGGGATGTAAATATTTATATATACAGTGTGTGCAAGGAAATGCGGAACATAGGACTTTAACATGGGATTTCAAAAAATTGCGGATACTCTCTCTCCTGATAGATTTAGAGCAAAACTGCAAGAGTACAAAGTTCTTCAGAATTAAATTCTACGTCAGATAAGATCATAATTGTTGCAACAGCAGGCCTGTAATACGAGATATATTAAATATAAAATGTTATACTTTCGTTAAATATCAGATAGCCATGGAAATAAAAGAAAATATCTATCTGTCAGTTTAGAGAATTTTCGCTAATTGTAATATTTATTGTCTATAATTTAATATTATTTAAGTTGAAATTATATTCATTTCTTTAACAATGTGCTAATCTTAAAAAAAACAGTACAAATATAATTTAAAAAAATATTGAACACAAAGTAAGGTTACTACCTGTCACAATTGACACATAGATTTTTTCTTTTATTTCCATGGGTGTCTGATTTTGAACGAAAATGTTACATTTTATATTTAATATATCTCGTACTGCAGACGTGCTGTTGCAACAATTATGATTTTATCTGACGTACAATTTAATTCTGAACAACTTTGTACTCTTGCAGTTTTGTTCTAAATCTATCAGGAGAGAGAGTATCCGCAATTTTTTGAAATCCCATGTTAAAGTCCTATGTTCCGCATTTCCTTGCACACACTGTAAATATATATATATATATATATATATATATATATATATATATATATATATACCGAGTGTCCCAGCTCGACCGTCACATGGGAGTTTTACATGGGAAATCAGTTAATTATGAATAGTACCTCCCCAGTGCAAGATATTAACTTGAAATATTAAATAAAAATAATATTCTCCAATAAGCATACAAAATTTCAAGTTAATATCTTGCGCTGGGCAAATACTATTCATAATTAACTGATTTCCTATGTAAATCTCTAATGTGTCGGTCGAGCTGGGACACCCGGTATAATCAAAACAGTAACCGAGAATTGGTGATAAATGTAGAATCAAATTAAAATTTGTGTAAAATTGTCTTGATTTTGGAGAATTACTTCCGACAATCTTAATCAAGAAGTGAAAAATATAACGCCAAAAAAATACAAAACATTGCACAATTTGGTTTTTACGTTCTACCCAGTAACTGATACAACTATTCTTGGTATGGATTTCCTGGAGCAAATCGAAATCACGATTAGTTTGTCAAGAAGAACTTGGCACTTTGATGATAATCCGGTAACTCAGTTTCCATTTGATGAAGTGGAACACAGTACATCAAACTGTACAACGATTGCTCAAGTTACATTTCAAGAACTGAGACAAGATGAAGGGCCTACTCTAAAGCCCGTTTTACATTCAGCAACTCGTTGCGCAACTAGTTGTGCAACACGAAGTTGTGCAACTTGTTGCTGAACAATTTTCTTGTGTATTACATTTGAAAACATATTTCAGCAACTTTAGTAGTTCTTTTAAAATTTTTACCAACATATATCCGAGGAAAGTTTGTAGTCCTTAACATTTGACAGTTATTATATAGATACGTTCATGTTTATTTATTGTTTTTGTAACCTTTTGCATTTTTACAAAAATATACGTTTTGTTGATCTTCGTGTAAAATTGTAAATTTGAACAAAAAAACAAAAATGAATCGCAAAAGAGCATATGTGTTTGAAATTTAAAGGAGGCAACTGCAATATTTCGATTGATAAAAAAAAGTAACCAAAATATTACTAAATCTGGGGGAAAGTTGCAAGTTGCATGCAACAAAATTAGAACATGTCCTATTTGAAGAATGTGTTGCACAACTAGTTGCACAACACGAGTTGCCCGCAACTTTGGTTTTACATTCGGCAACTTGTGTTGCGTAACTAGTTGCGCAACAAGTTGCAGGGTAATGTTGCTGAATGTAAAACGGGCTTAACAAAGACGCAACGCCAACAACTTCGAGAAGCACTAACTGAACATCAATATATATTCACAGCAAGGGAAGTGGCAACCCCTTATGCAGAACATTGCATAGACACTGGTAACCATGTTCCAATATCTACCTCACTACAAATTATCCCAACCGAAGAAGGAGTTCTTGCGAAAGGAACTCGAACGACTTCTACATGAGGACATTATAGAAGCGTGTGAATCGCCTTGGGGAGCGCCTATTGTTCTGGTGCCAAAACAAAATGGTGACTTAAGACTACGTGTGGACTACAGACGTTTAAATGATGTTGCGAATTGAAGACATTCTGCAGTGTGCAGAAAAGACAAAGTACATGTCCACAATTGACTTACAATCCAGGTATTGGTAAGTGGCGGTTCGTGAGTGTGATCGTGATAAAACATGCTTCGTAACTTGTTTTGGGACATTCCGATTGAAAAGAATGCCCATGGGTTTGAAAAACGCACCGGCAACGTTTCAATGGTTGATAGATCGTTTTCGCGCGGGTATATCAGAAGACATGAATATATTCGCATACCTAGATGATATTCTCATAATATCAGATACCTTCGAACAACATATTAAGGACTTAATTACAGTATTCGTGCGTCTAAAACAATTTAACTTAAAAGCACGACGTGAAAAATGTATATTTGCAAGAGCAGAAGTGAAGTTTCTCGGACATGTGTTGAGACAGGACGGTATTAGCACCGACCCCGCAAAAGTAATTGCCATTCGGGACATGCCATGTCCACAAAATATAAAACACCTAAGAACATTCCTTCAGACGTGTAGCTGGTATCGCAAATTCGTACCCAATTTTTCAAAAATCGCAGAGCCATTATCTAGGCTCACTCGGAAACAAGTACCCTGGACTTGGAGTAAAAAGGAAGAAACTGCGTTTGCCGAATTAAGAGAATTGCTGACGACGGCACCCAGCCTTATTCAAGCCGACCCATCCAAGCCATTCATAATTCGCACCGATAGAAGCGATTATGCGCTTGGAGCAGTTCTTCTCCAGGGGGAGAGGAACGACGAGAGACCGATTGAATACGCGAGCCGATTGCTGACGCCCGCTCAAAAGAATTATTCCACGACGGAGCGAGAAGCTCTGGCGGTGGTATTCGCCGTAAAAAAAGTATCAGGGATACATTGAAGGTGCAAAGGTTCATATCGGTACTGACCACCAACCACTGCGTTGGCTGCTTTCGTTAAAGTCTCCTACTGGACGATTAGCGCGATGGGCGTTATGTGCGCAAGCGTATGACCTACAAATAGAGTTCACTCCCGGAAAACTCAATGTAGTAGCAGATACTCTGTCAAGACCCATATGTACAACACCAGCAGAATGCTCAGTTTGCACTGTACTGGTAGAAAAGGCCGAAGATATAAGAAATAAACAATTAAAGGATGTCGAAGTAAAGAAAATTATCACAGCTCTAGAAGACATGATCTCCGAAGACGCCATTCGTTGGGCCGAACGAGGGTTCGTTATGTCAGCAGGAGTGCTTTACAGATATGTTTCAGATGAAGAAACCGCACAACGAGTAGTACCACAACACGAACGTGCCCAAATATTACATGATTACCATGATGTTCCAACAGCAGGCCATTACGGAGTAGACAAAACCTACCAGATAATAGTAGCAAAATACTATTTTTCGGGGATGAGGAAATTTATCGCAGACTACATCAGTAAGTGTCTACCTTGCCAACGATACAAAATTTCAAACAGGAAACCAGCTGGACTCCTCCAGACTCCAGTCGCGGAGCAACGATTTGAAATAATCGCTATCGATTTATTTGGACCACTGCCAACAACTCCTGAAGGTCATAGATGGATCTTAATTATAGAAGATACTACCTCCAAATGGGTGGAGCTCTTTCCCTTAGAGACAGCTTCAGCAGAAGATTGTTCGAAAGTACTAATCGAAGAGATTTTCCTCCGCTTTGGATTTCCCCGGAAAATCATAAGCGACAACGGTGTGCAATTTGTGAGCGTCGTTATGCAGAAGATTGCATACTATTTTGGGATTTCGCAATCATTTACGCCTCTGTATCATCCCGCCAGTAATCCAGTGGAAAGGAAAAACCGAGATTTGAAGACCCAACTCGCCATATTAGTGGGTGAAGATCATCCAAGTTGGTCTTCACGTCTGCCACTGATCAGATACGAAATGAATACTGCAACCACGGTGACCACTGGTTGTAGCCCAGCTTATTTCACGTTTGCCAGAGATCTTCGGCCACCCGCAGATGTTACCAATTATTTAAGAATGATAGTGGACGCAGAAAACTACGTCCCACAGAGTACACCTTACCTTCAAATATTTGCTAATTCTTTTTCAGAAATACGAGAACGAATAGAACAAGTCCAGGACCGCAGCAAACAAGTAGCCGATGGGAAACGACGAAATGCACCCCAGTACGAACCTGGAAATCTAGTATTAGTAACATCCCATCAACTCAGTAACGCCGCCAAGAGCTTTACATCCAAATTTGCAACAAAGCGCGACGGTCCCTATGTCATCGACAAGAAGGCCTCATCAACTTCTTATGACATACGTGCACAGGAAGGGAATCTCCTTGGCAAGTATCACGTCGCTGATTTCACCCCGTTCAGAAGTTCTGAAACTGCAGATCCCGTACTCCTTGTAAAGAAACTTAGAACACGAGGGCGGCCGCGCACGACGACAGAGATTCCAACTGTTCCAGAGGTGCCGATCTCACACGCATCACGAGTTCCTAGAGAGAGAAGACCACCACGCCGCTACTGTTGAAGTATCACCGGGTCGGTTTGATACTTTAATTAATTTATCGCAATTTCAGATATATACATTTATTTAAATGACGCTATGTGATTTATGGTCGAAGTAGAAACATATTATAAAAGGAAAATAAGATTCACAATTGCGGTTATCTGCTTGTTTACTATTTATTTAATTATTTTTAGCTGGACATATTATTTTATACGATTAACGAAATAATATAGAAATACTTGGGCTGTGTGTTCAAATATCTAATTTGAATCAATCGTAATAACATTAAATGGGGAAGTTTAGCTTTTTTTATTTTTTTATTTTATCAAGATTGCCCTCAAAAGTGATATTCTACATTTTATTTCATACAAAGATGTCTAGATTTCTCAAAAAATGAAATTTTATACAAAAATGACGTCAGAGTGGCTCACGGAGAACGTATCATCTATCTTAACCAGCGCGCGCTGTATTCCCATACGTTCAAAAAGTCAGGTCTTAGCATCCCTTCTGCGCAAGCGCATAACTCACTTGTGATGTCAGAGTGGCTCGAAGATAAAACATTAATTATAAATAATTGGCAACATAATTTTAACTTTCAATTACATTTTAAGTTATAATTATTCAAGTACTTACGACTAAAAGATGTTTCACATGTCATTTCAACCACACTAAACTTCCCCATTGTCACTTTGGAGAAAAGTGTATGCATTTGTAAAGCAGATGGAGAGAGAATAATGCAAGCAATCGTTGTTTTGTTATTATATTTTATATATATATATATATATATATATATATATATATATATATATATATATATATATACAGGGTGTCCATTTTTCGAGGCTAAGCATTGGGATCTCGAGAACTGTAAGAGATACGAAGTCGGTTAAATTGGGGCAAAGTTGTGGCATTAGTTGGCCATTGTAATGATGTATTTGTTTTTTCGAAAAAATGCGTAGGTCACTAGATATGAGCAAAAAAGCGATTTTGCTCGATTTACGTTTTGACTTATATCTGCTTTGTATCAATTCATACAAATTTTTAATTGGCACGTTCTACAGGCACTTTTTTACGAAGAATTGTCAGTGGTGCTCAAAAATTTTGTAGCTCTTACACTTTTCGAGAAATTCATACTAACTTTCAATTTTCATATGGGACTCAAAGTAGTCTTAAATACTATTAAATAGAGATTTTTTTTCTCTTTCCAATGATATAAAACACATCTACATTTAATTAAAAATTAACAAAGATATTTCAAAATTACTGGTTTTATTTATCAAATAAACAAATTGTATCACAGTAGATGTTCAAATGTTTGACCTTCAACCTCCAAACAAAGCTCTATGCGTTTTCTTAAATTATGAATTGCTCGTGTGATATTCCTTCTTCTTATTTTATTTGTAAGTGTGTTGACAATATTCGCATGGAGCTCATTTATGCCAGCAGGCATAGTTTTGCCTTGAATATTGCATTTCCTCACAAAAAATCACAATTAACAATCAACAACTGAAATGAATTGTCAAAATTTTGTTTGAAACAAAAGATTCTTGATTTTGTTTCCAAAGCACTCTTAATGGTAATGAATAAATTCAGTAATTTTGCAATATCTTTGTTAATTTTTATTTAAATGTAGATGTGTTTTATATCGTCGGAAAAAGAAAAAAAATCTCTATTTAATAGTATTTAAGACTACTTTGAGTCCCATATGAAAATTGAAAGTTAGTACGAATTTCTCGAAAAGTGTAAGAGCTACAAAAATTTTGAGCACCACTGACAATTCTTCGTAAAAAAGTGCCTGTAGAACGTGCCAATTAAAAATTTGTGTGAATTGATACAAAGCAGATATAAGTCAAAACGTAAATCGAGCAAAATCGCTTTTTTGCTCATATCTAGTGACCTACGCATTTTTTCGAAAAAACAAATACATCATTAAAATGGCCAACTAATGCTACAACTTTGCCCCAATTTAACCGACTTCGTATCTCTTACGGTTCTCGAGATCCCAATGCTTAGCCTCGAAAAATGGACACCCTGTATATATATATATATATATATATATATATATATATATATATTATATATATATATATATATAAATATATATAATATATATATATATATATATATATAAATACACCATAAAAAATAAAAAAATATATTTCATAATACCTATAAATTCCTTATTTTTTAATGTTATAGATTTTATTCGATAAGCACATAAATATAAACATGTACATCATGTTCTGTTTTTCACGTCTTTCTTCTGATGTGGCTCAATTTCTGGTATTTTTATCGTTTCTTCTTCTCTCTCTTTTCTATAAACAATATAAAATACACATGTAATGTTAAAGAATAATAATTACTACTTATATGTAACGACTCTTTTTTTTGTGTACAGAGGTTCTGTCGAATTTTCTTTGCAGTAATTTATGGCTTTCTTTTAATAACTACAAAAACAATTTAATAATGTTTTGATTCATAAATTATTATAAATACTTTACATGGAATAAAATCGCTAGGTACAAAATATTGTGTATAAATGACTAAGAAAGGTGATATGTGTTTTCCAATTTTTAATGCGATTTTTCACTTATTTTTTAAATTTCTCTTTTTTGGAAATAATAAATGGATGACAAAATTTGCAAACAAATACAGAACAATATCTCTTCCACTTGCTGGTCATTTTGATTGTTGTTTACTCCCTATGTGACAGTACGTTTTCCCTACGTCTTAGATGTTTTATTTTGCCACCAGATGTCAGCCACTTTATTGGCTCTTGCCAATGGGGAAGTTTAGCGTGGTTGAAATTACATGTGAAATATCTTTTAGTCGTAAGTATATGAATAATTATAACTTAAAATGTAATTGAAAGTTAAAATTATGTTGCCAATTATTTATAATTAATGATTTATCTTCGAGCCACTCTGACGTCACAAGTGAGATATGCGCTTGCGCAGAAGGGATGGTGAGACCTGACTTTTTGAACGTAGGTTGTATCTTGCGGCATTACACTATACGCTTCTCTGCGAGGGGTGAACCGCCAGTGGGAATCCCTGTACATTTTTTAAGGAATACATTTGGCAATACTATCAGTACATGGAATACTTGGGAATACATGGCAGTACTTAGGAATACGTAGCAATACTCGCGAGTACGCGGGAATACTCGGGAATACTCGGCAATAAGTGACAATACATACAGCAATACAAGGCTTTTTACAGCATATATCTCAGCGAAAAGAGTGAAAAGACTACACTTTTGAGGCTTTAACTTGTTTGAGTGAATACTGTGTACTAACTACAATACAATTGACCATGATTATTACATTAGGTAAATTATTTATGTATTTTATTTATTTACCTACTAAGAAAATAAGGAAAATATCCTCATGAAAGTAAAACAGTAGACATTTAGCACATTTAGCTTAAAATTTTTATTTACTATTTATTAAAAATATAATTTAATTTACATGTTATTTAACTGCATTTTTTTATGTTTCTATACCTGTAATATTCATACAAATACTAGTATGTTTGTCCCGAACTCGTTGGTATATTAAATTATATTATAATTATACCAAATATATTTACCTCGAAATTTTCGTACAACTTTATACATTGATTTTAATATTGAACTATTATATTTTCATTTTTAAATTATTAAACATTTATTTTAGAAATGAATTTTTTACAAAATATTTTTGATAAGTTTGATGTGAAAGCACCAGAGTATTTAATAAAGCTATTAAGTTACACCGGGTATGATAATATTATATCAATATCTAAGTTTGAAGATGCCGACTTTGAGAAAATAGAATTTTATGCAAAAAATGATTTATCAAAGCTTTTAGAGGGGGATGAATACAAAGAGTTTTTCGGTATACATTCAAAAAATGTAAACCTATTCAAAATTAGCGATGGTCACAAAAAATTAGTTCTTTTTTTAAAAGAAGAATATTCAAAAAAGATTTCGAATATTAAACAGAAAAGAAAACCTGAAGTTTTAACCGATGAATTTGTATTAATGAAAAGAAAAAGATTAACTGGCACTGATAATATTGAGGACGAAACTGGAAATAAAGATATAAATCAACAAATTAAAGCAAAAAAACATGTACTGACTTTAGCAAAAAAACTATGTAATAAAATTTTGTAAAGAACAAAATCCAACCCAGGATATTAATAATTTTATTGAAAATGTGGAAAAACTTGAAGTTGAAATAGATACAGAAAATTTGAATGCGAAAGTGAAATGTTGCTTTTGTAAATTTGTTTCAACTAATTATTCTGTAAAAAAATCAAAATACGGAAGGAAGTGGGTATTGTCCAACTTTAATAAACATGTAAAAACCCATTTTAAAAATAAAGCTCCTAATGAAACTTCCAATTTACCTAAAATGAAAAATACAGATTTATTATCATTTGTATCTATTGGAAATAGCAGTACATCGACAAATAATGATGTTTCGTCACCTCTCCAGTCGTATTTTGAATTACCGGAACAAACCACCGCAACAGAGGAAACAATGCTCGGAACAACGGATGTAGATAATATGGATGCATTTTTTTCCCAACGCAAAATTGGTAAAGAGACGGACACTTCTGCGTATTTATTAACCACGTCTCAAAATAGATCTAGTAATACATATTCCCGTTCTGATCGAAAAAGAAATAATTTAGAACATTTTGATACCAATCAAACCAAAATTACGGATTTCTTTTTGACACAATTTAGAAATATTATTGAAATTAATAGAGAAATAAAAGATATGATGATAAATTCTATTAATGATATAAATTTGAGTACTGCAACAAATCTGAACATAAAAACCTCTATAAAAACATTCCTTGATTATTTAATAGATACTGCAAATGAGAATGTTAGAAAACCTTCTCATGGAAATACATTTTCAGAACCCTTGAAGTTATTTAGCTTATACATTTTCATTATTGGTGGAAAAATGCTATATGAATGTTTATACAGTAATTTAAAAAATGCACTGCCATCTTTAACCACCATTAGACGATGTTTAGATAAACAAACTAATATTGTAGAGGGTGTCTTAAGAGTTTCAGAATTGAAAGAGTTTTTGACTAAACGAAATTATGCACCTCGTGTTTTTATAAGTGAAGATCAGACCGCTATATTGAAGGTAGTACGATATGACCCAAAATTAAATAAAATGATAGGATTTGTATGTCCAACAAATAAACGAAATGGATTTCCAGAAATAAATAATTATTATGTAAATTCCGTTCAAGATATTGAAAATGCATTTGGAACTGCAATTATTGTTAACAACGCATTAGTATTTATGACGCAGCCATTATGCGAAAAGGCACCGTCATTCTGCCTAGCAATTTTTGCAAATGACAACCGTTTTACGTACGAAGATGTCCTTAATAGATGGAATTATGTAGAAGATCAAATAAAGAAATATGAAATTACTATTGAGGGCTTTGCTAGTGATGGGGACACGCGATGTTTAAAACCTATGAAAATAAAAACTAAATTACCCATTGAAATTCAAAGCCCTTATGGTACACATTTTCAGGTAAAAATATTAAATTTAAAACAAAGTAACTGTAAAATTATTTAGGAAATATTATAATAATTTTAGGTGAATTACAATATCGAGAACCCATCATTTATAAAGGACACTGTACATATTGGTACTAAAATGAAAACAAGATTTTTAAATTCCAAAATAATTTTACCGATGGGTGAAAAAGTAGTTTCTGTTTCTCATATTGAGACAATAATTATTGAGTTTTCCAAGGACAAACACTTTTTATGTAGAAGTTATTTACAAGGTTTCAATAAATACAATAATTGTTATATTATTTTCACAATTAATTATTAATTATAATATTTCAGATACAGATAAAATGAATTTTGAGGCTGTAACCAAACTATCTGCTTTATGTGTAACAGATTTATTAAAACAAATTCCTGATAGTGAAGCAACTCAACAATATTTAATTATTACACGCTATATACTTGACTCATTTTTGAAAAAAGATTTAGCTACTGAACAAAGAATATATTTTATGTGGTATTCAGTTTTTTTCCTGAGACTTTGGAAACAATGGTTGAAAGAAAACAAATTTAGTATTGAGAAAAATTTTCTGACTTTAAATTGTTACACATGTATAGAGTTAAATGCTCATCAATTAATCATTATGATAGATAAATGTCGAGAAAGCAAAACTCCCTTTTTACCTTGGCTCTACAGCAGTCAACCCTGCGAGAAAATTTTTCGTCAAACTAGGTCAATGACAAGCACCTTTTCAACTATAGTTAATTTTGATCTACTAGCTACGGCGCCTAAATAGAATTCAAGCTTTGAATGAAATTAGTACTGATCTATGTAAGTATACATTTATTTGATCTATATACTTCTTAATATTTCTATCAATTTATTTAATTTATTTTAAAATTTATTACAGGTGGTACGTTCAGATTTCCAAGAGAAAACAATATTCAACTAGGTGAAGGACCAGAAACTACAAATACAAACATTCCTTCAATTGAAGAAATTAAAAACGGAATAAATAATGCAAAGATAAATGCGAAAGATGATGCTAGAAAACTTGGCATGATTCTAGATAAACAAACAGAAGAAAATAGTTGCTCACAAATTTTAATTTCAAGTGTACAACAAACCAGTGAAGATGAACCAAATATTTCAGAAAACCAAGAACATGAAATATTGTTAGAAATAAACAACTCTGAAAGTATTGAAGAATGTGAAGTAGAATCCGATGCTGAAGAAATACAGAAAGACTTGTCGGTACTCACATCATATAAAAATCTGAATTTAAAAGATTACTGCGAACATTCTACTCGTATTAGTAACATAAATAAAACTCCATATCTAAAAGTTATTTTAAATAATGAGAAAACTATGACTATAAGAAAATCATCTCTATGTTGGCTTTATGCTAATAAAACCAGATTATCAACAGATAGACTTTATAGAGTTAGAGGTATTAATACTGAATCTGATTCTAAAATTAAAGATCAAAAAAATGAATTAAAAAAAATTAAATATGAGAAAACCGGGGAGAAAACAAAGCCAAATTACAGAGGATTCTGAAACAGAAACTAGCACTTCTACAAGTGATGCTTACAGCTGTGAAAGTGATACAATTTCTGAAGACTTTGAAGAAGAAGAAGAAGAAGAAAAAGATGATAGATCAAGTGTAGAAATAAAAACTGAACACTACTATTCCGTTTACTACGATGATGGAGGGTCTTTGGGTCGAATAATAAAAATAAATGCAGGGACTTGCACAATGAAGTTTCTGAAAGCTAAATTAGACAAATTTATTTGGCCTCGTATAGATGATATACAAGATATCAGCAAGGATTTTATATTTCATGGGCCTATTGAAATAATAGGAATAAATACGTTTGAAATTAAACGAAATGAGCGCCTAACGATAATTAAAAAATTTAATGAATTAAACATTCCTAAATTTTATATAACATTTGTATTCTATGTAGTACATGTATAATGTATAATTGTTTTGTTACGAATAAAAATTATTTTACTACATTTTTAATTGAGTGTATTATTCCTTCATTAAATTTTTACGTACATACATATCGTAGGTACTGCCGACTATGGAAATACTTTGGCAATACCGTCAGTACGCTAGCAATACTGGAAATATAAGCAATTCTTTGGCAATATTGGCAATTCTTTGACAATATTGGCATTATTCTGGGAATACTGGCAGTTTTTAGTAATACTGGCAATAAATACCTCAGTATTGCCAAAAATGGCAATCCCTGTACATTTTTCACTAGGTGGTTCACCCCTCGCTTCTCTGTTACCATGGGAACCCAGCGCGCGCTGGTTAATATAGACGCTACGTTCTCCGCGAGCCACTCTGACGTCATTTTTGTATAAAATTTCATTTTTTTGAGAAATCTAGGCATCTTTGGGTGAAATAAAATGTAGAATATCACTTTTGAGGGCAATCTTGATAAAATAAAAAAAATACACTAAACTTCCCCATTGTTGTTCACACGTTTCTCATTAGATGCAGAATTCAAAATGTGATTTTTAGTAATATAACAAGAGAATCAGAATAATTTGTAAATAATTTGACAGATTTTGCGAAAACTTGTTGTCAGGAAATAGCCCACAGACTTGACGCTTCCAAATGGCAACAAATTTGAGAAAAAACTGGAGAATTATTTTCAAATTTATTGCACTCTCGAGTTATATTTAATTATATTATTTTTTGACCCACAAATTTAAAAATCGAACTTGTTCACTGATTTTACATATGAAACGCGAAAGCGAGACATATTCTTTAACATGGGATTTCAAAAAAATGCTGACACTCTCTTTCCTGGTACATTTAGGGCAAAACTATACAATAAAACATAACTAATGTAACACCACGTCTGCAGTACGAGATTAATTATACATAAAATGTATCATTTTCATAGGCAGCCATGGAAATAAAAGAAAATCATTATATATAATTTTATATTTTTGAAATATTGGTATATTATTTAAGAAATAGAATATATATTCAGGTTAAAATATAGACAATAAGAATTATAATCAGTGATACTTCGCTAAACTGACACATAGATATTTTCTTTTATTTCCATGGCTGTCTGATTTTTAACGAATGTGTTACATTTTATATTTAATAAATCTCGTAGTGCAGACGGGATTTTAAATCAATTATGACTTTATCTAATGCAGAATTTCATTTTTGTAATTTTGCTCTAATTCTATCAAGAGAGAGAGAATATGCGCAATTTTTTGAAACCCCATGTTAAAGTTCTTTGTTCCGCATTTCATTGCACACATTGTGTATGTTTTCAACTATCTGACATATATCAACAAAAACAATAGCTACAGAGATTATTGCCTGGTAATAACTTCTAGATCCTTAATTTTACTGTAATAATGATAGTCAAAAATATTCTTAAAAATATTATTTTATTAAATGTCATGATAATTTTTATAATTTTCATTCTTTGAATGATGTGGGATTTTTATGAGTAAATTGTAATCAAAATGATTTTGTTAATGTTTTTTCTAGAAAGTGTATTAAAATGATTATTTTTTCTTTCTGAATTATAATTTTTACCTCCCGCCTATCAATATATAGATAAGGGAGGTATTGTTTTTGGTCAGATTTTTTTACTTGCTGTAGAATGATTCAGCAAAGCATAATCAAGAATTGCATTTTGCAAAGTAGTGTTTTGAGCCAGCGGCAGATATCAGGTTACCGCCCGAATCAAGTAAGGTGATAACACAAACTGAACTGACGACACATAGAACACCACCAAGCAACACTAGCAAGTAAAGAGAATTGCATACCTTCAGTTAATAAAATGGACGCTCAAATAATCCTAGATGCAATAGCTGATTTAAAAAAGGAATTAGCAAACATACAAAAAGAGATAAATACTAAATTCAATATCACAGCAGATAATTTAGAATACCTTACCAGTAAAATACTGAAAATAGAAAAAAATTGGAAAGAACAGGAAAAAATAAACAGAGAAAAAAATCTTTTAATTTTTGGCCTAATAGAAGAAGAAAGAAATAAATTTCAACTAGAAAATGCTTGCTTAGATCTAATAAAAAACACAATAAAAATAGATATAAATAACAGAGATATTGATAATATATATAGACTAGGAAAAAAGGAAAATAAAACAAGACCGGTTCTAATAAAATTAACAACAAGAAGGAAATTAATAGAAATTTTGGTAAACCGAAAGTTTTTAAAAGGAACAAGAATAATAATATCAAAAGACTATCCAAAAGAAATTGCAGATGAAAGAAAAGTATTGATACCGCTGATGAAAGACATAAGAAAAGAGGGTAAACATGCAGTTTTGAAGTACAATCATTTATATGTTGATAGAATAAAAATAGATAACAATGAAGCAACAATATTAATAAAAGAAAAAAACGACAAAAAACGAATGCATTCTGAAGAAAAGGAACAAAAGAAAAGTCCAAAAACATATGAACATAACGACAAAAACAAAAAAGAACAAGATGCAAAGAGACAAAAACAACAACCCAATAAAGCAGATATACCAACAACTTCAAGTGTCAGACCTCAATTCACAAGTAGACCTAGAACAAATAGCTACGATGAAAGACCAATAAAAAATAATTTATCAAAACAATCATAGCAACCAAACATAAATAAAGTAACAGGAAACCTGGTAACGAAAATGGCTAATACAAAGGAATTAGAAAATAAGTACAATAAAATGGCACCAACACACACACCCGCAATTCCAAGTCAAAGAAAGAAAATAAATAGAAAGAAAGGTAAAAAAACAAAAAATAATAATAAGATTAGAATTAGTATCTGGAATGTCAGAACTATGCTACAACCAGGAAAAACGCAAGAAATAGCTGCAGAAATGCTGAGGTATAAAATAAATATTGCTGCAATACAAGAAACTAGATGGAGTGGAGCAGGAGAAATTGTAAAAGACAATTATATTGTAAAATATTCAGGGGATATAAAACAAGGTCAATACGGAGTGGCATTTATTATTTTAAATGAACTGAAAAACAATATAATAGATTTTAAACCAATAAACGAAAGAATGGCCTACTGTAGAATAGATACGACACCTTTCAAAATATCAATCTTAAATATATATGCTCTAACAGAGAATGCGAAACCGGAAGAAAAAGAAACGTTTTATGAAGTGTTAGAAGAAGAAATTGAAAAAATACCAAAAGAAGATGCAATAATTTTATTAGGAGACTTTAATGCCCAAATAGGGAAGGAAGACTATATACAGCAAGTAGCAGGAAGACACACAATACATGACAATACAAATGATAACGGACAAAGACTATGCAGACTAGCAACAAGAACAAATCTGATAATAAGCAGCACAAAATTTAAACACCGGAGAGAACATAAAATAACATGGATATCACCAGATCAACAAACGCAGACACAAATAGACCATATACTTATAACAAGAAGAAAACAATCATCAGTAACGGATATAAGAACCTACAGAGGAGCATGCGCAGATTCGGACCACTTTATGGTAGCAGCAACCCTAAGACAAAAAGTGAAAAGAACCTCAAAAAATAGTAGTAAAAAAATAAAATGGAATACAGAAAATCTAAATAATGAAAGTATAAGAGAGAAATATATACAAGAACTAGATAAAAATCTAAAAGAAGTAATAAATTATGAAGATGACATAGAAACAAAATGGAATGGTATAAAGACATACATACAGGAAGCAAGTCAAAAATGGGTAGGAAAAGAAAAACAAGATAAAAGAAAATACTGGTATAATGACGAATGTAAGAAAATGGCAGATAAAAAGAAAAATGCAAGAATAAAATGGCTACAAACAAAAAAAAATGAAGACAAACAACTATATGAAAAAATAAGAAACGAATGCAACAAAACTATAAGAAAAAACAAGAGAGAATGGACAGAGAATCAGATTAAAGAAATAGAAGAAGAAAGGCAGAAAAGAAATACAAAAAGATTTTACAAACAAATTCAAGCACAAAATAAAACACAGAAAATCAAAGTACACGGCATAAAAAATATAAATGGTAGAATAGCAGAAAACGAACAAGAATATAAACAAATTTGGATTTACCACTTTAAAGATTTATTAACAGATACACAAGATGAAAATGAATTTGAAACCCAAAACAATGAACAAGATAGAATAGTAGAAGAGCCAACGCTAAAAGAAGTACAAGAAATAATAAAAAAATGTCACAATGGAAAAACACCAGGTAAAGATGGAATAAATATTGAATTAATAAAATATGGAGGGGTAGTCTTGCAACAACAAATATACGAACTCATAAAGAAAATATGGAGAGATGAAAAGATGCCAAAATAATGGGAATCTGGACAAATAGTGACAATTCATAAAAAAGGTGACCAGCAAGTATGTAAAAACTACAGAGGTATTACTATGTTGAATACGGTATATAAAATACTATCCACAATAATACAAAGGAGATTAGTAAATGCAGAAAATAACATAATTGGACAATATCAATGTGGATTCAGTAAAGGCAGATCAACAACAGACGCCATACATACAGTCAAACAAATAATTGAAAAATCAGTTGAATACAATCTGAATATAGAAATGCTATTTATTGATTTCCAGCAAGCCTTTGACTCTATTAAAAGAAAAAAGCTTATGACAACACTTGAGGAGCTACATATACCAGCAAAATTAAGAAGACTAATCTCGATGACAATGAGGAAAAATAAAATAAGCATTATAACACAAAAAGGGGAGACAGAAGAGATCGAGATAAATAAAGGGATCAGACAAGGAGATGCGCTGTCGGCAACATTGTTCAACCTAGCTTTAGAATATGTACTTAGAAAAATAAATAAAGGAACGCTTAGAACACGAGGAGGACAAATAATAGCATATGCCGACGACATAGTTATTGCAACGAAGAACAGGAATATAATGATAGAAATGCTGCAAGAAATAATGATCGAAGGAGATAAGATAGAATTAAAAATCAACGAAGCAGAAACCAAAATAATGCTGCTAGGAAAGAATGCTGAAAACAAAGGAATAAAAATCGGAGAACACACATTTGAACAAGTAGATACGTTTAAATATCTAGGAATTATGTTATCAAGTAAAGGAGAAAGAGAAACAGAAATTAAGGAAAAGATTATAGCAATAAGTAGAGCTTTTTACGCAAATAAAAAAATATTAAAAAGCAAACTATTAACAAAAAATACCAAAATCAGAATATACAAATCAATAATAAGACCAATAACATTATACGCAGCTGAAACAATCACAATGACAAAAAAAGAAGAAGAAGATCTAAAAATAATGGAACGCAAAATAATACGAACAATTCTAGGACCAATCAAGGTATCAGAAAATGAATACAGAATAAGAATGAACCATGAAATAGAACAAGAATTAGAAGGAGAAAATATAGTGAAAAAAATTAAACAACAAAGAATGAGATGGCTTGGCCATGTATGGAGAGCAGAAGAAAGGGATACAATAAGATCAATAGTCGAGTGGACCCCAGGCGGAAGAAGAAGACGAGGCAGGCCCAGGTCAACATGGCTGAGAGAAGTGGAAGAAGATCTGAAAGCAATTGGAATTAGCAACTGGAAGAATAAAACAAGAGATAGGGAGTTGTGGAGGAATATTATAAAGAACATCTAAGAAACAGGAACGGAGATTGATCCACTCCAATAAAATTGGATCTAGAAAGCTTCGAAGGAAGCGGCGCAACCCCATGGGGGTGTTAAGCCACTATATACAGTATGTCCCATTTAAGGTACGAATGCATTGGTATCTCGAGAACCGTAAGAGCTACGAGGTTGGTTAAATTAGACAAAAGTTGCCCCGTTAGGAGGCTATTTTAATAGTGTTTTGTTATTTGCGAAAAAATGCATAGGTCACTAGATATAGGGGAAAATGTAAATTTAGCGATTTTCTTTTTTTGCTTATAACTTTGTTATATGAAATAATACGAGATTCTGGTTTGCACTTTCTTAAGACACTTTTGTATGGTGAATTTGCAGAAGTACTCAATATTTTTTTATATCTAATCATTTACGAGTTACTCATAGCAACTTTTATTTTTCATATGGAGGTCATATTAAGCTATGGTATTTTTAAATAGAGATTTTTTTTAGCTTTACAATGATATAAAACAGTAATACTTTATTTTTATAATTAACAGAAAAATTAACAAAAATTGTTATTTATACTAAAATTGCATTGAAAAAAGTAAATTAAAGGCTGCAATCTAAGAAAATAACTATTTCATAACATATGTTGCAACAAGTTTATGTAATTAAAGTTAAAAATTCAAAAATAATTTGCGAAAACTTCACAATAAATTTAGTTAAATTCTTCCACAGCAGCCTTCGATTTACTTTTTTCTAAACTAAATTTATTGTTAAGTTTTCGCTAATTATTTTTGTATTTTTAACTTTAATTAAATAAACTTGTTGCAATTTTATAGGTTTTAAAAACAATATAATGTAATCTTCTTTAGGGATGCGCCGAATTTTCGGTTTGTTTCGGTATTCTGTCGATTCGTCGTGTTTTCGGAAATATTCATATATAATACCACACATGTGTTCAGGTATTATTATCAGAATATTTTGTGTTGATACACTCAACGTATTATTTTGGAATACTACTCCTCCTTCGGAGTCGTGATATTCCAAAATAATACGTTGAGTGTATCAACACAAAATATTCTGATAATAATACCTGAACATACAAGTGGTATTCGTTGGATTATACAATGAATAAATTTGATGACAAAAATATAATTTATTTTATCTTATTTATTTTGTATTTATATTAATTGTACAATTATTATAATATATATTAGTTATATTATTATCTGCCGATGTGCTTGAAGTTGCCATGTTTGTGCAATGGACAGTTTCATTTCTCATATTTTCAATCAATTTGTTATGATGATCATTACTAAGTTTTAAATAAGGCTTAAGAGAGTTTGTTGCAGAATGTCCAGTTATTTGAATAATTTCTTGTAAGTTTGCTCCAGATTTTGTCAAGTTACTTACAGCAGATGAACGATTCGAATGATTTGTTATTTTAATTTTATTGGTGTCTAATCCAATACCTTTCGCACCTAAACGTGTCCACTGGCTTAGTTGACTGACACCCACTGGACTATTTTTATACCAAATACCAGATTTTTTCCAGTCTGGATTTGGAGTTAAAAACAATCGATTGGTTTTAATATTTATCGATCTTTTGCTCAACAACTTCTCTAACAGGCGCATTGGACATTGATCTTGACATTGCTTATTTGGTGTCAACCATTTAGATTCTGCCGTGTTTTTTTTCTCCACCCTGTCTTGTCTTAGAAAATATCGTATTATACTCAAAACGTTCTGTGAATTTACCATAATTATCGACCACTTTTTTGAAAAAGTCAACTAAACAGGAAGATGCTTCATTTCCGCGCCAAGCTAGTTCCACAGCAGAAATTTGATAAAAAAAATTCTGCAAGCCATCCGGCGTATTTTCATCGAAGCTTTTGACAATCTTATCTATCTCATCTGTTGTAAGACTTACAGAACTAGATTTCCTTTTTTCAGGAATTATTTGCAGCTGTTTCCTTTTAGCCGCCCGTGCATTCCTTGCATCCTTAAAAACTATATCTTTAAATGGGTCTATTTTTCGATTAAAATCTTCGTAATATTTTTTCTGAAGAATTTTGGCGGTAGTATTCCAAAGTGTTTTGACAACTCCTTCTTTATATTCGGTTCCATCCAATTTTTTCATGTTAAATGCCCAATCTTTCAATATGGAAGCTAATTGTTCATCAGAACTTTGTTCAGACAATTCATATTTGCGATACTCACAAAATTCCTGAAATTGTTTCCAAACATATTTTTGTGATTTAATTGTATTAATAGGTGTAAGATTCTCTATATTTTCATTAATTTCTTCATTCACAATATTTCCAAATCGTTTCATGGTGAAAATACGAATAATATTGCACAAAATTACGATGAAAAAAATATTTGACGTTTGTTAATAAATAAAACGTGTTACTGGTGGTTACTGTGACAATGATAATGCTACTAGATCTAAATCATAGGTACATTTTGAGACCCAGCGAAAACACAAAAACGGTAATACCACGTCGTCAAGGGTATTTTCACTTATCAATAAATGGTAACTAAGTAAAATTCTCAAATGCTATTGGCTGAATTAATTATGAATTGTATAATCAGCTTCAGCCGAAGCAGTGGCAATTTTCGGTATTTGGTCTTGCTGTTCTGTATTTAGTATTACAGATATTAGAGATATTATGAGTATTTATAAATAATAACTCAAAATTTTATTTTTAAACTGAAAATGTAACGTATTTTTTAAACTATATAAATTAGAAATATAAACGGAATTTATCCGGTAATGAAAAAAATATTGACGCTTCTTTTATCATCATTCTCTGATAAACTCTTGCAAAGTCCAAGAACAAATAATGAAGATTGGTTTGACAATGAATGTAAAGAAGCCATGAGAAGGAAAGATCAGGCTAGACTTATAGTAATACAAGAGAGTAATGAAGAGAATAACAAATGTTACTTAGATGAACGAAATAATTATAAAAGGATATGTAGAAGGAAAAAACGGCAACTTATGGAAGGCAAACTAAAACAAATAGAAGAGAACTATAAAAACAAAGAAATAAGAAATTTTTATCAAGACGTGAAAAAACAAAAATCAGGGTACCAACAAAAAGCAGTATATGTGAAAAACAAAGAAGGATATCTGACGACAGAGGAGAATAAAGTAAATAGGTGGAGGGAACACTTCAATAATTTGTTAAATGGGGGATATGAGACAGAAACTGAAATAACACAAATAGTATAAGAAAGACACCATGAGCAGGATGAACCACCACCAGAAGAGGAAGAGATCTTACAAATTTTAAAAAATCAAAAAGTAACAAGAATCCTGGGGAAAATGGAATCTCAGCGGAGATATACAAAAACGGAGGAGTCAAATTACAAGAAGAACTATGTAATATGATACAAATGGCATGGAGAAACGAAGAAATACCAGAACGATGGAAAGTAGCAACAATTCTACCCTTATTTAAGAAAGGTGATCGCACGATCTGCGAGAATTACAGAGGAATAGCTCTCTTAGATATTGCGTACAAAATCTTCGCAATCTGTGTTAGAGACAGAGTACAAAAAACAGTGGAAGATCAGCTAGGGGAGTATCAAGCGGGATTCAGGAAAAATAGATCCACAATAGATCAAATATTTTCACTGAAACAAACGATGCAAGATAGTTACGAACATAAGTTGCCAATGCAGATTTTATTTGTGGATTTTAAAGAAGCTTATGACTCCATCAGACAAGTCAAATTGTGGGAGATAATGAGAGAATTTCAAGTACCCGAAAAATTAATCCGGCTGATACAAATAACCCAAAAAGACAGCAAAGGGAAAGTAACAGTGGATGGAGATGTATCTAACAGCTTCTCCATAAAAAGGGGCTTGAGGCAAGGAGATCCGATGTCACCGATGCTGTTTAATCTAGTCTTGGAATGGGTAATAAGAAAAGCGAATATACATACTAAAGGGAATCTGTATGGAAAAAAACACCAAATATTAGCGTATGCAGATGATATCGCTATCATGACCAGGACGAAAGAAGAATTAAAGATGATATTCAGAAGAATAGAAGAAGCAGCATCGGAAGCGGGTTTAAGAATAAATAAAGAGAAAACAAAATTAATGTGTATAGAAACAGAACATGTACAACCGAGAGAACTAACAATAATTAACAATGCAGATGAAAAAACTTACAAGTTTGAAGAGGTGAATAGTTTCGTGTATTTGGGGGTAGTGCTGACAAATAACTGTGTCGAAAGTGCGGAAATAAATGCTAGAGTTACAAAGGGAAGTAAGTGTGTGGGGGTATTACATGGGCTGTTAAAATCGAAAAGTATATCGTGGGCATCAAAACTGAGTATTTATAAAACAGTGATAAGACCTACAGTCTTGTATGGGTGTGAGCTATGGATTCTAAAAGAGAGTGATAGGCTAAAACTAGAAGTGTGGGAAAGAAAGGTGTTAAGAAAAATTTTTGGAGGAGTTCGGGAAGGAGACGTAATAAGACAAAGAACTAATGCGGAAGTGATGTGTTTATATAGGGATTTTTCTATAATAGGAACGATTAAAGCGCAAAGACTACGGTGGCTGGGTCACATAGCGAGACTAACTGAAGACAGAAACGTAAAGAAAGTGTTTAAAGGAAGGACTGGTATCAAAAAGGGAGTAGGGCGGCCAAGGGAGAAGTGGTGGGACTCTGTGCGTAAAGACTTAAATAAATTAAAGATAAGAAACTGGGAAGTGCAAGCTGCAAACAGATTAGAATGGCGAAATATATGTAACAAAGCCTTGGACCTTTAAGGTCTGCAGAGCTGTATTATTATTATTATTTATTTAT
This sequence comes from Stenolophus ochropezus, assembly GCA_035578165.1. Lineage (NCBI taxonomy): Eukaryota > Metazoa > Arthropoda > Insecta > Coleoptera > Carabidae > Stenolophus > Stenolophus ochropezus. Next base: position 28,042,969 of record JAQOWZ010000017.1, read on the forward strand.
CATCATATTTCTTTAATTACATAATAATAGTAACCAAATACATATGCACATTATGTCTTATTTTAATGATATAAATTTTAAAAAAACCGAATTTTTGACGTTTGACTTTTTATTAATTTGGTAGACATGATTTTTTCTTGATTTTGTATCCTTATAATAATTTATTATAGATAGAAAAAGAGAAAAAAAGTTATAGATATTTATGGTACAAGTATGTTACATTAAAAATAAGTCAAGTAAGAAATGTTCATGAGTTCTTTAGGCCGAGTAGGGTATAGGGAGTGCGCCGGCCACTAGGTGTCTCACCGAAGGACATTTAAAAATGGCCGTTAGTAGTGATAGATGCTATTGTTTTGTATAGCCATTGCAAAGTTTACTGAGGATATTAATTTATTTGTCCGAACTTCCCTGTGTTTATTTCTTTTATATGACAGTATTATTAATATATTTCCTTTTTAATAACTATGGCTATAAATATTAGTGACATTTCAATATATCGGTAAAAGAGTCACAACCTTACGAGAAGAAGAAACCGATTTTTAGCTGGCCATGTAGTTCGTTGTGGTTTGTTAGACAAATTCAATATATTATCCTATGTATTGCAAACGTCCGCAGACAAAAAGAATTCAAGATTATTGCCACATTAAAAAAAAGCAACAAAATTTTAAAATAAGTCAGCAGACTCGAAGAAAGAATTTTCAACTTTTGCTGGAGTGTTAATAATTGAACAAAATATTAAACAGGGAAAACCATACGAAGAATTCGTTTTATTTTTTATTTATTTATTCCTTTACAGCTGGACAGCAATAATGTGTCCTTAATTACCTATATATGAGTTTCGTATATTTAAAATTTAGTATTGTGCATGTGCATCATTATTACAATGCATGTTATTTGACATAAACAATTTCTATTATTGGATTATCTTCATTCTTAAAGTTGTATTTAAAATGTTTACAACACACAGTCATATATTTGCTAACCTTTTTGTCTATTCTGAAAGCTATCTGCCACAGTTTCCGCAAGTTATTTTTGTGGGGAAAATAATGCAAACTGATATCTTTTGTGGCATAACTTTTATATTGAGGTACTGAACAATACCTCCGGCTTACTATATTGTGTTAAATGTAAAAAAATATGGATTAAATAATCCAAAAAAGTAAAACAAACTCTAAGTTACAGGTAGTTATATGGCACTTCAAAGTACTGATCACCACTAGCAACTTCCTCATTTCTCCGCCAGGGGCCAACTCTTTCGCGGCGCACTCCCTATTTTTCTCAAATGACTTAGGTAATTAACACACGTGTGCCGTACAACATTTTATCCAACACTTTTTTAATCATTGATATAAAATATATAAAAGTAGTTTTGACAGTTGACATTTCCAAATAACATTTAATAAAATATTGAATAGAAAACGTTTTATAACCTAGTTACTATGATACGAACCAATAAACAAGGAGTTATAATTTTTAACCTACATGTGTTTTATGACCTACTTTATTTATCTATAAACATTAATTACCCGGTGTTGGATAATAGTATATTATTTAACAAGCATAATATGTACGCTATATTACACGAGGATGTAATTAAAAATACGAGCGGTAGCGAGTATATTTAATCATTCGAGTGTAATGTAGCCATATTATGCGAGTCAAATACTATACTTTATCTACAACTAACAAGCATATAAAAATCTGATATTATTTGTTAAATATTCAGTTAGGTGTGAGTAGTTCATATATAGCTTAACAGATGGCACCACAGTAGCACTTAAATGTCAAAATAACTATTCAAATTGTATTTATTATACTTTTATAATCATTTATATTGATATTTATAATAAAAAATATATTATTAATAAATTAACAGTTTATTAAAATGTTATGTGTTAAATCATATGCTCTATTTATTATAGAAAAGTGTAGCGTGTAATATAACATTTCATATTACACTTGTGTAATATGAGTAGTATATTATATGTAGTATCACAGGTATAATGTACCCATATTTCAATAGTTGTAGATAAAATTTATTATCCAACACCGTGTCATTATAACGATATAAGTATGCTGTTTTTAGATAAATAAAGTAGGTCATAAGTCACTAGTGAGCTATAGTATATTACGTACCATGAACTGTAAGTGACAGTTTTTAAGTCGAGAATGTTGTTTGGGAAGTCGAGACCCGAAGAGTCGAGATTTCCTAAACATTCGAGACTTCAAAGATCACTTACAGTTCAAGGTTAGTAAGCTATTTTTTGCAATACCTACAAAAATAATAGAAAAAGAAAAATAGGTTTCAAAATTAACCTCTGTCAGATTGATGTCAAAAATAAAAGTTGAATTGCAATTGACAGTAAGAATGCCATGAATGTTTATGATGATGTGGAAACTAAATACTTACCATCAACCATCCACCATGAATTGTAAGTAACACACGTACTGTCCACCGTGCACGGGAAGTATTTACTATAACCATGGAAACCAAATCTGCAGTAAAAGTTCCACTTACTGTGTTTAAATTTTGTTATTAATGGGTAACTTACTGTGCAGGTATTGCAAAATAGTTATTTATGATATAAGTGTTAAAAGTGACATTTTATGAGTGAGTGGGGAAGTTTGAAACGAGGCGAAGCCGAGTGTAACAAACACCACGAACGAAATAAAATCACTTTTAACACAAATATCATACACTATTTTTCCTACGACCCTATTTATGTATTAGTAAATAAAAAATAAACATTATAGAATGACATTTATGACAGGTAACTTGATATAGTTCCTTTTTAACACAAGTGTTAAAAGTAAATTTGTTTTTTACTTTTAATTCGTTGTCAATGACAACGACTTAAAAGTATTCACTGTGTTATAAACTGTTATTTTTAACTTGCTAAGCAACCGTTAAAAAGACTATTTTTAACAGTGGTCGTAGGAAAATTTTTTTTTTTTATTTAATACAATCTTTTCAAGAATACGGAAAAATACCTTGTGCCCTACGGGAATCTAACGGCATATTACATCCCTTGGCTTTTGTTGCCCTCGCTCACTACGTTCGCTCGTGCATCAGAAATCTTCGGGATGTAATATGCCCATATCTTCCCTTATGACGCAATACAGGGTGAATACTGAAAACCTTGACATAGGGAAATAACATGGGAAAACAGTTTTTTGCTGTTTCCATCTGTCCCGCTAAATAAAATCGGTTGTATATGGTTTAGTTAGTTAGATTACTTAATTTTGCATCTAATAAAACTAAATGTTGTGTAATAAGGCCTTTTCTAACTGAAATATTTGATAAAATAAATTGTATTTTGAAGGTTATCCTTCATATTTTCGAATAAGAAACGTCAAAAACAAAATGCTCCATAGCCGAGTGGATACGAGGGCTGATTCATAACATAAATAATCTACAAGACCTGGTTCGAGACCACCTCAGCCCTACTTACTCAGTATTTGTAAAATGTTTATATTATTCTATTACGTTGTTTTATTGTGTAGGATAAAAATAGTGTGTGCTACATGGTAGTAAAGTTGTTTTCTGGTCCTCAAGAAGTATCTAGCCTCGACTGCGTCTCAGCCGTATTATATACATATCCTTCGGACCAGAAAAGAACAACTTTCCTACCTAGCAGCACAAATAACTATTACTTTAAAAATTGATATCTCGCTTACCACGACATATTTTTCAGTCGCATTTTCACTACTTTTCTTATTTGACTCTGTTCTTTCAGAAAATGAAATTAAAAAAATGATTCAGGACCCCGTTGCATTTAACAAAATGTTGTGCACTCATAATTAAATTTTTGTTTGATCCTACTACTAAAAATTTAATTATCATTAAAGTGAATATTTAAATTACTTCTTATAAGGAATTTAAAACTAGTTTAGGTTTAGGGCTATTTAATCAAACAGAAAAAATCTGTTTTATTTCGTTTAATATTTTTATATGATTATTTCTACACTGAGTGTTTTATTTTTTTCAAGAAGTACATAGAAAAATAACATGGGAAATCAGTTTTTTGCAGATTGTTGCCCCTAGTTTCAAGTGACAATAATGGTTGTGGTATCAATATAAAAAAATTCTTCAGCAAATAACACGTACGAGGGGGTGTTGATAAATACTTAGCCTACCATATGAAACGCCACAATAATTCAAAACAAAATTTTATTTATTCAACATAATCTCCTTTAAGACTTACACATTTAACACAAAGTTTATAAAATAATTGTAAACCCTCTAAAAAAAATTCTTTGTCTTGGTCTGCAAACCACTCCTCAGCGGCACGTATGGCTTCATCATTTGTGGAAAATCTTTTACCTTTCAAGTGTTTTTTTAAGATTTGGGAATAAATAATAATCTGATGGTGCTAAATCCGGAGAATAGGGCGGATGGTTAACCAATTCAAAACCAATTTCATGAATTTTGCGCATTGCAATCAAGGACTTGTGAGCAGGAGCATTGTCTTGCAAAAAGAGAACATCTTTGGTAAGTTTTCCGCGGCGCTTTTCCACAATTTTCTTGCGTAATTTAGATAGCAACTCAGCATAATATGTTCCCGTGATAGTTCTGCCCTGTTCCAAATAATCTGTCAGAATTATCCCATCTTTGTCCCAGAAAACTGAAGCAAGAATCTTACCAGCGGATTTTTGAACACGGAATTTTTTTGGTCGTGGAGAACCGGAATGCTTCCACTCTTTCGATTGCTCTTTAGTCTCTGGGTCATAATGATGAATCCACGTTTCATCCATAGTAACAAGCCGATCCAAAAATGTTGAGGGGTCTGCTTCAAAACTACGGCAAATTTCCTTCGACGTTGTCAAACGAAAACGCTTCTGATCAGCATTCAAGCATCTTGGAATCCATTTGGCCGAAAGTTTTCTCATATCCAAGTCGTGATGAACAATATGAAATACACGTTCATAGGAAATGTTCAATGCTTCCGCTATACGTTTCAGCCCAATTCGTCGATCTGCTAAAATCATATCATGGACAGAATCAATGTTTTCCGAAGTGGTCACAGAAATTGGTCTTCCAGCGCGGTGCTCATCTTTAACATCTGATCTTCCTCTCTTAAATTCCGCAACCCAGTTTTTAATAGTTGCATATGAAGGACACTGATCACCTAAAGTGTCTGTTATATCAGCAAAAATTTCTTTGCCGGATAATCCTTTCAAAAATAAATATTTAATAACTGACCGCAACTCAACTTTTTCAAATTCTAGCTTTTTCGCAAACATGTCGTTTTCAAAAATTCACAGTTTAACCACCGTTCAACTTATAGATGTCAAACTTTGACAACTTATTTATAAAACATCATAGTTGTAACCATAGCAACCATATTCACTTTCAGATATTGGAACCATCCAAGGCTAACTATATATCAATACCCCCTCGTACCACATGGTCATTATGTTGTATTTTAACGGTATTTGAACAAAAAAATGTTTGAAATTTGACTTTTATCTGGTAGGTATGTTTTTTTTTAACAAAACGGCACTGCCTGTGAATATTTACTATTAACTTTATTAGTTTTAAAAAAATTGTAATAAAAAAAATCTTGTGTAAATTTTATAATGTAATAATTTAATAGTTACTTATGGTACAAGTGTGTTACATTGCAGATAAGTCATGTAGGAAAAGTTTAGCTCACGAGGCCGTTAGGCCGAGTGTGGAATTTTTTCAAGTGACTTAGGTAATTAACACACGTGTGCCATACAACATTTTATCCAACACATTTTAATCATTGATATAAAATACATATAAGATTTTTGACAGCTGGAATTTCGAAATGACATTTAGGAACAAAATAGTGTAGAGAAGGTTTTATAACGTAGTTACTATGATACGAACCAAAAAACAGTGAGCTAATATATTTTATATATCACCGTGGGATAAGTTATACCATATCGCACTCATTTTAGTTATGTAATGGACTTGTTAGCCCAATGAGTGCTTTAATGAAATTATTACCACACTAGTGCGGTAATGAAATTGACAACTCACAAATTCAAGAAAAGATATTATTTATTGTTTATAAATATTAACAACACAATTTGAACAATTATACAAATTAACACCTTCGTTAACACTGGCCGTTTTTACTTGTGTGCTTGTACAACTGGAATTAGTTACCGAGACGGTGGCATCAGATTTTTCGGATGATACTGCTCCATTCTTCCCCAAAATTTGGACTGCGATTTTCTTCTTATTCTCAGCAGAAGTCTGTATATAGCCTTCCGCAACGGAATCAGAACGCCATCCACCGTGCCTTTTTATGTCGCGGAGATCTGCTCCTGCATTTGCCAACATTGTAGTGGAGGTGCGCCGGAAACAATGACCAGTAAATTCCTTTGCATCAGGCAACCCCAAAAACTCTGCAATTATTTTCGGCATGCTTCCTATTGTATTTATCTCAATAGGTTGATTCGTGCATCGACCATTTCTGTATGCCAGAAAAAAACGATCATTGGAACAAATTTTAGGACGAAGTTTCACGTAATTTCTGACAGTCTGAACTAAATTAATACCATCAATATTTCCAACCGTTATAAAAAATTCTCTACTTGTATTAGTTTTGGTATCCGGAATTACGACTCTAAAACATGATCCTTCATCTATGACGTTGCTTATCCTCAGAAATGTAAACTCCTCTCTTCTGCATCCACCCGCCAAACCAAAAATCAGAACAACCTGAAAATTATTATATGTTATAACCAATAAAATACATGATTCACTGTGTATATGACTAATCTTCATGCATAAATATTTCTCGTTCCCTGCTGTCTGCAAGAATCTAACAGTATCTTCTCTGTTTAGAACTTTAGACTTTTTAGGTTTATAACCTTTTGCTATATTTTTCAGCAAAGCTGTGAGATTGACATATTTTTTTATATCAATGCGCTTCTTGATCGATATTTCCGTCTTCAGCATCGAGTAGTAACACCAAAGAGATGAGGGCTTCTGGCTGTTACTTAGTTCTTTAAAATATACTAGTAATGCCTTTTCGCTGGTAATGTTTTCTATGTTTTTCAAATTGCACCATTGCTCATATTTTTTAAATGCCAATTCATATTTGGCTCCAGATTTTGATGGGACAAGTCCGGATATTACATTATTTGCTTCTTCCTCAATACTTACGGGCACATCGGACGTTTTTTCTTCAGAAGAACAGCCTGGCAAACTCATTTTCGAAGAAAATCACAACAAAACGGTTTGACATCAGAAAAATTTATTTAGAATAACAGTTTGTTGTTATTCGGTAACTAAGACACGATCATAGACTACTAACGCTTTTCTGTGATTTTCAAACAAAATAGATCCTATCGTCTTCTTGATTAATTTATTTTTTATCAAAGTGAAGCTATTTTGAAACAATTTTAACGGTGATATATAAAACTTTGTACGATATTCGTGGGGTACTACATTATTAACGCACTATGTGATTACCCTAACTCGCCCTACGGGCTCGTAGGGCAATTCACAATACGTGTGTTAATAATGTCTATACCCCACTTATATCGTAAATAACTATTTCCTACGACCACTGTTAAAAATAGTATTTTTAACGGTTGCTTAGCAAGTTAAAAATAACAGTTTATAACACAGTAAATACTTTTAAAACGTTGCCATTGACAACGTGTTAAAAGTAAAAAACAAATTTACTTTTAACACGTCTTATGTTCAGTTGTTCATAACAAATACATCATGACCTGTCATAAATGTCATTCTATATTTTTTATTTACTAATATATAACTAGGGTCGTAGGAAAAATAGTGTATGATATTTGTGTTAAAAGTGATTTTATTTCGTTCGTGAGGTTTGTTAACTCGGCTTCGCCTCGTTTCAAACTTCCCCACTCACTCATAAAATGTCACTTTTAACACTTATATCATAAATAACTATTTCCTACGACCACTGTTAAAAATAGTATTTTTAACGGTTGCTTAGCAAGTTAAAAATAACAGTTTATAACACAGTAAATACTTTTAAAACGTTGTCATTGACAACGTGTTAAAAGTAAAAAACAAATTTACTTTTAACACTTCTTATGTTCAGTTGTTCATAACAAATACATCATGACCTGTCATAAATGTCATTCTATAATACTTAGTTTTTATTTACTAATAGGTACATAACTGGGGTCGTAGGAAAAATAGTGTATGATATTTGTGTTAAAAGTGATTTTATTTCGTTCGTGGGGTTTGTTACACTCGGCTTCGCCTCGTTTCAAACTTCCCCACTCACTCATAAAATGTCACTTTTAACACTTATATCATAAATAACTATTTCCTGCGACCACTGTTAAAAATAGTCTTTTTAACGGTTGCTTAGCAAGTTAAAAATAACAGTTTATAACACAGTGAATATTTTTAAATCGTTGTCATTGACAATGAATTAAAAGTAAAAAACAAATTTACATTTAACACTTGTGTTAAAAGGAACTAAATCTAGTTACCTGTCATAAATGTCTTTCTCATGGAGGTATAAATAAGGAGGGAGCATAAAATGCTACTATAGGCGAGGGGAGTGAAGCCAGGTGGGAACGGACGCATGCACTTCGTTTGTCTTATGGTAGTGGGGATAGTGGCGCGCATATTAAATGATCCATTGTTTTCTATATTCAAAAGATATATGTATAAATTGCAAATAAACATTAAATGAGAAATAAGTTAAAAAATGAATATATATTTAAAAACTGTTATATAAAATACAAAAATTAAATTATATTACATATAGTAAGTACATCGTACATAATAAAAAAATATTAATTCTCGTAATACACTGACCGACACGAAAAACGGGCCATTTTTCTTATAACAAACTAATGTTGTTACTTGATTATTTCGTAAAATTATTATGTATCTTAATTGAGGATATGCAGATGATCATTTGATATTATTTAATGATAAATTGAAATATTGTTTATTTGAAAAAAATAAAATAAAATTAGGAGTACAAACAACAACAAACAAAAATAGGAAAATTAAAAAAAAAATTAACGATAAAAATAACAACTAATAACGCATATTGCCTCCGTATGCTTGTATGACCTAACTCAACCGTTACGCCGCGGCCACACCGTGCAATTGATATTAACATTACTTAAATAATTGTTCAGGATTATCGTGCATCAATACGAAATTATCACCCACAAATGACTAATAAGGGACTACATAGTCTAGTCTAGAAGCTACAGTTTCTGGGAGTAGTGATATTTTTAACATATAAATAATAATAAACAAAAAAACAAGCAAATGAAAAAATGTATATAATTCTTAGTGTCCTTTCAATAAAGGTATTTTATTGTTCCATTGGCGTTGATTTTGTGATTTATTTATTGTCTGCTTGGTTATATAATAAACACGTAATTTTAAATTAAATTTTATGTTTTTAGATCATTGTTTTATTTGAAGAACGATCTCTACAACCAGTTACGCAGCAAACTGTCATTTTTCCAGCGAGAATCAAAACTACTCGTATAAACAAAGCACAAAGCACGCACGTGTTTAGCCTAACAGTAAATGTCTGAAAGGAGTGGGAGTAGTGGCTACAGTTTCTGTGGAACACACTCCTTCCTTACTATTTATACCTCCATGGTCATTCTACAATGTTTAGTTTTTATTTACTAATACATAACTAGGGTCGTAGGAAAAATAGTGTATGATATTTGTGTTAAAAGTGATTTTATTTCGTTCGTGGGGTTTGTTAAACTCGGCTTCGCCTCGTTTCAAACTTCCCCACTCACCCATAAAATGTCACTTTTAACGCTTATATCATAAATAACTATTATAATGTAAAACATAAACCTATGTCATTTTCCTACTCAATACTGAAACCATGGCAATTGATAACAAAATACCTAATAGTATATTGCGTCATAAGGGAAGATATAGGCATATTACATCCCGTAGATTTCTGATGCACGAGCGAACGTAGTGAGCGAGGGCAACAAAAACCAAGGGATGTAATATGCCGTTAGATTCCCGTAGGACACAAGGTATTTTTCCGTATCCTTGAGAAGATTGTATTAAATAAAAATAATAATTTTATAATGTAAAACACAAACCTATATCATTTTCCTTCTTAATACTGAAACCATGGCAACAGATAACAAAATACCTAAAATATTTTTTTCCAAGACTTTTTGACATATAACCTTAATTTATAAATGTCTAATTTTGGTATTAATGATTATTTCTATAATAAATTTATGTGACAAGTGTAATTACGTTAGTCTATATGTATTTTTAAAGTTAACTTAAAAAGTATTTTGTTGTAAATCAAATTATTTTTACTTTAAATTTTATCGGTAGATGTCACGTCGTATGCTTGCACCGCTAAAACCCACAGCTGTTCATATCATCCCGCTTTCACTTATTGTTAACCTCAAATGAAGTATGCAATTTGTCACTTACATACCATGGATACGGAAGAATATTTTTTAGGCGGCTGGTACATAAATTGTTGTTTTTCGTATCTGCTGGCAACCTTAAAGTATCAATTTTTATTTGACATCTGTCAAAGGCAAAATTTTTGGCCGCTAGTTTGTTCATTATTGATTTACATAGTTCATATTAATGTGATTAATTATTTTAGAATATAATAACAAATGTAAGTAAAATTTTAACTATTCCTTTACAAATATTAATGAAAAAGTAATGAATTTGCGAGTAAAAATAGCGGCCGTAAAGTAAATGCGGCCGTAAGGTAAATGCGGCCGTAAAGTAAATGCGGCCTTAAAGTAAATTTTGACAGATGTCAAAAATTGATTTTGAATGAAAATTCATAATTTCTTGTTGTAATCGCCTAAAAAATGTTGTGTGCACCTCGGCTAAAAGTTCTTTTTGGGCCTCATCTGATTTGTAGCCTCGGCTTTGCCTCGGCTTTGCCTCGGCTGCAAACTTCGGTTTCGGCCCAAAAAGATTACTTTTAGAACCTTGATGCACAAATAACTATTTCCAACACTTTATGACATATAACCTTAATTTATAAATGTTTAATTTTGGTATTAATGATTATTTCTATGATAAATTTGTGCGACAATTGTAATTACATTCGTCTATTTGTATTTTTAAAAATAATTTAATATTCACTTAAAAAGTATTTTGTTATAAATCAAATTATTTTTACTTTAAATTTTATCGGTAGGTGTCACGTCGTATGCTTGCACCGCTAAAACCCACAGCTGTTCATATCATCCCGCTTTCACTTATTGTTAACCTCAAATAAAGTAAACAATTTGTCAATTACATACCCTGGATACGGAAAATCCTATTTTCAACATGCGTAGGATAAAAAAAATTTAGCTTCTGACGTCATCTGTCTTCGCCAGTGATGAACAAACTGTTAGTTGTTAGAACTGTTGTCATATAATTTGAAAAATCATGTTCTCCATCTTGTTCTGATGATTAAACATTTTAATTTTTCGACTTTTTTAACAATTTAAAATTTTCACATAATTCTTCAGAATTTTTACCATGTTTTGTAAATCTGCTTTACTCTTCTTGAGTTGTTTAATAATCTGGCGGTAAGTTTTTCTTTTAAAAAAAAATATATAACCTTTAGAAGACTAATATTTATTCAAAATTCCTAAAATTATTGTACCTTTATCTTTTAATGGACTGATGACGGACATTATTCCGAAACCGGTCCCAAATAAACAATAATAAAACATTTTCACTGTACTTCACCGTTTACATTATTATTTCTCTACAGTAACTTGCTTTCCTTCATCAATCAATATCTAATATTATTTTAATTTTTATTTTACAGCTTCCCTTAAAATGACTTTAGCCCCCTTAAAGATAATTGCGTAGTTTACGGCCCGGCTCAGTCACTTTCGATCCTCAAAACAAACATAAAACATATCTGTCAAACAGATATCAAGTTCAATTGTAAGTAAAAACTATTGTTGTTTTGTGGTAAAAATGAGTTGAAGTAAATTTGACGGTGAAATATTACAATGTAGGTACCCAAAGTACAAAGAAATGCCATTGATGCTATTGGGAACATTCAACAAAGTGGCTGACATCTGGTGGATTGCTAGGGAAAACACATTATATTATCTTATATACAAATGTGTAGTTCTAGCTAAAATTAACAAAATATAGACTAAATCTAAATGATATTGTTGATCCTCAATGCAATAATTACATAGGTAAAGGGATAGCATTGCACTATTTTCCGAAAGACAAAAATAGAAGGAAAAAATGAGCTGCAGTCTTAAAAATTGGGAAGACGATTATCCGCCTATAAACAATAGTTACATTTATATGGCGTATCAACATAACCAAACTTTATTTATTTTACCTTTATATAGTGCATCTCCTTCACTCATGGGTCGCGTATTACCTTTTAAAAATAAATATATATCCCCCTAAAGATACAAACATAATTCTATGGTATTTAACGGGTAAATAAATAAATAATAGGGATAAAAACTTAATGTTACACATATAACTACATAGGCTCAAATGGAATGTTTTCCCTATCTCGATGTTGATGGTGCTGCCATCTATTTTCAGTGAATTTTCCCAATAGTCGGAGATCCAAGTCTCCGTATCGTGCGGATCTAATGGTAGTGGACTCGATATTCCATCTCATTGCGAACATTCAGAAATCCACATTTTTCCAAAAAATCACACATTTTATTGGTATTTACATTTTTTAACTTTAACTTGTTCATTTTAATTTCGTGGAGTTGATTGGACGTACTTTGTGAGTGACCGATAATTATTTCGTGTTTACGGGACTTATCGTCATTTTTAAAAGTGCAATTTTGACTTACGGGATAAACAAAAGGTGTCTTTCCAGGTGAAAGTGAAGTGTGTGACTTTTTACAAGGAACAAGTGATAAATCAAGTGAATAAAATAATCACAATTTAGAATCTTTTGACAGTAAGTGCGGTGTGAAGGTCACGCGTGCTAAGAGTGCGATAGACAATACAGCTAATTACGCGCGCGCAAAAATCTAATCAATCAGTGTTGCCACAGGTAGCAGAAATTAACACACTAAAAACGCCAACATCTAGGCACAAATGAGCCACAAACGAGACAGAGATCTAAATACAAGTTTGGAAGAACCCGCTATATTTAGAAAGAGTAAGAAAATCATAAGAAGCCCAGATTTACAGGAAAGGAAAGAAGAAAAAGCACAAAACAGTGATATGGATGAAATTAAAAAATTAAATACTACCCTAAATATGATATGGGAAGAATTAAAAGCAAACACTAATGAAATAAAAGCATTAAGAGAAGAAATTAAAATAAAAGAAGAAAAATGGGAGAAGGACAAGGAGATACTAAATATTAGAATCAGTACACTGGAACAACGCTTAGAACAACAAGACAAAACAAACAGAAAAAACAATATAGTTTTAAAGGGTACCCCAGATAATGTGCAAGACAACACTGAGCAGGTGAAAGAATTCTTTAAGCGAAATTTAAAAATAGAACCAGCAATCAAAAAGGTCAGCATGTGGCGCAACAAAAAGGAAGAAAAGATTTTGCTTGTAGAACTAGAAAAATGGGAGGATAAAAAGAAAATCATGACCAATAAACAGGAACTTAGAAAAAATGAACCAAATGTATATGTAGATGATGACCTAACAAAAAAAGAAAGAGAGATACAAGCAAAGATAAGGGAAATAGCGAGGACAGAAAGAGAAAAGAAGAAAACAGTAAAAATTGGGTACAAGAAAATAATAATAAATGGACAGCTATATGAATGGTGCGACCGAGAACAAGGGGTAGTGGAATCAAATAAGAAGACAAAAAACTATTAGTCCCATTAAATGATCAACACGCAAAAGACAACAAGGCAATGAAAAAGGACTTGAGTAAAGGAACTAAAATAAAACACTTTAGACTTGCAACCTGGAATGTAAGAAGTATAGCAGGTAAAGAATATGAGATCACAGAGGAAATGAAAAAGGCGAAAATAGATATACTAGGCATAACCGAGACTAAAAAGAAGGAGAGGGGACTAAAACAACTCACAGAACACTACTGGATTTACTGGTCAGGCCTAGAAATTAGTGAAAGAGCAGCAGGAGGAATAGGATTAATTGTACACGAAAAGTATATATCCCAGATGGAAAATATCAAATATATAAACGAAAGAATCCTATCCATTGACTGGAAAGTAGAGCATAAAAACGAGTACACACTAATAGTTACGTATGGACCAAATGAAGACGACAAAAAAGAGTACAAAGACAAATTCTACACGGAACTACAAAAACTAATAGACGACACAAAAAACAATATAATTTTAATGGGGGATCTAAATGGCAGAATCGGAAATAATAACACAGGACTAGAGAGTATCATGGGAAAGGAAGGAGAAAAAACTATAAACAATAATAGACGAAGAATAATAGATATATGTAACGAAAACGATTTTATAATAGCTAATTCTTTTTTCAAGCACAAGGACATACACAAATACACACGAGAACAGCCTACAAGAAACGAAAAGTCAATAATAGATTATTTCATTACCAGTAAGAATCTAAGGACGCAAATTAAAGACGTGAGAACATACAGAGGGCCGGAAATTGGAAGCGACCACTACATGTTAGTAATGAAATTCAATCCTATCGCACAAGAAAAAAAGGAGATAAAGAGAAAAACAATAACGAAAATAAAAATAAGGAGTTACAAGCTAAAAGAAGAGGAAGTCCAAACAAAGTTTATGACACACCTAGAAACCATGTTACTAAATTTTAATGAAGAAACTGAAATTACCAACATGTGGGAGATTTTCAAAAACGCCTTATTAACTGCTGCAACGGAAACATGTGGAACAACAACAATTAATAATAAACAAATGAAAAAAAGCCCATGGTGGACAGAAGAAATAAAGAAGGTAATACAAAGGAAGAAACAGGCGTGGCGAAAGTATCTATCAAAGAAAAACACAATTAATTACGAAGAATATAAGAAGCTCAGGACAGAGGTTAAAATAAGTATAAAAGAAGCAAAGAAAGAGCAATGGGTAAAATTCGGACTCCAACTAAAAGAAGCGCACACCGAGAATAGAAAACTGTTCTACGGAGCTATTAAAGCTATGCGCACTGAGAAACAAACCACTCTTGGACTCATAAAAAACAAAAACGGAATCTTACTACAATCAGAACAAGAAATTATGGCAAGATGGGGTGAGTACTTTAAGGAACTGCTGGAAGAAGAAAGTACATCAGAAGAAAAGCAAACAGAAATAGAAACAACAACAGAAATGGACAAAACCGAAACTAGAGACAGAAACCAGATCACAGAAGAAGAACTTACAACAGCCATGAGGAAAATGAAACTTGGAAAAGCCCCCGGTCATGACGGAATTACTGCAGAAATGTTAAAATGCATGTGCACAAGAGCACAAGAATGCCTACTACGCATATTTAATAAAATAGAAGAGCAAGGCACACCGCAAGATTGGCAAATAGGAGTGATAACCCCAATTTTCAAGAAAGGTGACAGCAAAGACTGTAGCAACTTCAGAGGCATTACACTATTAAGTATACCGGCAAAGCTGTTCGCAAGAATACTAGAACAAAGGATAAGAAATCAGGTGGAGAACACAATCGAAGAATCACAAAGCGGGTTCAGACCGGGAAGAAGCGTCCAAGACCACATCTTCACACTACGCCAGTTAATTGAGAAAGCAAGATCAGTAGACAAACAAATACATTTATGCTTTATCGACCTGGAAAAAGCTTTTGATAAAGTTAACAGGAACCTACTATGGAAGTGCCTAGAAACAAGAGGAGTTAATTTGGGCACAATAAAATGCATAAAAAGGCTATACGAACAAAACAAATGCTACGTTAGAACAAGAAACAACACATCAGAAACGTTCGAAACTACTACAGGTCTAAAGCAAGGGTGCATACTGAGCCCTTTATTATTCAATTTATACCTCGACGAAGCCATGAAACTAAGCAGAAGAAAATTAAAGCAGTACAAAGTGGGTCACTGGAAAATGCAGAAAATCACCATAAGCGGGTTAAGCTACGCAGACGACATGGTCCTAATAGCAGAAAATGCAAAAGACTTGCAATACAATTTAAATTTGATCAAGGAGAGACTCGAAGCTTGGAATATGAAAATTAGTCTGGAAAAAACCAAAACAATGATAATTAACAAATCAGGAATGACGCACAACACGAAAATTGGAAATACAAACATCGAACAAGTGAAAATGTTCAAGTACCTAGGAGTGGCTATACACGAAAACGAAAATATTAGCCCAGAAGTCACAGAAAGAGTCAATAAAGGAGGGAGACTCTTTAATGCGTTAAAGATCAAATTCTTAGCAAAAAAAGAAATACCAACACAAACAAAGGTCGAAGTATTCAAAAAGGTGGCAATCCCTGTCCTAACGTACGGATGCGAGTCGTGGACAACATCAGAAAGAATCCACAGTAAAATAAGTAATGTAGAAATGAGATTTCTTAGAAGAATTGAAGGAAAAACTAAGTATGACCGCATACGAAACGAGACCTACAGAGAAAACCTAAACGTAAGACCAGTAAGGGAAGCAATAGAAGAAGGACAACTGAGGTGGCGAGGACATTTACACAGGATGGAAGATGACAGAATAGCTAAGCGAGTCTACGAGGCCAAAGTGTCAGAAAAAAGGAAAAGAGGTAGACCCCCAAAAACATGGGAAGAAGATGTTAAATTAGCTATTGAAAACCGAGGATCAACATACACTGACGCAAGAAAAATAATGGAAGATAGAGCAGCCTGGAAAGACTTCTGGAAGAGAAAACCCACGGATCGAAAAAGAAGAGATTGAAGAAAAGCCAAACTACAGCCTTACACCGAAAGGTAGATAGGCTTCAGGATTAAGTAAGTAAGTAACTTTAACTTGTTATATCTCGGAAGTTACTTGGAATATTTTTATTATTTTTGCAGGAAAATGTGTCTATATGTATTATGAATATATAAAAATACAATAGCTTTTTTAAATATGTACTTAAAAAAAATTAAAACTAACTATAGAACAAGCCAATTTTGCTTTTTGCAGTGCAATTTTCAGTGATCGAGAAACGTTTCGGTCTGAAGAGATAGACTCCCATATACTGTGGCAAAGTTGCAGAAAACGTACCAAAGATGTTTTTTTATTTGAAGATTTAAAAAAAAATGTATCATTTTGTTTTGACTTATAAAAAAGGTTGTAGGTTGGAAGTATACTTCTTAACAAAGTTATAAAAATATTTCTTATTATGCGAATTAATCAGGAAATATTGTTGAATCTAAATAATATTCGGAAATTAATTTTGGTAAATATTTAATTTGTCACGAGTTCCCAATGAAATAATAAATAAATGCTCCGTTTAAAGCTGCAAAAATAAAGACGATGAATGTTTTTCACAAATTTAGAATAATATTATGTCATGTTATTTTTAAATCTGAATAATATTCAGAAATTAATTTTAATAAATGTTTAATTTGTCAAGATGTTCCCAATGAAATAATAATAGTATATTACATGTGAGGTTGGAAATGTTTCATTACAGCCGAGGGTTTACTATCTGACCGGGAGGCGAAGCCTCGAGGCTCAGATATAGCGCAAGGCTGTAATGAAACTCCCACCGAACTATGTATACTATTTTATTCACAATTATCCAAATTAACTTCTACTCGTATATCGCCTTTTTCCAATAAACTAAATTAATGTAGGGTAGTACCTAGTCTATGATAACAAATGTTTAAATTTATTTTAATAATTTGACATTTGCTGAATGTTTGGAAGTTTATAAAAATGTTCGAAAGTTTAGATAGTGATATGGAACAATATACTTCCCCCGAGTTCCGTTCAAAATTTATATCGTAATTATTGATGTTTTTTTGTAATTATAAGGTTTTATCAATATATTTGACAGCACTGATCACCTTACTTTTAGAGACGTATGACAGTATTACTAGGCAACCATAGTAAACAATTCCCCTCAAGGGATTTTAAAGTATTTTCAGACGACCACCTACGAAAGTAGCAATAACAACACTGTAAATAACAACGGAAAGTGCAACTTAACACACTAGTGCTGTTATGACTTTTAGTTCCGTTAAATGACTTCAGATGGCATTTCGACAAAAAATAAATAAAATATTTGTTAATTTACTATAACCGTCAAGTTGAATATTAATAATTATTATATTTGTTAATATTTTTGTATTATTTAGTATTATTTATTTAACGCAGTTATAGATTACGCGCGTTTAACGAATTGAGTTGCGCTGAACGCTGAACGCCACTGGTTGAACCTAACATCAAATGTCAGCCGGCAGCCGTTTTGTGTTTAACAGTGAAAAAAGAAATTTTGTGTTCGAATATTACATTTAATCATTTTTTCAACGTCAAACATGGACCCAGGTGACGAAGATATCATTGATTGTACACCGCCTACAATTTTACAGGCTGCAAGAGAAACTACATTAAATCTTTTGCCGCCTAAATCTAAAGAACGCAAATGAATTGACTTACAACCAGTTTATGGCTTGGCGTAAAGAAAATAAAATAGATAAATCATTCTCGGAACATGTTTTATTAGTTTATGTAAGTGAACAATCTAAAAAACTGTCTCCAAACTCTCTGTGGACAATATATTCTATGCTGAATATTATATTGGTGTCAACACTTTTTTTATGAATTTTTTTGTAGTCGTCTGAAAAATAGTGTACATAACTCGCTCGAAAGTGTCTAACATGCTCGTGTATTAAATCACTCGGCGCTATGCGCCTCGTTCTTCAATGTCTACATTCGCAAGTTATTTACCACTTTCCACGCTCGTTATGTAATATACTATTCCCACCCGTGAGATTGTCATTGCAGTTAAAAATGACATACATTTCCAACCTTTGACAGGTTAGGAATTGACATATTACAATAGTGGTTGTGAATAAATAAAATTACAAGTTGCTTACAATTCTCCTTTAAAAGCTGCAAAAATAAAGACGATGAATGTTATTCACAAATGTAGAACAATATTATGTTATGTTATTTTTCAATATTTTAAATGATTTCAAAAATATTGACTTGCAAAATCTAAGTTACCAAAAACAAATTGTGTGAATATACCTTTACTTATATTCTGCAGGATATATACATTTGCACGATTACTGCATATATAAAGTGTTAAAATTTAAATAATATTTTATATTGTAACGTCTCTCATTCCCCGCCGGTCGGGTGCTCAGGAGTTACCAGGGTTCAGGAGCGAGGATGGGAGTCAGGACGGACTGGTACTAGAGGAATAAGCAAACACTTCTGTTTCTACCCAAAACTATAAATAAATATATATTCTAAATTAATAAATGAAAATAAATACAATTTATTGCATCACAAAATATAAAGGATGGCCGTTTAGCGTCTGGCAGCTGTCGAAGCTACTTCTCCGGGCTGGGGCAACCTGTAACAAAGCAGACACGGTGATACGGCGAGGCGGCGGTTACGGTTCCGGTTACGATAGTACACGTTCGCGATAAAGCTAATGGCGCAACTTGCCGTGCTGTACTAGGGTGTTGACGAACGCGACACGGTTCCCACGCGGAGACTCGGGGCCGACGCGGTGTCGTCGGTGGAGTAGGTAGTGAGGGAGCGTTCGGCTCAGCACGCCTTCGGTAAGGATGGCTCAACACGCCCTGGGGAACGGCTCAGCACGCCGTATGCGGAGAAGCTCGGGTAAGAATGGCTCAGCACGCCATATGTTAGGAAGGCTCAACACGCCTCGGGTTAGGAAGGCTCAACACGCCCTGGGGTACGGCTCAACACGCCGTCGGTAGGGAAGGCTCAACACGCCGTCGGTAGGGAAGGCTCAACACGCCTCGGGTACGGCTCAACACGCCTCGGTCAGGATGGCTCAACACGCCCTGGGGAACGGCTCAGCACGCCGTATGCGGAGAAGCTCGGGTCAGAATGGCTCAGCACGCCATATGTTAGGAAGGCTCAACACGCCTCGGGTTAGGAAGGCTCAACACGCCCTGGGGTACGGCTCAACACGCCGTCGGTAAGGAAGGCTCAACACGCCTCGGGTACGGCTCAACACGCCTCGGTCAGGATGGCTCAACACGCCTCGGTCAGGATGGCTCAACACGCCCTGGGGAACGGCTCAGCACGCCGTATGCGGAGAAGCTCGGGTCAGAATGGCTCAGCACGCCATATGTTAGGAAGGCTCAACACGCCTCGGGTTAGGAAGGCTCAACACGCCCTGGGGTACGGCTCAACACGCCGTCGGTAAGGAAGGCTCAACACGCCTCGGGTACGGCTCAACACGCCTCGGTCAGGATGGCTCAACACGCCTTGAGGAACGGCTCAGCACGCCATATGTTAGGAAGGCTCAACACGCCTCGGGTTAGGAAGGCTCAACACGCCTCGGGTGAGGAAGGCTCAACACGCCCTGGGGTACGGCTCAACACGCCGTCGGTAAGGAAGGCTCAACACGCCTCGGGTACGGCTCAACACGCCTCGGTAAGGATGGCTCAACACGCCTTGAGGAACGGCTCAGCACGCCGTATGCGGAGAAGCTGGGTCAGAATGGCTCAGCACGCCATATGTTAGGAAGGCTCAGCACGCCTCGGGTTAGGAAGGCTCAGCTCGCCTTTGGTAGTTGGGCTGGAGGCGGATGGGAAGGAAAGGTGCTCGCCGGACTAGTGTCCGTGCTTTTATAGCCGCAGCTACGGAGTGGGGACAGCAGCGCTAGTAGTGGGATCGGGGCCCGACATGGCCCGATGGTTCCCGAGACTAGCCGGACAGCCAGTTAGCAACGTTAGCTTCGTGCTATGAAGATGCTGACGTTACATCCCCCCCTTTCTTTCGGAGCGTGAAACGTTCACGCGTAATGACCTAATACTCACGCTGGACGGTAACGGACTTGGTGGTTTTTGCCGTCTTCGGCAAAAGCGAGGACATATGTCCCATGGCTTCGTCGTACTCGGAAGCGTCGACTGCCTTGAATGGTGGCCAACGGAACATCCACCGTAGTGTGGTCTGGCAGGGTTAACCTCCGGGTTTCTGGCCGCGCCGGTCTATGTCGGCCTCCCCTGGGAGGGCGCGAAACCGACCTTGCTGGCGAGGTTACAGCCGCGACGGCTCTGCCTACGGGTTTCTCGCGGCCTGGGTCCGGTGTTGGTGTAGCGGTGTATTTGTGGACGGCTTGCACGGGTGGCAAAATGCGGTGAGCCGCTGGTTCAGCATTCCCAGCTCCCTTTTGCGGGCTTCGCAAAGCCGCCGGATGGTCCGGCAGGTTGCACTCTCGTGCCGATCCGTGCGGGTCTTGCGGCTGGTCGGAGGCACTAGAGGCATCGCCTTGATGAGGATGGCTTTCTTGCCTCTGCCATCTATTGTAGCGGGCCCCTTCATTGTAGGGGTTACGATGGCCGGCTCCGCTTCTGCTGGTGGTCGGCTCCGTGTCGGTGGTCGAGTCGGATGGCGTTCCCATGCCGGGCAGCTGTCGGTGGCTGCCTGCCTCTCGCGTGGCATCGGGACAGGTTGCCGGGGCGGTGCTAGGGTCGGTTTGATGGTTTCCCCGACCGGTTGCTTCATGGCCGGTGGCTGTTCCAGGGCCACGGGCTGCTCCATGGCTGGGGCTGGCTCGTCGAGCCACTGCAGCATTTCTTGGAGTGCTGCGTCGAGCGTGTCGTTGCTCACTGCCATGATGCGGGTTACTGACTGATGCAGCGTGATGCGCTGCTGGCTCGTCACCCCCACCCTGGTGACTGCTCCCCTCTCCACATGGTTTCAACTCGCTCACATGTATATGGCGTAAGTAGCGCCCTCCGGTAGTTCTCAAATCAACTATTACTGGTGAGAGGATGCGGTGCACTCTATACGGGCCAGAATAAACGGGAGCTAGCTTGGCGTTAAAGCCTTGTCTTTTGTCGGATAAATGGTGTTCCTTCTTCATCACTTGTTCTCCGATAGAGGGACGCCAATCACGGTGCCGTAGATTGTAATAGCGTTGTTGCTTTTGAAAAGCTCGGGCAAGGTTGATTCGTACTAGTTCATATGCTTCCTGTAATGTACGGAATCTGGTTTCTTGTGACGGCTGCTGGTTCTCTACCTGCATGCTACCGGGTGTCGGCGGTTTCCGACCGTAGACGAGGTAGGCTGGTGAATAGCCCGTCGATTCATGGTCTGCTGTATTGAACGCAAACGCGAGTTCTGGAAGATGTTCATCCCACGTTCGGTGTGACTTGGTAATGTACTGGGATATCATCGTTTTGATGACTTTGTTGGCCCGCTCGACTGGGTTGCACTGGGGTGTGTACGGTGGGGTCAATCGGTGTGTTACGCCGGCTTTACGAAGGAGGTCCTCAAATTCCTTGCTTCGGAATTGCTTGCCGTTATCACTGATCACGGTCTTCGGTCGGCCGTATCGCAGCAAGATTCGGGTTCGGAGTGCGTAGCATATCGCTCCAGCGCTTGCCTTGCGTATCGGTTGCAATTCAATAAATTTTGAAAATTTATCTTGTAGCACGGCGAGCCATACATGTCCTTGTTTGGATCGCGGTAAAGGTCCAATCAAGTCATACGATACCGTCTCCCAGGGTTGCTCGACTGGCGTTGCATACATTCGCCCCGCGGGTTGTTGTTGCGATGCTTTATGCGACAAACAGCTTTGGCAGTGGCGTACATATTTAGCGGCATCCTGGAACATTCCCGGCCAGTAATAATGTGGCGCAAGGCGGGTAATAGTTTTAGCGATGCCGAGATGTCCTGCCGTCGGGTCGTCATGTGCTTCTTTCAGTATTTCGGGTTGCTGGTATGTGGGTATGCACAGTTTCCAGTCTTCATCCGGTGTCGTCTCATAAAAATTTAATGTGTGCAGGATATGGCGGTAAAGTTTCCCGCTGCGGATACAATACTCAGGATTATCGGCTGCATTTTGTTGAACAGCGGCCATTTTTCGGTCGTACCACTTGCAACGTTCGGCCGGTCGTGCGGCGCTTACGGTGGTCGGTTCGGGTTGCCGTGAAAGGGTGTCCGCAACTCGGTTTAGCGTTCCCTTACGGTATATAATGTCGTAGTCATATTGTTGGAGCTCCAGCGCCCATCGAGCTAGTCGTCCGGAAGGGTTATCGATTCGCTGGAGCCATTTGAGCGACTGGTGGTCCGTAATTACGGTGAATTTATACCCTTCTAAATACGGTCGCATCTTTCGGATTCCTCAAACCACCGCCAGGCATTCCTTTTCGGTTACGGAATAGTTACGCTCAGCTCCGTTAAGCGTGCGGCTGGCGTATGCTATTACTTTTTCATGCCCGTCGTCTTCTTGGGTCAATACGGCGGCTAACCCTTCGTTACTCGCATCGGTCTGAAGGGTAAATTTTCTGGTGAAATCGGGGCAGGTGAGAACGGGAGCTTCGGCAAGTTTTCGGCAGAGTTCTTTATATGCGGTCTGTTGCTCGTCTTCTCACTTCCATTTCGCGTTCTTTCGGAGAAGTTTTGTAAGCGGGCGGGCCTGGTCGGAGAAAATTTCTATGAATCTCCTATACCAGGAGACCATGCCTAGGAATTGCCGCAATTGTTTCAGGTTAGTGGGTGGTGACAATGTCGTGATAGCGCTCACTTTCGCTGGGTCGGTACTGATGCCGTCGCGGTTAATAACGTGGCCCAGGTATTGAAGATGCCCTTGACAGAACTGGCATTTATCGGGATTGATGCGGAGGTTTGCGGCGCGAAGACGTCGGAAGACTTCGGCGAGATGTTGAAGATGCTCTTTGAACGAGCGGCTGGCTACGACGATATCATCCAGGTACGCTAAGGCGAAAGACTCTATTTCTGGACTGATGATTCTGTCGAGTAGACGCTGGAAGGTTGCGGGTGCGGAATGTAATCCGAAAGGCATCACTCGGAATTGCATGAGTCCACGTCCGGGCACGGTGAACGCCGTTATCGGCTTGCTATCTTGAGAGAGCGGAATTTGCCAATAGCCGCTCTTTAAGTCGATCGTAGATAAATATCGCGCTCCGCGAAGCTTGTCTAGAGTGGCGTTTATCTGTGGTAACGGGTAAGCGTCTTTCTGGGTGACAGAATTTACTTTGCGGAAGTCAATACAGAAGCGCGGTTTTCCGTCTTTCTTCCGCACAATTACAACCGGTGAGCTCCAGGGGCTTTCGGACGGTTCGATGACTCCTTGCCGTAGCATTTCATCTACCTCTTTGTCGATAATCGCTTGCATAGCGGGGTTGCGCGGTCGGTAACGTTGTTTGATCGGTTCGGGATTTACTATGCGGATTTTATGTTCGACCAGGTGCGTGGTTCCTTGGAGCTGATTAAACCGCGGTAGTTCTTGCTCTAGGAATTCTTGAAGTAGATCTTGTTCTTCCGGAGATAAGGTTTGTAGCCCTGGACTCATGCTAGCTACGTGGGGGCCGGTGACAACACGGAATTGTGCTCCAATACGGCATTCGAGAGTTATCTGGCTTAATATGTCGACTCCGAGTATGACGGCGGATTCGAGGGTCTCCATAACAAGAAATGAGTGGCTTGTCTTCTGGCCGGCGATCTTAACCCGTAGAGTCATATGTCCTGTTATTTGTACCTCGGTGCCGTCAGCTAATCGTGCATTGGTATCCTCGCGGTCCAGAACGTATCCCCTTTTCTGGCAGCGCGCGGCGGTTGTGCCACTGATATATGACACTACTGAGCCAGTGTCTATCAGCGCGTTAACGGTTACGCCGCACAACATTATGGGAATATGCGGTCGCGGGTCGGTTGGTTGATTGCTCCCTTCTGGGCGATGGCGTTCGGCAGTCGGTCGGTAGCGGTACCTCTGCCCGCCAACGCGTTTCCCGGCCGGTGGCAACGGCAATTTTTGGTAAGCGTGTCAGCTGTACCACAATATGAGCAAAATATTTTCCCGGGTCTGCGGCAGTCACGGCGGGTATGTCCTCTCTGCCCGCATCTCCAACAGCACTCATTCCGCTGATAAACCATGCTAATAGAGTTGCGTGAAGTTTGGGTTCTTGACGCCGGCTGACTCCGATAAGCTGTCTCAGGCATAAGCGACTGGGCAGCAGAGGGTGGTGGTCGGAAAACTGATTGCTGTCGTCGGATATCTTTGTATTCATCTGCCCTGGCAACCAGGTCGGAGATGCTGGAAATTTCGGCTCTACGGATGTAAAGTTGGTATTCGGGGCGTAGATTCCGATACAGGCGATCTAACTGGCTTTTCTCGCTCATGTCTCCGAGACGGCGCATCAGTGTACGGAGAGCTGTGACGTATGGACGGACTGGTTCATCTGCCCCTTGAGTTCGGTCTCGGACAGCGTCTTCGAGTTGAATCCGTAATCCGGTGGGGAGATAATAGAGTCGTAAGTCTTGGAGAAAATCTTCCCATTCGGTCCAGCTATCGCGGCTATTACGGTACCAGAGTAGGGCTTCGCCTCGTAGCAATTCAGGTAACGCAGTCAACATCTGGGAATCAGAAAAATGGTACCCCGCTCTTAGTTCTTCCACGCGCTCGATGAATGTCAGGACATTCTTTCCGTCGAACTGGCAGTTCCATTTCCGGACCGTATCAAGAATGCATGCAGCAGCCGGAGGTGCGCTCATCAGCCCGGTCGTGGTGGGAACATAAGCCGCGGGATTTAATTTTACATCGGTTCTATCGGTATTTTCAAGTTCGCGCACTTGATCGGTTTGATTTAGCGGTACTTTATCGGTAGGTGCTAATAAAAGTTTGTCGGGATTATCCTTGATAAAGCTACAAAGACGCTTTCTTAATTCCTCCACTGTTCCCGTGGAATCCAACTGGATAGCAGTGAGTTGCTCGATCAACTCATCTTTTGATAATCGGTAAATCCACGATGTTGGATTCTCGTTCGGCATTTTTAGAAATTATAATAAGTGACCAAAAATTTAGAAAAGACTACAGAAGTGTTTACTTTAACGGTCCCTGCTCGGGCGCCATGTAACGTCTCTCATTCCCCGCCGGTCGGGTGCTCAGGAGTTACCAGGGTTCAGGAACGAGGATGGGAGTCAGGACGGACTGGTACTAGAGGAATAAGCAAACACTTCTGTTTCTACCCAAAACTATAAATAAATATATATTCTAAATTAATAAATGAAAATAAATACAATTTATTGCATCACAAAATATAAAGGATGGCCGTTTAGCGTCTGGCAGCTGTCGAAGCTACTTTTCCGGGCTGGGGCAACCTGTAACAAAGCAGACACGGTGATACGGCGAGGCGGCGGTTACGGTTCCGGTTACGATAGTACACGTTCGCGATAAAGCTAATGGCGCAACTTGCCGTGCTGTACTAGGGTGTTGACGAACGCGACACGGTTCCCACGCGGAGACTCGGGGCCGACGCGGTGTCGTCGGTGGAGTAGGTAGTGAGGGAGCGTTCGGCTCAGCACGCCTTCGGTAAGGATGGCTCAACACGCCCTGGGGAACGGCTCAGCACGCCGTATGCGGAGAAGCTCGGGTAAGAATGGCTCAGCACGCCATATGTTAGGAAGGCTCAACACGCCTCGGGTTAGGAAGGCTCAACACGCCCTGGGGTACGGCTCAACACGCCGTCGGTAGGGAAGGCTCAACACGCCTCGGGTACGGCTCAACACGCCTCGGTCAGGATGGCTCAACACGCCCTGGGGAACGGCTCAGCACGCCGTATGCGGAGAAGCTCGGGTCAGAATGGCTCAGCACGCCATATGTTAGGAAGGCTCAACACGCCTCGGATTAGGAAGGCTCAACACGCCTCGGGGTACGGCTCAACACGCCGTCGGTAAGGAAGGCTCAACACGCCTCGGGTACGGCTCAACACGCCTCGGTCAGGATGGCTCAACACGCCTCGGTCAGGATGGCTCAACACGCCCTGGGGAACGGCTCAGCACGCCGTATGCGGAGAAGCTCGGGTCAGAATGGCTCAGCACGCCATATGTTAGGAAGGCTCAACACGCCTCGGGTTAGGAAGGCTCAACACGCCCTGGGGTACAGCTCAACACGCCGTCGGTAAGGAAGGCTCAACACGCCTCGGGTACGGCTCAACACGCCTAGGTCAGGATGGCTCAACACGCCTTGAGGAACGGCTCAGCACGCCGTATGCGGAGAAGCTCGGGTCAGAATGGC
The DNA here is from genome assembly GCA_035578165.1 of Stenolophus ochropezus. Classification (NCBI taxonomy): domain Eukaryota; kingdom Metazoa; phylum Arthropoda; class Insecta; order Coleoptera; family Carabidae; genus Stenolophus; species Stenolophus ochropezus. The sequence continues at coordinate 28,070,063 of JAQOWZ010000017.1, forward strand.
TCAGCACGCCATATGTTAGGAAGGCTCAACACGCCTCGGGTTAGGAAGGCTCAACACGCCTCGGGTGAGGAAGGCTCAACACGCCCTGGGGTACGGCTCAACACGCCGTCGGTAAGGAAGGCTCAACACGCCTCGGGTACGGCTCAACACGCCTTGAGGAACGGCTCAGCACGCCGTATGCGGAGAAGCTGGGTCAGAATGGCTCAGCACGCCATATGTTAGGAAGGCTCAGCACGCCTCGGGTTAGGAAGGCTCAGCTCGCCTTTGGTAGTTGGGCTGGAGGCGGATGGGAAGGAAAGGTGCTCGCCGGACTAGTGTCCGTGCTTTTATAGCCGCAGCTACGGAGTGGGGACAGCAGCGCTAGTAGTGACAGCCAGTTAGCAACGTTAGCTTCGTGCTATGAAGATGCTGACGTTACAATATATTTTGAACCAATAGAGTTTTTAGAAATGTAGATAATTTTAATAACATTACGGTTTCCTGTGTTACCCTGTGTTGTTTATGCACATGTGCATACATACATATATTTGTAGTTATGTGAAATTAAGCCAGCAATTATGTTTTTTATATCCTAATATAAATTTTTAATCTTAATTTGTTTTTTTTTTTTTGATAATTTTTATTTTTTATTATTTTCATTATGATTAAATAAAACTGTTGAAATGAAACAGTTCACTTATTCCCTTTTTAATAGTTACTGTTTGTTATTTTTTTCATACCTACTGAAATACGAAGAAATGATATAATTTATTATTACAACTTACAGGAGAAAATTGGGTACATCATTTTCTTGTCAAATTAATTATTCTAAACATTGTTTTAATGTTTGTTTTCCTCAAATAAGTGCAGATTTGTACAAGTCTACATACTTATTAAAATTAATCGTTTTGAAAAAAATCTAGTAAATACTATTGATTTTAGTGTTGTTAATTTAAGATACATATGTCGAGGGTGGCATCGCCGCCGTCACAATATTTTGCTCGTCACTCATATTGTTATTAAAATAATACAAAACACTCAAATCAAACACTTTAATCAAACTCAAACAATACACAATACAATTAATAATTACACTTAATACAAATTAGATATTTAATAAAAATGATTATAATAATAAGAAACGTAGGTAATCTCGGGATGCTTGCTTGGCTCTATCTGCCCGACCGGACCACCGTAGAAGTCCTTGTTCCTCTCCCGATTTCACCCAAGTGCCGACTAAGCAAAACAATAAACAAAGAGTCAATTCAATAGCTAATAGACGGCACTTGACGTTTCATATTTATTACACCCTGACTCTGCGACACGGCCATACTGACCATTCACACGTCCTCGTGTGACGCACCTGTAATAAATAAGATTACAGCTATTATACTTCGCTCGGCCACACCTGACAATTAATTATATCAGGCTAAAACATAATATGACATAGTCAAATATCCATGTCACATGTCACCTCCATCCAGTGACAACTTCTATGTTACTTCCATCCAGTAACAAATTAAGACATTGTCACTTCCATCCAGTGACAAAATACACACATACATTATCACTTACATCCAGTGATAAAATTAAGAAGCACTTACATCCAGTGCTACTACAATTTACATACTGCGAAAAACCAGTCGCACAGCGCACACTCACGGTCTACATTTAAGAGATACCGATTTCTATTGAGCTACGCCTACGACCAACAATGGCAGTATGATCAACCAAATAACAATGAGCATAATTACCTTTTGGGTCCTCCTGTTCACATTGCCTCAAATCATTTTCTGTCTCAACAGGAGTCTGACCTTCAGGCATTATTCTCATTCTATCATGAGGATATTTGTATGTACGTTTAGAATTCAAAGCTTTTAGTACGAATCTGTCACCTTCAAGTACCTCAACAACTTTATAAGGCCCTTTATACTTTGGGTCAAGTTTTGTCTGATTACGTTCTTCGTTTTGAATTAACACAAAATCTCCTACCAAAAATTTATTTACTTTGGCTTTGCTCTCATCAAACCTTTGTTTTTCATACTCTGCACTTTTTCCAATGTTGATTGCAGCTTGATCTCTAATGTCAGTTATATCTACTTCCGGTTCTGGCTCATTTGTCAACATTAAATTTAAAGGTCTTGCAACCTTTCCAATCATAAATTCTAAAGGACTAGATTTGGTAGTACGATTAACTGTACAATTCAATGATAGTTGGATCTCAGGTAATGCATCTTACCAGGAACGATCTTTGCTTGTTTCCACTGCAGTTAGCATACCTTTAAAGTTCCCATAACACGCTCTACCTGACCATTAGCACGAGAACCTCCGGTAGCAATTAAATGTAAACTGATATTGTGTGAATCACAAAATTCTCTAAACTCTTTACTAGAAAAACAACGACCTTGATCAGCAATTATACGAGTTGGGGTGCCAAATAAAGCTATACTACATTTTAATGACTTAATACTATTTTCAGTATCTATATTCAAAGTATGGTGTAAGAGAACAAATTTTGTAAAAGCATCAATGAGAACAAAAACATATTCTTTTGTATCATTTTTGCCGCTTAATTTTCCTGTCGCATCAATGTGTAAAGTATGCCAAGGAATTGCAACTTTTGGTATCGGATGTAATTCGGCTTGAATCTTGCCTGAATGAGATTTCGATATTTTACACGTAATACAATTATCAATAAATTTCCTAACATATTTTGTCATATTATTAAACCAATAAAATTCGAAAACTTTTTCTAAAGTCTTTTCCCAACCAAGATGCATAATGGCTTCGTGCATATTGTTAATAACGGACCATCTCAGTGCTCTGGGCAAAATAGGTAAGCATCGAGTTTTACCATTTCTTTGTATCTTTCGGTAAAGAACACCGGAACGTAATTCATAAGTTTTAGCAACATTCGTATTGAACTTTCCATTATTAAAATCGGCAATAAGTTTAGAAATTTCGTCATCACGCTGTTGTTCAGCAAATAACCAATTACTTGATAAGTTAGCCATATCAATTTGTTTGTGTTGAACATTTTCGAAAATATTATTAGAGGAATTTGGTAAAGGATTTCGTGAAATGAAATCGGCATGACACATACGTTTCCCATCTCTATGCACAATTTCAAAATCAAAAGCCTGCAAGAAAGCCCACCATCGGTGTACTCGGGGAGTAAGATCTAATTTCTTACGTGATGATTGCAATGAGTTACAGTCTGTAATAACAATAAACTTACGCCCATATAAATAATGTCGGAAATGTTTAACAGAATTTACAACGGCCAGGGTTTCTAATTCATAAGAATGATATTTGGATTCTGCTATTGTAGTACGTTTACTAAAATATGCAACAACGTGTAACTTTTTATCTCGTTTTTGCATTAAAATCGCACCATATCCCAAAGAGCTTGCATCTGTATGCAATTCTATGGGATAATTTGAATCAAATATCATAAGTACCGGTTCACTTGTTAATAATGTTATTATTTTCTGCCGAATACTTTCGTGAGACGGTTTCCAATCTATAATGTTACCTTTATTAGTTAATAAAAGATAAAGTGGAGCCATAATTTGTGAAAATTTAGAAACAAATTGTCGAAAATACGAAGCTAAGCCTATAAATTGACGCAATTGAGTCATAGTTTTAGGTGGTGGTAATGTTGTTAAGGCTTCTATTTTCTTTGGATTCGGCCTAATTTCTCCAGCCCTAACTTCAAACCTGAGATACTCTACCTTCTGTTTCAAAAATGAACATTTATCAATGTTAAATGAAAATCCAGCCCCCGTTAATGTTTTTAAAACAATTTGAAATCTCTCTAAAGCTTCCCTAACATTACTAGCCACGATAAGGATGTCGTCCATATAAACAATTACAAATGAATGTGCAAGCTCTCCTAACGCTTTAATGTCCGCGCGCTGAAATACTGACGGCGCATTCCGTAACCCAAAAGGCATAGTCAAGTACTCATACTGACCGTCAGGTGTAACAAACGCAGTATATTCAATAGATTGCGGGTGAACGGGAATTTGGTGAAAGCCGCTAGCCATATCCAAACTTGTAAAGTAATGACTATTATGTAATCTCGCAATTTGATCCGTAATAAGGGGAAGAGGGTATCTATCAGGTATAGTATTGTCATTTAATTCACGATAATCTACGCACATACGATCAGTACCATTTTTCTTTTTAACAAGTAGTATGGGACTTGCGAAAGGAGAACAACTGGATCTAATTATATTTGCACGTAACAACTCATCGATTCTATCACGAACAATTTTTCGTTCATCGGGACTTAATCTATATGGACGTCGACAGACAGTTTTATTTGGGTCTTTAAGACGTATTTGCATTGGATCAGTATTAACACGACTGTTAGGGATACCATGAATAAAATTGTTTTTGAAATCATTTAATATTGAAATTAATTTTGGTTTAAATTCTGATGAAACATCGGTTTGTATATTTTCAAAATCGGTAGCTGTTTGATCCCCTAAAATGCATACGTCAACAATGTTTACTTTAGATAAGCTTAACTTATCGGAACTCATAAACACAGCCAAGCCTTGACTCAAAATCTCACGACCAATCATAATATTGTTCCTCATACAATAATCAGGCAAAACATGAAATAATATATCAAAGGTGACATCATCAATTTTGACAATAGACAAAATTTGTAAAGTACTAATTACACTCGTTTGACCATTGCCAGTTAAAGTAATTACGTTATTAAATCTTTTTCCATGAAATTTGAAAGATATTGACTCTTTCATAAGAGAACATTCTGCTCCCGAATCATAATAAAATGGAAAATTCTCACCAGAATGAAGCAACATGCCTGAAGGTGTGCTAATTTGGCAAAGATCCACACGCCGTTCGGTGGACACAGCAGTACTGCTGCTACCCCTCTCCTTGCTGCTGGTACCCGTATCAGGACAACGCGATGCAAAGTGTAAAATTCTTCTTTTTCAACCGACAATCGACTGATTTGTGTCCTAATTTACTACAGTGAAAACACTTTATCACTGAAGGCGCTGACATAAATTTAAACCGCTTATTTTCATATCTATCTCCTTCGTTCATAATGCCAGAAACTTTTCTTTTTAAGAATGAGAATACTTTTAATTCTTGTTGTAGTCCATTTCTTGATAAAATATCGGACGTAAACGCTAGCCGTTGAAGTCGAGGTTCGAATGGGGGTTTCCAATACAACGCCTTTTTAAAATATATATTCTGCATATCAATTTTGGTCGTGAGTATATTGTAATAAAACTAAAATAATATGTAATTGTTGAATACTTTATTTAAAAATTGAAATTAAAATTTTACTTAAATGACCTTGTGACGTCTTTCCCCTGATCAGTGTTGCCAACTATAAGTATATAAGTTTTAATTTCACCGGTTCGCAACACTGCCCCCGATAGCTAGCTTCATGTGATAAAATGACAGTGCAACAGGTATAAAACAATACTTAACAATAATAGCCACAAAGAAAATTGCAAATATAAAAGCAGCGATAGCAAGAAAATCTAAATAATATTCATTCATAACTAAAATAAAATACTTCATGTATAAGTACATTCTTTTTTCATTAAATATTATTATAAATTCAGTACCTGATATTTATATCCTGCCTGGATTTCAAAATATATGAGAACACACACACGTGGTAACTGGTAAATGCATCTATCGAAAGCATGAATCACGAAAGCAGGTTATGTTTATATTCAATGTTTGAATTTAAGCGGTACTCGTAGCCTAACTTCACTTCAGTTTTTTAGCTACTTATAGTTCTATCTCATAGCGCACATGGACTATCTTTTTCTAGTCAGGGGAATGACGTCACATCCATTGTCCGTAAACTTTATTAATTTTTTTCTCGGATACTATCAACTTTTTGGAAAAATAAAAAAATATGGGTCCAATATTTTGTTTTAAAGATTATCATATAAAAAAATCAAAAAATCTTGGAAACCCCCATTGCGAAACGTGGGCCAACACAGTTGAAACAACAATTTGTTCAACACTCAAATCTTTCCACCGGGACATTAATGACGTCGTAAGACGAGCTGCATAGGCTGCAAAGCTGCAAGTGACTCGCCTTCTTTAGGTTTGCCATTATTTAAATTAATAAGGCATGCCGCTGCAGTTTCGGGACAATCATATCGTGAAATAAATAATTCTTTAAATTGGTTCCATGTAATACCAGGAAAAGAAACTTGTGATAACCAAGCAGATGCTGGTCCTTTCAGAGCCCGACTGAGAACAATCATCAGTGCAGCACAGTGCAGCACCCTGTAGCGGTTGATCAAGCATACACATATCTGCTGTACTAACCCAAGAACGTGCATCAACTTCTACCTTTTCGGGATCGAATTCTGGCAATGTTATGTCAGCATTTTCGTTTGATGTTTTCATTGTTCGTATCAATGCCAAGAAATTCTGGTTTTGCAGTTCAAGAAGTGACCGCCATTGTTCATCACTGTTATTACACATCGCTTCTGGTGGTGGTGGAGGTGGTGCGGATCCCACTTCTGATGTCGAGGGTGGCATCTCCGCCGTCACAATATTTTGCTCGTCACTCATATTGTTATTAAAATAATACAAAACACTCAAATCAAACACTTTAATCAAACACAAACAATACACAATACAATTAATAATTACACTTAATACAAATTAGATATTTAATAAAAATGATTATAATAATAAGAAACGTAGGTAATCTCGGGATGCTTGCTTGGCTCTATATGCCCGACCGGACCACCGTAGAAGTCCTTGTTCCTCTCCCGATTTCACCCAAGTGCCGACTAAGCAAAACAATAAACAAAGAGTCAATTCAATAGCTAATAGACGGCACTTGACGTTTCATATTTATTACACCCTGACTCTACGACACATATATATTTTTAATTGTTTTAAAATTAGCTGAAGTTAATATTTTGCCGTGAATAAAGAAAACGGTTTTTAATTATGGAATAATATCATTTAAAATATCTCTTAATGTTGTTATTGTTGGAATGTTTGTAGGACTACTTTTACATAATGAAATACACGTTTTGCAGTATATAAAATCATTATATCCTACAAATTTTGTTATCAAATAGTTATTTTTTTTGTAACTTAATAATATCATTTAATTCTCTTATACAAGTTTTACCATTTTATCATTACTTTTAAATTTTTATTTTTACTGTGGTAACTGTTTTTATTGTAATTCTTTAAAATTATATAATATTCTATAAAGATTTTTTTATCGAAAACAGTTTGAGAAATTAACCATTTTAAAACGAATTTCTGAATAATAAACCCATTAGTGACTCATGACGTATTTTCTTTATCTAAAAACATTATAATTAGAGCATTTATAATACAGGGTGTTGGATAAATATTTTAAAAAATAATTTTATACTTGACGTTATAATATTGATATTTTCAAATGTCATAAATGTGGAATTAATTTCCACCTTTTGAATCAAGGCACAAAAAATGCGACTTTTATGAATTTTACAGAAAATAGTATATTGTGTTATTAAGAGTAAAAGTGATACTTTGTGTGGCGAGTATGGAAGTTTGCACGACGAGCGAAGCGAGTCGGACAATTGCATGCGAGGCACACAAAGACACTTTTACTCTGAATAACACATGCTATTTTTTCTTCAAACTTAGAAATTTTAAAAAATAAATTACTATTTGACGTTTAATATGTAGGTTACCTGTCAGTTATTCATAATTTTTAGTAACTTTATTCTTAGGTTATCTAGTTTTTATAGTGACATTTAGGGCGATATTACAGATTTCTATTGTATAAGTTACTTCTTATTGGCTATACGGCGGCGACAATATTATACGGCTCTTCTTATTGGCTATACGGCGGCGACAATATTATACGGCGGCGACAATATTATACGGCGGCTAGAATAAAAAATTATATTACGTTGGCATAGAAATTAAACTTCAACCTTGTCAATCACGTCACAGAATATGTCACTTTTATGACGTTTGAAGAAAAATATATTTTTCTTGTTTTGGCGGCTGCGAATACACGGGTTACATAGTCGCTCGAGCCAGCCTTGTATAACTCTATCTTTGTCTACTCGAATAAAAATCCCGAAAATCTCATCATCACTAGATGTGAATGTTTTGAAAGTTGATGGTAGATGGCAGCATTGCATGACTCATTTTAACAGAATTTGTTAGCGAATTAGTATATTACATAACGAGCGTGGAAAGTGGTAAATAACTTGTGAGTGTAGACATTGAAGAACGAGGCGCATAGCGCCGAGTGATTTAATACACGAGCATGTTAGACACTTTCGAGCGAGTTATGTACACTATTTTTCAGACGACCACAAAAAAATTCATAAAAAAAGTGTTAACACCAATATAATATTCAACATAGAATATATTGTCCACAGAGAGTTTGGAGACAGTTTTTTAGATTGTTCACTTACATAAGCTAATAAAACATGTTCCGAGAACGATTTATCTATTTTATTTTCTTTACGCCAAGCCATAAACTGGTTGTAAGTCAATTCATTTGCGTTCTTTAGATTTAGGCGGCAAAAGATTTAATGTAGTTTCTCTTGCAGCCTGTAAAATTGTAGGCAATGATATCTTCGTCACTTGCGTCCATGTTTGACGTTGAAAAAATGATTAAATGTAATATTCGAACACAAAATTTCTTTTTTCACTGTTAAACACAAAACGGCTGCCGGCTGACATTTGAGGTTAGGTTCAACCAGTGGCGTTCAGCGTTCAGCGCAACTCAATTCGTTAAACGCGCGTAATCTAAAACTGCGTTAAATAAATAATACTAAATAATACAAAAATATTAACAAATATAATAATTATTAATATTCAACTTGACGGTTATAGTAAATTAACAAATATTTTATTTATTTTTTGTCGAAATGCCATCTGAAGTCATTTAACGGAACTAAAAGTCATAACAGCACTAGTGTGTTATAGTCATAACAGCACTAGTGTGTTAAGTTGCACTTTCCGTTGTTATTTACAGTGTTGTTATTGCTACTTTCGTAGGTGGTCGCCTGAAAAAGTATTTTTTATACCCCTACCGTTAAAATCAATTTTCCTAACATCCGTTTACTATCGTCATTTTCCATTATTCTTTTTCTTTCTGGATTTTATCCACATTTTTACAAAAAATTCTAACCTAAACCTTATCTAAAAATCAATCTTACGAAGACTACTTTATAGAATTTTTCTATAATTTTATATTCCTGTACAGAGATATGGTATTCTATAACTCGTAACAACTGCCCTTGTTCAAATATCAATTACAAACGTCAAATAATGTCAAATGTCACCATACCAGAAATTCAAATTTACAATGAATTTACAATCTCATATCAGTGTTAAAGGGTAGAGTGTTATTTATATGTGTAGGAGTGTAGGCACGTTACAACCATAACTAACAGTTATTTTCACAGAATTGTAAGTAAAATTTCTGTGTATGACTGCCACTCTAAAAACATTAAAAAGTTAGTAATCAGTTTCCATTTTGCTTACAAAATAGTTATTTTTCTTCAAACGTCATAAAACTGACATCTTCTGTGACGTGATTGACAAGGTTGAAGTTTAATTTCTATGCCAACGTAATATAATTTTTTATTCTGGCCGCCGTATAATATTGTCGCCGCCGTATAGCCAATAAGAAGCGCCGTATAATATTGTCGCCGCCGTATAGCCAATAAGAAGTAACTTGTACAATAGAAATCTGTAATATCGCCCTAAATGTCACTATAAAAACTAGATAACCTAAGAATAAAGTTACTAAAAATTATGAATAACTGACAGGTAACCTACATATTAAACGTCAAATAGTAATTTATTTTTTAAAATTTTTAAGTTTGAAGAAAAAATAGCATGTGTTATTCAGAGTAAAAGTGTCTTTGTGTGCCTCGCATGCAATTGTCCGACTCGCTTCGCTCGTCGTGCAAACTTCCATGCTCGCCACACAAAGCATCACTTTTACTCTTAATAACACAATATACTCTTGTATATCAAGTGCTGAAAGTCTATCTTTGTCGAACCAAAACGAAAGTTGCAGCCTGAGCGAAGCGAAGGTTGCAATCGTTTGTGTTCGACAAAGGACTTTCAACACGTGTTATACACACTATTTTTTCTACTCCTGCAAGATAAAAAATAAAGAAATAAGAAAATTATTTTTAAACATAATTTGACATTTATTGCAAATTTTGTATTTGTGATGCGCAAGTGATGCGTATCCATGGCAGCAACAATGCAACAAACATTTATTAGTGCTACAAAGTTTTGCAGCACGCAGTGCTGCAAAGAGTCACTTTCAGCATGAAAAACAAACCAGAAAATTGTATTTTCAAAGCAGGAGTAGAAATAGTTATTTGTGTACCTAGTGTGCAAAATACTACATTGCCGCACGTGCATAAAGTTTGAAGCTCGAAGCGCAGCTGAGAGCTTCAAATATGCTAGAGCGGCAATGTTATTTTGCACTCATGGTACACACATTATTTTTCCTACAACTGTTTTAAAATTTAAAAAGGAATTAATAACATAAGTGTAATATTCTAATCATTCTAATATGTGTTATTTCATAATTTATATATAAAATTAATGGCGATTGTCAACAGTATATCAGTTGCAGTTGTGTGTTATATTTACAAAATACCACTTTTAAGCAATCTAAAGTGTTTGCCAGTTGCCACCATAGGTTGCTAAATACATTACCGCACGTGGTTGCTAGGAAAACTACTTTACCGCACGTGGTTGCTAGGGAAAGTACTTTACCGCACGTGGTTGCCATGGAAACATTAGTGTAGTTTAGAAATGACATGTTTTGCACATCGAAAACAATGAAGAAATGTCAAGTTTTTTTGACAGTTGTAGGAAAAAAAAATTAAAGGATGATCCGCTTGTGCAATAAATTCGGTGAAACAAAATCAGACGTTCAAAAGGCAGCTAAATCAGCAAAGTACTACAACGGTCCCCCATTTTGAAATTAGCATCAGCGCCGCCATCGGTAATGTTCATCGCGAATAGACTGCATTAGTGTAACGGTCATTTTGTGGCGCCAAATTTAAACTGAAACCCTAACTCGCCTCTGCCAATTTATACGCCTATGTTATTCTTATGGGAATAAAAATATGCTGTCTTTAAACTGCTAGAAAGTATTATAAAATGCAAATCTTAATTATTAAACCTTATAAATACTAATCTCTAAAATTTGATCTATCTTCTCATCTAATATACACACCCAAAAAACAAATTTTTTTAATAAACTTCAATTTAAACAGTAGGTGCAAATTTCTGAAAACGTATGTCGTAGCTGTCTTAGTATTCAGTTGAATCTGTCACTTTAACTTTAACTTAAATAAATTTTTCTTAGTTTATTCCTTTATTTGTACTTTTTCTGTAGGGAAAGCAAAGAGTAATGTTTTAGAATATAAAAGAATCCTATGTTATAATTAAGAATCGACAAAATGCTTTAATATCGTGAACTGAAAATGTACTCCCATAAGAAATGCATACACTCAGATTGTATTACGGTTTCGCTCCAAATGTAAATCTTAAACTCACTAACGTGGTCTACATGACCCGCGCTCGTAAAAGACGGGTTCTCACTAGTCATTTTTTTATTAATCATTTCCAATGATTCATTTGTCATGACAATTAAATGAAAAAGAATTGTTCACATGTATCATGTTTCAATGATCATGTTGACAATGACCATGTATTATTTTATTTTACAAATGGCATCGAAAAAGTTAATTCGTACTGCAATTTGCAATATGTATGGTGTTATCAATAGAACGACATATAATATTATTTAACAACAGTCTAACATAGTGTATTACCTAAAAATAGTAGAACAGTTAACAAAATAGGTTTTAGGGTAGATCATGTTGACATTAATTTGCAATTTTAAATCGTGACGCGTATTCTTACGGTTCATTTTACTTACATTTATTAATAATGGTCATAAAAGTAGAACTTTTTTTCACTTTTAATGAAACTGTGAAATAATCATGAATTCTAATGAATCGTGAGAACCCGCCTTAACGGATGAAAATACTGTTCAACTTTACATCGCTGTATCTCAAAAAATATACATTTTTTTTTAAAAATCTTCAATTAAAAACATTTTTGGTACCTTTGTAAAATACATTCATAATGCATATAGACACATTTTCCTGCAAAAATAATAAAAATATTCTAAGTAACTTCCGACATATAACAAGTTAAAGTTAAAAAATGTAAATACCAAGAAAATGTGTGATTTTTTGAAAAATGTGGATTTTTGAATGTTCGCAATGAGATGGAATGTCGCGTCCACTACCATTAGATCCGTCGGAAAATTTCCTATAGGACCATGTAAAAATTATTTCTACGGGAAAAAGTCCGTGGTTGCTCCTAAAATAAGCGAGCTACGAAGGCTAGGATCTCCAACTACTACTGGAAATTTGCTTCCAGAAAAATCCCGAGCAGTTTCTAATAAGCAATAAGCTAAATGAATTATTACAAGTTGAAAAATTCACATAAATATATAAATAACAATAATATTCATATAACAATAAATAATAAAAAATAAATTATTTTGATTTGATCGTTGTTCTAAAATAACACAATAAAATACAATTTTACTATTTTTTGTAAACCGTGCAAAAAAATTTTTAGGTATAGCTCGCGAACGAAATAATATTTAAATGATCAGTTGTTGTATATCTTCACATTCTTCTGCAAAGTGGTAATATTTCGACAATGGTTCAGGGCCCTATTATCAGCGCAGCAACACAGAGCCCACTATTGGTAAATATACGGAATTCAGAATGTAGGTGAAGTGAAACGTGAATATATGCCATATACAGGGTGTTCGAAAAATAGGGGACCAAATTTGGAAAATATATTAATCAAACCAAAACAAGAAAATAACCCTAATATACCCATGTCCGGAAACGAACCATTTCAGAATAAAACACTTTTTTGTTTGAATTTTGAATTTTATTTTTAATAATGTTTTTTACTCTAAAAATTACAATAGTTACGTTAATACTTGTAATTTGTTTAATCACGTTTCCTTAGCAACTGTCATAATTTGTTGTCACCGTAATTAAATTGTTTTGATATTGTTTAGGATCTTTTCTATTAATAATGAACAGTTATACCAACTCAGAATTAGCCGACATACATTTAATATACGGACGGGCGCATGGTAATTCGCGATGTGGTCCAACTACTTGGCCTCCACGTTCATCAGACTTGAATCCGTTTGATTTTTGTTTATGAAGTCATTTAAAGCGCTTAGTTTATTATACGCCCATTAATAACGTACAGGATTTGCGGCAAAGAATCATAGACCGTTGCAATAGTATAAGACTAAAACAAGGAATATTCGAATGTGTTCGACAATCCACGAGAAAACGTCTAAAATGTTGCATGCAAATTCAAGGAGGACATTACGAACAACTATTGTAATTTTGAGAGTAGAAAAGATTACTAAAAATAAAATTAAAAATTCAAACAAAAGAGTGTTTTATTCCGAAGTGGTTCGTTTCCGGACATGGGTATATTAGGGTAATTTTCTTGTTTTGGTTTGATTAATATATTTTCCAAATTTAGTCCCCTATTTTTCGAACACCCTGTATATTCATTCAACAGAAATTCTAACCTCAGAAATAAAACGAAGGTCAATTGATATTTTGAGTAATTAACGTAACAAAATACGAGTATATGAATAATAAATTAAAAATAGTGGTTTAAACCCATTTTGCCTCGGTGTACTCATATGAGTACAGACAATTCAACAATTACAAAATTATAAATATATTTGTTATATTTTATAATTTGTTTACCCTGAATAAAACGAAGCTATTTTGGTAATTATTAAAAAATAATAATAATTTAGTAAAGTAACAATTTATTTTAATATTTGTTTCTGGATTTTTATTGTCTAAACTGGCTTCAAACATGATTTCATATTCGTTTTTAAATAATTTAGTTAAGTATTATACTGATTTGCTAGTTGCACATATACACAAGACTATTTCTGGTATGTCATGAAAAAGAGAAAAGCCCTGGCCAGTAATTTTTAGATGAAGCAATTTCCAAAATAAGAATATATATTTTTCGTATTTTTTTAAGACACATCCCTCAAAAATGATATAATTTCCTGTAATAGGAATACATGTATAAAAAATAGTATTACCCTGTGCAATATGGTCACTTAATTATTAGACGGGCAGTTTTTATTTACCAAAAACAGTTTTCTCATCTTAAATGCCTATGACACCACGTTTTTGGAACACACGGTATATAATCTTTGTTGTTACTGTTGTTATTGTTCGATGTCGTGTTAAAAGTTTTTCGAGAGGTTTGTTATAAATTTTATTTTTAATTATTAAAATTTAAATCAATTATGCATTTGTAGAGAGCAGAAGATTTGGAATAAATTAATCCACATATAAATGTTCTTCGTAATGTCATATTCTAATAGGCTCTTCCCGCATATTAAAATTCAACATGAATATGTTTTCAATAATTTGCTACAAAACAATGTTAACAAATATATAACTTAACTTAAAAAGTATATAGGTTATTTATAACTAAATATAAAGTTTTACCGCTATTTGTGATGTATCAGTGCCTTGATTGAAATTGATTTATAAGATGAGAGAGAAGAACATATAACTTGGCGCAGAATTTTTTTTCATTTGTAAATACAAGAACATTTCGTTTTCGTTATCAACAGGTAGAACTCGGTTGTTATTTATATATATTTCAACAAAATAGTTCTTATTTACTAGTTTTGTCTATTGCGACGCTGCTTAAACGTCAAAGGCAGTAGATCATCACGAACTAATATGAATTTGTAGGAAATTTATAACAATTTATTTCTCGCTTAACTTTTTTAAAAAGTAACTGAAAATTATTCATACACAAACTACTATTTTCGAAAAAAAAATTAATTTTAAAAATTGTGGGATGAGCCCGTTACAAATATTGATAACGTCTCTATACTCCTTTAAAAATTTTGACTATACATAGATACATAAATACATGGATTAATATTTCCCAGTAACCTATTTGAAACACAATTTTATCAGAATTTCATTGGAAATAAAGAAATAATATAATCTAGATGTAAATAGAACAGTGGAAATAAAAAGTAGGAATAATGTCAACTGTGTCAGATTGAGTCGTAACAAACTGAAAGCTCGTTATTTAGTTGTTCCGACAAAATTGAATGTTTTGTTGTAATTAACTACGGTATTAAAATTGCTGTTTCTGAAATGAGTCAGAACAAAAACAAATTTAAATTTAATGAAATTTCAGTAGCAGCTGAAAACATATTTACTCTCTATTAATATAAACCGTTCCCGTTATAGCGAACTTCAAAACATCAAATAAAAAAATCAAAACAAAAGTAAACTAAAAACCAATCAGGAAACACGTGGAAGTTGAGAGAGAAAGAGATACCGAGAGTTGTTGTTAGAGGAAGATAGGTAGATTTTCCACAGCATTTTCTGCGGCTGCCTTCGGCGGCAGCGTGCGTTTGAAGCCACCGCCATATTAGAAAACAAATTGCAAGGTTTGCAGCTGACAGCCGCTAGATGTCTCAAAGAGTCGGGAGTGTGTGTAGAGAGTGCGTATCTATGTATGTGTGTGCTCCGTCACAAAACAGCTGAGAGTTGCCACGGTGCACATGACAACCACTTCAACAACAAACTTCACTTGTTACGATCAAACTTACAGCATCACCCTAAAGCCACTGAGTTCGACCTTTCAAGGAAAAACATACCAAAACATTTATCATACTCCAACTATATTCACAAATAAATCAGACTCTTCAAATACAATTATTTTTACCCGGGTAAAATACTATTGTTAATAAAATATTCTTTTAAATCCCAAAGTCATTCAAAAACGTTATTTTTTCAATAAAACAAATGGATAAATTTTACAATAATTGAAAAATAAAATGGTATCTTATTTCATGTATGTATATACTTAAATATTTTTATTTAGATACACGATAATAAATAATGATTAAATTAACTGAAATCGAATATAAAGCATTTGAAATTAATTTATATTTGCACAATAATAAATAAGTCTTTAACGTATAAAACCGTATAATGTTCAAATATTTAATATTAATTTAATTATTATTAATGATTATTAGAACTTGAAATTACTAAATTATTTTCTAGTGTTTAGATAATGGATAATATCCGAAGGGCTTCGGCAATAAAATATTTATAAAACTTTGAAACTTTATAGTATCTTCTGGATGTCAAAAAGTCAAATTAATCGTATTCCCACTTAAAAAGTAAATGTTTAAAAATATGAAAATAAGTAATTTAATAAAAAGGAAATATTTATGATATTGAGTGTCATGTTTCTCCACAAGAAAATATTAAGTTTTATGTTTTCACAACAATTTATTGATAACATTTAACTACCAACATCCAGCTCAAAAATATCGGCAATATCAGCCAACAGCGCCACCAAACATTATTTCCGTCAACTACTTTAGTCACGCGAATCAGAAGAAAGCTAATGTCATTGGATTGGGCCAACGGGAAAATAAACACTTGATTGGTGCATTACAATAAATATAAGTCTACCCGGTTCATTTTCAAATTACTTATTAATAATAATTATATTTGAATAAGTTAAAAATTTATAGCGTGTAGATTTTTATTTTCTCAAGTAAAATGTCAGTGTTCTTCGTAAATACTGGGAAGTAAGTATATTTCAAAATTTATTTACAGTTATGTGAAATAAATGACTAATTTATAAAAATTAATAATTAGCGATGCGGACGGAGAGATACAAATGGATAATAATTCTGGTGAGCCCAGCCCAACAGCAAGTGAGGCACATGCTGCTTTACAGGCCTTCTGGCCAAAAGTAATGGATGATATAAAAAAAATAGGACTTGTGAGTTGTGTTCATTGTATGGAAGTATTCGTTACTCATTTGTTATCCTTTAGCTTGACCTAAAAAATCAGGTATTACCTTTAGCTCGAATTAAAAAGATAATGAAGCTAGACGAGGAAGTTAAGATGATTTCAGCAGAAGCTCCAATGCTGTTTGCAAAAGCTGCTGAAATTTTTATTCATGAACTTACTCTAAGAGCTTGGGTACACACAGAAGATAACAAAAGACGTACTTTACAAGTAAGTAATACTATTTTTGTTTAAACATTCGTAAACACTCGTATTTTAGAGAAACGATATTGCTATGGCAATTACGAAATATGATCAGTTCGACTTTCTAATTGATATTGTACCACGAGACGAAATTAAACCTACTAGAATTAAAGAAGAAAGTGGTGTACGAACATCTATGAATCCAGATCAAGTAAGCTTTGGTTATTTCTACATGAAATTTTCGTACTAACCTCAGTTTTTAGGTTCATTATTACTTCCAATTAGCTCAACAACATCAAGCTGCTCTTCAGCAAAATACAAGTACCGCACAACCTGTAAACTCAACTGTTGCTCAGCCAACAATTCAAATTGTCCAACCTCAGGTTCAGACAGTGCAAGTGAATCCTATTGACACAGTACAGACTGCAACAACTCCGACGGTAACTGCGGCTGGATCGCAACAAGTTTTACTGCAGCAGAGCCAAACTAGTCCCCAACAACAAGGAAGTATTCAAATTGTACAGCAGGTTGTTACGCCCAGCGGGGAAATTCAGCAAATACCGGTAAGAAATAAAATTTTAATATCATTCAAAATAATTAAAATTCACAAATTGATTTATATTATGGACTAGCGGTGACAGCTGCTTACCCGTTTTGTATTTTGGCTAGGGTATAAATGTTTTTCTTTAATTTTTATCATCTAATCTTCATAAATATACCTACCGTATCTTAACCTAACATAATTCTACCTACATTAACAGCTAAATATCTTAAGAAACAATAGGCGATCGAAATTGTATATTCACAATAAATGTTAGAAGAAAACTTGGAAAATATTTATTTCTAAAAAAATTCCAAGTCAACATTGTAAGCATTCTGCGAGATTTTTTTTCAAATAACCGGTTTTATTGTACGATAGAGCCACATCCAAAATTAGCTTCTTTCAATACTAACTATGTTGAGTATGGTTGAAATTATATTTTTCAAATTTAATCACTTGAAAAATTATAATATACATTTGAAATTTATTCAGTTTAAAAATCAATAATAACCACTTGATAAAATTTAATAAATTTCTATATGCACATTTATAACTTTCATTACTGTAATAAAATAATTCTAAAATCTCGTGAATAATAAATTAATTCTGAGGAAAGCAACTGAATTTCAGTTATAATTATATTTTCGGAATCTTCTAATGCGGCAACTCGCTTGTCTGCTTCAGGAGGTGAGAGTCATTTTACTGAGATGTGAATATTAAAAACAGTAAAAACACATGGTGTACATAAATGATTGTCAATAATCGTCAGAATAAATTTGAAAACAAATTTTAAACGACGCGCACCTTTTAAAAGCAATAAAGCAAAGTTTAGTAACTTGTTAGGTATCGAGAGATAATAAAATTATAATATTACTGAATTCCAGAAATTTTCCTCAGTTGTAAAGAAAATATATTTTTTTAAATAATCCTGCAGATTTCAGAAAAAAAGCAATTATATGTTAAATAATATATAATATTTTACCTTATAAATATTATATAAGTAATATTATCCAGGGTAGTACCATAAGAGTTTGTTACAAAATTATATAATATATTTACATTATTCAGTCCATACATAAATCAGGGAAAATGCTGTCGTAGAAAAGTAAAATCAACTGTTTAGTTAAGCATTGTAAAATAATAATTTAAAATTATGTATAATATATTTCCAGATACAATTGACACCTCAACAAATTCAGATGATAAGAAACCAAGTACAATTAGGTACAGGACAACCAATTATTATTCAAACTCCAATACAAACTACTAGTCAACCTCAATTAATTCAAGTAAGAAAATTAATTCTAGCGTAATAAAAATAGGAACGAGAGTTTTGTATAAATTTTCTTGAAATTAATAAAATAGTGAATATCTGAAATAGTATATTGTGCAACAAGTGCAGGAAGTCACCTACTTTCCACAAAGTATACAAATTTCGGCACGAGAAGAGTGCTACTGTAACTTAGAAAGCGAGAACGAATTCAGTTCGTATCGAACCCATTACTACTCTATTGCTATTTGTCGCAAGTAATATAGAAGTGGTAGGGAGTTCCTCATGCGTTACGTATTGAATTCGTTACAAAATAAGCGCCCTGGAATCACACAAGAAGGAAAGTAGTTGATTTTTTATGAGTGGCACACTATACTTATTCCAAGACCACACTGCTAAACGCTACAAAACAGAAATACACACAAGAAAGCTATTTACATTATGAACAATGAGGTAAACACACAAAGCACACGCAGGGGCAGTGTTGCAAAGTGTTAACTAATTTACAGAACCGACCGATTTTCATATATAAATGTTAATATGATTGATAGCTAGTTTGGGAAATTATTTCTCACATTTCAACTCTCCATTATGCTAAATAGGCAACTTTTGATTGCAACTACTGTGAGAAAGAATTTCTCACTTTAATTTTATCACGAACAACTTTCAACTTAAACAAAGAGATCGTAGAAAAATTAATTTTTAATGAAAAATGTTTACTGCAAATAATTAAATTCCTGGAATAAATAAACAGGACTGCAGACGGAAATAATTTATTTGGCTAGTCTAGGCCAACGTTTCGCTGCCTGTTGCAGCTTCTTCAAGGCAAAGACTAAAAGTATATGTATTATGTGTGTGTGTTTTAGTCTTCACAATACATATACCTACTTTTAGTCTTTGTCCTGAAGAAGCTGCAACAGGCAGCGAAACGTTGGCCTAGACTAGCCAAATAAATTATTTCTGACTGCAGTCCTGTTTATTTATTTATTCCATCATCAACATCAGTCGCTTATTACTCTCTTCATCAATTAAATTCCTGTTTGTACCCAGTTATAAAATAATGTTTGTTTTTGATTAGGTGGCGCAACAATCTGCCGGACCGCAGCCTGTGTATCTAACGCAAGCAAATGGAACTAACGAAGGAGACTAGTTGCTAAACACTTGTTTTATGTTTTATTTATAAACAATTTCTTCACTAATACTTCCTGAAAATACATTTGGAATACTTTCGTAAATATATTATTTATTCATCTGACAAGTTTTATTCTACAGCTCATGTCCCTTATGTTAATAAATGTTCACAGCTCTAGAACAGGTAACCGAATTCAAGGAATTTTCATAGAAATAAGGAATGTTTACTACCTAATCTTATAAAACCCTCACCAGTTTATAAATAAATTGTACGATTACACAACTATTAGGTGATTCAAACATTGCAAATTCTACAAAAATATTTAAAATTTGCAAACATTAATACTTTGTGAAATTCGCACTAATTTTAAGTTGTTTGGCAAGTTCAACAATTCATGTAAAAGTTTACAAATATACAAATACTTACATAATTTACACTGTAACTTCAATAAAAATAAATGTTACGTATTATTTTATGTATACCATTTAACCTAAAATTCAACTTATTCAATATATTGAGAAATATGTTTAGGGACGGACATTATAAAATTAATATTATGGGGAATGTAATATAATACTATGTGCACCAAAAATATCAGCAAATAGTTTCAAAATTGATTTAGTAACACTAACAGAAATAGACTTTCTAGGATTTAACTATATCTGTACATTCGAGCAGAGCAACAATTTTGATATTTACCAGGTATTTTGTCGTGTTTGAACAAAATGGTAAAATCTTGTACTAACTTTTCAACATAAAAACTTTTATAACAATATGCTTAGAAAATACATTTTTAAATATATACATATTAATATCTATTTTATGATCTACTTGTTCCCGTTTTTAAAAATATAAATATTTATAGTAATAGCACTCGTCATTCATGCACCATTTAAACATTTAAATACAAAATAACTAATAAAAAATTAATTCACACTAATCAACAAATTTTTTCATATTACTGACAATTCTGCCCAGCATTGCAATTTTAAAAACACGATAGCTGCAAAATAACATAACATTCAAAAACAAGAAGCAATTACAATAATGTAATAACACAATCACACATACAAACAACTTCCATAGATCAATATTGGCACACGTGTACAGTCTTCAAGAAAGGCAATCACATTTTAGTGCACCAAAGCAACCATAGTTTGCAACAATCGTGTATTCTGAGTTCCACAATAAAGTAATTTTCACAATACTGTTTACTTGGCTTGCGCATTTTTTTACAGTCTTAACTGAACACAACATGCTGAGAATTCCAAGAAAATAATAAAGCGTCGTATCCAACGGCTTAATTAATTCTTAAATGTGCGTTATAACCAATTTTTATTGATTTTTTAAATAGGATTATCTGAAAAGTTGTGTAATTTTTAAAAACAAACATCATAACATTGATTAAAACATATAATCAACAAGAGAAGCTCCGTTTTATATTAATGTTCTTGGCCAAATAATTTTAAGGTGAGGAGTACGTAAAGACTAAAAACTTGTAACTTGATGTAAATATACATACAATATGTAACAAATTTATTCAAAACCTAAAATTACCCGTTTACATTAATTTGTATAGGGGTGTAATATTTTACCAAACTTAATATTTATATTTCACCCCTAAGAACACTTGAAAATGTTCATGTCATATTTATTTCAGAAATTAGTGTATCTTTGCTAGTCAATTTCGCAAATACAATGTCAAAATTTAATAGGCCATTTCTATTTGGCACGAGTTACAGTTGAAAAATTTCCTTTTCGTAAATTCCTGACCTCACCTTACCAGCAAAGTTATCGAAGTTCATATTAAACGCCTTCAATGAATTAAACATCTCATTAATTGAAGAAAATTCTTGAAACAAATCAAAATGTTAAAGAATAACGTCGTGTGAATATGAGAAATTCACTAAAATAGCCGAATATCATAGTTCATGAGATATTTACTAATATTCATACAGACGTGGTCTAACATTGTTTTAATAAAACTTATGAACTTGCCTTTGCCATTGCCATTTAAAAGAAATTTTTTAGCATTCAGATACGTGGATATAAATATAAATTGTTGTATGTGGGTTAATTGAAGATAACTCGTACAATATTTTTTGAGAAATATAACACAAGTACGGTGTAAAACACGCAAATTTAAGCTTGTTTTTAGAAAAATTACGTTTATTTCACGTTTAACGTTGAAAGAATAATATTTTTTTAGTTTATTTATCTGTAACTGTTATGCTCAAATTTAATGTAACATTCGCGTTTTTATTTACTGTGAAAGTTTAGATTCATATTTTCTAATTTTTTTAATTTTCAATATGAGAATACGGCAATATAGGGATTCCCAATTCTTGAGTTTTAACCAAGATGCTAATTCATGGCTATGGAAGTGTTAACTGTATCAGAGTGTGTCGTGTCTGTTTATATCAGTTTCAAAGTAAACATTATCATATTATTACGTGAATGGCCAGTAAAAAATGTGTGTTTTTGAATGAATTTTTATTTATCAGGAAGACAACCCCAATCTCTCTCTATACCCAAAATAAATAAATAAATAATACTGTGCGGTCCGAACCGAAATGTAAAATGTCTCATGTAGCCCGTGGTGCAAAATGAGTTTGTCATGCCTGATGTATACATTATTATTAGTTTGAATTTGCTTGTCTAAAAAAACTTGTTAGGCCACTTACATAGTCATCTAAGACCTAACTATATAATAATCTGTAACAAATTTGCTATCAATTTAGTTTTTGTTCAATTCTAATATATTTTGTCGTGGCCGCCAAGCATTTAATTGGAGCAATCAAAATAAATCTCCTCTTTTTTGTAAATAATAAAAATTTTCTACTCGTATAAATTCATCCCCATTATATTTTTTTTCATTAATTGTAGTAGCTGTATTTCAAGAAAGAGAAATATGACTCATAATTCACTCTTATCGGCCAATTACAGAACTAGATACCAATTAATCACGTTTATTTTGAATTTGTCGTGCTGTGAATGACCTTTCCTACGGCCGTCTGGCACCTGACGGTATAGTCATTTGTCATTGTGTATTTTTATGTTGCTTATTTCCATCTTTGTGAATAATAATTATCGTGATCACTTATATTATAATATACATTTAAGAGTTTTGATCATTTCAATCACACATAAGTCATAATTCTTATATTTTTTAATTCTTTATTCATCATTTTGTTAATAAAGATTCGCGGCACTAACACGGAAGCGGCTAAACTAGTGAATTGACTCTGTTGGCTCCAGCAATAAAACTATAAATATCGCAATTATGATAAAGCGGCATATCCTTTACTTTCTGCAGTGTAATACTGTTTGGTAACGGCCCATATTTGAGCCGCTCTATCCATGCATTGAATCCTTAGGTTACCTGCTAGTTATAGGAATAGCTTTACGGTCTTTTAACATAAATTCTAATTTTGTTTGAAAAATGTCTTATAGGAATAAAAAGTAATTCCAAAAAATTTTAATTATAACATTTATCAACTGTATAATTTTAAAGAAATTTTTTTTTATGCATTATTACTTCAGTAGTAATAAGGGACATGCCGCTGTATCATAATACCTATATTTACTTTTATTGGTGGACCCGACTAGAGTCAATTTTCTCAACTACAGCAACGTTTTTTGGTATGTCGTCCCAGGCTCATTATAATATATTATATTAGTTTAATTTACTTCAAGGTATAAAACTGAGTTAATTTATGAAGTAAATAAAATATTTTAATATACTTGTACTATAAATACAACATCAAATATTCTTAGGTCCAGTGACCTAACCTAGAGAAGTATTGTTGCATGTTTCTCCGTGTTTTTTAATGTATAATACTAATTTTAGAGAACAAAATTTAGAAACTATTAATTAGCAGGTAAATAGATGATATTTATTTAGATTCAATATTTAAATTTAGTTTCAAATTGCACCACTAGAGAGTCGAGCGAATTCTGCGTTCGTTGCTTACTGACGTCAAGAAATAAATTTGTTTATTTGAAATATATATATATATATATATATATATATATATATATATATATATATATATCTCAAATACCGAGAACTTCTGAAAGCTAAAATATGAAACTGTATTTATATAAATATTCAGAAAAAAATTATTGTCATATGTTCCGAGTAAAAGTTCTTACAATATATTCAATTTTGTATAGGATCTTAAAATGCTATTCCACTGTAACCATATGTATACTATGCGAGGGAAATTTTTCAGCTACCTGAGACGGCGAAAGTTAAAATAAAACTTCTTCTTGATTAAATATATTCATCTCTATCATAATATTAATTTAGTAACTTTTCGATAATCCAATATATTTAAAAAACCAAAGTTATCATAATCAACATATTAATTCAAAATTTTATAGAAAATTGTAAATACTGAGGTTTGATATGAAGAAATATGTATGGATTCTAACAATGTGTTTTCCCTTATTATATGTACATATTTCATATTTATCTTGAGTTGAAATATTTTAAATAACAATACCTGCATATCAATTGGTTTTGGAACGGATTTCTGTGAGATCTAACTTAGGCCTTAATATTTAAAGAAATTCGAAAATCTTTTCGCAATTTCTGCTCAATGTAAAAACGAAAAGTTTCGATTATTCATATTTACCAATGAAAAAAAATATGTTGTACAAAAATATATAAAGTGTATAAATATTATTGAAGATAAAAAATAAATGTAAAAGATGAACATGGATGAATGTTTAGTGACTATGAATACATAATATCGGATACATGGATTTTGATCCATGAAATTTATAAATATAGAAGATATAAAAACTAATAAATAAATAAAGTTGTTATCCTTAGAATATAAATATACGAGTATATGTAAAACGAGATTTTGTAAGAAAATAACTGTACTCGCATGCACTTTGACAATATTTTCTGATTATAACTATTGTAATGAGATAAGAAAAAAGGAAAATCTTAAAATTACATGAATATATACTTCAATGAGTCTTAATTATTATTGTCAAGTCGATATTAAAATGTTAAATAAGTTAAACAAATTAAATACCAGGAATATCGATTAGTTACACAATTTATGCCTAGCTACAACAACAAGACTTAAAATTTAAGCAATACTTAAACAAAAAATTATAATCGAAATTTTGATCAATGTGTTAAACACACTAATGAAAATTTTGCGTACTTAAGTAAAAACGGAGGATCCTTCAAATTTGTGGTCCAGCTGCCATTATTTAGTGTACAATATTCTCAGTTCAATTTGCCTATTGGTAGATTATCAATTTTTTAATTCTTATCAATTTACGTTTTTGATAAGGAGTATTTTTATGGTATAATTTATTTTCATTTTCTTATTATTTCTTATTCAATTATCACATAAAGGATACACCTGCTATCCGGATAATCTGCGACAAATATTAAAGTACTCTATAAATCTCTATCATATATGTTAAAACACAACA
This sequence comes from Stenolophus ochropezus, assembly GCA_035578165.1. Lineage (NCBI taxonomy): Eukaryota > Metazoa > Arthropoda > Insecta > Coleoptera > Carabidae > Stenolophus > Stenolophus ochropezus. Next base: position 28,095,604 of record JAQOWZ010000017.1, read on the forward strand.
ATGTATTACGAAATTTTTAAATTTTATGATTTTTAACTAATATCTTCGACGTAGCATTATATAGTTATAATGAGTGTATCAATCTTTAACAGTTTGTTACGGAGGTAATTTCAAGTAAAATCTGTCATATGAACATATTTTATATTCCATGTAGTTTCGTACCTAAAAGAAATTAAAGTTTTATTAGTAGCATAGTAAATTTAAGAGTTCATTATCAAGTTACTGTAGAAAAACTTAATAAAACAATAGATAGCTATGCATAAACTGTCGAATTTTGTCGTATGTTATTAATTTAATTGTGGTAAGCCAATAGATCAGTTGACTGCAGTCGAATATGCAGATATATAATTTATGTTTATTGATATTGCAATGACAAGTAGTGGCGCCATGCGTCAAGAGAATAATAACGTACACATCAATAATGCCAACAAGATCAACAGTTTCACATAATTATAGTAGTATAGATACTGTTAGATACAATATCGATGCTGAAGAAAATGTGGTAGATATGGTACTTGATTATCCGACTATTAGTACTCGGCGTATTGCAGCTCAGTTAGACCTTTCCCATAACTCTGAAAACATTTTAGATCTACATCCATATCATTTTCAACGTGTGTAAACACTGAAGTCAAAAGATTATAAACAACAAGTAGAATTTTGCCACTGGTTACAACATAAAAATGTTGACATTCCAAATTTCCCATCAAAAGTGCTGTGGTCTTATGAAACCCAATATACCAAAGATGGAATGAATAATATTTACAACCGTTACCCTCGTTGGACTTTTTTTAATAATAGACATCAAGAATATGATTTTTTTTTAATAATAGGCATCATGAAAAGTTACAATATATATGCCACTTCAAAGAAGGCAACGCATGTGGTTTCAACATGATGGTGCACTCTCATTTGTGAAGCAAGTGACCGCTTGAATAAATTTAAACTATCCAGATGGATTCGAGGTCCTGTCGCATGACCAGCAATATCTCCAGATTTAAATCCTTTGGATTATTATCTTTGGGGACATTTTAAATAGCTCGCATACAGCGTGGATATAAACATTCCCGAACAGTTAGTGGAAACAATTACGGCAGCTTTAAATTAAATTCGTAATAATATTGATATAATTAGCGTGTATTAGTCTTTGAATTGTCGGTGTCAAGCCTGTATTTAAGATCAAGGAGCTCACTTTCAACATTTTTTTGTAAAATATAAAATAATATTACTTGTCTCTCGCTTGTTTTATTTTGTTTTTCTACTAGAACTTGTTAATACTGTCATAAATTTACTATGTCACTAAAACAACTTTAATTTCTTGTACATAAGTAATTAGATAGAATAAGACCTAGGTTCATAATGCCTTTTTTTACTCGAAATGGTCTCCCTAACAAACTGTTAAAAGATAAACAATCACGTATTTAACAACGCAGTATAATAAGCACATATCGTTAATACCAACCGATCTAACGTATATTATAATATTAATTTGTATATTTCTTAAATCTCATTACAATAAAAAATATTACTATTAATCAAATATTGTCAAAATCCAATTGATCAATTTTTGTATATCACGAGTTTAGACCAATTTAATAGGAGTAATCATTACCATGGTAAATTGATCTTCTCTTCCAATTACGTTATTATACCGAACAGAAATTGCAAGGAAATATGTGTATTTATAATATCTTAATAAACAAGAAAAGGATTTCACCCCAAGAGAAAAATGAAACTGTTTCCTCTCACGAACTGAACGCCTTACTATACTCTTGCGCCGATCCTACTGAATGATGTTTCGGAGGATGCGACGTACTAGGTCCCGCTCCTCCTGTAGAAATTGCTAAAGACTTCCCTCGAGGAGCAGATGGGTGGAACCATCGATAATATAAGCACATAAATATCAACGATAATAAGAACGTACAAACTTGCAGTATAACAGAACCGTAATACACAGAGGGGGCGCCTGATGAGTTGAATGTTACGCACCTAAACAGAAATATTTTGTTGTAGTCGTACATGATCACATCGTAGCAGTGTGTAAATCATGAATATTTATAATCTACTGTAACAATGATAAAAGCTCAGAACGTTACATAAAAAGTATCTGAGCTAGTTACTTGCATAAATAGTTATATTTTAATTTATACATCAAATAGTTATTTATGGTACAAGTGTGTTACATTACAGATAAGTCACGTGGGAAAAGTTTAGCTCACGAGGCCATTAGGCCGAGTGTGGTATTTTTTCAAGTGACTTAGGTAATTAACACACGTGTGCCATACAACATTTTATCCAACACATTTTAATTATTGATATAACATACATATAAGATTTTTGACAGATAGAATTTCGAAATGACATTTAGGAACAAAACAGTGTAGAGAAGGTTTTATAACGTAGTTACTATGATATGAACCAAAAAACAGTGAGCTAATATATTTAGCTCACTAATGACTTATGACCTACTTTATTTATCCAAAAACAGCATACTTATATCGTTATAATTACACGGTATTGGATAAAATAATAAAAATAACAAAAATTGAAAACAATGTTTAATATTTAGGTTTTATATAAAGTAGTAATATAATTTGAAGACAAATGGTACATAAGGTTAGTATTCACGAGTTAAAGCCTAAACCACAGACAAACATATACAGATGAACAGCCTAATGGCGCATTCTGTCTACAAAATTCGAAGTAGTTATCACGATTAAACTAGATGGCGTTAGTGCGGTAACTGCGGATTACATGCGCCCAGTTAAAGTTTCCCGAAACTTAAAATGACGTCTGTCTGTGGTTTCGGTAAACTACAACTGAGCGCATGTTACCGCACTAACGCCATCTAGTTTAATCGTGATAACTACGTCGAATTCTGTGGACAGAATGCGCCATTAGGCTGTTCATCTGTATATGTTTGTCTGTGCCTAAACATATTATTCAAATCACCAAGGGGAAAAAGAGGAATTAATGACATCATCACCTTGTCTGGTGAAATCGTGTGATTTCCGTAGTGCTGAACTAAATAAGGTATTAAAATATAAAATCTAAAAAGTAACCGGTACAGCTACTCGGTATAATAATAAAAACTACACAACAGTTTGCAATTGTATAGTTATAGTAATTTCATGTTTCAGAGAAGGGATATGTAACGTCAACGTTATAGGATCGTGGAAAAAGGCGGATAGACTGTCTCTATGTCCCAATCTACCTCTCTTCTTTCATGATTCTACAACGGTGACGTCACAGCATCCCTTCCCCAAATTTTTAATAATTATTTTCTCGTAACTTACGAATAACGAATCAATTTAATAAGATACGGATATTTTATTTTTTTGTCTAGTATCATGTATTTCACATATCCCATTATAGAACGAGATAAAAAATACACTATGTTGCATACAACATTTTTTCTACTACCGAAATATGAATAAAAAATAATTTATAAAATAAATAATAGTTATTTATGATATAAGTGTTAAAAGTGACATTTTATGAGTGAGTGGGGAAGTTTGAAACGAGGCGAAGCCGAGTTAACAAACCTCACGAACGAAATAAAATCACTTTTAACACAAATATCATACACTATTTTTCCTACGACCCTAGTTATATATTAGTAAATAAAAAATATAGAATGACATTTATGACAGGTTATGATGTATTTATTACGAACAACTGAGCATAAGTGCTGTTAAAAGTAAATTTGTTTTTTACTTTTAACACGTTGTCAATGACAACGTGTTAAAAGTATTTACTGTGTTATAAACTGTTATTTTTAACTTGCTAAGCAACCGTTAAAAAGACTATTTTTAACAGTGGTCGTAGGAAAAAAATATTAAATTGTGCATAAGACATTATAGTACCATAGTAACGAATGACAATATTGGGTGCTTTCCATTTACATGACTTATGAGTCGACTTGTGTCAACTCATGGTAACTCCATGTTGCTAATGGAACGGGTGTTTAAATTTTAAGTTACTGCTATTAAAACAATTATTATTATTAGACGAATGAATACATTTAGCTGCCCTTGTCGTATATGCACTTATGCCCTCTTTCGGATATTGTTTTGAATAAAGCGCCAGCTCCCTTAAGGCTGCCTGTTGAAGTGTTGAATTTGTAATTCTTATTGCATTTGAGAACTAGTGGAAAAAATGAATTAAAATTTTGATATGTAATATTAGGATACTGTATCTAGGGGAATATATATTTAATATATTATTTATTTATTTATTATCTCCGAAAATTGAAATGAAAATTATTATTAGCAAACTTAATAAAAAATGAAATGTATCAGATCCTAGAAAAAAAAAGAACAAATTCTTTCACATCAAAGTTTTTAAATAATTATGTCTCATTTTGCAATGTTATAACAATTACTATTTTCCCATAAGAGAGGTCGTAGTACATGAAAAAAAAACTACTTTCCTCGTAATATGGTGAGTCAATTGAGTTAAATACGTAGCTTCACTTAAAAGTAAACACTATTGAGATAGATAATTGCTTGCACTTATCGCAATAAACGCAGCAAGTGGAAGGTGTCGCCAAAATGGAAAGCACATGCGTCAACACAAGTCAACTTCTGTCAACTTTCGTCGCTAAACGAAAAGCATCCATGAAAATTAGATGTTAGAACGCAACACTCAAGTCAAACAAATAAAAATGTTTTAACTATTCGGTTTAATAAAAATTATTACACACATTTCATTTACAGTGTACAGTAACATTTCTTAATAAATATTTATTTATATACAGAGTGTTTTAGTTCCCTGTGTCCAGAAGATATTTCCTAAATTAAAAATATTCGAGAAAAGTGTTTCAAAAAGAACGTATTCAGTATTATGTGTTTCATATAATAGAATTAATAGTATATTATACACCAAGGTTGAGAAGATTATCATTATTGACCTAGCGAGCGCCAAGTTGTGTCCCGAGGTGCGAAGAAACTGAATGATATAATATATTATCCTACTAAAAAAATAATATTCATAATTCCATTCCATCTATGGCACAACATTTATTTGACCATTTAATTCGACATATTTCATATTGCTTAAACAATATAATAAATTAAGTATCGAATATTTTCCAAAAAAGGTAGAATGTTCTTTAAATATTTACAATAAATTAGGAAAATGGAAAAATAGATAAATTGAAGGCCTGGATTTTTAAATTAAAAATACTTAGGAAAACACGTAAGCAGATTACATCAGTATGTACTGTATATTTTGAAGAACATGGCTACTTTTGGAGAAGTTAGTAAATAAACGTATTTAATTTATTATATTAGCCTTTGTTATATACAATATTTCCAATTGTTTTATAGATTTCCTGAAATATACTAGAAACAAACATAAAAAGATAATGAAGCTAAATAAAAGTAATATTTTCAAACAAATTTCATAAAAAACTCATTTAAATTGTATAATAGTTATTTATGGTACAAGTGTGTTACATTACAGATAAGTCACGTGGGAAAAGTTTAGCTTACGAGGCCATTAGGCCGAGTGTGGTATTTTTTCAAGTGACTTAGGTAATTAACACACGTGTGCCATACAAAATTTTATCCAACACATTTTAATCATTGATATAAAATACATATAAGATTTTTGACAGATGGAATTTCGAAATGACATTTAGGAACAAAATAGTGTAGAGAAAGTTTTATAACGTAGTTACTATGATACGAACCAAAAAACAGTGAGCTAATATATTTAGCTCACTAGTGACTTATGACCTACTTTATTTATCTAAAAACAGCATACTTATATCGTTATAATTACACGGTGTTGGATAATAGTTATTTATGGTACAAGTGTGTTACATTACAGTTAAGTCACGTGGGAAAAGTTTAGCTCACGAGGCCGTTAGGCCGAGTGTGGTATTTTTTCAAGTGACTTATAATTAACACACATGTGCCATACAACATTTTATCCAACACATTTTAATCATTGATATAAAATACATATAAGATTTTTGACAGATAGAATTTCGAAATGACATTTAGAAACAAAATAGTGTGAGAAGGTTTTATAACATAGTTACTATGATACGAACCAAAAAACAGTGAGCTAATATATGTAGCTCACTAGTGACTTATGACCTACTTTATTTATCTAAAACCAGCATACTTATATCGTTATAATTACACGGTGTTGGATAAATAATTTTATCTACTGTCACACTATAATGAACTCATTAATATGCAAGTTATTGTATGTGATGTGTGTCATTAATGAAATCTTGTATAAAACAAACCAAATCTTGTATAAAACAACAATGTAAATTAAATGGCACTATCATTATTAAACGATTTCTATTAACAAATGAAAAACATGTTTTGACACAATGGTCTTGTACAACACCCGTTAATACAACCAACGATACAGTATCTTAAAAAATATACTACAAATTATCGTACATTTAGATTTTGTACAATATATTTTAAATGAGAGAAATTTGTACATTAGTTTTATTTTTCAAATTGGTAATATTGTTCGTTGTCAGCACTGAGGAATACTGAACCCAATATATAAAACTCGGGCAGATGACGTCACAATATGGAGGCAAACAGCTGATTGGTAGTAACATGCTTGGTGGCAAGCATATGACAGATCAGAGCGAATGAATGTTTATCTTTCAGTTTAAGAACGCTACTTACTTTATTTATATGAAAAACATAATTTCATTAGTTGAGTAAGTATTTTATATTGATTTAAAGTTTTGTAATAGTTTTATATTATGAATATACTAAAAAAATAAAAAATGCCGATAACCTGCTGCGTTGTTGGTTGTGGTAGCAGGTCGGGTAGATATAAAATTACATTTTTTCGAATTCCGAAAGGAACCGATAGTAGATGACAGGAAAATGAATTATAAAATGAGAAGACGACAAGCTTGGATTTAAGCAACAGGACATGCAGATTTACATGACAGTTAGAAAATGATCCATCCACATTTAAAAAACTTATATGCATCTAAACCTTTATACGCTTTGAATTCTTCATTTTTGTATGCACTTTTTTCACAATTATATACAGGGTGTTTGGCGAAAGGCCGGCACCCAGAATATTTCGTTTATTATAAGAGATACAGAAAAATGTTACGGAACAAAATTATACTAGTCAAAGAGACTCATAAAATGATTTTAGTAAGAATGTTGTGTCACTTCCGGTTTCAGCGGAAGTGTGTACAACTTTGATTCTAGCATAGGGATCGGTATTATTATATTTTTTTTCGGAATGTACATAAAATTACACTTTATTTTTAAAATATTTACTAATAAAAATTCATAAAAAAAACACCATAGCCACCTATTTGAGATTTTGTTACCTGAAACCAAACAAATGTCAAAAAATAGTAGATCTACCTTTCCTGACGATGTAATGGTAGAATTTGTTATATTTGACAAATTGTGCAGAAAATGACAGCGGCCATTTTGAGTACTTTTAATTTTAATTTTGTTTATTATATTTAGTAAGAGTTTTTGTATTTTGTTGATTGTTATAAGCTTTTTTAAACATAATTTTTTTCGTTAATTACCTTTAGTTGTAAGTACATAAATTTGAAAATAAATTGTCGCCATTTTGAAATGGTTGAAGTAAAACTATAATATTTTGATATCATTGTAGAACTAGTTTTATGTACATTCTGAAAAAAAATATAATAATACCGATTCCCTATGCTAGAATCAAAGTTGTACACACTTCCGCTGAAACCGGAAGTGACACAACATTCTTACTAAGATCATTTTATGAGTTCCTTTGACTAGTATAATTTTGTTCCGTAACATTTTTCTGTATCTCTCATAATAAACGAAATATTCTGGATGTCGGCCTTTCGCCAAACACTCTGTATATCATAATATGTTATTTGAGGTAAATTCTTCACATCCGTTACCAATTTATTTTTATCAATCGTGGTCGGATCCACATTATTTAATAATGATATTTTTTCTAAATAACGTTTCTTCGCTTCATTTTTATGAGTATTAAAATATTTACTCAACATATCTATAACTAAAAACGACACTAACAGCTAAACAGGTGTTACTTCAATGAAAATCATATGCAAACAACACTTCTCTTGCCTACCAATCAGCTGTTCAGCGCCATGTTTCATGACGCATGTGCCCGAGCCTTATTGTTTGCCTGTGTTGCTGTGTGCCTTGGGTATTTTTTCAATCATCGGTAAAAAAATGAATTACATACATTATTGTAGATTTAAGGATATTTTATCATTTAGGCTTCGTTATTTTAGACTAAATTGATTTTATAACGGATGAAGAAGAAATTTCTTCACCTCCCAGAAGTACCTCATATAGCAAACAATATAACCTCAAATTTGCTGTCTATTTAACTTTTATGCATTCATTACGATTAAGTCACTCGCTATCGCTCATTCCTTAAATCCCGTAACTCATACATAAAAGTACTTCTTAACACACTAGTACCATAAATAACTATTAACTTAAATCATTCTTGTATACTCGTGTATCTGCACTATAACCAGTGTAACCACTATTTCCAGTTTTCGGTTAAATAATGCCAAAGTTTGTTGACAACAGGATATTTGAAATATATTTTTATATTCTTATTATTCAAAATATCACATAATAAAATATATCCATCATCTATAAATTCTTTCCATCCATATACACATTTAAAATATTTTTTAATTTCAGCATCATTGAACTAATTATTGTATAGTAAAGACAAAAAATTTAATTCAAAAAGAATATCAATTAATATTAATAACTACTGGGAAAAATCCTTAGACTTCCGTAGAAGTTAGTTAATATACATATACTAATATACTTATATAATTTATTACTTATTACACTTTATTATATACAATATTAAAAGTTAATGATACTAAATAAAACTGATATTCGCAAACAAATTTCTTATAAACTCATTTAAATTTCTGTAAATAATTTTAACTTAATCATTCTTGCATACCCTTGTTTTTGCACCTTACAGGTTCCTTCGGTATTGTGCAAATTTTCAGTAATGCCATAGTTTGTTAACAAGAGAATATTTGAATTATCTTTTTATATTTTTATTACTTAAAATGTTAAAATGCCACCTAATAAAATATATTCAACATCTACAAATTCTTCTCATTCGTACACACATTAAAATATTCTTTAATCAGCTTTACTGAACCATTCATCGTATAATACAGACATAAAATTTATTTCAAAAAGAATACCAATTAATATTAATAACTACTGGGAAAAATTATTATATTTTCTTTAAAAAGAATTTCAAACTTCGTTTCAAGTTCTCAAATGATGCAGAGAAATCAAATGATTTATATACCACTACTGTAACCGTTTAAAATAAACCGGTAACCGATATTTTGAACGAAAATTGCGAACTTTAACCGTAATTTTAACCCACATTTTTAAGGCTGAAAATGTCGGTAACCGTTAACCAAAAAAAATAAACCGGTTTTAGCGAATATTAACCTGTATTTTAATATCATTCAGCGAGAATTTTTTAAAATATTTTTTTATATCTGTGTTATTTATTTTTATTTGAAGATGAGTCATGACAGTTTTATCAATTAACATTTTATTGGATATTCATAAAAGTAGGTAGTCTCTTTATCGGCATTAGGCAGGTCTACAATGGGGAAGTTTAGTCTGGTTGAAATTACATGTGAAATATCTTTAAGTCGTAAGTATATGAATAATTATAACTTAAAATGTAATTGAAAGTTAAAATGTTGCCAATTATTTATAATTAATGATTTATCTTCGAGTCACACTGACGTCACAAGTGAGTTATGCGCTTGCGCAGAAGGGATGGTGAGACCTGACTTTTTGAACGTAGGTTGTATTTTGAGGCATTACACTCTCTGTTGCCATGGGAACCCAGCGCGCGCTGGTTAAGATAGACGATACGTTCTCCGCGATCAACACTGACCTCATTTTTGCATAAAACTTCATTTTTTGAGAATTCTAGGCATCTTTGGGTGAAATAAAATGTAGAATATCACTTTTGAGGGCAATCTTGATAAAATAAAAAAAGTACGCTAAACTTCCCCATTGAAAAGTGACCTGCGTTTTTGTAAAGGTATTACGGGAATTTTTGTGGATATTCATTAATTAAATGCATTCTTTTATTTCTTATATTTTTTCAGATGCTAATGTTTTTATTATTTTTTTAAATTCATTTTTCTATTTATTTTTTGAATAAATTTTTATAATTACTTTTTTTTTAATTATTTTTCCATTATATTTTAACCGATATATTAACCGGTTTAAACCGGTTTCCAATTTTTAAAAACCGGTTTTCGAACCAAAACCATTATTATAAAGTTCTCTATAAGGGTTAACCGTTAACCAGTATTTTTTTTCGGTTACATGTCCTGACTGCTACAAAAACAAATATCTTAATATCTAGCTTAATCAGAGTCACCTATAGTCTTACATAGCAATAGTTATTTACGTGGCCAGGGGTGTAAGTTAATCTTTACAGGGCGAGCTGAAAATTTGTGAGGCAAGCGACGATTATATTATTTAAAATTTGATAGAAATAAGAATACTGAGAGAAAAACAATTGAAAACAAAAAAATATACATAAATAATACATTTATGTAGTAATCAGAATTTTGAACAATATTTATAAATATATATCTTCTTCAACTTTTCGTTTTTTCTATCAAATTTAAATCGAAATATAATAAATTTTCACTAGCACTATTCTCAATATTTTTGTTATGTAAGTCTATAAGTGTAAATTAAGAAAAAAATATTTTTTATTGCTATTATTTGAAACACCTGAATAAGTTTTATTTGAAAAAAAATCTTTCATATTTTTAATTTAGGAAATATCTTCTGGGCACTCTGAATTAACCACTCTGTATATAAATAAATATTTATTAATTTATTTTCAAAATATTTTCGACAATAAGCTCACCCCTTGTTATATTACCCTTGCCAGTAAAATTAACAGAATTTGTATATTACTTTGCAAAGCTTGTTTGCTTTTCACGCATCAGCGCGTGCGTAATAAATATCGTTACTTTGTATGAATTTTATCACTGGTTAATGTACCTATTTCTGTTACAGCTGTTTATACCGCTTTATAACATATACGAGAATGAGATGAAGAAGGATATATACCATGCGTATACGACAAAGATGTTGGATTTACGTTTATTATAATAAAAAATTTTAAGGAGTGAAAAGACGTCATAGACCCAATAAGAAACTTGTAAAAATAAATGAGAGATGTTTATATTTAGAACGATGAGAAGAAAAAAATGTTACTACAAGAATGGTACGTAGTAATAATACTTAAATTATTTTTCCTACGACCACTGTTAAAAATAGTATTTTTAACGGTTGCTTAGCAAGTTAAAAATAACAGTTTATAACACAGTAAATACTTTTAAAACGTTGCCATTGACAACGAATTAAAAGTAAAAAACAAATTTACTTTTAACGTCTTGTGTTCAGTAGTTCAGTTGTTCATAACAAATACATCATGACCTGTCATAAATGTCATTCTAATGCTTAGTTTTTATTTACTAATAGGTACATAACTGTGGTCGTAGGAAAAATAGTGTACGATATTTGTGTTAAAAGTGATTTTATTTCGCCTCGTTTCATAAACTTCCCTAGAGTAGACGCAAAATCTCGTGGCCCTGCGCGCAAAGCGAAATTCATCATTGTAGGCCGGCCACTGACTATTGTACAAGACAAAAACATTGACTTGTAAAATTTCTCATTTATCTTGTAGCGTTCGTACGGTGCAGGTCTCTAGAGTTGTTATTGATGTATTTTTTTTTAATTTTGTATCTGACAAGTTATTCAACTTAATAGATAAATAAAATAAATTGACCAACGTTTTTAAGTTAGTTAATAAAATATGCGTCCCACCACATTTTCTATCTAAAATAACCCCGCCCATGCGCGGAGTTGTGCCACGAGATTTTGCGTTTACTCTACTCACTCATAAAATGTCACTTTTAACACTTATATCATTAATAACTATTTCCTACGACCACTGTTAAAAATAGTCTTTTAACGGTTGCTTAGCAAGTTAAAAATAACAGTTTATAACACAGTGAATACTTTTAAATCGTTGTCATTGACAACGAATTAAAAGTAAAAAACAAATTTACTTTTAACACTTGTGTTAAAAAGGAACTAAATCTAGTTACCTGTCATAAATGTCATTCTGTAATGCTTAGTATTTATTTACTAATACATAACTAAGGTCGTAGGAAAAATAGTGTATGATATTTGTGTTAAAAGCGATTTTATTTCGTTCGTGGCGTTTGTTACACACGGCTTCGCCTCGTTTCAAACTTCCCCACTCACTCATAAAATATCACTTTTAACACTTATATCATAAATAACTATTAAAGTGAAACATACTATTTTTCATGACATTTCATTTTATTTTTTATTTAAAAATAATTGCAGTGTATTTTTTTCAACATATGTTGACTACGACTTGAAAATGTTTACGTCATAATTTTATATGTCATATCGATCGATCGAATTGTCAAATTATGTACAAATAATTTTTGTTTGTTTCGTTTGAGTCGTATTGTACCTTGTGATTGTTCGTTTTTGTGTTAAAAGCTATCATAGCTATGTTTTTATTTTTATAAATTGTGCATTTGTAGAGAGAAATCGATTTGGAATAAATTAATGCACTTATAAACGCTGTATTTCATGACATAATTTTTCTATAAATATTGATTACGTCTCTTCACTCCTCAAAAATTTTTACTATAATAATTCTTGCAACAAAAATTGATGATGTGGGGATCAACTCGGGGAAACCGACAATACATACCAGGTGTCTACGTTTTTCGTTACATGTATAGGAAATTCAATGGTAAAAGTTTCATTTCATACTAATGTTAGCACAAAAGTTTACAATTAATGTTTAGAATTAAATTGTGCATCCAATGAGCCTCTTTTTAATGATACGTGATGACCACCAGTAAAATAATTATATTCTTTTAATTGTTATGGCTAGTTTATGATGAATTGAATTTATAAATTTAGATTTATAAATATAAATTGTACATATCTGCCTTTACTGGTTCACGATGAGTTTAAGAAATTTATGATTAAGAATTTTCATTTAAAATACCACAAAATTTTACACTCTTAAATGTAAATTTGTATATGCGTCCAATCATAGCATAGTATTTCAAATAATAATTATAAAAAAAAAGCAATTGTTAAAAGTGCAATAATATTACTTAAACACAATTAAGCTTGCTTAAATAGGGAACTTTTTTATTTATATAATCTGTTTAAAAACTAGGAGTGAACGCTGTAGCCATATTTACACTGTGACAGATCGCAATATAGTTTGACGCACACAACACTTGTGAAATATCCCAAATGAATACAAAATACAATAATAACGTGCTAATAACAATAAACTTAAAATACTGATCACCATGAAACGAAACCTAAAACACTCTCTGACACGACAGCTGATGTAACAAATATCGTTGAATGTAAAACTGGCGATACTTCAGCCAATCAGAAGTATTTATTTTAGAGCGCCAACTTCAGTTCACTCCTGCTAGTTATGAAATATAGTAAATCTTTCCATTATTTTTATCTTAATAAAACCAAAGTAAGTATTAAAAGAACACAAACTGTCAAATTCAAACAAAGGAAAACATATGTTATTTGTTTTATATTGCATGTCACTCTGTAAACAGCTTCAAGATGGAAATTTTAATTTACCTGTATATCGTGACAGGATCGTCGTACATCTTTAAAAAGGGGCTCATTGGATGCACATTTTAATTCTGAAGTAATGATATGTTACCTACCATTGAATTTGCTATATAACAAAAAATTGGACACCTGTTAAAAGTTGTATCATAGACTAGACGGCAATAGTTTTGTTATAGATAGTTTCAACAGGATTTTTTTAAAGACGGTACTCTATCCCTTTCCCGCAACATGTGCTGATTTAAGTGGCACACTCACCGTGTTGGTCAGGTCAGAAAGTTCAGATCTATCTGAACTGAACTGAATTGATTTTAGTGATATGACATAATCTGACAAGCAAAACGAACAGCACCATATAGTCTCTGGAAATTTGACAACTTGAAAATCTGATAAAACGATAAGTGGAATATATTTTATATTTCTCCGAATTATGACGATATTTATTATTTATTTAATTTAACAGGACAGAGGACCTACAGCTTATAGTGGGTTCCGAACCACTCGGACACAGCGGTATATATTTTTGGTCACAGGTTTGTTGTCACTGGAATTTGAACCCCAGATCTCACACTCCACTCGGCGAGTCGAAGCGCTCTAACCAATGAAACCATCACTGCCCTATACGATATATTAGTAACAGAAATTCTTTCTACAGATTTTACAAGAAAAATAATACTATTTACTTTTTCTTCAAACAATACCATCTGACCTAACTCCGTGAAAGTATACCATCTTATAATTAAATTGTTAATTATTAATATTTTTAATGTATTATTGTTACTATGGTCTATAATTATAATATAGGAATTGAAAACTAATATTTTTTGAGGAATATGGGAAATATATGGTAGGCTTTCGTATTTAATTTTTATTACAAATAGGGATTTCCAATACAACGCCTTTTTAAAATATATATTCTGCATATCAATTTTGGTCGTGAGTATATTGTAATAAAACTAAAATAATATGTAATTGTTGAATACTTTATTTAAAAATTGAAATTAAAATTTTATTTAAATGGCCTTGTGACGTCATTCCCCTGATCAGTGTTGCCAACTATAAGTATATAAATTTTAATTTCACCGGTTCGCAACACTGCCCCCGATAGCTAGCTTCATATACCTATTAGTAATATACCGCTGATCCTCCGCGATACATACGTTCAACAAAGCGTAATAGAGATATATCTTGCATCTCACACAGCTGTTACAGTGCACTTGGTGCGCATGCTCAACACGCAAGAAGATAGGGTTTCAATGGCACATTTAATATTTAAAATATAATAAATAATAAATATAAAATTTCTATATTTATTTATTTTATTTAAATATTAAATGTGTCTTTGAAACACTATATTCTTGGGTGATGAGCATGCGCACCAAGTGCACTGTAACAGCTGTGTGCGATGCAAGATATATCTCTATTACGCTTTGTTGAACGTATGGCAATTACATTGGGAAGATAGAGGATCAGCGGTATATTACTAATAGGTATATGGCTAGCTTCATGTGATAAAATGACAGTACAAGCTCGATTTCATTTGGCGCGTATTTACTTGTTTGACGCCTGTTGAATCACGTGCGTTGTAACTGGAAAAAATACCATTTAACAATCTGATTTATAATATATCATTATTTATCGGCTTACGAATAATGTAAAATCATAGCAGATTGCGCGTGTGTTTTTATCATCAGGAACCGATAAATATATCTTCTTCGGATTATTGTTTGAATTGTTTTTGCAAACAGGTATAAAACAATACTTAACAATAATAGCCACAAGGAAAATTGCAAGTCTAAAAGAAGCGATAGCAAGAAAATCTAAATAATATTCATTCATAACTAAAATAAAATACTTTATGTATAAGTACATTCTTTTTTCATTAAATATTATTATAAATTCAGTACCTGATATTTATATCCTGCCTGGATTTCAAAATATATGAGAACACACACACGTGGTAACTGGTAAATGCATCTATCGAAAGCATGAATCACGAAAGCAGGTTATGTTTATATTCAATGTTTGAATTTACGCGGTACTCGTAGCCTAACTTCACTTCAATTTTTTAGCTACTTATAGTTCTATCTCATAGCGCACATGGACTATCTTTTTCTAGTCAGGGGAATGACGTCACACCCATTGTCCGTAAACTTTATTAATTTTTTTCTCGGATACTATCAACTTTTTGGAAAAATAAAAAAATATGGGTCCAATATTTTGTTTTAAAGTTTATCATATAAAAAAATCAAAAAAACTTGGAAACCCCTATTGACGACGTTTCGGTTCTATAGTTAGAACCATCTTCTGCTCAAAATAATCAAGTTACAATTGTTTAAAGTTATGATACTTAAAAATAGTCTTATTATAATTACATATATTTTTTAATTTAAAAATCATATCGTCAACAATGACATTGGAGAATCAAATGAAACTAAATCTCGGTTTTGTCCTTATGTTTTACCAAAATTTAGACTTTCTTACGTATCTTGTATAATTATATGATTTAAGACAAAAAATACATTTTCACTTACCATACCACAAGAGCAGCTGTATTTTCCATAAAACAGACAAGATAATACGCCAGGTAGCTGTACCTGGTTGGTCCGTCTCTAGGTGCTATGAAGGCTAGAACATAGGCCAGTCCCAGAGCTGTACTCAATAGTAATTCCTCACATCGGCTAGCACATACTGCAGTCTGTGCTTGACCCAGGGCTAACCAGGCCCCCATGACTGCCCAGTGAAGCAATCCAACCGCTCCAAACCATACGGGCCGCACTGATGCTAGCAGAGACAATGCTAGAACTCGAGACACTAAAAAGAACGTATTATTCATTTCATGTATGATATACATGGTAGTTACTCGATACCCGAACATCCCAACATAGGGATTTAACATGTAAAATAATATTTTCGTAATTTCCTGTTTCCTTCATTATTTCAGGTGAAAAAGCTTCAAATAACAGTTGCAGCAATAGTATATTACTATACAAGTTTTATAAGACGGTATATTGCGCCATGAGTAGTCTAAACATTAATTGTAAAAACACGAATAGAACAATACGTAGTATAAAACGAGTATAATATACTATTTTTTATAATTTGCTACACTTATTTAATAAAAATCTTAAAAATGTCAATTAAAAATATAATGCGTGAAATATGATAACTCTGTTGAATGAAGTTGGGCACATTTTGTCAAAATTCATTTAAAATATTGTGAAAATTTTAACAAATCAGTAAGTTATGACGGACGAAATTTTAATATCCTTTTAAATTAGTTTTGTTTATTCGGTTTTCATACTCAAAAATAATATAAATTGTATTAAAAAACTTTTAAATATTATAAATTTGACATTTAAAGAGGGGTGCACTAGAAGTAGGTACCAACCCAAGTAACACAGACTGACGTTCGACCAAAAATCGACGTTATTAGTATCGTAATTGTGGACGTCATTTTGACCAGGCTATATATGACGTTAAAACCACGAAGTTATGACGTCTCTTTTTAGTAACATCCAAGTCGCTTTTTGACGTCATATTTAAACGCCAATATACTGTGAATGTAACATCCTATAATTGATCGACTGTCGACCAAAAATCAACGTAGATAAATGTAGTAATGTTTTAAGTCATTAAATAACGGTGATTAATAACGTTGCTGTGACTGATATATTGACGTTTTAAATTAGTGTACAAAATAACAGAAATATTAATAAGTTTTAAAAAAGAATTTTAATGTACTTTAATTATTATAGTTTTATTTGAAAAGATAAGAAATAAATAAAAACTAATAAATTTGGATTGTTAAACCACAACCTATAATAAGTAAACTCAAAACGAGCCGAAACGGGCCTGTTCAGAAAAGACAAGAACGCGTGTTGCTCCCTTGTTGTATAATGTAGTATTTTAGGGTATGTACAAAAAACAAAAATATAATCCGTACACTTTTATTCTATATTCACAAAAAGTATCATAAATGTTTATTATTGAGTAATATAAAAATCATACATTTGCCAATGGGGGTTTCCAACACAACGCCTTTTTAAAATATATATTCTGCATATCAATTTTGGTCGTGAGTATATTGTAATAAAACTAAAATAATATATAATTGTTGAATACTTTATTTAAAAATTGAAATTAAAGTTTTATTTAAATGACCTTGTGACGTCATTCCCCTGATCAGTGTTGCCAACTATAAGTATATAAGTTTTAATTTCACCGGTTCGCAACACTGCCCCCGATAGCTAGCTTCATGTGATAAAATGACAGTGCAAGCTCGATTTCACTTATATCCTGCCTGGATTTCAAAATATGTGAGAACACACACACGTGGTAACTGGTAAATGCAACTATCGAAAGCATGAATCACGAAAGCAGGTTTTGTTTATATTCAATGCTTGAATTTACGCGGTACTCGTAGCCTAACTTCACTTCAGATTTTTAGCTACTTATAGTTCTATCTCATAGCGCACATGGACTATCTTTTTCTAGTCAGGGGAATGACGTCAAACCCATTGTCCGTAAACTTTATTAATTTTTTTCTCGGATACTATCAACTTTTTGGAAAAATAAAAAAATATGGGTCCAATATTTTGTTTTAAAGTTTATCATATAAAAAAATCTTGGAAACCCCCATTATTGTATCTACATTAATTTTTGTTGAAGTTTTATCTACATTTTCAATAAACGAACAGTGTACTAATTTTGAAGATATTGGTTTTTTATAAAAAGGATCTGTAATTTTATATTGATGGACATAAATAGAATCATTGTCAATATAAAGATATTTTAAGCAGTATTTAATTTTAAAAAGTAGGGCCGAGGTGGTCTCGAACCAGGTCTTGTAGATTATTTATATTATGAATATGCCCTCTTAACCACTCGGCTATGGAGCATTTTGTTTTAGACGTTTCTTATTCGAAAATATGAAGGATAACCTTCAAAATACAATTTATTTTATCAAATATTTCAGTTAGAAAAGGCCATATTACACAACATTTGGTTTTATTGGATGTAAAATTAAGAAATCTAACTAACGATACCATATACACCCGATTTTATTTAGCGGGAGAGATGGAAACAGCAAAAAACTGTTTTCCCATGTTATTTCCCTATGTCAAGGTTTTCAGTATTCACCCTGTATACGTCATACAGCGTAAATAATGTTCGTTAAATTTCCGTCAGGTTTACATTACATACAACGTTTATTTAAATCTGTTTTCAGACGTCTAAAAAATCGTCAAACTGACGTCAAAAATATATGTCAAACAGCTCCACGCATAGACGTGGTATTGTAGGTCCTATGACCAGAAATATGTACGTCTAAACTACGTCGAATTTGGTCGAATGTGTTGCTTGGGAAGTTTACAACAATAAAAATACGAAAAACTGTTTAACAATATGTTATATTATTAAATTGTTTTCGATATAGCAATAGGACAATTGTTAACGCAAAGTATAAAAATTTAATTTTACGTACATTGTACCTTCAGGTTTAAAATGACGTAAATTACCCCAAATAATGCGGTAGCAATGGAATTGAAACAAAAATCAACATATGTTTAACGGTTTTTCTTTCAAGCGTTAGTTTATTTTTATTATTATTTGTAATTACTGTTGAAGTGAACAATATTACATAAAATTTTGAATTTAAAAAATTAAAATTGTTATATTTTTAACGTTACTTGACAGATTAACAGTAACACTTGTTAATTCAACGCCTACCGCTATTTTTGAGCTAATTTTGGTCATTTTCATAAATAATTTATGAGGTAGCAAGCCACGCAATCGTATATTGAACAAGAACAGAAAGTCGCTTATTTCCTCCAAGATGTAAAAGTTTCGGCACGGCACGAAGTCGAGTGCTTAAATCACACAAGACACAATATGGGAAATAGGTGATACTGCAGGAGTGGCACACTATACATTTTCTACAAGCATGCTATTGTATATTACAGAAAATAAACAACCACGAAAGCTATTTGACATAAAGAGCAATATAGCGTAAATATATTTACGTAGAGCATGCGCAGTTTCGGTAATTATTTTGTGAAATGTAATTTCTCACACCGCATATGCGCAGTGTTAGCAAATACTATGAAAAATGATTTTTCACCCTTTAACCTACGATGGGGGTTTCCAAGATTTTTTGATTTTTTTATATGATTAACTTTAAAACAAAATATTGGACCCATATTTTTTTATTTTTCCAAAAAGTCGATAGTATCCGAGAAAAAAATTAATAAAGTTTACGGACAATGGATTTGACGTCATTCCCCTGACTAGAAAAAGATAGTCCATGTGCGCTATGAGATAGAACTATAAGTAGCTAAAAAACTGAAGTGAAGTTAGGCTACGAGTACCGCTTAAATTCAAACATTGAATATAAACATAACCTGCTTTCGTGTTTCATGCTTTCGATAGATGCATTTACCAGTTACCACGTGTGTGTGTTCTCATATATTTTGAAATCCAGGCAGGATATAAATATCAGGTACTGAATTTATAATAATATTTAATGAAAACTTATACATAAAGTATTTTATTTTAGTTATAAATGAATATTATTTAGATTTTCTTGCTATCGCTGCTTTTATATTTGCAATTTTCTTTGTGGCTATCATTGTTAAGTATTGTTTTATACCTGTTGCACTGTCATTTTATCACATGAAGCTAGCTATCGGGGGCAGTGTTGCGAACCGGTGAAATTAAAACTTATATACTTATAGTTGGCAACACTGATCAGGGGAAAGACGTCACAAGGTCATTTAAATAAAATTTTAATTTCAATTTTTAAATAAAGTATTCAACAATTACATATTATTTTAGTTTTATTACAATATACTCACGACGAAAATTGATATGCAGAATATATATTTTAAAAAGGCGTTGTATTGGAAACCCCCATTGTCGAAAATACGCAACTTTATAGTTTTACAAAGTATGAGAAATGTGCCAGTTTTCAGAGTGGTCTTAGAAAAAGTTAATTTTGCTTATTGATTCAGAAGGGGAATTTGATGCTCTATAACAGTTATTCAAAGCTTTTTTACATAAAATAATTAGGAAGCAGGAAATTACGAAAATATAATTTTACATGATAAATTCTTCTTTGGGTGTTTGAGTCAACACCCGTATATGGAGATTCATATTTTTTGTATATGAAGATATAATTGTGTACATTCCGATAGCTATATTGAAAATCAGTGTTTGGTCACCATAGAACTGCCAGCTATTATCGAATATGTACCGTCTATTTCCCGGAGTCGATATTTACGTCATGTATTATATCCATAAACTACTTTTCGCGACGAATCAAAATGAACCAACTACATCTAACTAGACAAAACTTCACTTTGTTTATTATGTTTTCGGTAAGCCAGACAGAGAAAATAGATATAGACATATGTCCACAGGTATTATTTGAATATTATTCACTAAAGGCGCCCGTGCTCTTAAAAATGACATTAGAATTGGAAGTTATAAATTTATGTTTAAAAAAAAATCAAATATAACGCGTTATTGACAAAACAAAAATTAAAATGACGTTTGTCTGTAGTTTCGGTAAATTTTAACTGGGCGCATGTAATCTGCAATTACCAAACTAACGCCATCTAGTTCAATCTTGATAACTACTTCGAATATTGTGGACGAAACGCGCCGTTTGGCTGTTCATCTGTTTTGAGTTTGTCTGTGACTATATATAGAACCTGGTTCATATTTGCTCCGTCGCGAAAAATCGCATCATGTAATTCAAATCGTTGTTGGTGAAGGGGGATTGATGACATCATCTTGTCGGATGAAATCGAGAGATTTCCGAAGTAAAAGGCAAAACTGACAGTACTATATACAAATATAAATATTGATGAAACATACAAAATAGTTGTGGAGTAAACTAACAAAACTACCAATACACAATGAAACACAAATTGTCGACGCCAAATAAATAATAAAAGCCACGAATGATATACGACATTCAATTTTTTTTTAAATATTTGAACATATCTGTTACAAAAGTTACACTACTGTTTCTATTTAATTTTTGTCGTTGGTTAGACGCAGATAGCATATAATACCCCTTTTATTTATGTCACGCGTTTACGATGCAAGATGCAAGATAATTTTAATAATTCTTGGAGCAGACATTGATGATGTGAAAATCAACTGCGGAAAAAAAGAACTGAAAGTGGCAGGTCGGTCGGTCGGAGGAATAAAGAGATTTCAGCCATTTCTCATTGCTGGCCATATGCATTTCAAAGTGCATAATGTTTATTACAGAGAAAAATAAGATAGAGTTTTTCACATTGCTTCTGCACGTCCTATAAAGGAAGGCTAAGCAGTTTTAAGGCAGGACATGTATTGCTTTGTGGAATAAAAAAATATGGACCAGTTATAATACTAGAATCTTTTTTACAAATCAGTCATTTGAGTGAAGCTACAGTTCCTCATAACAATGAAATTTTATTAAATTGGGATATAATTAATTGGAAAGCAAAATGTAGTTGTAAAGACGGATTTGGAAGCAAATACAAATATATTATTGCATTTTGTTGAATAAAAAATATAATTAGGATATTAGTTTATTTGTTAATGGATTTGTATATTACACTTTTTAAATATCGCTTTTTATCATAATGACGAACTGAAATCAATGATGTTATAAAAAGTTACTTATATTTAAAATGCTACTGATAACTTTCGCGGATGAAAATTATTTGGTAAAAAAATGACTGGAACAGACACATTCTTTTAGTTACTGTTTTGCAAATTCGAAGTGCAATTGCTTTGGATGTTATTTTGTCTCTTGGGATATAGTTTAAAACTTACAGTTTTTGACTTGAAATTACTGCATTGTAATATATATGGCATTTATTTGTCATTACTTAAACTTGAAAATGTAATATAAACTCTATACATGTATCCCAAATAACTTATTAAGCATGGAGATCTTGAAAACTGTAAAAGATACGAGGTCGGTTAAATTATACCAAAGTTGTCGTATTAAGGGACCATTGTAACGATGCCTTTTTTTTCTAAAAAATGCGTAGTTACTAGAAATGAAGAAAAATGTAAATTTTACGGTTTTTAATTGTTGCTCATAACTTCCAAAATGAAAAGATTAGGCGATTTTGGTTTGCACCTTCTTCAGGCACATTTTTATACGAAGTTTAAAGGAATATTCAAAAAAATTTATCGCGTACCGTTTTCAA
Source organism: Stenolophus ochropezus (assembly GCA_035578165.1). NCBI lineage: Eukaryota > Metazoa > Arthropoda > Insecta > Coleoptera > Carabidae > Stenolophus > Stenolophus ochropezus. The sequence continues at coordinate 28,118,546 of JAQOWZ010000017.1, forward strand.
GATATTGGTGTCAAATTTAATTTTGCATATAAAGCTTATAGTAGGTTGTGGTAATTATGAGTAGAGCTTTTTTTGCTATTCAACCATATAAAAAAGTCTTAAATATTGAAAGAAGCTTTCAGAACTCATAATTAATCAATAGACAATATCTGAGTTTACAGTTCTGTAAAAATTTTATTAATTACAGAACTGTAAACCCAAATATTCTCTATTGATTAAAAAAGTCTTATTTTATTTGAATAAATAATATGAAAAATTAAGAAAAACATTTTCTTGTCTATCAAAATAATTCATTCATATCACATCATATCGTATGATCATAGTTAGCTATGAAAATAAAAATGAAAAGTACTTGTCAAATACTCGATTGTTATATTACTGTCCGTATTTGTTTTGATATTATTGATAATAATGATTTTCGGTAACAGTGAAAAATACGATATGATACGTAGTTTCATGTTGTTATAATAATGTTACCTCGTCATAAAAAAATGAGAAACAATTATTTGAATATATTGAATATGGATTTTTCTAAACGTAAAGGAAATTCAATTATTTATTCAAATAAAATAAGACTTTTTTAATCAATAGACAATATTTGGGTTTACAGTTCTGTAAATAATAATTCTTAATTTTTCACATTATTTATTAAAATATAACACGACTTCCTTATATGGTTGAATAGCAAAAAAAATAAAAAAACACTATTCAAAATTATTACAAAATGAAAAATTAACTTGAAAACGGTACGTGATAAAAAAAAATTGAGAACCCCCGTACATTAATTTAAAAAAGTGTCTTAAGAAAGTACACACCAAAATCATTTAATATTTAATTTTCGAAGTTACTAGCAATAATTAAAAACCGTAAAATTTACAAAAAAAAAAACAAAGTTCATATGAGACAAATGGTCCCTTAATAGGGCAACTTTGGTCTAATGTAACCGGCCTCGTATCTTTACCGTCCTTTTTCCGCATTTGTATTGTAAATAACTATTACCTTACTAATAATGTAAAATACTATTACCGGACTAGTCCTGTAAAATAATTGCAAATATAAATTTCATGAATTTTTATTAGTAAGTCCTTTAAATAATTTTAAAATAATCCTATTTTATTATATTTTAAATTTAAATTCTATAAATCTAATTTTGATATATTTCTATTGAAAATTTGTGATTAACTTGTCAAAAGTGACAGATGACAGTACATTACTACCGACTGTGAATATAGATAATTTTACATTTATATTTAATTTTTCATATCAGACAAATGGTCCCTTAATAGGGCAACTTTGGTCTAATGTAACCGGCCTCGTATCTTTACCGTCCTTTTTCCGCATTTGTATTGTAAATAACTATTACCTTACTAATAATGTAAAATACTATTACCGGACTAGTCCTGTAAAATAATTGCAAATATAAATTTCATGAATTTTTATTAATAAGTCCTTTAAATAATTTTAAAATAATCCTATTTTATTATATTTTAAATTTAAATTCTATAAATCTAATTTTGAAATATTTCTATTGAAAATTTGTGATTAACTTGTCAGAAGTGACAGATGACAGTACATTACTACCGACTGTGAATATAGATAATTTTACATTTATATATATATTTTTTTTTTAATATAACTATTTCTCATTAATTTGTTGAGTATTGAAGTTTTGTAAAATACAAATAATTTGTCAATTTAACCTACTTCATAACTCTTATAGTTCTCGAATTAGCAACAGTGAATCACTTAAAATCAACATCTGTATATTTTCTGAATAAGAAAAAATATCTTTCGTTCAAAATTTTATTTTTGGTTTAATATAATTTGTTCATTACCTGCACTCATTAAATGCCAGCAGAAAGCTACTATCGTTGCCGTAGATGACATTTTTTCCTTATCATCTCTTGCGTACCTCACAGACCTGTGGTATGTTGTAATAGACCAAGCAATAGAAATGACACCACATATCGTCACCCACATTTGCAAGACTGCCATTTCTAAAAATATATCCTTATTACAATATTGTTATTTGTTTTATTTAAAATATTTGTATTTCATAAGAACTATTATTTTGAAAAATGCAGATAAAATTTCACTATTAAAAAATAATTCTTAATTTAAAATTCCATAAAACAAAATTTTGCACCATTGAGTTATAATTTACATAAAAAATATTCAGCCCTTAAATATACTATAAGCTTTCTTTTTAATTTCTTACCGTTACTAGCGTCGTCTACTTTTTCTTGAGACACATATTGCAAAAGAATCATTAATTGTATGATAGATTGAGGAGCTGCATGCAAAAAACAATGAAACAATCGTAATAAAGCCCCATTGGAATCTTCATCCAACATTCGTCGATAAAGTTTATTTTGTCGTTGTCTGTTACCCGCGCATGCTGCAGCTTTACTTCTAATTCCGTAGCTAAGGGCATCACAGTACCTTAGTAGTGGTGCTAATTGTAATAATAATAATACTATTCTCAAGACCCACTTCAAAACGGAGGGTTTTCCCAAAGATGGATCATCATGGTCAACAATGTACCTGAAATACAACTTATCAAACAACTTTTCACATTTCATAAAATCTCACTTACCATCTCATACTAAAAGCAGTCATAAGAATAGCTGGCAAGACCACAAAAGTTAGAGTTAAGGCAAAATAAACCCCATATCCATGTACGGAATAATAATACAATAACCAACATGCTAGTATGTAATCTAGGGCATATGTAATAATTGATAATGAAATGCAAATTACATAGAATAAACCGAATTCTGGAATTACGTCTGACATTTTATCACCATTGTCGCTATTTTTTAATGTTTCTATCCGTGCAGAATGCGATTCGTTAGAAAATCTAACTACAGTACAATCATCCGCCATTTCACATTATCGAAATGTCAGTCAAATGAATACAAAACAAACAGAACTAGAAGTGTCAAATCGTCAGAGGTACCAACATAAGATATGAATATAAATATCAGTATTTATTTTATGCATGTTTTACATACAAATAACATTATAACAAACTTCTTAATTTCCAATCATTATATTCTTTACATGCTTATCGAAAGATCTGTAAAATATGTACAATATTATTCTCATTACAGAGTACACCATATACTTACTTTGAAGTAATGGAATCTCCAGGAATATAAAAAGGATTAAATACTACATCAGCATATAATGAATGTAATTTTCTAAACATCTATAAATAAATAATTATTATTTCGCCTACTAAAGAACCTAGTGTCCCAGAATATTGTTGTCATAGGTATTTAACATGGGAAAACAGTTTTTGGTACATAAAACTCTCCGGCTAGGTCAATATAATGCACAGGTAATCTGTATTAAATAACATATAGAAATATATGTAGTAATGTCCTGTACAATATGGTAACTTAGTTATTTGCAGGACAGTTTTTAATTACCAGAAACTGTTTTCCTATGTTAAATTTTTGACAACCAACACCTTTCTGTTCAAACTATAAGCGCTTATAGAAAATCCGTTTCTTCTTACTCAAAACTTACATAACTCACTTTAGACAAAAATATTTCAATTAGAAGTAGAAATTAATATAATTTTATATCTAAATTACTGCAAGTTTTGCAACCTGTCAGATAGAATTAAAAGATTATATATATTGCTAAATTAATGTTAAGAAATTGAATTATTGGATTTCATACTATTGTTTTCTGATGGTGCAAACGCTGTTCTTTTATTTGTAATTTTGTTTCAATTTCGTTGGTCAAAAGAGCAATATTTTATAAAATCTCAAATTTGATTTATAAAACTTACCTAACTGGTGCTTTAGATGTACAATTTAATTAGCTATAAGACTTTTCTTTGAAATATTTTTGTATCAAAATTATTGTAAAGAAAAACTGATTTTCTATCCGCTTTTTAATTACCTCTGTATACTTACCGATCGTACTTCATTATCTCGTAAAGAAGTGTTTGATGAATCTACTACTATTATTAATTTAATTTTAGTATTTGTAACATAGCCATATCTATTTGAAACAATTAAGAAAATATTTTGTAAATATTTCTATTATTAATATTACACAAGGATACATTTTATGTGTTTCCATAGAGTACAACAGTCCTAAATATAACTCTCTAATATCTGTTCCAGTTTTTGCATTGCTGTTTAATTTTTCATCAACTACATCTAGAGACGATAAAACTTTATATTGAAAATTTAATTCTTCTTCAGGGTTTAAACATGTTATGTATTTCGGAGAATTCTAAAAATATAAATATAAACAGAATAAATAATATTTATAATAATAATAATAATAATAACACAAACATGCAGCTGACACTTCACAGCTAATAATGTATCGATCGAATATTTGAAATTACATAAAAATTAAGGCATTTTTATTTTTATATTTTATTTACATTTATAAAAATAATTATAATAATTACAAACAGGTAAAAATAACAGGACATATATCTAACTTACATCTTTCCCAATGATAGCTACGCAGACAGCCATCTTTGTGTTCATTTCTAACCTAATACTTTTTTAAATTTTAGAATAATGCCACAACTGGTCGTGAAGTCAGAACCATCTACAACTCCAGTTTTGGTACGGTTTATAAACAAATCATTTCGTACTATAAATATAATATGGATAGATTTCTCTGGAAATTTTATTCCATACAAGACATTAACTCATAATCAATTTGTGGATGTGAACACGTATACAAATCATCCCTGGTTATTTACAGATTTAAAAACTCGTGATTTTATGAAAGTTAGAGATAAGAATTTATTTTATCCAACCCCTATTTACTGCCCAAGAACAGGAAAAGCTGGCAGAAGATGTATAGTTATTCATCTACCGTTGTATACTTTAAGAACTAATGCACTGTTAACTGTAAGGAATCTTATACAAAAAACTGAAAATATAAATTTATTGGAATTACCGGCAGAACTGAAACATGATCTTCAAATATCTTTTGAAAATCAAAATAAAAGTACATATATTTTAGACTCTAATGAATCACATTGAGGTCCATGTTTGTTATAAAATAACAATGTATTTTATGTTAATATTTTTATAAATACATTTATATTTTTTTAATAGACGTTTTACTTCATACTTGATATTCTCAAATAACTACTATCATTGAAAAATTTACAAATTGGACTTATGAGCTATTCGACATACTTTTATTTTATTTACTTATTCTATTTAAATCTTTTCTTGATAATAATTTTAGATCAGGAAATACGAAAAGAAAATATACAGGAAGTTTTTATTGTATTAAATACCAAACGATAACAGTAATATTAAGACAAAAGTAAACGTAGAAGTTAATGTGTTGCGCATATCCAATTATCCAATAATTTATATTTATAAATTTATAATTACTTCTTTTTTCTATACATATATAAATAATATATTTGTTGTATTGTTAATAGCATTCTTTTTAATTTGCCTTTAATCTATAACAAAAAAAAATTAAACAAATTGTATTTTTTTTATAAAGTGCCATTTATTTAAAGCTGGTTTATGATGGGATTTAAATTACAAAATTAGCTCGCTGCTACCGTTCGGGTTAAAGAGCGCATTCTGTAGATATTATATTAGTTTTCTATGATATAGCTTTTTTAAAACACCGTACTATGGCCAATACATTTTTTCTCTTATTAAATTTATCATTTGCATTATTCATGACGTCTATTTAAAGTTCCCGCTCTTTTCTGTCACTTATTTAAGCCTACTTGATTGCAGTTTTGCACACCTGATAAAATTTGTTCTAAACGTTATTTCTCTGGAACTAATGATCGGATTTGAAAACTGAAAAAAACTGTTGAAAAGAGAATTGAAAGGCCTTTTTAACTGTGACATGTTTGACACCCTTTTCCATTTAAAATTTTTGAGGTGCAGTCCACCCCCATTTTAGGGTTGAAGTTATGCCATTGGTACCAATCCATTCAGGTGTCCCCCTTTATACTAAAATTGACGTGTTCGAGCGTTTTTTGCAAAATTGATGTTAAGTGGCCAAAAATTGCGCTGATAATTTTCATTGGGCGCCCCTTTGGGAATGTATGAATTCCTAGAATCTTCAAACACCGTATTGCTCAAATCCAGAATTTCGTGTCCCAGAATCTTCAAAACAAGAATGTATGTATCCTCGAATCTTCAGTCCCAGAATATGCAAATCTAGAATCCATAATAGTACCCAAGCGCGTCGCTAGATGGCACAAAGCTACTAATGCTGCATTACTGCCACCATAACTGATACGGACGAATAGTGAACTGCTGTTTACCCGTGCATTTAAAAATAATATACAGTTGTTCCAAAAATAAAATTTAAAATCCGAACCCGATTTTCATAACAGTAGGGTACTGTAAAGTGGCTATTTATATTAAAACAGTTTAGTTTAATATTAGTTGACAGGTAACGTATGTAGATAACCATAAAAAAACAAAACCGTACCAATTGCAAAAATAATAAATGATGTAATGTTGATGAAGCGGCCATACAAGTAAACATGCTTTAAAAAGCAAATATAGTCATTAACAATCAAAAATTGTATATAAAGTATTATGTATTCTTCGGCAAGCGACCAAGAACTGAAGATTATAGTAATGTGATAAAAAATTATAGCGATGGACAAAATAGATTACACTTCGAGTGAACAGAAGAACATTTAATTCCTTATTATATATCATTGAAGAAGACTATATAACAACAACTGTTTTTGCAAGTAGTTGACCAAATAGGTATTTTGCAACATCAGAATCAAATATGTAGGTAGGTTAGTGTATGTGTATTATTTTATATTAATTTTATTCCAATAGATTATAAATTTTCAGATCAATTTATAATAGATTTGACGTTGATATATAACAGGTTCGAGACAAGCGGCCGAACATTTAGTTTTCAAAGTAAAACATTTTATAAAATGGCCCTCTGGTAATTATGATGAGGTCGTAAAAGATGATTTGAAAAGAATATCCAGATTTAGGAGTTATTGACTGCTTGTACGTATACCCGAACCTAAGGAATTAGGTACCTCACTTCAATTTAAAGTATTTGAGAGTGTAGTATTATTTTAAATACTTACAGTGCTTTATGCAGTATATATTCACAACAACATGATATAATTGAATTCGATTTAGAAAAGCAAGCATATAGATGAGTAAACGTAGATCATGACGGAAGGAATATGGAATGGTGCAACAGAAGAGAAGAAATTGTGCAACTTTGCCATTATAATACATTTATATATACTTTTCATCAATAAATAATGCATATTTTACAAAATTATGTGGTATTGTGTATTATACTGTACAAAAAAATTAAAAATATATTCTTTACACGGTATTGATGTACAGTCGTCTTTTCAACCCGTGTCAGACGGTGAATTGTTTTACAATGAATATGAGAAGATTGTAGTAATATTAATTATTTAACACATTATTGAAAAAAACTGTAAAATTATTTACCTACAAAAATTAGTAAGAAATAAAAATAATATACAGGCACATATTATTTTATTTAAATCCATAATACATATCACCATATCACTCATATTGAAATTGTTATTATAATTGTTCATATTGCTAGATATTGTAATAAATAGTTATTTAAGATACAATTGCAAAAAATTAACCACTAATGCAATTAAGTATGACTTTTTGCATTTGTATCTTACAACATTTTATCTACGATTGCGCAAATTTGAGCAGAAAACTTATTTATATTGTGACACTAATGACAGTAAATTATTGCTAAGCCCAAAATCTTAAGTAACCATGATTTCTATAACAATTGTATTTATAAGGAAAAAAGTGCAATAAAGTATCAATAATGATGTACTTTTTGAACGATCGTAGATAAACAAAATTATCAAACATAATAATTACTTTCACTCTTCCTAGGTTAGGAAAAACTGACAGTTCACTAGTTAGTTATTTTTGTCGCAAGCAGATGCAGGGTCGTAGGTATTTTTCTCTCCTGCAGATTGGGAGAATTGAGAGTGCGCGCATGTTTGTATTTTTCAAAATAAGACGAAAGTCGTACACGTCATATAAACAATTATATCGCTTGTAGCTCGCGAACAAAGTAATATTTATATAAAATATTTCACTAATACTAATTAATCAATGCATATTTTTATATTCTTCACTTCAACAATGATTGATACAATTTTGAAGTATTCGCAACGCTATCTGTTACCTTTGTTATTTTTGTAATATACCCTAAAAGTTATATAATTCATATTGAATATGTATTACGAAATATAAACAGTTTATAGACTACGTCAATAAAATTATGAGTAAAATATATTATTTTATAATACACGTATTTATAATAATAAAAATAAATTAAAAATACATCATTTTATATATAGAAATTTTATTTTAGAGTTAGAATATTATTTACTATTATATAAATGGTAACTGATTCCAAATTTGTAAAAGAACACATGTTGGTGAATCGGAAGACGCAGCATGGGGGAATTCAGTTGTAAATTCTTAAATGCCAAAATTTACAAAGTAAAATTCTGCATTTTTACCTCCCGCAACCCTAGTCAGGAAGGTATAGGATCGTGCTGAAAATCGCATATCTAGATTTTAATGAATAAGCGCGTTTCAAGGGCACTGTAGTCCGATAATAACATTTTCACGATGATGTCTTTGTGAGTTTGTGTTTCTAACAAAAAATCTGCAAAAGTGCATTTTTTCGCAAAATATGTTATCAAAAGAAAATATTTAATTAGAAGTAACTTATTGTAATAAATAATAAAAAACTCTAATTGCAATAATAAATAATTCTTAATTTTTTAAAATTTACAATCTAGGTGTTAAAATTATATCTAGGTACACTAGGTTTTTTTTTAAATAATATGATGTCGATATACTGTTAATTCAACATTCATGTTTTAAAATTTAAACGTAACTAAATTATTTTTTAATAAATTTTAAAATAATAGTATATTGTGTTATTAAGAGTACCTTCCTTACTAGGGTTGCGGGAGGTAAAAATGCAGAATTTTACTTTGTAAATTTTGGCATTTAAGAATTTACAACTGAATTCCTTATGCTGCGTCTTCCGATTCACCAACATGTGTACTTTTACAAATTTGGAATCAGTTACCATTTATATAATAGTAAATAATATATATTTTTTATAAATATTAAATACATAATTTTTCCTATCCCATTAACATTTTTTTTTGTAGACTAACTCTCAAATAAAATTTTTATATATAAAATGATGTATTTTAATTTATTTTTATTATTATAAAATAATATATTTTACTCATAATTTTATTGACGTAGTCTATAAACTGTTTATATTTCGTAATACATATTCAATATGAATTATATAACTTTTAGGGTATATTACAAAAATAACAAAGGTAACAGATAGCGTTGCGAATACTTCAAAATTGTATCAATCATTGTTGAAGTGAAGAATATAAAAATATGCATTGATTAATTAGTATTAGTGAAATATTTTATATAAATATTACTTTGTTCGCGAGCTACAAGCGATATAATTGTTTGTATGACGTGTACGACTTTCGTCTTATTTTGAAAAATACAAACATGCGCGCACTCTCAATTCTCCCAATCTGCAGGAGAGAAAAATACCTACGACCCTGCATCTGCTTGCGACAAAAATAACTAACTAGTGAACTGTCAGTTTATCCTAACCTAGGAAGAGTGAAAGTAATTATTATGTTTGATAATTTTGTTTATATATCACCGTGGGATAAGTTATACCATATCGCACTCATTTTAGTTATGTAATGGACTTGTTAGCCCAATGAGTGCTTTAATGAAATTATTACCACACTAGTGCGGTAATGAAATTGACAACTCACAAATTCAAGAAAAGATATTATTTATTGTTTATAAATATTAACAACACAATTTGAACAATTATACAAATTAACACCTTCGTTAACACTGGCCGTTTTTACTTGTGTGCTTGTACAACTGGAATTAGTTACCGAGACGGTGGCATCAGATTTTTCGGATGATACTGCTCCATTCTTCCCCAAAATTTGGACTGCGATTTTCTTCTTATTCTCAGCAGAAGTCTGTATATAGCCTTCCGCAACGGAATCAGAACGCCATCCACCGTGCCTTTTTATGTCGCGGAGATCTGCTCCTGCATTTGCCAACATTGTAGTGGAGGTGCGCCGGAAACAATGACCAGTAAATTCCTTTGCATCAGGCAACCCCAAAAACTCTGCAATTATTTTCGGCATGCTTCCTATTGTATTTATCTCAATAGGTTGATTCGTGCATCGATCATTTCTGTATGCCAGAAAAAAACGATCATTGGAACAAATTTTAGGACGAAGTTTCACGTAATTTCTGACAGTCTGAACTAAATTAATACCATCAATATTTCCAACCGTTATAAAAAATTCTCTACTTGTATTAGTTTTGGTATCCGGAATTACGACTCTAAAACATGATCCTTCATCTATGACGTTGCTTATCCTCAGAAATGTAAGCTCCTCTCTTCTGCATCCACCCGCCAAACCAAAAATCAGAACAACCTGAAAATTATTATATGTTATAACCAATAAAATACATGATTCACTGTGTATATGACTAACCTTCATGCATAAATATTTCTCGTTCCCTGCTGTCTGCAAGAATCTAACAGTATCTTCTCTGTTTAGAACTTTAGACTTTTTAGGTTTATAACCTTTTGCTATATTTTTCAGCAAAGCTGTGAGATTGACATATTTTTTTATATCAATGCGCTTCTTGATCGATATTTCCGTCTTCAGCATCGAGTAGTAACACCAAAGAGATGAGGGCTTCTGGCTGTTACTTAGTTCTTTAAAATATACTAGTAATGCCTTTTCGCTGGTAATGTTTTCTATGTTTTTCAAATTGCACCATTGCTCATATTTTTTAAATGCCAATTCATATTTGGCTCCAGATTTTGATGGGACAAGTCCGGATATTACATTATTTGCTTCTTCCTCAATACTTACGGGCACATCGGACGTTTTTTCTTCAGAAGAACAGCCTGGCAAACTCATTTTCGAAGAAAATCACAACAAAACGGTTTGACATCAGAAAAATTTATTTAGAATAACAGTTTGTTGTTATTCGGTAACTAAGACACGATCATAGACTACTAACGCTTTTCTGTGATTTTCAAACAAAATAGATCCTATCGTCTTCTTGATTAATTTATTTTTTATCAAAGTGAAGCTATTTATTTTAACGGTGATATATAAAACTTTGTACGATATTCGTGGGGTACTACATTATTAACGCACTATGTGATTACCCTAACTCGCCCTACGGGCTCGTAGGGCAATTCACAATACGTGCGTTAATAATGTCTATACCCCACTTATATCGTAAATAACTATTATGATTATCTACATACGTTACCTGTCAACTAATATTAAACTAAACTGTTTTAATATAAATAGCCACTTTACAGTACCCTACTGTTATGAAAATCGGGTTCGGATTTTAAATTTTATTTTTGGAACAACTGTATATTATTTTTAAATGCACGGGTAAACAGCAGTTCACTATTCGTCCGTATCAGTTATGGTGGCAGTAATGCAGCATTAGTAGCTTTGTGCCATCTAGCGACGCGCTTGGGTACTATTATGGATTCTAGATTTGCATATTCTGGGACTGAAGATTCGAGGATACATACATTCTTGTTTTGAAGATTCTGGGACACGAAATTCTGGATTTGAGCAATACGGTGTTTGAAGATTCTAGTTTTGAATACCTAGCCCATCCTTTAGATATTTGAATTCAAAAATGCTTTTTAGGTCTTTCCATATATTTTCTTAAAATTATATCTAAAAATATTAATAAATAGTCTTAATTTACTTTATAAAATTTACCTTCAAATTATAGGTAAACAATTTAAAATCAGTGTTTTAACAATGGTACAAAAAATAGTATATAATTATTGTATGGTTGGCAACACTGTTGGTAATTCGTATTTCAAGATTTGTCATAGTTGACAGCTTGTAATAATAAACGTCAAATGAAATGAGATATTTATTCTGAATAAATATTTATAAAGGAAACATGACTTCTTTACAAGGTATTTTCAATATGATCCTGTTTTAAGTAATTACTGTAAACGAATATTGTATAACTGTTCAATAGATTCCAATCGACCAGAATTACTTGAAGAAGTAAAATTATCAAGGAATGCCAGGGAACGAGAGAAGTATGATAACATGGCTGATTTATATGCTGTAATAAATACATTACAACACCTAGAAAAGGCATATATTCGAGATTGTGTTACTCCGAAAGAATACACCGCTGCTTGTAGCAAATTATTGGTGCAATATAGGGCTGCATTTAAACAAATACAAGGAGATGAGTATCCTACAGTTGATACATTTGTTAAAAAATTTAGAGTAAGTTAAATTATTATTATATATAAAATTATAACTTTTTTTTCTTTATTTTAGTTGGATTGTCCTGCCGCATTAGAACGCATTAAAGAAGATCGTCCAATTACTATTAAAGATGACAAAGGAAATACAAGTAAATGTATTGCTGACATCGTTTCTGTAAGTTATTCAAATATAATTTATAAAAAATAAATTACATTTACTCTATTTTAGTTGTTTATCACGATTATGGATAAATTACGCTTAGAAATTAAAGCAATGGATGAACTGCATCCAGATTTGCGTGATTTAATGGACACAATGAACAGATTAAGTATTTTACCATCAGACTTCGAGGGTAAACAAAAGGTTTCTGAATGGTTAACAACACTAAATTCTATGCAAGCATCAGACGAATTATCTGAAACTCAAGTTCGGCAACTAATATTTGATTTAGAGAGTTCTTACAACGCTTTCAATAAAATATTACACAGTACATGAAATTATTACCTTTTTAATATAAACTTTAACATGTGCTTTATTATAAAATAATTGTAATATAACAAATGTAATAAATATGTATTTTAAGTTTCAAGTTAGAATTCCATTGATTCATTTGAATCAATGTCTTGGCTATCTTCTACGTCGCTATCGTCGTATGTTCTTCCTTCAGCTTCCTGCCATGGTTTCTTACATACAGGGCATTTCGATGTCTGACTCACATATTTAGCAGAACAGTGGTTATGTAATACCTCATTGCACTCTGAGCAAATTTTACCCTTAAAAAAAGTAATTAGATATTTTCAATATAACACACATTTTCCTTACATAATATACAAAGCCAGTACACAATTTACAAGTGGTCATTCGCGAAGGAAAACGACCTTTTAAGAACACTTCAAATTCCGAAATTGTTCTTGTACCTAAGTAAATATTTCCTTCATTTTTTACCAAATAACCTTGCTGAACCCAAAAATCTATTTTATCCTGGGCTCGGTCTTTACTTATATGCGTCTTTAAACGATTGGTTAAGTTAAGACATATTATACTAGATATGTATTTCGCATCTGAAGTCATTATACTAGATATGATGCTTTCAAATAATTCTACTTCTACTGGTGTGTGATTTGCAGTATGTGAACTAATATCATCTATAGATTTGTTAATTAAGACACACATTTTTTCACCTGTAATTTCACAGATTTTTGTATATATTTGCAATAATTGATTAGAAAGTACTTCATTAATTTCAGGTAAAATTGTATTGAAGGACTTTGGTTGTTGATTTGTTTTAGCTGAAATGAAATATTAATTAAAATGTTATAAAAGTCCACTTTATTAATATTTATTTGTACCTGCAATATTTTTTAGTATACTATCACCTTCAGCACAATTTATAATGCCATTATTCATAATATATTGCAAAAAATATTTATTAAGTTCACGCATATTCGACTCAACAAGTTAACCACAATAAACAACTTTACTTTGCAACTTTCCAAACAAATGCTCCTGAAACTTTGATCATAAAACCTGAAGTTGGCAGCAAAAAAATGTATCATATAATTATTATCATTTTGAAAGAAGTTTTTATTAGATTTAGGAATAATGAAATACGTTTTAATTTTAGTTTTCATAAAATGGAAATTTAATATTTATTTATATTTAATCTACACATTACAATAATGTTTTGTAGCCTACTTCAGTCGAGTTTACTAAAACAAAATTCTTGTGAGGCGTATTCCATTTGCCACTTGGATCATCTAACTTACACTTTTGAATCTGGATCACTTATTTTTTATTCCATTTGACAGGATCAGTTTACCCCCTCCACTGAATTTAGTGATCCCAAGTAATCCACTCGCAGATGTAGATCAGAAGCATATACCTGTTTGTACGACCGTACTTGAAAAGTAGTACTTTTCAATCCATGGTACTACTAATAGGTATATGATCAGAAGGTTCAGTTCGATGTCACGTGGTTTTGTTGTACTTTTGAATAATTCAAAAAGAAAATTGAGAATTGCAAATTTAAAATGCGGATACAATCAAAACTCAAGTTTTAGAATGGGTGCATACCCAACAGCCGAATATTCAAAAACAGAATACTCTTCGAGAGAATATTCGTTTCCAGAATCATTCAATAACAGAATATTCCAAAACAGAATATCCCATTCGCAGAATCATTTAAAACCCGAATCATTCGAATGCCGAATATTCAGTAACAGAATACTCATTATCAGAATCTGACATCTGCAGAATCCTTCAGTAGCAGAATATTCTGGAACAGAATGCACATTCATCGAATCATACAAAACCAGAATCATGCAAATGCCGAATACTAGAATAACCTACGCAGCTGCCATCTGTTGTGTTGAATTAGTTGTTTTACAGATTTCTACAATAATAACTTGTGTTAGTTGTAACTATTGACCACTAGGTGGCAGCACAAATATAAGTTTCTGCAAAATTTCATATATGGGAGTGCATGAAACATTGAAATAATTTTACACTGCTCTGCTTAGGTATTGAATTACGTACTTGTCGAATCTTCAATATACAAATAATATTATATCAATTTCTTCAAACCTTGACTTCTGCATTCTGGTCTCTGAAAGGGTGCTGGAGCAAGCACCTACAGAGAATCATCCAGAGCAATGTTTTCTATCTAATTAGGTTTAAATTCTTCTATGAAAATATTTATATATGCGTGCTTGCTAAGCATAACTTTGATAAGTTTGTGTTGGTACCAGGTCACCCACTAGGATATTGTGCTGGACGAAAACGCTGATTCGCTGGCTCATGAAGGCCCTGGCAGAGCACAGAAACAGCATTCGGCCTCTCAGAAGCATAGAAAAGCGAGCGATTAGAACCGGGTGGCGCTTGAACACCACGTGTACTAGTTAACTCTGCAGGGCTTGAGAACTTGAGATAACCAAAGCTCTGTATACCAGAACTATCTCCTGAGCGAAACTACGTATTTGCGTGAATTTGTTCAATGAACAATTCCTTAAATAAACGAATGTGATCGGCGTGGTATTAGACGAGTATTTATATATGTAAGCATAATGGACTTTCAGGTCTAAGTGCATGCGGTTTCTTCTGGAGGCATCCCAGACATTACCATCAACAATGTCTGTGTTTTATATGAAACACAATCGTACACTTTTAATAATTTTTTTTTGCAAACACAACTATATGAATTACATAAATAGAGACATACTCGTATATTCATCAATTTCACATACAGAAAGGCAAAAATATTGAAAAATACATACAAGTGCAAATAAAGTGTATGAAATAATTATTTCATTAATTTATGGACGAGTAGCTATTTATAAATAATATTTATGTATAAAGATACAAACATGTGAGCATTGGTAATAATGAAATATAAATTTATATAAAGACATATTCATAAAAAAATTTATGTGAATATGACATTATTATCTTTCTCTATTACACGTTTAAATTATTCCAAACTCTACTATTCCCTTTTAAACTTACTGGAATCTTATTAGGCGTTTTCGTTTATTGTCTCGGAGAACTCCGAACGATCGTAAGCGTTCGTTTATTGTCTCGGAGCGTAGCTATTTGCGTTCGTATTTTGTCTCGTATGTCTCCGAGAGGAACGCTCCGAGAGTCTTCAAGCGCTCTGACAAATATGTAGGGTTAGTGCATGAAATGCGCGGGAATGTGTGAAATTCATTTTAACCCTAAACATTCATAGCGTTGATAAGAGCATCACCAGCTATACTAGTTATCATTCAAAAAATACAAACGAAAATAATCACATAAAAATATACGTTATATTATTGGGAACAAATAATTCATAAATATTTAAAAAAAAATTATACAAAATTTTATAATTAGTGTTTTAATGTTAAGTTTTCGATTCCAATTCGTATGACCCAATTTTGTATTTGGGTCATGATTAATAAACCAAAATCTATCGGCAAATTTTATTACGACTATATTTTAAAATAAGTATTTATGTTATTATAGCTTCATTTTCTTAAAGCTGATACATATACAGTGGCTCACAGAATTATTCGTACACCTAAGTTTTCTATTTAAAAAGTGATAAATAGAGTACTTTTAAAAATAATATTGATATACTACTGACGGCATCATATTCTCTCATATTCCAGTAATAAAATTCAATAGCCAATTATGAAAAAAATATTATTATTTTTATGTAAATTAAATAAAAACAAAATGCATACAAAAACAGGTACACAAAATTATTCGTACACTTATGAAATCTTACATATATAACGAGTCAATATTAATAGTTATAAATATAAAACATCTGTGATTACATAATTATCATTTGTTTGAGTATTTTGTAAAAGGTTTTTTCAAAAATGGGTCGCAAAAGCAAGAAATTACGGTAGTTGAAAGACGAATCTATGTGAAATGACTTTGCCAGTGTAAATCTTTAAGGGAGGTTGTCAAAATTGTATGAATATTGCTCTCAATTATTAACAACATTAGAAGTAAATATAAAATGAGGAGTAGTTGAAAAATATTTGCCGTGGGGACCGTAAGAAAATTTTTAATCAGCAGAATGAACGATTTATTGTGCATTAAATGAAATTAAATACTAAAAACTCCTGAATAAATTACCAAAAAATATATCTGAAATTTTTTGAGGATATATTGAAACATAGACTATTTGAAGAACTCTAAGAAATTTTGATTTTAATGGCCGTATAGTCATAACTAGCTCCTACATATCCCCAAACTAATATGATCCTCCCGCCGTGTTTCGCTGTACTACATAAATTGCAATTAAGCTCAGAATTTGGATTTCTCCAATCAAAAGATTTGCCATTCCACTCAAATCCGCAAAATTACCAATTTCCAAAAAACACAATCCGTACTAATGTACTATTTCCAAATGCGAGTCTCTTTATTTTATTTTGTTTGGAATTATAGGACCCATTTTTTACTATAAGACCATTAGAACCAAAATTTCTTAAAGTTCTTTGAATAGTCTATGTTCCAATAGACCCTTAAAATATTTAGTTATTCTTAATATTAATTTATTCAGGGGATTTTTAGGATTTGATTTCACTTAACGCTCAATATATAGTTTATTCTGATGACTTAAAAATAATTTAAGGCCTCCACGGTGAATATTTTTCTACTGGTTCTCATTTTTATATTTACTTATATGGGTCTCAACATTTAGCGCGATCTTCGTTTAATTTTGTCAACCTCCCTTAAAGATTTACACTGGCAAAGTAATTTCAAGCAGATTCGCCTTTCAACTACCATAATTTCTTATTTTTATGAACTTTTTTTTTTATAAAATCTTATACAAAATACTCAGATATTGACTCGTTATATGCAAGATTTTATAAGTGTACGAATAATTTTGTGTACCTAGTTCTTGTACACATTTTGTTTTTATTTAATTAACATAAGAAAAATAATATTTTTTTCATAATTGGCTATTGCATTTTGTTTCTGGAAAATAAGAGAATCTGATCCCGTCAATAATACATCAATATTTTTTTTAAAGTACTCCATTTTTCACTTTTTTAATATAAAACTTAGGTGTACGAATAATTTTGTGAGCCACTGTAAGTAATCACACATTGGAAAATCTAATATTTCGTTTGAAATGGGATTTAAAATCTGAAATATTTTAATTGTAACTGTAATTACATTGTAAACCGAAATTTTATATTTATACCATTACCGTCCACATTATAATTTGAAACATTTTTTTCCATGTAATCATTTATTTTAATACGTTTGACTCTATTTATTTTAATAGAATCATTTACAATTTGTTTTAAAATCATTTCTTCCATTTCATCATCTTCAAAAATAATTTATTTGCAATGAAAGGTAAGAAGTCGTTGGTTTTATTTGAAAAAGACATGGTTCCCACTTTTGACACGCTCTTAACCGTTCTTTAAGCCTGTTTTACATTCAGCAACATTTTCCTGCAACTTGTTGCACAACTAGTTGCGCAACACAAGTTGCCGAATGTAAAACCAAAGTTGCGGGCAACTCGTGTTGTGCAACTAGTTGTGCAACACATTCTTCAAATAGGACATGTTCTAATTTTGTTGCCTGCAACTTGCAACTTTCCCCCAGATTTAGTAATATTTTGGTTACTTTTTGTTTTACCAATCGAAATATTGCAGTTGCCTGCTTTAAATTTCAAGCACATATGCTCTTTTGCGATTCATTTTTGTTTTTTTGTTCAAATTTACAATTTTACACGAAGATCAACAAAACGTATATTTTTGTAAAAATGCAAAAGGTTACAAAAACAATAAATAAACATGAACGTATGTATATAGTAACTGTCAACTGTAACTGACTACAAACTTTCCTCGGATATATGTTGATAAAAAATTTAAAAGAACTAGTAAAGTAGCTGAAAAATGTTTTCAAATGTAATACACAAGAAAATTGGTCAGCAACAAGTTGCACAACTTCGTGTTGCGCAACTAGTTGCGCAACGAGTTGCTGAAAATGTTACTGAATGTAAAACGGGCTTTATACTACACAAACACTCTGGACAATCTCAACCATCTGATGACGTCACCAGAGAACTCTGACTAACCTCTCAGAGAGAATAAACGAAAACGCCTATTGATGATGATCATAAACTTGTTTTGAATCCAATAAAGCTTACCTTGCGTCCGTGATACATACATTTTTTTTGTAAAAAAAAGTTCCAAACCAAATACAGTACTAATTTTATTAAGAAATTATTCCAAGAAGTTACTATAAAATAAAATTGTGTAGTAACGATCTAAATATGGAAACATCATAAATAAGATTCCAAAAAGGTTAGGTGGGAATTTAAACGTACGAAAAATAAAAGGATATTCAAGGTTGTTGTTGATTATAGGATCTACTCCGTAATATATGGAGCTAATTAAATTATAACTAAAAATAAATAAATATGAACTATAATAATTATTAAAAAAGTTTTAATTATTAATTACATAATTACAAATTGTGTAAAAATATGATATGAAAAATAGCAAATGTAGGAAACATTATAATTTTTATTAATAGTTGTCGTGTCCAAAATTATAATTTAGGATATGAAGTAGTCGGAATTTGGACAAGGTGTAAGCAAAAACAAATGTAGATCGCTAACGTTTCGATATATTTAATATCATCATCAGAGCTAAAAAACATTGAAAGTATTATTTACTACAATAATATGTTACAAATATCAGAAATATAACAATAATTAACATACCATTGTTGATCTACGCAGATTAACGATTATTACAGGATATTTATACATTGTTAAAATTATTACAAACGTTGAAACAATTTGTAACATTTGAAAAGAAACGGAGAGTACAATGTAGGTGTTCTTGTGTGAGCGAGTTGTGTGTGACTGACTGCAAGTTTGTCAGTCATACACCTCTCAGGCACAACAGTGAATTATAGACTGCATGAACAATATGTTGGTAACATCAGCGGTAATTTTAAATTTAAATTTTTATATTTTGCAATATTGTATTGTATATGCTATTTAAATTATCAACATCAGTTCTCAAATTAATGCTATTGTTATCTATTTTTATATGAAACATTTCCAAAAATAAACGTTTTTTGTAGTTTTGTTCAATTTCTAATATTTTTACATTATTAAAATCAAAAATGTGTCCCAAACTGAAATGATGTGTAGATAGGGCTGTTTTTTCATTATTATTAATATTTTTACAATCATTACTATGCTGTTTTAATCTATTTCAAAGATATTGTTTACTTTGGCCAACATATGTGCCATTGCAGTCTGTACAATTTATTTTATATACTATGTTGGATTGATATTTATCAGGTATTTTATCTTTTAATTTACTGAATAATCTGTCTACCTTTTTGGTGTTGTAATATGCTAGTTTTATGTTATCTGCTTCTATAATTCTACATAAGTTTTCAGAAAGTTGTGGAACATATGGTAATTTGTAATATGTAATGTTATTATTTAAATTATTATTGAGATTATTATTTACTGAAACTACATCATCATTATAAATTAAT
Organism: Stenolophus ochropezus; assembly: GCA_035578165.1. Lineage (NCBI taxonomy): Eukaryota > Metazoa > Arthropoda > Insecta > Coleoptera > Carabidae > Stenolophus > Stenolophus ochropezus. The sequence goes on from JAQOWZ010000017.1 coordinate 28,138,965, forward strand.
TTATTTATGAGACCAACTGGATAGTTATTTTCCTTTAAATTATTTTTTAAATTGTTAAGTTGTTAATTTAAGTAATTTTTGTGACATATTTGTTTAATTCTATGTTTCATGCCTTTAATTAAACTTAGTTTTTGTTTAAAAGGATGTGCTGAATGATAATTTAATATTCTATTTGAAGAAGTTGGTTTACTGTACCAGTTAGTATGGATTTCACCATCAGTTTGTCTCAACAATAAAATATCCAAAAATGGTAGACATTTTTTTTCCGATTCAATTTCAATTGTAAATTGTATATGTATATTGTAACTATTGAAAAATACCAAAATTTTATCCTTAAAATCAATAGGAATTGAAGTGACTATATCATCTACATATAATTTAATAAATGGTAAGTGTACAGGTAGATTATTAATAATTTCTCTAAGTACTTTATTCATTACTAAATTTGCAAAAATAGGTGAGGCTGGATTTCTGATATTTGTAACATATTATTGTAGTAAATAATACTTTCAATGTTTTTTAGCTCTGATGATGATATTAAATATATCGAAACGTTAGCGATCTACATTTGTTTTTGCTTACATCTTGTCCAAATTCCGACTACTTCATATCCTAAATTATAATTTTTACTTTCGTATACTTGTATAAATAGTGTTTGGTGCGTACTATTGACCAAATAAATATTCCTGAAATTAATTTGTCTTTCCTATATCTTTTATATGTATTACATATTATTAAATGAAGTGATAAATTTCAATCATTAATGTGTTTTATATATTTTACTGGCTCCTTCTACTTCTTTAAGGAAGCGGTGGTTAAGTTTTGAGAACACAATCTGTCTCGAATTGTATGTAGTTTTAAGATTCAAACACCACTGTAAATAAAATAAAAATATAGCTGCGATTGAGTGATTAAATCACTATAAGCTGTAAGTCTTTTTAGAGGTTTTAGTTTAAAAAGCAGCATTACTTAAATGAGAAAAGCTTGCTTATAAATAAATGAAATTCTTATCTGGATTTGAATTATTTATATTCCTCATTGGAATGATGAGATATAAACATAAATTGTTTAGAATAATTTATTTCCCGAATTTTATTTACATCTATAATTAATAATTAATGAAAGTTGTTAAGAAAATAGCACTATACTAGCGAAATCTCGGCTACGCCGAGCATTCCCTAGAGCTCCGCTGTCAGTGCAAAAAACAAATGCCGATCGACATGAAACAATTATTTCATATTTGCACTTCAGGCCTCACCAAGACCTTTCATTAGATTGCAAACACGATATACTTCCAATATTTTTTTGCAGAAAACAAAAGCTGGTCGATATGAAACATTTTTATCATTTATGTACCCCAGACCTCACCGAGACCTTTCATTTGATACCAAACACGACATACTTCTTACAACTTTCTGCATAAAACAAAAGTCGATCGACATGATACATTTTTATCATATCTACACGCTAGCCCATATCGAGACTTTTCATTTGATACCAAACACTATATACTTGTGACAACCTTTTGCAAAAAACAAAAGCCGATCGACATTGACCATTTTCGTTAATTCTGCACACCAGTCTTCATTGAAACCTTTCATTTGATACCAAACACCACACACTTCTGACAACTTTTTGCAAAAAACAAATACCGATCGACATGGCACATTTATGTCAATTCTGCACGCTAGCTCTCAACAAGACGTTTCATTTGAGACCAAACTCGACATACTTTTGAGAACTTTTAGCAGAAAACAAAAGCCGATCGGAATGGAACATTTTTGTCAATTCTGTACGCGAGCCCTCGCCAAGACCTTTCAGTCGATTCCAAACATGACATATTTCTGACAACTTTTTGCAAAAAACAAAAGCCGATCGACATGGAACATTTTTGTCAATTCTGCACGCTATCCCTCTACAAGACGTTTCATTTGAGACCAAACTCGACATACTTTTAAGAACTTTTTGCAAAAAACAAAAGCCGATCGAATTGGAACATTTCTGTCAATTCTGCACGCTAACCCTCTCCGAGACCTTTCATTTGATACTAAACACGACATACTTCTGACAATTTTTTTGCATAAAACAAAAGCCGATCGACATGGAACATTTTTGTCAATTCTGCACGCTAGCCCTCAACAAGACGTTTCATTTGAGACCAAATTCGACATACCTTTGAGAACTTTTTGCAAAAAACAAAAGCCTATCGGAATGGAACACTTTTGTCAATTCTGCACTCTAGCCCTCAACGAGACCTTTCATTTCAGACCAAACTCGACATACTTTTGAGAAATTTTTGCAAGAAATAAAAGCCGGTCGACATGAAACATTTTTATCATTTATGTACCCCAGCCCTCACCGAGACCTTTCATTTGATACCAAACACGACATACTTCTTACAACTTTCTGCATAAAACAAAAGTCGATCGACATGAGACATTTTTATCATATCTGCACGCTAGCCCACACCGAGACTTTTCATTTGATACCAAACAATATATACTTGTGACAACCTTTTGCAAAAAACAAAAGCCGATCGACATTGACATTTTTTGTTAATTCTGCACATCAGCCCTCATTGAAACCTTTCATTTGATACCAAACACAATACACTTCTGACAAGTTTTTGCAAAAAACAAAAACAGATCGACATAGCACATTTTTGTCTAATCTGCACGCTAGCCCTCTCCGAGACCTTTCATTTTATCCCAAACACGACATACTTCTAATAACTTTTTGCATAAAACAAAAGCCGATCAACATAGACCGTTTTTGTCAGTTCTGCACGCGAGCCCTCAACAAGACCTTTTATTTGAGACCAAACATGATATACTTTATACAACTTTTTGCAAAAAACAAGAGCTGATTCTTTTTTGTACACCAGCCCTCACCTAGACTTTTCATTCGATACAAAACACAACATATTTCTGATAACATTTTGCAAAAATCTAATCGACGTAGAATATTTTTGTCATTCGTGCACACCAATCCACATTGTATCGTTTCATTAAAATCCAAGGACGACCTACTTGTAACAACTTTTTGCGCAAAACAAATGCAGATCGACGTGACATATTTTTTTTGTCATTTCAAAACCGGCCCTTATGGTTTTTTTTTTCCTTTAATAACAAACACAGCAAAGTATTCAATTTATTTTATTTAGGAATATTTGGTTTTTGTTTAGTTACTTTATAATTTGGCAACACTGTTTGTATTTAAAAATAGTAGTTAATTATTAAATTTATAAATTAATATTGTCAACCCTAACACAACTCATACAACTACCACCGTCTTCAATGAAGTTAGTTAAGGAATATTTGGTTTTAATTTAGTTACTTCATCACACATTTGGCAACATTGACTTTTGACATTGGAAACGTCAAAATTTATATTAATTAAATACGTCATGTTTTAAACTTAAATTAGTTGTAACACCTTTGCTCAAGACTATTATACATGATACTGTATTCACTTCTTTAATATCAATGTTCTATAAGAAGTTACAACCGTTTAAAGTTCATAGACAGATTGTCAAAAGTGACGGATGACAGCGTGACTCTTCTTAAATTTAGACATGGCTACTGGGATCCATTGTTTCAAGTTATTAGTTTTGCACAGTTTTTATTTTTTTCCACAAGAACCACTCACAGTAAAAATATGAGACCCCCAAAAGGCACAACTACACATTCCCTGCAACCTAAAAAAAAAATTACAACAATACCTCTCATGGTTAATGTAGTTAGGCTTGTGACAAAGTTTGGCGATCGTCATGATGAAAATAAATAAACATCACCGACACATGCCTTTTAGTATATAGGACTAGCGAAGGCTCAGCTACGCTGAGCTTCCCTAGAGCTCCGCTGTCAGTACAAAAAACAAATGCCAATCGACATGAAACATTTTTTTCATATCTGCTCGTTAGCCCTTACTGAGACCTTTCATTAGATTCCAAACACGATATATTTCCAATAACTTTTTGCAAAAAACAAATGCCGGTCGACATGAAACATTTTTGTAATTTATCCTTTTCTATACTTTTTTTTATACCTTTCATTTGATACCAAACACGACATACTTCTGACAATTTTTTGCATAAAACAAAAGTCGATCGACATGGATCATTTTTGTCCTTTCTGCATGCTAGCCCACAACGAGACGTTTCATTTGATACCAAACATGACGTATTTCTAACAATTTTTTGAAAAAAAAAAAAAGTCGATCGACGTAAAATATATTTGTCATTTATGCAAGCCAGAAAACATTTACATAGAAAACATCCATTTTTAAAATAATTTTAGACTTTAACAATAATTAATAATTAATATCAATTATAACATTTACTAGAATGATATAATAACAATAGTAAACTCTTAGATAAATATTTTTTTTATTTCCGTAACTGTCTGATTTTTAGAGAAAGAGTTACATTTTATATTTAATATAATTCATACAATAGACGTGCAGTACAATCGGTTATGATTTTATCTGATGTAGAATTGAAATTTGAACAACTTTGTACTTTTGTAGTTTTGCTCTAAATATATCAGGAGAGAGAGTATTTAAAATTTTTTGAAATCCCATTTTAAAATCCTATGTTTCTTGTTTTATTGCACAGCTGTATACCTGGTGTAGATTTCAGTGTTATTTTTTTCATACTTCTTTATCTCTTTACCTATTCATTTTAGCGCTAAAAATGTAGGAAAATAATTTGTTCAAAAATTAAGTAGGCATCCTATAAAGTCAACTTGCTGTCATAATTATTCATATTTAATGATATATTAATTAAATAAAATTTAAGGTGTTTTAGAAAATGAATTAAGATTGCCTTGATAAATGAAACAAATTTTTGAATAAATTATCTATTAACACTTTCCGCTCATCGATAATTTATTATTTTATTTAAAATTATTGTATTCTTGTATTAAAAATAACTATAACTTTGTTTATAAATTTAATTAATATACAATAATATTTTTAAATTATTAAATCTATATTTTTAAATAATATATCCATATAATTTTTATAGGTTTAACAATACCGTTTAAACCAGTCTTTGTAAAATTTGTTTCTGTGTACATCAGAAAAAATCAATATTTTAATAGTTAAAAAAAAATCACATAAATGGTACTAATTATGAATCGATATATTTATTCAACAATTAGATATTTTTATAATTAATTTTATATGTATATGAATGAAAATATTATTTTTAGACATAAATGAAATTAATTATTCTAAGCAAAAACAAGAACATAATAATATTTTGAATACTTTGGGACATATCAAACTAACTGGTGGCGCTAGTGTTGTTTTATTTATTTCCAAATCACAAGTATGATGTGAAAAGAAAAAAAATCATTTACAGCTGACTTCTTATTTTGTTAATCTAAAATGAATTTATTTTGACAGGAATAAGGACATTTTATTTCCAGAAGTTCAAATCCGTTTTCTGTTTTGATAAAACCATCATCACTACATGCTAAGTATGGTTGGTTAGATAATATTACAACACTACAACTCAAATTTCATGTATAATATATTAGTTGAAGCTTAAAATACTGATCTCGCTTCACTTTTGGTTTCCAAGCCATAACGCATAGCTTGATTACAATAAAAATTGTAGCCATTGATTCTTATCAACAACATTTTCATTATAATAATCACTGTCATATTTTCTCTGTACCAATCTAATTCTATTGGTACATACGTACATCTACAATGAAAGAGTTCATTGCAGAATATGTAGGATTATTGCGAATTTTTAATCTTCTTTTAATTTCGCTATAAGTATAATACTTTATGTACTCGTTTCAGACAAAATTTCTTTGCTTATGTTCTGAAAATGTAAAAAGAATATCAAGAAAATTTCCAGTCGTGTTTTTGTATAATGGTTTTATTGAAACTTTGTGATATTTTTCAACCTGCGTTTGTTAAGGCTTGTTCCAAATGATAGACTGATCAGTTTTGAACTGTATTTAAGAATTCTTATTTAAATGTGACTTCACTACACAGATATAATTGAAGGTAAAATTATAGAAATAACACATACATGTAAACAAATACTTTGTTTTTTGCAGTAGTTTTATTTGTACAAGTTGTAATACACAATAAATTGCTAACTTCTTTACATTTCTTAATAAAATAAAGTCTCTTTATGATAATATAGCAAAATGAATTCTGGATTCCGCAAAAATCGCTCCTGTGTAGATAACTACTAGTCAGCCAGTACGGTTGTGTGGTCGTGGCGTGTCTTGTCTGATCGTGTAGATAAGCAACATAGCCCGCCCTGTCCATTTGGATGTGTTGCCGCACAACGGCTCGGTGTGTGCTGGCCTTGCAGAGACTGTAGGCTGACAACCTGCATCGCTAAAATGCAAGTAAAACATGTCACGAAACAAGTACTTCAGGTACTTGAGGCCTTGTTCCATATAGGAATGTTGTGCCACTGATGATGTAGATAACTACTAATAGCCATGTCTAAATTTAAGAAAAATCACGCTGTCATCCGTCACTTTGACAATCAGACTATGAACGATTATATCTTCTTATAGAGTATTGATATCAAAGATTTAAAAACAATTTCATGAATAATAGACTTGAGCAAAGGTGCTACAACTAATTTAAGTTTAAAACATAACGTATTTAATTAATATAAATTTTGACGTATCCAATGTCAACAGTCAATATTGCCAAATGTATGACGAAGTAACTAAATTAAAACCATATATTCCTAGACTAACTTCACTGAAGACGCTGGCAGTTGTATTAGGATTGACAATATTAATTTATAAATATAAAAATTAACTACTATTTAATTTTATTTCGTGTTTGATTTAAAGTGAAATATAAATATGGTAGTAATAAAATTTCCTTGAATAAATGTGTATTTTTATTTGAAATTCCACTGTTTGAGAACCGATTTTTTATTCAGTTTAACGTTTAAAAATTCAAATATTATTTGGAAACAATAGCACTATTTACAGTAAGCAATTCTTAATTACAATATATTATACTGGAGTTTTTCCCAGTTCTCTACTTACTTTTTTATTCCAAAGAAAAAATATGAACAAAAATTGTATAAAATGAAACTGTCAACTAACTTTCGGAATGTCGGTAACATAGGTATCATAATTAAAACATGACTACTAATTTTATTCCGTGGAGGCTAATTTTTTTTCATTGTATAGTCTTTTTCACGAAAATGTGATCGTACGTCATAATGTTCCCTGATGCAACGTTGCCAAATATTTGTTGGGTACATTCAAGTGTTGATGGTTGCATAGTATATCATGTGTGTATATATCATATTGTGGATTATTTACATAAAATACATTAAATATATTCAGCATTCCCCTCTGTATCTTCGATTGTCACGTTCTTATTCGAAATACCATATTACAGAATTCACCATATTCTGTGCACAACTTCCTAAATTTTTTGCTCGATTTTTTGACATTTTTCAAAAATAATATTATTTTTTGACATTTCGAGAATGGCAACGTTGTACAGGATTACCAACCATTTATTAGTAAAAGACACTAAGTTCCGTGTATTTTACTGGGTATATGCTAGGGATAGTAACATTGCTGTTTTGGCTACAATTTTATTACTAGGTATGACGTACGATCACATTTTCGTGAAAAAGACTATAATACTGCAGTCTTTTCATTATGAACGATATTTAATTTTATTTCGTGTTTGATTAAAAATTAAATATAAATCTAGTAGTAATAAAATCTCCTTGAATAAATGTGTAATTTTATAGTTATATGAAACTCCACTGTTTGAGAACCGATTTGCTTCAAAATTTACTTCACACAACATTTATAAAAACAAATTTACAAATAACAATTAAAACTTTTTAAAACGACACATCGCTATTAAACATTTCCTTGTATTATAATTTTGATCAGTTAATAAAACACTCGCTGTTATTTCACAAAAATAAAAGTTGAAACTTTATTGCAATTTCGGCGATAAGGCCATCATCAGAAATATACATATACAGAAAAATCAGCTATTTATACTAATACTAAAATACAATAAAAGAAGGGGAAAATACATTGGCTTGAATTATTTATGATTTTCCGAGATTAACATTCCTAGAAACGGAGCATCTATTAAGTCCAACTGCTCATTCATAAGGTTAATCCCATTATTAAGGGCTTTCTTTATTTCAAATGCTTCTAGAAATGTTAATCTCCGTCCATTCATATCGAAGTGTAAAATTTCCAAATCTGTTTTGTCTAACGTATGATTATTCTCAATCAAATGTTTGGCTACATTGGAGTTTTCATTGTTGTTTTTAAATTTGGCTATATGTTCCTTAAATCTAATGTTAAAATTACGTCTAGTTTGACCAATATACTTGAAATTACAGTCTTTGCAATTTATTTGGTAGATTCCTGATTTATCGAGGGGATCTTTACAAACAATCTTATTATTTACCAACACATTTTTTAAAATAAACGTGTTATATAAAGCTGGAGTTATATTTAAATTTTTCAGATCATTTGAAACTCTATTTGTTATATTTTCAATGTATTTAATTTTTTTATAAATGGGTTTTTCAGAATCTATATCTTGATTAATGTAAAATTGTTTATAAAGAATTTTCCTCTGTTTTTTTAATAACAATTTATGTACAATGTTTTTTTCGTAACCATTATTTTCTGCAATCATCATGATGTCTAATTCTTCATTAAAATTTTTTTCATCTAAAGGAATTGTTACTAATCTATTTAATAAGCTATGAAAAGCGGCCATTTTTGTATTATAAGGGTGATTAGAAGTAAATGGGATAGACTAGTTCTATAAACTTTATGATAATAAAAAACAGTGCTCCAGTGTTGAAGACAACAATAGAAGACATACCAGCTCCATTCGTTTTTATGAAAGAGTGACGAATTTATCCGATTCAACCTTCTCCAGCGATGAAATGAACCTACTACAGAAAGGACTATCCTATGCCCCCCATAAACCCACAGATAAAAAAGACCTAGTTCAATTTGCGGTGGATGCGGAAATTGCGTTAAGTGGTCGACCTCTGGAAGAAAAAACACAATTCCTCTCCAAATTCAAAAAAACATTACAAACTCTACCTACTTCATGTACCAGTACCAGCAATAGTGAATTAAAAACAATTAAGTCCATAAAATCTAAATTACAAAGTGAGAACTTAGTGCTAACAAAAGCAGACAAAGGTAACAACTTCACCATCCTCAATAAAGTAGATTATATTAAAAAAGTAAACAATTTCATTGAAAGTAGTAATGTAAGTTTAGTCCTGGAGGACCCAACAAACAAATTTCAACAAAAATTAAGAAATTCGTTAAAACAATGTGTCAATTTAATTCCCAAACAAGAACATTTTAAATTAATTAACATGAACCCATCAGCACCCATATTATATGGCTTACCCAAATTACATAAGCAAAATATCCCAATAAGACCGGTAGTTTCATATACACAAGCTCCTACTCATCAATTATGTAGTTATTTAAATAAATTAATTCCAACTATTTTAGATTTTAAACCGAAACATAGTGTAAAAAACAGCCTTGAATTGGTCAATCTTATTAAAGATATTCCAATACCTGATAATTCTAAATTAGTTTCGTTCGATGTCACTAGTCTTTTTACATCCATTCCAATTCCTAAATTGATAGACATATTTAAAGAATATATACCCAAAACAGTTAATCCTGACATATCTAAAGAACTTTTAATTTTATTAAACCTTTGTCTCGAACAAAATTATTTCTTTTTCAACAACAATTATTATATACAAAAGGATGGATTGCCGATGGGTTCACCTCTTTCCCCCTTATTAGCAGAACTATTTATGGATGCATTTGAACAAAATTTATTTAAAAACTTCTGTACAAAGAACATTATTTTCTGGTATCGTTATGTGGATGACATACTATGCCTCTTTAAAGGTACTGCTAGACAATTAGAATCTTTCTTAAATTCGTTAAATTCTATGGATCCTACAATAAAGTTTACTTTAGAGATAGAAAATAGCAAAACGATAAATTTTTTAGATCTAATCATAGATCACCAATTTAATAAAAGATTAAATTTTAAAATTTTTCGAAAACCCACATATACCGATACAATTATCCCATTTACTTCCAATCACCCTTATAATACAAAAATGGCCGCTTTTCATAGCTTATTAAATAGATTAGTAACAATTCCTTTAGATGAAAAAAATTTTAATGAAGAATTAGACATCATCATGATGATTGCAGAAAATAATGGTTACGAAAAAAACATTGTACATAAATTGTTATTAAAAAAACAGAGGAAAATTCTTTATAAACAATTTTACATTAATCAAGATATAGATTCTGAAAAACCCATTTATAGAAAAATGAAATACATTGAAAATATAACAAATAGAGTTTCAAATGATCTGAAAAATTTAAATATAACTCCAGCTTTATATAACACGTTTATTTTAAAAAATGTGTTGGTAAATAATAAGATTGTTTGTAAAGATCCCCTCGATAAATCAGGAATCTACCAAATAAATTGCAAAGACTGTAATTTCAAGTATATTGGTCAAACTAGACGTAATTTTAACATTAGATTTAAGGAACATATAGCCAAATTTAAAAACAACAATGAAAACTCCAATGTAGCCAAACATTTGATTGAGAATAATCATACGTTAGACAAAACAGATTTGGAAATTTTACACTTCGATATGAATGGACGGAGATTAACATTTCTAGAAGCATTTGAAATAAAGAAAGCCCTTAATAATGGGATTAACCTTATGAATGAGCAGTTGGACTTAATAGATGCTCCGTTTCTAGGAATGTTAATCTCGGAAAATCATAAATAATTCAAGCCAATGTATTTTCCCCTTCTTTTATTGTATTTTAGTATTAGTATAAATAGCTGATTTTTCTGTATATGTATATTTCTGATGATGGCCTTATCGCCGAAATTGCAATAAAGTTTCAACTTTTATTTTTGTGAAATAACAGCGAGTGTTTTATTATTCAATTTTTTCATGATGTTTCACCGAGAACCTACAGCTTCGTCAATTAAATCTATTTGATCAGTTAGATTTGATTATGTTATTATAAAAACGTTTCAGAACTGCTGTGCTTACAAAAGAAATTTTTATAATAAAACGTATGAATTGCAAGTGTAAATAATGTCATTTTAAAATTAGGTTTTACTTTTATATTTGTTAGATAATAAAGTTAAAATTTACCTCATCAAGATGATTATTTCATTAGTTTTACTTACTTGAGTTTCGCCGATGTGTCACAATTTTTCTCGGGCGGGAAAATTAAATTATGCAGTACTGACCCAAGATGATTTTTTTGTTTATCGATAATACGAATAAACACGAAATATTTTTTTTAAGAAAATTGTATTAAAAGAAAGAAATTTGAAGCATTTAAAATCAGTTTTCATTAACAGATGTATAATTATAACTTAGATACACAAAATAGGAAAGTTATATATTATTAAAATATTACAATAAATAATAATGACAATAAACTATGTAGTAAAAATCTTCTGGGCGGCACGAATTAGTCTTCAGGATTCCCTGTAAATGCTAACGGAAAACCGCCAAAAACGTTAGCAAAAGACGATAACTAAACAAAAAGAATAATGTGAAAGAATGAATTGAACCGGTAATAACACTTACATTATTTAAATATATTGGAATTGCTATAAAGAAAGAGCGTTTTCCGAAGAAGCAGTGGGCAAAACGACCAATTCAGATTTAACCTTTTCAAATTTTCTTTTAGTTTCAGAGAAAAACGAAAATAGGTCGACTTATTTGAAAATAACTGGTATTATTTATTTAATTTCATTGACTGTCAATTAGGAAAATCTGTTGTAATCGTTGAAAATGTTGTCAAAAAACAACGATTTTACCTAATTCAATGCTATGGCAATCGGTCTCATGTTTATCTTTGGCGACGTTGGAAACAAATAGTTTATGCAAATTATCTTCGACCGAATATAGAGAATTTAAAGGAGAGAATTAGAGACGCTGTGACGTCTTTAACTCTGCGGAAGAAATTCAAAGAAGTTAAATAACTGCATCGAAGACTACAATTGTGCGCTCAACAAACCGTGAATCGATTGAGTTGAATAGTTACTGGTTATATTATTTTTGTTGTTAAATTTATGAAAATAAAGTTAAAGTCATGTTAACAATAATTTCTATGATAACGCAAACTTGTTTTTTGGGGCTTACAATTAGAAAAATTCTAAGTCGAACTATGTTCGACTTTTGTCTGAGACTAAAAGAAAATTTGAAAAGGTTGAAACTGAATTGTCAGTATTGAAACATGTAAAAACTTTTATTAAGAATACATGTTTCTCGTAAAATAAAAAATAAAAATATTTTCCTTCTTTCTAACTCGATCCGATGACATACTGTATATCAAGGCCACAGAGAATGTTAATATGAATTTTGACTTACTTTATTTGGACATTGCAAAGTTTTCTCGTAGAATTTTCACGCAAAATTTGAAGAATGTTTCTTTCATTTCATGTAGTAATTTATATGTTTACTTTCTAAAAATACGACGAAATTTTCCTCCAGTGATCAAACAGATATGCGTTCTGTTAAATAAAAAATAGTAATTAATTAATATTTTTTTTTCTTTAAATATAAATGTATTTACCATTCTTGTACAACTTCGTCAATAATAATAATATAGTTTTTCCGATGGTAGCAGAATCGTCAGCGAATAGAGTGGTTTCCATTTTAATATCCAAAATATTCAATATCGCTTTCCAAAGGAGGTTATTCTTGACAAATTTTCCAAAAATATATTTTTTGTGAAACTGCTACTCTATAAACAATGAAAACTTATATAATAAAGGAAGATAATTTTTATTCAAATGATACCTTCGTTTTAAAATGGATTCATTTTTCCAAATATTGTTTAACATCAACGTAGTATATATTTGATTTGGACTAATAGTCCATATGCTTTGATTAAAATTGAATCCTTTTCTTGCAATATTGAATGAAGGAAATTTCCATCTCAGGATTTGATCCATTTTTCTGTATTCAGAAGAAAATATTACTAATTAATAAAAAATATGTAAACATTGAACACTTTTATAAAAAAAGTTTCGCCTCAGATGAAAGAACTTCTATATTAATTGCAATAGTCCAAATAAGGATATAACTCGTATTTATAATCTTCGATGTACTTCACAGGTACAATGCATTGTATTCTTCAGTTTCCAATATCTATAAATATAAAATTCACAAATGATAGTTTTTAGAACATAAGAAAAACATACCATTTCACATCGTTGTGAATCATGAAGATTTTTGGTATTTGTGTATCTTTATTATATATTATGAATTTAACTTTTAATTAGTTACATTAGTTCAAGATTTTTCTACAATTTTTTTTCTTAAAATTTAGAAATTTTGTTATGATATTATATATCATTTATTTTAATAAATTATTTGAGATGCCAGAATACTTTGATTAATAAAAAGTTTAATAATTTACAAATATAAATGTACAACAATATTATTAACATTTTCATTTAAATTTAAATTACAGAATTATTTTATTCAATTAAAAGTGTACAAATAGATTACAAAATGAAGTTCTTGTTAAAATTATAAAATCTTTCATATAAAATTAAAAATAAATTTTTATAACCTGGCAACTCGATTACATACAAACATTCACACAAACATTCATACTTTTGCGATTTATTACTCTCTTAATTTTCTTTTATTTGATCGCTTTGTGGTTTTTTTTTTTTATTATAATGTTGTAATATGCTTCATTAGCTTCATACCCACCAGCCAGTTTGTGACGAGTAATTATTATGAAGCTTATTTTTTCTTATTTATTGTTTTAATTTTTTTAACCACGGGCTATTATAATATTGAAGCAAAGTACAGCAAAAATCCCAAATACCACTGGTATAGGGTTTTAAAGTATTATGTAACAAGTCATTGTCTTGCCAAGTCTACCAAGGAATTATAGATAATATGGTACACATTATGTATATAAAAATGTAATTTAAAACAAAAAAAATATAAATTAAATGTGCTGTTACCAAATATTTGTTAATATTTGTACTTTTGTAGTTTTTTAAAAATGAAAATCTTGTTACTCAAATTCATACAACAGTGACAATGACTTGCTTACATAACACTTCAAAACCCACCAGCAGTAGTTGGAATTTTTACCATACTTTGCGGTTTTGTAGTAGTATGTAGTGTATTGCCTAATAAATGTGTATTTATAGTCTGTTGCATGAATTTTGAGGTACAATGGTAGACTGGCCTGCCCACATGCTGCGATTTATTATATACTTTTGTTTAACGTCACATTTTTAATACATTTTATATAGAGACGCAACATGTTTGAACTTAAGCCTGGTATTAGATAGTTTTCGTATAACGTCTTCATTTTTAGATGGAAGTAATTGAATATTATTGACAGCGGTATAGTTTAAGCTCTATTAAAATTTTTATTATTGAATATAATTATTGATGTAAACTAATGACTGTTGTATTATAATAAAATAATCTGTCTTTTATCAAATAGAGAGTAAATAAATGAAATTAAATATAATTTGATCTTTTAATGTAAAAAAATATAAATATTTTTTATAAACCTACATATAAAATAGATTTCCTTTTTATCATTAGATGTAGGGACATTTTTATCAGTAAATAAAATTTTAAGTGTATATTTTTGAAAATATTAGTAACTTACTATAAACCAGGATTTTAGACGTTAGTGAAAATTTTTCTAATACTAAACCATTGCATTATACTTTTTATTTTATTTATGTTTTTCATTGTAAGTATTATTTTATTATCTTTTATCGTTATATTTTTTACATTTTCATTTTGTCAAGATTGTCATTGCTTTATTTTTTTTTAGTTTATTTATTATATACTTCTAATCATTAGTTTTATTTTATTGCCTTTTATAATTCTTTTTATTATATTTTCATTTTGGCAAGGTCCGTAAAATTTGTAAAAGGGGCAATGGTTTTATCAGACTTAAGTTTTTTTTTATTACCTTTTACAATATCTTACGAACCATTTTTCATGTTGAAATAATCTTTCATTTTTATATTAATTACATGCAGTGAATGCAACAAAGCGCGAAACATAGGACTTTAACATGGGATTTAAAAAATTTGCCTATACTCTCTCCCCCGATAGATTTGGAGCAAAACTATAAAAGTACCAACTTGTCCAAAAGTAAATTCTATTTCAGATAATGTAGAATTTTGAACAACTGTTTACGGTTGTAGTTTTGTTTTAAATGTATCAAAAGACAGAGTATTCGCAATTTTTTCATATCCCATGATAAAGTCTTATGTTCCGCGTTTCGTTGGACATCCTGTATATTATATATATTGTATATAATATATTTAACAAATCAAATATTGTCATCATAATAACTTTTTATTATATTACATATTTTAATTTACTTATTTCATTCATATTATTTTGTATTAAATTTATCAATAATGTTTCAACATGCTTTTATGTTATACTTTAAATTGATCTTTATAGCTTTTTCAAATTAGATTTTTAAATTTCATTAATATAATTTTTATAAACATACTTGATATGACATTTTTTTGTTATATAATTGGTTTAGTGTACATTGTTGTATTTTTCAACATGATTTTAATATCTTTTACTTTTAACATTACATATTTTGCTTGATAGTTTTTAAATGAATTATAATACAATTTAGATATTATAAATATTTCATTCATATTCATATTTTAAATTTGTCAATTGTTACAATGATTTCTTCTCGTTTAATAAAAATTTTTTAATTTATATATTTAATTCATATTATTCTTTTTTATATTATTACAAATTCTTAATTTACGTTTCAAATTTATCATGAATGTATCCACATGCTTTTATTTTATACTTTAAATAGATCTTTATTGCTTTCTCATATTTGATTTTTAATATATGATTTAATTTTTATAAACATGTAATTAGTATGACATTTTTCAGTAATATAATTAGTTTACTGATTAAAATGTAATTGTACATAAGTTGTATTTTTTAACATTATTTTAATATCTTTTACTTTTAACATTAAATATTTTGCCTAATAGTTTTTAAATTAATTATAATACAATGTAGATATTATTAATATTTCGTTCATAATCACATTTAAAATTTGTCAATTGTTTTCAATGATTTCTACTTGTTTAATTTAAAATTTTTAATTTAAATATTTAATTCATATTATTCTTTTTAATCATTACATATTTTTAATTTACCTGAATATTTCCACATACTTTTTTTATACTATAAATTGATCTTTATGGCTTTCTCATATTTGATTTTGAAAACATGTTTCAATTTTTATAAACATTTAATTAATATGACAATTTTTTGTTATATAATTAATTTACTGATTAAAATGTAATTGTACATTTGGTGTTTTTTTAACATGATTTTAATATCTTTTACTTTTAACATTAAATATATTGCTTGATAGTTTTTAAATTAATTATAATATAATTTAGATAATATAAAAATTTCCTTCATGATTATATTAAAAATTTGTCAATTATTTTCAAAGATTTCTACGTGTTTAATTTAAAATTTCTTTAAACACTACATTCGTTGTAAATCCTTCTTTTGAATTTTTAGTAATATTTGAATCTGGCAATTTAATTTTCAAGTTACTGGCCGATCTTACCCTCGACATCGCAACATACAATTGGCCATGTGAAAAGACTAAATTTATTCCTACATAATTAAATGTTTGGCCTTGGGATTTATTTATTGTCATTGAGAAAGCTAATCTTATTGGGAATTGCCTTCGTTTCAAGGTGAATGGTAAATCTGTTTCGGTAATTAAATCAAAACGTGGTAAATAGAGCCGGCTACCTGCACTCTGTCCTGTTAGAATTTCTATATCTAAATAATTAGTTTTCATGTCTTTTATTATGAACCTTGTTCCATTACACAGACCACGCTTTGGATTCATATTTCTTAATAACATTACTATTGCTCCAATTTTTAGTGTTAATTTGTGAGGAGGCCTTCCGGTTGGTGTTAGGCCATTCAATAATTCGGCGGGGTAATTAATTTTGTTTATCTCATCACATTCACAAGAATCAGCACTTAAATATACTCTAGATGACCCTACAACTTTATTTAATACGTGTTCATTAATTATCATTGTGTCATCATTTTTTGGTGCTAAAATGGCTCTATCTGTAAATTTATAAATATCATCAGGTTGTATGACATCTGCACCGAATATTTCATTTGCTAGACATGTTTCGGAAACGCAATGTGCAGGAATTTTGACAATTTCATTTTCACCGTTGCCTATTTTCAATAAATATTCTGAAAATTCTTTTTCGTCTTTATTTACGCGCATATTTTGTTTTAATGAAAATTTTGTAAATAGTGGCCATAAATGACTTTTTACAACACATGTTTCAATTATTACAGTTCGATGGTTTGTGTAATTGACTATTGGCAAGCACTGTCTGAAATCGCCACCTAAAACTATAACTTTTTCCCCAAATGGTATTTTATTATCCATCAAATCTTGTTATAATAAATTTATTGCATCGAGTGCGTGTTTTGGTATCATTGTTACCTCATCACAGATTATTACACTTGCCTCTTTTATTAATTTACCCGCTTTGCTATTTGATTTCACTCTACATACACATCCGTCATTTACAGGCACTGGTAACTGGAATACTGAGTGAACTGTTTGACCACCTTTTAACAGAGTAGCTGCTATTCCCGTCCAAGCTACAGCTATAACTTTTTGATTTTGGCCCCTTAAAATACTTATCAATGTGTTATACAGAAATGTTTTCCCTGTTCCCCCGGGACCGTCAACAAAGAAATATCTACTTGTGCAATTATTGTCATTTACGGCATTTAATATGTTATTTAAAATTTCTATTTGGTCTCTGTTAAATAAAGCTACATTTTGTTCTCCCTCTAATTTTTCGGCTGCTACATCAAAAGAATTAGTTTCATTTTTTAAATCATCAATATTTTCGGGTTGGGGTAAACCGAAATCATTTAAGGTGAATTTATGCATATCGAGTATTTCCTGTATTTTTAATAAACATTTACTTTGTGCAACTTTTTCAGAATTATGTAATAAATAGTCTTCCATTAAATAATGTTTAAATTTTTCCCATAAGCTTAAGGCATTGGTTGACGTATGGAAGCAAATTAAATAAGCAAATAATTCACGTAATTGTCTGGGAAATTTACTCAACACAGCCTCGTCTAAACAATTTTCGCACTCTTTATCATTAGCTACAAGACCTAATGCACGGGCAGCTTCCTGATATGTATTATATAATTTTCCGTCGACGGTACGCAAGTCTTCGAAGCTTGTGACACCTTTTGCATGCACTAAAATTAATCTTAAATGAAATCTTTCAATATCTCTAGGGCTAACGGAAATCATTCGGCCGATAGGTGGCTTTGTCTCACGTTGTCTAGCTTTCCATGCATTATTAACAAATACATAATATTTAGGAATTTCCATGTAAACATATTGCCGGGCATTAACGTCTATTTCATTGAGTAGGAACCAAGCTGTTAATGTTGTATTTTTTTTCGCTGCTCGTTCAACAGTTTTTTTTTCTTGACCGTTAGTGAAAAATACCGCCTGCTGATTTTTTAAATGTACTGCTAATTCCATTATTGTATGAGACTTGTCATGCAACGGATATTCTAAAAGCCCCCAACAACATTCTGGAGCAGATACATACCTAGCATCTAAATAACCGTTTATTTCATCCCACTGTACAACTTTATTTTTATCAAGTTGTCCTAATTTGACGCTCGCGCAATCATGCCCCTTGCACAAATAATCACAAATATATTTTATACTTTTTACTGATGCGCATATTTCAACATTTATGTGGGTTCTATATTTTTTTAACAAATACGGATTGTACGGAACTATCCACCTATTGTCTACCGTGTATTTAACTAAACCATTTTTCCAAAGAATGTACATTTTTGCATTATTATTTGACCGTTTATACAGGGGGTAACCGTTAATGTTTTCATGTGTTTCATTTCTAAAATCTTTAGGGAACATTTTTGAACATTTATTTTCGTTCATACACGGCGAATTTTTGTTTAGAATACCGCACGGACCGTGAATCATATGTGAATGAACTAATTGGTACAATTCCGGTTCTGCGTCCTCGTCGGGAATTTCTGCACTGACTACTTCGTCAATGTCATCTTTGTTACGGATTTTACTTGCACTATCTAAAGTTAATAATAAATGCATGTGAGGCAGACCGCGTTTTTGGAATTCAATTACATATATGAATGCCACAACTTTCCCAAAAATATTGTCATGTAAAAATTCATGCAACATACTTTTTATTTTTCCGTTAAAAACTCTGGCGGTTATGTCTGGGCGGTCTGCAGAGGTTTGACCCTCGCGCAACTGTTGTACAATTTCTGGCCATTTCGGGTTACATGTCACTGTTATAAATAGATCAGGGCGGCCAAATTCTCTAACAATGGACATGGCATTTTGATACATTTTCAACATGAATCTACTTCCACCTTGAAATGTTGACGGTAAAATAATCATGGTGCCTGCTTTTCCGCCTTCATTCTCTGCCAAATTATTAATGTGGTCCATCAACCCACTATATAGCTCTACCCTGAGAGTAGGCTGATTTAATCTAATATACGTTAATCTTTCGGCTTCGACTTTAACATACGCATCTACAATGTATTGTTGGGTTAGTTTACCGGCTTCTAAACATGGGTTAAATGTGTTTCTAACCGCTAATCTGTTCATGTAAAACTGTAACATGCTTTGTTTTTTAATACCGTCAGCTTGTTTTGAATTCATGTTCCAGCCACATTCACCGCGAGGAAATAATAAAGGATAGGACATGGGGTCGCAGTTTTCACTAAACTGATTAATTCGAACCAAACCGCCAACTTTTGGGTGGACACAAATGTCCCTATCTATTGGTGGCTCACCGTCATTGGACGTAAAAACAACTGCCACCTCATTACATGTGGGGATATTGTACCTACGTTTATCTTTTTTTCTGTCATTTACAATCCACAAATTTATTTCTGGCACCGACTGATTTGTTTGGTTAGCTTTGGCTAATTCCCGCTGCTCTACTTCTTTCAACATCATATACGCCTGACAATACGGATTAACCTCCCTAAGAATTACATCTAATTGATCCATGATATTTGGCTTACAATTTTTATTATACTCTGTGTTCATTCGTTTCTCTAACGCTTCATTTGAATTAATTATGTATAATTGGGCATATTTTTCTGTTTCATTTGGTTTAGGGTACATTGAGCTGGCAGAATCATGGTAAATTTGGCCGTGGATACGGAAACAGTAGGGCCCTTTGCCAGGAGGCGCAGAAATTTTAGCCCCAAACGATGCGAATGCTAACGCGCTATTGTATTGCCTAATATATTCTCTAAAATTTCTGCTATCTGAATCTTTACCTAACATTAGATTTTTAATATATTCAGGGAACTCAGTTAATTGATCTACGTTTAATTTTCCTTTTCGACAGCAGTAAGTGAATTTGCCGTCTGACGGTTTTTCATATAAAAAATTAACAGAGGAACAATGTGAACAGACAACATTCATTGGTCCCAAAGAATGGGGCTCAATTTGAACTCCTAATCCTTTTCTAGCTAACATATAGTTATCATTGGAAACCTTGTTTTTACGCGCTTTTATTTTATTTTTATTAATCATATTATTTTTTGTTAGTCTTTCTTGTTTCTGTTCTACAGTTTCAGTTTCAACCAAATTATCAAAATTATCTCTATACTTTTCTAAACGTTTTTGTTTTTGTTCAGGAGTTTCATTCTTAATGTACTCTTTAAAATTGAATTTTAACTTTTGTAACCTATTCGTTTTTTGTTCAGGATTTTCCTTGTTTATATAATTATTTAAATTAAGTTTAAGCCTTTCTAATCTACTTTCCTTTTGTTCTACAGTCTCATTTTGTACATAATTATTAAAATTTGTTTTGCGTCTTTCTAACCTATATTCTTTTTGTTCGGTAGTTTCGTTTTGCATATAATTGTTAAAATTTGTTTTGAGTCTTTCTAACCTATATTCTTTTTGTTCAGTAGTTTCATTTTGCATGTAATTATTAAAATTTGCTTTTATTCTTTGTAACCTATCTACCTTTTGTTCTACTGTTTCGTTTTGCATATAATTGTTAAAATTTGTTTTGAGTCTTTCTAACCTATATTCTTTTTGTTCAGTAGTTTCATTTTGCATGTAATTATTAAAATTTGCTTTTATTCTTTGTAACCTATCTTCCTTTTGTTCTACTGTTTCATTTTGTACATAATTATTAAAATTTGTTTTGAGTCTTTCTAACCTATATTCTTTTTGTTCGGTAGTTTCATTTAGAATGTAGTTATTAAAATTTCTTTTAAGTGTTTGTAACCTATTATTTTTTTGTTCTAATGTTTCATTTACAAGATTATTCAAATTAATTTCTTTCTGTTTCTCTATACGATGTGTTTTTTTTTCAGGTGTTTCAATAACCACGTATTTTAATTTATATTCGTAATTTGATTTTAGACGTTTAGCTCGTTCTTCCTCTGTTTCATTTGCTTTCCGTTTAAAATAATTTTCCCTTAAATTTTGCTGACGAGTTACTGGAAAAACTGTTAAATTACGTGTACGAAACATTTGTAAAACATGTGACCGAAGTCTACTATTGTCATAATTTTCATGCTCCGGATTACGGTTAAATTATATACTCGTGAAAAATGCAATGGCAAATAACCCACAATCGTAACTATTAGTTTGCTGCTGAACTTGTACAAATCTAACTGACGGTCTGTACGGAAACAATCTTTCTAAATATAAATTTACATCAGCGTTTGAACATTTTGAATTCATGCTATCATAAATTATTATTTCAGTACCATCATAGTACGCCGTCAGCCAATGACCGACACTACTAATATTCGCACCTGATACGAATAAAATTTGTAAATGTTTAGTTCCCTTTCTGATTGGTACTATTCGGTTTGGAGCATTCAAATAAATCGTAGGCTGAGGATTGAACTCAGTCATGGACCGGACTAATGAGATATAATAATCGATATGTATATCTTCTAAATATCCCGCAGGATTTATTAATGTGTTAATATCACGGTCTATCAATGGAATTTGATTGCCTATCGGCTTATTTCCTAAATTTAAATTATTTAATCCCGTCTTTTCTACAATATTTATTTTATGAACTTTATTATCTAATATAATTGACGATCCATTGGTACTATTTGGTGTAACCTGAGTCTTTTTTTCTAAATTTCGTTGGTTATCTACTTTGTTTATTATATTATTAATTCCCGTATTGTTACTATTATTTTTATTTGCTACATCATTTTTATGTTTTTGTTTACGCTTAAGGCTGCTGACTCTATTCTTATTTGGCATTTTGATATATATGTATGTATTTGTTGTAAGAATAGGATTTAAAAAACTTACTCTTTTTTTTGGGTGCGTTGTTTTTTTTTTCAGAATTATAATTATGATTAGAACTGGATCGATTTCTTTTCTTTTCGAACGATAATATGTCACACTCTTCTCTCCACTGCAGTCAATTTCTGTACCTACATTAAAAATATAATTAAATACACATATGACATGTGACATTATACATTGACCATTACTAAGTAGGTATTCTAATTTACTTTCGTAATGTTAAAATAATTATTCGAGAGGCATTTAACATATATTACAAAGCAAAACCAAACTAATTAAATAAAATTAATCAGAAAAATTCTCACCTTAGATTTGTCTAGTGGTACGATTAACGGGATTATTATAAATTTTTCAAATTGCAGCAGAACAGAATACTAATAAATGAATTATTTTACGGAATGGAAATTATTGCAAAGAATTACAATAGATAATACTGCTTCACACACAAAGGTGAAAAAGCAATAAAGCATCAATAAAGTAATCAAATATTGTTTCCAAAGGGTGATATGATCAAAAGTTTAAATATTTAAATATTATCGGTAATATCTATTCCTCATTGACCGGTTATCATTATCGGTAAAGTAGATACTTAAAAAAAAAATTAGAACCGAAAACATTAATTACCAATGATGCATTTTAAAAATGAGTACAACAAAATAAGATTTTATTGTAGCATAATTTTGTATGAATACAATTATAAAATAAAAAAATTAAATTCCAGATATTATAAGATCTGATTCAAATTTACCTTTTATGTAATTAATATAAACATACAAAGTTGAGTAGCATGTGCAAGTCGATGGCTTATTTCAAAATGGCTATATTCAAAAAAGGTTGCAGCTTAAATCTCTTCATTCTCGGCACTAGGTGTGTCGTAGGAAGCTTTTACTAGATTTCACCTCCTAGGCAGTGTGGAGATTGCACCACACGGACTATTTTTATATAGAAACCCGTGCGAACCATAATTGATCAGCCTAGACTTCAATGTTAATAAATTATAGGTTCAAATCAAATAAATTATATCTTACTTTTCCATGAACTTTAAAAATTACACATTCCCGATATATTCTTCACAGATTTTTTATACCTCAAATAATCACATTTTCCTCATTACCCAGATAACTATAAGTATATAAGTAAATAAAAACACTTGGTTATTCCACAATAATTGTTATATTAGTGGTGATCGTTTCGTCCTTTCGGACATCATCAGACTACATAATTAAAGTAATACACCTGTTTATATTGAACATGTTTTGACAGCAATTTTAATAGCCTCATGACTGAATCACCCGGGTGAAACTTGTATAGGGAAATTGGCAGCATAAAGTAGGCTGGGAATAACTCTACCCTTTACAGGTTAGATGGCATTAGTAGTACTCAGAATCTGGGGGAAAAATTTGGTAACTTTAGGTTTTAATTATCATTTTATATTCGCTTGAAATTTAAAATAAAGTAAACTGGGGAACAAACAATTATAATATAATTGTCAAATTGTCAACATTGTAAAGTGGACTGAATGTACGATAAGGGTAGGAGTAACAACAGACATGTACGCTGTGTCATATGACGCGCCTTGTTCAAATTCCAGATTTAAATTTCTTCTCTGTATATCTTTATTATTGTTAATTATTATATTTTTCATTTTATTATAAATCTTAGAAACTCCATTTAATTATTTAACTATTTGTGCTTTTGCTGGCATATATGTTCGTACTCCACTGTTCTTTGGAAATAACTGTCATTGCTATTTATATTTCTCCTGTATTGATTTATTATTGTTCATTCCTTCTTAATTGTATATTCCAAAAGAGTTGCTCATTTTTCGATAATGTTTGTGTTTAAAGATCTCTGTATTTCCAAATTTCATCTTGGAATTACTTTATTTTATTATTTTATTTAAAATTATTGTATTTTTTGTATTAAAAATAATTACAACGTTGTTGATAAATTTAATTAGTATACAATATTATTTTTAAATTACTAAATCTATATTTTTAAATAATATATACCAAGAATTTTTATAGTTATAGGTAGGTAAAAAAAAATTCTTTGTATATCAGAGAAAATCAATATTTTAAATAGATTAAAAAAAACATAGATGGCAGTAATTATGAATTTTATTGCATCTGCTAAAGAAGGAATCGATATAAGTATTCAACAATTAAATATTTTCATATTTAATTTTATATGTATAACAATTATTTATTCTGAACAAAAACAAGAACATAATAAAATTTTGATTTTAATATATTTCTTGAATTTAACGTTACTATTTTCATCGCATTCTAAATTATTTACAGCTTACTTCTTATTTAAATAATGTACATGGGCCGTATTTATTTGGGACTTTTTATAACAATTATTTATTATTTATTCTGAACAAAAACAAGAACATAATAAAATTTTGATTTTAATATACTTCTTGAATTTAACGTTACTATTTTCATCGAATTCTAAATTATTTACAGCTTACTTCTTATTTAAATAATGTACATGGGCCGTATTTATTTGGGACTTTTTAAGTAATCTAGTAGGTTAATTCTGTTTACTTGGTACGTTTGACATAACCCAGAACTGATCCAACTCACCCAGCTATTTTCTTTCTTTGTTTACATTGCTTTCTCTTTCTATTTCTGTCAGATGTTATACCTTTTATAGGTTAAAATGATATACTTACATTACAAAGTGTATTGTACATATTCTTTTAAACAAAGTTTACTTTATATTTCTATATATTTCTCTTTGAAAATAGAAAACACATCTAAATACAGCCAATAAAATATAAAATTACATACTTACATTTACATTACAAAATGAAGTGTAATTTAACTTTTAATCTAATTTTACTATATATTTCTCCAAGCAAATACAAGACTTGCATTATAATTGTTTGATTATAACTGACGTTTTAACAAACGTCATATTTCATGAAAACTTAAATATTGTAAATAAGGTTTGTTGTAAATTATTATGTACAATGCACTTTTAATAATCAGTTACACTCCAGTAGTATTATTATCAGTAATTTTATGTTATTTCTCTTCTATAATGTACTCTTGTTTGGATAACCAAATAAAAATTGTAACTGAAATGAAAATACATATTTAAATACAGCGAAACAAATTTAAAGTGATATACTTACATCACAAAGTATTTTACATATTCTTTTAAACAAAGTTTACTTTATATTTCTGTATATTTCTCTTTGAAAATAGAAAACTTGTGAATTTTTTGATTATAGCCTAACGGATGTCAAACGTCAAATTTCATAAAATTAAATATTTTAAAATCACCACACTTAACATTCAGTGTATTTGTATATATTTCGCTCACTATTATAATGTATTAAAATATATTTATATTTACAATATCCCTTTTCATTTTCAAAATAAATCAAATAAAAGTTTCATATTGAATTGTCAAATTTGACGTATGACAACCGTGATTCTTCTCACATTTGACATGGCTTCTGGGATTTTTTGTTTCAAGGTACCAATTTTGCACAGTTTTAATTTTTTTAAACAAAAACCACTCACAGTAAAAATATGAGACCCCCAAAAGGCACTCCAGCACATTAGACCCTACAACTTGAAAAAAAAAATTACAGCAATTACTTGAATGGTCTAAGAGTTTGAGCTGGACAAACGATGCCCGATCGTCGTGATGAATCCAAATATAGATAGATAGATAGATAGATAGATAGATATATAGATAGTGAATCAATCAAAATAGTATATGACTCCGCTGTCAGTGCAAAAAACAAATGCCGATCGACATGAAACAATTATTTCATATTTACACTTCAGGCCTCACTAAGACCTTTCATCAGATTGCAAGCAGAATATACTTTTAATAATTTTTTACAAAAAACAAAAGCCGGTCGACATAAAACATTTTTATCATTTATGTACCCCAGCCCTCACCGAGACCTTTCTTTTGATAACAAACACGACACACTTCTTACAACTTTCTGCATAAAACAAAAGTCGATCGACATGATACATTTTTACCATATCAACACGCTAGCCTACATCGAGACTTTTCATTTGATACCAAACACTATATACTTGTGACAACCTTTTGCAAAAAACAAAAGCCGATCGACATTGACCATTTTCGTCAATTCTGCACACCAGCCTTTATTGAAACCTTTCATTTGATACCAAACATCACACACTTCTGACAACTTTTTGCAAAAAACAAATACCGATCGACATAGCACATTTTTGTCAATTCTGTACGCTAGCTCTCATCAAGACGTTTCATTTGAGACTAAACTTGACATACTTTTGAGAACTTTTTGCAGAAAACAAAAGCCGATCGGAATGGAACATTTTTGTCAATTTTGTACGCGAGCCCTCGTCAAGACCTTTCATTCGATACCAAACACGATATACTTCTAGTAACTTTTTGCATGAAACAAAAGCCGATCAACATAGAAAATTTTTAATTCCGCACACCAGTCCTTCCCGAGTCTTTTCATTCGATACCAAACACGACATATTTCTGACAACATTTTGCAAAAAACAAATTTTAATCGACGTAGAACATTTTTGTCTTTCGTGCACATCAGTCCACATTGTGTCGTTTCATTAAAACTCAAGAACGACCTACTTCTAACAACTTTTTGCGAAAAACAAATGCAGGTCGACATGACACATTTTTTTTGTCATTTCAAAACCGGCTCTTATGGTTTTCTTTTGATATCAAATATTTGATTTTTATTTAGTTACTTTATAATTTGGCAACACTGTTTGTATTAAAAAATAGTAGTTAATTTTTATATTTATAAATTAATATTGTCAACCCTAATACAACTGCCATCCTCTTCAGTGAAGTTAGTTTAGGAATATTTGGTTTTAATTTAGTTACTTCATCACACATTTGGCAACATTGACTTTTGACATTGGAAACGTCAAAATTTATATTAATTAAATACTTTATGTTTTAAACTTAAATTAATTGTGACACCTTTGCTCAAGTCTATTATTCATGACACTGTTTTCAAATCTTTGATATCAATGTTCTATTAAAAGATACAATCATTTAAACTTCATAGACAGATTGTCAAAAGTGACGGATGACTACGTGATTCTTCTTAAATGTAGACACGGGCTCTGGGATCCATTGTTTCAAGGTACCAATTTTGCACAGTTTAAATTTTTTTAAACAAAAACCACTTACAGTAAAAATATGAGATCCCCAAAAGGCACTCCAGCACATTAGACCCTACAACTTGAAAAAAAAATTAAAATGATTACATAAATGCTTTAACCTGTTGCACCGAGGTAAAAATTCGCCGATGCTCTTGATTATTTAAAATATATATATTGAGTGAATCTATCAAAAAGTATATGACTAGCGAATTCTCGGCTACGCCGAGCATTCCCTAGAGCTCCGCTGTCAGTGCAAAAAACAAATGCCGATCGACATGAAACAATTATTTCATATTTGCACGTCAGGCCTCACCGAGACCTTTCATTTGATACCATACACGACATACTTCTGACAACTTTCTGCATAAAACAAAAGTCGATCGACATGAAACATTTTTATCATATATACACGCTAGCCCACACCGAGACTTTTCATTTGATACCAAACACTATATACTTGTGACAACCTTTTGCAAAAAACAAAAGCTGGTCGATATGAAACATGTTTCTTAATTATGCACGCTAGCCCTCACCGAGACCTTTCATTTGATACCAAACACAACATACTTCTAAAATTTTTTTTTACATAAAACAAAAGTCAATCGACTTGGAACATTTTTGAAATTTCTACAGCAGATCGTAATGGATCATTTTTGTCAATTCTGCATGCTAGCCCTCAACGAGACCTTTCATTTGAGACCATACTCGACATATTTCTGAGAACTTTTCGCAAAAAACAAAAGCCGATCAAGATTGAGCAATTTTGTTAATTTTTCACGCAAATTCTCATCGAGACCTTTATTTTGATACTAAACACCACATACTTCTGACAACTATTTGCGAAAACCAAAAACCGATCGGCATGGAACATTTTTATCAATTTTGCACGCTAGCCCTCAATTAAGCGTTTCATTTAAGACCAAACACCACACACTTCTGACAACTTTTTGCAAAAAAATGAAAGCCGATTGACATGGCACATTTTTGTCAATTCTGCAGGCTAGCCCTCAGCCAGACGTTTTGTTTGATACCAAACTTGACATACTTATGAGAAGTTTTTGTAGAAAAGTAAAGCTGATCGGAATGGAACGTTTTGCAAAAAACAAATCCTAATCTACGTAGAACATTTTTGACCTCCGTGCACACCCGTCCACATTGTATCGTTTACTTAAAACCCAAGGACGACCTACTTCTAACAACTTTTTACGAAAAAGAAATGCAGATCGACATGACACATTTTTTGTCATTTCAAAACCGGCCCTTATGGTTTTCTCTCTTTTGATATCAAACAAAACAAAGTGTTCATCTTATTTGATTTAGGAATATCTGATTTTTATTTAATTACCTACTTCATAATTTGGCAACACTGTTTGTATAAAAAATAGTAGTTATTTTTTAAATTTATAAATTAATATTGTCAACCCTAGTACAACTGCCACTTCTGACAACTTTTTGTAAAAAGAAAAGCAGATCGACATGGAACATTTTTGTCAATTCTGCATGCTAGCCCTCAACGAGACCTTTCATTTGAAACCAAACTCGACATTATTCTAAAAACTTTTCGCAAAAAACAAAAGTCGATCAACATTGCGCAATTTTGTTAATTTTTCACGCAAACCCTCATCGAGGCCTTTATTTTGATACCAAACACCACATACTTCTGACAACTATTTGCGAAAAACAAAAGCCCAGTGGCATGGAACATTTTTGTCAATTCTGCACGCTAGCCCTCAACGAAACCTTTCATTTGAGACCAAACACCACACACTTCTGACAACTTTTTGCAAACAACAAAAGCCGATTAACATGGCACATTTTTGTCAATTCTGCACGCTAGCCCTCAACCAGACGTTTTGTTTGAGACCAAACTCGACATACTTTTGATAACTTCTTGCAGTAAACAAAAGCCGATCGGAATGGAACATTTTGTCAATTCTGCACGCTAGCCCTCAACGAGACCTTTCATTTGAGACCAAACTCGACATACTTCTAAAAACTTTTAGCAAAAAACAAATGCCGATTAACATTAACCATTTTTGTTAATTCTGCACATCAGCCCTTATAGAAACCTTTTATTTGAGACCAAACACCACACACTTCTGACACCTTTTTGCAAAAAACAAAAGCCGATTAACATGATCAAAAGCAAGTGATAATTACAGGACCACCAATTTTTTTTTAAATCAACTAAACTATGTATCTAGGAAGACAATTTTAAATTTATGTTCATGGACGTGCGAATTTTTATTATACCGTATTTTTACTTTAGTAATTTGATTAAATTCAAAACCATGCAGATAATGAAGAAGATAATATTAAATAATGAGTATAAGGTATATTTGAAGTATTGACATCAAATTGATTGTACAAAAAAATAATAACAATAAACGCCTGTGGAAGCAAATGTTAATATTTATTACCAGGAAATAAAATTTAAGAACTTCGCAGTTTTGCAATAACCAATCATACTATTAAGACTACTTTTAATAATATATAATGACGATGATAAAACTAATAAACATTTGTTGTAATGTTTATTATTTATTTATAACAATTTCAAAGCAGGACGCGAGATCGTTTAGGAAATGAAAAAAATTTACGTTGAATTAGAGAAGTTTGAACTTGATGAATTTTTTTCACACCATCTTACGGCAGGCGCTACTGTGTTATACCTAGAAACATTTGTTGTAATGTATATTATATATTTATAACAAATTTCAAAGCGGCACGCGAGACCGTTTAGAAAATAAATAATAATAACTTACCACTTGCTCTGGTTTGAGACCGCCTCGATCCCATTTTTTTTTTATTACTTATATTTATTATTTATATCATACCTTGAAAAAAATTATTCAAACATGAATTTAACTAATTTTCATACATTCTTTTTTATTATATCTTAGCAAAATTTGTATTTTCATACAATACGTTAAGTTTGACAGCGTAACTGTCATCACTTGACACAATAAGTATGAAGTTAGTTAAAGAAATATATATAAATGTTTTATTTTGAAAATAATTATCTATTTTATAAATATAAATAATGTGAAATAACATACCGAAATTTATAAACTGATACATTTTTATATTACCAAAAAACATTATTACAGTTATGTTTTTCTGTTCCTATGTTCATTTATATCTTTATGAACCTGAATTATATATGTATTTATCTACAACTATTTATAAATAATATATTTTTTATTATAAATATCAATACAAATGATTATGAAAGTATAATAAATACAATTTGAATAGTTATTTGGAATTTAAGTGCTACTGTGGCGCCATCTGTTGAGGTATATATGAACTATTCACACATAACTGAAAATTAATAACAAGAAAAGATTTAAATAATATGTTTAACCCAATTTTATGTATTTTTATTATATCTTAACAATATTTGTATTTTCATACAATACATTCAGTTTGACAGAACTTAAATGTCATCACTTGACACAATAAGTATGAAGTTAGTTAAAGAATGTATAAAAGTGTATTATTTTGAAAATAATTATCTATTTTATAAATATAAATAATGTGAAATAACATACCGAAATTTATAAACTGATACATTATTATATTGCCAAAAAACATGATTAAATTCATGTTTTTTTGTTGCTATGGTCATTTATATATTTATGAAGCTGATTTATATATGTATTTATCTTCAACTATTGTTATTGTTATTAATAATTTATTTTTTATTATAAATATCAATATAAATGATTATAAAAGTATAATAAATACAATTTGAATAGTTATTTTGAAATTTAAGTGATACTTTGGCGCCATCTGTTGACCTAT
Source organism: Stenolophus ochropezus (assembly GCA_035578165.1). NCBI lineage: Eukaryota > Metazoa > Arthropoda > Insecta > Coleoptera > Carabidae > Stenolophus > Stenolophus ochropezus. The sequence continues at coordinate 28,170,466 of JAQOWZ010000017.1, forward strand.
ATATGAACTACTCACACATAACTGATATTTAACAAATAATATCAGATTTTTTATATGCCTGTTAGTTGTAGATAAAGTAACCAATTTTTATACGTTCTTTTGCATTATTTCTTAATGATAACATGAATTTTCGTGCAGTTCAAATACATTCAAGTTCGACTAAGAGCTGATGCCATTAGCTGGTAATCAAGCGCACTACTCGGTGAATATTTGGTTTGAGAAGGTGTTTATTGTTTCATACATCAGTTACAAATGGATAAATGGATAGATACTTTGTTTATGTAAACGTTTACATCTGAGAAATCATCTCATTTCATTATAAAATACTACAGAATTTTGAAAAATGTAATCTCTATTGTAATCAAATGTTTTCATCAGAAATATAGAGAAATACGTAAAGAAAGAGTAAATTGCAATTAATAAAAGTTTAATAAAGTCCAGATACATCATTTATTTATATACTAATTATTGTACATTAAATTGTTAAACAATTCTTTCCAAAAACTGTATGAAATAAAGGCTTGTCAGTTTTTCCACGTAATCAGACAAAATCTATAGTCTAACTATCTAAAATATGTATAAATTAGATTTAAAAAGTATTTATATATAAGGGAAGAATACTGTACAGTATGAATTTACCTTTGGAAGTGTTTGAATAGTAATCAAATATAGTGTTTTAAACGTCAGATTGTAAATCAATTTTGAAATGCAGTTTTCTTGATTAAATAATCCATTCTGGAATATTCTTTAGTTTGCATTTAATAAAGAATATGTTTTACTATTACTTATTTTTATAATTATTGTCCAATAGATTGTTTTAGTTTATTAAAAATTCCATGTTAGAGTATCTGAGTACGTGTAGCTTATAGTCTCATCTAAAAAATAAAATATGTAACTAATAATGTATAAATATTTATATTCTATATAAAAGTACCTGTATTAGAGATGATTTCTTATTAAATTTCGTACAATATTTCATTATACATTTTAGTAAATATGACATTTTTCACTTAGTTGTCTCCAACTCAAGTGTCAATTAAACCATTTTTGTTAAATTTTATAATATCGTGCAATTTTTCTGGTTTTATTTTCAAGGATACGTTATAATAATGATTTTCATCCAACGAATTGCCTTATTTTAAAACGCATTTCTCGATTAATATTTGGTTTCAGAAAGTGTTTATTGTTTAAAATATCAATGATAAATGAATAATTGGATAGATACTTTGTTTTTATAAACGTTTTTATCTAAAAAATCATTTCATTCAATACCAAAATACAATAGAATTTTTAAAAATCAAATCTTTGTTGTAATCAACTACTTTCATCTGAAATTTGATGAAAGAATACATAAAGAATGTATAAAATGCAGTTACTTACAGTTTATTATAATCCAGGTTAAACAATTCTCTCCAAAACTGTATGAAATAAAGGCTTGTCAGTTTTTCCACGTAATCAGACAAAATCTATATTCTAACTATCTAAAATATGTATAAATTAGATTTAAAAGTATATATATATATATATATATATATATATATATATATATAAGGGAAGAATACAGTACAGTATAGTAGCGAACCCAGGGTCGCGGCGCGGGAGGCGGCGCGGGCGGCGACCGCTAGCGAACAGGTCAGAACACGTCCGTCCGCTCCCCATTGTTCTGATTTCGAGAAGAATCGGCGAATATTCTAAAAGGGTCGCCGAATATTCGAGAATGAAGCGTTTTATATAAATACCTCGAGTAAAAGATCGCGAGGACAGTCTTGTATCGATACGTGTAGTGAACAGATGGTGATAAAATAGACAGTGATATAAATATTGTTGAAATAAATATCGCGTAGTTTTAATTGTTTAAATAAATTATCTTAGTGTTTAAGTCTTTAATAATAATTGTTAGTTCTAAAATAGTGTTTATATTTGTTAATTCTTAGTGTTAGTTATTTTTCATTATTCTTTATAATTCATATTTCTTTAATTAAACATAGTTATATAAATATTTGTCTTTTAATCAATTTTACACTTCACCTAAATAAATAAAACGTTACAATTGGTGTCAGGTGTGAGGGTTATTAAAAACTGTGAAGTGTAAAATAAAAATAAATAAAATGGCGAGTAAACAAGTAAAATTAGGTGAATTAAAAGTAACCGATCTCAAGAGGGAGCTGGAAGAACAAGAGTTAGAGATATCGGGAACCAAGACTGTTCTACAACATCGTCTACGGCAAGCTCTAATAGAAGCTGGTGAAAATCCTAATGATTTTCTATTCGAAATTGATGATTTTATTAGATCAATAGAACAAAAATTAGAAGAAAGTTTTAGAAAATCCGAAGAAAATTCTAGAGCATTGAAAGCAGAACTGATAGAAAATTTAGAACAAAAATTGACGGATAATTCTCGAACATTGGAACAAAAATTAGAAGAAAATTCTAGAACATTGAAAGAAGAATTAATAGAAAATTCCAGAAGTTTAGAACAAAAATTAAAAGAAGAATTAACAGAAAATTCTAGGAAGTTTGAAGAAAGTTCTAGAATATTGAAAGAAGAGTTGAAAATTCTAGAACTTTGGAAGAGAAACTAAACGAGCAATTGAAAGACAGTTCTAGAATATTGGAAGAGAGAATAGAAATTTACGAGAAGAAAGTTGAAGAATTACAGCAGAATTTCTCCAAAATTACATTACCATCGGTTGCAAATTTTAATACAGCTAAGACTGATGAAACTCAGGAAAAGAAACCAGAAAGTAGTTCTAGACTGCATGTAAAAACACCAGAATTTGACGGCAAGACTTCGTGGCCGAATTATGTAAAACAGTTTGAAGCTGCTGCCAAAGCAAATGGCTGGACTTCCAAAGAAAAAGCTACAGCGTTGACAGTTTCGCTGCGTGGAGAAGCCATCGATATCCTACAAACGATAAAAGAAGATGAACAAGAAGATTACGAACAACTTGTTAAGCGATTGGATATGCGATATGGCAATGCGCATCTGGAGCAGGTGTACCAGACGCAACTGAGGAACCGGTATCAGAATTCTAAAGAGAACTTGCAAGAATTTGAAGCCGACATAGCTCGTCTGGTTCGTTTCGCACACCCTACAGCTCCTGACAGCGTTTTGGAATGCCTAGCCACACAAGCATTTATCTATGGGGTCCGAGACAATGAAACTCAGCAGGCACTACGATTGGCTCGACCAAAAACGCTGGTTGATGCACTTTCATATGCCTTAGACCATGAAGCTGCGAAACAAACCTCACGTAATCAATCGCGAGTGCGAAATATCGATGCTGAGAGGCCCGAAGACACCGAAGATCTAAAAGACAGGATAAGACGAATTTCATCTGAAATTCATGGCGCGGGAAGAAAGAAAATCCGCTGTTGGAATTGTGGTGAATTAGGTCACCAGCAAAGGCTCTGCAGAAAACAACAGAGGAAAGCAGAAGCAAGAAAAGAAGAAAAAGAGTCGGGAAACTTAAGTCGGGTTGATGCGAAGGGGCAACCGTCGACCCGTAATCCAGTAGCCCCAGAATCCATTAGTTATGTCGCATCCCTTCATCATCAAGCTAACAGTGTCTATGTATGTGTCTCTATCGACAGCAGGCCGCTTAAAATATTGCTGGATACGGGTGCGACAAAAACAATAATCAGACCCGACTTAGCAAGAAAACTGTGCAGAAAACATCTACTTCCAACAAAGTGGCAGATACGCACAGCCACCGGAGAACAAGCTACCGCATCTGGAGAAATCGATTTGAGCATCGCTGTTGGAAAAACTTGCATTAAACATCGTGTGCTGGTAGCTGAGGTAGAAGATGAATTCATTCTCGGCATGGACATTATGAAAAAGCATGGATTTAAACTTGACCTGAAGAATGGAGTGATGATGGTCAATGATGAAGAATTGGTATTAAATCCACGAGACGACAATGCCATGCGAGTATTAATAACGGAAGATGTAACCCTCCCAGAACGAAGTGAATCAATCGTGGAAGCACAGCTAGAGGGTAGCTTCTGTGACGGAAACATTGTCATGCTCCAGCCGAAAAACGATGATGCCAAAACTGGGACTGGAGTTGTAATTGGAAAAGCCTTGCTCAAAACCGACAAGGTTATCCCAGTTCGAGTAATGAACATAAATTTTTATCCCGTTATACTGAAGAAAGGGACCATAGTAGGAGAATGCTCAACGGTATCATCGATTATTCGAACTGTGACGGCCAAAGACAACACATCCTGTACAGTTCCGGATATTCTGTTGAAGGAGCTGTCAACATCGTTCCAGGACTTGACCGCCGACCAGAAAACCAAGGCTAACGGTTTAATTGGCAACTTTCAAGATGTGTTCCAATTGGACAAGAAGGACAAAGGAAGAACCAATGTAGTCCATCATAAAATAGACACCGGAGACGCAAGACCCATCCGCCAAACAGCAAGAAGATTACCACTGGCGAAGCGTGAAGAAGCAGAAGAAATCATTGAGGACATGAGGACGGAAGGTGTGATTGAACCTTCAAGCAGTCCATGGGCTTCACCAGTAGTGCTAGTGAAGAAGAAGGATGGCTCTACGAGATTTTGCGTCGATTATCGTCAACTTAACAACGTGACGAAGAAGGATAGCTACCCGCTACCCCGAATAGACGATACACTGGACACACTGGCAGGATCAAAGATCTTCTCCACTCTTGATCTAAAGAGCGGATACTGGCAAGTGGATTTAGACCCAAGAGACAAAGAAAAGACTGCATTTACCATCGGTACCGGTCTTTGGCAATTTACTGTTATGCCATTTGGGCTCTGCAATGCCCCAGCAACGTTTGAACGACTTATGGAAACCGTGTTAGCTGGACTGTCGTGGAAAACATGTTTGGTTTACCTCGACGATATTATTGTGGTAGGAAAAACGTTCGAGGACCACATGAAGAACTTGGAAGAGGTTTTCCAAAGATTGAGGAAGGCTAACCTGAAACTCAGTCCAAAGAAGTATCACTTATTTCAAAAAGAAGTTCATTATCTTGGACACGTAGTTTCTGGTAAGGGTATTGCAGTTGACCCGGAGAAAATAAGGGCTGTGAGTGACTGGTCAGTACCGAGGGATAAACATGAATTGAGAAGTTTCCTTGGTCTCTGTACATACTACCGACGTTATGTACCTGGATTTGCCAACATAGCGAAGCCATTGACAAGGCTTACTGAAGAAGGCAGAAAATTTATCTGGGAGATGGACTGTCAAGCTGCGTTCAAACTTAAATATTCCTTGACAAGCGCACCTGTTCTAAGTTATCCTTTACCAGAAGGAGAATTCGTTCTTGATACAGATGCCAGCAACGTTGGGATTGGTGGCGTTCTTTCCCAGATACAAGACGGACAAGAGAAGGTTATTGCCTATTTTAGTAAGACCTTGTCAAAACCAGAGAGGAATTATTGCGTCACCAGAAAAGAACTTTTGGTAGTCGTGAAATCCGTGGAGCACTTCTACAAATATTTGTAAGGTAGAAGATTTCTTATAAGAACTGACCACCCTGCTCTCAAATGGCTGCTACAATTTAAGAATCCTGAAGGTCAGGCAGCTAGATAGATTGAAAGATTGCAAGAATATAACTTTGTTATTGAGCATCGAGCAGGTACAAGCCATCGTAATGCTAACGCATTATCAAGAAGACTTTGTCAAGACGAATGCAAGCATTGCAGTCGTCTAGAAGAAAAACTCTCTACCATCGCCAGAACAACAGTAGTGAATGATAGTTGGCAAACGAAAGACCTTCGCAAGGACCAAGAGAATGACTCGGACTTAAAAATCATACTGGATTGGAAACGTGGCGATAGCAGACCAGTTTGGGAGGATGTTGCACGACACTCACAAAGTGTAAAATCGTACTGGGCGCAGTGGGACTCTATTGTTGTTGAAGAGGGCCTCCTGAAACGTGTCATAGAGAATACTGAAGGTTCTGAGAGTAGAACCCAGCTGATAATCCCTACGAATAGAGTACCGGAAGTATTGGAGGAGATCCACGACGGATCTGGACATTTTGGAGTAAATAAAACTCTCGAGAGATTGCGCCAACGATTTTACTGGGTAAATTGCAAAGAAGATGTTAAAGAGTGGTGCAAGAAATGTGTGGTTTGCGCGGGAAGTAATAGGCCACATAGGAAAAGAAGAGCTCCTATGCGCCAATATAACGTTGGAAGTCCCTTTGAACGCATTGCGATTGACGTGGCCGGATCATTCCCCGAAACTGATGATGGAAATAAATACATAGTAGTAGTAATGGACTACTTTACTAAGTGGGTCGAAGCCTATCCATTACCCAACCAGGAAGCCGTAACGGTCGTTGAAGTCTTGGTAAAAGAATGCATCGGACGATTTGGAGTACCGCGAGAGATACATTCCGACCAAGGAAGGAATTTCGAGTCTGCTCTGTTCCAAAATATCTGTAAGATATTAGGAATAAAGAAAACCAGAACTACTGCATTACATCCGCAGTCTGATGGCATGGTTGAACGGATGAATAGAACAATAAATCGGTATTTGTCAAAGGTAGTCTCTAACCATCAACGGGACTGGGACCGACATCTTCATCTGTTCTTGTTGGCTTACTGTTCATCCGTGCATGAGACAACAGGGCAGACACCAGCTAACATCTTATTCGGGCGGGAGTTGCGCTTACCATGTGACCTGGTATTTGGCAGTAAACCCGGTGAAGATCTTGCCGGGGAGGACTATGTGACGGACTTACGGAGAAGAATGAATGACATCCATGAACAAGTCCGCACAAACATTCAAGATGCCAGCGATCGGATGAAGGACCAGTATGACGTCAAGGCTGAAAAAGGTGGTTTTCAACCTGAGAATTTGGTGTGGCTTTACAATCCACAAAGACGTCGTGGCTTATCACCGAAGCTACAAAAGAATTGGGAAGGTCCCTACGAGATCGTAAAGAGAATAAATGATGTGGTCTACAGAATTAGGAAAACACCTAATGGAAAGCCGAGAGTAGTCCACTTCAATCGGTTAGCCCCTTTCGCTGGTGATAACTTTGATGATCATCGTGGAGCGACGGTTCGCCGGGTTGTACCTGAGGAACCTACATTTGAAGACTTTATGGAAAGCCATTCCACTGGCCACAAAGCACGGTATGGCGTGACACGAGAAGAACAACGAGATCTGTTCACCGTGTCCCCAGAATATTCCCTCGCTTACTGTGTAGCGAAAGATATTAAAATGTCTCGCGGCATCGCTTCAGTTTTTAAAAGAAAATTTGGACGAGTACAAGAACTGGCCAACCAACGTCCAACTGTCGGAAAAACGCTACAACTGAAGGATGATAACGTAGAAAACAAGCGGTACCTTTACTACCTGGTTACCAAACAATACTCATATCAGAAGCCGTCATACCGCAGTTTATGGGACTCGTTGTGCGATATGAAGGACCATATTTTGAAGAACGACATCATGAAGCTGGCAGTACCGAAGATAGGCTGTGGACTAGATGGTTTGGATTGGAGGATTGTTAGAAGCATGTTAGAAACAATCTTCCGCTTTACCGGAGTGGAAATTCTTGTCTGCAGCTTCAACCCTACCGAGAAAGAAGAGCTCAAACGGACCGTCGACTGCTACTTTTTCAAGACTTCCAGATGCACCAGGGGTGGTGCATGCAGATTTCGGCATAACGAACTGTTCCGGGACGAAACAGTCTTAAGGAGGGGGCATTGTAGCGAACCCACGGTCGCGGCGCGGGCGGCGGCGCGGGCGGCGGCGCGGGCGGCGACCGCTAGCGAACAGGTCAGAACACGTCCGTCCGCTCCCCATTGTTCTGATTTCGAGAAGAATCGGCGAATATTCGAGAAGGGTCGCCGAATATTCGAGAATGAAGCGTTTTATATAAATACCCCGAGTAAAAGATCGCGAGGACAGTCTTGTATCGATACGTGTAGTGAACAGATGGTGATATAAATAGACAGTGATATAAATATTGTTGAAATAAATATCGCGTAGTTTTAATTGTTTAAATAAATTATCTTAGTGTTTAAGTCTTTAATAATAATTGTTAGTTCTAAAATAGTGTTTATATTTGTTAATTCTTAGTGTTAGTTATTTTTCATTATTCTTTATAATTCATATTTCTTTAATTACACATAGTTATATAAATATTTGTCTTTTAATCAATTTTACACTTCACCTAAATAAATAAAACGTTACAGTATGAATTTACCTTTGGAAGTGTTTGAATAGTAATCAAATATAGTTTTTTAAACGTCAGATTGTAAATCAATTTTGAAATGCAGTTTTCTTGATTAAATAATCCATTCTGGAATATTCTTTAGTTTGCATTTAATAAAGAATATGTTTTACTATTACTTATTTTTATAATTATTGCCCAATAGATTGTTTTAGTTTATTAAAAATTCCATGTAAGAGTATCTGAGTACGTGTAGGTTATAGTCTCATCTGAAAAATAAAATATTTAACTAATAATATATAAATATTTATATTCTATATAAAAGTACCTGTATTAGAGATGATTTCTTATTAAATTTCGTACAATATTTCATTATACATTTTAGTAAATATGACATTTTTCACTTAGTTGTCTCCAACTCAAGTGTCACATGAACCATTTTTGTTAAATTTTATAATACCGTGCAATATTTCTGGTTTCATTTTCAATGATACGTTATAATAATGATTTTCATCCAACGAATTGCCTTATTATAGAAAACGCATTTCTCGATTAATATTTGGTTTCAGAAAGTGTTTATTGTTTGAAATATCAATGATAAATGAATAATTGGATAGATACGTTGTTTTTATAAACGTTTTTATCTAAAAAATCATTTCATTCCATAACAAAATATGATAAAATTTTTAAAAATCAAATCTTTGTTGTAATCAACTACTTTCGTCTGAAATTTGATGAAAGAATACAAAAAGAATGTATAAAATGCAGTTACCTACAGTTTATTATAATCCAGATACATAATTCAAAATAATTATTGTACAATAAATTATTAAACATTTCTTCCAAGTGGGTACGAAGGAAAGTTTTGTCAGTATTTTTAAATAAATGTGTTTATGACTGAATACGACGCGCCTTGATTGAATTCCAGAATTTATTTTTTGTCAATAGTGTTATTATCAGTAATATTATGTTATTTCTTTTCTATAAATATAATAATAATAATAATAATAATAATAATAAACTTTATTGAGAAAACTCAAAGGCGAGGTTCAGCCAAGGCTGATCTTCCACCTAACCCGTACAATTATAATACAATACTTAATTTAAATCATCTTAATTTTTAAAAGATTATATACAAAATATATGAAAGTATATATGCATATGAGTACAAAGATTAGAAGACACAAAGGAAAAAAAAGACAAAGTTAAAGGAGGAAATGTGATTATAGTAGAACAATTTTTAAAAATATTGTCTAAACGAATTGAATGATAGAGATTTAAACCTATGTGGAATACTGTTATACAAAGATGGAGCTAAGTATGAAAAAGAGCTTTTAAATTTAATTTTGTTAAATTGAGGGACTGAGTAGTGATCGTTATCACGTAAATTATACATATTAGATTTCTTTTTAAGCTTTTCATATAAATACTGAGGACAGCCGGTAATTTTTGTTTTATGTGTCAACCTTAAAAAAAGATGTTTAATTCTAATATCGCATGTCATTAATCCTGTTTGAATCCGATATTCGGAAATGTGATCGAATTTACGTTTTTGGAACACATATCTTAAACAGGTATTTTGAAATAGATTAATTTTATTCCTGTCGCCTTGTGTTAAATTAGGAATATAAGCACAGGCGCAGTATTCAATAACTGGAAATACTAATGAGTTGATAAGACGAAATTTAATGTCCGGTGAAAGTAAATGGTAATATTGATATAATATTTTTAATCTTAGCTTCGCCGATGTAAGTTTTTTTGTTAAATGTTCACGAAAATTTAAGTTTTCATCAATAGATAAACCTAAACTCTTGACCACCTTACTGCGTTGCAATTCTGTACCATCAAGAATAACAACTGGTGTTTCCTTTGATCCATAAACAAGCAATGCAGATTTACTAGCATTTATTAAAAGTCCATTATTTGAAACCCAAGTAGAAAAGTTAGATAAATCCTTATTTATCGATGACAAGTTTTCGTGGTATTCATTTTTATTTATTGTTGCGAGAAATTGTGTATCATCTGCATACGAATGGGCAGTACAATATTGTAAACAATTTGGTAAGTCAGCTACATAAATTAAATAAAATAATGGTCCTAATATGGATCCTTGAGGAACTCCTCGAGTAGACGGAAAAATTCCTGATTTAATATTCGATGACATATTAATTTGGATTGTTCTTTGCATTAGATAGCTAGTGCACCATTGCAGAGCACTCCATCCAAAGTTGTAGTATTTTAGCTTTGCCAAAAGCAAGGTATGATCCACCATGTCAAATGCTTTAGAAAAATCAATTTGTATAAGAAGTGTCATGAGTGAATTATCATAATTTTTGATCATATCGTCTACCATATTTAAAAGGCATGTATTTGTACTGTGACCTTTCCGGAATCCCGATTGAGTGGATGGTAGAATGTTTTTATTATTTATATAATTAATAATTTGCTGAAAACAAATTTTTTCTAAAATTTTTGACATGGTGGGTAAAATGCTAATGGGTCTCAAATCATCAAACGATTTAACTTTGTCATGTTTCGGTATTGGTGTGATAATAGCTGATTTCCAAATATTGGGAACGGTACCTTCAATAATGCTACTGTTTATTATATGAGTAACATGGTCAAGAATTTTGGACATTAGTATTTGCATCATTTTAAGTGATATACCATCTTTGCCGGTTGCATTTGATTTTAAAGAATTAAATACTTTAGCTACTTCATGTGTATCAACACACTCAAAATAAAAGTAATTGTCATTATTATTTTCAAACTTGTTGTTTAAAAAGAAATCTAGAGTGAGTGGATTTATTTTACAGACACTGATGCTTTTATTGATATAATTAGAATAGTTGTCCGGTTTTAAAAGATCAGGTGGCATCGGAGTCCTATTTTCATTATTAACTCCAACATGTTTTAAGTTTTTCCATAGTTCTTGTGGATTATTGATTTTATTATTTATGTTACTTTCAATGAAAGCCTGTTTCTCTCGCCGAATAGCCGAGGTTGTTAAATTTTTTAATTCTTTATAATAATTTAATTTCGCTTCAGTTTTAAATTTTTTATAATCTAATAAGGCTTTGTCTCTCTTTTTTTGCATGATTCTAATAACAGGTGTAATCCAAGGAATGTATTTTTTATTAATTTTTATTGTTTTAAATGGAGCATGTTTATCAAATAAAGAGATGATATTATTGTTTAAAAAGAGTACTTTATCATTAAGTTCTTTAATGGAATAGATGGAATTCCAATTTATTTGATCACAGTCTGCATAAAAACAACTCAAATTAAAATTTTTAAAATCTCGATATTTTATAACTGTTGGTGTGATACTACTTTTTTAAAAATTTAATGAACAATACACACAGTCATGATCTGAAATGCATGTGTTATCTAGGACTCCAGAATCTCCACAAATATTTTTGTCTGATATCATGATAACATCAACAAGTGTTTTTGAAACTGGTCTAGTAGGTTCTGTGATTAATTGATGCATTCTATTAGTGGTTAGTATATCAGACACAAATTTTTCTTTATAATTACCAGATAACATATCTACATTAATGCCTCCAGCACAAATAGTATAGTCACACTGTAAGTTAAATTCAGTAAATATGTGATCTAACAGTTCCATATCTCTGTAATAATTCTCATGAGGGCTGTAAACCACTCCAAAACATACTGTTCTTTTTTCTAATCTGGTTTTAATCCACAGGTGTTCTAAATTATTTGCTTTGTTTGTAAAAGAAGTATTTAAAATATTAAATTTAATGCTGTCTCGAATATAGAATGCGACTCCTCCACCTCTCCTATTATCAGGTCTTTGTAAACTAATAAATTTGTAACCACTAATATTGAAAAGCTGCGGAGGGGAGTTGTCGTTAATCCATGTTTCGGTCAGCGCTAATATATCAAAATTTTGATCTAGAATTAACTCTTTTACATTTAAAAACGATGAATTCAAAGATCTAACATTTATGTGTGCAAATGTGAACATGTCGCTGAGGGCATTGACCGCTAGGCTACTAACAGGTGTTTTTGTCATGTAGTACAATATTTATATTTGTAAAATTTATGCAAAAATAAGAAGATTAGAAAAAAAATAAATCAATTTACTTTAGAAAGAAGACTAACGTCTTTTATAAAATGTGTTCTAGATGTATCTGTCTTCTTTGCATAAATTTTGCAGTTCTTGGTCCAGATATATTTGTAACCTTTTGGTTTTAAAGAATCACGTGCACTTTTATAAAGTTGGTTGTTGGAGGGAGTTAAATGTTCATTCACAAAAATTCTTGTGTGTGACTCATCCAATTCCAGAGTAGATGTTGTTACAGTTCTATTTTTTCTCGCTGCTGACAGGAACTCATCTTTTAATTTTCGTGTTACAAATTTTACAATTATATTGCTACATTTATTTTTAATGGATGGTAATCTGTGGGCTGTATCAATATCGTTTTGTTTGATATTAACTCCCATTTTACTGCCGATAGTATGTATAATATTATCTAGATCTTCATTCGTTTTTTCCGGGATATTAGTAATTATTATATTATTTAGTCTAGAATACTGTTCTAGATCTAATACTTGTTTATTTAGTGATTTAATTTCATTTTTTAAAGATTCGTTTTCTTTTATCATATTGTCGTAACTCTTTATTTTATTATTTATTATTTTTAAATTTTCTTCAAAGTCTGTTATTTTATTAGAGCAAAAATTAACTGATTGCATTAAAGTGTCAAATTTAGAGTTAATGTTATTCAAAATGTCTTTTTTAAAGTTGTTGAACATTACTTGCAAGTCAGCTTCACCATTGGCGTCGGACAGGTAGGGATCAGTACGGGGCATCCGAGGAGAGTTGGATTTGGACGGCCGACACCCACTACACAGCCATGATTCGGCAGCACTCGCGTATAGTTTGTATTTTTCATCACTGATGCTCGCACAGGTGGTATGATGTGAAGTAGAGCATCCAGTGCACACGACCCCTGGGTATTTTAGGTTGACACTTCTTTTACACGTATCGCACTGACGAGCCATCACGGACAAATTAATTAAGTTGCGACTTAAGATAAGTAAAAACTTGTAAATTTGAGGAACAGTAAAATTTGCACTCGATTGCACTTCTTTCAAAATTATAGCGCACTACAGAGATATCCTCAATAAACAGTTATGCACAACACTTGCAGAATCTCAATATTATATTCTTGTTTGGATATCTTAACCAATTAAACACTATAACTGAAATGAAAACACATATCTAAATACAGCCAAGAATATGTAAAATTACATACTTACATTACAGAATGTAGTGTAATTTTACTTTTAAACTAATTTTACTATATATTTCTCCAAGCAAATACAAAACTTGCATTATGATTGTTTGATTATATTGTAAATAAGGTTTGCCGTAAATTATTATGTACAATGCACTTTTATGATAATCAATTACACTTCAGTAGTGTTATTATCAGTAATTTTATGTTATTTCTCTTCTATAAATGTACTCTTGTTTGGGTAACCAATTAAAAATTATAACTGAAATGAAAATACATATTTAAATACAGCGAAACAAATTTAAAATGATATACTTACATCACAAAGTATATTGTACATATTCTTTTAAATATAGTTTACTTTATATTTCTGTATATTTCTTTTTAAAAATATAAAACTTGTGCCACGAATTTTTTGATTGACTGACCAAATGTCAAATGTCATAAAATTAAATATTTTAAATACACCACACTTAACATTCAATGTATTTGTATATATTTCGCTCACTATTATAATGTGTAAAAATATAATTACATTTACAATATCTCTTTTCATTTTCAAAATAAATCAATTAAAAGTTTCATATTGAATTGTCAAAAATGACGGATGACACAGTAATTCTTTTTAAATTTAAACCTGGCATCTAGGATATTTTTTTCAGTTTTGTTCCAGTCTTCCTTTTTTGCTTAGTTTTTGATTTTTTACACAAAAACTATGCACGGTAAAAATATGGGACACCCAAAAGCTATTGGTCCTCATTAAACCACATCTAATAAAATAATATTAAAATTATTCCATAAATGGTTTGACCTGTACCCATGAGCAAAATTTTTGCGATGCTCGAGATGAATCCAACTATATATAGATATATAGATAATGAATCCGCTGTCCGTGTGAAAAACAAATGCCAATCGACATGAAACAGTTTTTTCATATCTGCACGTCAGCCGTCACCGAGACCTTTCATTAGATTTCAAAAACGATATACTTCTATTAACTTTTGCAAAAAACAAAAGCCGATCGACATAAAACATTTTTGTCAATTATGAACGTCAGTCCTTACCGAGACCTTTTATTTGACACCAAACACAACATACTTCTGACATTTTTTTTACATAAAACAAAAGCCGATCAACATTAAACATTTTTGAAATTTCTACAGGCTAGCCCACACCGAGAACTTTCATTTGATACCAAACACCACATACTTCTGACAAAGATTTGCGAAAAACAAAAACCGATCGGCATGGAACATTTTTGTCAATTCTGCACGCTAGCACTCAACCAGACGTTTTGTTTGATACCAAATTCGACATACTTTTGAGAACTTTTTGCAAAAAACAAAAGCCGATTGACATGGCACATTTTTGTCAATTCGGTACGCTAGCCCAGAACAAGACGTTTCATTTGAGACCAAACTCGACATACTTCCAAAAACTTTTTGCAAAAAACAAAAACCGATCAACATTAACCATTTTTGTTAATTCTGCACGCTAGCCCTCAACTAGACGTTTCATTTGAGACCAAACACTACACATTTCTGACAACTTTTTGCAAAAAACAAAAGCCGATTGACATGGCACATTTTTGTCAATTCTGCACGCTAGCCGTCAACCAGACGTTTTGTTTGAGACCAAACTCGACATACTTTTGAGAACTTCTTGCAGAAAACAAAAGCCGATCGGAATGGAATATTTTTGTCAATTCTGCACGCTAGGCCTCAATGAGACCTTTCATACGAGACTAAACTCGACATACTTCTAAAAAATTTTTGCGAAAAACAAAAGCCGATCTACATTAACCATATTTGTTAATTTTGCACATCAGCCCTTATCGAAATCTTTCATTTGATACCAAACACCACACACTTCTGACAACTCTTTGCAAAAAACAAAAACCGATCGACATTGACCATTTTTGTTAATTTTACACGCCAGCTTTTATCGAGCTCTTTCATTTGATACCAAACACCACATACTTCTAACAACTTTTTCCAAAAAACAAAATCCGTTCGATATGGAACATTTCTGTTCATTCTGTACGCTAGCCCTCATCAAGAACTAGCCTAGTACATTGTACACTGTCTGCAGTAAAGTTCATTTGGGCATATTTGTTCTTTATTTAGTTACTTCATTACACATTTGCCAACATTGACTTATGTAATTCGAAAATACCCAAACACGACATTTTTCTGACAACATTTTGCAAAAAACAAGTTATAATGTACCTAGAACATTTTTGTCTTTCGTGCACACCAGTCCACATTGTGTCATTTTCTTAAAACCCAAGGACGACTATCTTCTAACAACTTTTTACGAAAAACAAATGCAGATCGACATTTTTTTTCATTTCAAAATCGGCCCTGATGGTTTTCTTTCTTTTGATATCAAACACAGCAAAGTGTTTAATTTAATTAGGAACATTTGTTTTTTATTTAGTTACTTCATAATTTGGCAACAATGTTTGTATTAAAATATTGTAGTTAATTTTTAAATTTATAAATTACCATCGGCAATCCTAATATAATAGCCACTGTCTTCAGTGAAGTTCATTTAGGAATATTTGTTTTTTGTTTAGTTATTTCATCACACATTTGGCAACATTGACTTATGTAATTCGAAACGTCAACATTTAAAATAAATAAATGTGTTGTGTTATAAACTTAAAATATTGGTAAAACCTTTGCTCAGAACTATTATTCATGACACTGTTTTCAGATCTTTGATATCAATGTTCCATTAAAAGATACAATCGATTAAAGTTCATAGACAGATTGTCAAAAGTGACGGATGACTGCGTGATTCTTCTTAAATTTATACATGGCATCCAGGATATTTTTTTCAGTTTTGTTCCAGTTATACTTTTTAGCTTAGTTTTCGATTTTTTACACAAAAACTATGCACGGTAAAAATATGAGACACCCAAAAGCGATTGGTCCTCATTAAACCACATCTAATAAAATAATATTACAATTATTACATGAATGGTTTGACCTGTACCCGTGAGCAAAGTTTTTGCGATGCTCGAGATGAATCCAAATATATACATATAGTGAATCTATCGTTTTAGTATATAAGACTAGCGAATTCTCGGCTACGCCGAGCATTCCCTAAAGCTCCGCTGTCAGTGCAAAAAACAAATGCCGATCGACATGAAACAATTATTTCATATTTGCACGTCAGGCCTCACTGAGACCTTTCATTAAATTGCAAACACGATATACTTCTAATAATTTTTTGCAAAAAACAAAAGCCGGTCGACATGAAACATTTTTGTTATTTATGTACCCCAACTCTCACCGAGACCTTTCATTTGATACCATACACGGCATACTTCTGACAACTTTCTGCATTAAACAAAAGTCGGTCGACATGAAACATTTTTATCATATCTACACGCTAGCCCAAACGCAGACTTTTCATTTGATACCAAACACTATATACTTGTGAAAACCTTTTGCGAAAAACTAAAGCCGATCGACATTGATCATTTTCGTTAATTCTGCACACCAGCCTTCATTGTAACCTTTTATTTGATACCAAACACCACACACTTCTGGCAACTTTTTGCAAAAAACAAATACCGATCGACATAGCACATTTTTTGTCAATTCTGCACGCTAGCCCTCTCCGAGACCTTTCATTTGATACCAAACACGACATACTTCTGACAACTTTTTGCATAAAACAAAAGCCGATCGACATGGAACATTTTTGTCAATTCTGCACGATAGCTCTCAACGAGACCTTTCGTTTAAGACCAAACTCGACATACCTTTGAGAAATTTTTGCAAAAAAACAAAAGCCGATCAACTTTGACCTTTTTTGTTAATTCTACCCGCCAGCCTTTATCGAGTTTTTTCATTTGATACCAAACACCACATACTTCTCACAACTTTTTCCAAAAAAACAAAAGCCATTCAATATAGATCATTTTTATTAATTTTGCACGCTAGCCCTCATCGTGACCTAGCCTAATATAACATTCACTGTGTTCAGTAACGTTCATTTGAAAATATTTGTTCTTTGTTTAGTTACTTTATTAAACATTTGGCAATATTGACTTACGTAATTCGAAAATACCCTAGCGCGACATTTTTCTGACAACATTTTACAAAAAACAAATTCTAATCTACGTAGAACATTTTTGTCATTCGTGCACACCAGTCCGTATTGTGTCGTTTCCTTAAAACCCAAGGACGACCTACTTCTAACAACTTTTTACGAAAAACAAATGCAGATCGACTTGACACATTTTTTTTGTTATTTTAAAACTGGCCCTTATGGTTTCCTTTCTTTTGATAACATACACACCAAAGTATTCAATTTATTTTATTTAGGAATATTTGATTTTTATTTAGTTACTTTATAATTTGGCAACACTGTTTGAATTAAAAAATAGTAGTTAATTTCTAAATTTATAAATTAATATTGTCAACCCTAATACAATTGCCACCCTCTTCAGTGAAGTTAGTTTAGGAATATTTCGTTTTAATTTAGTTACTTCATCACACATTTGGCAACATTGACTTTTGACGTTGGAAACTTCAAAATTTAAATTAATTAAATACGTTATGTTTTAAATTTAAATTAGTTGTAACAAGTTTGCTCAAGTCTATTATTCATGAAACTGTTTTTAAATCTTTGATATCAATGCTCTATTAAAAGATATAATCATTTAAAGATCATAAACAGATTGTCAAAAGTGACGGATGACTACGTGATTCTTCTTAAATTTAGACATGACCTCTGAGATCCATTGTTTCAAGGTACCAATTTTGCACAGTTTTTATGTTTTTACATGAAAACCACTCACAGTAAAAATACGAGACCTCAAAAGGATCGCAGTTCATATTATACGGTACAATTTAAAAAATTACAACAATGCCTTGGCTGGTTCAGGCTGTAGCTATTTATAAAAATTAATCGTTTGTCGTGATGAATCTATAGAGAGTGAGATATATTAAAAATAGTGAATGTAATCGTTTAGTATAGTGTCTAGGGAATTCTCGGCTACGACGAGCATTCCCTAGAGCTCCGCTGTCAGTGCAAAAACCAAATACTAATCGACATGAAACAGTTTTATAATATATGCATGTCAGCCCTCACCGAAACCTTTCATTAGATTCCAAACACGATATATTTCTTATATTTTTTTTTGCTTTTTGCAAAAAACAAAAGCCGGTTGATATGAAACATTTTTCTCAATTATGTACGCCAGCCCTTATCGAGCCCTTTCATTTGATACCGAACACAACATACTTCTATTTTTTTTGTATAAAACAAAAGTCAATCGACATGAAATATTTTCGCAATTTCTACAGGCTAGCCCACACCGAGAACTTTCATTGGATACCAAGCACTTTGAACTTCTTACAAGTTTTTGTAAAAAGAAAAGCAGATCGACATGGAACATTTTTATCAATTCTGCATGCTAGCCCTCAACGAGACCTTTCATTTGAGATAAAACTCGACATATTTCTGAGAACTTTTCGCAAAAAACAAAAGCGCAATTTTGTTAATTTTTCACGCAAAAGCCTCATCGAGAAATAAAATGAATGTTCTATATCGAACGGCTTTTGTTTTTTGGAAAAAGTTGTGAGAAGTATGTGGTGTTTGGTATCAAATGAAAAGATATGGTGAAGGCTGGCGTGTAGAATTGACAAAAATGTTCCATGTAGATCGGCTTTTGTTTTATGCAAAAAGTTGTCAGAAGTATGTCGTGTTTGGTATCAATTGAAAGGTCTCAGAGAGGGCTAGCGTACAGAATTGTCAAAAATGTGCTATGTCGGTCGGTTTTTGTTTTGCAAAAAGTTGTCAGAAGTGTATGGTGTTTGGTATTAAATGTAAGGTTTCAATGAGGGCTGGTGTGCAGATTTAACAAAAATTGTCAATGTCGTTTGGCTTTTGTTTTTTGCAAAAGGTTGTCAAAAGTATAGAGTGTTTAGTATCAAATAAAAAGTCTCGGTGTGGGCTAGCGTGCAGATATGATAAAAATGTTTCATGTCGATCGACTTTTGTTTTATGTAGAAAGTTGTCAGAAGTATGTCGTGTTTGGTATCAAATGAAAGGTCTCCGCTACGGTTGGGGTACATAAATGACAAAAATGTTTCATGCTGACCGGCTTTTGTTTTTTGCAAAAAATTATTAGCAGTATATCGTGTTTGCAATCTAATGAAAGGTTTCGGTGAGGGCTGACATGCAGATATGAAATAATTGTTTCATGTCGATCGGCATTTGTTTTTCGCACTGACGGCGTAGCCGAAAATTCGCTAGTCCTATATACTAAACGATTAGATTTGCTTTCTCTCTATAGATTCATCACAAAGTTCGAGTAAATTTTGTAAAGGCCTACAACCTGAACCATACAAGAGATTGATGTTTTTTTTTAGATTGTAGGGAATAATGTGAATTACGATCCTTTTGTGGTCTCATATTTTTATTGTGAGTGGTTTTTATGTAAAAAAAATTAAAATTGTGCAAAATTGGTACCTTGAAACAATGGATCCCAGAGGCCATGTCTAAATTTAAGAATATCACGTTGTCATCCGTCACTTTTGACAATCTGTCTATGAACTTTAAATGATTATATCTTTTAATAACACATTGATATCCAAGATTTAACAGTATAATGAATTATAGTCTTGAGCAAAGGTTTTACCAATATTATAAGTTTATAACATAACGTATTTAACTAATATAAATTTTGACGTTTCCAATGTCAAAAGTCAATGTTGCCAAATGTGTGATGAAGTTACTGAATTAAAACCAAATATTCCTAAACTAACTTCATTGAAGACGGTGGCAGATGTATTAGGGTTGACAATATTAACTACTATTTTTAATACAAACAGTGTTCCTAAATTATGAAGTAGGTAACTAAATAAAAATCAAATATTCCTAAATAAAATAAATTGAACACTTTGCTTTGTTTGATATCAAAAGAAAGAAAACCATAAGGGCCGGTTTTGAAATGACAAAAAAAATGTGTCATGACGATCTGCATTTGTTTTTCAGAAAAAGATGTTAGAAGTAGGTCGTCCTTGGGTTTTAAGGAAACGACACAATGTGGACGGGTGTGCACGAATGACAAAAATGTTCTAAGTAAATTAGAATTTGTTTTTTGCAAAATGTTGTCAGAAAAATGTTGTTTGGAAAAAGTTGTGAGAAGTATGTGGTGTTTAGTATCAAATGAAAGGGCTCGATAAAAGCTGGCGTGTAGAATTAAAAAAATTAACAATGTTGTTCGGCTTTTGTTTTCTGCAAAATTTTTTCAAAGCTACGTCGAGTTTGGTCTCAAATAAAAGGTCTCATTGAAGGCTAGCGAGCAAAATTGATAAATATGTTCCATTCCGATCGGCTTTTGTTTTCTGCAAAAAAATCTCAAAGGTATGTCGAGTTTAGTCTCAAATGAAAGGTCTCGTTGTGGGCTAGCGTGCAGAATTGACAAAAATGTGCTATGTCGATCGGTTATTGTTTTTTGCAAAAAGTTGTCAGAAGTGTGTGGTGTTTGGTATTAAATGAAAGGGGTCGATAAGGGCTGGCGTGTAGAATTAACAAAAATGGTCAATGTTGATCAGCTTTTGGTTTTTGCAAAAATTTCGCAAAAGTATGTCAAGTTTAGTCTCAAAGGAAAGGTCTCGTAGAAGGCTAGCGTGCAGAATTGACAAAAATGTTCCATTCCGATCGGCTTTTGTTTTATGCAAAAAGTTGTCATAATTGTGTGGTGTTTGGTCTTAAATGAAAGGTTTCGTTGAGAGCTAGCGTGTAGAACTGACAAAAATTTTCCATGCCAATCGCCTTTTGTTTTCCGCAAATAGTTATCAGAAGTATGTGGTGTTTGGTATCAAAATAAATGTCTTTGTATTAAAAATAGTAGTTAATATTGTCAACCCTAATACATCTGCCACCGTCTTCAATGAAGTTAGTTAAGGAATATTTGGTTTTAATTCAGTAACTTCATCACACATTTGGCAACATTGACTTTTGACATTGGAAACGTCAAAATTTATATTAGTTAAATACGTTATGTTATAAACTTATAATATTGGTAAAACCTTTGCTCAAGACTATTATTCATTATACTGTTTTTAAATTTTGGATATCAATGTGTTATTAAAAGATATAATCATTTAAAGTTCATAGACAGATTGTCAAATGTGACGGATGACAACGTGATATTTTTAAATTTAGACATGGCCTCTGGGATCCATTGTTTCAAGGTACCAATTTTGCACAATTTTAATTTTTTTTACATGAAAACCACTCACAGTAAAAATATGAGACCACAAAAGGATCGTAATTCACATTATTCCCTACAATCTAAAAAAAAAACATCAATCTCTTGTATGGTTCAGGTTGTAGGCCTTTACAAAATTTACTCGAACTTTGTGATGAATCTATAGAGAGAAAGTAAATCTAATCGTTTAGTATATAGGACTAGCAAATTCTCGGATACGCCGAGCATTCCCTGGAGCTCCGCTGTCAGTACGAAAAACAAATGCCGATCGACATGAAACAATTATTTCATATCTGCATGTCAGCCCTCACCGAAACCTTTTATTAGATTGCAAACACGATATACTGCTAATATTTTTTTGCAAAAAACAAAAGCCGTACCCCAACCATAGCGGAGACCTTTCATTTGATACCAAACACGACATACTTCTGACAACTTTCTATATAAAACAAAAGTCGATCGACAAGAAACATTTTTATCATATTTACATGCTAGCCAACACCGAGACTTTTTATTTGATACCAAACACTATATACTTGTGACAACCTTTTGCAAAAAACAAATGCCGATCGACATTGACCATTTTCGTTAATTCTGCACACCAGTCTTCATTGAAACCTTTCATTTGATACGAAACACCACACACTTCTGACAACTTTTTGCAAAAAACAAATACCGATCGACATAGCACATTTTTGTCAATTCTGTACGCTAGCCCTCTCCGAGACCTTTCATTTGATACCAAACACGACATACTTCTGACAACTTTTTGCATTAAACAAAAGCCGATCGACATGGAACATTTTTGTTTATTTTGCACGCTAGCCCTCATCGTGATCTAGCCTAATATAACATTCACTGTCTTCAGTAACGTTCATTTTGGAATATTTTTTCTTTGTTTAGTTACTTTATTAAACATTTGGCAATATTGACTTATGTAATTCGAAAATAGCCAAACACGAAATTTTTCTGACAACATTTTGCAAAAAACAAATCCTAATCTACGTAGAACATTTTTGTCATTCGTGCACACCCGTCGACATTGTGTCATTTCCTTAAACCCAAGGACGACTTACTTCTAACAACTTTTTACGAAAAAGAAATGCAGATCGACATGACACATTTTTTTTTGTCATTTCAAAACCGGCTCTTATGGTTTTCTTTCTTTTGATATCAAACAAAGCAAAGTGTTCAATTTATTTTATTTAGGATTATTTGATTTTTATTTAGTTACCTACTTCATAATTTGGCAACACTGTTTGTATTAAAAATAGTAGTTAATATTGTCAACCCTAATACATCTGCCACCGTCTTCAGTGAAGTTAGTTTAGGAATATTTGGTTTTAATTTAGTTACTTCATGACAAATTTGGCAACATTGACTTTTGACATTGGAAACGTCAAAATTTATATTAGTTAAATACGTTATGTTATAAGCTTATAATATTATTAAAACATTTGCTCAAGACTATTATTCATTATACTGTTTTTAAATCTTGGATATCAATGTGTTATTAAAAGATATAATCATTTAAAGTTCATAGACAGATTGTCAAAAGTGACGGATGACAACGTGATTCTTCTTAAATTTAGACATGGCCTCTGGGATCCATTGTTTCAAGGTACCAATTTTGCATAATTTTAATTTTTTACACGAAAACCACTCACAGTAAAAACATGAGACCACAAAAGGATCGTAATTCACATTATTCCCTACAATCTAAAAAAAAATTACATTAATCTATTGTATGGTTCAGACTGTAGGCCTTTACAAAATTTACTCGATCTTCGTGATGAATCTATAGAGAGAAAGTGAATCTAATCGTTTAGTATATAAAACTAGCGAATTCTCGGCTACGCCGAGTATTCCCTAGAGCTCCGCTGTCAGTGCAAAAAACAAATGCCGATCGACATGAAACAATTATTTTATATTTGCACTTCAGGCCTCTCCAAGACCTTTCATTAGATTGCATTACTTCCAATATTTTTTTGCAAAAAAACAAAAGCCGGACGGCATGAAACATTTTTGTCATTTATGTACCCCAGCCCTCAGCGAGACCTTTCATTTGATACCAAACACGACATACTTCTGTCAACTTTCTACATAAAACAAAAGTCGATCGACATGAAACATTTTTATCATATCTGCATGCTAGCCCACACCAAAACTTTTCATTTGATACCAAACACTATATACTTGTGACAACCTTTTGCAAAAAACAAAAGCCGATCGACATTGACAAATTTTGTTAATTCTGCACACCAGCCCTCATTGAAACCTTTCATTTGATACCAAACACCATATACTTCTGACAACTTTTTGCAAAAAACAAAAACGGATCGACATAGCACATTTTTAACAATTCTGCACGCTAGCTCTCCACGAGACCTTTCATTTGAGACCAAACTCGATGTACCGTTGAGAAAGTTTTGCAAAAAACAAAAGCCGATCAACATTGATCATTTTTGTTAATTTTACACGCTAGCCCTTATCGAGCCCTTTCATTTGATACTAAACACCATATACTTCTCACAACTTTTTCCCAATAACATTTTTCTGACAACATTTTGCAAAAAACAAATTCTAATTAATGCAGAACATTTTTGTCATTCGTGCACACCCGTCCACATTGTTCCTTAAAACCCAAAGACAACCAACTTCTAACAACTTTTTCCGAAAAACAAATGCAGATCGACATGACACATTTTTTTTGTTATTTTAAAACCGGCCATTATTGTTTTCTTTCTTTTGATATCAAACACAGCAAAGTGTTCCATTTAATTAGGTACATTTGATTTTTATTTAGTTACTTCATAATTTGGCAACACTTATTAAAAAATAGTAATTAATTTTTAAATTTATAAATTAATGTTGTCAACCCTAATACAACTGCTACCGTCGTTAGTAAAGTTAGTTTAGGAATATTTGGTTTTAATTTAGTTACTTCATCACACATTTGGCAATATTGACTTTTGACAATGGAAACGTCAAAATATATATTAATTAAATACATTATATTTTAAACTTAAAATAGTTGTAACACCTTTGCTCAAGTATATTATTCATGAAATTATTTTTAAATCTTTGATATCAATGTTCTATTAAAAGATATACTCATTTAAAGTTCATAGTCTGATCGTCAAAAGTGACGGATGACGGCGTGATTCTTCTTAAATTCGGACATGGCCTCTGGGATCCATTGTTTCAAGGTACCAATTTTGCACAATTTTAATTTTTTACACAAAAACCACTCACAGTAAAAATATGAGACCACAAAAGGATCGTAATTCACATTATTCCCTACAATCTAAAAAAAAAATTACATTAATCTCATGTATGGTTCAGGCTGTAGGCCTTTACAAAATTTACTCGATCTTCGTGATGAATCTATAGAGAGAAAGTGAATCTAATCGTTTAGTATATAGAACTAGCGAATTCTCGGCTACGCCGAGCATTCCCTAAAGCTCCGCTGTTAGTGCAAAAAACAAATGCCGATCGACATGAAACAATTATTTCATATTTGCACGTCAGGCCTCACCGAGACCTTTCATTAGATTGCAAACACGATATACTTCTAATAATTTTTTGCAAAAAACAAAAGCCGGTCGACATGAAACTTTTTTGTCATTTATGTACCCCAAATCTCACCGAGACCTTTCATTTGATACCATACACGACATACTTCTGACAACTTTCTGCATTAAACAAAAGTCGATCGACATGAAATATTTTTATCATATCTACACGCTAGCCCACACCCAGACTTTTCATTTGATGCCAAACACTATATACTTCTGGCAACTTTTTGCAAAAAACAAATACCGATCGACATAGCACATTTTTTGTCAATTCTGCACGTTAGCCCTCTCCGAGACCTTTCATTTGATACCAAACACGACATACTTCTGACAACTTTTTGCATAAAACAAAAGCCGATCGACATGGAACATTTTTGTCAATTCTGCACGCTAGCCCTCAACGAGACCTTTCATTTGATACCAAACACGACATACTTCTGACAACTTTTTGCATAAAACAAAAGTCGATCGACATGGAACATTTTTATTAATTCTGCACGCTAGCCCTCTCCGAGACCTTTCATTTGTTATCAAACACGATACACTTGTGACAACTTTTTGCAAAAAACAAAAACCGATCGACATAATACATTTTTGGCAATTCTGCAGGCTAGCTCTTTCCGAGACTTTTCATTTGATACCAAACACGACATAATTCTGACAACTTTTTGCATAAAACAAAAGCCGATCGACATGAAACATTTTTATCATATCTGCACGCTAGACCACACCGAGACTTTTCATTTGATGCCAAACAATATAGACTTGTGACAACCTTTTGCAAAAAACAAAAGCCGATCGACATTGACAATTTTTGTTAATTCATCATCAGCCCTCATTGAAACCTTTCATTTGATACCAAACACAATACACTTCTGACAAGTTTTTGCAAAAAACAAAAACAGATCGACATAGCACATTTTTGTCAATTCTGCACGCTAGCCCTCTCCGAGACCTTTCATTTTATACCAAACACGACATACTTCTGATAACTTTTTGCATAAAACAAAAGCCGATCGACATGACACATTTTTGTTAATTCTGCACGCTAGCCCTCAATGATACCTTTCATTTGAGACCAAACTCGGCATACCTTTGAGAAATTTTTGCAAAAAACAAAAGCCGATCAACATTGACCTTTTTGTTAATTCTACACGCCAGCCCTTATCGAGCCTTTTCATTTGATACCAAACACCACATACTTCTCACAACTTTTTCTAATAAACAAAAGCCGTTCGATATAGAACATTTTTGTTCATTTTGCACGCTAGCCCTCATCGTGACCTAGCCTAATATAACATTCACTGTCCTCAGTAACCTTTCATTTGGGAATATTTGTTTTTTGTTTAGTTACTTTATTAAACATTTGGCAACATTGACTTTTGTAATTCGAAAATACCCAAACACGGCATTTTTCTGACAACATTTTGCAAAAAACAAATTTTAATCTACGTAGAACATTTTTGTCATTCGTTCACACCAGTCTGTATTGTGTCGTTTCCTTAAAACCCAAGGACGATCTACTTCTAACAACTTTTTGCGAAAAACAAATGCAGGTCGACATGACACATTTTTTTTTGTCATTTCAAAACCGGCTCTTATGGTTTTTTTACTTTTGATATCAAATATTTGATTTTATTTAGTTACTTTATAATTTGGCATTACTGTTTGTATAAAAAAATAGTAGTTAATTTTTAAATTTATAAATTAATATTGTCAACCCTAATACAAGTGCCACCGTCTTCAGTGAAGTTAGTTTAGGAATATTTGGTTTTAATTTAGTTACTTCATCACACATTTGGCAACATTGACTTTTGACATTGGAAACGTCAAAATTTATATTAATTAAATACGTTATGTTTTAAACTTAAATTAGTTGTAACACATTTGCTCAAGTCTATTATTCATGATATTGTTTTTAAATCTTTGATATCAATGTTCTATTAAAAGATATAATCATTTAAAGTTCATAGGCAGATTGTCAAAAGTGACGTATGACGGCGTGATTCTTCTTAAAGTTAGACATGGCCTCTGGGATCCATTGTTTCAAGGCAGCATTTGTGCACAGTTTTAAATTTTCACACGAAAACTACTAACAGTAAAAATATGAGACACCCAAAAGGCACCAGATCTCATTAGCCCCCACAAATTTAAAAAAAAAAATTATACCAATCACTTGCATGGTTCAGGCTGTAGGCGATTACAAAAGTTACTCGATGCTCGTGATGAATCTATAGATAGATATATAGATAGATATATAGATATATATATATATATATATATATATATATATATATATATATATGTCTCAAAAGTAAGTTAACATTTGCTTATTTTATTACGCGAAAGCAACTATTCTGAGGGGCGCGGAGGGTATGTCAGTCGGTAGTCTGGCTCTTGGGAATTTAGTCGCTATGGAGCGTTTCTCTGGTGCGGACCGTGCGTTGTGCGTACGTGAGTTTTACAAAAACGGTAATTCGGCGACTGTAGCGCGTAGAAAATTCTGCAGTATTCGACATATTCGTCACTTAAATGATGCGCCTAGCACTCGACTCATTGCAAAATGGGTTAAGAAGTTTGAAGAGACTGGGTCAACTCTGGAGAAATCAAAATCTGGGCGGCCAAGAACATCAAGAACAGCCGAAAACGTGGACAGTGTTACTCAGTCTATTCGAGATGATCCAAACCTCTCGATTCGGAAGCGTGCTGTTGCTTTAAATGTGCACAGATCTTCATTATGCCGCATTTTACACAAAGATTTAAAGCTGTACCCGTACAAAATTCAGTTAGTGCAAGAACTGAAGCCTCAAGATGCTGGTCAGAGGCTTGCCTTTGTAAATCAGATGATTGAGCGCTTTCCAACGTTCACCAACATCTTGTTTTCCGATGAAGCCCATTTTCACCTGAATGGGCATGTAAACAAGCAAAATTGTCGTTACTGGAGTGCAACCAACCCAAAACAAAAACATCAGAAACCGCTACATTCACCCAAAGTCACCGTATGGGCAGCGATGTCGGCGCGAGGAATTATCGGCCCTTACTTTTTTGAAGATGGAAGGGGACGCACACTCACAGTGAATTCAGAGCGTTATGTGGAGATGTTAGACGAGTTTTTCGTACCCCAACTGCAAAACTTTCCTGGTTACAACCAAAGAACATGGTTCCAGCAGGATGGAGCAACTTCACACACGTCCAACAGATCTCTGCCTCGAGTTCGAGAAATTTTTCCGAACAAATTAATCTCCAGGCGAGGTGACATAAATTGGCCTCCACGGAGTCCCGATTTAACGCCTATGGATTTTTTCCTGTGGGGTTATGTCAAATCAAAAGTTTACGCTAATAAACCGACTTCCCTGGCACAATTAAAAGAAAATATCCGTCATGAAATGGCAGCCATCACGGAGACTACCTGCCGAGCTGTCATAGGCAATTTTAGTGCCCGACTAAATGAATGCCGAGAGCGCAACGGTTTACATTTGGACGATGTTATTTTTAAAAAATAAATTCCCAAACAGTGTACTTCAATATAAAATAAAAATTTTTTCAATAAAGCTAAGACTTTTCTTTTAAAAAAAGATTTAAATGTGAACTTTCTTTTGAGACACCTGTATATAGGTAATGTAATCGTTTAGTATAGTGATGTTTATATTGTTGAATTCAGAAAAAAATACTCTATCGAATAACCTAAAAATAAATATATGTTCCCATTTAAAATAAGAAAGTTGTGTCCCGTATTTTGAGAACCACTGGTCGAAAAAAAATTTTTTTTGCTCATTGTATTAGTCTTGTAAAATGGTGGTTCTTTGCTAATTTAACCAACCTCGTAGCTCTTATAGTTCTCGAGATAGCAATGGTGGCACGCTTAAATGGAACACCCTGTATAGTGTTTGGTATCAAATGAAAAGTCTCGGTGTGGGCTAGCGTGTAGATATGATAAAAATGTTTCATGTCGATCGACTTTTGTTTTATGCAGAAAGTTGTCAGAAGTATGTCGTGTATGGTATCAAATGAAAGGTCTCGGTGAGAGTTGGGGTACATAAATGACAAAAATGTTTCATGTCGACCGGCTTTTGTTTTTTTCAAAATATTATTAGAAGTATATCGTGTTTGCAATCTAATGAAAGGTCTCGGTGAGGCCTGACCTGCAAATATAAAATAATTGTTTCATGTCGATTGGCATTTGTTTTTTGCACTGACAGCGGAGCTCTAGGGAATGCTCGGCGTAGCCGAGAATTCGCTAGTCACTATACTAAACGATTAGATTCACTATATATATATCTATCTATATATCTATCTATATATCTATCTATAGATTCATCACGAGCATCGAGTAACTTTTGTAATCGCCTACAGCCTGAACCATGCAAGTGATTGTTATAATTTTTTTTTTAATATGTGGGGGCTAATGAGATCTGGTGCCTTTTGGGTGTCTCATATTTTTACTATTAGTAATTTTCGTGTAAAAAATTAAAACTTTGCACAAATGCTGCCTTGAAACAATGGATCCCAGAGGCCATGTCTAACTTTAAGAAGAATCACGCCGTCATCCGTCACTTTTGACAATCTGCCTATGAACATTAAATGATTATATCTTTTAATAGAACATTGATATCAAAGATTTAAAAACAGTATCATGAATAATAGACTTGAGCAAATGTGTTACAACTAATTTAAGTTTAAAACATAACGTATTTAATTAATATAAATTTTGACGTTTCCAATGTCAAAAGTCAATGTTGCCAAATTTGTAATGAAGTAACTAAATTAAAACCAAATATTCCTAAACTAACTTCACTGAAGACGGTGGCAGTTGTATTAGGGTTGACAATATTAATTTATAAATTTAAAAATTAACTACTATTTTTAAATGCAAACAGTGTTGCCAAATTATAAAGTAACTAAATAAAATCAAATATTCCTAAATAAAATAAATTGAATACTTTGCAGTGTTTGTTATCAAAAGAAAGGAAACCATATGGGCCAGTTTTAAAATGACAAAAAAAATGTGTCATGTCGATCTGCATTTGTTTTCCGTAAAAAGTTGTTAGAAGTAGGTCATCCTTGGGTTTTAAGGAAAGTTATATTAGGCTAGGTCACGATGAGGGCTAGCGTGCAGAATGAACAAAAATGTTCTATATCGAACGGCTTTTGTTTTTTGGAAAATGTTGTAAAAAGTATGTGGTGTTTGGTATCAAATAAAAAGGCTCGATAAGGGCTGGCGTGTAGAATTAAGAAAAAAGGTCAATATTGATCGGCTTTTGTTTTTGCAAAAATTTCTCAAAGATATGTCGAATTTGGTCTCAAATGAAAGGTCTCGTTGAAAGCTAGCGTGCAGAATTGACAAAAATGTTCCATGTCGATCGGCTTTTGTTTTATGCAAAAAGTTGTCAGAAGTATGTCGTGTTTGGTATCAAATGAAAGGTCTCGGAGAGGGCTAGCCTGCAGAATTGACAAAAATGTACTATGTCGATCGGTTTTTGTTTTTGCAAAAAGTTGTCAGAAGTATATCGTGTTTGATATCAAATGAAAGGTCTCGGAGAGGGCTAGCGTGCAGAATTGATAAAAATGTGCTATGTCGATCGGTATTTGTTTTTTGCAAAAAGTTGTCAGAAGTGTGTGGTGTTTGGTATCAAATGAAAAGTCTTGTTGAAGGCTAGCGTGCAGAATTGACAAAAATGTTCCATGTCGATCGGCTTTTGTTTTATGCAAAAAGTTGTCAGAAGTATGTCGTATTTGGTATCAAATGAAAGATTTTAGAGAGGGCTAGCGTGCAGAATTGACAAAAAATGTGCTATGTCGATCGGCTTTTGTTTTTTGCAAAAGGTTGTCACAAGTATATAGTGTTTGATATCAAATGAAAAGTCTCGTTGAGGGCTAGCGTGCAGAATTGACAAAAATGTTCCATGTCGATCGGCTTTTGTTTTATGCAAAAAGTTGTCAGAAGTATGTCGTGTTTGGTATCAAATGAAAAGTCTGGGTGTGGGCTAGCGTGTAGATATGATAAAAATGTTGCATGTCGATCGACTTTTGTTTAATGCAGAAAGTTGTCAGAAGTATGTCGTGTATGGTATCAAATGAAAGGTCTCGGTGAGAGTTGGGGTACATAAATGACAAAAATGTTTCATGTCGACCGGCTTTTGTTTTTTTCAAAATATTATTAGAAGTATATCGTGTTTGCAATCTAATGAAAGGTCTCGGTGAGGCCTGACCTGCAAATATAAAATAATTGTTTCATGTCGATTGGCATTTGTTTTTTGCACTGACAGCGGAGCTCTAGGGAATGCTCGGCGTAGCCGAGAATTCGCTAGTCTTATATACTAAAACGATAGATTCACTATATATATTTGGATTCATCTCGAGCATCGCAAAAACTTTGCTCACGGGTACAGGTCAAACCATTCATGTAATAATTTTAATATTATTTTATTAGATGTGGTTTAAAGTGGAATAGGGCCTTTTTGGGGTCTCATATTTTTACTGTGAGTGGTTTTCGTGTAAAAAATCGAAAACTAAGCGAAAAAGGAAAACTAGAACAAAACTGAAAAAAATATCCTAGATGCCAGGTTTAAATTTAAAAAGAATTACTGTGCCATCCGTCATTTTTGACAATTCAATATGAAACTTTTAATTGATATATTTTGAAAATGAAAAGAGATATTGTAAAGGTAATTATATTTTTACACATTATAATAGTGAGCGAAACATATACAAATACACTGAATGTTAAGTGTGGTGTATTTTAAATATTTAATTTTATGACATTTGACGTTTGGTCAGTCAATCAAAAAATTCGTGGCACAAGTTTTATATTTTTAAAAAGAAATATACAGAAATATAAAGTAAACTATATTTAAAAGAATATGTACAATACACTTTGTGATGTAAGTATATCATTTTAAATTTATTTTGCTGTATTTAAATATGTATTTTTATTTCAGTTATAATTTTTAATTGGTTACCCATACAAGAGTACATTTATAGAAGAGAAATAACATAAAATTACTGATAATAGCACTACTGAGGTGTAACTGATTATCATAAAAGTGCATTGTACACATTATTTAAATATTCATGTCATATGACGTTTGTCAAAACGTCAGCTCTAATCAAACACTGATCATGCAAGTCTTGTATTTTCCTGAACAAATATAGAGTAAAATTAGTTTAAAAGTAAAATTACACTACATTTTGTAATGTAAGTATGTAATTTTATATTTTCTTGGCTGTATTTAGATATGTATTTTCATTTTAGTTATAGTTTTTAATTGGTTTAATTTACAGAAAAGAAATAACATAAAAATACGGATAATAACACTATTTACAAAAATTTAATTATGGAAATCAAACAAGGCGCGTCGTATTCAGTCATAAACACATCTATTTAAAAATACTGACAAATCTTCCCTTCATACTGTAACACGAGCGTGTGAGCGTTTATTTGATTGATTTAAAAAAATAAATAAAGGTTTATCACTTACCTCTCTAGCAGTGGCTTCTCAGCAACTACACTAACACTTAGCCGGGGAAAGGAATAATTTATAAATTAATTAAGAAGAGACGTATGATATAATTTTAACAAGTGAAATATATTTAAGAATATAATGAAGAACAACAAAGAAAAATATTACAAACTTAGTACAATAATTAAATGAATATTCCTCCCGCTTCGATGGCTAAGTGCTCAAAAATAAAATATTTTAAAAGTTTAAAAAAAAGAGACGCGAACTCGCAATTAGAAGCTTGTTGTAGCTTCACCGACCGAAATCAGACTGATTGCTAACATTTAGTTTTTGAACTAGCATCTTAGCCATCGACTTGCGTGGGGGTATATTTTAAATATAAAAAATACCCATGCGTGGGGTAAAAATGTTCTAGTACATTCTATCACAACTGTTCCCACGCTTTCAGGGGGTGGCTTGGGGTGACTCCAGAGGTGAAGTTTAATATGTCTGGAGATATGGTTGCCATAAACAGTGATAACTGTCACCCGCACTATCGAGTTCCATAGCCATTAACATCGGGACCGTTATGATATAATTTTAAATGGGTTTATATCAAAAAAATTAACGGCCGCATGCAGTAACTTGACGATGGAAGTCGATATGATTAGGGACCTAGACTATCGATATGCGTCCACAGCGATAATCCAAGTACAGTTCCTGAATATGACAACCGTCTTATTACATCACCCCTGGGTCTGGATATAATTATATCGCACGAGATAATTATACCCAAACGCAGTTACTAAATACAAACTATTAAATTTTATTAATTAATGTGGCAACGCAATTACAAATAAAAGAATGAGAAAAAATAATTAATTTTTGAAAAAATACAAAACTTACATTATCAATAGGGCTGACGCAGTATCTCGGCAGGAGCTATAGGGGCGGGGGACAAAGTGGTGGAGGCGCACTGGACGGCGGGCACGGTATTGACGTCTGGGTAAATATTGGACGGCTGCACTTCGACGGCTTGGAGCTCTTCGTCGTCGGACTGTCTCCCCAGGTGGTGCAGGTAACAATTGGCCATCGCATGCCATAGGCTGGCCCACAGGAATATTGTCGGCCTTCTTCTACCTTTGCTGGCTTTCCTTAGAGCAAAAAAGTTTATTATAACGTTGCCTACGTAATTCAGAACCATCACGAACGTATACAATAAGGCGAATACGGAGAAATAGTTTCCCCAGCGAGACAAGAATCCCCAGACGAGTTCGGCTGATGATATTGCCATTTTTGAAAATTCGCTCTGGCTGAAGATTCTTGGCATGTCGAAATCTTGTCGGTCTGCTGAGGTACCCATTACTCGACGTGCTACTAAGTTAGTAACGGCCTTGCGCTCTGTCGGGAACATCAACGCCTTCTGGAAATTTTCCATGTCTTCTCGCGTGTATACGCCGTGAGAACTAATTGGGGCGATTTTCAGCATAGGCAACGATTCACTCTCTTCATTGGCATCAAGTTCGATTGGCTCTGGGCTGGACCGATGGATTCCTTTGGAGATGTCCAGCCAACTTCCCTCCAGATGGTACATAGCTGGAAGATTCTCGTTACAGTCGACCTCTGTGGCGTGTTCTTGAATTATATGTGTGATTGGCGTCATGAATTTACTTTCATTTTTATATAAAATTGGCAGTTCATTGTAACAGTGCTCAGTGCGTCTGAACTCCACGATTTTCGCACTGCACTTCGCGATATACAATATTTCACCAATCACACGTCCTACGTGACCTGGTGCGTCTTTCACCAAACCACTCACCACATCAGGCGACTCCAATGCTAGAGCCAGTCGGTTGCTGAGTATCTGTTGTCGAAGGCGGCAGCGTTTTATAATGGAATCGAAGATTACTTCTCCCATCCGCCGTTGGACTGCAATCTCCAAGAACAACAGCTTACTCAACACTTGAGCCATGAGGTCGGTGTTTTGCACTAATTTCTTCGATCGTTGGTAGAAGAAGCCGACTGAAGTGTCAAAGATGACCAGTAGACGGTTCTGCTCGGTACGCCATGCCTGTTGTTGGCACAGAAGCTCTGACGTCATGAGCTTCAGTGCAAACACGGTGTCGTAGGCCTCCACAACGACGTACCGCTGCTCGGTGGTGGAACCCTCTATGGTTTGAGTTAGAATTGTGGCGGGACCCTCGTACAGCACGTCGATACCCATGGAAGAACAGCGATTCACATCTTGAGTCTGCCAAGTAACTTCACCAGCCAAATCGTCGAAACAGTAGCCGGCGCTGTGCTGGCAGATTGTCCCAGTGCGTAGAGTTACTTGGTTTTCCTCCACATTAGCGACGGCGGTGTAGTCGTTTAGGCGGATTGTTACGGCTGCGCTGACAACGACGTCCTCGTACTGTACACCATTGTTAGTGTATTTGACGCCGTTGCATTTGCCGTTGGGGTCCAAGTAGCCTTCGAGGGTCGCTGACACATATGTAGTGTCATTTAAGATGAGTCCCGACACAACTCCAACTCCGATGCCAGACAAGTCCAGACGTCGAAACCGGTGCGCGTTCAGGCACGCCTCCACTCGTACATAGTGGACATAGCGTCCGAATCCGCCGGACACGGCGCTGACATGGGAATGCATCTCACAGTGCTGTATGAGATGCTGCACAGAGACCATGCACGTATAGACGTGCACTTCGCTGAAACGGCGCTCCTGCACGAGCTGCATGCGTCTTACAGTTGTCTTTGTTGCGTTGCGGGGATCGAGGCATGGCTTGACGCGTAGTAGAGACACTCGGGTCAACTCCGTGTCTCGATCTTGACAATCGTATGCCACGATGTCACAGTGGACTGCAATAGCCATTACTATTAACAATGCCGTTATCCCGTACATCTAAAACAGAACAAAAATTTAACTCAAATTCTACTATAGCGAATCCAGGGCTGATCGGGTACAGATCCGCGACTTCGCGTATTGTATCTGGGTCTTGCAGGTGAATCGGGCTCTACTTCTGTAATTGGTGCAGAAACAGGTACACCAGTTAAGTCTCGTGGACTTGAATTTACAGATTCACATGCAGACTCCAGAACAGCTGCTGGTTCGGATGTAGGAATAGGGGATGCAGGGTCTATACATGGGTGTGACGTGGGCGGCATGGTGGCTGATACTTCACCAACACTGCCGGCGCATGAGGGTTGCGTGATCGGTGACGGTATGTAGGTTGGTTCGGCGTATGAGAATTCGGGCTCCTCCACAGTATCAGCGTTAAGTTCAGTAGGAATGTCAGCTAAACACGGTTTAAGTCTGTTAATATGTACTTTTTCGGTTTTACGTCCGTGTATTAACTTGACTGTTGCGGTCACGTCACGAATGTCAGTGATTCGATAGGGTCCTGTCCATTTTTTAGCTAATTTAGAGCTTAATCCAACTTTAATGGACGGATTAAATACATAAACTCTATCACCGATTGAAAAATTTTTGTCTTTTGCCCTTTTATTGAAATTTTTATGAATACGGTCTGTTGCTTTACTAAGATGTTGTCTAGCGTTTTCGTGCGCAATTTTTAATCTTTGTAAAAATTCGCTTACGTAGTTAGTGTCAGTATCGTATTTAGTTCGTAACGGTTTAAAAATTTCATCGTAGGGTAGTTCAATGTCTCTGCCAAACAAAAGAAAGAAAGGGCTGTCACCTAACGAGGTATGAGAGGTTGAACAATAAGCTGACACTGCGTACGGCAACCACTCATCCCAATCTCTATGTTTATTATCAACGTAATGAGAGATCATATCCTTTAAGGTACGATGCGTTCTCTCAATCATTCCGTTGGCCTGCGGACGATACGGAGTTGTACGCAAATGTTGTACCTGTAAAATTCTACATACTTCTTTCATTACGTTGGACATGAACTCCGAACCGAGATCGGTCAAGATCTGACGCGGAACTCCATGTCTTAAGATGACACCTTTGATTAAATGCTCGGCTATAGTCGGCGCAGTATGGTCACTCATGGGGAATGCCTCCAAGTAACGTGTGAATGAATCCTGTACTGTCAATATGAAGCGATTCCCGTGGTAAGTGGTAACCAAAGGGCCTACAACATCCATCGCGATTCGTTGAAATGGACCGTTGACAGGATCAGATTTGACGAGCGGCGCGGGTCGCATATGAGGCGATGTTTTGCGTTGTGCACATGGTATGCACGCGTTAATAAATTCTTTTACTGATTTATACATGCCTGACCAATAAAATCGTGCTCTTAATCTGTCATACGTTTTATCAATACCACAGTGTCCGGATAACGGTGGTACGTGGTACATTTCAACGATTCGGGATTGTAATGCGGCGGGTATGACTAACCGATCTTCGTATTTTTCGCTATCTGATTTATGATAAATCAGACCATCAATGTCGCGGTAATAGTCATTACTATCGTCGATTTTTAATTGGGAAATAGTTGGATCTTTTTGTTGCTCTTGTAGAATCGAATAACGATCCCAAATAATGGGCTCAAAGTGGGTTTGCACGGCAAGTGTTCGAACTGGATTAATTCGTGATAATGCATCAGCATTACCATGCTTTTTACCCGGACGATATGAAATTTCAAAATCGTAATTTGCCAAAGTTAGGGACCAACGAGTTAAACGATTACAAGAATCACGAGCCTTTAGCTGCCAAGTAAGGGGTTGATGGTCGACATACGCTTTAAAATGTCTTCCATACAGGTAGCAGTGAAAATGTTTAATACCCCAAACTAGAGCTAAACACTCCTGTTCAGTAGTACTATATCTGGTCTCAGGTCCAGATAATTGTCTACTCGCGTAAGCTATCGGTAATTCATGGCCATCATATTCCTGAGACAAAATTGCGCTGATCGCAAATTTTGACGCATCTGTACATAAAATAAAGGGTTTTTCGAAATTTGGAAATTTTAGAATCGGTTCTCGACAAAGTGAGTCACGTAACGTTTCAAATGAATTTTGAGCGTCAGCTGACCAAATAAATTTTGCGTTTTTTCGAGTCAATCGAGTTAAAGGAATTGAAATGACCGAAAAATTATCTATGAACCGTCTATAAAAACCTACGAGGCCAATGAATGAACGAACTTGTTTAACCGTAACGGGAACCGGATAATTTTTAATAACCGAAATTTTGTCAGGGTCCGGTTTTATTCCAGAATTGCTGACTATATGACCTAGATATTTAGTTTCAGTGGTCATGAATTTACATTTTTCTGGGTTTAATGTTAAATTAGCGGATCTTAAGCGATCTAGAATGTCTTTTAATTTTCTAGTATGATTCTCATAAGAATCATCGCTAAAACAAATAATATCATCCAGATAAACAAAGCAATGCGATTCGGTTAATCCAGCTAAAACTGCGTACATTAAACGTTGCCAGGTACTCGGGCTATTTGCAAGACCGAAAGGCATTCTAACGCATTCAAAATGTCCCCAAGGAACTGAAAATGCCGTTTTTTCGCGATCAGCTGGTTCGACTTCAACCTGCCAATAACCCTTGCTTAAGTCAAGAGTCGTAAAACGTGTTGCGCTTCCCAACTGATCCAAAGTTTCTTGCAAATTAGGTATCGGAAAATAATCACGCTTTGTGACAGCATTTAATCCACGATAATCTATACAAAAACGGATTTTATTTTCGCCATCTGAATTTTTCTTTTCTACAAGAACAACAGGTGCTGACCACGGTGAAATTGACGGAACGATAATGCCATCTTTTAGCATATCCGCGAGATGTTCCTTCACAATTTCACGTCTAGCAAAAGGTACACGATACGGAGGGCGTGCGACAGGTCTTGCGTCACCTGTGTCGATGCGATGCTTAACAAAAGACGTGGTACCTAGCGTTTTGTCTTTAGACGCAAACAAATCGCTGTATGAACAAAGAAATTCCCGAAATTTTTCCCGTTCATTTTCAGAAATGTGGTTTAACGGTATTGAGTCGACAATAGGATTCATTTCACAGCTTACTGGGGCTACTGTAGGGTTTTTCCTACTGGGCGGCGACTCAAAGGTATCGGCTTGCACAGCTGTGCCGATGGGCGTGTTTCTTTTTATCTCAACGTCAAGTGGGCTAACATTTAGTAAGTTTAACTGAACTTTATTAGTATTACCAGTTTTATTAATAATTACACGAGCAATTAGAACGCCATGTAAACCTGTGTCACATGGTTCTAAGACATAAGTGCCATTCGGGGCACGAGCGTCGAGACGCCCAACACAAAGCGCTGTGTGACGCGCGGGTATTACTAATTGTTCAGCCAAACGAACTTTAAACGTTTTCAAAAGTGCGTGCGTACTAGTAAGAGTACTAGACGAATTTTTAACCAGAGAAGGTTCTGTGACACCTTCACATGACGGTGAGATAATAGATTCAGGTGATGTTTCAACGTCGAGGGGTTCAATGGCAGTTGGAGATTCGATGTTCACCATAGGTAAAGGAGAGTCCTGAATACTAACAATCTTACGCGCAAAATTTATAATTGCTCGGTGCTTATCAAGAAAATCGGCTCCAATTAAGCCGTCAGTATTAAAATACAGCGTGTTCGGACACACAAAGAACTTATGTGAAACATTACGTCTACCGGCGCGTAAACGTAAGCGAGTAACACCGTCGCGATTTAACGTGTTACCAGACACATCAACCAGTGTTTCATTCGCTGGTTCAAAGCTTAGTTTATGCTCCAAAATAACTTTTTTCTTAATAAGAGATACCGAAGCACCGGTGTCTATTAAAAATGTAAGATTGTTATTATTCATTTTAAGAGTAACTTTCTTTACTTGGTCATTATCGAATCTCACGACCCTAAGTTTTTTGTCGCATTTTACTATGCTGCCTCCCGCTGGGTCTGTTTTGAGGCAGCCCTTGAGTTTAAAGGACAGCGGTTGTATTTATTTACCCGATGCCCGGCTTTGTAGCAAACGTAACAGAAATCTTGTTTTGGTTTGGGACATGCGGTGTAAATATGATCCTTGTTTCCACAGTTGAAACATCTACCTCTCATTTTCGGAAACAGCTGACAAGTCGTTAACCTTCGTGGTGTCTGAGCCGTATAAGTAGAAGTTGAAGGGTTAGGTGGCGGCGATTTCTTGCGGTCTGATTTTTGTACACTAGGCTGGACATTTATTGCACGTACCGTGTGATGCCGTTGCGCATCAGCTTGGGTTTGTTTAAACAGACGTAATAAAATTTGTTCAGCATATTCTGCATATGGCAGAGCCTCATCTAACGAATGAAAACGTTTATACCGACAAATTTCGTTTGCCAACCTAGTGTCCAACCCTTCTAGAAACTGATTCATAATCATTGTTTCTTTTACGAATTTTTCGCGAACTGCATCCATACCTGTACTATTTGATGTCGGAATTAACTGTTCGGCGGCGATTTCTAAGCGGGTAGCGAACGCGCGCAATGTTTCATCTTTCCCACGGAACATTTTCTTGAAATCGCGTTCTCCACCGGGTAAACCGGTACGTTTACCAAACTGTGCTTGCAGCCAAACTCTCAATTCTAATAAATTTTTAGGTCGTTTTGTTACTGGAATCGAAAAGAAAATATCCCTAGCCTTCCCTCTTAATTTCAATCTAATTACGTTATATGCCTGAAGTTCATTCCACCCGGTACAATCCGCAACAGACGCCACTAAATCTAAAAATGCCTCCAGATCAGTTCCGCCAGTAAAAGGTTCAATGTCATTAGTTGACGGTCCTGACGGTGCGGCAGAAGGCCAAGAATTTTGTGACGATTGACAGGGTGTTGTGGGACGTGCGGGACTAGCAGGGATGCTAGGTTGTTGACCTAGTGGCACATAACTGAGACCATAACCGATAGGCGGTACGGGTCCGTATTGAGTGTTTTGTGTGGGATTAATATTTAAATCCGCAAAAGGTGACGTAGGAGGAAGAGGGTAATTAGGTTGAATGGACGGTTGAGAATATGCGGTTGCTAAGGGATAGCTCAATAAATATGATACAGGAGATGTAAGTGGTATCGTATAGGACGTGGTAGTAGCAGTTCTAGTATTAGCTACGGTTGATGCTTGCGTAACTATAGGTATGGGTGCAGCTATAGTGGTCGGGTGAGTCGCGGTTACAGGTGAAGTAGTTACTGGCGTAGTTGGGGGATAAACCATTTTGAAAAAAATTTGTAAAAATTTATTTCAACGCGTGATATACAAATATAAAAATTAAATAAATCAAATAAATTAATTCTTTTTCCGAATATCTAAGAAACGCTAATAAAATTAACGCGTCTTTCAACAGATATCCTACCGACTGCGCCAAATGTAACACGAGCGTGTGAGCGTTTATTTGATTGATTTAAAAAAATAAATAAAGGTTTATCACTTACCTCTCTAGCAGTGGCTTCTCAGCAACTACACTAACACTTAGCCGGGGAAAGGAATAATTTATAAATTAATTAAGAAGAGACGTTTGATATAATTTTAACAAGTGAAATATATTTAAGAATATAATGAAGAACAACAAAGAAAAATATTACAAACTTAGTACAATAATTAAATGAATATTCCTCCCGCTTCGATGGCTAAGTGCTCAAAAATAAAATATTTTAAAAGTTTAAAAAAAAGAGACGCGAACTCGCAATTAGAAGCTTGTTGTAGCTTCACCGACCGAAATCAGACTGATTGCTAACATTTAGTTTTTGAACTAGCATCTTAGCCATCGACTTGCGTGGGGGTATATTTTAAATATAAAAAATACCCATGCGTGGGGTAAAAATGTTCTAGTACATTCTATCACAACTGTTCCCACGCTTTCAGGGGGTGGCTTGGGGTGACTCCAGAGGTGAAGTTTAATATGTCTGGAGATATGGTTGCCATAAACAGTGATAACTGTCACCCGCACTATCGAGTTCCATAGCCATTAACATCGGGACCGTTATGATATAATTTTAAATGGGTTTATATCAAAAAAATTAACGGCCGCATGCAGTAACTTGACGATGGAAGTCGATATGATTAGGGACCTAGACTATCGATATGCGTCCACAGCGATAATCCAAGTACAGTTCCTGAATATGACAACCGTCTTATTACAATACCCTCTTGGAAGAAATGTTTAACAATTTATTGTACAATAATTATTTTGAATTATGTATCTGGATTATATTAAACTGTAAGTAACTGCATTTTATACATTCTTTATGTATTCTTTCATCAAATTTCAGATGAAAGTAGTTGATTACTACAACGATTAGATTTTTAAAAATTCTATTATACTTTGTTATAGAATGAGATGATTTTTTAAATAAAATCGTTTACAATTACAAAGTATCTATCCAATTATTTAATTATCATTGATATTTCAAACAATAAACACTTTCTGAAACCAAATATTAATCAAAAAATGCGTTTGTTGACATATGCTCTTAGGTGTATGGATTGCATGAAAAATCATTTTTTACTACGAATTAATGCAAAAGTATATTTGAAAATTATTGTATATTAGTTTAAGGTATGATATAAATATTTTTAAGTACATTTTTAATTTTTATCACTTTTATCAAATTCTTTTTCATAAACGAAGGGTACTTATTAACAATGATAAGATATATTCTAAAGTGATTTATTTACAAACTAAAAATATTTAACATTTAAAAATGAGCCTTTAGATTCTCGAAAATTTAAAAGAAAATGGCCGGTTTTGATTATTGGCTGCCCTGTATGTAAATTTTCGGGACCTAAAGGCCCATTGGTAATTGTTAAGTTATATTTATAATATTTTTATTGAAAAAATATTGTGATCCAATTAAATTTATTAACAAGTGTCATTGAATTTTAAAATTTACACTTAACACAAGTTTGAACGCATCCAAAATAAAGTTGTCAAATTATCTTGTCATTTTGACATTGCTGAAAATATAAGTATTAGACTGTATAATGAATTTAGAATCAATAATATTAGATATTCATTTTGCTGTGTTATTTTATTAAAGAAAATATTGTGTTCTAATTAAATTTATTAACAAGTTTCTTTGAATTTTAAAATTTACATTTAATGGTCACATTCAGTAATCCGAATGTATAACACATGTTTGAATGCATCCAAAATAAAGTTGTCAAATTATCTTGTCATTTTGACAATGGTGAAAATATAAGTATTAGACTTTATTATGCATTTAAATTCAATAAGACTAGATCATAGATTAAGGAAATATATTTGTAGAAGATTGGATATCTACCTTATCATCTGTGAAAACAAATTTTAGCGCCCCTTAGGGTCGGTTTCGGGAACTAAATTTGACATGTGCGTTAACGGTCGGTAATGTCAAACCCCATAATTCAAATTATTTTGTTTTCTGTTTGATATTTATTTCTTCATATTGTATTTCATACAATATTTATCATGAAGAGATATTTCTAGTAATGTCAATATTAAGGATTAACTATATTGTAAAATATTTATTTTTATGACCATAATAAATAATATTTTAAAACTTTCTTTTAAAATATATGTTATTGTGAGATATTTAGTAATTTTATACTTTTTTTCTTATTTTCTGGTATATTTATAATTTAAACTAAAAACAAGTTACAAATCAAATTTAAATATTTGAATTAATATTTACTAAATATTCAAAATTTGTAGAAAAAAATCTTGCTTTGTATATTTTAGTAATACCGTTGATAGAGGAATCAATTAATTTTTCAATCAACGGTACTACTATAACAAAATACCTATAAAATTCCTACAAAAAATAATAAAAATAATGTGTCATATCGATCTGCATTTGTTTTTCGTAAAAAATTTCTTAGAAATAGGTCGTCCTTGGGTTTTAAGGAAACGACACAATGTGGACGGGTGTGCATGAATGACAAAAATGTTCTACGTAGATTAGAATTTGTTTTTTACAAAATGTTGTCAGAAATATTTTGTGTTTGGAAAAAGTTGTGAGAAGCATGTAGTGTTTAGCATCAACTGAAAGGGCTCGATAAGGGCTGGCGTGTAAAATTAACAAAAATGATCAATGTTGATCGGCTTTTGTTTTTTGCAAAACTTTCTCAAAGGTACGTCGAGTTCGGTCTCAAATGAAACGCCTCGTTGAGAGCTAGCGTGCAGAATTGACAAAAATGTGCCATGTCAATCGGCTTTTGTTTTTTGCAACAAGTTGTCACAAGTGTATGGTGTTTGGTATCAAATGATAGGTTTTGATAAGGACTGGTGTGCAGAATTAACAAAAATGGTTAATGTTGATCGGCTTTTGTTTTTTGCAAAAAGTTTTTAGAAGTACGTCGAGT
This sequence comes from Stenolophus ochropezus, assembly GCA_035578165.1. Classification (NCBI taxonomy): domain Eukaryota; kingdom Metazoa; phylum Arthropoda; class Insecta; order Coleoptera; family Carabidae; genus Stenolophus; species Stenolophus ochropezus. The sequence continues at coordinate 28,214,448 of JAQOWZ010000017.1, forward strand.
TTGGCCTCAAATGAAACGTTTCGTTGAGAGCTAGCGTGCAGAATTGACAAAATGTGCCATGTCAATCGTCTTTTGTTTTTTGCAACAAGTTGTCACAAGTGTATGGTGTTTGGTATCAAATGAAAGGTTTCGATAAGGACTGGTGTGCAGAATTAACAAAAATGGTTAATGTTGATCGGCTCTTGTTTTTTGCAAAAAGTTTTTAGAAGTATGTCGAGTTTGGTCTCAAATGAAAGGTCTCATTGAGGGCTAGCGTGCAGAATTGACAAAAATGTACTACGTTGATCGGTTTTTGTTTTTTGCAAGAAGTTCTCAAAGGTATATCGAGTTTGGTCTAAAATGAAACGTCTCGTTGAGGGCTAGCGTGCAGAATTGACAGAAATGTGCTATGTCGATTGGTTTTTGTTTTTCGCAAAAAGTTGTCACAAGTGTGTGGTGTTTGGTATCAAATGAAAGGTTTTGATAAGGGCTGGTGTGCAGAATTAACAAAAATGGTTAATGTTGATCGGCTTTTGTTTTTGCAAAAAGTTTTTAGAAGTATGTCGAGTTTAATCTCAAATGAAAGGTCTCGTTGAGGGCTAGCGTGCAGAATTGACAAAAATGTGCTATGTCGATTGGTTTTTGTTTTTTGCAAGAAATTCCCAAAAGTATGTCGAGTTTGTTATCAAACAAAATGCGTGGTTAAGGGCTAGCGTGCAGAATTGACAAAAATGTTCCATGACGATCGGCTTTTGTTTTTCGCAAATAGTTGTCAGAAGTATGTGGTGTTTGGTATCAAATGAAAGTTCTCGGTGTTGGCTAGCCTGTAGGAATTACAAAAATGTTCCATGTTGATCGGCTTTTGTTTTATGTAAAGAAAATATCAGAAGTATGTTGTATTTGGTGTCAAATAAAAGGTCTCGGTAACGACTGACGTGCATAATTGACAAAAATGGTTCATGTCGACCGGCTTTTGTTTTTTTTCAAAAGGTAATAGAAGTATATCGTGTTTGAAATCTAATGAAAGGTCTCGGTGAGGGCTGACGTGCAGATATAAAAAAACTGTTTCATGTCGATCGGCATTTGCTTTTTACACTGACAGCGGAGCTCTAGGGAATGCTCGGCGAAGCCGAGAATTCGCTAGTCCCTATACTAAACGATTAGATTCACTATCTATCTATCTATCTATATATCTATCTATATATCTATCTATAGATTCATCACGAGCATCGAGTAACTTTTGTAATCGCCTACAGCCTGAACCATGCAAGTGATTGTTATAAATTTTTTTTTAATATGTGGGGGCTAATGAGATCTGGTGCCTTTTGGGTGTCTTATATTTTTACTATTAGTAGTTTTCGTGTAAAAAATTAAAACTTTGCACAAATGCTGCCTTGAAACAATGGATCCCAGAGGCCATGTCTAACTTTAAGAAGAATCACGCTGTCATCCGTCACTTTTGACAATCTGCCTATGAATTTTAAATGATTATATCTTTTAATAGAACATTGATATCAAAGATTTAAAAACATTATCATGACTAATAGACTTGAGCAAATGTGTTACAACTAATTTAAGTTTAAAACATAACGTATTTAATTAATATAAATTTTGACGTTTTCAATGTCAAAAGTCAATGTTGCCAAATGTGTGATGAAGTAACTAAATTAAAACCAAATATTCCTAAACTAACTTCACTGAAGACAATGGCAGTTGTATTAGGGTTGCCAATATTAATTTATAAATTAAAAAATTAACTACTATTTTTTAATGCAAACAGTGTTGCCAAATTATAAAGTAACTAAATAAAAGTCAAATATTCCTAAATAAAATAAATTGAATACTTTGCTGTGTTTGTTTTCAAAAGAAAGAAAACCATAAGGGCCAGTTTTAAAATGAAAAAAAAAAATGAGTCATGTCGATCTACATTTGTTTTTCGTAAAAAGTTGTTAGAAGTAGGTCGTCCTTGGGTTTTAAGGACACGACACAATACGGACTGGTGTGCGCGAATGACATAAATTTGTTATATTAGGCTAGGTCACGATGAGGGCTAGCGTGCAGAATGAACAAAAATGTTCTATATCGAACGGCTTTTGTTTTTTGGAAAATGTTGTGAGAAGTATGTGGTGTTTGGTATCAAATGAAAAGGCTCGCTAAGGGCTGGCGTGTAGAATTAAAAAAAAGGTCAATGTTGATCGGCTTTTGTTTTTGCAAAAATTTCTCAAAGATATGTCAAGTTTGGTCTCAAATGAAAGGTCTCGTTGAGGGCTAGCGTGCAGAATTGACAAAAATGTTCCATGTCGATCGGCTTTTGTTTTGTGCAAAAAGTTGTCAGAAGTATGTCGTGTTTGGTATCAAATGAAAGGTCTCGGAGAGGGCTAGCCTGCAGAATTGACAAAAATGTTCCATGTCGATTGGCTTTTGTTTTATGCAAAAAGTTGTCAGATGTATGTCGTGTTTGGTATCAAATGAAAGGTCTCGTTGAAGGCTAGCCTGCAGAATTGACAAAAATGTACTATATCGATCGGTTTTGTTTTTTGCAAAAAGTTGTCAGAAGTATATCGTGTTTGATATCAAATGAAAGGTCTCGGAGAGGGCTAGCGTGCAGAATTGATAAAAATGTGCCATGTCGATCGGTATTTGTTTTTTGCAAAAAGTTGTCAGAAATGTGTGGTGTTTGGTATCAAATGAAAAGTCTCGTTGAGGGCTAGCGTGCAGAATTGACAAAAATGTTCCATGTCGATCGGCTTTTGTTTTATGCAAAAAGTTGTCAGAAGTATGTCGTGTTTGGTATCAAATGAAAGGTCTCGAAGAGGGCTAGCGTGCAGAATTGACAAAAAATGTGCTATGTCGATCGGCTTTTGTTTTTTGCAAAAGGTTGTCACAAGTATATAGTGTTTGGTATCAAATGAAAAGTCTGGGTGTGGGCTAGCGTGTAGATATGATAAAAATGTTTCATGTCGATCGACTTTTGTTTAATGCAGAAAGTTGTCAGAAGTATGTCGTGTATAATATCAAATGAAAGGTCTCGGTGAGAGTTGGGGTACATAAATGACAAAAATGTTTCATGTCGACCGGCTTTTGTTTTTTGCAAAATATTATTACAAGTATATCGTGTTTGCAATCTAATGAAAGGTGTCGGTGAGGCCTGACGTGCAAATATGAAATAATTGTTTCATGTCGATCGGCATTTGTTTTTTGCACTGACAGCGGAGCTCTAGGGAATGCTCGGCGTAGCCGAGAATTCGCTAGTCCCTATACTAAACGATTAGATTCACTATCTATCTATCTATCTATATATCTATAGATTCATCACGAGCATCGAGTAACTTTTGTAATCGCCTACAGCCTGAACCATGCAAGTGATTGTTATAATTTTTTTTTTAATATGTGGGGGCTAATGAGATCTGGTGCCTTTTGGGTGTCTCATATTTTTACTATTAGTAATTTTCGTGTAAAAAATTAAAACTTTGCACAAATGCTGCCTTGAAACAATGGATCCCAGAGGCCATGTCTAACTTTAAGAAGAATCACGCCGTCATCCGTCACTTTTGACAATCTGCCTATGAACTTTAAATGATTATATCTTTTAATAGAACATTGATATCAAAGATTTAAAAACAGTATCATGAATAATAGACTTGAGCAAATGTGTTACAACTAATTTAAGTTTAAAACATAACGTATTTAATTAATATAAATTTTGACGTTTCCAATGTCAAAAGTCAATGTTGCCAAATTTGTAATGAAGTAACTAAATTAAAACCAAATATTCCTAAACTAACTTCACTGAAGACGGTGGCAGTTGTATTAGGGTTGACAATATTAATTTATAAATTTAAAAATTAACTACTATTTTTTAATGCAAACAGTGTTGCCAAATTATAAAGTAACTAAATATAATCAAATATTCCTAAATAAAATAAATTGAATACTTTGCAGTGTTTGTTATCAAAAGAAAGGAAACCATAAGGGCCAGTTTTAAAATGACAAAAAACATGTGTTATGTCGATCTGCATTTGTTTTCCGTAAAAAGTTGTTAGAAGTAGGTCATCCTTGGGTTTTAAGGAAACGACACAATACGGACTGGTGTGCGCGAATGACATAAATTTGTTATATTAGGCTAGGTCACGATGAGGGCTAGCGTGCAGAATGAACAAAAATGTTCTATATCGAACGGCTTTTGTTTTTTGGAAAATGTTGTGAGAAGTATGTGGTGTTTGGTATCAAATGAAAAGGCTCGATAAGGGCTGGCGTGTAGAATTAAAAAAAAAGGTCAATGTTGATCGGCTTTTGTTTTTGCAAAAAATTCTCAAAGATATGTCGAGTTTGGTCTCAAATGAAAGGTCTCGTTGAGGGCTAGCGTGCAGAATTGACAAAAATGTTCCATGTCGATCGGCTTTTGTTTTGTGCAAAAAGTTGTCAGAAGTATGTCGTGTTTGGTATCAAATGAAAGGTCTCGGAGAGGGCTAGCCTGCAGAATTGACAAAAATGTTCCATGTCGATCGGCTTTTTTTTTTGCAAAAAGTTGTCAGAAGTATGTCGTGTTTGATATCAAATGAAAGGTCTCGGAGAGGGCTAGCGTGCAGAATTGACAAAAATGTTCCATATCGATCGGCTTTTGTTTTATGCAAAAAGTTGTCAGATGTATGTCGTGTTTGGTATCAAATGAAAGGTTTCGTTGAGGGCTAGCCTGCAGAATTGACAAAAATATACTATATCGATCGGTTTTTGTTTTTTGCAAAAAGTTGTCAGAAGTATATCGTGTTTGATATCAAATGAAAGGTCTCGGAGAGGGCTAGCGTGCAGAATTGATAAAATTGTGCCATGTCGATCGGTATTTGTTTTTTGCAAAAAGTTGTCAGAAATGTGTGGTGTTTGGTATCAAATGAAAAGTCTCGTTGAGGGCTAGCGTGCAGAATTGACAAAAATGTTCCATGTCGATCGGCTTTTGTTTTGTGCAAAAAGTTGTCAGAAGTATGTCGTGTTTGGTATCAAATGAAAGGTCTCGGAGAGGGCTAGCCTGCAGAATTGACAAAAATGTTCCATGTCGATCGGCTTTTGTTTTTTGCAAAAAGTTGTCAGAAGTATGTCGTGTTTGATATCAAATGAAAGGTCTCGGAGAGGGCTAGCGTGCAGAATTGACAAAAATGTTCCATGTCGATCGGCTTTTCTTTTATGCAAAAAGTTGTCAGATGTATGTCGTGTTTGGTATCAAATGAAAGGTTTCGTTGAGGGCTAGCCTGCAGAATTGACAAAAATGTACTATATCGATCGGTTTTTGTTTTTTGCAAAAAGTTGTCAGAAGTATATTGTGTTTGATATCAAATGAAAGGTCTCGGAGAGAGCTAGCGTGCAGAATTGATAAAAATGTGCCATGTCAATCGGTATTTGTTTTTTGCAAAACGTTGTCAGAAATGTGTGGTGTTTGGTATCAAATGAAAAGTCTCGTTGAGGGCTAGCGTGCAGAATTGACAAAAATGTTCCATGTCGATCGGCTTTTGTTTTATGCAAAAAGTTGTCAGAAGTATGTCGTGTTTGGTATCAAACGAAAGGTCTCGAAGAGGGCTAGCGTGCAGAATTGACAAAAAATGTGCTATGTCGATCGGCTTTTGTTTTTTGCAAAAGGTTGTCACAAGTATATAGTGTTTGGTATCAAATGAAAAGTCTGGGTGTGGGCTAGCGTGTAGATATGATAAAAATGTTTCATGTCGATCGACTTTTGTTTAATGCAAAAAGTTGTCAGAAGTATGTCGTGTATGGTATCAAATGAAAGGTCTCGGTGAGAGTTGGGGTACATAAATAACAAAAATGTTTCATGTCGACCGGCTTTTGTTTTTTGCAAAATATTATTAGAAGTATATCGGGTTTGCAATCTAATGAAAGGTCTCGGTGAGGCCTGACGTGCAAATATGAAATAATTGTTTCATGTCGATCGGCATTTGTTTTTTGCACTGACAGCGGAACTCTAGGGAATGCTCGGCGTAGCCGAGAATTCGCTAGTCCTATATACTAAAAGGCATGTGTCCCAATCTATATTTATTTTCATCACGACGATCGCCAAATTTTCGGACAAACCTACAGCCTTAACCATTTATGAAATTGATATGTATAATAATATCAAATTGTAGAGAATGATGCGTAGGTGTGCCTTTTTGGTGTTTCATATTTTTACGTCGAGCAGTTTTTGCGTAAATTAATAAAAACCACACATTTTTTTCATTTTGAAACAAAAAATTGTTTAAGGATCCTAGTAGCCATGTCTAAATTTAAAAAGAAACAAGCTGTTATCTGTCACTTATGACAATCAGTCTATGAACTTTAAATGATTGTATTTTCAAATAGAACATTGATATTAAAGAAGTGAATACAGTATCATGAATAATAATCTTGAGCAAAGGTGTTACAATTAATTTAAGTTTAAAACATAACGTATTTATGTGTCGTGATGTTTATTTTCATCACGACGATCGCCAAATTTTGTCACAAGCCAAACTGCCTGAACCATCAAAGGGATTGTTGTAATTTTTTTTTTAGATTGCAGGGAATAATGTGTAGTTGTGCCTTTTGGGGGTCTCATATTTTTACTGTGAGTGGTTCTTGTGTAAAAAAATAAAAACTGTGCAAAATTAATAACTTGAAACAATGGATCCTAGTAGCCATGCATAAATTTAAAAAGAGTCACGAGGTCATCTGTCACTTTTGACAATCTGTCTATGAACTTTAAACGATTATAACTTTTTTTAGAACATTGATATTAAAGAAGTAAATACAGTATCAAGTATATTAGTCTTGAGCAAAGGTGTTACAACTAATTTAAGTTTAAAACATAACGCATTTAATTAATATAAATTTTGACGTTTCCAATGTCAAAAGTCAATGTTGCCAAATGTGTGATGAAGTAACTAAATTTAAACCGAATATTCCTAAACACTCTGCTGTGTTTGATATCAAAAGAAAAAAAACCATAAGGGCTGGTTTTGAAATGACAAAAAAAAATATGTCACGTCGATCTGCATTTGTTTTGCACAAAAAGTTGTTACAAGTAGGTCGTCCTTGTATTTTAATGAAACGACACAATGTGGATTGGAGTGCACGAATGACAAAAATATTCTACGTCGATTAGAATTTGTTTTTTGCAAAATGTTATCAGAAATATGTGTTTTGTATCGAATGAAATGTCTCGGTGAGGGCTGGTGTACAAAAAAGAAAATTTTCCTTGTTGATCGGCTTTTGTTTTATGCAAAAAGATAATAGAAGTATGTCGTGTTTGGTATCTAATGAAAGGTTTCGTAGAGGGCTGAAATGCAAAATTGACAAAAATGTTCCATGACGATCGGCTTTTGTTTTTTTTGCAAAAATATGTCAGAAATATGTCGTGTTCGGTATCGAATGAAAGGTCTTGGCGAGGGCTCGCGTAGAGAATTGACAAAAATGTTCCATGTCGATCGGCTTTTGTTTTTTGCAAAAAGTTGTCAGAAATATGTCGTGTTTGGTATCGAATGAAAGGTCTTGGCGAGAGCTCGTGTAGAGAATTGACAAAAATGTTCCATGTCGATCGGCTTTTGTTTTTTTGCAAAAATTTGTCAGAAATATGTCGTGTTCGGTATCGAATGAAAGGTCTTGGCGAGGGCTCGCGTAGAGAATTGACAGAAATGTTCTATTTCGATCGGCTTTTGTTTTCTGCAAAAAGTTCTTAAAAGTATGTCGAGTTTGGTCTCAAATGAAACGTCTTGTAGAGGGATAGCGTGCAGAATTGACAAAAATGTTCCATGTCGATCGGCTTTTGTTTTTTGCAAAAAGTTGTCAGAAATATGTCGTGTTTGGTATCGAATGAAAGGTCTTGGCGACGGCTAGCGTAGAGAATTGACAAAAATGATCTATGTCGATCGGCTTTTGTTTTATGCAAAAATTTCTCAAAAGTATGCCGAGTTTGGTCTCAAATGAAACGTCTTGTTGAGGGCTAGCGTGCAGAATTGACAAAAATGTTCCATTCTGATCGACTTTTGTTTTCTGCAAAAAGTTCTCAAAGGTATGTCGAGTTTGGTCTCAAATAAAACGTCTTGTTGAGGGCTAGCGTGCAGAATTGACAAAAATGTGCTATGTCGATCGGTTTTTGTTTTTTGCAAAAAGTTGTCAGAAGTGTACGGTGTTTGGTATCAAATGAAAGGTTTCAATGAGGGCTGGTGTGCAGAATTAACAAAAATTGTCAATGTCGATCGGCTATTGTTGTTTTGCAAAACGTTGTCAGAAGTATAGACTGTTTGGTATCAAATAAAAAGTCTAAAAATAAAAATAAAAACTGTTCAAAATTAATAATTTGAAACAATGGATCCTAGTAGCCATGTCTAAATTTAAGAAAAGTCACGAGGTCATCCGTCACTTTTGACAATCTGTCTATGAACTTTAAACGATTATAACTTTTTATAGAACATTGATATTAAAGAAGTAAATACAGTATCATGTATAATAGTCTTGAGCAAAGGTGTTACAATTAATTTAAGTTTGAAACATAACGTATTTAATTAATATAAATTTTGACGTTTCCAATGTCAAAAGTCAATGTTGCCAAATGTGTGATGAAGTAACTAAATTAAAACCGAATATTCCTAAACTAACTTCAGTGAAGACGGTGGCAGTTGTATTAGGATTGACAATATTAATTTATAAATTTAAGAATTAACTACTACTTTTTAACACAAACAGTGTTGCCAAATTATGAAGTAGGTAACTAAATAAAAATAAAATATTCGTAAATAAAATAAATTGTACACTTTGCTGTGTTTGATATCAAAAGAAAAAAAAACCATATGGGCCGGTTTTGAAATGACAAAAAAAATATGTCACGTCGATCTGCATTTGTTTTGCGCAAAAAGTTGTTACAAGTAGATCGTCCTTGGATTTTAATGAAACGACATAATGTGGATTGGTGTGCACGAATGACAAAAATATTCTACGTCGATTAGAATTTGTTTTTTGCAAAATGTTATCAGAAATATGTTGTGTTTTGTATCGAATGAAAAGTCTCGGTGAGGGCTGGTGTACAAAAAAGAAAATTTTCCATGTTGATCGGCTTTTGTTTTATGCAAAAAGTTAATAGACATATGTCGTGTTTGGTATCTAATGAAAGGTCTCGGCGAGGGTTCGCGTAGAAATTTGACAAAAATGATCTATGTCGATCGGCTTTTGTTTTTTGCAAAAAGTTGTATAAAGTATATCATGTTTGGTCTCAAATAAAAGATCTTGTTGAGGGCTCGCGTGCAGAACTGACAAAATCGGTCTATGTTGATCGGCTTTTGTTTTATGCAAAAAGTTAATCGAAGTATGTCGTGTTTGGTATCTAATGAAAGGTCTCATTGAGTGCTGATGTCGAGAATTAACAAAAATGTTTCATGTCGATCGGCTTTTCTTTTTTGCAGAAAGTTGTCAGAAGTATATCGTGTTTGGTATAAAATGAAAGGTCTTGATGAGAGCTGACATGTAAAATTAACAGAAATTTTTGTTTTTTGGAAAAAGCTGTTAGAAATATGTCGTGTTTGGTATCAAATTAAATGTCTTGATGAGGGCTGATGTGCAGAAAAGACAAAAAATTGCCAAGTTGTTCTGCATTTGTTTTTTTACAATTACTTGCCGGAAGTACACCGTATTTGATATTAAATGAAAGCATTCGACAAGACCTGCCTTGCAGAAATAAAATTAGCTTTCAAATGTTAATATTTCACTGACGCCGGAGGCCTAGGGAACGCTCAGCGTAGCTGAGCATTCGCTAGTCCCTATACTAAACGATTACATTCACTATATATCTATATATCTATGTATCTATAGATTAATCACGAGCATCAACTAACATTTGTAAACGCCTACAGCCTGAACCATGCAAGTGATTGTTATATATTTTTTTTAATATGTGGGTGCTAATGAGATCTGATGCCTTTTAGGTGTCTCATATTTTTACTGTTAGTAGTTATCGTGTAAAAAATTAAAACTGTGCACAAATGCTGCCTTGAAACAATGGATCCCAGAGGCCATGTCTAAATTTAAGAAGAATCACGCCGTCATCCGTCACTTTTGACAATCAGGCTATGAACTTTAAACGATTATATCTTCTTATAGAGTATTGATATCAAAGATTTAAAAACAATTTCATGAATAATAGACTTGAGCAAAGGTGTAACAACTAATTTATATTTAAAACATAAAGTATTTAATTAATATAAATTTTGACGTTTCCAATGTCAAAAGTCAATGTTGCCAAATTGTGTGATGTAGTAACTAAATTAAAACCAAATATTCCTATACTAACTTTACTGAATACGGTGGCAGTTGTATTAGGATTTACAATATTAATTTATAAAATTAAAAATTAATTACTACTTTTTAATACAAATAGTGATGCCAAATTATAAAGTAACTAAATAAAAATCAAATATTTGATATCAAAAGAAAGAAAACCATAAGAGCCGGTTTTGAAATGACAAAAAAAAATGTGTCATGTCGATCTGCATTTGTTTTTCGCAAAAAGTTGTTAGAAGTAGGTCGTCCTTGTGTTTTAAGGAAACGACACAATGTAGACTACTGTGCACGAATGACAAAAATGTTCTACATCAATTAAAATTTGTTTTTCGCAAAATGTTGTCAGAAAAATGTCGTGTTTGGTATCGAATGAAAAGTCTCGGGAAGGGTTGGTGTGCAGAAATGAAAATTTTCTATGTTGATCGACTTTTGTTTTATGCAAAAAGTTAATATAAGTATGTCGTGTTTGGTATATTATGAAACGTCTCGTTGAGGGCTGAAATGCGAAATTGACAAAAATGTACCATGTCGATCGGCTTTTGTTTTTTGCTAAAAAATGTCACAAATATGTCGCGTTTGGTATCGAATGAAAGGTCTTGGCGAGGGCTCGCGTAGAGAATTAAGAAAAATGATCTATGTCGATCGGCTTTTGTTTTATGCAAAAATTTCTCAAAAGTATGTCGAGTTTAGTCTCAAATGAAAGGTTTCGCTGAGGGCTAGCATGCAGAATTGACAGAAATGTTCCATTCCGATCGGCTTTTGTTTTCTGCAAAAATTTTTCAAAAGTATGTCGAGTTTGGTCTCAAATGAAACGTCTTGTTGAGAGCTAGCATGCAGAATTGACAAAGATGTGTTATGTCGATCGGTTTTTGTTTTTTGCAAAAAGTTGTCAGAAGTGTATGGTGTTTGGTATCAAATGAAAGGTTTCAATGTGGGCTGGTGTGCAGAATTAACAAAAATTGTAAATGTTGATCGGCTTTTGTTTTTTGCAAAAGGTTGTCACAAGTAAATAGTGTTTGGTATCTAATGAAAATTCTTGGTATGGGCTAGCGTGCAGATATGATAAAAATGTTTCATGTCGATCGACTTTTGTTTTATGTAGAAAGGTGTCAGAAGTATGTCGTGTTTGGTATCAAATGAAAGGTCTCGTTGAGGGCTGGGGTACATAAATGACAAAGATGTTTCATGCCAACCGGCTTTTGTTTTTTACAAAAAATTATTGGAAGTATATCGTGTTGGCAATCTAATGAAAGGTCTTGGTGAAGCCTGACGTGCAAATATAAGATAATTGTTTTATGTCGATCAGCATTTGTTTTTTGCACTGACAGCGGAGCTCTATGGAATGCTCGGCGTAGCCGAGAATTCGCTAGTCCTATATACTAAACGATTACATTCACTATATATCTATCTATCTATAGATTCATCACGAGCATCGAGTTACTTTTGTAAACGCTACAGCCTGAAATCATGCAAGTGGTTGTTATAATTTTTTTTTAATATTTGGGGCCTAATGAGATCTGGTGCCTTTTGGATGTCTCGTATTTTTACTGTTAGTAGTTTTCGTGTAAAAAATTAAAACTGTGCACAAATGCTACCTGGAAACAATGGATCCCAGAGGCCATGTCTAAATTTAAGAAGAATCACGTCGTAATCCGTCACTTTTGACAATCTGTCTATGAACTTTAAATGATTATATCTTTTAATAGAACATTGATATCAAAGATTTATAAACAATTTCATGAATAATAGACTTGAGCAAAGGTGTTACAACTAAATTTTAGTTTAAAACATAACGTATTTAATTAATATAAATGTTGACGTTTCCAATGTCAAAAGTCAATGTTGCCAAATGTGTGATGAAGTAACTAAATTAAAACCAAATGTTCCTAAACTAACATCACTGAAGACGGTGACAGTTGTAGTAGGGTTGACAATATTATTTTATAAATTTAAAAATTAACTACTATTTTTTAATACAAACAGTGTTGCCAAATTATAAAGTAACTATATAAAAATCAAATATTCCAAAATAAATTGAACACTTTCCTGTGTTTGATATCAAAAGAAAGAAAACCGTAAGGGCCGGTTTTGAAATGACAAAAAAAAATGTGTCATGTCGATCTGCATTTGTTTTTCGGAAAAAGTTGTTAGAAGTAGGTCGTCCTTGGGTTTTAAGGAAACGACACAATGTGGACGGTTGTGCACGAATGACAAAAATGTTCTACGTAGATTAGAATCTGTTTTTTGCAAAATTTTGTCAGAAAAATGTCGTGTTTGGAAAAAGTTGTGAGAAGTATGTAGTGTTTAATATTATTTAGTACTTATTAAATTATTATAAATTTTGACATTTCAAATTACTTAAGTCAATGTTGCCAAATGTGTTGCCATTGACATACCTATAATAATATTGAAAATTGGGAAATATATAATGAAATGAATTATGTACAGTCAAACGGAGAAGGAGAAGACTCATGTCATCAACCTGAAAAAAAACTTTATAAAATGAAATATAACTTGTTGAGATTATTAGATGTTATTTATTTTTAAAAAAAGAAGAAAAAAAAATTGTATTAATAAATGTAGGTATATATTAATGAATTAAAAATTATTTCTAAAGTCAATCAGTATTCCTCTTAGAGAATATAAAATTATTTGAAATAATTGTAGTTGATTTTCATACCATACATTGGCAATAATAAAAATGATCTTGTTTATATTATATTTTTTAGGCGGCTGGTACATAAATTGTTGTTTTTCGTATCTGCTGGCAACCTTTAAGTATCAATTTTTATTTGACATCTGTCAAAGTCAAAATTTTTGGCCGCTAGTTTGTTCATTATTGATTTACATAGTTCATATTAATGTGATTAATTATTTTAGAATATAATAACAAATGTAAGTAAAATTTTAACTATTCCTTTACAAATATTAATGAAAAAGTAATGAATTTGCGAGTAAAAATAGCGGCCGTAAAGTAAATGAGGCCGTAAGGCAAATGCGGCCGTAAAGTAAATGCGGCCGTAAAGTAAATTTTGACAGATGTCAAAAATTGATTTTGAATGAAAATTCATAATTTCTTGTTGTAATCGCCTAAAAAATGTTGTGTGCACCTCGGCTAAAAGTTCTTTTTGGGCCTCATCTGATTTGTAGCCTCGGCTTTGCCTCGGTTGCAAACTTCGGTTTCAGCCCAAAAAGATTACTTTTAGAACCTTGATACACAAATAACTATTATACCGATCGAATATTGATTTTGTCATTCGATTGTCAGTGTCAGTCAGAAAGTATTGTGTTAGTTTTTTTCTGTTACTAATAAATCATGCCTAAAGCTTTATCAAAGCAATCAAAAACACTGACAATGAATGTAGTGCATTATTTTGAAAGGGAACTGGACAATGGTGGCACATTAATTCCATTGAAAGCCGTACGAGAGGTAATTTTTTTTCTAATTCTAAGAAATAGGTTATAGTAAGTTATGCAACACGCATTGCACTTTTATTCTAAAACAAATCAGTATCCCATATATTCATAGTAGTACATGACGTCACTACTTTAGTAATATTATTTGATGACGTGAGTCTTCTCCTTCTCCGTTTTGAATATAGTCATACTTTATAACAAGGAAAAAAATGTATGATATAATATAAATTAGATATGATGTAATTATTATTATTTATTTGTCAGACATTTAACGTTTGTCAGATGATTCGCAAAAAAAATTATACTGATTTTGCAATTTGATAAATAACTACTCGGATCATTATTTTATATATAAAATGGAAATATAAAAAGAATACACATACATTAAGTTATAAGTTGTATTCAAACAACGCGCATTTTCTGTGCAGGTATTGTTATTTTCATTTATATATCACCTCTATGTTTTTATGTGGACGACAAGTTTGAACGAATTAAATAATTTGTCAAATCATGTTATCTGTCAGACCTTTACCCCTAGATTCACAAAAGGGATTAGCCACTAATTCCATATTTATTCTCGCTTTTAACTCCGTTCCGAAATCATGAAAGGGATTAGTCACTAACTCCGAATAAATTTAGTCCCACATTTATACCCGTTGATAACTTCATGAAACGTCAAACTAACTTCATTCCCAATTCATAAAAAGGATTAAGTATATTATTTAGTCCAAAAGATAAATGATTATCAGCATTTCTAAGTAAGACAGAGAAATATTGTGATGATATTTGAAGTCACAGACCATATTTACTAATTTGTTTGAAGTAAAACACATTGATTACGTTGATTACAAGCATGCGCGAAGCATTCATAGTGTAATTAATTTTGTTTAATATAAACGTGATTTAAACAAAGTTATTTATTTTCTAAAATAAAAATGTAAGTTTGATAAAGTGTAAGTATTTCTATAATTAATTTAAAAAAATATTTTTTGTATTACAAAGGATATAAATGTTCGAGTTAACCTCAAAATTAATTTTTCTTAATCTTTTCTCCACCTCCATTGTAATAATATAATATAGTCGAATCAAACAGTACTGCACACAATTGATTACTGAACACTGATTACCACTGAGTACCGGTATCGGTTTTGTACGACTGATCAATGAGGTCTTGCAAAAAAATTTAAGTGAACCTTTTTATTGTTTAAATTGAACTTACAAAGTCTAATTTATCACTCTATATGATTTAATTCATTGTTATTTACATTTTATGGTACATAAAATCGAATTAAAGTATTATACTTTTAAAAAGTTGCAAAAAATCAGCCATGTTGTGATGTGTGTAGGTTCTTTTGGAAGACATATTTGTTTTTTGATAAGACATAAAAATTAGAAAAGAAAAAATATGTAAATTAGAATTTCAGATCAAATGTTTATAAATATAAGAAAAATATATATTAAATGTAATAATATAACACAATTTTATTTCTTGAAATAAAATTTTGATTTGGGGTGAAGTTATCCACGCATGGAACAGTGGACAGTGCGTGTTCGAAAGCATTGTAAATTGTAAGGCTTTTGTGTGCCACAATATTTGCACAAGATTATTCCATTTGTCAATTTGGAAGTTAAAACATTATATTTGACGTTTGAAACTAAGTGAAGTTAGGCGAGAACCCTGATACATCACTAGACAAGAGGGGAAGTGGGGGAATTCAGCCGCGTTTCACGCACATCTTTTTTAATTGCAGTATTTTCATTATTAAAGATTCATTTGGGGAAAAATAAAAAATACGGGTCTAATATTTTTCATTATTCTACCGATTAAAGCTAAAAACAAAAAACCGTGCAAGACCTCATTGATCACTTTCGCCCATCATTTATAAAAAAGTTAGTTAACTCCAAATTTAGTCCGGATTAAATTTTCCGGGATTAGAGCGATTCATAAAACAGATTAAGACCGGGGTCAAAAGCGAAAAAAATTTTAACTAGTATTCGATATTACCAACTCTGTAATTAACACCGGGGCTTTGTGAATCGCTCTAATCCCAGAAAATTTAATCCGTACTAAATTTGGAGTTAACTAACTCCGAATTTAATGTTTTTTATGAATCTGGGTGTTACAGTGTTACAACATTTGAAAATGTATAGATACTGTATTTTTAGAATGACAAGTCTATTATTTTATGTTGAGAAATAATCTGGATACGTGTTAGAATTTGTATGTTACAGTGAATACCTATTGTAATCAATAACAAGTTATGTATTCTAAGTGATTTTATTACTACTAAGTATATTTACATTTCATTATAAATTAGACATGCGAAATAATATTAAATAGCGTTAAAGAAAACATACAAAACATCATCAGAAGATGAAATGAACATTTAATGAGTAAAACAGAAAATCGGATTTTTTTATTTTGAACCACCACAATACAAGAAACTTGTAAGTAGCAGAAGATAGATATAACTTCGAATGAATGTGTATTTTAGAAATACATATTCCTTTTATTTAGAAAAGCAGTGTAATTAACATATATATATATATATATCTATATATATATATATATATATATATATATATATATATATATATATATATGTGTTAGCCAACATTTAAATATGAGCGCTACAACACCAGCGCCACCAGGGAACCGCGAACACCTAAGAAGAACAAGAAGACAGCGTGTGTGCTGTACCACTTGCCGCGAATAAGCAGGAGGCCATTTTGCGACGCTGAGAACAAGAAATGTTAATTTTGTGTTAAATTACAATAAAGCGTAATTACGTTTGTCAAAATAAAGTTTTTGCTAACAAAGCAGCGGTGGGATAATTATAAAAATTCCAGTGTTATGTGTACCACATGGTTAATTAGTGGAAAAATTCCATCAAAGGCAAGTGAAAATAAGTAATCACCAAATAAGTGAAAAGTGAAGAAAAGAAAACAGCTTGTAAGTGAAATAATTGTTTTCTTAAAATGTGCACAATGCCGAATCTTTCAAACATAAGTAAAGTTGAACTTGAACCGAATGCCATGTCGACGCCAACGGGTGGTGTACGCGAAATGCAAGAAAATTTACAACGTGAACGAGAATTGTTAGCGCGTGAGATGGATCTTGTAAAACGTGAACGGGAGTTGATAGAACGTGAACGTGCGTTCATGCAAAATAGTCGTATGAATGTATCAACGACATTACGGGCGCCATATGAACTAGCTGAGAAACTTTTGTCACATTTCGATCCTTCACAAATGACTGGACTAAATGCTGCTCAGTGGGTGAAGCGTGTTGACAGTGTCGGTGAAGCGTATTCCTGGGACGATTCATTCAAACTGGTGCAGGCGGTTAACAAGTTGAAAGGTGCTGCCAAGCTGTGGATGGACGGTTTGGTGAACAAGATTACTACCTGGGAAAATTTCAAGTATCATCTACTACGAAGTTTTCCATCTGTGAATGACCAGGCAGACATCCATCTACAACTGACCAAGCGAAGGAGGGAAAAGGGCGAAAGTTCCGAATGTTTTGTGTACTCCATGCGAGCGATAGCCAGTAAAGGGCAAGTAGAAAATTCTTCTTTAGTAAAATATATTCTCAATGGACTTGGTGACCGTGAGTTGGTCAGAGCACTATCGCTGTGTGAACTTACAGATGTTGAAGACTTGCTCCTAAAAATCAAGCGATATGAACAGGTAGAGGAGCGAGCCAGATTTGGAAGCCAAATGCGACAAAGTAACAGTTCAGATGCTACCAGTAAGCGTGATTCTACCATCACCGATCGTTCTCAACGCTCCGAACAAGATAAGACCATAAAATGCTATAACTGTCAAGGAACCGGACATTTCGCAAGAAATTGTGACAAGCAAACGAAAACTAGAGCTTGTTTCAACTGCGGCAGCGCGGACCACGTGATAAAAGACTGTCGAGAACCAAAGAAGGGAAATACGAATGACAAGACGTCATCGAAGACATCAATTCGCAAGATTGAGTCCAAAGAATTTGAACTGCCGGATGAGTACCACAAATTGATTGATGTTAATGGCAACACAACGGTTGGCTACATCGACCTGGGGAGTGATGTCGTTACCATGAAGAAAGAAGCTGCTGAGCAAGCGAACATTAGTTACGAGAAAGACTTACGACGCCTACGAGGGTTTGGAAATGGTATATGTGAGACGCTAGGTAAACAAACAGTATCACTTAAAATTGATGATGTAGAACTCGAGACAGAAATCTTGATTGTTCCAAACGAAGCACAAACTGACGCCATTTTGATTGGACAGACGGCTCTTGATCAATCAGGTGTTAGAGTCGTAAAAGAAAAAGGATTCTTGACAATCACCCGAACACATGAAGAAAAACAAGTGAGAAGAATCGAAGATTGCGAAAAGATCCAACAGGAAGAAATACAGTTGAATGAAGAGATGAGTAACGAAGAGAAGAATAAATTATATGAACTCATAGACATAAATCGAGGTTGTTTTGCGAAAAGCACCAAGGAAGTAGGAACTACTGACTTGGCTGAGTTCAAAATTGAATTGAAAGACAAAGAACCTGTTAATCAGAGGCCATATCGTTTAGAATATATGGAACGTGACATTATGCAACAGAAGATTGAGGAACTATTAGAAGCTGGCGTGATACAAGAATCCGATTCCGAATACAGCAGTCCTGCACTGTTAGTCAAGAAACCCAACAATGATTACCGACTTTGTATTGACTATAGACGTTTGAATGAAAAAACAGTGAAAATGAAATTTCCGATGCCAAGAATCCAAGATCAGCTTGATACATTGTCTGGGAATCGCTACTTCATTACTTTAGATCTAGCTGCAGGCTATCACCAAATACCTGTAGAACCAACATCGCGCAAGTTTACTTCTTTTGTAACGCCATTTGGGCAATTTGAATTCCTGAAAATGCCATTTGGTGTAGTTAATGGACCAGCAGTCTTTAACCAGCTGATGCAGAAGGTTGTGAGAAGGATGAAGTATGGAGATGTATTAGTCTATATGGATGATATCCTCATTCCATCCCAAACTATCGAAGAAGGCCTTGACAAGTTACAACGGTTGTTGACCGTATTGCAGGAAGCTGGACTGACATTGAGATTAACAAAATGTTACTTCTTCGCGGAAACGATTGAGTATTTGGGTTATGAGGTAGATAAAAATGGGATCAGACCAGGTAAGCGAAAAACCGAAGCTATTCGAAAATTTGAGCGACCACAAAACATCCACCAAATACGACAGTTCCTTGGGCTAACTAATTATTTTCGAAAGTTCGTGCCAGGGTTTGCAACTATAGCCAAACCACTGCAGGAGATGATCAAGAAGGAGACTGTGTTCGAATGGAAAACATCACAGGAAGATGCATTCAATTCTTTGAAGAAAAAACTTACGGAAGCACCCGTTCTAGCTTTATACGATGTCAATGCGGAACATGAAGTAGACACAGATGCCAGTAAAGATGGTTTAGCAGGAATACTCTTGCAAAAGAAAGTCGGAGAAACAGCCAAACCTGTTGCGTACTTTAGCCGACAAACTACCGTAACTGAGAAGAGTTACCATAGTTACGAACTGGAAACTTTGGCCGTCGTCGAGGCTGTGGATAAGTTTCGAGTTTATTTGCTACACAAACACTTCCGCATTCTAACTGACTGTAATGCCTTAAAACTAACCATGAAGAAGAAAGAAATGCTTCCACGAATAGGGAGATGGCTACTTCGACTCCAGGAGTATAAGTTTACGCTCGAGTATCAACCCGGAAACATAATGAGGCATGTTGATGCCTTGAGCCGAAACCCAAATGATCCACCCACAGATATGGAAATAGCCGGTGCTCAAGTTGATGTCCGACGCATAGAACAAGATGATTGGATGAGCACGATGCAGCATCAAGATGAGCGACTGCGAACGATTATCGACATTTTGGGGAGAAAACCTGATAATAACGCCGAGAAGCAAACCCATGTCGACTACCAATTACAGAATCAACGACTTTTCCGCAAAGTTGAAGGCGAAAAAAAATGGGTGGTTCCTGGAGGAGCTACTTGGAAAATCATACACGACAGTCACGATAAAATGGGACATTTTGCCGAGGATAAGACCATACAGCATTTAAAAAAATATTTTTGGTTTCCAAAAATGAGAAAGAAAGTCAAGAAGTACATATCATCATGTGTGGAGTGTGCTTACCATAAGCGACCAGGCGGAAAGAAAGGTGTGGAACTCCACAATATAGAGCGAACTACTATACCATTCCAGATGGTACACATGGACCATCTAGGCCCATACCCGAGAAGTAAGCGAGGTAACACCCATATCTTAGCCATACAAGACAACTTTACGAAGTTTATCATTCTGCGAGCCGTGAAGAATACATAAACCAAACCAACGTGTGAAGCAGTGCATGAAGTAACTGGCCTGTTCGGATGTCCGAAGTACATCATAACTGATAGAGGTACTGCCTTTACTGCGAAAAGATTTGAACAGTTGTGCAAAGCCAATGACATTGTACACGTTCGAAATGCGAGAGCTACACCCAGAGTAAATGGCCAAGTCGAGCGCAGCAACGCAACCATTACAGCGGCTGTGAATACGATGGCGAAAGAAGATAAAGAATGGGATGAAAATTTACGCGATATTCAATTTGCCATGAACAATATAAAGAACAAAACAACGAGACAAAGTCCTCACGAACTTTTATTTAGTTTTGATCCTCGAAACGCTCTCCGGAATGTGACGATCTTAGCATTACAGGGTGAACAAGATGATATCGAAGACGTCGATATAGAACAGCGACGCCAGGAAGCGTTACTACACATCCAGAAGGTACAACAAACCCAAAAGATCAGACATGATCGAACACACAAGAAACCGAAAACATTTGCGTGCGGTGACCTTGTTCTAGTCGAAAGAGAGAGTCAAGCCACTGGAGAACCAAGAAAATTAACTGCAAAATTCAAAGGTCCGTACATTGTAGTCGAAAAGCTACCACATGATCGATATCGACTAGGGCGAAACGAACACAGCGAACGTTCAACTCAGTATTTGCATCTGATCGAATGAAGCCATGGTGTGCTTTACTTGAAGCCGAAGATGAAGATGACGAGACTGAATCCGAAGAAGATGAATCCACTATTGAAGCTGAAGAAGACGTCGAACGTGAACTTCCAGACCTAAATAATATTTCTAAGTGTTCACAGGTATACGACAAGGAGACCCCATCAAATGAGATCCATACAGGGACCGAGGACGGTCCAGGATGTCAGGAAAGGCCGACTGTTAGCCAACATTTAAATATGAGCGCTACAACACCAGCGCCACCAGGGAACCGCGAACACCTAAGAAGAACAAGAAGACAGCGTGTGTGCTGTACCACTTGCCGCGAATAAGCAGGAGGCCATTTTGCGACGCTGAGAACAAGAAATGTTAATTTTGTGTTAAATTACAATAAAGTGTAATTACGTTTGTCAAAATAAAGTTTTTGCTAACATATGTATATTGCTTTGCTTTTATACTGTATTTCTTGCAGATTATAAAAGAAATATAGTTAACTTAATTTTTAACAGTATATTATATTTCATTAATACTTATTATAATAATTAGTACAAATCAGTGAAGAGGTTCATGTTGCAACTACTATGAAATTGGCAGAAGTCGGTATTTAGCCACTAATGTCAAGTATCTATCTTCCCCTTATGAAGTAAAATGGGGGTCAAAGATCTGGACAACAAACCTTGGTACATTATCGAAACAAACGCTAAGAAAAAATTATAAAGACTATACTTTCTCTACATAATAAAAGTAAGTGTATCTGTTTTTATTTTGTTATTGTATAGCCAAATAACATGTTCATTTAATATTAAATAAAATTCTTATTTATAATACAAATATTTTTATATAGTAACATAAAATAATGAAATATAGTTTAAAATAATTAATTTTTAATAATTTTAACTTCACATTTACCGAAATGTGTACAGCCGGTAATTATAATTTCATATTTACCGACTTGGAATTTGCGATCTAAGACACCATTGAAAACGAAGTTTGTTTATCAATATTATTGCTTTTTCACCTGCGTGTAAAGCAGTCTTATTTATTGTGCTTCCTTACAATAGATTTCTTTTGCGAATTATAAATATTCATTATCATTGTTTTGTGCTGCAGTATTCATAATAAAAATCCCATTGAGTGTGCCGCCAGATTTAAATCTAAGG
Source organism: Stenolophus ochropezus (assembly GCA_035578165.1). Lineage (NCBI taxonomy): Eukaryota > Metazoa > Arthropoda > Insecta > Coleoptera > Carabidae > Stenolophus > Stenolophus ochropezus. The sequence goes on from JAQOWZ010000017.1 coordinate 28,236,359, forward strand.
TGATAAATATTGAAATATAATTAATTTATGTATAAGTAGTGTACATTAAAATTTTAATTACAGTATCTCTAATACATAGTTTGCAGAATGAAATAATTTAGCAATCTAATAATAGAAATACATATTTATTTTAATATTAGAGATTTGTTTTACTATACATATGTTTAAAATATTAATTTTACTGTAGGTCTACGACGTGACTGCAGTAGGGTGAGAGAAAGAGTGCAAGATTCCATTGTCCAGATAAAAAAGAACCTGATCGTCTTATAATCAAAGTCCTGACGTAATTATTGGTAATTAACAATATTAAAAAAAACGACGCACTCAAAAACTGTAAGTTTCATATCATTTATACAGTAAAACGCAAATAGTAAAATGCCAAGTAAAGATAGAATTAATCGCCTTAAGCACAAGCAATCTAACGGGAACAATGCGGCAAATAAAAATAAATTTGATAATACGGGTAATGTAGAAAACAACGTTGTATATAGTCAGGTTAAATCAGACAGTACGAGTGTAGCTTTAATTTCGGTAGCGGACAATACAGCCAGACATATAGATAAAAAAAATCAAACGAATAATACAGGCATTAGAACAGCAAATTATCAAGTAGATCTAATAAATCAGGATTTGAATACATTGCCAAATCCTGCAGGATATTTAGAGGACATACACATAGATTTTTTCTTTTCTTTAGTCCGTTCAATGACTGAGTTCAACCCTCAGCCCACAGTGTATGTAAATGCTCTAGATAGAATAATTCCAGTACAACAAGGAACAAGACATCTACAAATTTTATTCGTGCCAGGTACAAATATTGATAGTATTGGTCATTGGTTCACAGCGTACTATGACGGTTCAGCGATAATAATTTATGATAGCATTAATTCTCAATGTTTAAATCAGAATGCAAGTTTATATTTAGAAAGATTGTTTCCTTATAGACCAACAGTTAGATTTGTTCGAGTTCAACAGCAGACAAATACTTACGATTGCGGGTTGTTTGCCATTGCATTTTTTACGAGTATAATTTTTAATCGTAATCCAGAAAACGAAAATTATGATATCAATAGGCTTAGGTCACATACTTTAAATATATTTCAAACACGTAATTTAATAGTATTTCCGGTAACTCGACAACAAAAATTAAGGGAAAATTATTTAAAACGCAAAGAGAATGAAACAGACGAAGAACGGTCTAAACGTCTAAAATTAAATACAGAAAATAAATTAAAAAGTTTAGCTAATGAAACACTTTATCAACAAACTAATAGATTAAAAAAATTAAAGTTTAATTTCAAAGAATACATTAAAAATGAAACACCTGAACAAAAAGAAAATCGTTTAAATAGATATAAAAATACTTTTAAAAATGCGAAAGAAACAGAATCTGCGGAACAAAAAGAAATTCGTTTAAATAGATATAGGGATCATATAAAAAAGTGGTAGAAACAGAAACTGTAGAACAGAAAGAAAATCGTCTAAATAGGTTAAAAGATAATTATAAAAAATTCATTGAAACAGAAACCGCGGAACAGAAAAAAAGTCGGTTAAATAGTTTAAAAGGTAATTATAATCACTTAATTAAAACAGAAACTCCGGAACAGAAAGAAAGTCATTTGAATAAGTCAAAAGATAATTATAAAAAAATAATTGAAACAGAAACCGCGGAACAGAAAAAAGAGTGTTTGTTAAAAAATAATATAATAAATAAAAATAAAATAAAAGTAAGTAAAAATAAAATTAATAATACGAGTAAATTAGCAAGTAAAGGTATAGGAATGCAAATTGAGCCGCATTCATTGGGCCCAATGTCTGCATTATGCACTTACTGTTCATCTAAGAACTTCGCGTATGAAAAACCCTCGGACGGCAAATTCACACACTGCTGCCGTAAAGGCAAGTTAAACGCAGATCAATTAGGCGAGTTTCCGGAATACATAAAAAGTCTAATGATCAATAATAACGAGGACAGTAGAAATTTTAAAGATAATATTAGACAGTACAATAGTGCATTAGCTTTTGCTTCCTTTGGGGCTAAAATTTCAATTCCTCCGGGCAGAGGACCATATTGTTTCCGAATACATGGTCAAATTTATCATGATTCAGCCAGTTCTTTATATCCAACTAATAATAATGTTGAAAAATATGCGCAGTTATACATTATAAATTCTGCGGAAGCGTTAGAGAAAAGAATGAATGTAGAATACAATAAACAGTGTAAACCAAATATAATGGGGCAGTTAGATGATATTATTAGAGAAATTAATCCGTATTCTCAAGCGTACATGATGTTAAAAGAAGTAGAGCAAAGAGAAATAGCTAGGGCAAATATTAATAATCACTCTGCCAGAAATTAATTTGTGGATAGTTAGTGACAGACGAAAAGATAAGCGTAGGTATAATGTACCAACAGGTAATGAAATGGCCGTAGTTTTTACATTAAATGACGGAGAGCCACCAATAGATAGAGACATTTGTGTTCACCCAAGAGCAGGCGGTTTTGTTAGAATTAATCAATTCAGCGAAAACTGCGACCCCATGACATATCCCATATTTTTTCCTCGCGGTGAATGTGGCTGGTACATGAACCTAAAGCATGCCGACGGTATTAAAAAACAAAGTATGCTACAATTTTACATGAATAGATTAGTAGTTAGAGATACATTTAATCCGTGTTTAGAAGCCGGAAAGCTAACTCAGCAGTACATTGTAGATGCATACGTGAAAGTCGAGGCTGAAAGATTGATATTATATTAAATCAGCCTACCCTTAAAGTAGAGCTGTATAATGGGTTAATGGACCATGTAAATAATTTAGCAGATAATGAGGGCGGTAAGGCGGGCACAATGGTTATTTTACCATCCACATTCCAAGGTGGCAGTCGTTTTATGTTAAAAATGTATCAGAACGCTATGTCAATTGTTAGAGAATTCGGCCATCCTAATTTGTTCATAACAGTAACGTGTAATCCAAAATGGCCAGAAATAGTTGAACAGTTACGCGAAGGTCAAAGTTCTGCAGATCGGCCAGATATAGTAGCGCGAGTTTTCAACGGAAAAATTAAAAGTATGATGAATGAAATTCTTCACGATGACATTTTTGGAAAAGTCGTAGCCTTTATTTTTGTAATAGAATTCCAAAAACGTGGGTTACCACATATGCATTTGTTGTTGACATTAGATAGCGATAGTAAAATCCGTAACAAAGATGAAATAGACGAAATTGTAAGCGCCGAAATTCCAGATGAAGACGATGAACCAGAGTTGTATCAATTAGTTCGAACGCACATGATCCACGGTCCCTTCGGTATATTAAATAAATATTTACCTTGCATGAATGAAAATAAATGCACAAAAAGATACCCTAAAGAATTTCGAAACGAAACACACGAAAATATTAACAGTTATCCTCTTTACAAAAGGCCAGATAATAATGCAAAGATATATATTCTCTGGAAAAACGGTTTAGTAAAATATACAGTAGATAAAAGATGGATAGTACCTTACAATCCATATTTGCTAAAAAAGTATAAAGCTCATATTAATATCGACGATTTTGCGATTATCTGTGTAAGGGTCATGACTGCGCAAGTATTAAATTAGGTCAACCAGATAAAGATAAAGTAATTCAATGGGATGAAATCAACGGTTATTTAGATGCGAGGTATGTTTCTGCTCCAGAATGTTCTTAGAGGCTACTAGAATATCCCTTACACGATAAATCACATACAATATTTGAGTTAGCTGTTCATTTGAAATACCAACAGGCGGTATTTTTTGTTAATGGTCAAGAGAAAAAAGCAGTAGAACGGGCAGCGAAAAAAAATACAACTTTAACTGCGTGGTTTATTCTAAATAGCACAGATGTAAATGCTCGGCAGTATGTTTATATGCAAATTCCAAAATATTATGTATTTGTTAATAACGCTTGGAAGGCTAGGCAACGCCAGTCAAAACCACCAATAGGCCGAATGATTTTCGTCAGTCCCAGAGATATAGAAAGGTTCCATCTACGTTTAATATTAGTACACGCGAAAGAGGCCACAAGTTTCGAAGACTTGCGTACCGTAGATGGTAAGTTGTATAACACATACCAAGAAGCTGCCCGCGCATTATGTCTTTTAGCAAATGATAAAGAATGCGAAAATTGTTTAGGTGAGGCAGTGATAAATAAATTTCCGAGACAATTAAGAGAATTATTTGCATATTTAATTTGTTTCCACACGTCCACCAATGCCGTAGCTTTGTGGGAAAAATTTAAAGAGTATTTGATGGAGGATTATTTATTGCACAATTCCGAAAAAGTAGCGTAAAATAAATGTTTAAGAAAAATTCAAGAAATATTAGAAATACATAGATTCACATTAAGCGATTTCGGTTTACCGCTGCCAGATGACGTAGATGAAAATGAAAACGATTTGATTGATACTGCAGCAGAAAAATTAGAGGGAGAACAAAATGTAGCGTTGTTTAATAATGAGCAAAGAGAAATTTTAGATTTAATTTTAAATGCCGTATCAGATAGTAATAGCAAAAATAGATATTTCTTTGTAGACGGTTCTGGTGGTACAGGAAAGACATTTTTATATAATACCCTCATCAGTATTTTAAGAGGGCAAAATATTAAGGTAATTGCCGTGGCGTGGACAGGTATAGCAGCGACTGTACTAAAAGGTGGACGGTACATTCGGTTTTCAAGTTACCAGTCCCTGTAAATGACGGTTGTGTATGTAAAGTTAAAGCGAATAGTAATGCAGGCAAACTAATAAAGGATGCAAGTGTAATCATATGTGACGAAGTAACAATGATACCGAAACACGCGTTAAATGCAATAGATTTACTTTTAAAAGATTTAATGAACAATACGGTACCATTTGGCGGGACAGTTATAGTATTAGGTGGTGATTTCAGATAATGTTTACCGGTAGTAAATTATACAAACCATCGTACTACAATAATAGAAACTTGTGTAACTAGTCACTTATGGCAACTTTTTCAAAAATTTTATTTAAAACAAAACATGCGTGTAAATAGGGACGAAAAAGAATTTTCTGAGTATTTATTGAAAATCGGCAATGGTTTAACTGAAGTTGTCAAAATTCCTGCTCACTGTGTATCACAAACGTTATTAGCTAGTGATATATTTGGGGATAATGATATAGAGCCAAATGATATACACAAATTTGCTAACCGTGCCATTTTAGCATCAACAAATGACGATACAATGGTAATAAACGAACAAGTATTAAATAAAATCATAGGACCATCTAAAATATACTACAGTGCTGATTTTTGCGAAGGCGATGATAAAAATAAAATTAGTTATCCAACCGAATTATTAAATGGGTTAACACCAACCGGTATGCCTCCTCACAAATTAACGCTTAAAACGGGGACAATAGTAATGTTAAATGTTACTAAGAAACATGAATCTAATACGTGGGCTGTGTAACGGTACAATATTTATTATAAAAGATATGAAAACTAATTACCTTGATGTAGAAGTATTAACCGGGCAAAGTGCAGGTAACCGACTTTATTTACCAAGATTTGATTTAATTACAGACACAAATTTACCATTCAGTTTAAAACGTCGCCAATTTCCAATTCGATTAGCATTTTCAATGACAATTAATAAATCACAAGGTCAAAAGTTTAATTATGTTGGAATTAATTTAGAAAATCCAGTTTTCACACATGGCCAATTATATGTTGTTATATGAGAATACGGTCATCTAAAAACTTAAAAATTAAATTACCGGAATCGAATATTAATGAAAATTCTAAAGAAGGATTAACGACGAATGTGGTATTTAAAGAAATTTTAAACTAAACTAGATATTAAAATCATAATGAAATAATTTCAATTAATTTTCAATCAGTAAAAAAATTATATAAGATAACAATAATATTTGATGTACATATTTATAAACATTATTTCAAAATTTAAAAACATATTATATAAAGCATTTCATAACATACTTACAAAAAAAATTAGTTAAAGTGTTAAGTATTAAACCAATCTTATCACATGATAAACATTATGCAGTATTGTAGGCAGGTTATTAAAAAACTTAAAGGTAAAATTATCAAATTTAAATATTAAAAATAAAGATTTGAATTAAGAGCAAATGGAGTATTCAGAAAAAAATTTAAATTGAACAAATAGATATCATGATAAAAAATTGTTATATTTACAATATCATAGTCATTTTGTAACTTAATTGCAAAATTATGAACAAAATATCAATATTATATAAATTAAATTATAATTAATTTTAAAACTATATTAAAAAATATTTAATGATTGAAGTTAAAGACATTGAAATAAAATTTACTAAAACGAAATAACTCTTAGCAAATACATATAAAAATAATTAAAAAATTGCAATCCATTTAATAATTAATGAATGAACGTAAAATTTAAAAACATTTAATATACAAAAGTATATAATAAATGATAACAGACAAGCAGGCCATTCTACCATTGTATCTCAAAACTCATGCAACAGAATACTAATTTATACTTATGTTTTTGGCATTATACTACAAAACCGCCAAGTATGGTAAAAATTTCAAGTACCATTGGGGGTTTTAATGTGTTATGTTCCAAGTCATTGTGACTGTTGCATGAATTTGAGAAATAAGGTTTTGATATTCATAAAACTATAAAAGTGCAAATATTAACTACAATTTATTTAAACATACATATATGGTAAAAATACCTTTTTATGTACATATATCATATAATTTATAAATACTTTGGTAGATGGAAAAACAATGGCTTGGACATAATGCATTAAAACCCAATACCAGTGGTATTTAAATTTTTGCTGTACTTTGCTTTAGTATTATAGCTAGTGATTAAATAAATAAATATAAGAGAAATTAAATACATTAAAAAATAAACTTTATCAAAATTATTCGCCACATAATGGCTGGTTGGAATTAGGCATATGAAGCTCATTAAAACCTTAAATTTGTAAATTTAAAATTTTTAGAATATCAGAAAAACATGTAATATTATGAAAAGGATTATTGATTTGTATATGAAATATAAAATAAAAATAAAAGAAAGCAATAATGATAAATTAAAAATATAAAATAAACGCATGTTGAAGTAATAATTATGATTTAAAAATGTGATTTAGAAATACTTAATAATATAAAAAGGAATAAGAAAGAATTTAAAATATAAATGAAAAAAAAAATATAATAAAAAATGTTATGATGGCAAAATTTGATGTGTTAAGTAATATATGCAATATATTTAATAAATGTAATTGATATAAGTATTAAATATTATTCCAACATGAAAAGTGGTTCTTAAAATATTGTAAAAGGTAATAAAAAAGAACTTAAGTCTGATAATACCATTGCTCCTTTTACAAATTTTACGGACCTTGCCAAAATGAAAATACAATAAAAAGAATTATAAAATGCAATTATAAATAAAACTATTCTTTACATAAAAGTTAATAAAATAATATTAACTATGAAAAACATAAATATAATAAAAAGTATAAAGCAATGGTTAAGTATTAGAAAAATTTTCTATAGCGTCTAATATCCTAGTTTATTGTATGTTTTACCAATATTTTTAATAATATACATTAATAATTTTATTCAATGATAAAAAGGTCCCTACATTTAATAGTTAAATGAAAACCTATTTTATATGTAAGTATAAAAAAATAATTTTATTTTTTTACATTAAAATACAATTATAATAAAATTATATTTAAATGCATATTTTACCTTCTACTACTACTAAAAGATTGGTTAAGCATCATTTTTTTATTATAATACAAAAGTCATCAGTTAGCATTAATATTTTTCATCGACAATAAAAAATGTAATAGCACTTAAACATTACTGCTGTCAATAATTTTTAATTAATACCATCTAAAAATAAAGACGTTATACGAAAACTATCTAATACCAGGCTTAAGTTCAAACATGTTGCATCTCTCTATAAAATCTATTAAAAATGTGACGTTAAACAAAAGTATATAATAAATCGCAACATGTGGGCGGGCCAGTCTACCTTGTACCTCAAAATTCATGCAACAGACTATAAATACATATTTATTTGGCAATATACTACATACTACTACAAAACCGCAAAGTATGGTAAAAATTCCAACTACTGCTGGTGGGTTTTGAAGTGTTATGTAATTAAGTCATTGTCACTGTTGTATGATTTTGAGTAACAAGATTTTCATTTTTAAAAACTACAAAAGTACTAATATTAACTGCAATTTATTTGGTAACAGTACATTCAATTTATATTTTTTTGTTTAAAATTACATTTTTATATACATAATGTGTACCATATTATCTATAATTCCTTGGTAGACTTGGCAAGACAATGACTTGTTACATAATACTTTAAAACCCTATACCAGTGGTATTTGGGATTTTTGCTGTACTTTGCTTCAATATTATAATAGCCCGTGGTTAAAAAAATTAAAACAATAAATAAGAAAAAATAAGCTTCATAATAATTACTCGTCACAAACCGGCTGGTGGGTATGAAGCTAATGAAACATATTACAACATTATAATAAAAAAAACCACAAAGCGATCAAATAAAAGAAAAATAAGAGAGCAATAAATCGCAAAAGTATGAATGTTTGTGTGAATGTTTGTATGTAATCGAGTTACCAGGTTATAAAAATTTATTTTTAACTTTATATGAAAGATTTGATAATTTTAACAAGAACTTCATTTTGCAATCTATTTGTACACTTTTAATTGAATAAAATAATTCTGTAACTTAAAATGTAAATGAAAATATTAATAGTATTCCCCTCATTAAAAATGTATATTCTGTAACTCAGTGGTTTATTTTTAACCAGTTGCTAATTTTTTTCTACAATGAAAATAGATAGCACTGGAGAAAATATCAAAACATCAGCCTGTAATGTTTGTTTTCATTTGTCAAAAATTTTGGCAACTGGTTAAAAATTAACCATTGAGTTACAGAATAAGCCCCATTGTTATACATTTATATTTGTAAATTATTAAACTTTTTATTAATCAAAGTATTCTGGCAACTCAAATAATTTATTAAAATAAATGATAAATTAATATCACAACAAAATTTCTAAATTTTAATAAAAAAAATTGTAGAAAAATCTTAAACTAATGTAACTAATTAAAAGTTAATTTCATAATATATAATAAAGATACACATTTGTGAATTTCATATTTATAGATATTGGAAACTGAAGTATACACTGCATTGTACCTGTAAAGTACATCGAAGATAATAAATACGAGTTATATCCTTATTTGGACTATTGAAATTATTACAATCTGAAATCGTAATATAGAAGTTCTTTCATCTGAGGCGAAACTTTTTTTTATAAGAAAGTGTTTAATGTTTACATATTTTTTATTAATTAGTAATATTTCCTTCTGAATACAGAAAAATAGATCAAATCCTGAGATGGAATTTTCCTTCATTCAATATTACAAGAAAAGGATTCAATTTCAATCGAAGCATATGGACTATTAGTCCAAATCAAATATATGTTAAACAATATTTGGAAAAATGTATCCATTTTAAAACGAAGGCATCATTTGAATAAAAATTATCTTCCTTTATTATATAAGTTTTCATTGTTTACAGGGTAGCAGTTTCACAAAAAATATATTTTTGAAAAACTTGTTAAGAATAACCTCCTTTAGAAAGCGATATTGAATATTTTGGAACTTAAAATGGAAACCACTCTATTCGCTGACGATTCTGCTGCCATCCGAAAAACTATATTATTATTGACGAAGTTGAACAAGAATGGTAAATACATTTATATTTAAAGAAAAAAATATATATTAACTAATTACTATTTTTTATTTAACAGAAGGCATATCTGTTTGATGACTGGAGGAAAATTTCGTCGTATTTTCAGAAAGTAAACATGTAAATTACTACATGAAACGAAAGAAACATTCTTCAAATTTTGCGTGACAAATTCTACGAGAAAACTTTGCAATGTCCAAATAAAGTAAGTCAAAATTCATATTAACATTCTCTGCGGCCTTGATATACAGTATGTCATCGGATCGAGTTAGAAAGAAAGAAAACATTTTTATTTTTTATTTTACGAGAAACATGTATTCTTGATAAAAGTTTTTGCATGTTTCAAAACTGACAATTCAGTTTTAACCTCTTCAAATTTTCTTTTAGTCGCAGACAAAAGTAGTTCGACTTAGAATTTTTCTAATTGTAAGTCCTAAAAAACAAGTTTGCGTTGTCATAGAAATTATTGTTAACATGACATTAACTTTAGTTTTATAAATTTAACGACAAAAATAATATAAACAATAACTATTCTACTCAATCGATTCACGGTTTGTTGAGCGCACAATTGTAGTCTTCGATGCAATTCTTTAACTTCTTTGAATTTCTTCCGCAGAGTTAAAGACGTCACAGCGTCTCTAATTCTTTCCTTTAAATTCTGTACATTCAGTCGAAGATAATTTGCATAAACTATTTGTTTCCAACGGCCCCAAACATAAAAATCAGCTATAGTCAAATCAGGGCTCCTTGGTGGCCATAACATGAGACCGATTGCCATAGCATTGAATTAGGTAAAATCGTTGTTTTTTGACAACATTTTCAACGATTACAACAGATTTTCCTAATTGACAGTCAATGAAATTAAATAAATAATACCAGTTATTTTCAAATAAGTCGACCTATTTTTTGTTTTTCTCTGAAACTAAAAGAAAATTTGAAAAGGTTAAATTTGAATTGGTCGTTTTGTCCACTGCTTCTTTGGCAAAACGCTCTTTCTTTATGGCAATTCCAATATATTTAAATAATGTAAGTGTTAGTACCGCTTTGTTTCATTCTTTCACATTATTCTTTTTGTTTAGTTATCGTCTTTTGCTAACGTTTTTGACGGTTTTCCGTTAGCATTTACAGGGAATCCTGAAGACTCAATCGTTCCGCCCAGAAGATTTTTACTACATAGTTTATTGTCATTATTATTTATTTGAATATTTTAATAATATATAACTTTCCTATTTTGTGTATCTAAGTTATAATTATACATCTGTTAATGAGAACTGATTTTAAATGCTTCAAATTTCTTTCTTTTAATACAATATTCTAAAAATTTCACTACATGTTCATTAAAAATGTATATTCTGTAACTCAGTGATAAATTTTTAACCAGTTGCTAATTTTTTCTCTAATGAGTATAGGTAGCACTGGAGAAAATATCAAAACATCACTTGTAATGTTTGTTTTTATTTATAAATAATTTTAGCAACTGGTTAAAAATTAATCATTGAGGTAAAGAATAGGCCCCACTGTCATTTTATTAGTGGCTACGCCATTAGTCTCTAGGAATGTCAGATTTAAAAGAACGCACAAATACAATATTATACAATTTGGTTCCTATCATTATTAAATTATTGAGGACTAAAGTACGTATATTATATTTAATAGAATTTGTACGATTTTATAAAGTATTCTTGTAATTTAACAGGTATATTATTTACTTTATTTTTTGACATTTGACATTGTGGTTAAAATTTTAATGCATTTTTGTTTGTGTAATAAATTTTATTATGGACTGTTATGTGATTAATATAGAACAGAAACTATTAAACAATATTCGAATAAAATATTAGAAAAAATATTTCGTATTTATTCGTATTATCGATAAACAAAAAATTCATCTTGGGTCAGTACTGCATATTTTAATTTTCCCGCCCGAGAAAAATGGTGGCACTTTGGCGAAATTCAAGTAAGTAAAAATAATGAAATAATCATCTTCATGAGGTAAATTTTAACTTTATTATTTAACAAATATAAAAGTAAAACCTAATTTTAAAATGACATTATTTACACTTGCAATTCATACATTTCATTTTAAAAATTTCTTTTGTAAGCACAGCAGTTCTGAAACGTTTTTATAATAACATAATCAAATCTAACTGATCAAAATTATAGTACAAAGAAATGTTTAATAGCGATGAGTCGTTTTAAAAAGTCTTAATTGTTATTTGTAAATTTGTTTTTATAAATGTGTGAAGTAGATTTTGAAGCAAATCGGTTCTCAAACAGTGGAGTTTCCTATAACTATAAAATTACACATTTATTCAAGGAGATTTTATTACGACTATATTTATATTTCATTTTAAATCTAACACGAAATAAAATTAAATATCTTTAATAAAAAGACTGCAGTATTACAATGAAAATTATCTTTCACGGAATAAAATTAGTAGCCATTTTTAAAATATGATACCTATGTTACCGACATTCCGAAAGTTAGTTGACAGTTTCATTTTATACAAATTTTGTTCATATTTTTTCTTTGGAATAAGAAATTAAGTAGAGAACTGGGCAAAACTCCAGTATAATGTATTGTAATTAAGAATTACTTACTTTTAACTGTAAATGTGTGCTATTGTTTCCATATAATATTTGAAATTTTAAACGTTAAATTGGAAAAAATAATCGTTTTTCAAACAGTGGAGTTTCAAGTAACTAAAATTACACATTTATTCAAGCAGATTTTATTACTACTATATTTATATTTTATTTTAAATCAAACACGAAATAAAATTAAATATCATTAATGAAAAGACTGCAGTATTACAATGAAAAAAAATTATCTTCCACGGAATAAAATTAGTAGTCATTTTTTAATTATAATACCTATGTTACCGACATTTCGTAAGTTGACAGTTTCATTTTAATCAAATTTTGTTCATATTTTTTCTTTGGAATAAAAAAGTAAGTAGAGAACTGGGCAAAACTCCAGGATAATGTATTGTAATTAAGAATTGGATACTTTTAACTGTAAATGTGTGCTATTGTTTCCAAATAATATTTGAATTTTTAAACGTTAAACTGGAAATTTCAACATAACCTATTTTTTTTTAAATATTTTTGTATATAAAAGACGCGAAATATAATTTTTACAACACGCTGTATCGCTGTTAGCATTAATTGGTTTTTATGCGACTGTTGTATCAATATTCGTTAATAAATCGTTTAATAACGAAAGTCACCTTCTTTACTTACATTGGTTTCTTAAACATTATTTGGTTTGAGTAATGATAGATATTACACACAACTTACATATTAATCTGTTAATTATAGACTGGGATTACATACCAATTATTTTTGTTATATCCATATGTCATATAACTTCTGTAAATAGTAATTAATTCATAAAGTCTTGTCTATGGAGTTTGAATAGAATTTATTTATAGTATTTTCTTAGTATCAATTATAAAAACGAATAAGAAAATTTAAATACTCATACGTTTTTTAATAGGAATAATCAAAATAATTTTCTTTTACCGATTCTATTCTTATCACCCTAAATACATTTATTTTTGCTCCTTCCATAAGTTCACTGTGCGCTAATGCGATCTTTCAATCGTAGTTCACTATCACAAGGCGACAAACAAAAAATCAGAACGAAGTGGCACGGGCAATCATTCCCGATCACTCTTCCAAATCAACATTAGAAGAGAAGAATGAAGAATGAAAAATTTAGACTCAAGAACAAAATTTATTATATCTAACCGAATCTAACTTGGTATAGGTCTATAGGTATATTTATCTACAAACAAAAAAAAAATGAAAAAAAAATATCCTATTTCTTAATTATATTATATAAAGCGCACCACTTCTTTGTATTCTGTAAAAAAATTTGTATGAGTTATTAATAGTTATTTTTTATACAAGACGATAAAATAATATTTTATCGACATGCGGAAAGTGTTAATTCACTCGCGATTATATCGCTCGTGAATTATTTTTCGCGAGTCGATAATTTAATTTTATCGTCGTGTATAAAATTTTATTTTTTTCTATAGCAGGTTTTGAAGAAAAAAGAAATAGAAAAATTAAATTATTATTTAAAAACAATTTTTAAATGTACAGTTGTAAGTACTTTATCTACCCTTGCGGTTAAAGTGCTACTTTATCCACTATTTTGAGTTGATAAAATTGCACTTTAACATCCACTATAGAAAAAAATATATAAATATATACATGTTTCCTCCTTACTGTTTTATTTCATCAATATAATTTTATAAAAATTAAAAATTGATAGTCGATGTATGAATATCAGTGTCGAACAGTATATTTAATATAATAAAACTGTTATATAACAGATTTTTTTTCTATTTCTCCTAATAAAAAAATTAAGTGAGGGTTCATGTTCGATCATACATCCATTATTTATAGAAGAGAATTTTTTTTTTTTAGTGGTAAGGCATCGACTTCAGAGGTCATTAGCCATCGAGAAAGGTAAGTAAAATTTATTATTATTAATTTTTGGACATAACTACACGTTAAAAACACTTCGTTTATTGCCCGTCGGCAGTCATTATAATAAAATGTAAAGACAATACATTTAAAATAACATAGACATATCACAGTTTACTATACAAATACAGATAAATAAATAAATAAATAAATAACACTAAATAAATAAATAAATTAAATTTTGTCGTAAAGATTTACGGCTTTCAGAAACTTCAAAACTTTCTTCATTTCCCCGTGATCTGATAAAAGGTCAACTAAATTCTGACCAATGTCAAAATGTTGTCTGATTGGGTCATACTGTGGACATTCAACGATGATGTGCCGTACTGTAACAGTAACGTCACATCTGTTGTACAGAGGGGCGGTACCTCGACTAAGTCGATAGCCATGGGTCAGACTTGTATGACCCAATCTCAGACGGTGGATCTTGATTAGATCCCTTCTTGTCAGATCACTAGGTAAGACAATTGTTGAAATAGACGGTATGATAGAGTGCAGATGGTTCTGAACTCCATCCCATTTGTGTTGCCATGTGGTCAATGTTTCCCGTTTTAGCATCAGAGCGACGTCTGATGGCTTCAGCAGGGATACGTCGGCGGAGTTGTTGTCGGCAGCTGACCGTGCTGCCTCGTCAGCCATCTCATTTCCTTTAATCCCAATATGACTGGGTACCCACAGAAAAGAAATATCCCGCCCTATGTCATGAAGGTGTTTCATGAGGGACAGGATATTCTGTATTATCGGGTCAACAGTGTAAGGGTTAGAGATGGCTTGGAGGACGCTTAAAGAATCGCTAACTACGAGGAACTTTTGAGAAGTTCTTTCAAACTCGCAATAGCGTAAAGTTTGCCATATAGCGTACGACTCCGCTGTAAAGACTGACGTGTCTGACGGCATTGACCACATGAATTTATTGTCATTAATGACAAAAGCGCAACCAGTGCCATGGGGAGTTTTAGAACCATCTGTATAGGCGATCACAGCGTCCCTGTAGCTGTGCAAGATTTCAAGGAACCATGACCGTATGAGTACCGGTGGGGTGTCGGACTTGTCAAATCTTAACAAGTTAATGGATGAATCAATTATGTAGGAATGCAGTCATAATTTTTTTATTGAAATCTTAGGCCGACGTTTCGCTACTATTTGTAGCTTCTTCAGGGCAAACTGGTGAGAAAAATTACAAGATTTATAAAATGTATGAATTACAAAATAAATACATTACTTACAGATTAAGGTCAGGTAATATAACATGTATTAAAGTTAAAAAGTTCAAACATAAAGTTATCGTCGAAATTTGAAAACAATTTTGAAAAAATTGTAACACGCGTCATTCGAGAAGACTGAAATTGGTGAAAAAACTACAATGGCGAGGGAGGTGAACATGCAGAAAAAATCTTTGCAGAAAGAAGGAACCTGATGTAACACGCAGTGAAGTGAGGATGTCTTCGAGAAGCTATGGTGGATGATGGAACAATTTGCAGATCCTGCTGTATATACTGCTTAAATGGTCAATGTCGGTCTTGAAATTTATGTTGTTGGGGTCGTTTTTAATGTGGAACATTTCTAGGATCAGTCTTTTTTGCAAATTTGGTTCAATGTCTATTATTTTAACTGTTTCAAAATCAAACGTGTGTTGTGTTTCTATGCAGTGTTGTGTTAGTGCACGGTGTCCATTTGTATTTTGTTTTGTCGAGTTCCTTTTATGTTCTGTAATTCGCGTTTTAAGGTGTCTTTTTGTTTGTCCGGTGTATGTTTTAGGGCAGTCTTTGCATTTAATTTTGTATACGACGTTTATTTGTTCATTTTTGTTAATTTTGTCTTTTGTATGGCTGAAAAGTAATTTTAATGGTTTTACTGGTTTTAAAGCTATTTTTATTGGCAAATTTGTTTCAAATAGGTGTTTTATTTTTCGCGCCAGACAACCTGTATTTGGAATGGATACATATTTGTTTGGGAGGATGTTTTTATTTTGTTCCTTATTGTTATTCGAATTGTATATTATTTTATTTTTTGTTTTTCTTGGGAAATCATTATGTAATAAAATTTCTTTTAATTTAAGGTCAGTTTCTGTTTTGTATTCGGGTGATGTTAATTTATGAGCTCTATTTTTGAGGTTAACCATAGTGTTTATAATCTGTGTTTTTGGGTGTGTGGAGTTGTAGTTGATGTATCTGGTTGTGGAAGTGGGCTTTCTGAACCATTTATATTTAAGTGAACCATCCGGTTGGTAACAAGTTAAGATTGACATTTGGTGGTGGTACAAGCCACGGTGGTACTTCCAATTCCCCCAGGGGGATGGTTGGTGATAGTACTAGGTCCATGGTTTCCAAGAGCTCTTTTGCGCGCACGCTGACAGGTTTCGTCTGGATCTGCCGTCTGTTAAACCTATTGTCGAAGAAAGTTTTGAAGTTTGTATGACCAGGAAGTGACTGGATTTTATTCACATATATCAGAAGGAATTTATTTCTTCTGACGTCGAGGGGAGAGAGACTTGACTCAGAACATAGGTTTAATGTGGGGGTACTGGGGAACGCTCCAAGGGCATATCAAATGCTCTTTAGCAACGAACACTGTTTTCAGTGCTGTTACTAATTGCGGGAGTAGTTCTTTTCCCAACATTGACACTTCCGGTTTTGATTTTGTCGTAGCAGTAATATTTGCATACGGAACTCCAGGGTTGGGAGTTCGCACGACAACCTTATTTCTCGTCTCAAAGTATGAAATATTTTCCCGCGTCTTTAGTTCCTGGATGGCTACCTCTTGCTTGGAAATAGGGCAATTACGTGACCGAGCTGAGTGGTTACCCTTGCAGTTGACGCAAACAACAGGTTCCTCGCAGCTCTTGCCCTCGTGCAAAGCTTTTCCACAGACGCAAGTCTGTGGGCTTGTGCAACCTGGCCGACGTATGACCAAAACGTTGGCAACGGAAACATCTCATTGGCGCGGGAATATACAATCTTACTTTTAGCGAGTAAAAGGCGACTTTAATCTTGTCCGGAAGTGTCGGAGTGTTAAAGGTGAGAATATGGTTAGGTGTATTTACCAATTCACCATTCTCTCTCTTTTTTATTCGCCGGACCTCAACTACTCCCTGTTCCTTCATTTCGTCCCTTATTTCCTCTGGTGAGCAGTTTAAAAAATCCCGACAATAAACTACACCCCGTGAAGTGTTCATTGTTTTATGGCCTGTTACATCTACAGTGTATTCACCTAACTTTTTAAGCTTAAGTAGACGTTCAGCTTGGGCCACTGAAACTGTCTCCACAAACAGGCCGTCTCTTGTTTTCCGTGCTGTCTTGACAGTGCCGACTACACCATACAATAATTTGTTTAATACAAACGGACTCACCTTGTCAAAATTTCCCTCTATATTTTTAATGACCAAGAACCGGGGAATCACCACCTTTTCTTGGCTCACTGCACTTACACTAGTGTCCACCTGAGTGGAAGTGGAAGGTGCATTCTCCTGCGGCTTCTGAGAGCCGCTTACATTCCCAGATTGGGATGTTTGATTTTTTTGCGGGGTTTTCTCCCCGGGGGTTTTTACCGTCCCACCAGACGGGTCTTTTTTGTTGGCTGGCTTGCCGGGTGTTGTCTTAGATTTGTCCTCCCCTTTGTTCATATTTAATAGCATTTTGTCCAGCGCATCGTGTGAGAAGGAGCGGACCGGTAAGTTGGGAACGGGTATACCCTCGGACGCATCCTACCACAGTTCCCCGGGGCCCAACCTAAACCGTTTAACCGACCCCGGAATACACGGACGGGTCGGACTCGCTCGGGGCAGTAGAGGTTCCGACACCTCTACCCATCTCACACTTCCTGATCAGGGCCCGAAGTGGCTGGCTCCTGACTCCTGTAGCTTCGACGCATCGGCAGAGCAAGCTCACATCAGCCCTTCCTCTCTGACGCCGCGGGAGGACTCCCGCAACAACCACCCTTTCGGCATCAGAGCACCCGGGCACTCCCAGTGCCTCTACTACAGGAGCCGATCAACGTAATCCAGAAACATAGCAATGGTCAAAATCCAAAAGGGTCCGGGACCCGTTAGTTCCCCCTCTGCTGGCAACAGAGGGGTACTAAGCCCCCCCCACCACGACAAGGTGGGCCCGCGGGGGGAAAGAGAAATAATATTTAATATAGAAAAGAAATAACATAAAATTACTGATAATAATACTACTGAAGTGTAACTGATCATCATAAAAGTGTATTGTACATAATAATTTACGGCAAACTTTATTTACATTATTTAAATTTTCATGACATATGACGTTTGTCAAAACGACAGCTATAATCAAATAATCATAATACACGTCTTGTATTTGCTTGGAGAAATATATAGTAAAATTAGTTTAAAAGTAAAATTACACTACATTCTGTAATGTAAGTATTTAATTTTATATTTTCTTGGCTGTATTTAGATATGTGTTTTCATTTGAGATATAGTTTTTAATTTATTAAGTTAAGTTATCCAAACAAGAATATATTTATAGAAAAGAAATAACATAAAATTACGGATAAGAACACTTTTGACAAAAATTACCATAACCAAAATTTCTACATTGTACGGCTAATCGTTTTTGAGTTAAACGAAAAAATCATGTATTTTGTTGATTAAAAACTGTTATAGTAACAAAGCATGTAGTAAATATTAGAAACTCACTTTCCAAATTATTAAAATTTGTTCTTCAAAATTATTCATTAAAATGTTTTTTTGTTAAATGCAATAATTTAAAACAAAGTTCAAATTTTGATTATATTTATTTTATAAAATTTAAACTTTGATTACTACTATCATAAGGCATGTTTAAATGAAGTTAATTTTTAACAACAATGATAAATCGAGATATAAAGGTTTACAAACTACAAATTTTATTACAACAACCAAAAAACTTGTAACTACTTCCTCAGATGTAATCATAATAACTTTCATATCAAGCAATTTATGTATTTTGTTGAATATAATCTGTTATAAGAATAAAGTATGTAAGTTTTACAAATGCTTTACCAAATTATTATAGTTTGTTCTTCAAAATGATCTATTTGAAATGTCTTTTCGTTGAATGCAATAATCTAAAACAAAAATCGAATTTTGATTACAATAATAAAAATATTACGTAGTTAAAATTATCAAGATTCAACTTTTATTTACAACAGCTAGATAACATGGAATCAAATTTGGTTCACATTGAAATGTCTGTACTCATCTGTCAACATTATCAATGTCGTATGATTTTCAAAGGCTGTTTAGTGTTTACATAAATGTACATCTTTTTAAAAATGAAACCTGGGTAATTTGTCAAGTGTACATTATTCTATGATAAATTATTTTTATCGAATTAATTCAAATCCTCAAAGTCTCCTACGTGAGGTCACATATCTCCTCTCCACAATTTTATTATTGTTTTTCTTCGGAATTATCAATTATAAAGCTTTTTCCCTAAGTTCAGTGTGCGCTAATGCGATCTGTCAATCGTAGTTCACTATCACAACAAGGCGACAAACAAAAAATCAGAACGAGGCGCACGGACAAACATTCCTAATCACTTTAGCAAAGCAACATTAGAAGAAAAATTTAAAAAATACTTATATCAACATACAAACTAAAACTAAAACATAGAATTTTTCTTAATTATCTAACACTAAAACTAAAAACTATCCTATTTCTTCATAAAATTATTGATGAGGTAATACATCGCCCACCACTGCCTTCTATCCTGTAAGAAATTTTGTATGAGTTATTAAAATTTATAAATATATTAATGCATCTTCCTTACTGTGCTGTTGGTTGTGGTCTGGGGGGCATCCCGGTTCCCGCGATAGCGGCTGTAGCTCCCTCGCCAGCGGCCCCGGCCGGCGTACTCGCCACGGTAACTACCACCTCTACCGCTTCTATTCTCCTTTTTATGTCCTCCACGTACCTTAATCCTTCCTCCATTTTACGCTTCAGATCTGTTACTGTTGCTGCCGTAGAAAATGTAAATTTATTAATATAATTTATAGTATAAAATTATTATTTAATATAGTTACTTACTGTTTTCTTCTGCATCTACCACTTCAATTTCTTCTTTGTGATCCATGTCGATGTTTATTTGACTCATTTTTCAATAATTAGCACAAACTAATAAATTTTGTTTGTATCCATGGTAATATGTTTCATTTAAATATTATATCAATGTGAAATTAGTTGCTATTTTATTGATATTATTGTCATTTGTATGAATACAATAATACTACCTGCACTATTTATTCACACTACAGGTCTTTAGAATAATAGAAATTATATTAATTAGTCCGAATAAACGTTTTATTTCCTTTTAACTTGGTACATGTCAATCATATTTGTCAATCACACAGTAACAACTATTTTCAAAACCAACTTCGAATTATATAAAATTTATAACAATTATTATTTATTAAAATTCCGTATGTCTCGGAACATACTCCCACCTTGGGGAACAAGTTTCACAACATTGAGACATAAGAAATTTTACATAATTAATCTGTCCTGCTTCTTAATTACTCGGCCACTGTGCGACATCTTTACGGGACTCTTATTTTTAACTATTTCATCCGATTTTTTTGTCAATGGGATCAGTAATTTCAATTACATCCGACTTCCAAAAATCAGCAATTGTTGCATCTTTTGCCAATAAAGATGAGACTGTCATTGTTGTACTTCTGGCTCTTCTCATTACACGATATTTACCAAGTAAAGTCCAACCCAATAGTGTCTCCACAGCAACAAGACCACAATTCAAAATATAGTGTCGACCTGTCAACAGTTTGCCGGCTACATCAGCTCCAATAAGTAATTCTATGGTTTCAGACCCATTTATATCTCTATCAGTCAATTCAATATTTAATTTCGAAAGTTCTGAATTACATATTCCATCGTGTACAGCAGCTATGTTATTACATATCACAGGTTGATCTAATACCTCTAGTCTACAAGAATAATTGCCCTTTAAACTCGCCAATCTTATTTCGTAAGAGTTGTGAATTTGTTCTCCGGTACTAGATCCTCCGAAAAGTGCATGTATTATTTTCTCACTTCTTGATGCAGTATAATGCATTACTCTCGCTGTGTTTCTCAATATATATGATCTCTGTGACCCTGTGTCAATTATAGCACGAACTACACGTTCATTTGTTTCGCTCCTGATTTTAACTCTCAAAGTCTGTAAAAAAACATTCTTATCGGTGTGATTCGCTAAAACTGCATCATCTGATTCTTGTTGAATAACTGACTTTTCTGATATTTCATTATTTCTTTCAGCTGTCTGATCTTCTATAATCTTATTACTTGGCAAACCAGGACACATTAAAATAACATGCTGTCTACAACAAAGTATACATCTAGATTTTGCTCTGCATTTTCTACTCTGATGTCCAGGTTTTAAACAAGAAAAACATGCCCTTTTAGTTGACAACAGTTTACGTTTTTCTATTAATGACATCTTCTGTGCCTTAAGACAGTCTTTACTATTATGATGACCGTCGCAAAATGAACATTTTCCTGCTTGATAATTTACAAGTCCAGCGGCAGTTGGAATATTTAAATCAACATTTCTAGGTTTGTCTTGTTTATACTTGTTCTCTGAGCCATATAATCCAAAACCTTCTACTGCTAAAGTGATTTTTTCTTCTCCTTCAACTTCGTTCTTTAAAAATGCCATCAATTCAGTAAGACGATTCTTTGAAGTCACCTCCTTCTTTTCTTCCAGCGACAAAATTGGAGTTCGTTGCCATATTCGAAGCAATTCTTCGGGCAAAGAAGATTCAACCAGCGACAATAACATGGCAGAATATTTATCAGTGGTTATGCCCAAAGTCTCCAGAGCTCTTAACTGAGTCTCAATTTTATCGAACAGAGATGCTAATCCTATCTTCTGGTTAGATAGTGCATTTTGTAATACAAGCTTAAGTAATTCACGCACATACACCTCTACCAGAAGGTCGTCTCTTCCAAATCTAGATTTTAGACTCTCTATTGCTCTGACAGTTTTCTTTTGTTGTCGGATAACTTGTCACCAATTCCCTAGCTCTTGAGCCAGGAATTGTCGCCTGTATAAGGTATTCAAACTTGTCTTCAGTAACAATATCGTCATTATTATGAATTTTTTGAAATTGGCTCCAAAATGACAGCCACTCTCTAATATCACCACCAAACTCCTTTAATTCAATGACTGGTAATTTCATTTTCCGTGACATTACACACAATATGTGAACTTCTCTTACTATCATTTGAAATCATCTCTCCTTGTACCTGCTCAAAATGTTCACAACGTAATTTCAGTTCATTGTTTTTAATATTATACTCATCGGTAGTATTTATTTCAGTAATTAAATCTTCTTCTGAAACATCTTTTTCTAACATTAATTCGTACATCTTTCTATCTATATTCATCAAAATATCCTTCTTCTCTTGTAGAAGCATTTTTGTTTGTATTTCTCTTATATTTCCGGATGCATCCAACAATTCTTCTAAATAATTAATAATCTTTGTGAATACAGATCGAATCGCAGATCGGGATTTTTTCGCTTTCTCCATAGTTCAAAACCAAGTCGAAAAAATTACAAGTAAAAATGTACGAATCACCGTAACCAAAATTATAGGAAATATACTCTGACTAGTAAATTATAATATGCAATATTTATCGTCCTGTCACGGTCGCCATATGTCATTTGTATGAATACAATAATACTACCTGCACTATTTATTCACACTACAGGTCTTTAGAATAATAGAAATGATATTAATTAGTCAGAATAAACGTTTTATTTCCTTTTAACTTGGTACATGTCAATCATATTTGTCAATCACACAATAACAACTATTTTCAAAACCAACTTCGAACTATATAAAATTTATAACAATTATTATTTATTAAAATTTCGTATGTCTCGGAACAATTATAATAAAAGTTTCGTTTAAGAAATATAATTATTCACAAATAAATTATCACATTAAAATGTCGTTTTTATTTAATAAAAAAAGAGGTATCTTATTTAAATAAATCTATTATTATTAAAACACTTCTCATATATAAATACATTTTCATTAAACCCTGAATTGTTCAATAATTTCGTGTCATTGATTTATAGAAAAGAAATATAATGAAAATACGGATAATAATACTATTGACAAATAAATAAATTCTGGAAATCAAACAAGGCACGTCGTATTCAGTCATAAACACATTTATTTAAAAATACTGACAATATTTTCCTTCATACTATCTTGGAAGAAATGTTTAACAATTTATTGTACAATAATTATTTTGAATTATGTATCTGGATTATATTAAACTGTAAGTAACTGGATTTTATACATTCTTTATGAATTCTTTCATCAAATTTCAGATGAAAGTAGTTGATTACAACAACGATTAGATTTTTAAAAATTCCATTGTATTTTGTTATGGAACGAGATGATTTTTTAAATGAAAACGTTTACAAAAACAAAGTATCTATCCAATTATTCATTTAATTGATATTTGAAACTATAAACACTTTCTGAAACCAAATATTAATCTAGAAATGCATTTGATTAGTCGAATATGACTGTAAATGGATTGTATGAAAATTCATATTTTTACTACGAAATAACGGAAAAGAATGTTTGAAAATGGTTGTATATTAATTTAAGGTATGATATAAATATGTACATTTTTAATTTTTATCACTTACAGATGTCATATTAGGCTCAGAGTGTAATCATATGAAATTAAATAAAGCTATTTTTATCATAAATAATGCTATAAAAAGAGTAAATATAATGTATTCTTTCATATACAACCATAAAGTTTTTAAAAAAGGATTATTTATTCAAAAATTTGTGATGATGAAAGTTGCGAGCAAGGTTTGCAAGTTCCCACAGTTAGTTTTAGTTATTATTCTGTAGTTATAAACATATGCCATTTTAAAATATAATATTATATCTTTATATTCATTGGATAGTAAATAAAAGTTACTTTATTAACATCATTATTTCACATATTTTATACTTATTTTATTTAATTCAAATTTGTCAATCTGACATCTAAAAATTCATTTTCATAAACGAAGTGTACCTATTAAAATGATAAGATATATTTTAAAGAGATTTATTTAGAAACCAAAAATATTTAACATTTAAAAATGAGCCTTTAGAATCTCGAAAATTTAAAAGAAAATGGCCGGCTTTGATTGTTGGCTACCCTTTATGTAAATTTTCGGGATCCTAAAGGCCCATTGTTAATTGTTGAGTTATATTTATAATATTTTTATTTAAAAAGAATATTGTGTTCTAATTAAATTTATTAACAAGTGTCTTTGAATTTTAAAATTTACACTTAACACAAGTTTGAACGCATCTAAAATAGAGTTGTCAAATTATCTTGTCATTTTGACATTGCTGAAAATATAAGTATTAGACTGTATTATGCATATAAAATCAATAAGACTAGATATTCATTTTGCTGTATTATCATAAAGAGACTTCATTTTATTAATAAATGTAAAGAAGATAGCATTTCATTGTGTATCACAACTTGTACAAATCACAGTACAAATGAAACTACTGCAAGAAACAAAGTTGTTGTTTACATATGTGTTATTTCTGTAATTTTACCTTCAATTATAACTGTGTAGAGAAGTCACATTTAAATAAGAATTCTAAAATACAGTCCAAAACTGATCAGCCAGTGATTTGGAACAAGCCTTTACAAGCCCAGTTAGAAAAATATCACAAAATTTCAATAAAATCATTCTACATAAATACGTCTGGAAATTTTCTTGATACTCTTTTTACATTTTCAAAACATAAGCAAAGAAATTATGTCTGAAACGAGTGCATAAAGTATTATACTTATAGCGAAATTGTAATCAAGCTATGCGTTATGGCTTGGAAACCGAAAGTGAAGCGAGATCAGTATTTCAAGCTTCAACTAATATATGATACATGAAATTGGACTTATGTTGTAATATTATACAACCAATCATACGTAGCATGTAGTGATGATGGTTTTATGAAAGCAAAAAACGGATTTGAACTTCTGGAAATAAAATGTCCTTATTCCTGTCAAAACAAAATCATTGTAGATTTACAAAATAAGAAGTCAGCTGTAAATGATTTAGAATTCGATGAAAATAGTAACGTTAAAATCAAAAAATTCGACAAATATTACACACAAGACCACTTTTCAAAGCACATACTTCATATTACCGTTTGCCATTTCATTATTATATTATATATATGAAATATTTCATTCAGTTTGTTCTGAATAAGTTTTAATAGACTGCATTAGTGTAACGGTCATTTTGTGGCGCCAAATTCAAACTGAAACCCTAACTCGTCTCCGCCGATTTATGCGCCCATGTTATCCTTATGTGAATAAAAATATGCTGTCTTTAAGCTGCTGGAAAGTATTATAAAATGCAAATCCTAATTATTAAACCGTATAAATACTAATCTCTAATGTTTTATCTATCTTCTAATGTAATATACACACCCAAAAAACATAATATTATTTAAAAACTTCAATTTAAACAGTAGGTGCAAATTTCTGAAAACGTATGTCGTAGCTGTCTTAGTATTCAGTTGAACCTGCCACTTTAACTCGGCGTTTTTAATCTGCTGCACCAAGTAACGACATATGTTACTATTTGCGATACTACTTTCTTTAAAATGAATTTTTTCCTAATTTATTATTTTTTTTGTACTTAACATAAAAAATCTCTATGTTATAATTAAGAATTACCAAAATGCTTTAATATCGTGAATTGAAAATGTACTCCCATACGAAATGCACGCACTCAGATTTGAATCAGGGTTTCGCGGCAAATGTAAATCTTAACCTCACTATATAAAATCAAATATAAAAATATTTCATTGTTGAATAATTATATCAATTCCTTCCTTAGATGATGTAATAAAATTCATAATTAGTGCCATCTATGTGATTTTTTAAACTTCAAAATATTAATTTTTCTTATATACACAATAAACAAATTTTACAAAGACTGGTTTAAACGGTATAGTTAAACCTATAAAAATTATGTTTGTATTATACAAAAAAAATATTATATAATAATTAAATTTATAACAAAGTTATAGTAATTTTTAATACAAGAATACAATAATTTTAAATAAAATACTAATTTACCGATGAGTCAAAAGTGTTGATAGATAATTTATTCAAAAATTTGTTTTATTTATCAAGGTAATCTTAATTCATTTTCCAAAAAACCTTAAATTTTATTTAATTAATATATCGTTAAATATGAATATTTATGAAAGTAATTTGGCTTTGTAGGATTCCTTTTTAATTTTTGAACTACTTATATTCCAATGCTTTCATATCTCGGGTAAAATTTAATAACTTCTGATTTTAATTTAAATTTAAAATTAAGTTAACTGGGTAAACAATATTAAACAATGTCAATTGACAATGAAAAATTAAAAGAAAAAAGTATGACAGTAAACATAAATAATTACCACAAAGGCAATAATATAATAGTTATTTATGGTACAAGTCATGTGGGAAAAGTCTAGCTCACGAGGCCGTTAGGCCGAGTGTGGAATTTTTTCAAGTGACTTAGGTAATTAACACACGTGTGCCATACAACATTTTATCCAAAACATTTTAATCATATATATAATATACATATAAGATTTTTGACAGATGGAATTTCGAAATGACATTTCGGAACAAAATAGTGTAGAGAAGGTTTTATAACGTAGTTACTATGATACGAACCAAAAAACAATGAGCTAATATATTTAGCTCACTAGTATATACTTATGTCGTTATAATTACACGGTGTTGGATAAAAAAATTATAATGTTGACATCCTAAGTAATATTTTCGGAAATTTGTTATCTATGTATTAGAAAATATTTTTTTTATTTAGAGTTCAGCATATAAGTACCGATGTAAATACTCCAACTGCAAAAATAAAAGAAGTGTGAATGTCCGCAGCACACAGAATAAACATTTTTTAATTTTCCTCTTCACGATCAAACAAGCTGTGACGTGTGGGTAAAATTTTGTAAAATTAAAGCAGGTACAAATTTATCATATTCTTATCTTTGTGAAGATCATTTTGATATTAATTCTTTTTACAACATATCGAAACACCGTTTATTAAAAATGCATTCATTCTGGCTCCCAGACACTTTTAAACTCCGATACAAATGCAGATCTGTCATGTCTCAATGATCGGATAGAGTTTTCCAGAACCGAATTAGGATCTAGGTGTAACGTTATACGTCAAAATAATTTAAATCAAATTCCTTCTAATACCGCAGTTTCGGCATGTGATTCTAGAAATAAAAATAGAGTTTTGTGTGTTACAAATTTATCTGGAAAAGAAAGAATATTATATAAATTTTATAGGCAAGAGAAAATAAAAAATATAAAATTGAAGAACAAGCTTTCAAAAATGAATTATGCTAAAAAATATATGTCAAATAGTATCTAATCAATTAGTAGAAAATATTGTAAAACGGGTTAATAAAATTCCTTCCATGTTCATTAAATCACAGTTGAAAACATCTCTCCAAAACTTTTGCTGAGAGGACATCGCTCCAAAAATTTCGTCGAGAAAAAATCTCTTCCACAAATGACACCGAGAGAATATCTCTCCAAAACTTTTGCAGAAAGAATATCGCTTCGAGAAATTTCACCGAGAGAACATCTCTTCCACAAATTGTACCAAGAGAACATCTTTCATCATATATGTTTATTTTAAATGAATAAATAAATAATAAATACAATGATAACAAATATATATCTTTTATTTAAAATTAAAATATCCAGTAGTAATAAATAAACAAATGAAAATTGACAGCTGCATTTGACGTTTATGTGACATACAAAATTTAATGATCAAATAGGCTTAGAGTAACTCTTCTCCGAGAACATCAGATGGCAGCAGTTCCGTGTTGCTGCACACTTGATCCATTGGTTTACGCTTCTCGTTATGTTAATGTTTTGTGGATTCAACTTTTATTTACAACAGCTAGAAAACATGGAATCAAATTTGGTTGACATTGAAATGTCTGTACTCATCTGTTAACATTGTCAATGTCGTATGATTTTCAAAGGCTGTTTAGTTTTTACATATGTACATTGTTTTGAAAATGGAACCGGGGTAATTTGCCAAATGTACATTATTCCACGATAAATGATTTTTATCGAATGAATTCAAATCCTCAAAGTTTCCTACGTGACGTCACAAATCCCCTCTCCAAAATTTTATTATTGTTTTTCTCCGGAAATATCAATAATAGACCGATTTAACAAAATTCTTCTTCAAATTATTATAATTTGTTCCCCAAAATTATCCATTCAAAAGGTTTGTTCGTTAAATGCAATAGTCTAAAACGAAGTGAAAATTTTGAGTAAGATAATAGAAGAAAATGTAATCAAATTTTATAAAATTTTAATTTTGATTATATCAACCACAAAGCGTATTTTAATTAATCCTTTTTTTAACAAAAATTAACTTATAATTAAGGATTACAGACTAAAAATTTGATTATAGCAATGAAAAATTTGTCTGACGTATACCGTGTTTGTTATTAATTGAATGCACTTGATAAGGGCTTAGCTTGCAAAAATGATAAAATAATTCCATGTCGATCGGCTTTTGTTTTCAGCGAAAAGTTGTCAGAAGTATGTTGTGTTTGGTATCGTATGAAAGGAGTCGATAAGAGCTGGCTTGCAGAAATCACAAAATTTTCGATCGGCTTTTGATTTTTTTTGAAAAACTGTCAGAAGTATGCCGTGTTTGGTATCAAATAAAAGCACTCGAGTAGGGCAGCCATATTAAAATAACAAAAAATTGCCAGATCGATCGGCTTTTGTTTTTTTTTTGCAAAATTTGTCAGAAGTATGTCGTGTTTGGTATCATATAAAAGGTCTCGTCGAGAGCTGGTGTACAGAAATGAAATAAGACGTCAATTGTAAATACTTCATTGATGCCGGAGGCGTAGCTGAGCCTTCGCTAGTCCTATATACTAAACGATTACATTCACTGTATATATATCTATATATCTATCTATAGATTCATCACGAGCATCGAGTAACTTTTGTAATCGCCTGCAGCCTGAACCATGCAAGTGATTGTTATAATTTTTTTTTTAATATGTGGGGGCTAATGAGATCTGGTGCCTTTTGGGTGTCTTATATTTTTACTATTAGTAGTTTTCGTGTAAAAAATTAAAACTTTGCACAAATGCTGCCTTGAAACAATAGATCCCAGAGGCCATGTCTAACTTTAAGAAGAATTAAGCCGTCATCCGTCACTTTTGACAATCTGCCTATGAACTTTAAATGATTATACCTTTTAATAAAACATTGATATCAAAGATTTAAAGACAGTATCATGAATAATAGACTTGAGCAAATGTGTTACAACTAATTTAAGTTTAAAACATAACGTATTTAATTAATATAAATTTTGACGTTTCCAATGTCAAAAGTCAATGTTGCCAAAAGTGTGATGAAGTAACTAAATTAAAACCAAATATTCCTAAACTAACTTCACTGAAGACGGTGGCAGTTGTATTAGGATTGATAATATTAATTTATAAATTTAAAAATTAACTACTATTTTTTAATGCAAACAGTGTTGCCAAATTATAAAGTAACTAAATAAAAAACAAATATTCCTAAATAAAATAAATTGAATACTTTGCTGTGTTTGTTATCAAAAGAAAGGAAACCATAAGGGCCAGTTTTAAAATGACAAAAAAAAATGTGTCATGTCGATCTGCATTTGTTTTCCGTAAAAAGTTGTTAGAAGTAGGTCGTCCTTGGGTTTTAAGGAAACGACACAATACGGACTGGTGTGCACGAATGACAAAAATGTTCCATGTAGATTATAATTTGTTTTTTGCATAATGTTGTCAGAAAAATGTCGTGTTTGGGTATTTTTAAATTACAAAAGTCAATGTTGCCAAATGTTTAATAAAGTAACTAAACAAAGAACAAATATTCCCAAATGAAAGGTTACTGAAGACAGTGAATGTTATATTAGGCTAGGTCACGATGAGGGCTAGCGTGCAGAATGAACAAAAATGTTCTATATCGAACGGCTTTTGTTTTTTGGAAAACGTTGTGAGAAGTATGTGGTGTTTGGTATCAAATGAAAAGGTTCGATAAGGGCTGGCGTGTAGATTTAAGAAAAAAGGTCAATGTTGATCGGTTTTTTGTTTTTGCAAAAATTTCTCAAAGATATGTCGAGTTTGGTCTCCTATGAAAGGTCTCGTTGAGGGCTAGCGTGCAGAATTGACAAAAATGTTCCATGTCGATCGGCTTTTGTTTTATGCAAAAAGTTGTCAGAAGTATGTCGTGTTTGGTATCAAATGAAAGGTCTCGGAGAGGGCTAGCCTGCAGAATTGACAAAAATGTACTATGTCGATCGGTTTTTGTTTTTTGCAAAAAGTTGTCAGAAGTATATCGTGTTTGATATCAAATGAAAGGTCTCGGAGAGGACTAGCGTGCAGAATTGATAAAAATGTGCTATGTCGATCGCTATTTGTTTTTTGCAAAAAGTTGTCAGAAGTGTGTGGTGTTTGGTATCAAATGAAAAGTCTCGTTGAGGGCTAGCGTGCAGAATTGACAAAAATGTTCCATGTCGATCGGCTTTTGTTTTATGCAAAAAGTTGTCAGAAGTATGTCGTGTTTGGTATCAAATGAAAGGTCTCGGAGAGGGCTAGCCTGCAGAATTGACAAAAATGTACTATGTCGATCGGTTTTTGTTTTTTGCAAAAAGTTGTCAGAAGTATATCGTGTTTGATATCAAATGAAAGGTCTCGAAGAGGGCTAGCGTGCAGAATTGATAAAAATGTGCTATGTCGATCGGTATTTGTTTTTTGCAAAAAGTTGTCAGAAGTGTGTGGTGTTTGGTATCAAATGAAAAGTCTCGTTGAGGGCTAGCGTGCAGAATTGACAAAAATGTTCCATGTCGATCGGCTTTTGTTTTATGCAAAAAGTTGTCAGAAGTATGTCGTGTTTGGTATCAAATGAAAGGTCTCGAAGAGGGCTAGCGTGCAGAATTGACAAAAAATGTGCTATGTCGATCGGCTTTTGTTTTTGCAAAAGGTTGTCACAAGTATATAGTGTTTGGTATCAAATGAAAAGTCTGGGTGTGGGCTAGCGTGTAGATACGATAAAAATGTTTCATGTCGATCGACTTTTGTTTAATGCAGAAAGTTGTCAGAAGTATGTCGTGTATGGTATCAAATGAAAGGTCTCGGTAAGAGTTAAGGTACATAAATGACAAAAATGTTTCATGTCGACCGGCTTTTGTTTTTTGCAAAATATTATTAGAAGTATGTCGTGTTTGCAATCTAATGAAAGGTCTCGGTGAGGCCTGACGTGCAAATATGAAATAATTGTTTCATGTCGATCGGCATTTGTTTTTTGCACTGACAGCGGAGCTCTAGGAATTCGCTAGTCCTATATACTAAACGATTATATTCACTATATATATACAGGGTGTTCATTTTAAATGGGCCACCATTGCTATCTCGAGGACTGTAAGAGCTACGAGGTCGGTTAAATTAGCAAACAATTTCTATTTTACAACACTATTAACATGAGATAAACAAAATTTTTATTAAACCAGTGGTTCTCAAAATACGAGTCCCAACTTTTTTATTTTAAATGTGAACCTATATTTTTTATTTGCTTATTCAATAGAGAATTTTATTCTGAATTCAATGATATAATATTATCATACCCTAACATAACGATTTTTTTGAGAAAAATGCATCTGAAGTTTTATATTAATTTGATTAAAATATGACAATAATAAGAGTGCCATGACGGAAAAAACGGAATACAAGTCTTTTTTTAACCTGCAATTAGAGTGCCTTGACAGAAAGAAGTGAATAATAGTATATTCTTTCTGTCAAGGCATTCTAATTGCAGGTTAAAAAATGACTTGCATTCGGTTTTTCCCGTCATGGCACTCTTATTATTGTCATATTTTATTCAAATTAATATAAAAATTCAGATGCATTTTTCTCAAAAAAATTGTTATTTTAGGATATGATAATATTATATCATTGAATTCAGAATAAAATTCTCTATTGAATAAGCAAATAAAAAATATAGGTTCACATTTAAAATAAAAAAGTTGGGACTCGTATTTTGAGAACCACTGGTTTAATAAAAAATTTGTTTATCTCATGTTAATAGTGTTGTAAAATAGAAATTGTTTGCTAATTTAACCGACCTCGTAGCTCTTACAGTTCTCGAGAAAGCAATGGTGGCCCATTTAAAATGAACACCCTGTATATATATATATATATATATATATATATATATATATATATATATATATATATATATCTATAGATTCATCACGAGCATCGAGTAACTTTTGTAATCGCCTACAGCCTGAACTATGCAAGTGATTGTTATAATTTTTTTTTAATTTGTGGGAGCTAATGAGATCTGGTGCCTTTTGGGTGTCTCATATTTTTACTGTTAGTAGTTTTCGTGTGAAAATATAAAACTGTGCACAAATGCTGCCTTAAAACAATAGATCCCAGAGGCCATGTCTAACTTTAAGAAGAATCACGCCGTCATCCGTCACTTTTGACAATCTGCCTATGAACTTTAAATGATTATATCTTTTAATAGAACATTGATATCAAAGATTTAAAAACAATTTCATGAATAATAGACTTGAGCAAAGGTGTTACAACTAATTTAAGTTTAAAACATAACGTATTTAATTAATATAAATTTTGACGTTTCCAATGTCAAAAGTCAATGTTTCCAAATGTGTGATGAAGTAACTTTGACAAGTATAAGTACGAATATTGAAGTACAATAATTTTGAAAATGGACAAAGATATAATTAAATGAACTATGCATTCGTACTTTATAATATTGGGCAAAATATATATTATTATTGTAGAAATTGTATATGGTATAATTAAAATTTTCTGACATTTAACGTTTGATACAAATACTCAGAACATATGTTGGTTTGTACTTATTATTTATTATTTAAATAAATATAAAATAAAATATGTATGTATAAGAAATGTAGAGAAAGATATAAAAAGGAAAGAAATATACAAAAGATTGGAAATAAGTAGTACTAAAGAATATGAAAGACGAAATAGTACAATTTATTATTCCTGCAAAAGCAGAAACATTATTTTTCAGAAAATAATTCAATTAATTGATATTCTGTTCTTTATATACAAGAGATTTATTGGAATAATTCAAATAACGCGCATTTTTTGAGCAGGTGTTCTTATTTTGATTCATATGCATTTCACCCCTCTATTTTATTAAGTGAACGACAAGTTCGAAGAAATTAAATCATTTGTCAAAACATGTTATGTGTCAGACCTTCATAATTTACTTAAAAGTCTTGCCAGCACATTGTTGTTTATTGTATTTGCAAAATGACAAGTACACCTATAAATATAATCCGGGATATACATACTTTGCATACGTATTAGAAATAGTAAGTTGCAAATAAATTCCTATTATATTGAATAACAAGTTATTTATTATAGGTGTTTTTTAGTACTGTCTTGAGTACTATACTTCATTTTAAATTAGAGACGCGATAAAAAATTAACTAATGATAATAAAAAACTACATAATATCATTAGAAGATTTTGACTTAAAATCAACAATTAAGTGGGATAACTGATTATCGGAAATTTTCAATTCTGAGCTAAAATCGTTCACAATACTAGACAAACAATACGTGGTATTAATTTCCTGCAATCTGTTAACAAAACCTGTAAGTAGCAGAAGATATATTTTAACTCCGAATGAATGTATGTACATAACAGATTGTGTTGTCCTAAAACATCTTTATTATGAAAAAAATAATACAAGCTGGCGGGGATGTACTATTTTTATTTTTATTAAAAAATAATTACAATCAAACGAACGAAGTAGAATTTAAAATAAATTTAATAAAATACGTTTTATGATAAATATGTTTTTAATGCAGGATTGGTTTATCGACTGGTTGTTAATATGAAGAAAGTCTTTATTGGAGTTGCAATCATCTAATAAAATCCACTAATACACATATTAGTGGATTTTATTAAATTACAGTAACTGCAATAAAGACCTTCTTCTTATGTTTTTTTTTAATTTGTAATTTTTATTTTACAGCTATGAATGCGAAAAATAATAATAATAATGTAGGTACACTGAACAATAGTTGCAGTTTATTTTAACAAAAATACAATATGAATGATTATACACAAATTTTGAATGTATTTCATGTAAGTATACATTTTAGTGCAATTAATCTCTCCCAATACGTTATATTTTATTAACAGTTATTATGTTATTACGTTATTAGTATGAATCAGTGAAGAAGTTTATGTTGCAACCATTTGAAAACGGTTGCATTTGGAATATAAGCACTAATGCCAGAGTATCAGTTTTCACTCAAAAGTTCGCCCTTATCTTATGATCAATTAAAATGGAAGTTAAAGATTCGAACAACAAACCTTGCATCTGTGACACACGCTAAAAGTAAGTATTATAATTATTTCGTTATTGTATATAACACGTTCATTTCGTTTTAAAGGTAAATTCTCATTTAAATTAAAAGTATATTTGTATTATAACATTATGAATAAATTATTATTTAAAATTTATTATTTTTGAATTTTTAATAATTTAATTTTTGTATTTATCGGTATTGTACGCCGTCGGTATTAATAATTTCTCATTTACCGACATTTCAGAAATACTAATTTGAGATCAGGGACAGCATAGAAAACAAAATTTGTTTATCAAGAATATTGCTTCTTCACCTGTGTGCAGAGTAATTTCATTTATTGTGCTTTGTTACAATATATTTATATTGCGAATTAATATTCATTATCTTTGATCTGAGCTGCAGTAGTCACAATAAAATAAATCCTGTTTAGTGTGCCGTTAGATTCAAATCTAAGGTGAGAAATATTTTATATCTTTTACAACCCTCGAAAAATCAACTTGCAAGTTCGCAATTTACAAGTAGAAAAATGTCATTTGTAACCAAGCTAATAGAAATTTTAATTTGTGATTTCATTATTTTTTTTATATTATTTTATTTCTTATTAAATTCTTATGTTTTCTTGTTTACCCGGCGCCAGTAGTTTTTAACCTGTTTTTTCGTAAACCTACAAAAGATGTGTCTCCATTATTTTTATTTAGCTGAAGTATGCTCCAAAATATGCAAAATTATTTATTGCACTAATTAAAAAAATATTTAGGCGGGTATTTCATCGTCTCTGGCGGGCCGCGTGTTATAGCTAATTGCAAGTTGGACCAACCTACAATTTTTGAGAGTTGATCTTCTATTTAAGTATAAGTAATTTACTTTAAATTTATAATCATTACACTATTATAATATATATTTCACATTGTGTAATTGCAGCTTGATTATGACGAGAGCAGTTTCACGGCCTAAACATTGTACGTAGTTTACAGTATTTAGTAATTTAGCAATCTAATAATACAAATACCAATTTATTTCGTATTAATTTTTTATAATGCTATGCATATATTTTAAATATTAATTTTACTGTAGGTTTACATCTTGACTGCAGCAGAGTAAGAGAAAGAGTGCAAGATTCCATTATCCTAACAGAAAATAACCTGATCGACTTATAATCGAAGGCCTGACGTAATTATTGGTAATTATAAATATTGAAAAGAACAACGCACTCAAAAATTGTAAGTTTTGTATAATTTTTAAGCACATAACAAAATGCCAAGTAAAGATAGAATTAAACGTCTTAAGCGCAAGCAAAACAACGAGAAAAATGCGACAAAATATAATAAAAATTATAATACGGGAAATATAGAAGAAAAATTTATTAATAGTCAGGTTCAATCAGGTATATCTGTCATTTCAGTAGCGGACAATAATATCAATAATGTACATACAAGTAATCAAACGGGTAATGTAGGAATTAGGACAGTAAACTATCAGATTCAGTTAATAGACCAGGATATTAACATGTTGCTAAATCCTGCAGGGTACTTGGAAGACGTACACATAGACTTTTTCTTTTCTTTAGTCCGTTCTATGACTGAGTTCAACCCTCAGCCTACAGTATATGTAAATGCTCCGGACCGTATCATTCCAGTTCAACAAGGAATTAAACACTTATAAATTTTATTCGTACCAGGTGCATATATTGGTAGTATTGGTCATTGGTTCACCGCGTACTATGACGGTTCAGAGATTATTATTTATGACAGCATGAATTCTCAATGTTTAAATTCAAATGCCAGTTTATATTTAGAAAGACTGTTTCCTTTTAGACCTACAGTTAGATTTGTCCGGGTTCAACAGCAGACCAACACTTTTGATTGTGGGTTGTTTGCAATTGCGTTTTGTACGAATATCATATTTAACCGCAATCCGGAACAGGAAAATTATGATATCAATAAGCTTAGGTCACATATTTTAAATATGTTTCGAACACGTAATTTAATATTATTTCCGATAACACGACAGCAGAAATTAAGAGAAAATCATTTAAAGCGTAAAGAGAATGAAACAGCTGAAGAACGGTCCAAACGTCTAAAATTAAATACAGAAAATAAATTAAAAATTTTAGCTAATGAAACACTTGATCAACAAACAAATAGGTTAAATAAATTAAAATTTAATTTCAAAGAATACATTAAAAATGAAACACCTGAACAAAAAGCAAATCGCTTAAATAGATTAAAAGATAATTTTCAAAATATGATTCAAATAGAAACACATGAACAAAAAGAAGAACGTTTAAATAGGTTAAAAAATAATTTTAGAAATACAATTGAAACAGAGAAACCTGAACAGAGAGAAAATCGTTTAAATAAGTTAAAAAATAATTTTAAAACTTCAATAGAAACAGAAATACCCGAACAGAGAGAAAGTCGTTTAAATAGGTTAAAAAATAATTTTAAAACTTCAATAGAAACAGAAACACCCGAACAGAGAGAAAATCGTTTAAATCGGTTAAAAAATAATTTTAAAAATACAATTGAAACAGAAACACCGGAACAAAGAGAAAATCGATTAAATAAGTTAAAAACTAATTTTAAAAAATCTATAGAAATAGAAACCCCTGAACATAAAGAACGGCGTTTAAATATGTTAAAAGATAATTTTAAAAAAGTAGTTGAAACAGAAACACCGGAACAGAAAGAAGAGCGTTTGTTAAAAAATAATATAATAAATAAAAATAAAATAAAGGCACGCGAAAATAAAGTTAATGATAAAGTTAGATTAGCTAGCAAAGGTATAGGAATGCAAATTGAACCGCATTCGTTGGGTCCAATGTCT
Source organism: Stenolophus ochropezus (assembly GCA_035578165.1). Lineage (NCBI taxonomy): Eukaryota > Metazoa > Arthropoda > Insecta > Coleoptera > Carabidae > Stenolophus > Stenolophus ochropezus. The sequence continues at coordinate 28,273,985 of JAQOWZ010000017.1, forward strand.
GCACTGTGCACTTACTGTTCATCCAAAAACTTCGCGTATGAAAAGCCCTCGGACGGTAAATTCACACACTGCTGCCGTAAAGGCAAGTTAAACGCAGATCAATTAGGCGAGTTTCCGGAATACATAAAAAGTCTAATGATCAATAATAACACGGACAGTAGAAATTTTAAAGATAATATTAGACAGTACAATAGTGCGTTAGCTTTTGCTTCCTTTGGGGTTAAAATTTCAATGCCTCCGGACAGAGGACCATATTGTTTCCGAATACATGGTCAAATTTATCATGATTCAGCCAGTTCCTTATATCCAACTAATAATAATGTTAAAATATATGCGCAGTTATACATTATAAATTCTGCGGAAGCGTTAGAGAAAAGAATGAATGTAGAATACAATAAACAGTGTAAACCAAATATAATGGGGCAGTTAGATGATATTATTAGAGAAATTAATCCGTATTCTCAAGCGTACATGATGTTAAAAGAAGTAGAGCAAAGAGAAATAGCTAGGGCAAATATTAATAAGCAGTCAGTGCCGGAAATTAATTTGTGGATTGTTAGTGACAGACGAAAAGATAAACCTAGGTATAATGTACCAACATGTAATGAAGTGGCCGTAGTTTTGACATCAAATGACGGAGAGCCACCAATAGATACAGACATTTGTGTTCACCCAAGAGCAGGCGGTTCTGTTAGAATTAATCAATTCAGCGAAAACTGCGACCCCATGACATATCCCATACTTTTTCCTCGCGGTGAATGTGGCTGGAACATGAACCTAAAGCATGCCGACGGTATTAAAAAACAAAGCATGCTACAATTTTACATGAATAAATTAGCAGTTAGAGATACATTTAATCCGTGTTTAGAAGCCGGAAAGCTAACTCAGCAGTACATTGTAGATGCATACGTGAAAGTCGAGGCTGAAGGATTGACTTATATTAGATTAAATCAGCCTACCCTCAGAGTAGAGCTGTATAATGGGTTCATGGACCATGCAAAATAATTTAGCAGATAATGAGGGCGGTAAGGCTGGCACAATGGTTATTTTACCATCCACATTCCAAGGTGGCAGTCGTTTTATGTTAAAAATGTATCAGAACGCTATGTCAATTGTTAGAGAATTCGGCCGACCTGATTTGTTCATAACAGTAACGTGTAATCCAAAATGGCCAGAAATAGTTGAACAGTTACGCGAAGGTCAAAGTTCTGCAGATCGGCCAGATATAGTAGCGCGAGTTTTCAACGGAAAAATTAAAAGTATGATGAATGAAATTCTTCACGATGATATTTTTGGAAAAGTCGTAGCCTTTATTTTTGTAATAGAATTCCAAAAACGTGGATTACCACATATGCATTTGTTGTTGACATTAGATAGCGAAAGTAAAATCCGTAACAAAGATGAAATAGACGAAATTGTAAGCGCCGAAATTCCAGATGAAGACGATGAACCAGAGTTGTATCAATTAGTTCGAACGCACATGATCCACGGTCCCTGCGGTATATTAAATAAATATTCACCTTGCATGAATGAAAATAAATGCACAAAAAGATACCCTAAAGAATTTCGAAACGAAACACACGAAAATATTAACGGTTATCCTCTTTACAAAAGGCCAGATAATAATGCAAAGATATATATTCTCTGGAAAAACGGTTTAGTAAAATATACAGTAGATAACAGATGGATAGTACCTTACAATCCATATTTGCTAAAAAAGTATAAAGCTCATATTAATATCGAAATATGCTCTTCGGTTAAAAGTGTTAAATATATATGCGATTATCTGTGTAAGAGTCATGACTGCGCAAGTATTAAATTAGGTCAACCAGATAAAGATAAAGTAATTCAATGGGATGAAATCAACGGTTATTTAGATGCGAGGTATGTTTCTGCTCCAGAATGTTGTTGGAGGCTACTGGAATATCCCTTACACGATAAATCACATACAATATTTGAGTTAGGTGTTCATTTGAAATACCAACAGGCGGTATTTTTCGTTAATGGTCAAGAGAAAAAAGCAGTAGAACGGGCAGCGAAAAAAAATACAACTTTAACTGCGTGGTTTATTCTAAATAGCACAGATGTAAATGCTCGGCAGTATGTTTATATGCAAATTCCAAAATATTATGTATTTGTTAATAACGCTTGGAAGGCTAGGCAACGCGACTCAAAACCACCAATAGGCCGAATGATTTCCGTCAGTCCCAGAGATATAGAAAGGTTCCATCTACGTTTAATATTAGTACACGCGAAAGGGGCCACAAGTTTCGAGGACTTGCGTACCGTAGATGGTAAGTTGTATATTACTTACCAAGAAGCTGCCCGCGCATTAGGTCTTTTAGCAAATGATAAAGAATGCGAAAATTGTTTAGGTGAGGCAGTGATAAATAAATTTCCGAGACAATTAAGAGAATTATTTGCATATTTAATTTGTTTCCACACGTCCACCAATGCCGTAACTTTGTGGGAAAAATTTAAAGAGTATTTGATGGAGGATTATTTATTGCACAATTCCGAAAAAGTAGCGCAAAATAAATGTTTAAGAAAAATTCAAGAAATATTAGAAATACATAGATTCACATTAAGCGATTTCGGTTTACCGCTGCCAGATGACGTAGATGAAAATGAAAACGTTTTGATTGATACTGCAGCAGAGAAATTAGAGGGAGAACAAAATGTAGCGTTGTTTAATAATGATCAAAGAGAAATTTTAGATTTAATTTTAAATGCCCTATCAGATAGTAACAACAAAAATAGATATTTCTTTGTAGATGGTCCTGGTGGTACAGGAAAGACATTTTTATATAATACCCCATCAGTATTTTAAGAGGTCAAAATATTAAGGTAATAGCCGTGGCGTGGACAGGAATAGCGGCTACTTTATTAAAAGGTGGACAAACTGTACATTCGGTTTTTAAGTTACCAGTACCTGTAAATGACGGTTGCGTATGTAAAGTTAAAACGAATAGTAATTCAGGCAAACTAATAAAAGATGCAAGTGTAATCATCTGTGACGAAGTAACAATGATACCGAAACACGCGTTAAATGCAATAGATTTACTTTTAAAAGATTTAATGAACAATACGGTACCATTTGGTGGGAAAGTTATAGTATTAGGTGGTGATTTCAGACAATGTTTACCGGTTGTAAATTATACAAATCATCGTACCACAATAATAGAAACTTGTGTAATAACAAGTCACTTATGGCAACTCTTTCAAAAATTTTCTTTAAAACAAAACATGCGTGTAAATAGGAACGAAAAAGAATTTTCTGAGTATTTACTAAAAATCGGCAATGGTTTTTACTGAAGTTGTCAAAATTCCTGCACACTGTGTATCACAAACGTCATTAGCTAATGATATATTTGGAGATAATGAAATAGAGCCAAATGATATACACAAATTTACAGACCGCGCCATTTTAGCACCAACAAATGACGACACAATGGTAATAAACGAACAAGTATTAAATAAAATCGTAGGAGAATCAAAAATATATTACAGTGCTGATTTTTGTGAAGGCGATGATAAAAATAAAATTAGTTATCCAACCGAATTATTAAATGCGTTAACACCAACCGGAATGCCTCCTCATAAATTAACGTTAAAAGTGGGGGCAATAGTAATGTTACTAAGAAACATGAATCCAAAACGTGGGCTATGTAACGGTACAAGATTTATTATAAAAGATATGAAAACTAATTACCTTGATGTAGAAGTATTAACCGGGCAAAGTGCAGGTTCCCGACTCTATCTACCAAGATTTGATTTAATTACCGATACAAATTTACCATTCAGTTTAAAACGTCGCCAATTTCCAATTCGATTAGCATTTTCAATGACAATTAATAAATCACAAGGTCAAACGTTTAATTTTGTTGGAATTAATTTAGAAAATCCAGTTTTTACTCATGGCGAATTATATGTTGCAATGTCGAGAGTACGGTCATCTAAAAACTTAAAAATTAAATTACCGGAATCAAATATTAACGAAAATTCTAAAGAAGGAATAACGACGAATGTGGTATTTAAAGAAATTTTAAACTAAACAAGATATTAAAATCATAATGAAATAATTTCAATTAAATTTTAATCAGTATAAAAATTATATAAGATAACAATATTATATGAAGTACATATTTATAAACATTATTTCAAAATTTAAAAACATTATATAGAGACATAGGACAAACTAAACGGAAAATACATACACGATTCAAAGAACACATGTACCATTTGAAAAGCAAAAATATTTTTAATTCATCAATAGCTCTTCACAACCATAACACAGGCCATAATTTCAGTTTAGATGACGTAGAGTGTATCAAATCCAGCAATAGCAACAAATTAAATATGTCAGAAGCAATAGCAATGAAAAAACACAGTACACATTTAATAAACACAGACCTTTCCCTATTAGATAATCCTTTACTAAAGTTCATAGAACCGAATTGTAACTGCCATTAGGCAGCGGATTGGTTAATCCATTTGTACCGCTAGACATTAAGTATAAATATAAGCTGTTTTTAATTTTAAGGACATTGTACAACTGAAGATGGCTACAAGGTAGCCGAAATGTACATCTTGCTAATAAAAAGTTTGTGAAGAAAAGGCAAATTATTCATTTACTTTGTGAATTATATAGAGCACTTCATAAACAAATTTTCAAAAAATTTAAGTTAAAGTGCAAGTATTAAACCAATCTTTTCACATGATGAACATTATGCAGTATCGTAGCCAGGTTATTAAAAACCTTAAAGATAAAATTATCAAATTCAAATATTAAAAATAAAGATTTGAATTGTGAACAAATGGAGTATTTAGAAAAAATTTAAATTGAACAAGTAGATATCATGATAAAAAATTGTTATATTTACAATGTCATAGTCATTTCGTAACTTATTGTAAAATTAAGAGCAAAATATCAATAATATATAAATTTCATTATAATTAATTTTAAAACTATATAAAAAAAATATTTAATGTTTGAAGTCAAAGACATTGAAATAAAATTTACTAAAACTAAATAAATCTAGCAAATACATATAAAAATATATAAAAAATTGCAATCTATTTAACAATTAATGAATGAACGTAAAATTTAAAAACATTTAATATACAAAAGTATATAATAAATGATAACAGACAGGCAGGCCATTCTACCATTGTATCTCAAAACTCATGCAACAGAATACTAATTTGTACTTATGTTTTTGGCATTATACTACAAAACCGCCAAGTATGGTAAAAATTTCAAGTACCATTGGGGGTTTTAATGTGTTATGTTCCAAGCCATTGTGACTGTTGCATGAATTTGAGAAATAAGGTTTTGATATTCATTATTTATTTTTAATTACTTTGGTAGATGGAAAAACAATGGCTTGGACATAATGCATTAAAACCCAATACCAGTGGTATTTAAATTTTTGCTGTACTTTGATTTAGTATTATAGCCCGTGATTAAATAAATAAATATAAGAGAAATTAAATACATTAAAAAATAAACTTAATCAAAATTATTCGCCACATAATGGCTGGTTGGAATTAGGCATATGAAGCTGATTAAAACCATAAATTTTTAAATTTAAAATTTTTAGAATATCGGAAAAACATGTAGTATTATAAAAAGGATTATTGATGGTGTATATGAAATGTATAATAGAAATATAAGAAAGCAATAATGATAAATTTAAAATATAAAATTAAAGCATGTTGAAGCAATAATTATGATTTAAAAATGTGATTTAGAAATACTTAATAATATAAAAAGGAATAAGAAAGAATTTAAAATATAAATGAAAAACAAAATAATAAAAAATGTTATGATGGTAAAATTTGATTTGTTAAATAATATATGCAATATATTTAATAAATGTAATTGATATAAGTATTAAATATTATTCCAACATGAAAAGTGGTTCGTAAAATATTGTAAAATGTAATAGACAAGAACTTAACTGATAATACCATTGCTCCTTTTACAAATTTTACGGACCTTGCCAAAATGAAAATACAATAAAAAGAATTATAAAAGGCAATTATAAATAAAACTATTCTTTACATAAAAGTTAATAAAATAATATTGACAATGAAAAACATAAATAAAATAAAAAGTATAAAGCAATGGTTAAGTATTAGAAAAATTTTCTATAGCGTCTAAATCCTGGTATATTGTATGTTTTACCAATATTTTCAATAATATACATTAAAAATTTTATTTAATGATAAAAAGGTTCCTACATTTAAATGAAAACCTATATTATATACATTAAAATACATTTATAATAAAATTATATTTAAATGCATATTTTACCTTCTACTACTACTGAAAGATTGGTTAAGCAACATTTTTTTATTATAATACAACAGTCATTAGTTAGCATTAATATTTTTCATCGACAATAAAAAATGTAATAGCGCTTAAACAATACTGCTGTCAATAATTTTTAATTAATACCATCTAAAAATAAAGACGTTATACGAAAACTATCTAATACCAGGCTTAAGTTAAAACATGTTGCGTCTCTCTATAATATGTATTAGAAATGTGACGTTAAACAATAGTATATAATAAATCGCAACATGTGGGCAGGCCAGTCTACCATTGTACCTCAAAATTCATGCAATATACTACATACTACTACAAAACCGCAAAGTATGGTAAAAATTCCAACTACTGCTGGTGGGTTTTGAAGTGTTATGTAATTAAGTCATTGTCACTGTTGTATGATTTTGAGTCACAATATTTTTATTTTTAAAAAACTACAAAAGTACAAATATTAACTGCAATTTATTTGGTAAAGAGTACATGCAATTTATATTTTTTTGTTTTAAATTACATTTTTATGTACATAATGTGTACCATATTATCTATAATTCCTTGGTAGACTTGGCAAGGCAATGACTTGTTACATAATACTTTAAAACCCTATACCAGTGGTATTTGGGATTTTTGCTGTACTTTGCTTCAATATTATAATAGCCCGTGGTTAAAAAAATTAAAACAATAAATAAGAAAAAATAAGCTTCATAATAATTACTCGTCACAAACCGGCTGGTGGGTATGAAGCTAATGAAGCATATTACAACATTACAATAAAAAAAAAAACCACAAAGCGATCAAATAAAAGAAAAATAAGACAGTAATAAATCGCAACAGTATGAATGTTTGTGTGAATGTTTGTATGAAATCGAGTTGTCAGGTTATCAAAATTTGTTTTTTATTTTATATGAAAGATTCTACAATTTTAACAATAATAACTGCAGTTAGTAAACAAATCGTATTCTTTTAATGTTTTGTTGAGTTGAGTAAAATATTTCTATAAATTATCTAAACTGTAAATGAAATTTTTATTAATATTATTATACATTTATATTTTTAAATTATTTAACTTATTTGTATTAAAAATTATCTGGCAACTCAAATAATTTCTAATAAAAATTAAAATATAATGTCAGAAAACTTTTTCAAAATTATATATTTCTTTAAAAAAATGTAGAATGATTTGTTAAATTTTTGTAACTAATTAAAAGTTAAATTCATAGTATATAATAAAGATACACAAATATCAAAATAATTTCATTTGATTCACATCGATATAATATGGTATGTTATTATCAAGTTCTTGGAAATATAATTTTTGTATTTCATATTTTTAGATAATAATAACTGAAATCTACACTGCATTATGGCTTTAAACTATGTCGAATATAATAAATATGGGATACAAGTATACCAGTATTTGGACAATTACATATGTGAAATCGTAATACCGAAGTTCTTTCAACTGAGGCGAACATTTTTTTTTATAAAAAAAGTGTTTGAATGTTTACATATTTTATATAAATAAATAATGTTCCTTTTTAAAAACAGAAAACTGGATCGAAGGGATAAAATCTACAAGTTGAATTTTTCTTCGTTAAATATTTCATTCATTTCAATCACAAGAAAATGATTCAATTTTATTCGAAGCATATAGCATATTTTAATTCAAATGATAAATAAAATATAATATTTTATATGTTTATGTCAGACAATGAATCCACTGTAAAATGACGGTAACAATTAAAAGAAACTAATCTTCCTCAATTATATTAGTCTTTATTTGTAGAGGACAGGAGTTTCACCAGAATGTCTTTTTGAAATACTTGTCAACAATAATCTCAACTGAGAATTGATATTGAATATTTTGGAACCGAACTTTAAAACCCATTCCCTGACGATTTTCCTGCCATTGGAAAAACTTCAATATTATAGACAAAGTTTAATAAGAATGGTAAATACATTATATTAAAAAAAAACATCATTATTAATTATTTTTTATTTAACAGAATGTACAACCCTTTCATTACTGGTAGAATACTTCTTCGAATTATCAAATAATTTATTAAACATAGGTAATATTTATTTGTAACTAATTATTTATATTTACTAATTAAAATTTTTTCAGACAAAATATACGTAAAAGTTACTACATTAGCTGAAAGAACAATTTTTCAAATATTGCATTATAAATTCTACAAGAAAAGTTTGCAGTGTTCAAACAAAGTAAGTCAAATTCTTACTAATGCTCTTTGCGGCTGTTATATATTTTATTTTATTTGGTTATAGGTACTTAGCCCAATCCTTCTGCGACCAAACGCTCTTCCTTTATAGATGAAACAATTCCAATATATTCAAATAATGTAAGTCATTTTTTTACTACTGATATATCTCATTATTTCAAATTATTCTTTTTGTATAGTGCTCGTCTTTTGCTAACGTTTTTTGGACGGTTTTACGTTAGCATTTACAAGGAATCCTGGAGACTGATTCGTCCCGTCCAGAAGCTTCTTGCTGTATAACTTATTGTCATTATTATGTATTGTAATGTTTTAATAATTTATTACTTTCCTATTTTGTGTATCCAAGTTATAATTAAACATTTGTTTAAGACGTTGTTATTTTTGATTCTAGATTGCGAAATGTCACTTTTGCACTCGAGAATGCAAAAGCATTTCGCAATCAAGAATCAAACATTTTTTAGAAATCTAAATTCCAAAATTAGTTAAAATGCAAAAAGAAAATTTTGACGTTTATCAAATCAAATATTTTTGACAGCTGATAGATAGTTGACAGCAGAAATCAAACAACTGTATTAAATTATATCATTATTTAAATGAAATATTTCAATATTTCATTGTATAATACTATTAAAATGATAACAGAAAACAAGAAAGACACTAAAATGACAGATTTTATTAAATTGCGACCCTTTATTTCATCAAAAAAGTTGCATGTTGTAAAAGTCTTTTGCTTTTGTTACAATAACTATTTAACAATATTCAAATAAAACATTTGTAAAAAAATATGGTCAGTAATGCATATTCAAATTTTCCCGCCAAAGAATAATGGCGGTACATCAGCCAAAGTCGTTGAGTACCTCTAGCCAAAAAAATATTATTTTAATATTCTTCGTTTGTCAAATTGAATTTTTAAGTTTCAGTTATTTATTGAATTTGAATTGACTAAAAAGTACATAAAATGAATGAAATAATCATCTTCCTAAAACAAATTTGAACTATCATCTAACAAATATAAAAGTAAATCTACAAAAATTACTTTATTTATGCGACCGTTTTATTATAAATATTTCTCTGGTTTAAATTTCCTGTACGGTAGGTAACTATCTTCACGAGTAAGGTTGTGCGTGCGCTATGCACAATTCCAGTGAATATAAAATGGCTGGATTTCATCGCCACTATCATTTTGTGACAATTCATTTAAAATATAAACCCTCGGTCTGTATTACACATAGTTAAGTCAGGTTAGTTTAAAGGTAGATATACCCTCTGTCTATACATCAAGTTGAACGTATCAATAATATTAGCTTACGTTATTTGATTACCAGTGATATTAGTTTAGCCAAAACAAGACTAAAAAGGTCTTTGGTAGAGATTTGTCATTTCAAAAAGGCTTAATTTTTCATTAGTAAAAAATCGAAGTAGCGTTCACATAAAAAAAAATAATGGCAAGGGTAGAATTATTGGTATATGTCCAACACATAACTTCCCGCCTCTAATAATAAATTCTATGTTTTTCAGTACATTCAATTTGTAGTTTTAAAATTAGGTATTGCAGTTCACAATATATTTAATTCGTTTCATACCTAAAATTTCCTTCATAAAATTTGTATGACCAAAAAAACAATTATTTTTGGCGTTACTAAAACCGGAATCGAACTTATACTTGATGCATGCAAATATATTTCTTATATATTTCTTCCACCTGTTTTAATTTTACAGGAAAAATACTTTATATTTACTTATTTTATCTTTTAAACTTGCAGCAAATTTGACATCATATGTCAAATTTTATGAACTCATCTGTTTTATCGAAATTTCTCAGCCTAAACGATATGTAAAATTATTATAATTTATATATTTATTCTGTTTAGCTAGAAGTTACATATATAAACGTAATTATACAGATCGGTAGAAAATTAAAAAATCTTTATATTTATATGTTGACGATGTGTCATTATTTAAACGTAAAAAATTAATAGGGCACAAGAGCAGCACTGTCGACCTGTGCCCGAGACTCTCAGCTCATTTCACATCATTCTATGATTGTCTCAAGTTCACGCTATTCCAAGCGGAAGAGAAGAAGTGGCGGAAATTTAAATCGACGGCATTGGCGAGTTTTGTATTCATTCCAATCTGCCCCTGCGATCTCTATGTGTGGTTTATCCATTGCGCCCTTTTAGTGTTTCTCGTGTCTGTATTTGTTGTTGTTGATTTTGTTATAGTTGTTGAGTTCGTTATATTATTTATTGTTAAAATCGACAACAACAAATAACTAACACGGGAAACTGCAAGTAAATTCATATTTTCATTATAAAATAATGCAAAAGAACGTATAAAAATTGATTACTTTATCTGCAACTAACAGGCATATAAAAAATCTGATATTATTGGTAAATTTTCAGTTAGGTGAGTAGTTCATATATACCTTAACAGATGGCGCCACAGTAGCACTTAAATTTCAAAATAACTATTCAAATTGTATTTATTATACTTTTATAATAATATATATTAACATTTATAATAAAAAATATATTATTAATAACAATAACAATAATTGTAGATAAATACATATATAATTCAGCTTCATAAAGATATAAATGAACATAGCAACAGAAAAACATGAATATAATCATGTTTTTTGGCAATATAAAAATGTATCAGTTTATAAATTTCGGTATGTTATTTCACATTATTTATATTTATAAAATAGATAATTATTTTTAAAATAATACCTTTTTATTCATTCTTTAACTAACTTCATACTTATTGTGTCAAGTAATGACAGTTACGCTGTCAACCTTAATGTATTATATGAAAATACAAATTATGCTAAAATATAATAATAAATAATATACATTACAACAAATGTTTCTAGGTATAACACATAGTAGCACCCCCCGTAGAAGGGTGTGAAAAAAATTGCTCAATTTCCAAAGTTTGCAAATTCAACATATATTTTTATTTATTTGCTAAACGGTCTCGCGTACCGCTTTGAAATTGTTATAAATAAATAATATACATTACAACAAATGTTTCTAGGTATAACACATTTACATATTGTAAAATATTCTTTATTAAATTATAAAAGTATTTAAGATTAAGTATAACTGTTTTATTAAGAAGGTATGTCGGTAAATATTACAAATTCTTCTTCAAATTATAGTAATTTGTTCCCCATAATTATCCATTCAAAATGTTTGTTCGTTAAGTGCAATAGACTATAACGAAGTGAAATTTTCGGTTAAGATAATAGAAGAAAATTAGGCAAATTTTATAATATTTTAACTTTGATTATATCAAACACAAGGCGTATTTTAATTAGTCCTGTTTTCAACACAAATGAATTTGTAATTAAGGTTTACAGACTAAAAATTTGATTATAGCAATGAAAAATTTGTAGGAGGTGTACCGTGTTTGTTATTAACTGAAAGCACTTGACAAGGGTTTAGCTTGCAAACATGATAAAATAGTTCTTGTCAATCGGCTTTTGTTTTTAGCGAAAAGTTGTCAGAAGTATGCCGTCTTTGGTATCAAATGAAAGCACTCGAGTAGGGTAGCCATATTGCAATAACAAAAATTTGCCAGGTCGATCGGCTTTTGTTCTTTTGCAAAATTTGTCATAAGTATGTCGTGTTTGGTATCATATGAAAGGTCTCGTCGAGAGCTGGTGTACAGGAATGAAATTAGACTTCAACTGTAAATACTTCATTGATGCCGGAGGCCTAGTGAAGCTCAGCGTAGCTGAGCCTTCGCTAGTCACTATACTAAACGATTACATTCACTATATATATATATATATATATATATATATATATATATATATATATATATATATATATATCTATAGATTCATCACGAGCATCGAGTAACCTTTGTAAAGGCCTACAGCCTGAACCATGCAAGTGATTGTTATAATGTTTTTTGGATCTGGTGCCTTTTGGGTGTCTCATATTTTTACTGTTAGTAGTTTTCGTGTAAAAAATTAAAACTGTGCACAAATGCTGCCTTCAAACAATGGATCCCAGAGGCTATGTCTATATTTAAGAAGAATCACGCCGTTATCCGTCACTTTTGACAATTTGTCTATGAACTTTAAATGATTATATCTTTTAATAGAACATTGATATTAAAGATTTAAAAACAGTATCATGAATAATAGTCCTGAGCAAAGGTTTTACCAATATTTTAAGTTTATAACGTAACACATTTAATTATTTTAAATTTTGACGTTTCGAATTACATAAGTCAATGTTGCCAAATGTGTGATGAAGTAATTTTGACAAGTGTAAAGTATGAATATTGAAGTACAATAATTTTGAAAATGGACAAAGATATTATTAACTGAACTATTTATCCGTACTTTATAATATTGGGCAATATATGTATTATTATTGTAGAAATTGTATATGGTATAATTAAAATTTTCTGACATTTAACGTTTGTTATAATTGGTTATAACATAAATTTATACTAGAAATTTTGCAACTTAATACAAATACTCAGAACATAAGTTGGTTTGTACTTATTATTTATTATTTAAATAAATATAAAATGATATATGTATGTTTTAGAAATGTAGAGAAAGATATAAAAAGGAAAGAAATATACAAAAGATTGGAAATAAGCAGTACTAAAGAATATGAAAGACGAAAGAGTACAATTTATTATTCCTGCAAAAGCAGAAACATTATTTTTCAGAAAATAATTCAATTAATTGCATTCTGTTCTTTATATACAAGCATAGGCGTGCACAGAGTTTGGGTAATGGGGGTGCCCAGGTGTTATTTCTTCGTAAATACAACTTTACAATATATGTGGGATAAAAACGAACCAATAATGTTTTTATTGATATGAGATGGATAGTATTACGTTCAAATTATGGTCTTTAATTAATAGATTTGGATTATTTTTGTACCGCATTTAGTTACACTTAAAAATTTAGTATGTTTTTTCGCAAATAATTTCACTCAAAAAGCATTTATTTTTTTACCATTTTATTAATTGAGTGTTAAGTAAAAATATCAAGTTTTAACAACAAAATTTAAAAAATACTAATTCTAGTGTAAAAACAGATTGAAGTTTCTTCTCAAATCAACTTTTGAACCAAATATGAATGTATTATTCATAACTATTTTACAGTTTTGTTAGTTGTAATTTGGTAATGGGGATGCCCGGGCATCCCCAGGCACCCCCCTGTGCACTCCTATGTATACAAGAGAGTTATAGGAATAATTCAAATAATGCGCATTTTTTGAGCAGGTATTCTTATTTTGATTCATATGCGTTTCACCCCTCTATTTTATTAAGTGAACGACAAGTTCGAAGAAACTAAATCATTTGTCAAAACATGTTATGGGTCAGACCTTCATAATTTACTTAAAAGTCTTGCAGCACATTGTTGTTTATTGTATTAGCAAAATGACAAGTACACCTATAATTCTAAGCCGGAATATACTTTGCATACGTATAAGAAATAGTAAGTTACAAATAAATTCCTATTATATTGAATAACAAGTTATTTATTATAGGTGTTTTTTAGTACTGTCCTGAGTACTGTACTTCATTTTAAATTAGACAGGCAATAAAAAATTAAATAATGATAATAAAAAAGTACATAATATCATTAGAAGATTTTGACTTAAAATCAACAATTAAGTGGGATAACTGACTATCGGAAATTTTAAATTCTGAGCTAAAATCGTTCACAATACTAGACAAACAATACGTGGTGTTCGGATAGTAATAACAATACATCATAGATGTCAGCATAGCATAGTAGTAATGTTATAATAAGAAGAAGAACTACGACATGAACATGTATAGTAAGCAGTATCCATTATGTCTATGTTATGTTAACTGTACCTGATATCTGTAGACGTGTACCAAATAAATATTATACTTAAATTTACAAGTAACCTTATTTAAACATGGCGCAGTCGATGTAAAGGACTAAATTAGCCCACGAAATAGTAAATCAAGCATACAAAATTGTGAAGATTAAAATATAGTGACAAGAAAAGGAAATATAACCTAAGAAATTATGGCGGGACCGGTCAAGTTACCACCCAATTTCGACCTGCAAAGCCAGAATGCAGCCACCGAATGGAAGTTTTGGAAAACGGCTTTCGAAGATTATCTTGTAGCAACAGGACAGCATGAAGCAGCTGGCAAAGTAAAACTGTCAATTTTAAGAAATATTATTGGCACAGATTCAGCGAGAATAATGTCAACATTTACAATCCCGCAGGCAAGTGTAGACAATTACGATTTTGTGATAAATTTAATCGATACATATGTAAATCTTTGAATGAACGAATGTTTTGAAAGATATAATTTTTTAAAGAGAAACCAGAAAGAAGGCGAATCATTCGAGCATTTTGTGACCAATTGTAAGCAGCTAGTGAAGTCTTGCAACTATAATGTAGTTGACCCAAATGAGTCTGCCGAGAATAAGGCTTTGAGAGACAAAATTGTAATGGGAATACGTGATCCATCAACCAGAGAAGCCCTTCTGAGAATAGACAAACTGACGTTGGAAAAAGCAATACAATTCTGCAGAACCAGTGAGCAAAGCAAGAATCAAAATCTACAGTTCGAGCAACAGGTAGAGATACATGAAGTAGGAAGGAAGAAACATACGGTGAGTCATGATAATAATAACTCGAAGAAAAAGTACAATTCGCGAAATGAACACGAAACCAAAAATAGAAGAAACTACAAAAAAGAAGAAAAATTTGAATGTAAACGGTGTAAAAGAACTCATGGACCGCGCGAGTGCCCAGCTTACGGTAAGGCTTGCAATAAATGTGGGAAACTTAACCATTTCGCTATTTCTTGTAATGTTAAGAACGTGAAAAATGTAGAACACGATAATAGCTCAGAATCAAGTGATGTTTTTGTAGATTCAGTTAAAGTTAACGCAAATATTTGTAACAGTAGTAGCAACAAATGTGATCATAACAAAGGTATGTGGTCAGAAACTATTCAGATAGAACAGAAACAAATTAAAGTTAAATTAGACACTGCGGCAGATTGCAATGTTATCCCTACTAAAATTTTTAAGAATATTAATGTTCAGTTTAAGGTTAGGCAAACAGATTATGTACTAAAAGGATTTGAAGGTAGTGTAGCAAAACCCAGTGGGGTTGTAAATTTATATTGCAAATTTAAGAATAAAGAAATTTATGAGGATTTTGTAATTGTGGAGGGTGCAAATCAGGTTCTAATAGGAGGACAAACGTGTTTACGGCTAAATTTAGTAAAAAGAATAAATAACTCAAAGGTTGAAAAAAACAGCGATAAAGATAAGTTTATTAATGAAAACATAGAAATATTCACGGGTTCAGGTAAATTTCCGGAAAAATGTGAAATTACGACAAATGAAAATTTTGAAACTGTAAGTCATCCACCCAGTAAGATACCTTTGGCTATACGAGACGCATTAAAAAACGAACTAGATAGGTTAGTCAAAAGAAAAGCGATAGTTAAAGTTGAGAAAATAGATCCGCGTGCAAGTATAAATAGAATAGTAATTGTAGAAAAAGCTTCAGGCAAGCTAAGACTGTGTTTAGACCCGGTAGATTTAAACAAACAAATAGTGCGAAAACCAAGACTAAATAAAAAAAATTGAAGAAATATATACAGAATTAAGAAACAAAAAGTATTTTACTGTTTTTGATCTCTCTGAAGGCTATCACCAAGTACAAATTAATGAAAATTCATCTTGGAAATGTTGTTTCGGTACACCATTTGGAATATTTAGGTTTGTTGTGTTACCATACGGTTTATCCAATTCACAAGACTTAATTGAAGAGATAATTGAAAAGAATTTTGGTGACATTGAAAATGTACAAATATGTCACGACGATATGATTGCAGCAGGCGCAACAAAGCAGGAACATGATGATGCAGTAAATAAAATAGTTCAAAGAGCACTAGAAGTTAATGCAAAATTTGTAACAATGTATTCAATAAAAAATGAGATTCTACTTGATGGTAAACAAGAATTTATATTAAGGGATAACAAGAATTTATATGTTACAAAAGTAGGTAACCATAATTGACAAGAGACACAACAAATACAAAAAATACGAAAAACAAGAATTAAAACACAAGAATTATGAAAAATACAAACAATTTGAGAACACAAGAAGTTACATACTCTACTTGGAAGTTACAAATATTATTACAATATTACACTCACCAGCTGGTAACATAGTTACCAGCGTGACGACTCGACTACCAGGACTCTGTCACAACTCTAACTCTATCTCCAACTCTAGTTCATCTCCAACTCCAACTCCAACTCCAACTCCAACTGTCTTTTGTCTTAAAAATTTGCTTATTTAAAGTCGGACATACTCCCTCTAAGAGGCGGAATAAACTGACTTAGTTATGGAGAAAGTGACAACTAGAACTTTCCAAAATTGAAGGTTTTCTTCGAAAAGCCCAGTGTCAACTTTCTCATTTTGCTAAAAGTACACTAATCGGAATTTGAAAACTGTTACTTTCACAAATAATGTATTTTTAATAGCCAAATGGAAATTTTGGAACAACATTAAGTCAATTTATTCGCTCTTTTTAAAACTAATAAATAATATTTTAAAATTATTGACATCGGTAAAACATTTTGTTACATCCCTTTCCCCTTAACTTGAGCTATATTTTCAAAAATATAACATTTTTAAAAATATAACTCATTTGTTCCCAACTACTAGATTCCGATCTCTAGGTGCTCCCCACACTCGATGGCAGCGATCTCCTTGTACTTCGTAGCTCGGCAGACGTCGGTTCCATTTCCGTTGTCTTCATCAACTGTCGGCCATACTGCGGTCAGCATCTCTTCTGTGACCCAGACTTTTCGCGTCCTCGACAATGCAATTCTCGGAGAAGACAATCTCGACGCCTCTGATCTCTGAAGGCAGATTCTGCTCGCCATCGATGTATGAAGGTCCCCAGATCATCATCCTCTAGCATTTTGGCGGAATGTCGGACTGTAACAAAATGTCTAACCAGTATCAACGTTCAAAATACAATTGCTTAATTCTATATTTCTTGCATATTCTTTTATGAACAAAAAACTATTACTTTTTTATCAAAATACAATTGTTTACTACTACAATTCCTGAATGATTCTTTTATCAAAAAAAACAATTACTTTTATTTTCATTTGAATTATTTACTCTTATTTAACTTATAATTAATATTTTTATATCAATAACTAACAAGAAAAACTTTAACTATTTACTACCATACCATAACCATAACATCCGCAGGTCTTAGCTTGAAAGGAATTATTCAAAAAAAACTAATTAACTTCATTTCATCTCCCAGCCTACGACATACGTTGGCTATCACACGGGCAGGAGTGCCAATATCCTGGATACATTCAACGTTTATGATCTGATTACCCAAAGGATTACAAAACAAAACGAAATCTTTTCTATCTGTGCCGCTTTCGGCATTTATAAACATGGTAAACTAATCCCTTTGCCTTTACCAACTTAGTTTTATTTCCAAATTTTAATATCCTGTGATCATTTTGAAAATCTATTTTATTTAATTTAAATTTCATATTGGCTTCTATTTTCATATTAAAACAATTTTTTATCTGTTTACAGTTTCTTTTTTAAATATTATATTCTTTTTGACTAAAATTTGAATCTAATTTCACAAATGTTGTTTTAAATTTATCATCTGATTTAACAAACAATCTCTTACCTTTCTTATGTGTTTTTTGGTCTATAATCCTGTGTTTTCTATCCGAACCTTGGCCGTTCGTTTTCCATCTGGGCCGATGGTATGACCAGCCCCGTGCCCGAGTTTTTTGGCCTTTCCTTTGGCGGTCATTCTTCCTCCTGCTGAGTCGGTTGCTCATAATCCTCTTTGCCACTGAGTTACCAACATCGCCGACATCTCCATCAGGACAACCCACCGAGTGTTCTTCTTCGATCAAAACTAATGAGCATGTATCTGCTGAATCCACGTCGTGCGCCGCTGAATCACTCAAGTCTTTCACAACCTCTGTTTCAACGCACTCGGCGACTTCTTCTTGCTCAGGAGATGTGACAGTATGCTCTTCTTTAGCCGTTTCCCTGAATTCTGCGACTCTAGCGCCAGAATCATCTCTCTCAGGTGCCTTTTCTGAGCCATACTTCACCGCGTTCTCCTCTTCTAAACTTAAACAATACGCCGAGTCGTTTACTTGCTCTTCTTCTGTTGTCCTGGATGCCTCTGCCTCGACGTCGTTCTCTGGCTTCTCTTCGACGCTATGGATTGTACTCCTTGGTGGATCGAACTCTTCGTTTCTTTCCTCCGCGAAGTTCAGCTCCTCGTCGGTGTCAATCACTGTTTTTTGTTCGAACTCTCTTTCTTCTTTACACTTATTGTTCCGGTCCGGGTAAACACTTTCAAAACTATCACTTGTACACTCATTTTTATCACTAATTTTAATTTCGCCGACCTTATTAGTATATGTAACTTCTTTGTTCACTGGTAATTCTACTTGGGACGATACACGATAATTTACTTCATTTTCATTATAACTATTATTACAATTTTGACTACTTATTTGGGAAAAATTTTGATTATCTAAAGCCGGATTTGAACTTATTTCGGGTCTAAAACAATTTTCGATATCATACGGTCTAAATCTACGTTTTAACATTTGCTTAAACTTCTCCCAACTTTTTTTAATTTCTTTTTCATTTAACTCTAGATAAATTCTTGCTTTACCTTCGAACCAAGACAGCCCATAAGCACCATTTTATCGTCCGAAAATTTACTAAATTTCTGATAGGTTTCTAATTTTACAATGTATTCATCTACTGACTCATGTTCTTCACCACTAAAAACAGGTGGCTGTGATAAAACACGTACCATTTGGATGAAGTCCATTTTAACTAATTTTGAATTTACGACTAAAACAAAGATCAACAAGCGATTGCTACTTTATATGAGCGTGGCTTATATAATAAATTCTAAACGAGGAGGCTACCAGAATATTCGTATCCCACACCGCTGCCAACCAGATGTAACAATGTATTCAATAAAAAATGAGATTCTACTTGATGGTAAACAAGAATTTATATTAAGGGATAACAAGAATTTATATGTTACAAAAGTAGGTAACCATAATTGACAAGAGACACAACAAATACAAAAAATACGAAAAACAAGAATTAAAACACAAGAATTATGAAAAATACAAACAATTTGAGAACACAAGAAGTTACATACTCTACTTGGAAGTTACAAATATTATTACAATATTACACTCACCAGCTGGTAACATAGTTAGCAGCGTGACGACTCGACTACCAGGACTCTGTCACAACTCTAACTCTATCTCCAACTCTAGTTCATCTCCAACTCCAACTCCAACTGTCTTTTGTCTTAAAAATTTGCTTATTTAAAGGTCGGACATACCCCCTCTAAGAGGCGGAATAAACTGACTTAGTTATGGTGAAAGTGACAACTAGAACTTTCCAAAATTGAAGATTTTCTTCGAAAAGCCCAGTGTCAACTTTCTCATTTTGCTAAAAGTACACTAATCGGAATTTGAAAACTGTTACTTTCACAAATAATGCATTTTTAATAGCCAAATGGAAATTTTGGAACAACATTAAGTCAATTTATTCGCTCTTTTTAAAACTAATAAATAATATTTTAAAATTATTGACATCGGTAAAACATTTTGTTACAAATTTAACAAAGAAAAATTACAATATTGTCAAAATCAGGTTAAATTTTTAGGTCAAATTTTATCAGAGAAAGGGATGGAAATAGACCCTGATCGTGTTGAGGCTTTATGCAAATTAGATAGTCCAACGAATAAAGTAGAATTACAGAGAATAATAGGATCATTTAATTATATTAGACGGTATATACCAAATATAACAGATCATATACAACCCCTTTGTGAGTTGTTAAAATCAAATGTCGATGGTGGTTACCCAAGCACCAGAAAACTTTTAATAGTCTTAAATTAATTATTACTAAAGCACCAGTTTTAGCACCATTTGACCCATATCGAAAAACAATTATACAATGTGATGCGTCAAAGAACGGTCTTGGTAGTTGTATGTTCCAAGAGTATGACAACAAAATTTTGAAATTAGTAGCATGCGCTTCGAGAACCGTGAATGACCACGAAGTCAATTATAGTCAAACTGAAAAGGAACTATTAGCTATGTACACAAAAATTTCATACATTTATATATCGTGCAGACGTAGATGTTCAAACCGATCACAAACCAATAATATCGATTATGAAAAAACCCATTTGTAAGATCGGTTCAGTTAGACTTCAACGTCTAAGATTAAAATTGTTAAGATATTCATTAAATATTTATTATATACCCGGTAAATACATACATTTTGCAGACATGTTATCTAGAGCTAGTTTAAAAACTAAAAACTATGATTCAGATATGTTAGAAATGATTCATTCAGTCTCTAAATATTTACCCTTGAGCACCGAAAAAAGAAACCTTTTTAGAAAAGAGACAGCCACAGACCCTATATTATGTAAAGTTAGTGAGTATTACTATAAAGGATGGTCAAAAAGAAGTTTAATATCACCAAATATACAACCATTTTATAATTTAAGACCTAATATATTTGTAGAAAGCGGTATAATCTTCCTTGATGACAAAATTATAGTACCAGATAAATTGAAAGTACCCATGATGACTATTTTATACAAAAGCCACACAGGCATAAGTAAAACTATAAAAAACTTAGCAAACGATATAACTAAATTTGTTAAAACATGTAGAATTTGTGAGAAGTATATGCCTAATAGTTATAAAGAACCATTATTACCACACGAAGTGCCTAGGTTGAGATTTAATAAGATTGTGTTGATATTTTAAAATTTGCTGCAAAAAATTATTTGGTTGTAATAGATCATTTTTCGCATTGAATAGAAATCCATAGATTAGCAAATAAAACATCAGAAGCTGTCATAGATACGATGCGAAATATTTTTACAAAATTCGGATACCCCCAAATTATCATAGCAGACAATTTACCCTTTATATCAGTCAAATGTCAAAATTATTATCGAAGTAAAGGTATATCAATTCTAACATGTACTCCCAATCACCATCAAAGTAACGGGTTAGCCGAAAAAGCTGTAAGTATAGGGAAACAGATTTTACGCAAGAGCTTTGAAGAAAAAAGCGATTATCGCGATCTATTATTAGGTTACAATAACACTCCTATTATTAATTTAAATTCGTCACCTGCTCAAATTTTACAGAGTAGAGAGCTTAGAACTGATCTCCCTATACAACAAATAATTTAGAACCAAAAATACAAAAACATATCTATAATTATTTATGTAACGAGAAAAAACGAATAAAAGCCAAGTATGACGAAAGAAGTAGAAAAGATCCCATTAATTACAAAAAAGGTGATAAAATAGTAATCAAAAGTTCTATATATAAAGTGTGGGATAAAGCTGTAGTTATAGAAAAAGCTAACGAGCCTAGATCCTATTGGGTGAGGAAAGAGAAAAATAATAAAATAGTTAGACGCAATACTAACCAGATGAAACTATCATTTACTAAAAATATTTATGGTGAAAAAACCCTGGAACCAGATTTGCTACCTGATACAACAATAGAAACTAATGTAGAACATAGTAGTGATAGTGAATCAACTACAACAACAACAACGAATGGTAGTAGTGATAAAAGTGCAGCAAAAAAATCAAGATCTGGACGTAATATAATTCCACCCCAAAGACTTGATCTTTGAAAGGAAGGTGTTCGGATAGTAATAACAATATATCATAGATGTCAGCATAGCATAGTAGTAATGTTATAATAAGAAGAAGAACTACGACATGAACATGTATAGTAAGCAGTATCCATTATGTCTGTTATGTTAACTGTACCTGATATCTGTAGACGTGTACCAAATAAATATTATACTTAAATTTACAAGTAACCTTATTTAAACACGTGGTATTAATTTCCTGCAATCTGTTAACAAAACCTGTAAGTAGCAGAAGATATGTTTTAGCTCCGAATCAATGTATGTACATAACAGATTGTTTTGTCCTAAAACATCTTTATTATGAAAAAAATAATACAAGCTGGAGAGGATGTACTATTTTTATTTTTATTAAAAAATAATTACAATCAAACGAATGAAGTAGAATTTAAAATAAATTTAATAAAATACGTTTTATGATAAATATGTTTTTAATGCAGGATTGGTTCATCGACTGGTTGTTAATATGAAGAAAGTCTTTATTGGAGTTGCAATCATCTAATAAAATCCACTAATACACATATTAGTGGATTTTATTAAATTACAGTAACTGCAATAAAGACCTTCCTCTAATGTTTTTTTTTAATTTGTGTTTGAGATTTTAATTGTTGTCAGCTCCGTATATTGTCAAAGGTACATCACTTATTTGCCAATGTCAACGCCATATACGCTTCTCTGTATTTTTTGTAGTTTATTGTTAGTGGCGCTGTCGCTAGCGAATTTTGTTGGTTTTAAAACATAGTACAAGGACAAGTCTGTTCGGTTCCGGCCTTGTTTCGCCAAAGTTGTTTTGTATCGCTCCGCAACAATCCATTGTTGTACTGCTCCAGTAAAGTATTTACATTTGTTATATCTGTTATTTGTATAGTTTTGGTTGTGCTGTGTGTAAATAAATAAGTGTTTTTCGCGTGGTTGTGTGAAATTGAGATTTACAACCTCACCAATTGTTACCATCATCCATACTCGATATCCTGGGTATCCATCCCTGTTATCCCGCACATTTTTTGGTCCTTCGAGCCGGATACTATTCGGATTATCCGAGTTTTTTCCACCCTTAAAACCACGTGTAAAACCTGTCAAATCCTTGTTCATGTGCACAGCCTGTCAAGTCCTAATCCAGTGTCATCCACCCATCCTTGTTAATTCTAACCTCGCAAACCTGCGTGTAGAATCACGATAACTTCGAAGTCATCGCCAAACAGTTCCGTTTTCGCGTCCGTAACCTTCACCAGGTTCAACAATGGCTGAAGTCACCAGCAAGAGTTGACGGAACAGATCCGGAAGTTACCGCTGGCACTCCGTACGCAGCTATCGAAAGAAGAAATAACTCCGACAAGCAAGCTGATCGACAGCGCGCTCGCCAACCTACTGAGACATTGGGATGACTTCCTGACTAACCACCACTCTTTTAGAGCAGAAAAGGGCTCAGAAGCTACGGTGTACTTCGTTGAAGATCACTTCTCCGCCACAGAGCTCTTGTACTTGACGGGTGTCGCTATCCTGGAGGCCCTCCGTCCTTCGCCACCTCCGCCAGCTCCAGTTGTCGCTCCAGTTCAACCGCCAAAGGCTTCCCTTCCGCCTCTACCTAAGGTAAACCTGCCGGAGTTCTCCGGGTCATACTTGGAATGGGAGGCATTCCACGACGCCTTTCAGGGTCTCGTGATACACCGTGACGATGTTCCCGACGTCCAGAAGCTGCTCCTCCTCAAGGCAGCACTGAAAGGTGAAGCCGCACTCCTAGTGCGTACCATGGCCACCACGGCAGCGAACTTCCAGGGAGCCTGGGACGCCGTCTGCGCCAGGTACCGGAACAGTCGGGTTCTGGTAAGTGCTCACCTGTCGGCACTGTTCGACCTGCCCCTGGTATCGAAAGAGTCCGCACGCGACCTGCGGGCCCTGATCGACCGAGCACGGGAAGAGATAAGATCGCTCGAGCAGCTAGGGCGACCTGTAGACAAGTGGGACGACGTCATCGTGTTCTTACTCCTCCGTCGCCTGGACTCCGCATCCCGCCGAGCATGGGAGTTGCATCTCGCTTCCATAGATGCGACTCAAACGTTGGTGAACCCCGACAAGTTGGAACAGCCGACACTCAAGCAGCTCGAGGCCTTCTTCGAGATGCGTATCCGCGCATTAGAGATGTCGGCCCCGCTGAGCCCACCTGCCCGCTCCATAACGGCCTCCAACGCGAAGGCTGCGCCACTTCGCTCACACCAGGTCTCTGCAAGCGTCAAGAACACGAACTGCGTGTTCTGCGGAGACTCGCACTCCAACTTCTCCTGCTCATCGTTCCGGGAGAAGTCTCCACAAGAGCGCCTGTCCGAGGTCAAGCGACTTCGGCTCTGCTTCAACTGCCTGGGTTCCCACCAGCGTAACGCATGCAGATCCACGAAGACGTGCTCCAAGTGCAGCCAGACGCACAACACGCTGCTGCACGACGCTTTCCCATCCAGTTCTGTTACAGGTTCGGCCAGTCCTCCAGAAAGAGCTGCTGCTCTCCATACCTCCACGGTCTGTAGTCACTCCACGCACCAGGGCACATCCCGTGCCATGGTTCTCCTGACCACAGCGCTGGTCACCATCTGTTCGCCCAGCGGACAGCGCGTACAGACACGCGCGCCCCTCGACACCGGGTCCGAGGTGTCTTTCGTCTCTGAAAACATTGTGCAATGTCTTGGTCTAGCCAGGCGGCGCTCCCACGTCAAGGTCGTCGGCGTCGGGGCTTTGCACTCTGCTACGGCCTCCTCACAAGTGGAAGTCGTCTTCCGATCCAGAGCAGCACCTGGTGCCGAGCACCAGGTATCCGCCTACGTGCTTCCACGTCTGACGGCTTACGTTCCACAACGAAGAGTCCGTCCCTTAGATCCGCAGCTGCTGCTGCACCTGGAGCTGGCCGATCCATGCTATCACCGAGACCAGAAGGTTGGCCTACTGCTTGGAGCCGACGTTTTTGGCCCTCTACTCCGTCCAGGAGTGTATCCAGTCCCAGGCTCCAAGGTGGTAGCCATCAACACAGCTCTAGGTTGGGTCCTGTCCGGAGCCGTCGACGAGGACGGTGCATCTCCCGTGTCCTCTCTACATTGCCATGTAGAGGAGGACCTGGATCTCCGCCGGTTCTGGGAACTTGAAGAAATTCCCGCCGCTCCTTCCTCGCTCTCTCCAGAAGAGAGTGCCTGCGAAGAATTATCCACCTCCACCTACCAGAGAGACGCCAGTGGTCGCTTTGTGGTGCGCCTGCCACGTCGATCCAGAGTTCCCACAGGCGGCAATCGCGAGCAAGCAGTCCGTTCGCTTGTTTCCATAGAGCGACGTCTGGCACGAGATCCAGCTGTTCATGACAGCTACAGTGAAGAGAATCCTGCCGACGTCGCCTCCTGCGGTGCTACTCCGCAAATACTCTCCACCTCGAGCCTATGGTGGAACGGTCCTCCATGGCTTTCTGACGCGACTCAGAATTGGCCGACCGCAACACAAGAGCTACCCGATTCACCAGGTGAAGAAGCTGTCCAGAAAACCCGCTCCATGCCGGTCCAGGTCGAAGAAGAGTTCGCTCTGTTAGCGCGGTACTCCTCCCTGTCACGCACGCTCCGCGTAACAGCCCAGTGCATGCGATTCGCCCGCCGCTGCGACAAGAGAGGAAGAATTTCCAGACTTGCAGGTCTGGAAGATCGAGAGCAAGAGACATGCACCGGCTTCCTAACCACATTCGAACTAACTGCTGCGAGAGTCCGTCTGATCCGCAATGTCCAGAGAGAGAAGTTTGCCACTGAAATAGCGCAACTGAAAAGCGCTAGACCCATTCCAAGGACTTCGCCTCTCGTGAGTCTAAATCCATTTCTCAACGCTCACGGCATGCTATGCGTGGGCGGTAGACTCGAGAATTCCGGACTTCCCGATTCCGAAAGACACCCGCCTATCCTTCCAAGGTCATCTCCGCTAAGCCAGCTACATGTCCTGCATTGGCACGCATTAGCACTCCACGCTGGGTTAGCATTAACTCACTCACTCCTCCAGAAGCACGTCTGGATCCTCCAAGGGCGAGCCCTAACAAAGAAGCTGCTCCGAACTTGCATCCCTTGCAGGCGCCGTCGTCCGCTGATGGGCAAACAACTCATGGGAAATCTGTCAGCTTCCAGAGTGACTCCCAGCCGCCCTTTCCTGCGTTCAGGAGTAGATTACGCAGGACCCATCCAGTGCCGCCCGTCCCCAGGTCGTGGGCGACACTCCACCAAGGCCTACATCGCCCTCTTCGTCTGTCTTTCCACCAAAGCGCTTCACCTGGAGGTCGTGAGCGACTTGACGACCAAGGCCTTCCTGGCGGCCTTCCGTCGGTTCGTTGCACGCCGAGGAGTGTGCAGGGAGCTGCTTTCTGACAACGGCACGACGTTCGTCGGCGCCAGCGCAGAGCTGCGCTCCATGTTCCATCAGGCGTCGCTGTTCTACCACGAAGTAGCTTCTACCCTGTCCGATTCCGGCACACGTTGGAGCTTCATTCCACCGTCTGCACCGCACTTCGGCGGCCTGTGGGAGGCCGGAGTCAAATCAGTAAAGAGTCTCCTCCGCAAAACCATTGATGAGACGACCCTCACTTACGAGGAGCTATCTACAGTACTGGCTCAGGTAGAGGCCTGCCTGAATTCCCGTCCGCTGACGCCGTCCTCGTCGGACACTGCGGACCTGTCCGCGCTGACCCCAGCGCACTTCCTGGTTGGTTCATCATTGCTGACCGTTCCAGAACCAGGTTCCCATGACGAGCCCAGCGACCTGGCGACCCGCTGGCGGCTCGTTCAACGACTCACACAGCACTTCTGGAAGAAGTGGTCAACGCAGTACCTGCACCAGCTGCAACAACGTCCCCGCTGGCGCGGGGAAAGATCCAACTTCAGTGTGGGCCAGTTAGTGCTGGTTCACCACCCGCAGCTGCCTCCAGGTAGATGGGCACTGGGCCGAGTGACTGAGCTGCATCCAGGAGCAGACGGCCTCGTCAGGTTAGTCACCGTCAAGACTGCCACTTCAGAGCTTCGCCGACCTATCTCCCGGCTAAGCCCTCTGCCGATCGAGACGGACGTCATCCCCTCAGCCAAGCAGAGACTCGCCGCGCCGCCGTCGCCACCGCTGCGTCGTTCTACGGTGGGCAGTCCAGGTCATTCCCAGTCGGCCTGATGTCCACACGATCTTGCTTACTTAAGTTTCATTGTTCTTTCATGTTAATTGTTTAGTTTAGTCGCTTCTCGACTAGGTGGGCAGTATGTTTGAGATTTTAATTGTTGTCAGCTCCGTATATTGTCAAAGGTACATCACTTATTTGCCAATGTCAACGCCATATACGCTTCTCTGTATTTTTTGTAGTTTATTGTTAGTGGCGCCGTCGCTAGCGAATTTTGTTGGTTTTAAAACATAGTACAAGGACAAGTCTGTTCGGTTCCGGCCTTGTTTCGCCAAAGTTGTTTTGTATCGCTCCGCAACAATCCATTGTTGTACTGCTCCAGTAAAGTATTTACATTTGTTATATCTGTTATTTGTATAGTTTTGGTTGTGCTGTGTGTAAATAAATAAGTGTTTTTCGCGTGGTTGTGTGAAAGTGAGATTTACAACCTCACCAATTGTTACCATCATCCATACTCGATATCCTGGGTATCCATCCCTGTTATCCCGCACAATTTGTAATTTTCATTTTACAGGTATGAATGTGAAAAATAGTAATAATGTAGGTACACTGAACAATAGTTGCAGTTTATTTTAACAAAAATACAATATGAATGATTATACACAAATTTTGAATGTATTTCATGTAAGTATACATTTTAGTGCAATTAATCTCTACCAATACGTTGTATTTTATTAACAGTTATTATGTTATTACGTTATTAGTATGAATCAGTGAAGAAGTTTATGTTGCAACCATTTGAAAACGGTTGCATTTGGAATATAAGCACTAATGCCAGAGTATCAGTTTTCGCTCAAAAGTTCGCCCTTATCTTATGATCAATTAGAATGGAAGTTAAAGATTCGAACAACAAACCTTGCATCTGTGACACACGCTAAAAGTAAGTATTATAATTATTTCGTTATTGTATATAACACGTTCATTTCGTTTTAAAGGAAAATTCTCATTTAAATTAAACGTATATTTGTGTTATAACATTATGAATAAATTATTATTTAAAATTTATAATTTTTGAATTTTTAATAATTTAATTTTTGTATTTATCGGTATGTACGGTGTCGGTATTAATAATTTCACATTTACCGACATTTCGGAAATACTAATAGACGATACTCAATAAGAAATCGACTGTGGCGCCAACGTGTATTTGGAGAACTATTCGGACAAACATTACTATTCCTCCAAAACCACTGGCTAAATGTGTATAGCTTTATTATTGTTGTCCCACTTTAGTAATATTTGTAAATATTTATATTTGTATATATGTAAATATAAACTGTTGGTGAAACATATGCAAAAAAATTGTTCAAAAATATTGCAAAACGAAGATCATGCATCTCATCAACAATATTTAAATTATCATACGATATTTACATATTAAATACATATGGCCGGTTGCACTAAATTACTAAAATTTGAAGTTGACCTTAAATGGAGAATATCACATCGAAATAAAAAGTCAAATGAACTGTTCAATATTGCTGTCAAAGTTTCGTTTATCATTGTTTTGTTTGTTACTTAAAAATTAAGCCTTCCTGATGCAACTGGGCATTAGTGTTTTAAATGTAACTCTTTTTAATACGCCTTTTAATTTTTTTGATCTTGAAGAAATTGATCATTTAAAATATAAAAACAAGTATTACTTGTGAAGAAACGTGTATATCATGATATAGATAATAAAAAAAACAAATTTTATTATTAGTATGATAACGATGAAGAAACACTTTGCAAAAACTTTCAAATTTATCAGTTTAAAGTGTATCATGAATTATGGTGTCAAGAATAGTTTTTGTATTTGTTTGGAACTTCAAATATATGGAAGTTCAGTATTTTTTCCAGGTATTAGTTCCCATTATCTCAGTTAATATTGCATTTCTATTATAATTATTATCATTTGCAATTGGAAGCCATTTTCCCTTTTCTACACTTAGGTATATCGATATTGTCGGTATTCCTTGTTTCATATCAATAACTTTGCACTCTAAATAAAATATAAAACGTAAGCGGAAAAGTAAAAACAACTAAAAATCGTGTCGTGTTCTAATTTTGCTCTTGGTACATTATCTTCCGTTATTTTAAATTTATTTATATTAATTTTAAAGAGATTTCCACAAACTATCTACTTGATTACCCAGCTATTTCATATTTGTTTGTTCGAATAGTTATAGAACTTACCACAGCGTTGTCATCGCTGACGCCATAATGAATATCGTCTATTTGAGATCAGGGACACCATAGAAAACAAAATTTGTTTATCAAGAATATTGCTTCTTCACCTGTGTGTAGAGTAATTTCATTTATTGTGCTTTGTTACAATATATTTATATTGCGAATTAATATTCATTATCTTTGATCAGAGCTGCAGTAGTCACAATAAAATAAATCCCGTTTAGTGTGCCGCTAAATTCAAATCTAAGGTGAGAAATATTTTATATCTTTTACAACCCTCGAAAAATCAACTTGCAAGTTCGCAATTTACAATTAGAAAAATGTCATTTGTAACCAAGCTAATACAAATTTTAATTTGTGATTTCATTATTTTTTTTATATTATTTTATTTCTTATTAAATTCTATATTTTTCTTGTTTACCCGGCGCCAGTAGTTTTTAACCGGTTTTCCGTAAACCTACAAAAGATGTGTCTCCATTATTTTTATTTAGCTGAAGTATGCTTCAAAATATGCTAAATTATTTATTGCACAAATTAAAAAAATATTTAGGCGGGTATTTCATCGTCTCTGGTGGGCCGCGTGTTATAGCTAATTGCGAGTTAGTCAAACCTACAATTTTTGAGAGTTGATCTTCTATTAAAGTATAAGTAATTTACTTTAAATTTATAATCATTACACTATCTCTAATAGGCCGTGAAAGCGTGACGTCAAAATGGAGCGGGAATTACATATATATTTTTCGGTTTGAAATTTTGGTAATGGTGAACAAATTACATAACCGTTCAATTTAAATAACTTTCATCTGTTGTGTACTTATGTTTCGTTATGTATATGTCCGTATAATAGTATATTATTTAACAAGCATAATATGAGCCTATATTACACCAGGATGTAATTAAAAATACGAGCGGTAGCGAGTATTTTTAATCATCCGCCTGTAATGTACCCATATTATGCGAGTCAAATACTATACTTTATCTACAACTATCAGGCATATAAAAAATCTGATATTATTTGTTAAATATTCAGTTAGGTGTGAGTAGTTCATATATAGCTTAACAGATGGCGCCACAGTAGCACGTAAATGTCAAAATAACTTTTCAAATTGTATTTATTATACTTTTATAAGCATTTATATTGATATTTATAATAAAAAATATGTTATTAATAAATTAACAGTTTAATAAAATTTTATGTGTTAAATTATATGCCCTATTTATTACAGAAAAATGTAGCGTGTATCATGACATTTCATATTACACTTGTGTAATATGAGTAGTATATTATATGTAGTATTACACGTATAAAGTACCCATATTTCAATAGTTGTAGATAAAATCTATTTTACCTTAATATGCAAGAATGTATTTCTTTTTATTAACATATAGGGTAGATTTATTAGGTGGTTGATTCTTAGGCCTTAGTAACAGTACTTTTATCTCGTAAATTTTTTATTCTGAGAATTTTAAAATGTTGCAGACGTTTCTGTTACATCCAAAAAAAAATTAAAATTGCGAAAAGTTGACTATTTTATTGTTATATATAATTAGAAATCTATGAATGTATTTTTTGTGAAAAATCTTTAAAATATACAGGCTGTTCCATTTAAGCGTGCCACCATTGCTATCTCAAAAACTATAAGAAGATAAGAACTACCAGGTTGGTTAACTTAGCAAGGAACCACCATTTTACAAGTCTATTAACATAAGCCAAACAAATATTTTTTGAAACCAGTGGTTCTCAAGATATGGAGTGTTTTTTTTTGCCCATTATGTTGTTCTTGTAAAATGGTGGCTCTCGCCAATTTAAACAACCTCTTAGCTCTTATAGTTCTCGAGATAGCAATGATGGCACACTTAACTGGAACACCCTATATTTACCGAAAACAACATTTTTATTTAAATTTTATTTATTTACAAATAAAACACACAATGTAAACTATCCGCAAATTTCTTGTAGTCCAACCATGACACCATGTCTTAAATACATCCACTATTAAATTATAGACATATTTTTATATAAATATGCATTTAATTAATAATTAACGCGAAATATATCATTATCTTACAAACTACACATAAGAATACAACAGATGACAGTTGTTTAAATTGAGCGGTTATAGTTTGTTTACTACATGGACAATCTCAAATATATTATTATATTTCACGTTGTGTAACTGCCGCTCGATTATGACGAGAGCAGTTTCACGGCCTAGACATTGTACATAGTTTGCAGTGGTAGACGGATTTTTCTTGACTGGTCAATTGATGAAAGGAAAGAAAACGTGGTTTCATGCATCAGATGCATGAAACCACGTTTTTGTGAAAAATAAAATTATTAAATTACTATATATTTAATATCTGCATTTATAAAATAGTTATACATATGTTTGACTTGTGAGTTTATAAAACATCACGATTTGATTTTTAACTGTACTGTTACAATTATAGACAAATGTATTTACAAAACATTATTAATGTATAAAATGACTTTCACTCCCTGAGGAAGACCCATGTGGGGTCGAAACCGGTAGGAGAGGAAATAAAATTTTATCCCATTGACTGAATTCCAGTAGTTTTCTTTCCTTTCATAGTTTGCAGTATTTAGTAATTTAGCAATCTAATAATACAAATACACATTTATTTCGTATTAATTTTTTATAATGCTATGCATATAGTTTAAATATTAATTTTACTGTAGGTTTACAACTTGACTGCAGCAGAGTAAGAGAAAGAGTGCAAGATTCCATTATCCTAACAGAAAAGAACCTGATCGACTTATAATCGAAGGCCTGACGTAATTATTGGTAATTATAAATATTGAAAAGAACAACGCACTCAAAAATTGTAAGTTTTGTATAATTTGTAAGTAAATAACAAAATGCCAAGTAAAGATAGAATTAACCGTCTTAAGCGCAAGCAAAACAACGAGAAAAATGCGGCAAAAAATAATAAAAATGATAATACGGGAAATATAGAAGAAAACTTTAATAATAGTCAGGTTCAATTAGGTTGTCGGAGTATATCTGTCATTTCAGTAGTGGACAATAATATCAATAATGTAGATACAAGTAATCAAACGGGTAATGTAGGAATTAGGACAGTAAACTATCAGATTCAGTTAATAGACCAGGATATTAACACGTTGCTAAATTCTGCAGGGTACTTAGAAGACGTACACATATACTTTTTCTTTTCTTTAGTCCGTTCTATGACTGAGTTCAACCCTCAGCCTACAGTATATGTAAATGCTCCGGACCGTATCATTCCAGTTCAACAAGGAACTAAACACTTACAAATTTTATTCGTACCAGGTGCAAATACTGGTAGTATTGGTCATTGGCTCACCGCGTACTATGACGGTTCAGAGATAATTATTTATGACAGCATGAATTCTCAATGTTTAAATTCAAATGCCAATTTATATTTAGAAAGACTGTTTCCTTATAGACCAACAGTTAGATTTGTCCGGGTTCAGCAGCAGACCAACACTTTTGATTGTGGGTTGTTTGCAATTGCGTTTTGTACGAGTATCATATTTAACCGCAATCCGGAACAGGAAAATTATGATATCAATAAGCTTAGGTCACATACTTTAAATATGTTTCGAACACGTAATTTAATATTATTTCCGTTATTACGACAGCAGAAATTAAGAGAAAATCATTTAAAGCGTAAAGAGAATGAAACAGCTGAAGAACGGTCCAAACGTCTAAAATTAAATACAGAAAATAAATTAAAAATTTAAGTTAATGACTCACTTGATCAACAAACAAATAGGTTAAATAAATTAAAATTTAATTTCAAAGAATACATTAAAAATGAAACACCTGAACAAAAAAACAAATCGCTTAAATAGATTAAAAGATAACTTTCAAAATATGATTCAAATAGAAACACATGAACAAAAAGAAAAACGTTTAAATCGGTTAAAAAATAATTTAAAAACTTCAATAGAAACAGAAACTCCCGAACAGAGAGAAAATCGTTTAAATAGTTTAAAAAATAATTTTAAAAATACAATTGAAACAGAAACACCGGAGCAAAGAGAAAATCGTTTAAATAAGTTAAAAACTAATTTTAAAAAATCTATAGAAACAGAAACACCGGAACAGAAAGAAGAGCGTTTGTTAAAAAATAATATAATAAATAAAAATAAAATAAAGGCACGCAAAAATTAAGTTAATGATAAAGTTAGATTAGCTTGCAAAGGTATAGGAATGCAAATTGAACCGCATTCGTTGGGTCCAATGTCTGCACTGTGCACTTACTGTTCATCCAAAAACTTCGCGTATGAAAAGCCCTCGGACGGCAAATTCACACACTGTTGCCGTAAAGGCAAGTTAAACGCAGATCAATTAGGCGAGTTTCCGGAATACATAAAAAGTCTAATGATTAATAATAACGCGGACAGTAGAAATTTTAAAGATAATATTAGACAGTACAATAGTGCGTTAGCTTTTGCTTCCTTTGGGGTTAAAATTTCAATGCCTCCGGACAGAGGACCATATTGTTTCCGAATACATGGTCAAATTTATCATGATTCAGCCAGTTCCTTATATCCAACTAATAATAATGTTGAAATATATGCGCAGTTATACATTATAAATTCTGCGGAAGCGTTAGAGAAAAGAATGAATGTAGAATACAATAAACAGTGTAAACCAAATATAATGGGGCAGTTAGATGATATTATTAGAGAAATTAATCCGTATTCTCAAGCGTACATGATGTTAAAAGAAGTAGAGCAAAGAGAAATAGCTAGGGCAAATATTAATAATCAGTCAGTGCCAGAAATTAATTTGTGGATAGTTAGTGACAGACGAAAAGATAAGCGTAGGTATAATGTACCAACATGTAATGAAGTGGTCGTAGTTTTTACATCAAATGACGGAGAGCCACCAATAGATAGAGACATTTGTGTTCACCCAAGAGCAGGCGGTTCTGTTAGAATTAATCAATTCAGCAAAAACTGCGACCCCATGACATATCCCATACTTTTTCCTCGCGGTGAATGTGGCTGGAACCTGAACCTAAAGCATGCCGACAGTATTAAAAAACAAAGCATGCTACAATTTTACATGAATAGATTAGCAGTTAGAGATACATTTAATCCGTGTTTAGAAGCCAGAAAGCTAACTCAGCAGTACATTGTAGATGCATACGTGAAAGTCGAGGCTGAAAGATTGACTTATATTAGGGCCGTATTTATTTGGAATATTCTAAAACAACCCTAAACTGATCCTAAACTTACCCAGGTTGGTACCAAGTAAGCAAGCAAATTTTGACAGTTGTGAAAATTTTTAGCGGCAATTTTAAATAAGTTACCTATTTAGTTATTATTTTATTTAGTCAGTGGTTGGTATACCGCGAGGGATGCTGTCTATCTGTATTAGTAAATATGTATCTTTTATATGTATTCTGTGTTTAAAAGTCTACTGAACAACAGCCATGATAGAGGATATACAGGTATCGATATTTTGTTGAAATACTTTTGTCAGGATTTATACATATTTATTATTGTAGAATTTTCAAATTTATGAAATGCTAGCACCTGTAAGCAGCAGTAGTAGCAGCAGTGACGATGAAGAATTTTATTATCTTCAAATGACTTCATCAGAAGATTCTGGTGAAGAACTCAAGAAAAAAAGAAGAAAGAAAAATAGAATTCAAAATTTCTCTGCTGTTATACTATCTTATAATGACTTAGACTTTAGAAGTCATTTTAGACTTCGGAAACAAAGTCTTGAAATATTAATTAGTAAGTGTAATTTAAATGATTTTTTCTTGATTACCTTAACATCATAATTTTTGCAGATATGTTCAGTAATAGTAATGTAATCCTCCCAAAAACTCATGGAGGACGTGAACAAATTTCATCTGAGAATAATATTTTAATTACAATTTGGTACCTGGCAAATAAAGAGCCTTTAAGAACAATTGCGGATAGATTTAACGTTTGTGAAACAACCGTATTTAATGTAATATTAAGAGTAACGGAATGGCTTTGTACTTTAAAGCATATTTATATAAAGTGGCCAAAAGATAATGAAGTGAAAAGAATTATAAAAAAATTTAAACAAAAAAGAGGTATTGATGGTATTTTAGGGGCTATAGATGGGTCCCATATACCTATTATTAAACCCAAGGAGAATAGCGAGGATTTTATTAATAGAAAAGGTTTTCATTCTGTTTTGTTACAATGTGTAGTTGATGACAAAAAGAGACTAATTGATGTGTCTTGTGGTTATCCTGGATCTATGCATGATGCCAGAATGCTTAAAAGGTCAAATTTATTTAAAAGTGTCGAAATACTTAATAAAAAAAATGAAATGTTTCCAAACAACTCTTTTCTGCTAGGAGATTCTGCGTACCCGTCTTTGAGTTGGCTAGTACCACCCTTTAAAGATAATGGAAGGCTTACAGCTGAACAAACTGAATTTAATTATCGGCATTCTGCTACAAGGATGGTGGTAGAAATGTTTTATGGCATTCTCAAGGCACGATTTCGAAGGTTGAAATATGTGGAAATTTTGTCTATTTCTAAAATAACTAAAATTATATTGTCATGCTGTATTTTAAACAATTTTTTAATTGATAATGAAGATATCAATGAATATGAAAATGATGCACTTCAGGAGGATATAGTGGACATTATCGAACCTGAAGAAGATGATGCAGCAGACACTAATAATAGAAGAGAACAATTATTTCGTCTTATGTATAAAAAATAACTATTTATTAACTTGTAATTTAAACATAAATAACTTATTTATTTTGTTTTGCTTGAATTAGCCCTTTCAATAAATTTAATTTTTCTTTTTTTATCTCAAGTCTTTCTTCATGTCTTTTATTTTTACTTTCTTTTTTCCCTGCAAGATACTGTTTCCATTCTTCGAACTGTTTCAACTTTCGTTCTTCTTTTTTAGCAAGATATTTTTTGTAAGGGCTTATTGGTAGTTCCATTGTTTTTCTATATTTTCTGGGAGTTTTCTTGACAGGGCTTATATCACTGTCTTGCGACGTTTCAGCAGAAGTAGAAGTACATGGCTTTGGTTCCGTATTAACCGAAGTATTATCTAATTTATTTTTGTTTTTCATTTCTTCTGATCCTGGTTCTTTTGTACATATTATTAAACTTTCTATCACGTCTTTACATTCTACAGTTTTCTGTTGTCCGAATATTTCGTCCATCGGATCAAAAAATTTAAATTTGATTGCTCATCTTCCTGTTAATTTCGTATTATCAACTACTGTCTTATATGATTTAATAAGGTTTTTTATTTTGTTTCGTGCCTGTTGCTCAGTACTATTAATATCATTAAGTTGTAATTCCATGACTATATTATTCCATGCAATTCTACTTTTGATTACATGGTTCAAATCATCTTTCTACTTCTGAAATACATTAAGTAAACACATGACTTCATTGTCTGACGATTTTTTAATAATTAATTTCTCATTGTCTTCATTTTTGGTCAAGTTTATTGGAATATAAGGCGTACCGCAACTATGATTCTCGGCATCATCATATGTAAGAAATACACTACAATTAGTTCAAAAGTACTGATCCATACCTGCATTTAATTTACAACATTAATATTGACACAAATAAAAATATTTGAGTAATTTACCTATTTGAAGTTTCAATAACGCGAGATAAACAATAACAAGTTTCATCTTAACCTAATACCAATGACAGTTATAGAAAAAGACAGCAGTATGTAAACAAAGATAGAAAATAGGTTCCACTCACCAACCCAGCAAAATAGCTGGGTGAGTTGGATCAGTTTAGGGTCAGTTCTGGGTTACTTCAAACGAACCATTTAAACAAAATTAACCTACCAGGTTACTTAAAAAGTCCCAAATAAATACGGCCTAGATTAAATCAGCCTACCCTCAGAGTAGAGCTGTATAATGGGTTAATGGACCATGTAAATAATTTAGCAGATAATGAGGGCGGTAAGGCGGGCACAGTGGTTATTTTACCATCCACATTCCAAGGTGGCAGTCGTTTTATGTTAAAAATGTGTCAGAACGCTATGTCAATTGTTAGAGAATTCGGCCGACCTGATTTGTTCGTAACAGTAACGTGTAATCCAAAATGGCCAGAAATAATTGAACAGTTACGCGAAGGTCAAAGTTCTGCAGATCGGCCAGATATAGTAGCGCGAGTTTTCAACGGAAAAATTAAAAGTATGTTGAATGAAATTCTTCACGATGATATTTTTGGGAAAGTCGTAGCCTTTATTTTTGTAATAGAATTCCAAAAACGTGGGTTACCACATATGCATTTGTTGTTGACATTAGATAGCGATAGTAAAATCCGTAACAAAGATGAAATAGACGAAATTGTAAGCGCCGAAATTCCAGATGAAGACGATGAACCAGAGTTGTATCAATTAGTTCGAACGCACATGATCCACGGTCCCTGCGGTACATTAAATAAATAAGTAGTATGAATTGGCCGGTTCTAGGACAGCACGTTCGGCTTTTTACAGGTTCGCGCATACTTTCTCCATAAGAAAAGTATGCGCAGAACGGTTCCCCCACCACTTTAAGCATGTTTTCTGAGAAGCGTTCTGATTGGTTGTTCTGCTCCGCGCCGATCTTGAAATTTGACGCATTGAATGTGAAAGTATTAGTGTTATTTTTGACGTGCTACTTTTAAGTTGTTGTTGGCGAGCGTTCTTGCAGTAAAAAAGTAAGTGTAGTAATATTAATCATCTAATGATTTTAACAAGTTGTTTTTTAGATGGCCTTACCACGTAAACGCACTTCAGATTTGTCTATTGATACTAGTGACCAAGAGGATAACAATAAAGTTGCGGAATTATATTTGGAATCACCTTTTACGGAAGAATTTTTGTCAAATATAAACAATGCGGAGTTTTTTGCAACACTTTACAAAGAAGATATCCTTCTATTGTGCACAAATTATAGTCTTAATAAATCAAAAACAAGATGGGTTTCTGTAGGTTTAAGTGTACTTAGAGATTTCATACCTGTTTTGAAATTTACCTCAAGCAAACCGGGTAATGTTGGTATTCAGTTTACACTCGCTGAATTGAATCAATTAATTACTCACAAACAATTAATTCTTGATTATTTTGATTCCGGAAGTGAATGTATACAAGATTATATTTCGGACAATCATTGGATGGTTTTGAATAATATTAATAAAAGGAAATTTCTAACATTAACTTGGCATATTCCAGGCTGTGACATTGTATTAGATTCGCAATCGGTTAAAATTCTTTTCAGTTTACTGAGTACCATTATTATTTTTCGCCTAAAACTTTTGGAAAGTTGTAATTTTAAAAATTATTACAATAAAATTGTAACACTTGCTAAGGATTATCTGCAGGTAAATCCCAATGAAACTGATTTCAAAAGTGTAGAAACCGTGTTGGATAATGATTTGCAATTGAATGTATTAGCTATTAAGGAATTATTGTATTTGCATCAAGGAAAAAAGTTGTTCAAGGATATCGTAAATAAAAAGACAGAATAAAGTTTAAACATGGTTTTATTTTGTTTACACATTACACAATTTTTTATCATAAAGATAACATGTCTGTACTGTTTTTCAAAAGAAATCTTTTATCATCGTTTACTGATAAACATAACTTGTTTTGCTTTTGGGTATACATGTTTTATTTACTTGAAAATGTTTTGATTTGCGTAGGTTATTTGATTTGTGAACAATGTCTTTTTATAATCATCATGAGTCAGTTTGTTTTTCACTATATGCCCCTTAATACGTTTTGCTTTTTGATTAGTATTTTGATTACCACTAGGGAATGATTAAATAATAAAAAAAACATCTTACATATTTATATATTTGCGAAAACTAACAAATATCTTAAAAACAACAATAACAACGTTCAATATCTGCACACAAAACAAAATTACAATTGTTTATATATGTTTTTACTTTATTTATTCTATTTTTGAAAATAGAGTACGCTTTATCGAAGTAAAATCTGTGGAGATACATGCGGACCTAGGACACGTGCTCTGGTTGACATTTGCCATATCAATGCGTTTATCCGAATGTTTAGAAATCATCATAGCATTCATTATAAGAAATAATTTTAAATATTGTTAAACTATAATATAACGGAGAAAAGATTTGTTAGCACACTACCCGCTTTTTTTGCAGACATATTTAATTTATGCACCCTATAAATCAGGTAATTAAAATTTGCTATCTCTTTCTGAACTATGAAATATTGATTGGAGTAGGGGGTTTATTTATAAAGATTATTTAGTAAAAGTACAAAAAATATCAAAATTAATTGACAATAAGCAGTTCATATTTAAAACAGTTACTTGATGTCATATTTGTCAGAAAAACTTTAAATGAAACAGACAAAGTTGCAGATCATGATCATTTGACCTCAAAATTTGTAGGTGTATGTAATTTAAATTTTAAAAATCCGAAAATAATTCCAGTTTTCTTTCATAATTTATCAAACTTTTATAAAGGAGTTGGGGTGTGATGAATTAATATTTTTATAAAAAAATATATGTGTACGATAATTCGATGGGTATTCAAAATAAAATATACATGAAATAAAGATTTGTGGATTCATTTATTTTTATGCCAAGGCTTTAGAAAAAATTAAGAAGATGAACAATGTGTAGAAGTGAAAAAGTGTTTTCCTATAGAGAATCAATTTATATTACTATGAAAAAAAGGGCTATTTCCATATAAATATATGGATTTATTCGATATGTTAAAAGAAACATCTCTTCCGCATATAGAATAATTTAATAATACTTAAAAATAATAATTTTATAACTCAAGAAGAATATAGTCACGCAAAAATGCTGACTTAGAATAAAACGGGATAATGTTAACCCAGTTTTGAGTCAGCAGTACATTGACTGTGGTTTAAACATAGCACAAATATTTTGTCACTATAAACAAAATTCTTATAAAGAACAATTTAGCATGATGTGCATTGCAAAGTTACTCACCCGTAGCTATCGTTTAACGTCATACCCTCGGTCATAGTACAATAATGAAGTAACACATTATCATCAAAATTAAATTGGGAAACTTCTGGAACATGTAATTATTATAATGTAGTTAAATTAATTTGTGGTATCCCTTATGCTTGTTTGTTTTATTTCAAGAGTATTTGAAGAATGCATTAAGGGTATATTGATAGTAACTAATTAACATCTTAAACAGCTTGCCAATTGAGAGTATAAATAAGTTAACCTAAATATTTATTGAACACTCTTATAAAAGTTATCATTATGTCATATTTGTAAAAAAACTTTAAATGAAACAGACAAAGTTGCAGACCATGATCATTTAACCTTTCTAACATTTATTTCATCAACTAAGACTGTTTTCGAAAATGATATATATTTTTCTTTATGTTCAATTTTAGATATTGTTTTTAAAGCTATACCCGTGAAATCTAATTTATGTTCATACTGTCTGTATTGATTTATTCGTTCGAAAATATCTGTTGAAATTTGCGCTGTCATAAACTTTGTATTTAAAGATTTTACTTCCTCTTCTACAATAATATCCAATTTATTTATTTTGTACAATGCAAAAAGTTCTAAATTAAATTTAATAGAAATATGTTTCTTTCTTTGTTTCTCTATCAAATTAAGTACAGTAATGTTTTGCAAAAATGTTGGTACGTCTATTAAAATATTTTTAATTTTGAATGATACTATCCTGTTCTTTAATGCAAATTGAATGACAGAAATTCCTGGGTAATCCGTACTATCTGTGCAACATTTAGACTTGTGCGAATTACTTCTCGGATGGGCATTGTAATCATTATTTTTGATGTATAAATTACAAGCCGCACAGTGTTTTGGTTTGGTTTCACTTGTTGTATATTTTGGTCGCTTCCTTGGTCTTGATGTTAAAGGCTCGCCTTGTGTTATTCATTTTATTCAAATGGTTCTTGTAATATAATTGACTATACTTCTTCCCACAATATTCGCATACTATGGTTAATCTAGTTTTGCAATTATATTTCTCATGTCGCTGTATCTGTGTTGTATCATTTTTGGCACAATAATTACATGAAAACATGTTTACACGTTGTATTGCTTTTTAATTATATGATAAAGATTAAAATTTTTAATTAATAGGTGCTTTGAATTTTTTTAACATTACGTTTACTTATTTTTGTAAAATAATACTGACATTTACTGCAATTATATGGTGCTTCTGCTGAGTACAAATTTGACAAAATATTTTCTTTAAATATAATAAATCACACATATGAATCGTATAATCAGTACTAATATCTATACAATTAATATTAAGATATTTTCTGTGTACTTCTTTAGCAAAATAGCAAGATGAATAAAACGTATTATCATAATTTTTTTCATCTACAAAATGATTAAAAAATACAAAACATGAAAAAATTTTAATTGAGACTATAAATAAGTTAATCTAAATATTTATTGAACATTCTTATAAAAGTTATCATTATGTTCACCTGTATTGCTTCAGATACTGTATACATAGAACATAAGTTTCGCTGTGGTAATTGCGAAAAAATATTTGCAAGAAATGATAATCTGAAAAGGCATCCTGTAAAGGAAAAAACCTAAATTTATAAAATATGTGAATCTATGTAATCAGTACAATAATTGTAGTCAAAGTACTAATGTGATTGTTTAGGGTTGTATCACGTTTCTGAAATTCAACCTGATCTATAATTTGAAAGCTATAGGTGATCGGTTAGGTCTTATTCAAGAAAAAAATCAC
Organism: Stenolophus ochropezus; assembly: GCA_035578165.1. Taxonomy (NCBI): domain Eukaryota; kingdom Metazoa; phylum Arthropoda; class Insecta; order Coleoptera; family Carabidae; genus Stenolophus; species Stenolophus ochropezus. The sequence continues at coordinate 28,316,434 of JAQOWZ010000017.1, forward strand.
CAAATTCAGAACAAATTCCAGCGCTTATTGAGAATCTTATAAAACATAATATTACAGAATAAATAATATGTATTTTGTATTTTTTATTAATTAAAATAAAATGTAAAAATTCTGATATTTTTAAATTTATTTTATACGTAAGAATGGAAATTTTTTAAATAAATTTCCCCCGGTAAAGTTGACCTGTTAGGAAATTAAACGAATTCCTCCGACGAAGTGATAACTACATACTCATCAATAAATTTTGCATACACTAATTAAAATGTAATATAAATAGCGACAGCTATAAGTATATTATAAAAAAGTTAGAACTTGATAACAAACTGTGGTGCTTGGTCGTATTAATAGTCAACTTTTTGAAAAATGTGGTCCAGCAGTATAGTAATGTTAAAATATCTAGTGTTTAATTTACTTCTAATCGGGTGTAGTGTCACATGCGAAGTTAAATATTATAACACGTTTTTAGACCGCGTGGAATTTCTTGAACAATATGGTTATTTGCAAAATGAAGATAACGAATATGTAAGCCTTAATTCATCATCGGTGAAATATCAAACAGCTATTTCATTATTTCAAGACAAATACGGTTTGCATAAAACAGGTGTGGTAAATAATGAAACATTGAACTTGATGCAATCTTCAAGATGCGGGGTCTCTAACAATACCTATCTACAACAACAAGTCAGCTGGTATGGGTCTGATATAACATGGGATTTTATAGACGGGGATAGTGACCTGGTCAACATCGCAAAGGAAGCGTTTTCAGTTTGGGAACAACATGCAAATATTAGCTTCAGATATGTTCCAAATAATAAAAAAAAATATTTAGACAGAAGCTTTATAGAGGGTCCGTACTGTCCCAATATATTAATTTCTGTTGGTGGACGAAGACACTACTCATACTTCGAAAGTACAATATGTCTTTCATACTTTGAACATCAATCACCTGTATTGGGGCACGCATTTTACCCAAGACAAGGCTTCAATTCCGTGGACATACATATGAATAGTAATCGATATTGGAATTATAAACTATCCAATACCCCTGCCGATAATGGTGACAATTTTTTTCAAGTACTTGTGCACGAGATTGGACATGCATTGGGGATTCACCATTCCACAGTAAAAACTGCGATTATGTATCCATACATGATAAACTCATATTTTTCAAATGTATCATCTTTTACTTTAGATATAGATGATATCACCGCCATACAAAACATATACGGAGCAAAAGAACTTCCAACACCAGACATTAATAGCAATGATGAAAATTCTCCAACAGTCGCGGATAATAAATTTGAGGTGGATTTATGTTATTTTAATAATTTAACAAAATTTTTAGTCGTTAACGACAAATTGTTAATTTTTTCAAATAAACAAGTTTGGGTAAAAAGTTTGTTGTTGTCTAAGAATTATATTTCGAAACCATATTATTTAAAAGATTTATTTACATTTATACAACTGGATTTTGAAAATATATCTGGAGCTTACCGCCGCGCAGATGGTTGTATTGTATTAATTATAAAAGATAGTTTTTTCGAAATTTTTATGAACGGAACTATCGATGTAAAATTAAAAGATAATTTTTTAGAAATTCGGTGGCCATCATTCCAACTTTTACGAAGTCCTTATAATTTTGTAAATGTCTTACAAAATATAAACGGAGCATTGAGAACAAATTTAGGTAAAACGTATATTTTTTACAATACAGGTCATTTTGCTGAGTTAAAAGATTATAATAGTGAAATTATAAGGTATGGGGTAATAAATTCTGAATTTCCAGGTATACCTAACAGTATTGACGGTGCTTGTCAATACATAAACGGGTATATATATTTTTTTAACAATAACATTATGTATGAATACAGTGAAAATTTAAAATTACTAATGAAGACAACACCATTCAGTTTAACCATATTTGATATAAATTGTCAAAATTTAATTCTTTTACATAAAATAAAAATTCTTTCTAACAAATTAGTGATACAAAATTAAAACTGGAGAATTTTCATATGTTTTATGGGATGGTACAAAATTCTATCAAAGAAAGCGGATTGTGAGTTGAAATGAGACTTATTATGACAACAATGTGAAGAAAAGTGATAGTGTAAACATTATTTGTGTAATAAATTTTAATTTAGTACTGTTTTTATTGGTCAAATGTACCAGCAAAATCAATCAACGGGTGAACACAGTTGGGCTACATCTATGGGTCAGCTCTTTCCACGATGACGGTAGAACCAATCAACCAATTGAAACACTAAATTACATTTTTGGTCAGCTCTATCCACGATGGCGGCAGAATCAATCAGCCAGTCATCTCTGTGCGACTTTTTCATACTTCAATTCAACTTTAATGTAGTTGACTAATGTATATTTTAATTTTTATTTGTAACTGTAAAATATATTTCTTTATTTGACTGTATCTGAGTAGATCTGTTAATAAAATTTGCAAATTGTGCATTGTTCTTTACATAAGAATTTGAATTTTTATTTATAGTGACAAAATATTTGTGCTATGTTTAAACCAGAGTCATTGTCATGCTGACTCAATACTGGGTCAACGTTATTACGTTTTATTCTAAGTCAGCAAACAACCAAGGTCAATGATAAAAATTGCATTTAGTCAGTCATCTCTGTGCGACTATTTCACGCTTTAATTCAACTCTAATGTAGTTGTCTGTTGTTTAATTATGTTAATTTTTATTTATAACTATAAAATATATTTCTATTTGAATTTTTATTTATACTGACAATAAATTTATATATATACTCATTTAAATTTTCTGCATTATTTTTCAGTTGTTGAGCCTGTATAAATAGAAATATTTTTTGTTTAAATAAAATTAGAAATATTAAAATTGTTCATAATTCTTACCTTAAGACACTTCCATCTTTCTCTTTTTCACATTTCCAAACATTTGACAACATACATTTTGTTTGGTTGTTCGTTTAGCGGAAGAGCAGAATCAGTATTGATATTCATACTAATAAACCATATTGTAAAATAGTGAGATATAAAATTATTATTATTTTGCATACCTCTGCAATTCTTGTGATTACTGCGATTTATACTTCATATCATACAAAACACATGCACTTTATATACCCAAGCAGATTTCACTTTCTAGTTTATAATTTTAAAAATGTGTTTAATAAATAATTTACTTTTATTTAACTACGATTTTATCGGTATAATTTCATTGCTTTTAAGTGTATCATTATTTTATAATGTCATGTTTATTCGAGCGTAAATGGACAAACTACATATTTAGAACTGTACAGCAGGTGAAAGTCAGACGGATACATTGTAACATTCTTTAAGCAATTATAATAAATTGAAGGCCACCAACATATAAATCAACTTAAACGGCTGCAATATTTTTATATTATCTTCTATAAATAGTTAAGGCATATATATAGAAGTATCATTGGTATCTCAAAATGTCAACTTTAAAACGTCTTAACGATCTCGGTTCTTGCACATACAAAAATGTTGACGAATTAACAATAAATCAGGCGTACAAAATTGAAGCTGCAAAATCAATTCACACTCAATTTGGAACTAGAGTAGTGGTAACCATTAATGAAGAAGAGTATTTTTTGCCTGCACGATTTGGAAAATTGAGTGCCGAAGAAATACAAAGTTTAACATCTTTGAACATTATTAATTTCACGACGGATACTGACAAATTTATGAAGATTAAATTTGAAAAGTAAGTCTGTTTCAATTATATTTGCTTGAATAATATATTATAAGCATTTTAATTTTAGGTCAACCATGAATTAAGTTAAAACTTATGCATAAATATGTTCTATGATGACCAAGTAATATATTCTGGGGAATTTAAAAAAGAATTATTAACTTTTGTGGAGGGCTTAACACAAAGAAAAATTTTTTCATGTTTTCAATTTTTTGATCATTTTGTAGATGAAAGAAACAAAGATAACACATTTTGTTCATCTTGTTATTTTGCTAAAAGAGTACACAGGAAATATCCTGACATTAATTGTATAGATATTAGTTTTGATTCTACGGTTCATATGTGTGATTTGTTATATTTAAAAAAAATATTTTGTCAAATTTGTGAAAAAAAATTGTACTCAGCAGAAGCACCATATAATTGCAATAAATGTCAGTATTATTTTACAAAAACAAGTAAACGTAATGTTAAAAAAAATTCAGCACACCTATTAATAAAAAATTGTAATCTTCGTCATATTATTAAAAAACAATATAAACTGTAAACATGTTTTCGTGTAATTATTGTTCTAAAAATTATACAACTCGCAACATTCTACAGCGACATGAGAAATATAATTGCAAAACTAGAATAACTGTAGTTTGTGAATATTGTGGGAAGAAGTATAGTCAACTATATTACAAGGACCATTTAAATAAAATGCATAACATCACTATTACAAAGGAAAATACAACACAAGGCGAGCCTTCAACATCAAGTCCAAGAAAGCGACCAAAATATGTAACAAAAAGTGAAAACAAAACAAAGCATTGTGCGGTTTGTAATTTATACATAAAAAATAATCAATACAGTGCTCATCTTCGAAGTAATTTGCACAAATCTAAATGTTGCACAGAAAGTGCGGATCACGCAGGAATTTCCATTATTCAATCTGCATTCAAGAATAGAATAGTATCATTTAAAATAAATAATAATAATTTTGTAGACATACAGGCATTTCTGCAAAACATTAAACCCACTGTACTTAATTTGATAGAAGAGCAAAGAAATAAATATCTTTCCATTAAATTCAATCTGGAACTTTTTGCATTGTACAAAAAATTTAAATTAGATAATATTATTGAGGAAGAAGTAAAATCCTTTAATACAAAATTTATGACAGTCGAAATTTCAACAAATATTTCCGAACTATATGATCAGCTTATATCCACAATGGAAACAAAAAGTGGTGAATTTCAAGTAAGTTCTATTGTTAAACGAGATTTATAAAATCTTTACTTTAAATATTTACTTTCAGGAAAGAGATTCCGGTTGGGCATTTGTAAAGGTACAACACCTAGAAATCAATATTAACAAATACTCGCCGATGAGGGCCTCGTCTTACATTGAATTACCAGCAGATATAAAAATTAAACATGCCTGTATTAATGTTGTGAACAATGATGAATATTGTTTTAAATGGTCAATTCTTGCTGCACTGCATCCTTCTACTCATCATGCCGAACGAATAACTCCGTACATACGATATAAAGATGAATTAGATTTCACAGGTATAGATTTTCCGGTAGCTTTAAAAAACATTTCTAAATTTGAACAGTTAAATAATATTTCAATAAACGTGTTCGGTACTGAAAAAAATTTAAAAACTAATAAACATGACATTGTTGGCCCATTACATCATACACAAAGAAGACAAAATGTACATGTTAATTTATTATACATAAGTGAAAATAATTCTGGTCATTATGTTTTAATTAAAAATTTATCTCGTTTGGTAAGTACTCAAATTAATCAAAAACAACATAGAAAATACATTTGTGATGGTTGTTTGATAAAATTCAATAGTAACAAAAAATTATTAGATCATCAACGCTTTGATTGTGGGGAAATAGTAACTATTTTACCTACTGAGGATGAAAAAATTCTAAAGTTCACACATCATGAGAAAAAATTAATAGTTCCTTTTGTTATTTATGCAGACTTTGAATGTTTACAAATTCCTGTAGATACGTGTTCGCCAAATCCAGATAAATCATTTACTCACGTTACTCATATTCATAAACCTTATAGTTTTGCTTACTATATAAAATGTTCTTATAACGATTCGTTAAGTAAATTTCACACGTACGTAGGTGAAGATGCATCTGACAAATTTGTTCAATGTATCGTAAATGAAACTAAAGATATTTACACAAATCACTTAAAAACAATTGTTCCAATGATTCCTCTATCGCAACAAGAAGAACAAAGTTATAATTCTGCAATAGTTTGTCACATATGCGAGGATAAATTTACCGATAATCAAAAAGTTCGTGATCATGATCATCTAACGGGTAAGTTCAGAGGCGCTGCCCATTTTGACTGCAACCTTAATTTTAAAATTCCTAAATTTATACCTGTATTTTTTCATAATTTAAGTGGATATGATTCACATTTGTTTATAAAAGATTTGGCTTTTAATGACGAAAAAATTCACATAATTCCACAAAATAAAGAAAAATATATATCATTTTCGAAAACAGTTTTGGTTGATGAAATAAATTTCAGAAAAACATATCTAAGTTTAAGATTTATCGATTCTTTTAAATTCATGGGTAAATCACTTGACAGTTTAGCAAAAAATTTAAAACAAAATCAGTTTAAGGAAACATCGAAGTATTTTACAAATTCTAAACAATTAAATCTAATGACCAAAAAAGGAGTATTTCCTTATCAATATATGGATTCTTTTGAAAAATTGAACGAAACCAAATTACCAAAAAAAGATTTATTTTTCAATATAATGAATAAATCACATATTTCAGATGATGAATACTATCATGCAATTGATGTTTGGAATGTATTTAATTGTCATACAATGAAAGATTATTCAAATATTTACCTTAAAACTGATGTATTAATTCTCGGAGATATTTTCGAAAATTTTAGAAATGTTTGTTTTAAAGTGTATTGTTTGGATCCTTGTCAGTATTTAACCACGCCATCTTTAAGTTGGGACGCAATGCTTAAATACACGAAAATTAATTTAGAACTCTTCACAGATATCGAAATGTTACATTTTATTAAAAAAGAAATTCGTGGTGGAGTTTCCATGTGTTCAAACCGGTATTCAAAAGCTAATAACGAATATGTTGAAATGTTTGATTCAAATAGTCCTTCTAAATATATAGGATATTGGGATGCAAATAATTTATACGGTTTAGCAATGTCAATGTATCTACCTACATCTAACTTTAAATGGCTTGAACAAAACGAAATAGACGACTTAGATATAACAAGTATATCTGAAACTTCAAGTACAGGTTTCATTCTACAAGTTGATTTGGATTATCCTGAGGAATTACATGATAAGCATAATGATTTACCATTTTGTCCAGAGAATATCGTATCGCCTATTTCAAAATTTCAAAACAAAAAACTTATTCCAAATTTATATAACAAATCGAAATATATAATTCATTATCGTAATTTACAACAAGCCATTGATAACGGTTTGATTATAACAAATGTTCATCGTGCCCTCAGCTTTGATCAATCAAACTGGCTAAAAAAATACATCGATTTAAATACAAATTTACGCATGCAAGCACAAAATGATTTTGAAAAAGATTTTTATAAATTAATGAATAACTCTGTATATGGCAAAACAATGGAAAACGTAGATAAACGAGTAAATGTAAAATTGATTACACATTGGGAAAATATAGGGAGAAAGGAGGGAGCACAATGTCTTATTGCAAAACCAAATTTTCACAGCTTATCGATATTTTCTGAAAATCTCGTAGCAATTCAAATGAATAAATGAAAAATTAAATATAACAAACCTATTTATCTAGGTTTCACAGTATTAGAATTGTCCAAATACCACATGTATAATTTTCACTACAAATCAATGAAAAATAAATTTGAAAATCAAATTAAACTACTATATACTGACACTGATTCACTTATTTATGAATTCAAAATGAATAATATATATGACGAAATGAAAAATAATTTGAATGAATTTGATACTTCAAATTTTGCAGAAAATAATCAATTTAATATGCCTCTTGTCAATAAAGGAGAATTAGGAAAATTTAAAGATGAAATGGGTGGCAAAATTATATTGGAATTTGTAGGTTTACGTTCAAAAATGTATTCAATTGAAAGTAAAGAAATAAAAAAAGCAAAAGGTATTAAGGGGCATATAGTGAAAAACAAGTTGGCTCATGATGATTATAAAAACACATTATTCACAAATCAAATAACCTACGCAAATCAAAACATTTTCAAGTCAATAAAACATGTATTATATACTCAAAAACAAAACAAGTTATGTTTATCGGCAAACGATGATAAAAGATTTCTTTTGGAAAACAGTACAGACACGTTATCTTGGGGTCATCATAGAATATTAGATTTTAATTAATCCTGTACCTATCACTCATTGTTTATATTATTTGTATATGTACTTATAATTGTAGTCATAATTATGTAAATAAAGTAATTCACAAAAAAATATTTGTATATGTACTTATAATTGTAGTCATAATTATGTAAATAAAGTAATTCACAAAATAATATTTGTATATGTACTTATAATTGTAGTCATAATTATGTAAATAAAGTAATTCACAAAATAAATGTATTATTTCTTAAATTCCTTGGTTGAATTTCAAGATCGGCGCGGAACAGTGTAATTACTGCAACCAATCAGAACGCTTCTCAGAAAACATGCTTAAAGTGGTGGGGGAGCCGTTCTGCGCATCCTTTTCTTATGGAGAAAGTATGCGCGAACCTGTAAAAAGCCGAACGTGCTGTCCTAGAACCGGCCAATTCATACTACTTAAATATTCACCTTGCATGAATGAAAATAAATGCACAAAAAGATACCCTAAAGAATTTCGAAACGAAACACACGAAAATATTAACGGTTATCCTCTTTAAAAAAGGCCAGATAATAATGCAAAGATATATATTCTCTGGAAAAACGGTTTAGTAAAATATACAATAGATAACAATCCATATTTGCTAAAAAAGTATAAAGCTCATATTAATATCGAAATATGCTCTTCGGTTAAAAGTGTTAAATATATTTGCGATTATCTGTGTAAGGGTCATGACTGCGCAAGTATTAAATTAGGTCAACCAGATAAAGATAAAGTAATTCAATGGGATGAAATCAACGGTTATATAGATGCGAGGTATGTTTCTGCTCCAGAATGTTGTTGGAGGCTATTAGAATATCCCTTACACGATAAATCACATACAATATTTGAGTTAGCTGTTCATTTGAAATACCAACAGGCGGTATTTTTCGTTAATGGCCAAGAGAAAAAAGCAGTAGAACGGGCAGCGAAAAAAAATACAACTTTAACTGCGTGGTTTATTCTAAATAGCACAGATGTAAATGCTCGGCAGTATGTTTATATGCAAATTCCAAAATATTATGAATTTGTTAATAACGCTTGGAAGGCTAGGCAACGCGAGTCAAAACCACCAATAGGCCGAATGATTTCCGTCAGTCCCAGAGATATAGAAAGGTTCCATCTACGATTAATATTAGTACACGCGAGAAGGGCCACAAATTTCGAAGACTTGCGTACCGTAGATGGTAAGTTGTATAACACATACCAAGAAGCTGCCCGCGCATTAGGTCTTTTAGCAAATGATAAAGAATGCGAAAATTGTTTAGGTGAGGCAGTGATAAATAAATTTCCGAGACAATTAAGAGAATTATTTGCATATTTAATTTGTTTCCACACGTCCACCAATGCCGTAGCTTTGTGGGAAAAATTTAAAGAGTATTTGATAGAGGATTATTTATTGCACAATTCCGAAAAAGTAGCGCAAAATAAATGTTTAAAAAAAATTCAAGAAATATTAGAAATACATAGATTCACATTAAGCGATTTCGGTTTACCGCTGCCAGATGACGTAGATGAAAATGAAAACGATTTGATTGATACTGCAGCAGAGAAATTAGAGGGAGAACATAATGTAGCGTTGTTTAATAATGATCAAAGAAATATTTTAGATTTTATTTTAAATGCTGTATCAGATAGTAATAGCAAAAATAGATATTTCTTTGTAGACGGTCCTGGTGGTACAGGAAAGACATTTTTATATAATACCCTCATCAGTATTTTAAGAGGTCACAATATTAAGGTAATAGCCGTAGCGTGGACAGGAATAGCGGCTACTTTATTAAAAGGTGGACAAACTGTACATTCGGTTTTCAAATTACCAGTACCTGTAAATGACGGCTGCGTATGTAAAGTTAAAGCGAATATAGTAAAAAAATTTATGCAGAGTAGTTACGTCACTAAATTTTGTAACTAGATAATGACGTCACGGAATCACTACGTTTACATGGTATACTAATTTCATTTTAGAAAATGTAATGACTGTTGCATAATTGTATTTACGTGCGAAGCTAAGTTTTGTGATCAAAATAATTGATTCATTAGATGAATAATAATACAATATTATTGTAAAAATTTATGTATTTCCAGTTTATGATATAGAAAATTAGGTGTAGGGCACACCGAGAAGGATTTCAGAAGGAATACGGGAAATAAATAAAGCACTTGATAAAAAATAAGAAAATAAATGTTAAATGACATTAAATATATTTTGTAAACAAAAATTGGTGACTTTATTTATATTTACAACTCTGTAGTGTTTAGAGTTACAGAAAATTACAGAGTTGCAGTATAAATACGATTTATTGAAAATATAATTAAAATAACATTTAAAAAATATATGATTGAATATGCTCCAATATTACAATTACTGAAATTTAAACAAACTAAAAACAGAAAAGCTCCGTGCAGGTGGCAATGCTCGCCGAGCCATGTTTGTATTTGGGCCTTGATCCAATTTTCCCTAGGATTTCTTTCTTCTAATTTGCTATGGTAGGATGCATTGTGCATTATGATGATGGAAGGTTCATCTAAATTCGGGATTAGTTGTTCTTTGAACCATTTAAAAAAGTTTTCGTGGTTCATCTCTCCATAGTAGTCATCTGCCTTTGTTTTTGAGGTAAAAATTAGGGATGCATTGGGAACCCAACCATCCTCAGTACCCGCATGAAGAATGATGTACCTATAAACAAATTTAAAAAGTTAGTGACAGTTCATATTTATTTTTCCAATGCGCTCTATGGAATTACACACGAGATTTGCAGCTTTCATATTTCTCTCCTTTTTTAACAGGCGTAAAAAAGAATATTAACTAACTATATTTTTAAAACTGACCTTTTCCCATCTGAAGTTGTTTTTCGCTTTACGCTTCTTACGTCTTCGTCTTGCCAACTTCGAAGGGCTGATCCATTCTGGAAAATCCAGGTCTCGTCCAAAAAAACAAGCTTATGAGGTTTTGTTTCTTTAATATTTCTCATAAAATGAGTCAAAAACCGAATTCTTTTTGAAACAATATGTGGTAACTCGTAAATGGCGCGCTTGTTATTGTCTTGCTTCCAAGAGAATCCAATGTTGTGCAAAATTTTTACTAGACTTGAAATCGATCCGCGAAAAATGCCTTTAGATTTTAAAATATCATTTAAAGATTTACAAGTCACGTATAATTCTAGAAATAAATCATATTTTTAATCATTTCCATTATAATATAACGTCCATATTAATAAACTTACTTTTTTCATACATTTCATAAATGACATTACTTATTGCAGTTTCGACAAACGAATTAACAGCAGTAACTGGTTTCTTTTTCGTCTTGGGCTTTTTTGGTGACAACAACATTTCGCCTCTCGAAACTTTAGCAGAAATTTTGTGAATTACCCTTTGGAAACCTGGAGGCATTTTGATGCTCTCTAGAAATAAATAACTGATTTAAGTTTTGATAACAAAATATAAATATTTATAAACATACCTCCCGAATAGCTGATAATTGCAGGAGGGGTCCACCATGGACCATTTCTCTGTTAAAATATGCAATCGCATTTGCACATAGCTCTTGCGATTGTTTCGATAATGCTTTAGGCATTGTAAAATGACAAAACACCAATAAAATAGAAAGACAAAACGAAAATCCCACTGGACACAGAAAGAAATGAACACTCAATACAGTAAACAGAGGTTACGAATAAATAAAAAGAACAAGGCGAAACTCGAAAAACAGTTACAAATACAGATTTAATATGCTACAAAGCAACAGTATTGAAATTGTAAGACAACACACCAAACAACGTAGATAAATGTTAAAGAAACGAACAAGTACACGCTTTACTACTCGGAAAGGTGTCATATAAACATTTTATATTGAAATCCAGTAATGCCAACATATGGTGGAAAAAATGAATTACAATTATTTTAAATGAATTAAAATTCATTTGAAACATTATGTTCGCCTTTCAAATAATTGTAAATGCAATTAAAATGTACTTTACTTATAGTATGCAAAAAATAGTATTTATTTTCTTCGTTTTTTTAAACATATACGTTAGTTCGCCATTACTACAGTGTTTTTTCATTTTGTAATGAAACAGTGACGTAACTACTCTGCATAAATTTTTTTACTATAGTAATGCAGGCAAATTAATAAAAGATGCAAGTGTAATCATCTGTGACGAAGTAACAATGATACCGAAACACGCGTTAAATGCAATAGATTTACTTTTAAAAGATTTAATGAACAATACGGTACCATTTGGTGGGAAAGTTATAGTATTAGGTGGTGATTTCAGGCAATGTTTACCGGTAGTAAATTATACAAATCATCGTACCACAATAATAGAAACTTGTGTAATAACAAGTCACTTATGGCAACTCTTACCGCTGCCAGATGACGTAGATGAAAATGAAAACGATTTGATTGATACTGCAGCAGAGAAATTAGAGGGATAACAAAATGTATCGTTGTTTAATAATTATCAAAGAGAAATTTTAGATTTAATTTTAAATGCCGTGTCAGATAGTAATAGCAAAAATAGATATTTCTTTGTAGACGGTCCTGGTGGTACAGGAAAGACATTTTATATAATACCCTCATCAGTATTTTAAGAGGTCAAAATATTAAGGTAATAGCCGTGGCGTGGACAGGAATAGCGGCTACTTTATTAAAAGGTGGACAAACTGTACATTCGGTTTTTAAGTTACCAGTACATGTAAATGACGGTTGCGTATGTAAAGTTAAAACGAATAGTAATGCAGGCAAACTAATAAAAGATGCAAGTGTAATCATCTGTGACGAAGTAACAATGATACCGAAACACGCGTTAAATGCAACAGATTTACTTTTAAAAGATTTAATGAACAATACGGTACCATTTGGTGGGAAAGTTATAGTATTAGGTGGTGATTTCAGACAATGTTTACCGGTTGTAAAAATCGGCAATGGTTTAACTGAAGTTGTCAAAATTCCTGTACACTGTGTATCACAAACGTCATTAGCTAATGATATACCTATTTGGAGATAATGATATAGAGCCAAATGATATACACAAATTTACAGACCGCGCCATTTTAGCACCAACAAATGACGATACAATGGTAATAAACGAACAAGTATTAAATAAAATCGTAGGACAATCAAAAATATATTACAGTGCTGATTTTTGTGAAGGCGATGATAAAAATAAAATTAGTTATCCAACCGAATTATTAAATGCGTTAACACCAACCGGAATGCCTCCTCACAAATTACCGTTAAAAGTGAAGGCAATAGTAATGTTACTAAGAAACATGAATCCAAAACGTGGGCTATGTAACGGTACAAGATTTATTATAAAAGATATGAAAACTAATTACCTTGATGTAGAAGTATTAACCGGGCAAAGTGCAGGTACCCGACTCTATCTACCAAGATTTGATTTAATTACCGATACAAATTTACCATTCATTTAAAACGTCGCCAATTTCCAATTCGATTAGCATTTTCAATGACAATTAACAAATCACAAGGTCAAACGTTTAATTTTGTTGGAATTAATTTAGAAAATCCAGTTTTTACTCATGGCCAATTATATGTTGCAATGTCGAGAGTACGGTCATCTAAAAACTCAAAAATTAAATTACCGGAATCAAATATTAACAAAAATTCTAAAGAAAGAATAACGACGAATGTGGTATTTAAAGAAATTTTAAACTAAACAAGATATTAAAATCATAATGAAATAATTTCAATTAAATTTTAATCAATAAAAAAATTATATAAGATAACAATATTATATGAAGTACATATTTATAAACATTATTTCAAAATTTACAAACATTATATAGAGCATTTCATAAACAAATTTACAAAAAAATTAAGTTAAAGTGCAAGTAATAAACCAATCTTTTCACATGATGAACATTATGCAGTATCGTAGCCAGGTTATTAAAATCCTTAAAGATAAAATTATCAGATTCAAATATTAAAAATAAAGATTTAAATTGTGAACAAATGGAGTATTTAGAAAAAATTTAAATTGAACAAGTAGATATCATGATAAAAAATTGTTATATTTACAATGTCATAGTCATTTCGTAACTTATTGCAAAATTATGAACAAAATATCAATAATACATAAATTTCATTATAATTAATTTTAAAACTGTATAAAAAATATATTTCATGTTTGAAGTCAAAGACATTGAAATAAAATTTACTAAAACCAAATAAATCTAGCAAATACATATAAAAATATATAAAAAATTGCAATCCATTTAATAATTAATGAATGAACGTAAAATTTAAAAACATTTAATATACAAAAGTATATAATAAATGATAACAGACAAGCAGGCCATTCTACCATTGTATCTCAAAACTCATGCAACAGAATACTAATTTGTACTTATGTTTTTGGCATTATACTACAAAATCGTCAAGTATGGTAAAAATTTCAAGTACCATTGGGGGTTTTAATGTGTTATGTTCCAAGTCATAAAAGTGCAAATAGTAACTACAATTTATTTAAACATACATTTTTTGGTAAAAATACCTTTTTATTTTTAATTACTTTGGTAGATGGCAAAACAATGGCTTGGACATAATGCATTAAAACCCAATACCAGTGGTATTTAAATTTTTGCTGTACTTTGATTTAGTATTATAGCCCGTGATAAATAAATATAAGAGAAATTAAATACATTAAAAAATAAACTTTATCGAAATTATTCGCCACATAATGGCTGGTTGGAATTAGGCATATGAAGCTCATTGAAACCTTAAATTTTTAAATTTAAAATTTTTAGAATATCGGATAAACATGTAATATTATAAAAAGGATTATTGATGGTGTATATGAAATATAAAATAAAAATATAAGAAAGCAATAATGATAAATTTAAAATATAAAATAAAAGCATGTTGAAGCAATAATTATGATTTAAAAATGTGATTTAGAAATACTTAATAATATAAAAAGGAATAAGAAATAATATAAATAATAAAAAATTTTATGATGGTAAAATTTGATTTATTAAATAATATATGCAATATATTTAATAAATGTAATTGATATAAGTATTAAATATTATTCCAACATGAAAAGTGGTTCATAAAATATTGTAAAAGGTAATAAAAAAGAACTTAAGTCTGACAATACCATTGCTCCTTTTACAAATTTTACAGACCTTGCCAAAATGAAAATACAATAAAAAGAATTATAAAAGGCAATTATAAATAAAACTATTCTTTACATAAAAGTTAATAAAATAATATTAACAATGAAAAACATAAATAAAATAAAAAGTATCAAGCAATGGTTAAGTATTAGAAAAATTTTCTATAGCGTCTATATCCTGGTATATTGTATGTTTTACCAATATTTTCAATAATATATATTAAAAATTTTATTTAATGATAAAAAGGTCCCTACATTTAATAGTTAAATGAAAACCTATTTTATATAGTATAAAAAAATAATTTTAATTTTTTACATTAAAATACAATTATAATAAAATTATATTTAAACGCATAATTTTACCATCTCCTACTACTAAAAGATTGGTTAAGCAACAATTTTTTATTATAATACAACAGTCATTAGTTAACATTAATATTTTTCATTGACAATAAAAAATGTAATAGCGCTTAAATAATACTGCTGTCAATAATTTTTAATTAATACCATCTAAAAATAAAGATGTTATACGAAAACTATCTAATACCAGGCTTAAGTTAAAACATGTTGCGTCTCTCTATAATATGTATTAGAAATGTGACGTTAAACAAAAGTATATAATAAATCGCAACATGTGGGCAGGCCAGTCTACCATTGTACCTCAAAATTCATGCAACAGAATATAAATACACATTTTTTTGGCAACATGCTACATACTACTACAAAACCGCAAAGTATGGTAAAAATTCCAACTACTGCTGGTGGGTTTTGAAGTGTTATGTAATTAAGTCATTGACACTGTTGTATGATTTTGAATAACAATATTTTCATTTAAAAAAAAAACTACAAAAGTACAAATATTAACTGCAATTTATTTGGTAAGAGTACATTCAATTTATATTTTTTTGTTTTAAATTACATTTTTATGTACATAATGTGTACCATATTATCTATAATTCCTTGGTAGACTTGGCAAGACAATGACTTGTTACATAATACTTTAAAACCCTATACCAGTGGTATTTGGGATTTTTGCTGTACTTTGCTTCAATATTATAATAGCCCGTGGTTAATAAAATTAAAACAATAGATAAGAAAAAATAAGCTTCATAATAATTACTCGTCACAAATCGGCTGGTGGGTATGAAGCTAATGAAGCATATTACAACATTATAAAAAAAAATAACCACAAAGCGATCAAATAAAAGAAATATAAGAGAGTAATAAATCGCAAAAGTATGAATGTTTGTGTGAATGTTTGTATGAAATCGAGTTGCCAGGTTATCAAAATTTGTTTTTTATTTTATATGAAAGATTCTACAATTTTAACAATAATAACTGCAGTTAGTAAACAAATCGTATTCTTTTAATGTTTTGTTGAGTTGAGTAAAATATTTCTATAAATTATCTAAAATGTAAATGAAATTTTTATTAATATTATTATACATTCATATTTTTAAATTATTTAACTTATTTGTATTAAAAATTATCTGACAACTCAAATAATTTCTAATAAAAATTAAAATATAATGTCAGAAAACTTTTTCTAAATTATATATTTCTTAAAAAAAATGTAGAATGATTTGTTAAACTTTTGTAACTAATTAAAAGTTAAATTCATAGTATATAATAAAGATACACAAATATCAAAATAATTTCATTTGATTCACATCGATATAATATGGTATGTTATTATCAAGTTCTGAGAAATATAATTTTTGTATTTCATATTTTTAGATAATAATAACTGAAATCTACACTGCATTATGGTTTTAAACTATGTCGAATATAATAAATATGGGATACAAGTATACCAGTATTTGGACAATTACATATGTAAAATCGTAATACCGAAGTTTTTTCAACTGAGGCGAACATTTTTTTTTTATAAAAAAAGTGTTTGAATGTTTACATATTTTATATAAATTAATAATATTCCTTTTTAAAAACAGAAAACTGGATCAATGGGATAAAATCTACAAGTTGAATTTTTCTTCGTTAAATATTTCATTTATTTCAATCACAAGAAAATGATCTAATTTTATTCGAAGCATATAGCATATTTTAATTCAAATGATAAATGAAATATAGTATTTTATATGTTGATGTCAGACAATGAATCCACTGTAAAATGACGGTAACAATTAAAAGAAACTAATCTTCCTCAATTATATTAGTCTTTATTTGTAGAGGACAGGAGTTTCACCAGAATGTCTTTTTGAAATACTTGTCAACAATAATCTCAACTGAGAATTGATATTGAATATTTTGGAACCGAACTTTGAAACCCATTCGCTGACGATTTTCCTGCCATTGGAAAAACTTCAATATTATAGACAAAGTTTAATAAGAATGGTAAATACATTATATTAAAAAAAAACATCATTATTAATTATTTTTTATTTAACAGAATGCACAACCCTTTCATTACTGGTAGAATACTTCTTCGAATTATCAAATAATTTATTAAACATAGGTAATATTTATTTGTAACTAATTATTTATATTTACTAATTAAAATTTTTTAGACAAAATATACGTAAAAGTTACTACATTAGCTGAAAGAACAATTTTTCAAATATTGCATTATAAATTCTACAAGAAAAGTTTGCATTGTTCAAACAAAGTAAGTCAAATTCTTACTAATGCTCTTTGCGGCTGTTATATATTTTATTTTATTTGGTTATAGGTACTTAGCCCAATCCTTCTGCGACCAAACGCTCTTCCTTTATAGATGAAACAATTCCAATATATTTAAATAATGTAAGTCATTTTTTTTACTACTGATATATCTCATTATTTCAAATTATTCTTTTTGTATAGTGATCGTCTTTTGCTAACGTTTTTTGGACGGTTTTCCGTTAGCATTTACAGGGAATCCTGGAGACTGATTCGTCCCGTCCAGAAGCTTCTTGCTGTATAACTTATTGTCATTATTATGTATTGTAATGTTTTAATAATTTATTACTTTCCTATTTTGTGTATCCAAGTTATAATTAAACATTTGTTTAAGACGTTGTTATTTTTGATTCTAGATTGCGAAATGTCACTTTTGCACTCAAGAATGCAAAAAGCATTTCGCAATCAAGAATCAAACATTTTTTAGAAATCTAAATTCCAAAATTAGTTAAAATGCAAAAAGAAAATTTTGACGTTTATCAAATCAAATATTTTTGACAGCTGATAGATAGTTGACAGCAGAAATCAAACAACTGTTTTAAATTATATAATTTTTTAAATAAAATATTTCAATACTTCATTGTATAATACTATTAAAATGATAACAAAAAGCAAGAAAGACACTAAAATGACAGATTTTATTAAATTGCGACCCTTTATTTCATCAAAAAAGTTGCATGTTGTAAAAGTCTTTTGCTTTTGTTACTATATCTATTTAACAATTTTCAAATAAAATATTTGTAAAAAATATGGTCAGTAATGCATATTCAAATTTTCCCGCCAGGCGGTACATCAGCCAAAGTCGTTGAGTACCTCTAGCCAAAAAAATATTATTTTAATATTCTTCGTTTGTCAAATTGAATTTTTAAGTTTCAGTTATTTATTGAATTTGAATTGACTAAAAAGTACATAAAATGAATGAAATAATCATCTTCCTAAAATAAATTTGAACTATCATCTAACAAATATAAAAGTAAATCTATAAAAATAACTTTATTTATGCGACCGTTTTATTATAAATATTTCTTTGGTTTAAATTTCCTGTACGGTAAGTAACTGTCTTCACGAGTAAGGTTGTGCGTGCGCTATGCACAATTCCAGTGAATATAAAATGGCTGGATTTTATCGCCTCTATCATTTTGTAACAATTCATTTAAAATAAAAACCCTCAGTCTGTATTACACACAGTTAAGTCAGGTTAGTTTAAAGATAGATTTTTTTAAATCTATATACCCTCTGTCTATACATCAAGTTGATATCAATAATATTAGCTTACGTTATTTGATTACCAGTGATATTAGTTTAGCCAAAACAAGACTAAAAAGGTCTTTGGTAGCGATTTGTCATTTCAAAAAGACTTAATTTTTTATTAGTAAAGACTCGAAGTAGCGTTCACATAAAAAAAAAAATAATGGCAAGGGTAGAATTATTGGTATGTGACCAACACATAACTTCCCGCCTCTAATAATAAATTCTATGTTTTTCAGTACATTCAATTAGTAATTTTAAAATTAGGTATTGCAGTTCACAATATATTTAATTCGTTTCATACCTAAAATTTCCTTCAAAAAATTTGTATGACCAAAAAAACAATTATTTTTGGCGTTACTAAAACCGAAATCGAACTTAACCTTGATGCATGCAAATATATTCCTTATATATTTCTTCCACCTGTTTTAATTTTACAGGAAAAATACTTTATATTTACTTATTTTATCTTTTAAACTTGCAGCAAATTTGACATCATATGTCAAATTTTATGAACTCATCTGTTTTATCGAAATTTCTCAGCCTAAACGATATGTAAAATTATTATAATTTATATATTTATTCTGTTTAGCTATAAGTTACATATATAAACGTAATTATACAGATCGGTAGAAAATTAAAAAATCTTTATATTTATATGTTGACGATGTGTCATTATTTAAACGTAAAAAATTAATAGGGCACGAGAGCAGCACTGTCGACCTGTGCCCGAGACTCTCAGCTCATTTCACATCATTCTATGATTGTCTCAGTTCTCACTATTCCAAGCGGAAGAGAAGAAGTGGCGGAAATTTAAATCGACGGCATTAGCGAGTTTTGTATTCATTCCAATCTGCCCCTGCGATCTCTATGTGTGTTTTATCCATTGCGCCCTTTTAGGGTTTCTCGTGTCAGTATTTGTTGTTGTTGATGTTGTTATAGTTGTTGAGTTTGTTATTTTATTTATTGTTAAAATCGACAACAACAAATAACTAACACGAGAAACTGCAAGTAAATTCATATTTTCATTATAAAATAATGCAAAAGAACGTATAAAAATTGGTTACTTTATCTGCAACTAACAGGCATATAAAAAATCTGATATTGTTGGTAAATTTTCAGTTAAGTGTGAGTAGTTCATATATAGCTTAACAGATGGCGCCACAGTAGCACTTAAATTTTAAAATAACTATTCAAATTGTATTTATTATACTTTTATAATAATATATATTGACATTTATAATAAAAAATATATTATTAATAACAATAACAATAGTTGTAGATAAATACATATATAATTCAGCTTCATAAAGATATAAATGAACATAGCAACAGAAAAACATGAATATAATCATGTTTTTTTGGCAATATAAAAATGTATCAGTTTATAAATTTCGGTATGTTATTTCACATTATTTATATTTATAAAATAGATAATTATTTTCAAAATAATATCTTTTTATTCATTCTTTCACTAACTTCATACTTATTGTGTCAAGTAATGACAGTTACGCTGTCAAACTTAATGTATTGTATGAAAATACAAATTATGCTAAAATATAATAATAAATAATATACATTACAACAAATGTTTCTAGGTATAACAAATAGTAGCACCTCCCGTAGAAGGGTGTGAAAAAAATTACTCAATTTCCAAAGTTTGCAAATTCAACATATATTTTTATTTATTTCCTAAACGGTCTCGCGTGCCGCTTTGAAATTGTTATAAATAAATAATATACATTACAACAAATGTTTCTAGGTATAACACATTTACATATTGTAAAATATTCTTTATTAAATTATAAAAGTATTTAAAATTAAGTATAACTGCCTTTTTGCAAGTACTTGATTACAAATAACGATTGTATTTAAAAAATACAACCACGATTAGAGATTAGATTAAGATCGTATTTTGATTACAATAATAAAAATATTATGTAGTTAACATTACCATGATTCAACTTTTATTTATAACAGCTAGAAAACATGGAATCAATTTTGGTTCACATTGAAATGTCTGTTCTCATCTGTCAACATTGTCAATGTCTTATGATTTTCAAAGGCTGTTTAGTGTGTACATATGTACATCGTTTTGAAAATGGAACATGGGTAATTTGCCAAATGTACATTATTCTATGATAAATGATTTTTATCGAATGAATTCAAATCCTCCAAGTTTCTTATGTGACATCACATATCCTCTCTCCAAACTTTATTATTGATTTTCTCCGGAATTATCAATAATAAAGTGATTTAAAAAAATACGGGTATTTTATATATTTTTTACAGAACCATAAAATGGAAGAAAATAAATTAGGTCATATATCCCATTAAGGTTTACAAACAACACATTTGATTATATCAACTAAAAACTTGTAGTAACTTCCTCAAATATAACCAAATTGACATTCAAGTGAAGCAAGTAATGTACTTTGTTGAATAAAAACTGTTTTATTAAGAAGGTATGTCGGTAAATATTACAAATTCTTCTTCAAATTATAGTAATTTGTTCCCCAAAATTATCCATTCAAAATGTTTGTTCGTTAAGTGCAATAGTCTATAACGAAGTGAAATTTTCGGTTAAGATAATAGAAGAAAATGTAGTCAAATTTTATAAAATTTTAACTTTGATTATATCAAGCACAAGGCGTATTTTAATTAGTCCTGTGTTTCAACACAAATGAATTTGTAATTAAGGTTTACAGACTAAAAATTTTATTATAGCAATGAAAAATTTGTCGGAGGTATACCGTGTATGTTATTAATTGAAAGCACTTGACAAGGGTTTAGCTTGCAAACATGATAAAATAGTTCTTGTCAATCGGCTTTTGTTTTGTCAGAAGTATGGTGCCTTATGGGTGTCTCATATTTTTACTGTTAGTAGTTTTCGTGTAAAAAATTCAAACTGTGCACAAATGCTGTCTGGAAACAATGGATCCCAGAGGCCATGTCTAAATTTAAGAAGAATCACGCCGTCATCCGTCGCTTTTGACAATTTGTCTATGAACTTTCACAGCCGAATTCTCGAAACGGTGTTAGCACCGGGTTAGTTAGCCGGTGTTAGCGCTAAACCTATTCTCAAAAAAGTTTAGTACTATACTCTTAACACTCCGCTAGCACCGGTGCTAAATACGTTAACCCTTGCCATATCCATGACAACGTAAAATAAATTACTTAATCCTATTCACAAAGAATAACACCGTCCAAAAGTTTTAAATTGAGCACCAAAAATTAAACCTGGCTACCAGCAGTTTTATTGGATATTCTTTATTCGAAATATAAATTTATTTAACACTTTCGCTAATTTGTAATATATTTTCGAAACAAATGCTAACGAATTGTTTATTTATATCTGTTTGATGAAAAAGAAATCAAAGAAATTGTCCTTGAAAGTAAAAAATTAATTTTTATCAAAATGAGACGATTTCTATTTCATGAAGAAATGGAGGAAAATAATAATGAAAACCGTCGAAACAGAATCCATAGACCAAGAAGGCAACAAATTCATATTAGCCTTGATGATATTTCGGACCATTATCTGCAACAGTAATTATTTATTTTAATATTCAAATATTTTAAATAATTAACTTATTTATTTACTAGACGTTACAGACTTCCACGTAACTCTATCATGGAAATTTGCGATTTAGTTCGACCATTTTTACATAGATATACAAAAAGATCAAATGCTTTGTCTGTGGAAACCCAGGTGTTGATGGCTTTGCGATTTCTCGCTAGTGGAACCTTTCAAAATGTGATGGGAGATGTGGTCCATGTTAGCCAGTCTAGTTGCAGTAGAATTTTAAACAAATTTTGTGATGCAATGGCACAATTATCGGGAAACTACATCAAATTTCCAAGCACGGAAGATGAAATTTCTGCAACAAAAATTGGTATATATTTTAACACTTCCACAATCCGTAGCAAACTACTCACATATATGCATCAAATGAGATATTTACGTGACAAGATTGACAATTGTCAAATGCGTTTTGCTCTTCGATGAGCGGACGCACGCGCAGATATACTCTTCCCACCTTATGCTCTGATTCTGCCTTCTTTCGTTAGATGCGACAAAAGTAGCGCCCAATTTAAATTTAATATTATTTCAGGGTTTTACAGAATCGCAAAATTCCCAAATGTAATTGATTGCGTGGACTGTGTTCATGTGAGGATAAAACCGCCTAAAGTAATTTTAAACATTAACATTAAATTTAAATAAAATTGCTAATATTATTTATTTTATATATATTTAGATAAATCCTCAAAATTATGTCAATCGAAAGGGATATCATAGTCTCAATGTGCAGGCTGTGTGCGACAGCAATTTACTATTTACAAATCTAGTAGTGCAATGGCCCGGTAGCACTCGTGATTCTTTCATATGGGCAAATAGTAATTTAAAAGATTACCTTTCCAATTTGAATGGCGAAGGCTGGCTTTTAGGTATATATATTTTTAAATAATTTAAAATAAAAGAAAAACTAAAAAATAATTTAAAAAAATAGGAGATAGTGGATATCCCTGCGGCCCAGATATTTTAACTCCATTTAGAGAACCATCTACTCCAGCGGAAGAGAGGTATCAAACGGCTCATATAAAAACGCGCAACACTGTTAAGTGAGCATTTGGTGTACTTAAAAGTAGATTTAGATGCCAAGACAATTCTGGCGGTACACTATTATACGACACAACTCGTGTCAAAAATATTATAGTCACTTGCTTTGTACTGCATAATTTATGCACAATAAGAAAAGTTAATTTACCACATGTACAAGAAAATATTGGTAATGATTTAGAAAATATTGCTCCAGATGAACTAAATAACGAAACAGGCATACAAATACGAGATATGTTAGTTAATGGATGTTTTGCTCAATAATGTTAAAATAAATTGAAAATAAAAACAAATATATAATTTATATCTATTTATTTTTTACTATTTATAGTACAAACTAATTGTTGTAAATAGTTTTTAATGTCGCCCAAATGAGAGGCGATGGTTGCAATATGTCCATTCAATTCTTCTGCCTGTCTCAGTAAAATCTCATTTTGCTGGAAAATGTTCTGCGGTTCTCTCGGTGCTTGCTCTTGCTGTTGAAAACTAATAGTAAAAAAAATAGTTATTTATTATAATATATAAACAGTGCACCCTCTTACTCTGTCTGCGTTTCAACAGTGTTATTTGCAAAATTTGGAGGAGGAGGAAGGATGTCGATAATTTCGACTGGTACTACAATGGGTTGAAAATAAATTTAATCTTTATTATTTAGTACACACTAAACTTACTTTCGTCAAATGACATAAAAAAGGAGTTTATGGAAGTTGTGGACACAGGATTTTGGTTAAGACCTATAAATAATAGGAATATAGTATAAAAAATAATGTAGGTACTTACATATATCCGTCCTTAAGGTTAAGAAACTATAAAAACTTTACCTGATGGCAAACCTATCTCTACAGCATCATTCAAACCAGCGACAGATGCCGAACCTATTATGGATAATATTTTATCTTCCTGGTCAGTAGTGGGTGGTATAGCTGGACCTCCTCCTGTCTTACACCTCTCTTTTAGTATATTGACATCTAACGAGTACATATCATTAATAAATATTATATAATTTTTTTAAATTAAGTCATTTATTACTTACGTTTCGATTTTACTCTGATTTTTTCCTGCTTCCATTTATTTTTTATTTCTAAAACCCTTCGTGTTTGGGAAGCAACCGCATTTACTGCCAAAGATACTTCTTCCCAAGCACGAACCTTCTTCATTGGGGTATTATAGGGCGAGGGTTTGCCAAATAATACACCCTGCCTTTTATTTATTTCTTCAGTCAATATATCAATTTCATTTGCAGTGAAATTACACTTTCTTTTGCGTTTATTCACCCTATCAGCCGCCATTTTGATATTATGTGGTGTTAAGCTAACACTGGGTAAAATATTTCATTATTAAAATATTTGGACAATTAATTTATTTATTTACCACACATTTCAGGCTTCCATGTAATTTTATTCTGGAAAATTCCAGTTTGATTAGAGCATTTGCAGAAAGTAATATTAAAACCTCAAATGCTACCTCTATTCCCACACAGTTGTTGATGACTGTGATTTTTAGCAATTGGATGTAATGAGAGATGTGATCCATGTTAGTCAAGCTAGTTGCTCATTAAAATCGATATAAATATTATCACTTTCACCACCTCTAGCCCAATACTTTTCTCAGATAGGGCTCAAATGACCTTGACAGCTGGAATACCAGCCGCCATTTTCATACGATGTGGTGCTAAGCTAGCACTGGGTTAGTCTAACACCGTGTTTGTTTAAGACGGTGCTAGCTAACACTCAGTTTGGTTTTAAGCTAACACCGTTTCGAGAATTCGGCTGTAAATGATTATATCTTTTAATAGAACATTGATATTAAAGATTTAAAAACAGTATCATGAATAATAGTCCTGAGCAAAGGTTTTACCAATATTTTAAGTTTATAACGCAACACATTTAATTATTTAAAATTTTGACGTTTCGAATTACATAAGTCAATGTTGCCAAATGTGTGATGAAGTAACTTTGACAAGTGTAAAGTACGAATATTGAAGTACAATAATTTTGAAAATGGACAAAGATATTATTAACTGAACTATGTATCCGTACTTTATAATATTGAGCAAAATATGTATTATTATTGTAGAAATTGTATATGGTATAATTAAAATTTTTTGACATTTAACGTTTGTTATAATTGGTTATAACATAAATTTATACTAGAAATTTTGCAACTTGATACAAATACTCAGAACATATGTTGGTTTTTACTTATTATTTATTATTGAAATAAATATAAAATGATATATGTATGTTTTAGAAATGTAGAGAAAGATATAAAAAGGAAAGAAATATACAAAAGATTGGAAATGAGCAGTACTAAAGAATATGAAAGACGAAAGAGTACAATTCATATGCGTTTCAACCTTCTATTTTATTAAGTGAACGACAAGTTCGAAGAAATTAAATCATTTGTCAAAACATGTTATGTGTCAGACCTTACTTAAAAGTCTTGCCAGCACATTGTTGTTTATTGTATTTGCAAATGACAAGTACACCTATAATTGTAAGCCGGAATATACTTTGCAAACGTATTAGAAATAGTAAGTTACAAATAATAGGAAGGGTTACGTGCCAAGAACAACGCTCTGTAAAAACGAAAAGGAAGAAATAATCGGGGATAAAGACGAAGTGAAAGAAATATGGAGGAGATATTTTGAAGAACTCTTAAATCCAAACGGCGAGAACGGAACACCAACGAATGAGAGAATTAGAGAGCAATCCGAAGAAGAAGCTCCAACTATAGAAGAAGTTGAGCATGCTCTTGCCAAGCTTAACAATAAAAAAACCCCTGGTACAGATAACATACCAGGAGAACTCCTAAAGTATGGAGGATTAGCATTGCATAAATCCCTACACAATATAATTTGTAAAGTCTGGGACCAAGAACAAATGCCAAAAGAGTGGGCAATAAGTGTAATATGTCCCATCTATAAAAAGGGTGATAGATTATAATGTGAGAACTATAGAGGGATATCACTCCTATGCACCGCATACAAGATACTAACTATAACTATCAATCAAAGACTACAAAAACATTCTGAAAAAATAATAGGAGAATATCAAGCAGGCTTTCGAGGTGGTCGGTCTACGATAGATCAACTATTTACAGTACGTCAGATTCAAGAAAAATGCTGGGAGTACGATATAGACGTATACCAACTCTTTATCGATTTCAAACGGGCGTATGACAGTATCAATAGAGAAAAACTGTACTCCATACTACTTGATTTCCAAGTACCGCCAAAATTAGTAAGACTTATCAAACTCACAATGACAAACACGCAATGTAAAATCAGAATTAATCAAGAGGAAACCAATACTTTCCAGATTCTTCAGGGACTGAAACAAGGAGATGGACTGGCTCCAACCCTATTCAACCTCGCCTTGGAATATATAATAAGGAAAACATATATAGATACAAAGGCAACAATCTGGTATAAGTCAAGTCAAATAATAGGGTACGCAGATGATTTGAATTTAGTAGGAAGATCAATGACGGCTATCGAAGAAACATTTACATCCTTGGAACCTGCAGCCAAAGGCATAGGACTACGGATAAATACAGAGAAAACAAAAATAATGGTACAAAGCAGGAAAGCAGCACGAAGAACAGCTCAAAACATAACAATAAACGACTACAGCTTTGAAGGTGTCAACCAATTTACCTATCTCGGCTCTAACATTAATAATGAAAATAAAGAAAAAATAGAAATACTGAATAGAATAACGGCCGCAAACAAATCTTCCTTTGCACTAAACCACATCTTTAAATCCAGACATGTACATAAAAACACAAAAATAAAAATCTATAAAACAATAATAAGAACTATAATATCCTATGGGTGTGAAGCATGGACCATCTCGGTCAAGACAGCAGAAATGCTTGACCGATTTGAAAGGAAAATACTTAGGAAGATATATGGACCCATTAAGGAAGAAGATGGGTGGAGAGCTAGATATAATTTCGAACTATACGAGCAGTACAAAGAGACAAGGCTATCCATATTTATAAAACTGCAAAGATTAAGGTGGGCCGGCCATGTAAATCGCATGGACGAATCAAGAATTCCAAAGAAAACATGGGACAGGACGCCAGTAGGAAAAAGGCCAGTGGGAAAGCCACGACTTAGATGGGAAAGCAGTGTCGCTAAAGATGCCAAGACCCTCCTAAACACCAACAACTGGAGAAGAACATCGGAGAATCGAATCGAATGGAAGAGAAGAATTGAGGAGGCCAAAGCCCGAAACGGGCTGTAGCGCCATAGTAGTAGTAAGTTGCAAATAAATTCCTATTATATTGAATAACAAGTTATTTATTATAGGTGTATTGTAGTACTGTCCTGAGTACTGTACTTCATTTTAAATTAGACAGGCGATTAAAAATTAAATAATGATAATAAAAAAGTACATGATATCATTAGAAGATTTTGACTTAAAATCAACAATTAAGTGGGATAACTGACTATCGGAAATTTTAAATTCTGAGCTAAAATCGTTCACAATACTAGACAAACAATACGTGGTATTAATTTCCTGCAATCTGTTAACAAAACCTGTAAGTAGCAGAAGATATGTTTTAACTCCGAATGAATGTATGTACATAACAGATTGTGTTGACCTGAAACATCTTTATTATGAAAAAAATAATACAAGCTGGAGGGGATGTACTATTTTTATTTTTATTAAAAAATAATTACAATCAAACGAACGAAGTAGAATTTAAAATAAATTTAATAAAATACGTTTTATCGACTGGTTGTTAATATAAAGAAAGTCTTTATTGGAGTTGCAATCATCTAATAAAATCCACTAATACACATATTAGTGGATTTTATTAAATTACAGTAACTGAAATAAAGACCTTCCTCTAATGTTTTTTTTAATTTGTAATTTTCATTTTACAGCTACGAATGTGAAAAATAATAATAATGTAGGTACACTGATCAATAGTTGCAGTTTATTTTAACAAAAATACAATATGAATGATTATACACAAATTTTGAATGTATTTCAGGTAAGTATACATTTTAGTGCAATTAATCTCTACCAATACGTTGTATTTTATTAACAGTTATTATGTTATGACGTTATTAGTATGAATCAGTGAAGAAGTTCATGTTGCAACCATTTGAAAACGGTTGCATTTGGAATATAAGCACTAATGCCAGAGTATCAGTTTTCGCTCAAAAGTTCGCCCTTATCTTATGATCAGTTAGAATGGAAGTTAAAGATTCGAACAACAAACCTTGCATCTGTGACGCTAAAAGTAAGTATTATAATCATTTCGTTATTGTATATAACACGTTCATTTCGTTTAAAGGAAAATTCTCATTTAAATTAAAAGTATGTTTGTGTTATAACATTATGAATAAATTATTATTTAAAATTTATTATTTTCGAATTTTTAATAATTTAATTTTTGTATTTATCGGTATGTACGGTATCGGTATTAATAATTTCACATTTACCGACATTTTGGAAATACTAATTTGAGATCAGGGACACCATAGAAAACAAAATTTGTTTATCAAGAATATTGCTTCTTCACCTGTGTGTAGAGTAATTTCATTATCTTTGATCAGAGCTGCAGTAGTCACAATAAAATAAATCCCGTTTAGTGTGCCGCTAAATTCAAATCTAAGGTGAGAAATATTTTATATCTTTTACAACCCTCGAAAAATCAACTTGCAAGTTCGCAATTTACAATTAGAAAAATGTCATTTACAACCAAGCTAATACAAATTTTAATTTGTGATTTCATTATTTTTTTTATATTATTTTATTTCTTATTAAATTCTATATTTTTCTTGTTTACCCGGCGCCAGTAGTTTTTAACCGGTTTTCCGTAAACCTACAAAAGATGTGTCTCCATTATTTTTAATTAGCTGAAGTATGCTCCAAAATATGCTAAATTATTTATTGCACAAATTAAAAAAATATTTAGGCGGGTATTTCATCGTCTGTGATGGGCCGCGTGTTATAACTAATTGCGAGTTAGTCCAACCTACAATTTTTGAGAGTTGATCTTCTAGTTAAGTATAAGTAATTTACTTTAAATTTATAATCATTCCACTATTTCTAATAGGCTGTGAAAGCGTGACGTCAAAATGGAGCGGAAATTACATATATATTTTTCGGTTTGAAATTTTGGTAATAGTGAACAAATCTCATAACCGTTCAATTTAAATAACTTTCATCTGTTGTGTACTTATGTTTCGTTATGTATATGTCCGTATAAAATCTATTTTACCTTAATATGCAAGAATGCATGTTTTTTTATTAACATATAGGGTAGGAAAGGTACAAAATTATTTAGAAAATAAATTTATTAGGTGGTTGATTCTTGGGTCTTAGTAACAATACTTTTGTCTCGCAAATTTTTTATTCTGAGAATTTTAAAATGTTGCAGACGTTTCTGTTACATCCAAAAAAAAAAATAAAAATTGCGAAAAGTTGACTATTTTATTGTTATATATAATTAGAAATCTAGGAATGTATTTTTTGTGAAAAATCTTTAAAATATACAGGCTGTTCCATTTAAGCGTGCCACCATTGCTATCTCAAAAACTATAAGAACTACCAGGTTGGTTAACTTAGCAAGGAATCACCATTTTACAAGTCTATTAACATAAGCCAAACAAATATTTTTTTAAACCAATGGTTCTCAAGATATGGAGTGTTTTTTTTTGCCCATTATGTTGTTCTTGTAAAATGGTGGCTCTCGCCAATTTAAACAACCTCTTAGCTCTTATAGTTCTCGAGATAGCAATGGTGGCACACTTAACTGGAACACCCTATATTTACCGAAAACAACATTTTTATTTAAATTTTATTTATTTACAAATAAAACACACAATGTAAACTATCCGCAAATTTCTTGTAGTCCAACCATGACACCATGTCTTAAATACATCCACTATTAAATTATAAACATATTTTTATATGAATATGCATTTAATTAATAATTAACGCGAAATATATCATTATCTTACAAACGACACATAAGAATACAACAGATGACAGTTGTTTAAATTGAGCGGTTATAGTTTGTTCACTACATGGACAATCTCAAATATATTATTATATTTCACGTTGTGTAACTGCCGCTCGATTATGACGAGAGCAGTTTCACGGCCTAGACATTGTACATAGTTTGCAGTATTTAGTAATTTAGCAATCTAATAATACAAATACACATTTATTTCGTATTAATTTTTTATAATGCTATGCATATAGTTTAAATATTAATTTTACTGTAGGTTTACAACTTGACTGCAGCAGAGTAAGAGAAAGAGTGCAAG
Source organism: Stenolophus ochropezus (assembly GCA_035578165.1). Classification (NCBI taxonomy): domain Eukaryota; kingdom Metazoa; phylum Arthropoda; class Insecta; order Coleoptera; family Carabidae; genus Stenolophus; species Stenolophus ochropezus. The sequence goes on from JAQOWZ010000017.1 coordinate 28,347,537, forward strand.
ATTCCATTATCCTAACAGAAAAGAACCTGATCGACTTATAATCGAAGGCCTGACGTAATTATTGGCAATTATAAATATTGAAAAGAACAACGCACTCAAAAATTGTAAGTTTTGTATAATTTTTAAGTACATAACAAAATGCCAAGTAAAGATAGAATTAAGCGTATTAAGCGCAAGCAAAACAACGAGAAAAATGCGGCAAAAAATAATAAAAATGATAATAAGAGAAATATAGAAGAAAACTTTATTAATAGTCAGGTTGAATCAGGTTGTAGGAGTATATCTGTCATTTCAGTAGCGGACAATAATATCAATAATGTACATACAAGTAATCAAACGGCTAATGTAGGAATTAGGACAGTAAACTATCAGATTCAGTTAGTAGACCAGGATATTAACACGTTGCTAAATCCTGCAGGGTACTTAGAAGACGTACACATAGACTTTTTCTTTTCTTTAGTCCGTTCTATGACTGAGTTCAACCCTCAGCCTACAGTGTATGTAAATGCTCCGGACCGTATCATTCCAGTTCAACAAGGAACTAAACACTTACAAATTTTATTCGTACCAGGTGCAAATACTGGTAGTATTGGTCATTGGCTTACCGCGTACTATGACGGTTCAGAGATAATCATTTACGACAGCATGAATTCTCAATGTTTAAATTCAAATGCCAGTTTATATTTAGAAAGACTGTTTCCTTATAGACCAACAGTTAGATTTGTCCGGGTTCAGCAGCAGACCAACACTTTTGATTGTAGGTTATTTGCAATTGCGTTTTGTACGAGTATCATATTTAACCGCAATCCGGAACAGGAAAATTATGATATCAATAAGCTTAGGTCACATACTTTAAATATGTTTCGAACACGTAATTTAGTATTATTTCCGATAACACGACAGCAAAAATTAAGAGAAAATCATTTAAAGCGTAAAGAGAATGAAACAGCTGAAGAACGGTCCAAACGTCTAAAATTAAATACAGAAAATAAATTAAAAATTATAGCTAATGAAACACTTGATCAACAAACAAATAGGTTAAATAAATTAAAATTTAATTTCAAAGAATACATTAAAAATGAAACACCTGAACAAAAAACAAATCGCTTAAATAGATTAAAAGATAACTTTCAAAAGATGATTCAAATAGAAACACATGAACAAAAAGAAAAACGTTTAAATAGGTTAAAAAATAATTTTAAAAATACAATTGAAATAGAGACACCCGAACAGAAAAAAATCGTTTAAATAGGTTAAAAAATAATTTAAAAATTTCAATAGAAACAGAAACTCCCGAACAGAGAGAAAATCGTTTAAATAGTTTAAAAAATAATTTTAAAATTTCAATAGAAACAGAAACACCCGAACAGAGAGAAAATCTTTTAAATAGGTTAAAAAATAATTTTAAAAATACAATTGAAACAGAAACACCGGAACAAAGAGAAAATCGTTTAAATAAGTTAAAAACTAATTTTAAAAAATCTATAGAAATAGAAACCCCTGAACATAAAGAACGGCGTTTAAATATGTTAAAAGATAATTTTAAAAAAGTAGTTGAAACAGAAACACCGGAACAGAAAGAAGAGCGTTTGTTAAAAAATAATGTAATAAATAAAAATAAAATAAAGGCATGCAAAAATAAAGTTAATGATAAAGTTAGATTAGCAGCAAAGGTATAGGAATGCAAATTGAACCGCATTCGTTGGGTCCAATGTCTGCACTGTGCACTTACTGTTCATCCAAAAACTTCGCGTATGAGAAGCCCTCGGACGGCAAATTCACACACTGCTGCCGTAAAGGCAAGTTAAACGCAGTTCAATTAGGCGAGTTTCCGGAATACATAAAAAGTCTAATGATCAATTATAACGCGGACAGTAGAAATTTTAAAGATTATATAATTATTATTATTATTATTATTTATTTAATTCTTGCTCTTCAGCTTAGAATTCCTACAATTATTCTTTACAATTGAATTTTGGTTGAATTTTAATATATATATATATATATATATATATATATATATATATATATATATATGTATATATATGTATATATATATATATATATATATATATATATATACATTTTGATTATTACACAGTTAGTTATTTTATTTCTTCTCTTTTCTTTCTGAGCCTTTTGGCCCATGACTCGCCCTCACCGGATTCGTCCAGGATGTGGTATGGACTGCTAGATTGCCTTGGGAGGTGTCTGCAATTATATAACAGATGTATTAATGTTTCTTTGTCTTCTTTACAAAGTCGGCATATACGGTGTTCTTCTTCCTTCCAATATTTGTTTTCATTTTCTTCGTTTCCTCAACGTAGTCTTGCTATTACTCCTATTGATCTTCCATTTTTTATTCTTAAATATTGAGGCAATCCCACTGGTCTTATTCTTTTGTACATTTTGTTGTATTGTGATTCTTGTATCTTTTTATGTTGTTCTTGTTTCTGTATCTCTTGGTCCCTGCTAGCTAATTCTAGGTTTATATTGCTGTTATTCTCTCTTTTTCTTTCGATTTCCCTAGGTGAGTATCCGTTTTTTTCGTAGTATGTTCGTCTATTTTTCTCCCAGGTGGATAATTGAGTTCTATTACATTCGTTCTTCTTAATTTGTTTCCAACACTGGTATATTATTCTTTCCGGGTCACATTTTCTTATCTTTTCTTCGTATATCGTTGCTCTCAGACCGGTTGCTATTCTTATTTTATCCCTATTGGTTTCTTCGAGAACTATGTATTGTGGTGTGCATCTTTCCAGCCCTAATGTCCATTTCAGGTATTTTACTTGTAGTTGTTCTAATTTTTCAATTTCATGCCACCCCCAAATATCTGCTCCATACGTTATTATGTTTTTTACCAGGGAGTCAAAGAGCATTATCCTGATTTTGTAATTGTTCTTGAACTTTCGTTCTGCTATACCCCATGCTTCTTTCATTGCACAGTTAGCTTTTTTTGCTACTTGTTCTATGTGGCTTTGTATGTTATTGTTTTGCTTAAATGTGTAACCTAAATAGTTAAACTTTTTTACTCGTTCTAATTTTTGTCCTTTCCAAGCCCAATGTACCTCTTTTTCTCTTCCACCTCCTTTTCTAAATACCATTATTTTAGATTTCTCTACATTTAGCCGCATTTTCTTTTTCTCTAGGTAAGTGTCTAATCGTCTGATCATAGATTCCATTTCTTTGTCAGATTTTGCCAGCAGTACCAGGTCATCTGCATAAGCTAATGTCCAAAATTTCGCCTTTCCAATCGTTACTCCCCCGGTTTGTCCTTTCTGAAAGTGCTCTTCAATATCCGCCATGTAAATTGCAAATAATGTTGGGCTTAGGGGGCAACCTTGTCTTAAACCTGATTTAGTCCAGAATTGTGTTGTGTGATTCTGCCCGACTTTTACTACGTTGGATGTTTCTTTATATATTTCTAATATTTTTTTATTTAGGTGTTTGTCTATATTTTTCTTTTCCATTGTTTTCTTTAATAGTTCTCTATCGATGTTGTCAAAGGCTGCTTTTAGGTCTATAAAGAGTGCGTAAAGTTTACCTTTTTCTTTTGCTAATTGTTGTTCGATCATATAGTTTAATACATATATATTATAAATAAATAATAAAATAGACTGTATAATTATTATTAATAAAATTCAAATTCATGTACCCAGACTGTCCTCCAGGTTTCAATGTACATTTTACTTGCCTCGTACAAGAACTAATGTACTTGCAAATTCCCCAGTACATTATATGATACAATCGTATCGTCAAGTCCAGTATCTTGTTGACATTTTTAACTGCACTATTAGTGAACTTAAAGGCTGTATCTATTCTTATTGAATTTTTTTTTCCTCTTTCTTTTTTTTTTCTCTTACCCTTTAATTGGGCTTTAGCCTGTTGGGTACAGTATTAAATAATAATAATAATAATAATAATAATAATATTGTCCATTGTACTTCTGTACTTTCGAAATCCAGATTGTGTGTCTGGTAGTACTTGTTTTACTTCTAATTCTTCCTGTAGTCTGTCATTTAGTATCATTGCATAGATTTTATAAAGTGTGTTCAGGAGCGTGATTCCTCGATAATTGCTTGGTGTACTGGCGTCTCCTTTTTTGTAGATGGGTATTATTATACCTTTTGTCCATTGTTTGGGTATTTTATTTCCTTTCCAAACCTTATTGAGGATATGAGTAATGGTACTTGTTACTTTGTTGCCGCCGTATATCCAGGCATCATTTAGAATTCCGTCCTCCCCATGTGATTTGTTCTTTTTTAGTTTATCTATCTGTATTCTTACTTCTTCTTCTGTTATGTCATTTCCGCTATATGTGTTATTTTGCCCTTCTGCGGTCTCGGTGTCTCGATGTTCTTCCATTCCTTGCAAAAGTGTTTTAAAGTGTGCTTTCCATTGTTCCATTGTAATATTTTCGTCGACGCGAGATTTTTTTCTTCTCTCCTTCCTTATAAATTCCTACGCTTGTGCTTCTGACTTGATATTGTACAGTTCTTGCATGGTTTTTATTTTATGGTCGTCTTGCTTTTCTTTGCAGGTTTTTTTGTATTCATTTAGTTTCTCTTTGTATAAAGCCAGTGTGATATGTCCTTTTCGTAAGTGTTTCAAATAACGCCTTGTTTCCCTCTGTTTTTCTTTACACTCTTTGTCCCACCAGGGATTTTTTTGTAATGGTCTCCGAGTATATTCTTTTTGTTTTGTTTGTCATTGCTTTATGTATTTCCTTCGTTAACTTCTCTATTTGTTCTTCTGCGTCTTCTTCCTTTGTGTCATGGTATTCTAGATTTTCCATCTTCTTTTTGTAATGTTCTACTGTTTCTCCGTTCCAGACTAGTACCGTTTGTTTTTCATTTAAAGATTCATTGTTTGTTTTTTTATGACTCAGTGTGATTGATATTAGCTGATGGTCCGATTCTGTTTGCTCTATTACTTCAAATTTTAAGATTTTGTCTTTGGCTATGTTATTTGTTATTCCATAGTCTATTACCGATGCCTCATTCTTCATGTTTATAAATGTATATTCTCCTATTTCATCTCCCTCATGATTTCCGTTTAGAATATTCCATCCCCTATCTTCGCATCTTTTTAACAAGTTTAAGCCCTCGCTATTTAAAACTTTATCTTTGGAATTACGTTTTTCAATGCCTCCTGTTAGTAGATTACAAAGTCCTCCTTCCTCGCCTGTCCTAGCATTCAAGTCTCCTCCTAGTATTAAATTTTGTTCGTTTGTTTCTTCAATATTTTCGTCTATCTCTTTTAGAATGTCATTAATTACTCAGAGAGTAATGAACTGTCAACAGAGCTAGACGTGCTTAGTGTGTTCTGGCGACATTTATTTTTGCGCAAATCTGAATTCTTTTTTAAAAATTTATTTTACACTCTACTTAACATCAAAATGCTTACTCGTGACGACAAAGATTCTATTAAAGAGATGATCAGTGATTCTCGTTCGCGCTTAGGGGATAATGATGGCTTCATAACTGCTATTGTTAAAGAAGTGAGTAGTGCAGTCGAGAAAGTGTTTTTTGAAAAAATAAATGCATTAAAAAGTGAAATAAGTGAGTTAAAAAAAGTAAATAGTGATTTACAAAAAGCATGTGCAGTTGCTGTGAAAAATAACGATAATCTGGAGCAGTATACGCGGCGTAATAACATTCGTGTTTTTGGACTGAACGAAGGTAGAAGTGAAAATACCGACAAACTGATAGTGGACCTCTGCCGTAATAAATTAAATGTGGATATAACTGTGAACGACATAGACCGCAGTCATCGAGTTGGAAAACCGAACAGAAATGGTAATCGGCCCGTAATTGTGAAGTTCGTCAGTTACCGTATTCGCAACAAAGTCTTCACTGAAAAGAAAAAATTGAAGAATTCCGGCATCACTATAAGGGAAGACCTCACAAAGACACGCCTTGCGCTACTAAAATCTGCCACAGATAAGTTTGGTTTTAATAATGCATGGACTTCCGACGGTAGAGTTATTATTAATCATCTTAACAATGGCATACATAGAAAAGTTATCATTAATAGTATAACGGACATTGAAAAATTAAATTGACCAAATTTGGACTTAATATTCACCTAGCGTTTTCGTAGCTACTGAGACTTCTTGTCAATTTAAACAAACCATGGCCAGAACATGTTATTATTTGTCTATTTGCTCATTCGTTTTTAACGTATTTTTGTGTTTATTTCTGTATTTTTATGTCAAAATCACCTGTGTCTAATTGTAGAGTCATTGAACTTTCAAATACTACGTTTACATTTAGTCAAATCAATGTTGGATCTCTCAACTCATGTTTTCTAAATTTTGTTGAACTAATTAGAGATTATAATTTCGATGTTGTTGCTGTTACTGAAACATGGATAAATGATGTTGCACCTTCACAATTATTTCATATTGATGGCTACAAACTGTTAAGTCTGGAGAGATCAAATAAACGAGGTGGAGGCGTTGCATTTTTTATTCGTGACAACATTTCGTTCTCCGTATTAGAAACAAATTTTGTTACCAGTAATAACATTGAACATTTATGGATTCATTGTTCTATAAATAAAGTAAAACTATGTTTGGGAGTAGTCACGAACCAATATACTATAGGACTGCCGACGAGCGGTCTGAATGCGTCCCCTCTTTTGTGCCTGCTGTGTGCGAGAGAGATAGCATATGGAGGGCTACGAAGCTACTGTTAGCATATCATATTAAAGAATTCTTTTCAATATATTATCCAGCAATTGGTGTAAAACATTTTTTAAAAAATTTATATACACTAATATGTATTAAGGAAAGAAAATACAGTTTTTATTTAGAAAAATACTCTTTATTATAAGAAAAATAAAAGACTATGTTAGCAGTTAACACTAGAATAGTTACAGTATTTACAGTTCTGCAAAAAGTAGACCAATATGAATTTTAAAGCTAAATTAATCGTACATATTCTTATATTGATGACAAATAAACAATTAAAATATAATAATAATCAATATACTTCATAAATGCGAAGTAAGCATGTAGATAACAATTAAAAATTCTACCTCTGCTAATTCTTTTTATAAAATAAGAACATAAATACGAAATATAATTACGATGCAACAAAACATTGATTGATATTGTAACGATGGTAGTCATTATAATAAATATAAAATAAAGTTTGGGTATGTACCTTAAATTGTATATCTTTTTGTATAATCAAAGATTTATATGACTTATTAGTTGGTTAGCGCGCTTCGACTCGCTGGACGTAGTCTGAGATCTAAGGTTCAAATCCCAGTTACGACAAACTTGTAACCAAAATTAAATATCACTGTGTCCGAGTGGTTGGTAACCCGCTATATGGTATATGTCCCCTATCCTGTTATTGGACTTCGATCTCTTGGACAGTGGAAATTAAATAAATAAACATTTCACAAAAATACTAACATTTAATTCAAAGTATCTAATAATAAATGTTACAATTAAAAATTCGATGATTATTGTTATAAAAATTTTAATTATTGTACAATTTTGATTGTTTTCTCATTTCTAAACTTTTCGATCTCTTGTTTTTTGATAAATAATGAAAATGCTGCTTTAACCTTAAAATCAAATATTTTGAGCAGTTTGGAAAAATTGAAGGCACAGCACCTTCTTTTAACTTGGGATAACGCAATGGTATCTGAAGATAAACAAAATATGTAAATTTAAATAACAATGTTAATTAATATCTATAACCAGATCTTAAAACAATATTATTTCTCTTTTTTTCTTATTTTATTAATTTATCTCATGGTATAAAAATAAATTATGTTTTGAAGAAATTATATTTAAGATCCAAACACAAACATGTACTAGAAATTGTGGTTTTATTACTTACCGTGTTAACTCCATCACTCCATTCACTAATTAAGTCATTACTATTAAAGTGTTTTGCACAAACAAAGTCTTTGTTGGTTAATAATCTGTCTTTTCGAGGAATTGCCTGTTTCCATTTTTGTAATGTTTCCTCATCTTTAGGCAAGAAAAATATACTTATTTTTTCTTTATTACTTCTGTACGCACTTGTACAATTAGGAACAAAGCACGATTTGCCCATAATTAATAAAATTACACTCTTTAATATGAATATATAGCAGTTAAAACAGCAATATTAGAACGACTATGAATGGCGAACTGAAAATGATGCACTCCCTCTGCTATCTCTCTCTAACACGCCTGACACAAAACTAGGGACAACTCGGCAATAGCAGCATCATACGCCGTCGGCAGTCCTTTATTATATTGGTTCGTGGGAGTAGTGTACAATCCTCATATGGAATTTTACAAAGATCTGGAACTGTTAGACGCAATATTCACAGAATTTATTCCTCAATTCGATTATGTTTTATGTGCTGGAGATGTTAATATTAATATGTTGTGTGATAATTATAGATCAAAATTTTTAACAGATTTAATAAATACGAATGGTATGCACCAATTAATCAAACATTATACTAGAAGATGTTCTAAAACTTTGTTAGACATTATATTAATTTCTGACCAGGACATTTGTTTAGATTCAGGAACTTTGGATTGTAGCAATATATCCGACCATGATTGTGTTTATTGCGTACTCAACATTCCAAAACCTATTACAAGCCCTAAAATGTATACTTATAGAGACTTCAAAAATTTTGATTTGGATAATTTTTATGCTGACTGACACAATTGACTGGAATTGTATATTAAGTATGGAAAATATAAATGAAAAACTTTCATTTCTTAATCGCAACAGCACTGCATTATTTGACTTACATGCTCCATTGAAATGCGTCAAAATCACAAAAAAACATTGTCCATGGATAACACCTGTTATCAAAATAATGCAGAATAAAAGAGACAAAGCGCTGATTAATTATAAAAAACATAAAACTGAAGCTAAGTTTGAATTTTATAAGCAAATGAGAAATTTAACAACTGCGGCAATACGCAAAGAAAAACAGGCTTTTCTCGAATATAATATAAATAATAATATTAATAATTCCGGTCAGTTGTGGAATAGTTTGAAGCGTATAGGGGTTAAGACTGAAAATATAGCAATTATACCTGATAAACTTTTGGATCCAGAAAGTTATGCAACTCACCTGTTAAATAAGGTAAGTACGACTGATATAAATCGTAATACATTAAATGATTTTATCAATAATACTTGTCCTAAAAGCGTGGAAGAACAATTCAGTTTTAAGTGTGTAGATAAAGATCACATCGAAAAAATTATAAATGCACAAAAATCTAATGCAGTAGGTATTGATGGCATTACAATAAAAATGATTCATATTATTTTACCAAAAATTATTAGTTATATTGCGCACATCATTAACACAAGTTTGTTAGAGGGTGTTGTACCGGAAATTTGGAAGATTGCTATGGTTAAACCTATACCTAAGCAAAACAGCGTAACTTCTTTTGATGATCTGCGTCCTATAAGCATTTTACCTACCTTGTCGAAGGTTCTAGAAAAAATTTGCTGTGAGCAAATCATGGATTTTATTAATTATAATAAAATTCTTCCTTCAACACAATCTGGATTTAGAAAAGGTTACAGTACAAATACATGTCTGCTAAATATTATTGATTTTATTATTAAAAACCATGATAATTCACTAGCGACAATCCTAATTCAAATAGATTTCTCTAAAGCCTTCGACATGGTGAATCATAATTTGTTAATAGCTAAATTAAGGTACTATAATTTTTCTGATTGCGCAATAATGTGGTGCAATAGTTATTTCGACAAGAGACAGTTTCATGTATCTATGTCATCAAACGGTCCAGCCCTTAATTCTAATCCATATGCTTTACAACGAGGAGTTCCGCAAGGTTCTATTTTGGGACCATTATTCTTTCTTCTGTATGTTGCAGACATGCCCTCAACAACTAAATTTTGCTCCATTCATTCTTACGCTGATGATACACAGATTGTAGCTGCAGTCGAGAAAAACAAAATTAGTGATATAAGTGGTACTATAAATGCAGATCTCAAGAATGTTGTTTCTTGGGTAAGGGATAATGGTCTCAAAATAAACGCTGATAAATCATCGCTTTTGGTTTTTGGGACTAACGATACTCCAGACTTAATACTTGATGGTATAAAATTAGAACGAAATAAGGTAATCAAAAGTCTTGGATTATTTATAGATGAAGAATTAAAGTTTAAAGAACATCTGACAAATAAATTAAAGGCAGCTAGGATTAGGTTAAGACACCTTTATCAATATCGTCATTTACTTTCAGCTGCAGTAAAATTACGATTAATAAATTCCTTGGTACTTCCCTTATTTGATTACTGTAGCTGTGTGTACGTTCCCAATTTAACACAAATCTATAAACAAAAAATTACACTCTTCCAGAATTCTTGTCACAGATTCGTGTATGGTGTGCGCAAGTATGAACATATTTCTGGTTTCCGTCTTCAAGCGAATTTGAATTATATTGATGACCGTGTTAATATATTTTATCTTTGTCTCATACACAAGATTAAGGAAACTGGTTATCCATCATATTTACATGAAAAACTATTACCAAAAAAACATCGTTACGCCCTACGTGACGAGGATTTATATGTCGTACCTTCCTTTAAAAAATCTAAATTCAAAGGCTCATTTTCGTACTTGGCTCCTTCGCTTTATAATGATATTCCAAATGCTTTTAAGGCTCTCCCCATGAAATCTTTTAAATTACGTATTAAGGCTATGTTTAAGCTTAATTGATTTGTTACGATTTTTGTTCAACTTCTTTACTCTGTTATTAATTAATTATGACTATCTTTTATTATTGATTTGGTGAACAGTTGGTTTATAATGTTATTTTTGTAATATTGTTCTCTGTACACTCTAGATACATCTTGTTGGCAAACTTTTGTATTGTACTATCTTTATTTGTATTGGTTAGGTGGAAGATCAGCCCTAGGCTGAACCTCGCCATTGATCTTAATTATGATCAATAAAGTGTTTATTTATTTATTTATTTATTTATTTATTTATTTATTAATCTTGTTATTATTGTATATTGTAATTATTCTCCATATTTCATTGTCTAATTGTATTTGTCTTTCTTGTATGTTTTCTGTGAAATTTGTAGTAGTGTCTATTTCTATTATATTCTTTTTAACTCCTGTTATAATTCCTCCGCTCGCTCTACCTTTTTTATGAGTTCTCTTGGCGTGATAACATTTCCATTTAAATTCTCTTGGCAGTTTTTGTTTTATTTTATCCCAGTTTTTTTCTTCTACCCATGTTTCTGTGAACCCTATAAAATGATATTGTTTTATTTCTTCCCAAAAATCTTTGTCTTTCCCTTTAATTCCTTTTATATTCCAAAAACCTATTTTTACATTACTTATTTCCCGTACCCTTTCTCTAGTCGCTATCTTGTCTAAAAATTTGCTCCGTTTTTTTGTTCCTTAGCTTCTTCTATATTTTTTTCTAATTCATTCCATGAGAACCATTTCTCATTTATTCTTATTTTTTTATATGCAACGGTAGCCGAATTTCCTTTAGATCTTTCTTCCTTCGCGCGCTTTCTTAGATTCGCTTGGATTTCTCGCTCTTGTTGTGTAAAATCATGGTCGATATAAATATTTGAACCCTTCAATAGATTTTTATTCTTTATTATCTTCTGTTTATCTTCCCATGTAGGCAACTTTACTATCACTGCTTCATTTGCTTTTGTTTTTATTTTATATACCTCGCTAACTTTAGTTTCTGTTTTCATTTTTTCTCGTAGCCACTCTTCAACTTCTTTCTTTGTATTTTCATTACCCATTTGTATTCCCTTTATTATTATATTGTTCTTCTTTTCTCGTTTTTCTCTAATTTCGTCCTTATTTTCGAGAGTCTGTATTCTTTTTAACAGTTCATTTTTCTCTTTATTCCATGTTTGTTCTTTTTTAATTATTTCCTCTTCTAGTTTCCTTATCATTCCGTTATTTTCTTTTATTTCTGTTAGTAGTTCTGTTTTATTTGCATTTATTACATCCGTAACTCCTTGGATTGCTTTTAGAATTTGATCTATATCCATGATTTGGTTATTTTTATCTATATTATCTTTATTTTGTGTTTTTGACGGAGACCGTGTTAATAATTTGCTTTTTTTAAAAATATCCTCTTGTTTTGTCTCTATATCCGGTTTTAAAGATAATATAAGACAGTACAATAGTGCGTTAGCTTTTGCTTCCTTTGGGGCTAAAATTTCAATGCCTCCGGGCAGAGGACCATATTGTTTCCGAATACATGGTCAAATTTATCATGATTCAGCCAGTTCCTTATATCCAACTAATAATAATGTTGAAAAATATGCACAGTTATACATTATAAATTCTGCGGAAGCGTTATAGAAAAGAATGACTGTAGAATACAATAAACAGTGTAAACCAAATATAATGGGGCAGTTAGGTGATAATATTAGAGAAATTAATCCGTATTCTCAAGCGTACATGATGTTAAAAGAAGTAGAGCAAAGAGAAATAGCTAGGGCAAATATTAATAATCAGTCAGTGCCAGAAATTAATTTGTGGATAGTTAGTGACAGACGAAAAGATAAGCGTAGGTATAATGTACCAACATGTAATGAAGTGGTCGTAGTTTTTACATCAAATGACGGAGAGCCACCAATAGATACAGACATTTGTGTTCACCCAAGAGCAGGCGGTTCTGTTAGAATTAATCAATTCAGCGAAAACTGCGACCCCATGACATATCCCATACTTTTTCCTCGCGGTGAATGTGGCTGGAACATGAACCTAAAGCATGCCGACGGTATTAAAAAACAAAGCATGCTACAATTTTACATGAATAGATTAGCAGTTAGAGATACATTTAATCCGTGTTTAGAAGCCGGAAAGCTAACTCAGCAGTACATTGTAGATGCATACGTGAAAGTCGAGGCTGAAAGATTGACTTATATTAGATTAAATCAGCCTACCCTCAGAGTAGAGCTGTATAATGGATTCGTGGAACATGTAAATAATTTAGCAGATAATGAGGGCGGTAAGGCGGGCTCAATGATTATTTTACCATCCACATTCCAAGGTGGCAGTCGTTTTATGTTAAAAATGTATCAGAACGCTATGTCAATTGTTAGAGAATTCGGCCGACCTGATTTGTTCATAACAATAGTGTGTAATCCAAAATGGCCAGAAATAATTGAACAGTTACGCGAAGGTCAAAGTTCTGCAGATCGGCCAGATATAGTAGCGCGAGTTTTCAACGGAAAAATTAAAAGTATGATGAATGAAATTCTTCACGATGATATTTTTGGAAAAGTCGTAGCCTTTATTTTTGTAATAGAATTCCAAAAACGTGGGTTACCACATATGCATTTGTTGTTGACATTAGATAGCGATAGTAAAATCCGTAACAAAGATGAAATAGACGAAATTGTAAGCGCCGAAATTCCAGATGAAGACGATGAACCAGAGTTGTATCAATTAGTTCGAACGCACATGATCCACGGTCCCTGCGGTATATTAAATAAATATTCACCTTGCATGAATGAAAATAAATGCACAAAAAGATACCCTAAAGAATTTCGAAACGAAACACACGAAAATATTAACGGTTATCCTCTTTAAAAAAGGCCAGATAATAATGCAAAGATATATATTCTCTGGAAAAACGGTTTAGTAAAATATACAATAGATAACAATCCATATTTGCTAAAAAAGTATAAAGCTCATATTAATATCGAAATATGCTCTTCGGTTAAAAGTGTTAAATATATTTGCGATTATCTGTGTAAGGGTCATGACTGCGCAAGTATTAAATTAGATCAACCAGATAAAGATAAAGTAATTCAATGGGATGAAATCAACGGTTATTTAGATGCGAGGTATGTTTCTGCTCCAGAATGTTTTTGGAGGCTACTGGAATATCCCTTACACGATAAATCACATACAATATTTGAGTTAGCTGTTCATTTGAAATACCAACAGGCGGTATTTTTCGTTAATGGTCAAGAGAAAAAAGCAGTAGAACGGGCAGCGAAAAAAAATACAACTTTAACTGCGTGGTTTATTCTAAATAACACAGATGTAAATGCTCGGCAGTATGTTTATATGCAAATTCCAAAATATTATGTATTTGTTAATAACGCTTGGAAGGCTAGGCAACGCGAGTCAAAACCACCAATAGACCGAATGATTTCCGTCGGTCCCAGAAATATAGAAAGGTTCCATCTACGTTTAATATTAGTACACGCGAAAGGGGCCACAAGTTTCGAAGACTTGCGTACCGTAGATGGTAAGTTGTATAACACATACCAAGAAGCTGCCCGCGCATTAGGTCTTTTAGCAAATGATAAAGAATGCGAAAATTGTTTAGATGAGGCAGTGATAAATAAATTTCCGAGACAATTAGGAGAATTATTTGCATATTTAATTTGTTTCCACACGTCCACCAATGCCGTAGCTTTGTGGGAAAAATTTAAAGAGTATTTGATAGAGGATTATTTATTTCACAATTCCGAAAACGTAGAGCAAAATAAATTCAAGAAATATTAGAAATACATAGATTCACATTAAGCGATTTCGGTTTACCGCTGCCAGATGACGTAGATGAAAATGAAAACGATTTGATTGATACTGCAGCAGAGAAATTAGAGGGAGAACAAAATGTATCGTTGTTTAATAATGATCAAAGAGAAATTTTAGATTTAATTTTAAATGCCGTGTCAGATAGTAATAGCAAAAATAGATATTTCTTTGTAGACGGTCCTGGTGGTACAGGAAAGACATTTTTATATAATACCCTCATCAGTATTTTAAGAGGTCAAAATATTAAGGTAATAGCCGTGGCGTGGACAGGAATAGCGGCTACTTTATTAAAAGGTGGACAAACTGTACATTCGGTTTTTAAGTTACCAGTACCTGTAAATGACGGTTGCGTATGTAACGTTAAAGCGAATAGTAATGCAGGCAAACTAATAAAAGATGCAAGTGTAATCATCTGTGACGAAGTAACAATGATACCGAAACACGCGTTAAATGCAATAGATTTACTTTTAAAAGATTTAATGAACAATACGGTACCATTTAGTGGGAAAGTTATAGTATTAGGTGGTGATTTCAGACAATTTTTACCGGTAGTAAATTATACAAATCATCGTACCACAATAAAAGAAACTTGTGTAATAACAAGTCACTTATGGCAACTCTTTCAAAAATTTTCTTTAAAACAAAATATGCGTGTAAATAGGGACGAAAAAGAATTTTCTGAGTATTTACTAAAAATCGGCAATGGTTTAACTAAAGTTGTCAAAATTCCTGCACACTGTGTATCACAAACGTCATTAGCTAATGATATATTTGGAGATAATGATATAGAGCCAAATGATATACACAAATTTACAGACCACGCCATTTTAGCACCAACAAATGACGATACAATGGTAATAAACGAACAAGTATTAAATAAAATCGTAGGACAATCAAAAATATATATTATTATTAAATGCGTTAACACCAACCGGAATGCCTCCTCACAAATTAACGTTAAAAGTGGGGGCAATAGTAATGTTACTAAGAAACATGAATCCAAAACGTGGGCTATGTAACGGTACAAGATTTATTATAAAAGATATGAAAACTAATTACCTTGATGTAGAAGTATTAACCGGGCAAAGTGCAGGTACCCGACTCTATCTACCAAGATTTGATTTAATTACCGATACAAATTTACCATTCAGTTAAAACGTCGCCAATTTCCAATTCGATTAGCATTTTCAATGACAATTAATAAATCACAAGGTCAAACGTTTAATTTTGTCGGAATTAATTTAGAAAATCCAGTTTTTACTCATGGCGAATTATATGTTGCAATGTCGAGAGTACGGTCATCTAAAAACTTAAAAATAAAATTACCGGAATATAATATTAACGAAAATTCTAAAGAAGGAATACCGACGAATGTGATATTTAAAGAAATTTTAAACTAAACAAGATGTTAAAATCATAATGAAATAATTTCAATTAAATTTTAATCAATAAAAAAATTATATAAGATAACAATATTATATGAAGTACATATTTATAAACATTATTTCAAAATTTAAAAACATTATATAGAGCATTTCATAAACAAATTTACAAAAAATTTAAGTTAAAGTGCAAGTATTAAACCAATCTTTTCACATAATGAATATTATGCAGTATCGTAGCCAGGTTATTAAAAACCTTAAAGATAAAATTATCAGATTCAAATATTAAAAATAAAGATTTGAATTGTGAACAAATGGAGTATTTAGAAAAAAATTAAATTGAACAAGTAGATATGATGATAAAAAATTGTTATATTTACAATGTCATAGTCATTTCGTAACTTATTGCAAAATTATGAACAAAATATCAATAATACATAAATTTCATTATAATTAATTTTAAAACTATATAAAAAAAATATTAAATGTTTGAAGTCAAAGACATTGAAATAAAATTTACTAAAACTAAATAAATCTAGCAAATACATAGAAAAATATATAAAAAATTGCAATCCATTTAATAATTATTGAATGAACGTAAAATTTAAAAACATTTAATATACAAAAGTATATAATAAATGATAACAGACAAGCAGGCCATTCTACCATTGCATCTCAAAACTCATGCAACAGAATACTAATTTGTACTTATGTTTTTGGCATTATACTACAAAACCGCCAAGTATGGTAAAAATTTCAAGTACCATTGGGGGTTTTAATGTGTTATGTTCCAAGTCATTGCGACTGTTGCAGGAATTTGAGAAATAAGGTTTTGATATTCATAAAACTATAAAAGTGCAAATATTAACTACAATTTATTTAAACATACATTTTTTGGTAAAAATACCTTTTTATTTTTAATTACTTTGGTAGATGGCAAAACAATGGCTTGGACATAATGCATTAAAACCCAATACCAGTGGTATTTAAATTTTTGCTGTACTTTGATTTAGTATTATAGCCCGTGATAAATAAATATAAGAGAAATTAAATACATTAAAAAATAAATTTTATCGAAATTATTCGCCACATAATGGCTGGTTGGAATTAGGCATATGAAGCTCATTGAAACCTTAAATTTTTAAATTTAAAATTTTTAGAATATCGGATAAACATGTAATATTATAAAAGAGATTATTGATGGTGTATATGAAATATAAAATAAAAATATAAGAAAGCAATAATGATAAATTTAAAATATAAAATAAGAGCATATTGAAGCAATAATTATGATTTAAAAATGTGATTTAGAAATACTTAATAATATAAAAAGGAATAAGAAAGAATATAAATAATAAAAAATGTTATGATGGTAAAATTTGATTTGTTAAATAATATATGCAATATATTTAATAAATGTAATTGATATAAGTATTAAATATTATTCCAACATGAAAAGTGGTTCGTAAAATATTGTAAAAGGTAATAAAAAAGAACTTAAGTCTGATAATACCATTGCTCCTTTTACAAATTTTACGGACCTTGCCAAAATGAAAATACAATAAAAAGAATTATAAATAAAACTATTCTTTACATAAAAGTTAATAAAATAATATTAACAATGAAAAACATGAATAAAATAAAAAGTATAAAGCAATGGTTAAGTATTAGAAAAATTTTCTATAGCGTCTACATCCTGGTATATTGTATGTTTTACCAATATTTTCAATAATATACATTAAAAATTTTATTTAATGATAAAAAGGTCCCTACATTTAAGAGTTAAATGAAAACCTATTTTATACGTAAGTATAAAAAAATAATTTTAATTTTTTACATTAAAATACAATTATAATAAAATTATATTTAAATGCTTAATTTTACCATCTACTATTACTAAAAGATTGGGTAAGCAACATTTTTTTATTATAATACAACAGTCATTAGTTAACATTAATATTTTTCATTGACAATAAAAAATGTAATAGCGCTTAAACAATACTGCTGTCAATAATTTTTAATTAATACCATCTAAACATAAAGACGTTATACGAAAACTATCTAATACCAGGCTTAAGTTAAAACATGTTGCGTCTCTCTATAATATGTATTAGAAATGTGACGTTTACAAAAGTATATAATAAATCGCAACATGTGGGCAGGCCAGTCTACCATTGTACCTCAAAACTCATGCAACAGAATATAAATACACATTTTTTTGGCAATATACTACATACTACTACAAAACCGAAAAGTATGGTAAAAATTCCAACTACTGCTGGTGGGTTTTGAAGTGTTATGTAATTAAGTCATTGTCACTGTTGTATGATTTTGAGTAACAATATTTTCATTTTAAAAAAACTACAAAAGTACAAATATTAACTGCAATTTATTTGGTAAAAGTACATTCAATTTATATTTTTTTGTTTTAAATTACATTTTTATGTACATAATGTGTACCATATTATCTATAATTCCTTGGTAGACTTGGCAAGACAATGATTTGTTACATAATACTTTAAAACCCAATACCAGTGGCATTTGGGATATTTGCTGTACTTTGCTTCAATATTATAATAGCCCGTGGTTAATAAAATTAAAACAATAAATAAGAAAAAATAAGCTTCATAATAATTACTCGTCACAAACCGGCTGGTGGGTATGAAGCTAATGAAGCATATTACAACATTATAATAAAAAAAAAACCACAAAGCGATCAAATAAAAGAAAAATAAGAGAGTAATAAATCGCAAAAGTATGAATGTTTGTGTGAATGTTTGTATGAAATCGAGTTGCCAGGTTATCAAAATTTGTTTTTTATTTTATATGAAAGATTCTACAATTTTAACAATAATAACTGCAGTTAGTAAAAAAATCGTATTCTTTTAATGTTTTTTGAGTTGAGTAAAATATTTCTATAAATTATCTAAAATGTAAATGAAATTTTTATTAATATTATTATACATTCATATTTTTAAATTATTTAATTTATTTGTATTAAAAATTATCTGGAAACTCAAATAATTTCTAATAAAAATTAAAATATAATGTCAGAAAACTTTTTCAAAATTATATATTTCTTAAAAAAAAATGTAGAATGATTTGTTAAACTTTTGTAACTATTTAAAAGTTAAATTCATAGTATATAATAAAGATACACAAATATCAAAATAATTTCATTTGATTCACATCGATATAATATGGTATGTTATTATCAAGTTCTGGGAAATATAACTTTTGTATTTCATATTTTTAGATAATAATAACTGAAATCTACACTGCATTATGGCTGTAAACTATGTCGAATATAATAAATATGGGATACAAGTATACCAGTATTTGGACAATTACATATGTTAAATCCTAATACCGAAGTTTTTTCAACTGAGGCGAACTTTTTTTTTATAAAAAAAGTGTTTGAATGTTTACATATTTTATATAAATTAATAATGTTCCTTTTTAAAAACAGAAAACTGGATCGATGAGATAAAATCTACAAGTTGAATTTTTCTTCGTTAAATATTTCATTTATTTCAATCACAAGAAAATGATTTAATTTTATTCGAAGCATATAGCATATTTTACTTCAAATGATAAATGAAATGTAGTATTTTATATGTTGATGTCAGACGATGAATCCACTGTAAAATGACGGTAACAATTAAAAGAAACTAATCTTCCTCAATTATATTAGTCTTTATTTGTAGAGGACAGGAGCCATTACACATTTGGCAACATTGGCTTTTGACATTGAAAACGTCAAAATTTGTATTAATTAAATACGTTATGTTTTAAACTTAAATTAAATGTAACACATTTGCTCAAGACTATTATACAAGACACTGTATTCATTTCTTTAATATCAATGTTCTATTTGAAAATACAATCCTTTAAAGTTCACAGACTGTTTGTCAAAAGTGACAGATGACAGCGTGATTCTTTTTAAATTTAGACATGGCTTCTAGGAGTTTTAGTTTCAAGATTGTTTCAAAATTAAAACAATGTGTGGTTTTTATTAATTTACGCAAAAACTGTTCGACGTAAAAATATGAAACACCAAAAAGGCACACCTACGCATCATTCTCTACAACTTGATTTTATTATACATATCAATTTCATAAATAATTAAGGCTGTAGGTTTGTGCCAAATTTTGGCGACCGTCGTGATGAAAATAAATATAGATTAGGACACATGCCTTTTAGTATATAGGACTAGCGAATGCTCAGCTACGCTGAGCGTTCCCTAGGCCTCCGGTGTTCGTGAAATATTATCATTTGATAGATAATTTCATTTCTGCAAGACAGGTCTTGTTGAATGCTTTCATTTAATACCAAAAACGGTGAACTTCCGTCAACTAATTGTAAAAAACAAGTGCAGATCAACTTGGCATTTTTTGTCACTTTTACAAATTAGCCCTCAACAACACATTTAATTTGATACCAAACATGACATAGGGTAAGGGCGGGTAAGAGTACGCGCATTCTAAGAGTACTCACTGGGCATATCTCGGTTAGTATGTGTTATTCGTGCAAGTTGTTAACTGCAAAAGGTAGGTCTTTTTACATTAACTATTTGTACGAAAAATTAGTTTTTCATCTAAAATAGTATAAGTGCTACGGTAATTTGAAAATTTTTGTATGTTATGATACTATTTTTTTCTTATTTCAAATTGAATTTACATTATTAGAATTATGAAATATCAAGTTGCAAAGTATTTAAGGTTATTCTAAATGTCATTTTTAAAAAGTACGTAGTAGTGCATGGGAAGATATCTACCATTTGATTTGTAAAGTAAAAAGAATATAAAATGGTAAAACATCCAAGAGTGCGCAATAGTTGGAAGTCAAGGAGTACGCATGTGTACTCTTAGATACTTACGTGATTCTTATTTTACAGATGGATATTTTAGAAAAAGTAATCGGGAACTAAAATTCACTTCATATTTATTAAAACAAATCAAAAATCGATCATCTTTTGTCATTCACGAGGCTACATTGCGAAAGAGACTAAAACTTGGGACTGTACCCACTTCACTAGGAAGATTCAAATCTGTTTTCGATGAAAATATAGAAAATGCTCTAGTCGAGCACTTAAAAATATTGGATATGTTATTTTTTGGTCTTACTATTAAAGACATGCAAAGTCTTACGTACCAATTTGCTGAACAAAATAAAATAAACCATCCATTTAATAAAGAAACTTGTTGGCAAATGGTGGATTCAAAATTTCTGTAAACGACATAATTTGGTTACTAGACATCTAGAAATAGTCAGTAAAGCTAGAGCTTCTGGTTTTTATAAAGTACAAATATCAAGATTTGTAAAAACTTTCTGTCTAGGATGCGGAGAAAATTATGAAGATCCATCAACACAAGACGGGATACAGTGCAAAATCTGTAAAAACTGGTGGCATGATATGCTACCACCTATACTGGTAAAAAAAAAATTAAATGCGATAAATGTGAACCATAAAATGTGCGTACCTACTCTTTCATTATATGCGTAATCTTCAATTATATATCTGCGTACTCTTAGATTTTTTTACATCCAGCAGTACGCATTTTCCGAACTTTGTTATTTATTTTTTTATTATAATATGGTACCTTCTCAAGTAATAATTTTGTTGTTTTTCTTAAGTACACAGTTCAAAAAAATAATGTTATTATTTTTGTATTATATTTGTATTAATTAAAAAAGTTATAACAAAAATAAGAAAGTATGCGTACTCTTACCCGCCCTTACCCTACTTAGACAACTTTTTCTAAAAAACAAAAGCGGGTCAACATGAACCATTTCTGTCAATATTGAATGTCAGCTCTCATCGAGACCTTTCATTTTATACCAAACACGATATACTTCTGACAACTTTTTGCAGAAAACAAAAGCCGATCCTCATGGAACATTTTTGACATATCTGCTCGGCAGCATTCATCGAGTCCTTTTATTTGACTCCAAGCACGATATACGTTTTACAACTTTTTACAGAAAACAAAAGCCGATTAACATAGACCATTTTCGTCAGTTCTCCACGCGAGCCCTCAACACGACCTTTCATTTGAGACTAAACATGATATACTTTATACAACTTTTTGCAGAAAACAAAAGCCAATCGACATAGTACATTTTTGTCAATTATGCACGCTAGCTCTCAACAAGACGTTTCATTTGAGACCAAACTCGACATACTTCTGACAACTTTTTGCAATAAACAAAATCCGATCGGTATTGATCATTTTTGTCAATTCCGCTCGTCAGTCCTCAACGAGATATTTCTTTTAATACCAAACACGAGATACTTCTGACAACTTTCTGCAAAAAAACAAAAGCCGATCGACATGGTTTTTTTTTGTCAATTTTGCATGTCAGCCCTCAACAAAATCTTTCATTAGATACCAAACACGACATACTTCTATTAACTTTTTGCATAAAACAAAAGCCGATCAACATAGAAAATTTTCATTTCTGCACACCAGCTCTCACCGAGACTTTTCATTCGGTATCAAACACGACATATTCGTAACAACATTTTGCAGAAGATAAATTCTAATCGACGTAGAACATTTTTGTCGTTCGTGCATACCAGTGTAAATTGTGTCGTTTCATTAAAACCCAAAGACGACCAACTTCTAACAACTTTTTGCGAAAAACAAATGCAGGTCAACATGACATATTTTTTTGTCATTTCAAAACCGGCCCTTTAGTTTCTTCATGAATTGGCAACACTGTTTTTATTAAAAAATTGTAGTTAATTTTTAATTTATAAATTACCATCGGCAATTCTAATATAACAACTTCTATCTTCAGGTTAGTTTCTATAGGAATATTTGTTTTTGTTTAGTTACTTCATAACACATATGGCAACATTGGCTTCTGTAATTTGAAACGTCATGTATGCTTCAGAATACGTATTAATATTTCTTATAACACAATTTAAATCTTTCATAATATCCGGTTTGCATTTTTTATTATATTCTAAGTTCATTCGCCTTTCTAATGACTCATTTGTATCAGTAATATATATATGAGCATATTTTTCTATTTTTCCATTAGTTGGATACAGACATGTAGCTGATTCGTGATAAATTTGACCATGAATGCGAAAACAATATGGTCCATACCCAGGTGGTGGCGATAAGTTTGCCCTCATAGAAGCAAAAGCCAAGGCACTATTATATTTTCTGACATTATCTTTAAAATTTTTGCTATTTATGTCTCTATCTAACACTAATTTTTGTATAAATACTGAAAAGTCCTCTATTATATCTAGATTCAATTTACCTTTCCGGCAATAGGGTGTAAATTTGCCATCTTGAGGTTTTTCGAATGAAAAATTTTTGGAAGAACAATATTTGCAAATAATTGCCATTGCCCCTACACTATACGGTTCAACATCTATCTCTAAACCTTTACTTGCTAACATACATGTATTACCTCGTGTATTACTATCTTTATTGAGTTTTCTTACATTAATTTTATTTTCAGAATTTGTCTTTAATTTTGTCTGTTTTTCTAATAATAAGTCATTTTTAATTAAATTTGAATAATTATTTCTATGACGTACTAATTTTTGCTCTTCACTTTCATTATTTGTGTAATTTATAAAGTTACATTTAAGTTTATCTAATCTTTTATTCTCATTTCAAGTGTTTCCTTTTCTATAAGATTTATATTATATTCTTTCTGTTTTTCTATTCTCTTGATTTTTTTGTCTAATGATTCATATTTGTGTTTTATTAATTTCTTTTTGTTTATTTATGCGTTGAGTTTTAATTTCTTCTGTTTCATTTGCTTTAAGTTTTAAATAATTTTCGTGTAATTGTTGCTGGCGAGTAATTGGAAACATTACTATTTGACGGAAGCTAAACATCTGAAGAAGATGTGATCTTAATTTATTAATATCATACATTTCATTTTCGGGGTTTCTATTTAATAATATGCTTGTACAAAATGATGTTGGATTTATTAAAATTCAATAAGACAAGACACTTGCAGTATCTGAAATAAAATATTGTAATTTTATTTATTTTTTTAATGTTAGTTTGCAAATTATAAATAAATTTCATATGTTTAGCCTAAAACCATATGATATCATGAACTGATACTGGTACAGAAAAATATGTAACAACTTATTTATTACTGTGCAGAATTTTGTACCAATATTATAAGTAATAGCTTATAATCATGATTATCGATTATTAAAATTGATGTAATTTTACTGTTTAAAAAATTAGGTTATAAAAATTAATAATAATATAGGGTAAAAGTGTAGTTTAGATAATACACGTTGAGTGACTTCTGCACATGCCTCAAATTTATGGGTTTGCCCAACCAAACCAAATATAATGTAAAATCTAATTTTTTTTTATTTACATAATGAGGGCAAGTTGGTTTAGATATTACAAATGAAAAATTGAAGATTATTTCGGTAACACTCATTATTAAAATTGATTACAGATTACAGTGATTACTACCTTTAGTTTGTTGCGCGCAATCTACGTATAATCATAGAATATATTGGAACGATGATATTATAATTAAAAAATATACTAATTTGCCGCAACACAACTTTTGAGAAACACTGAATTGAAGTCCATTTTAAGTGATTTTAGCCTAATACAAAATATAGCTTTTACCCGTCAGATATCAGCTTCTCTTGAATTATAAAATGTCAATACTGCATACAATATAGATGTATATTATGTTATGTTATTACACTACAAATACAAAAATACTACATTCTATGCTGATTTTCTCAACACTAATTCTATTGGCACAGGGTACAATGTGAAACTATGCTTTTCACAGAAAGTGATAAAACAATCAATCAGGGCCTTGATGCCTTGCAAGAGTGATTGAATGTGAAATTATACTTCTGGATATATTGTTGTAGTTGAGTAATGTGTTCCCAGGAGCTATGACAAAATATTTTTTCTTCAAACGTCATAAAAGTGACATCTTCTGTGACGTGATTGACAAGGTTGAAGTTTAATTTCAACGCCGGCGTAATATAATTTTTCATTCTAGCCGCCGGTTAATTCTCTTCGCCGACCTATGTAGAATCAGCCAATAAGAAGTAATTTATACAATAGAAATCTGTAATATCGACCTAAATGTCACTATAAAAACTAGATAACCTAAGAATAAAGTTACTAAAAATTACGAATAACTGACAGGTAACCTACATATTAAACGTCAAATAGTAGTTTATTTTTTAAAATTTCTAAGTTTGAAGAAAAAATAGCATGTGTTATTCAGAGTAAAAGTGTCTTTGTGTGCCTCACATGCAATTGTCCGACTCGATTCGCTCGTCGTGCAAACTTCCATGCTGACCACACAAAGTATCACTTTTACTCTTAATAACACAATATACTATTCTAAAATTCTTCTTATTATTCTTAAGTGAATGTATGTAGATTTGTTTTTAATGAAATACTTCATAGCACGTTAATTTACATTACAAAAACAATCAATATATTAATATGAAAGAATAAGTTATTGACTGTAAATAATCAATATTTGATTACAAAAATAAAATTGATTACAACAAAGAGTAATTAATGTTCAAAACTTTAAATATACAGCCATTTCATAGTTACTATAAATTAAAAAAAAATATTTCAAAGAAACTACCTAATTGTTTAAACGTCTGATCTAATTAAATTTACGAAAATAGCATATAGATTTTCTTTACTAACTTAACTTTTCTGCTACTCAGTCTCCATAACAATAAATCATATCGTATTAAGAACAACGTAGTTATAATTTAAAGAAAATATGTATTTTGGCCCATAGATGTGTGTATGTACATGAGCTTAAATTTTTTAGCTATAATTATTATTTTAATTAGTTAGTTTTGCAAAGTGACAGTTTATTTGTCAAAATTATGAAAAGAAAAAAAAAGTTAATTATTCTAGTTATTTTTAAATAAACAATTTATTATAGGTATTATGAATATTTGGTTTTATTTAGTAATTTGGCAAAATTGAATGTCATATAATTTAAAACGTCAAAAACTAAATTTGGCAACACTGTTTGTATTAAAAATAGTAGATAATTTTTAAATTTATAAATTAATATTGACAACCCTAATACAACTGCCACCGTCTTCAGTGAAGTTAGTTTAGGAATATTCAGTTTTAATTTAGTTACTTCATCACACATTTGGCATCATTGACTTTTGACATTGGAAACGTCAAATTTTATATTAATTAAATACGTTATGTTTTAAACTTAAATTAGTTGTAACACCTTTGCTCAACTCTATTATTCATGAAATTGTTTTTAAATCTTTGATATCAATGTTCTTTTAAAAGATATAACCATTTAAAGTTCATAGACAGATTGTCAAAAGTGACGGATGACGGCGTGATCCTTCTTAAATTTAGACATGGCCTCTAGAGTCCATTGTTTTAAGGCAGCATTTGTGCACAGTTTTAATTTTTTACACGAAAACTACTAACATTAAAAATATGAGACACCCAAAAGGCACCAGATCTCATTAGCCCTCACATATTAAAAAAGAAATTATAACTATCACTTGCATGGTTCAGGCTGTAGGCCTTTACAAATGTTACTCGATGCTCGTGATAAATCTATAGATAGATATATAGTGAATGTAATCGTTTAGTGTATAGGACTAGCGAATTCTCGCCTACGCCGAGCATTCCCTAGGGCTCCGCTGTCAGTGAAAAAAACAAATGCTAATCGACATGAAACAGTTTTTTCATATCTGCACGTCAGTTCTCACTGAGACCTTTCATTAGATTCCAAACACGATATACTTCTAATAACTTTTTGCATAAAACAAAAGTCGATCGACATGGAACATTTTTGTCATTTCTGCACGCTGGCCCACAACGAGACCTTTCATTTGATACCAAACACAACATACTTCTGACATTTTTTTTCCTTAAAACAAAAGTCAATCGACATGGAACCTTTTTGCAATTTCTACAGGCTAGCCGACACCGAGATCTTTCATTTGATACCAAACACTATAAACTTCTGACACCTTTTTGTAAAAAAAAAGTTCTACACGCCAACCCTTATCGAGCTGTTTCATTTGATACCAAACACCACATACTTCTCACAACTTTTTCCAAAAAACAAAAGCCGTTCGACATGGAACATTTTTGTCAATTCTGCACGCTAGCCCTCAACGAAACCTTTCATTTTAGACCAAACACCACACACTTCTGACAACTTTTTGCAAAAAACAAAAACCGATCGACATGGCACATTTTTGTCAATTCTGCATGCTAGCCCTCAACCAGACATTTTGTTTGAGACCAAACTCGACATACTTTTGAGATAATACTAGAAAATTCAAACACAGTAAAATGCGTACATCGGAAGATTCAAATCCAACTGTATCTCGAAAACTAGTTCCTTGTTTGAACGCGAGGGGGAATCACAATGGGTTTGAGAATGTAGTTAAGTAAGCTAGTTGTCACCAGATGTCAATCTATACATATAATTTTTGAAGAAATATAAACGACATATGTTTTCTTTCAAATCAGTTTTCTACCTATATAATAATAAATTCTACAATTTATATAGTATGTTTTTATTTATTTATTGTTTGTTAGCTACAGGATGAATCCCAATCACAAAGCAACCTTAGACAAACAACACATCATCGATGTACCAATATCTTGTATACAAAATGTTTATCTTTTATGTATTTTATGGTCAAAGTGAACAAATTCACTAAATTGATCTAAATAAATTAAATAATTAAGGTAAATAACAATTTCCTTAATGTGAATTAGGGAACACGGTAAAGTTCTTCAAATTATGAAAATTTAAATAGCTAAAAGTTAGGTTATACTACAAAATTGTACCCCGTGGGCATGACCAAAGCTAAATAGATACATAAAATAGTAATAAATAAAGAAATTGACTTAAAATAGCAATGATATGTAAATTTAACAACAGTGGCGGTTCCAGAAACTTTCCTAGGGAGGGGCGAATTACCGTTTTCTTTTTCGTAATCATAAACAATAAAATAAATAATAATGTTAAACACAAAATATCTTAATTAATACAAAATAATTGAATTAGAAAAAATAAAATTATTCATATGAACAAAAGAACTACTAACTGCAGCTTCTCCTGGAGGTATCCAACATATCACCAACAATGGGTGGGATTTTGTAATTCGTTATCGTACGTCATTGTCGCGAAAAATTTAAATTAGGTAAAATTAGGTCTAGTCAACTTTACTTAAAAAGTTCGAAAAAACAGTGTTGTCAAAATGAAACACATGTTTGTTTTTGAAAGTATTATTTTCGCAACTTAGTTATCGCAACAATGTACAAAATCATTAGATAATAACTTGCGAAAATTACTGTGCAAAATGCGATAATTATCGCATAAGTTATAGAATCCCAGATAATGTACACAATCGTACACTTTTATTAAAATTATTTGTCAAAACAACTATTTAAATTACATATAGGGGCATTTATTCATTAGTTCACATATAGTAATTGAAGTGTATAAAATAATTATTTCATTAATTTGTAAGTGTAAGATGTGCAGCTATTTATAAATAAAATTTATGTAAATAATAAATTTGGAACTCAAATTTAAGTTTTTAAAAAATTTATTTTAAAACACAATGAAATCTTACATTAACAGTAGCTAAACAAGGAATGTCTTATCTTACTAAGTACATCTTATATATACAAGGATCGTCTTCTTTTAAGAGATCTCAAGTTAAAAGTGCTGAATTTATGAGAAAGAGAATGATGCAATTTATAGTTGCATTACGCAAATAAGGGTGGTGTCTCTATATAATTCCTCCCTCCTCAAGAGTGGAAGTTACAATTTTGGAACTTTTACTAGTTTCTTTTAATTCTAATTGGTTTGAATTTTTAAATTTGTTTCGAAGACAATCTTTGTACTTACAAATTAATATTATAATAATAAT
Organism: Stenolophus ochropezus; assembly: GCA_035578165.1. Lineage (NCBI taxonomy): Eukaryota > Metazoa > Arthropoda > Insecta > Coleoptera > Carabidae > Stenolophus > Stenolophus ochropezus. Next base: position 28,376,405 of record JAQOWZ010000017.1, read on the forward strand.
TACCGTAATTAAAGTATAAATTAAAATATAATGATAATTATTAATGCTTACATCATATGGATAATCTAGCCGAATACTACTTTCTATATCGTGTTTAATTAGTGATATATTTTTTATTTCGTCTTTTAATTTTTTGATATAGGTATTAGTAGAATTTATTTGGATATCTACTAATTCTCCGAAGTTATCATTTATCTTAATTTGATCGTTAAATTTGCAGTTATTTGTATAATATATGCCTTTTAAATCTTTAATATGCAACGTGTTGTTACAATAAAATTTTACTTGTTTTTTATGCGGAAAATATAGATATTTTAAATTAGAATTTTTTATTTCAATGATTGAGTTGATTAATGATATTTTATGTTATTAAGATATTTTAATGAGGTAAAGTAGCTAAAATAATAATCTGAAATAATTGCAATTAATATAATCAACTAAATAATTGTACACTCTGATACGAAAATAACAATAAATATATAATACGCCAATCACGTCTTCTAATTTGGAACACCCTGAAAGGAAAGTCAAAGAGTAAGCTAATGCTTAGTGAAACACATTGCATTCAAATATATATCATTCGCACACACAACAACACTCACACTCAACAACAAACCAGGTAAGACGGGTAAAATTGAAAAGGATACTCCTCGAAAGGAGTGTCACATATCGAATCCACGATATGCCGGCTACCGAATCCACGGTAGCAGAAGAACACTCGAAATCCATCGAGCAACTTGACATCTCCCAAAGTGAGTTATAACAAGGCTTCAGGAGTATGAGTGAAAGCCGAGTACAAACCCATACTCCACCTCCCCACCGAGATGCAAGCGAAACTAAGGCACCTGTTCCAGCAGGGCACCGTTGGCACCAGGGTACCCTGGTGCGTCGCGCCTCGGCTTCACCCTCCTGTCAATGCAGTGTTAACGGGTTTACGCGCCGGGGATATGGATAGGATAATATCAAGATCACACTACAGTAAATATACTGTCTCACACTCAGTAACTCATAGGTATTGTGTCTCACCTATCGAATCAAACACCTCCGACACTTATCTCACGACTGCCAATAGAGTACTGATTCAAATAAACAATAACTGCATGTTATAAACTCTGTGTTATCAAACACATTGGCCCGTATTACGAGCACACTTTTATAATAAAATCGCGATTTTAATGCTCACTTTTACATCAAAATCTTTTGTAAAAACGAACGTTAAAAACGCGATTTTATTATAAAAGCAAACTAGCTCACTTTTATAATAATATCTTGATTATAACTTTCAATTTTACATAATATTATGATGTAAAAGTGGGCGTTAAAATCGCGATTTTATTATAAAAGTGAATTCGTAATACGAGCCATTGTAACTAATTAATTCAATTAAGAAAGATTGGGAGTGAAGTAAGTTGTTATCTAATGCTTGAAAATAATTACCCTTTAACAGTTCGACCATCCTGAAAAACTCTCGCCCTCGAGAAGTTAATTTTCAATTCCATGAACATCATCATCTGACGCAGAGTGTCATTTTCTGAATTAATCGTCAAATCTTTTACTAGTACCCATCGTTTCATGTTGTCCACTGCTATTACGTTTTTGTATCCGCGTTTCATGCTCCTATTTGATCCACTCATTTCCACAACTAGATATCTATCATTTGTATAAACCTTCTCTATTGTAAATGGTCCAGCATAATGTGATTTTTTTTTATTTTTCTCCCTATCATTGTATGTTGTTTCTTTACAAAAACAAGGTCTCCGCAATTGAATTCTTGTGGAGCTTTTCTTTTTAAGTTAAATCAAACTGCTTGTTTTCGTTGATCGTTTTCTTTTTTTCTCAACAACCTCTTGCCGCGTTTCTGCTATATCGATAAATACTGCTCTGAATTCTTTTCGTCAGCCTTGAGTCATTTGGTGCTCTTGGGCGGTAACCGTACAATAATTCGCTAGGCGTTTTTTCCGTTCCTGCGCAATTAGTATTGTTAACTGTGAACTAAACTCCTGATACTCTTTTATCCCAATGTTTGTCGTCGGTCCTGGAAGTTGCTAACGCAGCTAAAGCTGTTCAGTTGAACCTCTCACCACTGGTCGTTTGCACGAGGAGTTGCAACGGCGTTTAAGATGTGTTGTATACCATAATGTTTGCAAAGTTGTTCACATTCTGTAGATGTAAAGCTGATCCAGGTCATTAATTAATCTTGTTGGTACACCAAAAATATCGATTATGTATTGTAAGAAATTTAGAACCGGTTTTGTTTTTGTCGTTTTTTTTTTTACTGCTCGTAGCAAAGTGAATTTTGTAAATGCTTCTACGACAACAACTACATACATGTTGCCCGAACCGCTCTTGTTGAATGGTCCTAAGTGGTCCATGTGAATGGTATGAAAAGGCACAACTACTTTTCGTATTGGGTGAAGAAATCCTTCTCGTTTTCCTTTTGGTACTTTATCATACATTCCTGGTTTGCAGCAGTTTATATATTTCCTCACATATTCTCGCATTTTAGGAAACCAATATGTTTCAGTTAGCTTGTTTAATATTTTCTCCACCCGAAGTGACCGAAATCATCATGAGAATTCTTCACTATCTCTCGTGTTAGACTCCGGGGTACAACCCATTGCAATCCTTTACAAGTAATGCGATATATTCGACCGTTTTTTTTTTAAACAATAATATTTATGTATTGATTTTTTTTTTATAGTCAGTTTTAGGTGTTTTACTGAGAACCTGTGATATTTAGTTTTTTTCTTTTTTTGTCATACGAGTCCGTTGTGTCTTGGCCTTCTATCGACTTAACGCATCTACATGACTCATCCTCGTACCCTGTCAGTATTCCACGGTAAACGTAAATTTTGAAGTTGTAACCTACAGCGAATGCATTAATGAATTTCCTAAAAAAAAAGTTTGCTAGTCCGATAAACTTCCGAATTTGTAGTACGTTTTCTGGTGTTTGGAAGTCACTTAAAACACGGATCTTTTCTTTACCGGGAAGTACTCCGTCAGCGTCAATATCAAAACCTAAGTAACTCACCTATGTTCTCTAAAAACTTCCAATATAATTTTCAATCTTCGAAATCCTTCTTCGAAGTCTGGGGCTGAACAAAGTATGTCATCTAGATATGCTAGTGCTTTCGAATCTCGTAATCGTCCCAATATTTTATTCACCATACGTTGAAATACACTTGGAGCATTTGTTAAACCGAAGAGCATCCTAGTAAATTCAAACTGGCCATCTGGAGTGACAAACGATGTTCGATGTCGTGATTTTCAGTTACAGGTATCTGATAGTATCCTGAGGTCATATCTAGACTGTCTTCCTTGCATATGGTTCCGCGCGCAACTTCTTTTTCTTTTTTTATAAGATCATTATTTGATAAATTTAAAACAAGTAATATGCGAGTCCCTTCTTCATCCGTCGAAAATACGCATCATGGTAAGTAGTGTTCTTGATTTTCCTTAGAACATACGCTACGGTCAATGAACATATCTCCCGTAGAGTTCACAGGACATATTATATTCCCAGCATAACCTGGAGGTATAACTACTGCTTCCATTGTCCATAACGTTTTGTTTTTTTACTGGTAACGCACCGATCTGCGGTAAACTAACTTCATCAGCTATAAATAAAAGCAACGTCTTGTCATCTTTAAAAATTCGTATGTGTAGCAATTCTGTCAGTGATTGTCCTACAATCATATCAATAACTTGTATCGAATTCGGTTCAATTGAAATGTCTCAAAAGGCTACATCCGCGACGGATTCAAACGCACCGGTAACCACGAGACACACTCAAGAGGCTCCGTATATCAGGCAACCCCGAGACACACTCAAGAGGCTCCATCCGCGACGTATGCAAACGCACCGGTAACCCCGAGACACACTCAAGAGGCTCCGTATATCAGACAACCCCGAGACACACTCAAGAGGCTTGATCCGCGGTCCTACAACCCGGAGACACACTGACGACGGGTTCTACGTATCGGTAACCCCGAGATACACTCAAGAGGCTCCATATATCAGGCAACCCCGAGACACACTCAAGAAGCTCCATCCGCGCCAAACGTATCACATACTATATCGCTCTACGAGTTGACCGTCGAATAAAGCATCTCAAACCAAGCGTTAACCCACAAATATACTATCTCCCATTATACGTTAACTATTAAATAAACTATTCCATACTGCGCATTAACCATTAAATAAAATATCTCACAATTCGCTTTAAACATAAAATAAAACCGCTCACACTACGCGTTAAGTATAAGACAAAAACCCTCTCACCTGTTGTCACAACACGCTCTCTTAATAAGAATTCACAATGAAATCATTTCACGTTCTTTACTACTAGAGTATCAAAACGGAACTATTTAAAATTAACTTACGGAGTTGAAGTAATAGTGTATCGTAACCATTTACGTAAGACAATAGAAAACAGAATAGTAAATACATTCCTAAATTAATAAGGGAATTATTTAAATAAAAGTGGTTATCACATTCGACTATCCTGACTTAATCCTTGTCCTCGAGGACATCTTGTACTCCTAACGTATCTTCATCCTGTGCTGTGGTGTCGCTTTCCGAACTATCCGACAAATCTTAGTGTAACAAAAGGTTGCTTATCGTCATTCGATGAGGATGGTTGTGTGCGGTTGTTTAGTAGCGGTGGTCGGATATGCGTAGTTAGTCTGAAAACGTTGCTAGAAGTAGATGCTTGTCTAACTGCACGACAATCTCTTTTAACATGTCCGGTTTTACCGGCCTGTTCTTTCGTTGATACTGTTTTCCGCCATTCGTATCAAAAGGTTGATTTTAGGAGACGCGTTCTCAATTCCAGCAGATTCGTTATCCTGATGATGTGACATGTTAAAACATTTAAAGAATCCTAATCCAGGTTCCGATCCCACTTCTGAATTGTTATGAAGATATTTTAATGAGGTAAAGTAGCTAAAATAATAATCTGAAATAATCGCAATTAATATAATCAACTAAATAATTGTACACTCTGATACGAAAATAACAATAAATATATAATACGCCAATCACGTCTTCTAATTTGGAACACCCTGAAAGGAAAGTCAAAGAGTAAGCTAATGCTTAGTGAAACACATTGCATTCAAATATATATCATTCGCACACACAACAACACTCACACTCAACAACAAACCAGGTAAGACGGGTAAAATTGAAAAGGATACTCCTCGAAAGGAGTGTCACATATCGAATCCACGATATGCCGGCTACCGAATCCACGGTAGCAGAAGAACACTCGAAATCCATCGAGCAACTTGACATCTCCCAAAGTGAGTTATAACAAGGCTTCAGGAGTATGAATGAAAGCCGAGTACAAACCCATACTCCACCTCCCCACCGAGATGCAAGCGAAACTAAGGCACCTGTTCCAGCAGGGCACCGTTGGCACCAGGGTACCCTGGTGCGTCGCGCCTCGGCTTCACCCTCCTGTCAATGCAGTGTTAACGGGTTTACGCGCCGGGGATATGGATAGGATAATATCAAGATCACACTACAGTAAATATACTGTCTCACACTCAGTAACTCATAGGTATTGTGTCTCACCTATCGAATCAAACACCTCCGACACTTATCTCACGACTGCCAATAGAGTACTGATTCAAATAAACAATAACTGCATGTTATAAACTCTGTGTTATCAAACACATTGTAACTAATTAATTCAATTAAGAAAGATTGGGAGTGAAGTAAGTTGTTATCTAATGCTTGAAAATAATTACCCTTTAACATTTATGATAACTACAATATTGGAAATCTTTATAGCATATTACGTTTTCTAAACATTTTTCATATTCGTTGTGTTGAGATAGACAGTAGTATTCTTTGTTATTTATTCTAATACATTTGTTTACGGGTTTTATTTTACAATTATTTTTCGTGTATAGGCCATTTAGTACATTTACAGTTTTGTATGTTTCGTGTTGGTATGTTGGAATTGAGGTGACTTGTAAGAGTTCTTCTTTAAGGATATTTGATGGGATTTCTATAAGGATTGTTAGGTTCTCGTCTTTTATAGAACAATACGTTTTTAAAAGATTGTTATTATGAATATTGTTAATTAAAATTGTTTTTATAAAATTGTTTTCAATCTTATTGATTTCGTTTATTAGTTCGTTGTAATTTATTATTCCGAAATATAAAGTATTTAATTGGCAGAAAGTTATAGTTTCTTCTAACAGTATTAGAGAGAAATAAAGTTCTTGTCCTATTTGTATTAATTCGTTTAGAATGTTTTGAGTTCTTACAATGTCTATTTCGTCGATAATTTTTCCTAATACTTTTTCTAAAGTGTCTAGTTTTTTATTAAAAATGTTGTTATTTTCATTAATTATTTCAATTTTATCGTTAAATTGGGCGGTGATATTGTTGTTGATTTTTACCATTGTATTGATTTTATCGGTTAATTTATTTTCATTGAATTTTATATTTTCTATTATTTGATCGTATCGTTCTTTATCTGTATCATCCAGGTTACCTGTTATACTTTTGATTATTGAGCCTAGCCCGTTAATTAAACCGCGTTTATTTCTTTTAGTATTTAAGAGTTGTACTTTATCTCTTAAATGTAATATGATATTATTTAATATATTTTTGTTGTTAGTGATATTATCTTGAAATTTATATTTTTGTAGTTTTTGATATAGGGTGTTAGTGTTGGATTCTAAGATATGGTATTGTTGGAGGATATTAGATATGGGGACTTGGAATGATATTATTTGGGTGTTTACCTGTATGTAGGCTGTCCCTAAGTCAATTATGTTAAGTCCAGTATTAGTGTCATCTTGTATGATTTGGGATATTCCGAAAGGAATTAGTCTGTAACAAGTCGAGGAGTTTTAAGATTTGATATTTTATGTTTTTTATCGTTTTCGTCTACAATTTGTCCTCTTGCCGGACGTATTGTCTTTACACCTAGAATTTTAAATTTTGGTTTTTCTATTTTGCCGGAATTTCTCTTATTTATTTTTACATAAGCTTGGTTTGGTATTTCATATTGTTTTTCGGGTTTTCCTGAATATTTTGCTTTATATTTTTCTATGTTAGATTTTACATGTTCGTTTATTTGTTTGAGAATTTCGGAGTGTTTTTGTAAATATTCGTCGACTTGTACTTCTTCTGGTTTCAAATTTGGCTCAGAGATGCGTCCGAAAATAATTTCTAAGGGAGTTCTTTTCGTAATTGAGTGAATGCTATTGTTGTAAGCTATTAGTGCATAGTTCAATCTTTCTTTGAGTTGTAAAGTTTTTATTATCGGATTTTGGTTAATAATTCTCATATGTTCTATGAGGGAAGAATGGAATCTTTCTACTACGCCATTACTCTTGGGGTTATCAATAGAAATATAATGGATATTTATTTGTCTGAGAGCCAGATAATTTTGAATTGTTTTGTTATTAAATTCTAGGCCGTTGTCAGATACTATTTCTCTTGGTATTGGGAAATGTGTAAAATATTTAATTAATTTGTTTAAAATTGTTATTGCATTTTTATCTTTAATTACATATGCTACAGCGAATTTTGAAAAAGAGTCTACTATGGTTAATATTTTAATTTGTTCTAACGATAAGATATCAATATGAATTTTTTCGAAAGATTTGTCTGCTGTGGGTTTTTTGATGTTAGATATTTGAATAGGGTTTCTTTCATATTTTATGGTTAAGCAAACATTGCATTTATTAATGTAATTTTGAATATCTTTTAGCATATTAGGCCAGTAATATGATTGTTTTAGCTTGTTGTAAGTTTCCGTTATACCTCTGTGGTTAGTCTTTCCCTCGTGATAGTTTTTTATTGTGAGTTGCTGGTCTTCTTTATTTTCAATATCATTACTTATCGAGCTGCATGCTACTAATTTATAGCTATTCGCGTCGAAGTAGGTTTGCAGTACGGCGTTGAAGTTAGTTTTGAATTTGTCAGGGATCAAGCAATAGTACGTTTTTCCAGGTTGTAGGAGTTCTTTAATGAATTTCAGGATTGTTTTATTACTGTCAATTTTGTTTAAATAAAGGTAAATGCGTAGAATATTATTATTAAAAAGCTTGCTTATTTTTATATCGTTTTTACCATTAGTTTCTTTTACAACTATCTGATTTTTGCATGTATTTATGGGTGTTTCTAAATATGTTAAGCCATTTACTGGGTGCTCGTTATCAGAGTGAGCTGTATCAGTTGAATCTTTTTCGCTACCTGTTTCTACGATTACAGAATCTGTGTCCGAATTTAAGTTTCATTCTTCGTCATTAGGTTGTTCATAAACATTAATTTTGATATTAGAATTTAGAAATATTACTTTTATTATGTCTTCTATTTCATTCCAATTTTTTCCATCAAGGCCGGAACAAATTTTTGGCATGTCAATTTCGTTTATTTCGTTCTGTATGCAGTAATCTAATAATTTTTCTAGGCATATTTTTATATTTCTAATTGAAGGCTTATTGTGGTATTTATCTTTTGTAATTAAATGACAAATTAATCGTGGGTCGTTTTGTATAAGAATTTTGTTGTCGATGTTATAATAGATTTCACTAGGGTAATTTTGTTTTACTTGATATGCAAAACCTTTACTCATTTTTGTGTCGCTAGAAATACAATGGACGAGTGGTTTGTCAGATTCGAAAATATTTGATTTTTTGTATTCTATTTTAAAATCTGGTCTGATTCGGGACAGGGCATCGGCTACGACATTTTGGCATCCTTTCTTGTATTCTACTGTATAATCAAATTCTTCTAATTTGAGACGCCATTTTATTAATTTGGAATTTGGTTCTTTAAGTGAATTAAGCCAAACTAAAGGTCTATGATCTGTAACAATTTTGAATTGGTGTCCTAATAAATATGGCCGAAATTGTTTTGTTGCCCATATGATAGCCAAGAGTTCTTTTTCGACAACTGAATAATTTATTTCGTGATTATTGAGGGTTCGTGAAATGTAGGCTATGGGGAGATCTTTATTATTTTCGCTCTTTTGCGATAAAACTGCTCCGATCGCGTAATTGCTCGCGTCGGTTGTTAGGATAAATGTTTTTGAGAAATTTGGATATTGTAAAATGGGGCTGTTAGAGAGAAGTGTTTTGCATTTTTCGAAACATTTGATGTATTCCGGATCTTTTATGTCAATTTTTTGACCCTTTTTTAGACAGTTGGTTAAGGGTTTAGTGATTTTTGAAAAGCTGTCGATAAATCTTCTATAATAGCCCAGGAGTCCGAGAAATGATTTTATTTCTTTACTTGTTTTAGGAATAGGGAAATTTTTTATTGCAAGAATTTTGTCCGGGTTGGGTTTGATCCCTTTTGTAGTAATAACGTGCCCGAGATAAGCGACTTCTTTGCGGAGAAATTCGCATTTATCTAGCTGGATTTTTAAGTTGGCTTCCTCTAATTTTTGGAATACTTTTTCGGTATTGTTTAAATGATCTTCGAGGGATGTGCCTAGTATAATTATGTCGTCAAGATAGACAAAGCATATTTTATTAATCAGATCTTTGAGAACGAAGTTCATAAGTCTTTGAAATGTCGACGGTGCGTTTTTTAAGCCGAAAGGCATTCTTTTAAACTCGTAATGTCCGAAATTTGTTGAAAATGCAGTTTTTGGGATGTCGTCTGGGTCAACTTCTATTTGGTAAAAGCCCGATGTCAAGTCGATAGTTGTGAAATAGTTTGACTTGCCTAATTTGTCTAAGATGTCAGTGATGTCTGGTATAGGGAATTTGTCAGTGATTGTCTTGTCGTTTAATTTTCTGTAGTCAATTACGACGCGAAATTTTTGTTTACCGGAAGCGTCCATTTTCTTTGGGACGACCCAAATAGGGGCGGACCAAGGGGAGTAAGAGTGTTGTATAATGTCGTCGTGTAACATTTTGTCAATCTGTGTTTGTACTTCTTGTTTGTACGTCTCTGGATATTTGTATTGTTTGGTATGGATAGGAACACTGTCAGTAGTTTTGATTTGATGTTTGATTTTGTTAGTGAAAGTGAGTTTTTCATTTTCTTGTTATATTAAAGATTTGTATTTGTTTATTACTTTGTTTAAGCCTTTTTTTTCTTCGGGATTTAAGTGTTCGTCTCGAATAGTTTGATTTTTTATTTCTATGTTGAAATTTTCGTTTTTATTTGAGTTAAAATATTGTAATTTATATTTAAATTAATTTAAAAATGTTATTTCTTCTTTTATAAAATCAAATTTTATTTTAAGTAATTTTATTCCTGGTAGGCCTAATAAAATGTCAAAATCTTTATGAAAATTAAAAATATAACTTTTTATATTATTATTTTTAAATTTGAAAAATGTGAATTCTTTCCCTGAAGATTTGCCGTTGCAAGTATGTACTGTGAATAATTCGGGAAATTTTGTGAAATTTGGTTTAATTAAATTTGGATTGATATAATTTTGGGTAGAGCCAGTATCTAGTAAAATTTTTAAATTTGACACTTTGATGAATGGTAGTTTACTGAAATTGTTAGTTAAGGATTCGATTCTTGTTGGTATTGGTCTATGTCTAAAAAAATATTTTCCTCGTTAATTTCATTTTCTTGCTCAGTTTCCAAAGATTCTGGGTATTCTACTGGTAAATTATCTGCACTTTCGATATCTTGAGTAAATAATTGTTCTGATCGTGGTTGGACAGGGCGTCTGGAGAATTGAGAGGTTTGGATGCTCATGGGTGTGGTAACTCTTTGTTGTGCATTACGAATATTTGCACTAGGGGCAAAGGATTTAGATGGTTGTTGTTGTGGTTGTTGGGGATATTTATGCATTGGAGATTGGTATTTTGGTGGGTTGAATTGCAATTGATTCTTTGGTGGAGGTGCTTTTTGTGTTTGTGTGTGTTGGTTGTGTATGTATTGGAGGTCGTTAGTGATAAGATTTAATATTTCACTTAAATTTTGCGGGTTTCTGGCAGAGAGTTGGGATCTAAATGGATCTCTGCAATCGTTTATAAAGCATTGTGTAAAGTATTTTATGGAGTATTCTAATATTATTTTGCTGATTGCACTATTGTATTTGCATTCTACGTTACTCTTATATATTAGATAAATGTCATTAAATTTATTGAAGAATTCAATTATATTATCCTTTGTTTGCTTGTAAGTTGTAATTTCGTACATTAAAGTGTGCTCTGATCTAGTATCGGAATAATTTTGTAATAAATGCTCTTTTAAATCTTTCCAGGAGTTTATAGTTGTAATGCTGAGGCATTGCGCAGCACTTCCTTTAATTTTGTTTTTTATAGTGAGGATAACAATTTTTTTTGTAATCTCTGATGGGTTTGATTGATTGACTAAGCTTATTATGTCGTCTACGGTGTTTATGAAATTTGGTAGAGTTTTTACGTCTCCATCAAAGCATGATATTAGGTCTAATAATTTTATAATTTCATTGTTTAAGTTATCGAGTACATTGGTTGGTACAGGGGGAGTCATATTGATACTTAGGTTATTAAGTGTGTTTAGTAGTTCGTCCAGTTTGTATGAGAATATAAAGTGTACTTACAGTAAAATTATAATTTCTTTAAACATGGGGGTTGGGGGTCGATGTCGGCTCGATGGAGGGTGACGGTGGATGATGGCACGGTCAGCTGTCGATCGATGTCCGCTCGATGTGGAATGGGAATGGGTGGTGACTGGTTGGCTCTCGATCGATGTCCGTTCGATGCGTAGAGTCCGAGTCCGTGTGGTTTACTTCTCGGGTCCTTTGGATCAGGAACTGCCGTAGAAGGATTCCTCGTCACGTAAGATGGGATGAGTTCCGTATTTTTTTCACTTGAGTATCGCTGATGATTGCAGGATTGACTCGTTGATTCGTAATTGGCAGAATTTAACGATAAAAATCGACGAATTTGTGAATTTGAACGAATTAAACACTTGGTTTTCGATTCACAAATACTTGTTTGCCAATCCTACCGACTGCGCCAATAATAAATTTGGAACTCAAATTTAAGTTTTTAAAAAATTTATTTTAAAACACAATGAAATCTTACATTAACAGTAGCTAAACAAGGAATGTCTTATCTTACTAAATACATCTTATATATACAAGGATCGTCTTCTTTTAAGAGATCTCAAGTTAAAAGTGCTGAATTTATGAGAAAGAGAATGATGCAATTTATAGTTGCATTACGCAAATAAGGGTGGTGTCTCTATATAATTTGTATAAAGAAAAAAATATGTGAGCATTGGTGGCTGAATTAACATACTAATTTTATAAACATTTAATTTAATTAACAAATTATAAATTTATATAAAGACATCATATTCATAAAAAAATTAATGTGAACATTAATTTATTATCTTTTTAAATTTAAATTATTTCGAACTCTTCTATTCCCTTTTAAACCTATTGCAATTTATTATTTATTGATGATGATTATAAACAAACTAGTGTTGTTTCCATTAAAGCTTAATTAATAAATATTAATCTACAGAATTGAATATATTCCTATTAAGCAGCAGTGATTTTAAATAGTTTGGGATCTCATTATAGAGTGCATTCACATAAGTGTTTAGTTTTAAGGTTTACAATTACGTTTAAGATTAGGAAAGTTTGACGCCATGTATCAAAATGAAAACATTGACACTGCGCATCGTAGTGCATGCGTTAAACATAAAGTGGAGAAGACACCTTCTGAAGTGCTGGCAAGCGGTACGGCGGCGGTGTCGCTTGGCGGGATGCGACGTGGACGGCCGCGGCGGCGGCCAGTTGTACCGGGTCCGGTCGGCGGGCGAGCACCAGCGGAGGTCCCACAGGACGGATTTGAGCTGGTCGACGGCGGCTGGAACCCAGTTATCGTACCCGACGTGGAAGGTTCGTCTTTTGTTTCTCCATCTGTAAACTTTTTTATATCTTTGACATGGATGTTTTTACCTCTCGCCTATCAATATATAGATAAGGGAGGTATTGTTTTTGGTCAAATTTCTCGAGTGTGAGTTTTCAACATATGAGCACGAATTAGGGTCCCTAGAATAAGATTATACTATTTTTACCGTGATGTCTGTATGTCTGTGTGTGTGTTTGTGTGTTTGTGTGTTTGTCTGTGACGATTTTTCGTCCACGATAACTCCAACACGATGCATGTAAAAAATATAATATTTGGTATTTAAGACTTATATTCAAATATGATGAACTGATTAGATTTTGACTACAATTGGTTAACCGGAAGTAGTACTTTACTTGAAGCTTTAAACCGTTTTTCCTTAAAAGTACCTCTAAATACCATTTTTTTCGCAAATTACGTTATTATTAAATATAAAGATTTTTTAATTTTCTACCGATCTGCATAATTACGTTTATATATAACTTCTGGCTAGCTAGAAAAAAAATATATAAATTATAATAATTTTACGTATCGTTTAGGCTGAGAAATTTCGATAAAACAGATGAGTTATTCATATGTCCACAAAATTTGACATATGATGTCAAATTTGATACAAGTAAATGTAAAAGATAACATAAGTAAATATGAAGTAGTTTTATTGTAAAATTATAAAAGGTGGAAAAAATATATAAGGCATATATTTGCATGCGTGAATCAAGGTAAGTTCGGTTTCGGTTTTAGTAACGTCAAAAATAGCTGTCATAGTGGGCATACAAATTTTATGAAGGAAATTTTAGGTATGAAATAAATTAAAAATATTCTGAACTGCAATCACAAATTAATTTTAAAACTACAAATTAAATGTATTGAATAACTTATATAGAATATATGTATTACTACAGTGGCGGGAGATATTGTGTTGGACACATCAGATTTTTTTAGGATGGTTCCATGGTTATCGGATAAGTGATACAGGAGTGGAGAAACTCGAGATTGTACGATCCACGGGCCGGAATACTTTGGGCAAAGTTTCGCAGCGATGCCCTTAGCGGCAGAGGACAGTGGGTGCTCACGACGCATGACTTTGTCGCACGGATGGAATTCGATGTCTCTTCGCCGCAAGTTGTAATGGTGTCCCTGCTTCGTTGCGGCGTGGGCGATGATGGTTTTGGTCAGTTCTTGCGCGTCACGGATCGCCTGGAGACGTCGAAGATGTTCATCGGAAACGGCCGGTGAGTTCTCTTTTTCTACTTTATTGTCGGTCAGTTGGCTGGGGAGTTGTAACTCCAGACCGAAATTGAGATATGCCGCAGAATAACCAGTGGAACTATGTCGGCTACTGTTGATGGCCAGGACAAATTCTGGTAATAGCGAATACCAGTTTCGCTGGTTGTCCTGGCAGAACTGGGTCAACATAGGTTTTAGCACCCTATTCGCACGCTCCACTGGGTTGGCCTGCGGCGTATAAGGCGGCGTCTTCTGCTGGCGGATTCCGTACTCTTGTAAGAATTTTTGCAGGGTGCGGTTGTCGAACTCGGTGCCGTTGTCCGTGATCAATGTTTTGGGACACCCATAGCGACACAGTACCCTCATGGAATGCTAGTACCACGGCAGATGCGTTGGCTTGTCGCAATGGTCGGCATTCAATCCATTTGGTGAGTCGATCCTGAAACACGATCACGTACTGATATCCTTTTGCAGGATGAGGCAACGGCCCCATCATATCGACGGCTACTGTTTCCCACGGCTGCCCAACTTTTGGAGGACCCATGCGACCGACGGGGCCCTCTGGTGGTCTGCCTTGAATCGCTGACAGCTGCTGCACCTCCGGACGTAAGTGGTAGCCTCGAGATACATTCCCGGCCAATAGTACCGCAGGGCTAATCTTGCCAACGTCTTGGAAATCTATAGGTGCCCTGCTGTAGGATGGTCATGATTCTCGGCCAGAATCTGTTTGCGCTGTGCTTTGAGTACGCACAGCTTCCACTCCCGGTGCGGCTCAGTGTGTGATAGATCGGCAGGGTTCCAGAACCGTCAATAGAGCCTGCCGTCTTCCACCCGGAAGTCGGGATGCTCTCCTGGGCGTGTGTTGACCTCCTGGAGCATACGATCATACCATGGGCATCCTGCAACAACGACGTTCAGTGCCGGTAAGGGTTTCCGGCTTAGCATGTCGGCTAAATGGTTAAATTTCCCCTTTCGGAATACGACGTCGTAATCGTATTGTTGCAGGAGGACTGCCCATCGAGCTAGACGACCGGTTGGGTCCATTAGTCGGTCCAGGAATTTAAGGGCCTGGTGATCCGTGACGACAGTGAAGTGGTAGCCCTCTAAGTAGCCACGCAGCTTTTTGATGGTCCACACTACGGCCAGACACTCCTTTTCCGGCGGCAGAGAGTGACCGGCTGATGTAGTCTATCGCCCTTGGCTCGTCCAGGCTTCCTTGTATTAATGCCGCCCCGATGCCGACGTTGGAAGCGTCCGTCTGGAGGATCAACGGTTCCTCGAAGTTGGGACAGGCAAGAGCGGGCGCAATTGTCAGCGCACGCTGGAGTTGTCGATACGCTTCTTCTTGTGGTACTCCCCAGATCCAGAGCTGCTTTTTCTGGAGCAGAAGCGTTAACGGCGCGACCACGGTGGAGAAGTGTTCTACGAACCGCCGGTACCACGACGCAGCACCCAAGAATTGTCGCAGTTCCTTGACCGTTGATGGCGGTGGCATGTCGTTGATCGCCTGCACCTTGTCGGAATCGGTCTCAATGACCTTGGACGACACCACATGTCCCAGGTACTTGATAGATTGTTTACCGAATTGGCACTTATCTGGGTTGATTTTTAGGTTAGCTGCCCTCAATCTTGTAAACACTTCTCGCAGGTGCGTCGAATGAGTGCGGTTCCAGTTCTGGACCGATGATGGTGTCTAACAGCCTTTGGAACGTGGCGGGGGCCGCGTGTAGCCCGAACGGCATGACTCGGAACTGGAAGAGACCGCGCCCTGGAACGGTGAATGCGGTCAGCGGCTTGCTTTGCTCCGTGAGTGCGACCTGCCAGTAGCCGTTCTTCAGGTCCAGCGCGGAGAAATACGCGGCCCCTCGTAACTTCTCCAAAATCGCCGTGATGTAAGGGAGAGGGTATGCGTCTTTCTCAGACACCTTGTTGAGCTGCCGGAAATCGATGCAGAAACGGTGCTGCCCGTCCTTTTTTGTAGATCCTGTACAGCGCCTCCTCGGATGTCAGTTTACCGTGTCTGCGAATTAGGGTGTTGATGGAATTCAGGTCATTCTCGCTGGGCCGTTGTTTCCTTTGGGTAATCTCTTCTTCAATTCGCAGAGTGTAGTCCGAACCCATATAAAAGAGCCGAAAGTCCGTAAGAAAATCTTTCCAACTGCTCCAGTCTGCACGGAGGTTCCGTAGCTACAGTAGCGGAGTCCCGCGGAATAATTCGGGTAGAGCGAGCATCAGCTGATCGTCACGGAACTGATAACTATCCCGTAGTTCGGCCACTCGTTCGAGGAAGCCGGCCGGGTCTGACCTGCCATCAAATGCAATATTCCACTTACGTACTACATCGCAAATGTTGCTTGTAGGTGGGTGTCGTGGAGATGGGTCTTGTATCGCCATTGGTGCTGCCATCGGTACTACCATTGGTGCTATCATTGGGACGGCCTGTGGGGCGGTTCACTGACCGGGGTTGCTGTCGCTGGTTACAAGGGTGCCAGGAACAGTTTGCGGTGACTGCAGGGTAAAGGTCTGGTTGGCGTTACTGGACTGAGTGAATTGTCGTCTTTCGCTGCTGTCTCTTCTTTCAACGGCATGATGTCGGTTTCTCTGAAATTCTAGATGAGTCCCTGCTGGGGCCGCCAATTTGTGACGATCACTTGGGCCGCTGCTACTTGTCGGTCCGTGATATCGTGGTTCTTCTCCAGGACGTCGGGTTTTTCTCGGGCGCCAATCAGCGGGTCCTGTGAAAGAGAAAGAGTGTGCCACGGGAGCTCTAGGCCGGTTAGGCCAGGGTGATAACACTTAAACCCAGAATTACTAAAAACAAGTTTTTATTGTAGATCCTTTCGATTCCAAATGACGGTAACGCTGGGAAGTCTCGGTCGCGGTCGCAGTCTGAATCTATCACGGTCTGGAGGGAAGTACAGCCAAACCGGATACCAGCTTGAGACTGTACTGTAGGAATGGGTCGCGGTCGTGTCAGAAAGGCGAATACTACCAAGCTGGGCGCCAGCTATCGTCTTGGTGGTCAACGATCGGAGTCAGGACGACGAGTATCACTAAACTGGACACCAGCTTAAAGTTCTACTCGTCGGGGTTAACGGTCAGGACGGTAATACGGTCTTACCTACGAAAGGTCGGTCGGTGGATCGGTGTGTCTCGGAGATAAATCGCAATTGTCGCTAGAGAACTCAGTTCGCTATCAGAAGCTAATAAACAAGTGATCATGCTCAGCCCCGGAGACCGTATTTATACCCCGAATGTTAATTAAACTCGTTTAAACAAAATGTACGATAGAGATGGAGAGTTCTAAGATAGTGTTATTTCTGTTTAATAAAATTAAATTTTATTCTAAATGTCGTTTGACTTCCCTGCGTTTTACAAAAATAATATACTACATTTTATATTGTTTTAGAATATTTCAAAATTATATTTGAATTATTTGAATATTTGAATCTCGGCTTCGCTCGGAAGTACGAATATTGCCGGACCTGCGCAGTGGTGTCATGGTGGTGTCTTTGACAACGTTCTGTAGAGTTGTGTAACTGTAAAAATATACATTTTATGCAGAGATGTTTAATGTGAGCATAATTATTGGTAACAGGGTGATGTTTTATGAGCATGGTTTTGTAGGTGAATCTGGAACTGTCACTTGTCTGGGCACGTGGTCTCGAAGTTAGGTTAGACCAAGTGCTTGGTGAAAAAACGGCTTTGAACAGCTTCCCCGTGCTTTGGAAGGCTTGATATGAAGATGATCGGATGAAACAAATGACGGAACGGTGTTGGTTGAGTAATTGGAGTGCACGTGGTTGCAAAAAGAATCCAGGTTAGTGACACTTCGTCACAGTAGTTGTAAGGCTGGTAAAGGGAGTAAATGTAAACATATTGCAGCCCTATTATTTTTTTTCACAAGATTTTTAATAGTTTTAATTTTTACTTTTGCCTAGGCATGTGCTGTTAGGAAGGAAAAGACTGCCATTTTATTTTATTTTTTACACTTTGCTTTACTATTATCTGTTTTTGTTTGCTGTTGTTTTTGTTCGGTTCAGGAATAAAGTTTGTGTTTGTGTCAAAAATTTATAAAATTAAATTATTTTCAACCAATGCCATGGTTAGAAACAAGTTGTTTTAAGGAGGTTTTACCAAAACACAAAAGAGATAAATTATTGGAAAAATTTATGAAAGAAAATCCAGTCAGTCATAAGTCATAAGTTTTTTTTTTTTAATTTAAACAAAATAATTCCCGTGTAAAGTTTCTTTGTGATGATATATCGTAATTTTTATTTTTATTTTATGTGTATAATAAATTATAAAATTGAACCTAAAAAACAAAAGTTTGAATCTTAGCTACCGTTATATAACTAAAACCATTTTTTTATAAAACGTAAAATGTGCGTTTCTCTACAACAATTTATATTATTTGGTCTAGGTTTGGAAGGATTCATATCGGAAAATAATTAAATGAAAAATAGAGGAAATAATATAAAAGTAATAAAGAGAAGGTTAGGTTAAAAGTAAGTAAAATCGAAAAATGGAAGTATGAATTAAATTTTTATATCAGATATGTAATTTTAAATGATAACAATTAAGAAACACACTGAAATTTTAACTATAAAATCACGATGAAACAAGTACAACTACAAACAATATCAGCACATAACCATTAGCCTAAACGTGTTGACATGGAAAGTACGAATTTAAAGGGTTCTTAAATCTACCACTAGAGGGCTACGAGTTAATTGCGTTCGCGATTACAAAAATAACAAAGGTAACAGATAGCGTTGAGAAAACTTCAAAATCGTATCATTGTTGAAGTGGAGAATATAAAAATATGCATTGATTAATTAGTATTAGTGAAATATTTTATATAAATATTAGTCCCAATTCACAATGAACGTAAGCGTAAGAATAACGTAACATTAATATTACTGATATCTTACGTATGTTCACAATGAACATAACGTAAGAATTATAATTTTAGTGGTATTAAAAGTAAGTTGGTACTAAAATAGGGAATTATATATTTAGCTATGATATTAGTTTGAGTGACAGTTCTACTGTAAAATAAAATTAATATTGGAAAAACAAATTCAATAAAAGCATCTACTTCATTTCACGTGTTGAATTTAAAGTTTCTGCAATTTCTTTCCAAATATTTTGTTTTCTTAATGTATTTTTATAATATTTATTTTTTTGTCATAAAGACATTCGTATGTCCTAATTAAAATTCTTACGGAACTCTTACGTAGCTACGTAACCGTAAAAAAAACGTAACAGCATTGTAAACACGGCCATTGATATTCTATAGTTCAACTTTACACTTACGTTCACGCTTACGTTATTCTTACGCTTACGTCCATTGTGATTGGGACTTACTTTGTTCGCGAGCTACAAGCGATATAATTGTTTGTATGACATGTACGACTTTCGTCTTATTTTGAAAAATACATGCGCGCACTCTCAATTCTCCCAATCTGCAGGAGAGAAAAATACCTACGACCCTGCATCTGCATGCGACAAAAATAACTAACTAGTGAACTGTCAGTTTATCCTAACCTAGGAAGAGTGCAAGTAATTATTATGTTTGATAATTTTGTTTTCCTACGACCACTGTTAAAAATAGTCTTTTTAACGGTTGCTTAGCAAGTTAAAAATAACAGTTTATAACACAGTGAATACTTTTAAATCGTTGTCATTGACAACGAATTAAAAGTAAAAAACAAATTTACTTTTAACACTTGTGTTAAAAAGGAACTAAATCTAGTATCCTGTCATAAATGTCATTCTATAATGCTTAGTTTTTATTTACTTATACATAACTAGGGTCGTAGGAAAAATAGTGAATGATATTTGTGTTAAAAGTGATTTTATTTCGTTCGTGGGGTTTGCTACACTCGGCTTCGCCTCCTTTCAAACTTCCCCACTCACTCATAAAATGTCACTTTTAACACTTATATCATAAAAAACTATTATCTACGATCGTTCAAAAAGTAGATCATTATTGATACTTTATTGCACTTTTTTCCATATAAATACAATTGTTATAGAAATCATGGTCATTTAAGATTTTGGGTTTAGCAATAATTTACTATCATTAGTGTCACAATATTGTAGCGAACCCAGGGTCGCGGCGCGGGCGGCGGCCGCTAGCGAACAGGTCAGAACACGTCCGTCCGCTCCCCATTGTTCTGATTTCGAGAATAATCGAAGAATATTCCAGAAGGAAATATTTTACTTAAATACCCCGAGCAAAAGATCGGGAGGATATAAATATTAGTGTTTTAATCAATTTTACACTTCACCTAAATAAATAAAACGTTACAATATAAATAAGTTTTATGCTCAAATTTGTGCAATCGTAGATAAAATGTTGTAAGATACAAATGCAAAAAGTCATATTTAATTGCATTAATGGTTAAATTTATAACGCGAGTGTTATAAAATCAGGAATACAATTAATTATGTCTTTTTGCAATTGTATCTTAAATAACTATTTATTACAATATCTAGCAATATGAACAATTATAATAACAATTTCAATATGAGTGATATGTATTATGGATTTAAATAAATTAATATATTCCTGTATATTATTTTTATTTCTTACCAATTTTTGTAGGTATATGGTTTTACAGTTTTTTTCAATAATGTGTTTGTAACGTCTCTCATTCCCCGCCGGTCGGGTGCTCAGGAGTTACCAGGGTTCAGGAGCGAGGATGGGAGTCAGGACGGACTGGTACTAGAGGAATAAGCAAACACTTCTGTTTCTACCCAAAAATATAAATAAATATATATTCTATATATGAAAATAAATACAATTTATTGTATAACAATATAAAAGTAAGAATGGCCGTTTAGCGTCTGGCGGCTGTCGAAGCTACTTCTCCGGGCCGGGGCAACCTGTAACAAAGCAGACACGGTGATACGTCGAGGCGGCGGTTACGGTCCCGGTTACGATAGTACGCGTTCGCGATAAAGCTAATGGCGCACCTTGCCGTGCTGTACTCGAGTGTTGTCGAATGCGACACGGTTCAAACGCGGTGACTCGGGGCCGACGCGGTGTCGCCGGTGGAGTAGATAGTGAGGGAACGTTCGGCTCAGCACGCCTTCGGTAAGGATGGCTCAACACGCCTTGAGGAACGGCTCAGCACGCCGTATGCGGAGAAGCTCTGGTAAGAATGGCTCAGCACGCCATATGTTAGGAAGGCTCAACACGCCTTGGGTGAGGAAAGCTCAACACGCCTCGGGTACGGCTCAACACGCCGTCGGTAAGGAAGGCTCAACACGCCTCAGGTGAGGAAGGCTCAACACGCCTCGGTCAGGATGGCTCAACACGCCTTGAGGAACGGCTCAGCACGCCGTATGCGGAGAAGCTCGGGTAAGAATGGCTCAGCACGCCATATGTTAGGAAGGCTCAACATGCCTCGGGTGAGGAAGGCTCAACACGCCTCGGGTACGGCTCAACACGCCGTCGGTAAGGAAGGCTCAACACGCCTCAGGTACGGCTCAACACGCCTCGGTCAGGATGGCTCGACACGCCTCAGGAACGGCTCAGCACGCCGTATGCGAAGAAGCTGGGTCAGAACGACTCAGCACGCCATATGTTAGGAAGGCTCAACACGCCTCGGGTGAGGAAGGCTCAGCTCGCCTTTGGTAGTTGGGCTGGAGGCGGATGGGAAGGAAAGGTGCTCGCCGGACTAGTGTCCGTGCTTATATAGCCGCAGCTACGGAGTGGGGGACGACAGCGCTAGTAGTGGGATCGGGGCCCGACGTGGCCCGATGGTTCCCGAGACTAGCCGGACAGCTAGTTAGCAACGTTAGCTTCGTGCTATGAAGATGCTGACGTTACATGTTAAATAATTAATATTACTACAATCTTCTCATATTCATTGTAAAACAATTCACCGTCTGACACGGGTTGAAAAGACGACTGTACATCAATACCGTGTAAAGAATATATTTTTATTTTTTTATACAGTATAATACACAATATACCACATGATTTTGTAAACAACGCATTATTTATTGAAGAAAAGTATATATAAATGTATTATAATGGCAAAGTTGCACAATATTCTTCTCTTCTGTTACACCATTCCATATTCCTTCCGTCATGATCTACATTTACTCATCTATATGTTTGCTTTTCTAAATCGAATTCAATTATATCATCTTGTTGCGAATATATACTGCATAAAGCACTGTAAGTATTTATAATAATACCACACTCTCAAATACTTTAAATTGAGGTGAGGTACCTAATTCCTTAGGTTCGGGTACACGTACAGGCAGTCAATAACTCCTAAATCTGGATATTCTTTTAAAATCATCTTTTACGACCTCAACATAATTACCAGAGGGCCATTTTATAAAATGTTTTACTTTGAAAACTAAATGTTCGACCGCTTGTCTGTAACCTGTTATATATCAACGTCAAATCTATTATAAATTGATCTGAAAATTTATAATCTATTTGGAAAAAAATTAATATAAAATAATACACATACACTAACCTACCTACATATTTGATTCTGATGTTGCAAAATACCTATTTGGTCAACTACTTGCAAAAACAGTTGTTGTTATATAGTCTTCTTCAATGATATACAGGGTGTCCATTTTTCGAGGCTAAGCATTGGAATCTCGAGAACCGTAAGAGATACGAAGTCGGTTAAATTGGGGCAAAGTTGTGGCATTAGTTGGCCATTTTAATGATGTATTTGTTTTTTCGAAAAAATGCGTAGGTCACTAGATATGAGCAAAAAAGCGATTTTGCTCGATTTACGTTTTGACTTATATCTGCTTTGTATCAATTCATACAAATTTTTAATTGGCACGTTCTAGAGGCACTTTTTTACGAAGAATTGTCAGTGGTGCTCAAAATTTTTGTAGCTCTTACACTTTTCGAGAAATTCGTACTAACTTTCTATTTTCATATGGGACTCAAAGTAGTCTTAAATACTATTAAATAGAGATTTTTTTTCTCTTTCCAACGATATAAAACACATCTACATTTAAATAAAAATTAACAAAGATATTGCAAAATTACTGGATTTATTCATTACCATTAAGAGTGCTTTGGAAACAAAATCAAGAATCTTTTGTTTCAAAGACAGTTTTGACAATTCATTTCAGTTGTTGATTGTTAATTGTGATTTTTTGTGAGGAAATGCAATATTCAAGTGAAGAAAAGCGAGATATGCTTGAAATTTATTATGTTTCGCATCCATGCAAATATTGTCAACACATTTACAAATAAAATAAGAAGAAGGGATATCACACTAGCAATTCATAAATCATAATTTAAGAAAACGCATAGAGCTTTGTTTGGAGGTTGAAGGTCAAACATTTGAACATCTACTGTGATACAATTTGTTTATTTGATAAATAAAACCAGTAATTTTGAAATATCTTTGTTAATTTTTAATTAAATGTAGATGTGTTTTATATTATTAGAAAGAGAAAAAAAATCTCTATTTAATAGTATTTAAGACTACTTTGAGTCCCATATGAAAATTGAAAGTTAGTATGAATATCTCGAAAAGTGTAAGAGCTACAAAAATTTTGAGCACCACTGACAATTCTTCGTAAAAAAGTGCCTGTAGAACGTGCCAATTAAAAATTTGTATGAATTGATACAAAGCAGATATAAGTCAAAACGTAAATCGAGCAAAATCGCTTTTTTGCTCATATCTAGTGACCTACGCATTTTTTCGAAAAAACAAATACATCATTAAAATGGCCAACTAATGCCACAACTTTGCCCCAATTTAACCGACTTCGTATCTCTTACGGTTCTCGAAATCCCAATGCTTAGCCTCGAAAAATGGACACCCTGTATAATAAGGAATTAAATGTTCTTCTGTTCACTCGAAGTGTAATCTATTTTGTCCATCGCTGTATATATTTATCACATTAATATAATCTTCAGTTCTTGATCGCTTGCCGAAGAATACATAATACTTTATATACAATTTTTGATTGTTAATGAATATATTTACTTTTTAAAGCCTGTTTACTTGTATGACCGCTTCACCAACATTACATCATTTATTATTTTTGCAATTGATACGGTTTTATTTTTTATGGTTATCTACATACGTTACCTGTCAACTAATATTAAACTAAACTGTTTTAATATAAATAGCCACTTTACAGTACCCTACTGTTATGAAAATCGGGTTCGGATTTTAAATTTTATTTTTGGAACAACTGTATATTATTTTTAAATGCACGGGTAAACAGCAGTTCACTATTCGTCCGTATCAGTTATGGTGGCAGTAATGCAGCATTAGTAGCTTTGTGCCATCTAGCGACGCGCTTGCGTACTATTATGGATTCTAGAATTGCATATTCTGGGACTAAAGGGGGCGATCTGAAAACGCGCCACGATGTGACGCTGGGAAAATAATGAACTATTTCGGAATTTATTCTATAAGATCCGACAGATGGCTGTCGGGTAGTGTGGATCTGTACACATGGTTTGAGTCTGAAATGAATGATAGACCCTTTTTGGCAGGTACAAATAAGCTAAATAAATTCGTTTCTGTAGAACATGAATATCTCAACGTTGGAATTTTTCCCTTCCTCAAAATTATTTGTATGATGAATGATTCTATTTTACATAGAATGACCCTTTATTTTTTTAATGAAATCAGTAGAAAACCTATGTTCTATATTTAGATTACTTATTTTTGTGTGTGTTTTAGCAAATACTGTTTTAGTTTCTTGAAATTTGATTTCTTCGAGGCTTTTATTATTCTTAGGCAAAACATTTATAAATGAAAATATAATATATTGTTTTTGCTTTTTCTACATTAGCTTTAAAAACAAGTCGAAAAATCATGGCGATATTTCTGCTATAATTTTATTGCTATTACTAAAGTTTACTGTTCCTCTCAAAATCAAACCTTTTAACCAAGTCACTTACTGTTAAAATCAAACCATGTCGAGAGATAGAAATTTTAGTTAATACTTAAATTATATGAAAATGTTTATAAACATCTACCAAAAGTAATTATGAAATATCGAAAATCAGTACATTCAGTACTTACAGTATGTAAAAAAATCTGGTGTGTCCAACACAATACGTCCCGCCATTGTTTTAATACATATATTCTATAACATTTTTCAATATATTTAATTTGTAGTTTTAAAATTAGTTTGTTATTGCAGTTCAGAATATTTTTAATTCATTTCATACCTAAAATGACAGCTATTTTTGACATTACTAGAACCGGAATCGAACTTACTTTGATTGACGCATGCAAATATATTCCTAATATATTTCTTCCATATTTTTAAATATTACAATAAGATTACTTCATTTTTACTTATTTTATCTTCTACACTTACTTACATCAAATTTGACATCATATGTCAAATTTTGTGAACATATGAATAACTCATCTGTTTTATCGAAATTCCTCAGCCTAAACGATATGTAAAATTATTATAATTTATATATTTTTTTTTTCTATCTAGCTAGAAGCTATATATAAACATAATTATGCAGATCAGTAGAAAATTTTTTTTTTTATATATTTATAATAACGAAATTTGCGAAAATGTGATATTTAGAGGTATTTTTTAGGAAAAACGGTTTAAAGCTTCAAGTAAAGTACTACTACCCGTTAACCAATTGTAGTCAAAATCTAATCAGTTCATCATATTAGAATATAACTCTTAAATAACCCATATTATATTTTTTTACATGTATCGTATTGGAGTTATCGTGGACGAAAAATCGTCACACACACACACACACACACACACACACACACACACACACACACACGCACACACACACACACACACACACACACACACACACACACACACACACACACACACACACACACACACACACACACACACACACGCACACGCACACGCACACGCACACGCACACGCACATGCACACGCACACGCACACGCACGCACACGCACGCACGCACACACGCAGACACGCAGACACGCAGACACGCAGACACGCAGACACGCAGACACGCAGACACGTAGACACGCAGACACGCAGACACGCAGACACGTAGACACGCAGACACGCAGACACGCAGACACGCAGACACACACACAGACACACACACAGACACACACACAGACACACACATAGACACACACATAACAACACACACAGACACACACACACAGACAGAGTAGTCATCATGAGCTGAAGTGTGTTAGAGGTAGTCATGTTAGAATCATGACAAAGTAGTTGAGAAGTTTTATTATTAATATGTTAAGATTCATTAAGTGTAAATAGTGTGTGTTTTTATATTCATGTGAATAAGTTTTTTGTAAATATAATTTGAATGCATGTAACTTGTCTTGTTCTGTGTTCGTTTAAGTGTAATAATAATTTGTTTTATATTTTATTCAATATTTTAATATACTATTTGCTACGTTTTATTGATAATTTAATTACCCGGCATCTCCATCTACCATTTAATATTCAAAATTAGTTTTGGTTATTTTAACTTAAAAAATAACCTGGTGGCAGCATTATAAATACTACCTTTTCGGCAAGTATTTAATTTGATTATTGAAAATTTATAAATAAATAACTTTTCCCACCCCGTTACACACACACAGACACACACACAGACACGCACACAGACACACACACTGACACACACACAGACACACACACAGGACATCAGGCAAGATGGCGGATGATGTAGATGTGACAGTGGAAAGTGCTCTTAAAAATCTTATAAGTGTTACTGAAAAAAGCGGTAATTTGAGAAACGATTTAAAACAGGAAATTCAAAAATCAGTGTCTGTGTTAAGAAAAGTGTTTAATAAGTTAAGTAAGGAAATTAAGGACAAAAATAGTGAAATTAAAACTCTGAAAACAGACAATGACAATCTAAAACAAAAATTGACAACGAATAAAGAACATGTAGTGACATCTGTAAATACTGAGTGTAATGTCAGGTTCAAACCTTCTTTTTCTCAGGTGGTAAATAGAAGTACTAAAAAAATAGAAAACTGTAAAAAATATAAGTTAATCATAACCTCAAAAGAAAACAAAACTGCTGATGAAATAAAACATGAAATTAAAAATAAAATAAATCCTACGGAATTAAAAGTTGGAGTACAGACATTTAAATCTCTACAGAGTGGGAAAGTATTATTGGAAACTAACAGTGATCGTGAGTTATCAATACTTACTAATAAAATAAATGAAATTTGCAGCGATAAACTGGAAGTTGCTCCTGTTAAATTGCAAGAACCCAAAATTATAATCTATAATATCCCAGAAGAAATAGATTTACAGGACGCGGAAGATACAATAATCCTACATAATTCTGAATTGCAACTCTCTCGGGGTGATTTAATACCAAAAGCAGTCTTCAAGAACAGAAAAAATATCAAAAATTTATTAGTTGAAATAAAACCGGAAATACGGCAAAAATTAAAAGGAGTGAAATTAAAAATAGGTTGGAATATGTGTACAAATGACGATTATATTACTGTAAACAGATGTTTTAATTGTAGCAAATTTAACCATAAAGCCACAAAGTGCAACGGAGATCTTACATGCCTACATTGTGCAAAAAAAACATAAATTAGGTGAATGTAAGGCAAAAAGAGAGGAATTTAGGTGTATTAACTGTTCTAACTTGAACAAATATAGTAAAAATGAAAAACATAATGAAATCATTCTGCACTTGATAAGTTTTGCCCTTGTTATCAAAATGCTCTTAAAAAGCTCATACAAAATACAAATTATTGAAATGGCTCGCCAAAATAATCAATCAAGTCAACAAGAACAAACATCATTAAAGATTTGTCAGTTAAACTTGCAACATTCAAGGGCAGCTACACAAAATTTGCTACAGTTCATGGAAGAGGAGAATATAGATCTAGCATTTATACAAGAACCATATGTCGTAAATGGAACATTAAGAAGAATACCAAATCATCTTCGAGTTTATGATCAAGGTGAAGGACACAAGAGAGCGGCTATAATAGCAAGAAATAAAACAATAAATGTAATTAAAGTAACTCAAGCATCAAGTGAAGATAAGATCGCTATAGAGGTTAACTTTAAGAATGTACAATTCTATGCAGTCTCGGCATATTTTGATTGCAAAGAAGACATAAAAACAAATTTGGAAAATCTGGCAAAAATTAAGGAAATAGCAAAAAATACACCATGTATATTTGCGATTGATACAAATGCCAGATCAGTGATGTGACATGATTTTCAAACTAACCCTCGAGGTAGGATTATGGAAGAATTTATAACAATAGAAGAACTTTATTTAGTAAATGAAAAGAGAGAATTATTTACATTTGATAACGGGAGAGGAAAAAGAAACATCGACCTAACATTATACAGTCACCAATTAATCGACGCTGAACAAAACTGGACAATAGAGGAAACAGAAAGCTGTTCTGACCATAGAATTCTAATCTACAGTTTAGAATTTAGCAAAAATAAAAAAGATTACATTACTCATCAAAGAGCAAAATTTATAACCAAGACAGATAAATGGGAGAGTTTTGATAAAAATATAAGGGAAGAATTCTCAAAATTAACACGTAGAGAAAATAGAGAAAAAAGTGCAGAAAAAATAGACGAAGAGTAAAAAATAAATTACAAGAAGACATAGATTTTAATTCGAATATTGAAGGTAATCATAAAGCTTTAAAAACTGCCTGTGAAAAATCATTTTATTTATCAAAATCTAAGAAATATGAAAAGAAAGGGAAAACTGTACCATGGTGGTCTGAAGAATTGACACAAATAAGGAAGAATGTTCAAACACTTCGACGATGTTACCAAAGGACAAAACATAATGAAACGCTCAGAGAAGAAAGAAAGAAGCAATATCTAGAAGTTAAAGCGAGTTACGCTGAGAAAATCAGAAACGAAAAAACTGACTCTTGGAAAAAATATTGTAATATTTCAACAAAAAGCAACCCATGGGGCACAGTCTACAAAATGGCAGCCGGAAAAACTAGAAGAAATTTTACGTTGTCAACGATTAAAGACAAGTCATGGAATTTTACAACCGATACAAAAAGTACATTACAGTGCTTAATAGAAGAATTTATTCAAGAAGATAACCATGAAGATGACAACGAATATCACAATCAAATAGGAATGGAAATGCAAAATCCTATAGACACAGATGAAGACGAACTTTTTAAACAGGAAGAGATTGAAAATATATTGCTTAATATGAATCCGAAAAAAGCTCCCGGGATAGATGGTATTTCTAGCGAAATACTACTAAGAACATTCAGAGAAATTTGTAGTAACAATATAAAATAAGTCAGATAAAATAGTATAAAATACACTGTACAATAAATAATATATATATATATATATATATATATATATATATATATATATATATATATTTTGAACCTGTAATTCGATAATTAGATATAAAAATGTAATATTTAAGTCAAATTTATTCTATTGTAAATAGTCTGTACATAATTGTATGTAATATTATTATGGAGCATGCTGAATAAATAATTATAAATAAATAAAAAAAAAGACACACACACAGACACATTTAAAATTTCTTAATGTATTCAAAATAGCTGGCCACCATGCTGCATTGAAAGCGCCTCTCACATCTAAACTCACCAGAACAACTACATTTTTAATTCTTATACAATAGTCAACAAAATTTTTCATTTTTAAAATTGCTTCAGTTGTTCCTTTCCTAGGGGTAAAACCAAATTGATTTTCACTTAATAATTTTTTACAATACAAAAAGTTCATAATTCTTTCAATTAATAATTTTTCTAAAATTTTTCCACTAACATTAATTAAACTAATTGGTCGAAATTTTTAAGCCATATGTGAATTTTCTTTACCAGGTTTCACAGTAGGTACAATGACTGAAATTTTCCATTCTTTAGGAAAATGTGCTCTAATTAAACATTGTTTATAAACTTCAGTTATAAAGAAAGGAAAGTGGTTGTAGACTCTAAGAATAATTTTACTTGTAATACCGTCTTTTCTTTAAATGTCTACGGAACATATAATCTGGCACTAAATTATTTCAGTAATCGGAAAGCTATTTTAGAAGTAAATGAAATTTTAGTAGAAAAAATTGTAAATAGGGGTTGCCCACAAGGATCTTGCTGTGGACCAGAGTACTGGAATATACAATACGATTCAGTTTTAAAACTATCTTACACAGCAAAAACGAAGGTGTTGGCATTTGCTGATGATTTGATTATCTTAACAACAGGCAAAAATTTATGGGAAGCAGAAAATACTATTAATTTAGAATTACAAAAAGTACAAAAATGGGCACATAACAATAAAATTGAATTTAATGAAGATAAATCAAAATTTATGGTTGTAAGTAGAAAAAGATCAACAAAAGGGGAGAAAATTAATGTTTTCTTAAATTACAAACAATTGGAACAGGTTGATAATATTAAATATTTAGGGGTACAAGTTGATGAAAAGTTTAGTTTTGATAATCATATAAAATTTATGAGTGAAAAATGTACAAAATTAATTAATTTATTGTCAAGATCTGCGAAAATATCATGGGGTTTAAATCAAGATGCTATTTTAACTATTTATAAAGGAGCAATTCTGCCTATTTTAACGTATGGTGTACCTGTTTGGTGTGGGGCTTTGAAAAAAGAAAAGAATAAATATTACTAAGAAGAATACAAAGATTAATAAACATTAAAATATTAAAAGCTTTTAAAACAATTTCTTATGGAGCTTCTTGTATATTAACTGGAATTACTCCAATTATAATTAAGATAGAGGAGATAGCGGAAATTTATAAAAGATTAAAAGAAACAACTGATAGAACAGGAGCTAATAATTCAAATTTTTGGATGGAGAGAAGAATAATTAAAAAAGGATTGTCATCAGAGGTTGAAGAAATAAGTATTTTAAATTGGCAGGATGAGTGGTCTAAATCAAATAAAGGTGTACTGACAAAATCATTTTTCCCAACAGTTCAGGCAAGATTATGTGCTAAAATTCCCCTCTGTCCCAACATTACAATTTTCTAAGTGGTCATGGCAAAATTAAAAGTTATTTTGAAAGATTTAATATACTACAAGACTCGACATGTGTTTGCAATTTGGGGGAACAAACAATTGATCATCTACTTTACGACTGTCCGGTACTACGGAAGCAAAGAATAGAATTAATTATTGGAATTTCTCAAAGGCAATGGCCAGTAGGAAAAGAAGATTTAATTAATAAATATTTAGATTGTTTTGTTAAATTTATAAAAAGTATTAATTTTAGTAGTTTAATTTCATATTTGTTACAACAATCAATTTTAATTTTTAAGTTTATTTTATGTCACAAATATTAAGTTTCTGCTTTTTACCATATATTGTTATACATATTTGTTTGTGTAATTGTTATAATATGCATGTAATATTATTGTACTTTAATGGGGCATGCAGAATAAAAAGATTTATTAAAAAAAAACACACACACAGACACACACACACAAGATGTCAGATGATGTTGACGTACGTCTTGAAAATGCTTTTCAAAGTTTGGTCGGTGTAACCGAAAAAAGCGGCAATTTAAAAAATGAGTTTAAACAAGATATTTTAAAAGCTGTTTCGTCCCTAAGAAAAGTATATAACAAGTTAAAAAAATCTTTAGAAGAAAAAGACTCCCAAATTGTAAGGTTAAGTAAAGAAAATGAAGATAAAAACAATAAAGAAATTTTAAACATCAGTATGAATACAACATATGCCTCTGTAGCTGCGAAATCTGCAAATAATTCAAATAAAATTAGAAATTTTGAAAATGACAGGAAACATAGAATATATGTCAAGTCAAAGTCAAATCATTCTACGGATTTTATAAAGGCTGAAATTAAAAAGAATATGAATCCTACCGATATGAAAGTGGGCATTAATACATTTAAGGCATTAAGGAATGGGTTATTATTAATAGAAACAGGAAGTGAAAAAGAAGTTGAAATTATAAGTAAAAATATAAATTACAAATGTGGAAATGAATTAGAAGCTACCGTTAAAAAATTAAATAATCCTAGACTAATAATATATAATGTTCCGGAAGAAATAAATAAAGAAAATGCTTTAGAAATAATTAATGTACAAAACCCAGAGTTATGTTTAGAAAATTCATCTGTTGTGCCTAAATTTATGTTTAAAAGTAAGAATAAATCAAATAATTTAATAATTGAAGTAGATTCAAATTTAAGGAAGAAATTATTACTAAAAAGGTTAAAAATTGGATGGAATATTTGTAAAATTGATGATTTTATTTCAATAAACCGTTGTTATAATTGTAGTAAATATAATCATTCAGCCAAAGACTGTAGAGGAAAATTAACTTGCCCTGTTTGTACAGGCAATCATAAATTAAAAGAATGTAATGCATCCAAAGATGATTTAAAATGTTTAAATTGGAATAATTACAATGAAAAAAAGTTTAATATTAATCACTCTTCATTAGATAAAATTTGTCCATGTTATCAAAATTGTATTGCGAAATATAAGCAGAACATTAATTATTAGTAATGAATAATGGGTCGCCGTCCCGTCAAAACGGCACGTCTGGAATGACGCAAACTTCTGGGGAGACAACCCCATTACCAAACATATCAGCGGTGGATGTGTCCACTCGTTATTTTGTTGTGAAACGCGCAGAGGGTAATTTCAATAAAATGTCGCCTTTCATATTATCGAAAGCAGTTAAGAAGGCTATTGGAGACGTCAAGGCTATACGTAAGGTTCGTGAGGGATTGTTGATAGAGGTACTTAACTACAGGCAAGCTCAGTCGATGATGAGATCTTTGACGAGAATTGAAGATATACCGGTTACTGTAAATCCGCATGGTAATCTCAATTATTCAAAGGGCGTAGTGACATGTAGGGACTTGCTAAACTGCACTATTGACGAGATAAAAGAAGAATTAAGTGAACAAGGGGTCATTGATGCTTGTCGCATCACCACCAGACGAGACGGTAATATAACCGATACAGCTTCACTTATTCTTACCTTTAATCGTCCAAACCTACCGTGCAAGCAGCCATGTACTCACTTCCAGTCAGAGTATATATTCCCAATTCACTCAGATGTTTTAGATGCCAACAATTCGGCCATACCGCGACACGCTGCACAAAAGAGCAAATTTGTATTTGCGGCAAACCTGCCCATGAAGGCACTCCTTGTGGCGATGTTCTTTGGTGCGTCAATTGTAAGGGCAATCATTCGGCTCGATCTAAAAAACTGTCCGGTTTTTAAAGAACAGATGGGGATTATGGAATATATGACTCTCAATAAAACAAGTTACGCGGAAGCCAGGAGTCATGTGCTGCGTAGTGCAGCAAGATCTCTGGGTTCCTACGCAACCGTTGCGGCGAAACCGGTACCTGCTCAATTCGACATTAAAGATCTTGTCAAAGCTCTTATTCCTGAGCTCACAAAAGCCTTGAAAACCGTACCTGTAGTTAGTACCTCTAAATCAGACCAGTTTAAGAAACCAGCTCCTCTTAAAAAGGTTGAACCACCACGAACTGTGGAAGGAAAACGCCTTAGACGCCGGTCATCAACCACATCATCCGACCAAATTACCCCCGCCCGAACACAAACGGGAGACACCGATGGTTCGACATCTGTCGACCCTGAAGACCTGGCAAATGCGAGGAAAAAGAAAAAAGGTTGGCCAAAAGGGACACCACGGCTCCCTCAAAAACCAGACTAAATGTCTACACCTCCATTACTTCTTCAGTGGAACATTAACGGCATCATTTACAATCTGGGAGACCTTGAAATATTGCTGAGAGACTATAATCCCTACTGTATGTGTTTGCAAGAGTCCCGACTAAAGCCCATGGAGCCTTTTAATCTCCGCGGCTTCAACATCCTGCGGACCGACATCGACCCCGGTCAACATGCTCATGGTGGAGTCATCACCCTGTTATCGGACAGGATACCTTTTAGGCCGATAGGCCTAAACACTACGTTACAGGCCGTCGCCTGTACCATCCTCGCGCCACTAAGACTCACCATTTGCAATGTTTACCTCCCACAGAACACGTGGGACGTGCAGGATTTAGAGGACCTCTTGGAGCAATTACCTGCTCCGTTCCTAATAGTCGGTGACTTTAATGCACACAGCATATTATGGGGCTCTCAGAACACTGACCATCAAGGTCAAAAGATCGAGAGATTTCTCGATGTTAATGATGTAGCACTTTTGAATACTGGGCAACCAACTTACATCAATATCCGCTCAAACTCCTTCACTGCTATTGATCTGTCAATGGCATCTCCAACCATTTCGCCAACTTTAACATGGGAGGTCGTAGATTCCCCGTCGGGTATCGATCATTCACCCATTGTTATTCACTCGGCGACTAGCAGAGAAGTGTACCCATCAACGAGCAAGTGGCGAATTGAGCTCGCCGATTGGACCCAGTATGCAGAGTGTGTTAATGTTCCCGAACTCCTTGAAGAAGTAGATGGTAGTCTGGAGGCCATCAACAACGTCATTTTGTCTGCAGCCAGTCAGACGATTCCTAAGTCGACACGTAGGCCACGAGAACGTCGAGTACCATGGTGGAATCCGAATGTTGCATCAGCCGTCGCTGAGAAACATCGGTGTTACAAGCGGTTCAAACGTGATCCCTCAACGTCAAATGGAATCGCCTTTAAGCGAGCCAGAGCGTTAGCCTGTCGCGCTATTTTTTCGGCTAAGAGGGATTCATGGCGTAGCTTTGTAACATCGATTAACTCAGAACTCTCTCCAACTGAGTTATGGCGAAGGATCCATGCAATGTACGGTCGTAAAAGCTTCAAACGTATCACTTGTCTCGAAGTCAACGGCAACATGTACGTTGAGCAAAGTGAAATTTGTAACCAGCTTGCTCAGCACTTTGGGTCCGTATCGAGTACGGACAACTACAGCATCTTGTTCATGGCACGCAAAAATAGGCTCGAGGTTCCCCTAGATTTTACATCTAGGGAAGTCCTAGTTTATAACCTCCCTTTCACTCATGAGGAGTTTGAATATGTACTGTCGCATACCTCCGAGTGTGCACCTGGTCGTGACAGTATTTCATATTCTATGTTGCGACATCTTCCTCCTCAGATGAAAGACCTGGTCCTAGAGTATCTCAACACTCTATGGACTCAGGGAGCCTATCCGTCTACGTGGCGCGAAGCTGTAGTTGTTCCCCTGCTCAAACAGGGCAAGGACCCAACCTTACCGACGAATTATCGTCCAGTGTCTCTTACGAGCCACTTAGGTAAGGTTTACGAGAAGCTGGTTTGTAATCGATTGGTATGGTTCCTGGAATCTCACAACCTGTTGAATAGGTATCAATGTGGGTCCAGGAAATACCATTGTGTCACTGATGCTCACGTACAGCTCACCTATGCCGTACAGAGTGCCTTCCTAAATCGCCACCATTTAGTGGCTGTCTCTTTCGATTTAGAGAAGGCATTTGACATGACTTGGAGATATGGCATACTAAAGAAGCTGCATAAATGGGGTTTAAGGGGCAACCTACCTCAATTCGTGCAACAATTTCTTACCGACCGTACATTCAGAGTCCGACTAGGCAACGAATATTCGGATCCACAGGTACTCGAGAACGGTGTTCCCAAGGGTCAACCATTTCATCAGTGTTATTTTTAATCGCGTTCAACGATATAACTAATGGCATACCTAATACGGTTTTCCATTTCCAGTACGTCGACGACCTATTTATCTACACCTCAGCCCGTAGTCTTTTGCGATGTCAACAGAGACTACAACGTGCCATTGATGTCGTTAGTAAGACGGCTACTATGTCTGGCTTCAAGTTTTCTTCAGAGAAAAAAAACTTGACACACAGGCACATTTTTGAAGGACTTCAGGAACCTAACTGTGAAACGTGCAACGTACCAATCAATGACGGTACAACACGTACTAGTCGACTGCACGAGGTACACACCCATTAGACAGCACCTAGGTATGGCAGAAAATCTGGCGAGCATATTGGCCAACAAAACCGACGCCATTAAGACCGTGGTACAGTTCCTTAAATCCACGCAGCTTTATGCAAGGATTTAAGGCTTTTATTATATAATTCCACTTTTTTACATTTTTCTTTTCTTTCTTTTTTTTTCTCTACTCCGCAGTGAACATCCTACTGCGTTGAGTGTTTACTCAATACAGTAAACATATGCTGTATCGAGTAAGTAGGTGTCTTCTATAGACACCCACTCTGCCTAAACCCTCTTGCCAGGCAGAGAATAATAATAATAATAAAATAAAATAAAAAACAATGAACTTACCGATTTCGGTTCGTTTTTTTAAACTCTTTCTTACTGTCTTCTAATAACAATTGTTAATATCAACCGATATCCACCCTCCTTGTCTTTAAGACGGCATATGACCACAGTAGTTGGTCCGGCTTTAACTAAAAAAAAAAAAGTAATGAATAATACAAAAATTAAATGCATTCAAGTCAATTTACAACACTCTAGAATAACAACTCAAAATTTAAATCAAATTATAGATCAGGAAAATATTGATTTGGCTTTTATACAAGAACCTTATGTATTACAAAATAAAGTTGCAGGTATTTCAGGAAAATTTCGTATATATACAATGGGTAACAGAAAAATAAGATCAACTATAGTAGTAGCAAATAAATTAATTAACATTATACTTTTGAGTCAATTATCGAATGAAGACATGGTGGTTATAGAAATTCAACATAAAAATTTGCAGTGTTTAGTAGTTAATGGTTATTTTGATATAGAAGAAGATATTCAACAAAATTTACAGAAAATAGAAAAAATTTTGGAAGATTTTGGAAACCATAAAGCGATTTTATTAACAATTGATGGAAACGGAAGATCTGTTATGTGGCACGATGTATTGACGAATGATAGAGGAAGGAAAATTGAAGATTTTGTTGTAGGAAATAATTTGTTCATAATGAATGAAGAAAGCAATATGACTACATTTGAAACTAAACGGGGTAAAAGTAATATTGACTTAACAATAACAAATAATAAAATGGTTAAATTTATTAAAGAATGGAAGATACAAGAAATGGAGAGCTGTTCGGATCATAATTATATATGTTTCGAAATACCTTTAACAACAAAATTAACAAATATATCATTTATTAGGAAAAAATATATAATTAAAGAAAATTGGTGGGGTAAATTTGACAAAAATATTATTCAAGAATTTAAAACAGTTTTTAATATAAATTATGAAATATGTAGCCAGGGGCGGATTAACGAAATTGCCGCTCTTAGGCAAACTAAAATTTAACGACACCAACACCGCCCCCCCTCCCCATTTTTTTTTTTAAGTTGGTATAATTATAATTATTTTTTTATGTTAATATGAAGATCTGAAATCAATGCAAACAGATTAAATATGGTTATTGAATTTGTAAACTAAATTAAATTATTTTTATTATAAACATTAAAGTAGAAACAACAAATAATAATTATTAGAATATACGAAATGAAATTCTTTCACAAAAAGGAAATATTCTTAATTTCCTAACTTTTTAAATATTCTGATTGATTTTGTAATTTTTTTTGAAAAAACATATAGCGACCCGAAAAAATTGCCGCCCCCAAAATTTTGCCGCCCCAGGCACGTGCCTGTTGTGCCTGTGCGTAAATCCGCCCCTGTATGTAGCAATGAAGAATTAGATATAAAATTAATGAAGACAGTACAAGAAGAAATTGAATTTGAAAAATTTATAGAAAAATATAATTTTGGATTAAAAAGAGCCTGTACAAAATCATTTAAGTTACAAAGGCAAAAACTTGTAAAGGTCGAACAGTTCCTTGGTGGTCAGATGAAT
This sequence comes from Stenolophus ochropezus, assembly GCA_035578165.1. Taxonomy (NCBI): domain Eukaryota; kingdom Metazoa; phylum Arthropoda; class Insecta; order Coleoptera; family Carabidae; genus Stenolophus; species Stenolophus ochropezus. The sequence goes on from JAQOWZ010000017.1 coordinate 28,414,309, forward strand.
TAACAATAGAAAGGAAAAAAGTCAATGCTATCAGAAGAAGATATCAAAGAACGAAAAATAATGAAGAGCTGAGAGAAGAAAGGAAGTTACTGTATTTTGAAATGAGAAAAAGATATGTACAAAGAATTAAAATTGACAAGAAAGAGTCTTGGAAAAATTATTGTAATTTAACTGAAGGAGTTAATCCGTGGAACATGGTGTACAAATTAGCTGCAGGTAAGACAAGAAGTAATTTTTCATTAACGACAATTCAAAAGCATAATGGACAGTACACACTTGACACTAAAAGTACTCTTGATTGTATGATGGAAAAATTTATTTTAGAAGACAAAACAGACAATGATAATGAAATTCATAGTAACATAAGAAAACAAATACAGTTACCCTTAGACACAGAAGATGATGAAGATTTTAAACAAGAAGAATTAGAAAAAGTTTTAAAACAAATTAATCCAAATAAAGCTCCAGGAAAAGACGGTATTACAAGTAAAATTATTCTTAGAGTCTACAACCACTTTCCTTTCTTTATAACTGAAGTTTATAAACAATGTTTAATTAGAGCACATTTTCCTAAAGAATGGAAAATTTCAGTCATTGTACCTAAGTAGAGTATCTATGCAGGTTCTACTCCAAATTGACCTTTGGACTTGCCATCATATTTTTTTTTTGTTTTGATTTCGCACTCGCTACTTGCAGCGCCATCTATATGATAACGGTGGTCACATTTGGAACTATGATAAGGACTTTAAGAAATTTATTTCGCGCTCGAAATTGACCTTTGGACTTGCCATCATATTTTTTTTTGCTTTGATTTCGCGCTCACTACTAGCAGTGCCATCTATATGATAACGGTGGTCACATTTGGAACTATGATAAGGACTTTAAGAAATTATAAGACAGTGCACGTGTCGAAAGGTTAAAGGTTATCTATTTGCCGACGATTTGATATTATTTTTAGGAATTTAATTTGTTTGTGTAAACAGCTCATGTACAAAAGGTTAGGGGAGTTAAGGACATGTATTTGATAGCACATTTTAAGAAATTGTGAAATTATAATAACATATTTGTATCCGGGTACAAGAGTTTAATGTGTTTTCGTAAACAGCATATGTATGGAAAGGTTAGGGGTTAAGTGTATATATTTGATTACAATTTTGAGAATTTTGAATAAACTGTATATAAATGAAATTGCGTATGTGAATATTATCGCATGTTACAATGAACTGTGACACCAACACAATAAGTTTTTTAAGTAGCAACGTTAATAAAAAGTTTTTAAACTGTTAAAAACAAAAGAAGAACATGAAAGGTTGCGAAAATATATTAATAAAATTATAATAATACTTAACAAATGTGTAAAACAAAAAATAACTTTAACAAAGCAGAAAATCTTTTTAAATTAGAAGGTAATTTAACATTATTAAAAACATATCGAGAAATGCTGAAAAATGAAATACAAAGAAAAATAATAACTGGATCTGGATATAAACAAAAAAGAAAATCTGAAAAGTTAATATGGCAAAATATTCAATCTGTTTTCAATTTTATATTTGTTTGTTCCGTCGCGAACGGTTCGTACACCGACATCACCTGGATGTAGCCTGCCTGCGTCTATAGTTGGCCAACACTGGAGGTATACCTGTCGTTCGGGTTACGAGCTCTTTCGCGTCGACAACAAATCTTAGTTGTTTGAATTTGATATTTTACTGGGTTGTTGATTCTAGCACCCAATTTAACCCTTTTTTTGTATATATATTTTTTTCCCCAATATCCATTAAACTTGGTTTTGATTTCCGTATTGCGTATTAATTACAAGACCTGCTATTTTGATGTTTTCAGGTAACAATAAGACCCACGGTAGGTAATCATTATTTTTATAACATTCCGTTTCGTAATTTTCGGCATAAATTACGTGGCGCCCTATCTTCCTTTTTTTGACTATCCTTAAGAACCACCCCTACTCCACTGTTTAAAAGCGAGCGGCCGTATCTCGGAACAACTCGAGTACATAAGTGACCCTGGCGCTTCGTCGCTAAAACTAACGTAACACTTTTTATAAATTTAACAAAACAATCTAAATATTTATTAATTAAATCTTCTTTTCCTACTGGCCATTGCCCTTTCCTTTCTGAAATTCCAATAATTAATTCTATTCTTTGCTCCCGTAGCACCGGACAGTCGTAAAGTAGATGATCAATTGTTTGTTCCCCCAAATTGCAAACACATGTTGAGTCTTGTAGTATATTAAATCTTTCAAAATAACTTTTAATTTTGCCATGACTACTTAGAAAAACTGTAATGTTGGGACAGAGGGGAATTTTAGCACATAATCTTGCCTGAACTGTTGGGAAAAATGATTTTGTCAGTACACCTTTATTTGATTTAGACCACTCATCCTGCCAATTTAAAATACTTATTTCTTCAACCTCTGATGACAATCCTTTTTTAATTATTCTTCTCTCCATCCAAAAATTTGAATTATTAGCTCCTGTTCTATCAGTTGTTTCTTTTAATCTTTTATAAATTTCCGCTATCTTCTCTATCTTAATTATAATTGGAGTAATTCCAGTTAATATACAAGAAGCTTCATAAGGAATTGTTTTAAAAGCTTTTAATATTTTAATGTTTATTAATCTTTGAATTCTTCTTAGTAATATTTTATTCTTTTCTTTTTTCAAAGCTCCACACCAAACAGGTACACCATACGTTAAAATAGGCAGAATTGCTCCTTTATAAATAGTTAAAATAGCATCTTGATTTAAACCCCATGATATTTTCGCAGTATTTCAGCCAGTACGGTTGTGTGGTCGTGGCGTGTCTTGTCTGATCGTGTAGATAAGCAACATAGCCCGCCCTGTCCATTTGGATGGGTTGCCGCACAACGGCTCGGTGTGTGCTGGCCTTGCAGAGACTGCAGGCTGACAACCTGCATCGCTAAAATGCAAGTAAAACATGTCACGAAACAAGTACTTCAGGTACTTGGGGCCTTGTTCCATATAGGAATGTTGTGCCACTGATGATGATATTTTCGCAGATCTTGACAATAAATTAATTAATTTTGTACATTTTTCACTTATAAATTTTATATGATTATCAAAACTAAACTTTTCATCAACTTGTACCCCTAAATATTTAATATTATCAACCTGTTCCAATTGTTTGTAATTTAAGAAAACATTAATTTTCTCCCCTTTTGTTGATCTTTTTCTACTTACAACCATAAATTTTGATTTATCTTCATTAAACTCAATTTTATTGTTATGTGCCCATTTTTGTACTTTTTGTAATTCTAAATTAATAGTATTTTCTGCTTCCCATAAATTTTTGCCTGTTGTTAAGATAATCAAATCATCAGCAAATGCCAACACCTTCGTTTTTGCTGTGTAAGATAGTTTTAAAACTGAATCGTATTGTATATTCCAGTACTCTGGTCCACAGCAAGATCCTTGTGGGCAACCCCTATTTACAATTTTTCCTTTCCTAGGGGTAAAACCAAATTGATTTTCACTTAATAATTTTTTACAATACAAAAAGTTCATAATTCTTTCAATTAATAATTTTTCTAAGATTTTTCCACTAACATTAATTAAACTAATTTTGAAGCCATATGTGAATTTTCTTTACCAGGTTTCACAGTAGGTAAGTAGAGTATCTATGCAGGTTCTACTCCAAATTGACCTTTGGACTTGCCATCATATTTTTTTTGTTTTGATTTCGCGCTCGCTACTTGCAGCGCCATCTATATGATGACGGTGGTCATATTTGGATCTATGATAAGGACTTTAAGAAATTTATTTCGCGCTCGAAATTGACCTTTGGACTTGCCATCATATTTTTTTTTGCTTTGATTTCGCGCTCGCTACTTGCAGTGCCATCTATATGATAACGGTGATCACATTTGGAACTATGACAAGGACTTTAAGACAGTGCACGTGTCGAAAGGTTAAAGGTTATCTATTTGCCGACGATTTGATATTATTTTTAGGAATTTAATTTGTTTGTGTAAACAGCACATGTACAAAAGGTTAGGGGGGTTAAGGACATGTATTTGATAGCACATTTTAAGAAATTGTGAAATTATAATAACATATTTGTATCCGGGTACAAGAGTTTAATGTGTTTTCGTAAACAGCATATGTATGGAAAGGTTAGGGGTTAAGTGTATATATTTGATTACAATTTTGAGTAAACTGTATATAAATGAAATTGTGTATGTGAATATTATCATATGTTACAATGAACTGTGAACAAACAATGATGAACGGTAAGATTATAAATATATATATATATATATATATATATATATATATATATATATGTATATATATATATGTATATATATATATATATATATATATATATTTATTTATTTGTACGTGTAAATATCTAGATATGCACAAGAATTACAAGGTGGAAAGCAGCGAAAATTGGGATAATGATCCTGGAAGACCCAGTTTTATGGCTTTTTCACCACCTTGCAAATGGCGCAAATGTAGGGGAAAAAGAGCAGCAGCCAGCAGGAGCAGCAGCAGCCAGCAGGGGTAGAAGCAGCAGCAGCCAGCAGGGCAGCAGCAGCCGCAGCAGCAGCAGGGGCAGACAGAAGCAGCCTAATATGGTAAATAGCAGTCAAAACTAGTATAATTGTGATTATCCTATTTATAATCTTGTAGTCAATGTATAACATAGAACTTTTCTTCTTAGCCCCACGACGACGAAGAAGGAATTAGAATTTATGTAGTATTATAAAAAATAAACATTTTTAATATGTATATATTTATTTTATTTCTTAATCCTATTACTTAATATATTTTATTAATACAAAAATTACATTACATTTTTTTTTTACATTTAGAACAATCTTTTATTAAAATATTTGCAGACCAAATATAATCGTCATCTTCAATATGATTTTTACATATTCTTTAACTTTGAAATACTTTATTATTTTGCCATTCTATAGGAAATCTGTTCCAGTTGCTTTCTATTCCAGATGATGTGTATACCATAAAAAATTCCATAGGTAACAAATGTATATCTTCAGTACATACATTATTTAAAGATTCATAATTATTATATACTGAACGAAATGCATTGTACTTATTAAATTGTAAGTGAAATATTTCTCCTAAGTTTATTGCATTTTGGTTTGCACAGTATGTTTTAATATTACAAAAATTTGTATTAACTTGAAAATCTTGTAGTAATGGTTCCAAATTTATAACATCACAGTTTAATACATTTTTTAACCACATTTTATTTTCTTCACCCCATACATAAACTTGTAATATTTTAAAATCATTTATTATATTTTGTAAAACTTCTTTTCGCTTAGAGTACAAAATATCACCTGAAGTCCAACGAAGATTAGGAGTATTTTGTTCTAGTAGTTTAATATTTTTTTTGCTGTTGTTGGTTAATGATAAAATTGAAAATGGTTGTTTAAAAATTACTTTTTTAAATTCATTTGTACCTATTTTTAACATTGCAAATTCTTTGCATACAAATCGATTTCTTTTACTGTATTTATATACTTTAAAATCAGCTACAGCAACAGTCGACAAAAAAGTACTCATGTTTTCTGCAATGTTTTCTTGCGTGCAGTACGGAAAACTGTTATGTATATTCTGCAAAGCACAGTATTTATAGGAGTAAAGTAGCTGTTATCATTGTTTTGTAATTTCATCTTTGTGAATCCAACTATTATGAGTATTATCAAATCCCAACCATTTTACAAGTATTTTATTATTTTGCTTTTTCAAAATTTTTTCTACTAAATAAACATTAGAGTATTTCACTTTTTGTAATTCTTGTTCATAAAATGCACCATCAATTAATTGACCAAATTTATCCTGTAGTATATACGTAGTAGGATTTGTTAACTTCACATTTTTTACAGTAAATATTTCATTTGACCAATTTGGCATATAACATTTAGCAAAAATTCCTCGATATTTACTGATACGCACGTTATCATTTATTTGAAATTTACGTTTTTTATTTGAAACAATTTTAATATGATTATATACAGTATTTAAAAGTTTTTGCTCATTTTTCTTTGTTACATTAATTGGTTTCATTTTAATTGTCCTATGTATTTTATTATTATATTCTGAAACAACAATTGGTAATAATTGTAACCATTTATATGAACCTTGCATACTAAATTTTCTCCACATTATATTTTTTAATGTGCGATTTACACGTTCAACAATGGAAGCTTTTGCAAAATAATGATTAATATTATATTTTTCAGTCAATTGTTTAAATTTTTCATTTTTTAATTCTTTTCCTAAATCTGTGTATAAATTTTTTGGAATACGATTACTTGATTCAAAAATTTTTTGCATTGCATTTGCTACTTCAATACTTGATTTATTTTCTATAGGTTTTGCCCACACATATTTTGAAAATATATCAATTACTACAAGTATTTATATTTTTTATTTAAATTAGCATAGGCGTTCATTTCAACCAAATCAGCTTCAAATGTTTCATCTAATCCTTTTATAATAACACGTCTTCTTGTAAAATTTTTTCGTGCTGGCTTGTGTAACTCATTAACTATATCTTGTTTTATTTTTGACATTTTACTGTTTACTTAGTTGTATCATGAATGTGTAATTCTTTAAATATAATTTTTAAATCGTCTTTTATACTATTTATGTCGTTTGTTATATTTTTTATATTGTTTTGTATAGCATATATCACATTTTCAGCTTTTAACATATTGTCTTCAGCACTTTTATTATGCAAGTTTATTTTTTTTTCTAATTCTTCTCTTTTATTATTATAATCTTCACTATCGCTATCGCTATTGTTACAAATCTGTAAGCTATGACGTCCAAACTTGTCAATAGACATTTTACTACTAATTATTTAAGATAAAGATATTATATTAGCCTCTTTTAATTCATTAATTATAGAAATAATTTCATTGTCAAGGTTATTGTTACCAGCGTTTTTAGATGCTATTTTTTTTTTTTAATTTTTCAACTAATTCATTAGGATCATCCCAATATTCATATTCTACAGGTTTATTATTATAATTTTTTAATAACATATTCAAACCTGAACCGGTTTTATCGGGAATAGAGGTAGATGAATGCCTTGTAGGGGTTTTATCAGGAGTAGAGGTAGATGAATGCCTTGTAGGCATTAATAATGGTTTAATAATGCTTTTGTATTTAACTGATGTACTTCCCTTAAGTTGTCCTAATGGGTTATTGTCACGACGTGCAGCATTTGTAATATTTAATATTTTTTTATAATTATTTTCATCATCAGAATTGTAAATTTTTATAGGATTTTTTTTAAAAATAAGTTCGCATAAACCTTCAGTTCCTAAAAATTTTACTTGATTTATATGTATATTTTGTTTTTTAAATTTAATTTCTTTATTGCCCATTAGAAATTTTTTCCTACTTCTATTAAAAGTAACACCGTATGTGTCATCCATATCTTTAGAATTTTTTTTGACGTCACTAATATATTTTTTAAGAGTTGGATCAATATTAGAATTTAATTTTAAATTTTCATCAGTTTGAGTGCGAGTATAATATGGATTTTTCAGACTAGTTCTATTTTTTTGCTTTTTTTCTTGATTTTCTGTTTTGATTTGTTCAACCCTGTCCGCTTCTTCTTCTTCTTCCTCCTCCTCTACCTCTTCCTGTTCCTCCTCCTCCTCCTCCTCCGGTTCATTTTTTGTTATATTTAATATATTAGTGTTTTTGTTTTTTGTAGGTGATATATTATGTAAATTTTTACTAATTTCTGATAATTTTTTGGTTATAGGAATATGTTTTTACTAAATTAATTTCTTTTTCTATTTCACCACTTTTTATTAATTGAAATTTTCGTCGAATATTTTTTCTGGCTTTTATTATTTGTGTTTTTTAACTTTTATTAATATTCATTTTAATATAACAAATATATTTTTAAAAAATAACGTTATAGTTCTGAACAGCTTTGTATACTGCTCTGTATACAAATATACAGCTTTTATATACTTATATAATGATCAAATCCTTTACGATATCGTCCATTATTTATTATACATTCTTTATTTATAACTAAAAATCCATAATTGTTATTCCAACAAGTAGCACAATTTTTTTTAAATTGATCAAAAGTCATATCAGTCCTAACATGATCATTGTAAATATGTTTCAAATTTAAATCATCTTGTTTAATAGTTATTTTTTATACAAGACGATAAAATAATATTTTATCGACAAGCGGAAAGTGTTAATTCACGACCGATATAATCGCGAGTGAATTATTTTTCGCGAGTCGATAATTTAATTTTATCTATAAAATTCTATTTTTTTCTATAGCAGGTTTTGAAGAGAAAAGAATTAGAAAAATTAAATTTTTATTTCAGAACAATTTTAAAATGTCAATAGTGTGCGTTGTTATTGAAATGTACTGCTAATAAACAAAAGTTGTTGTTGTTGTTGTTGTAATCGGGGGGCCTCAAAGAAGCCGCATGCACTTAGGCCTGAAGGCCCATTGTGCTACCCGAGTGTACACAGAGTCCTAACAGAGTCCCGCTGCTTCAATGAAGGTAGCTAGCCTACTGCCAGGGATGCTCTGGATGTCGCAAGGCTCTAGGAATAGAGCCTCTAGGTGTCTGTATCTGGTGCCCGCCAGAGCCACACATTCACAGAGCACATGTTCCGTTGTTTCTGCAACTAAGCTACATCTTCTGCACGACTCGTCGTTTACTACTCAGATCGTTTTCAGATGATTTCTGAGGAGATGTCCTGTAAACAAACCCACGCAAATACTAAGTTTTCTTCTATTAAGGCTAAGAAGATACTTAGCTTTCTCAGGAGATGGTCCTGGAATAAAGAGCTTTGACTGTCTCAAGCCCTGACGAGTTGACCAGTACATTTGGTGTTCACGTGTCACCCAATCCCTGATCGCTCGCTTTGCTGTGCTTCTGGGGAGTCCGAATGCTGGTTCTGGTCCAATGAGTGCCCTGTCTGAGCCCTCACGAGCCAGAGAGTCAGCTTCTTCATTCCCCTCAATGCCTTGGTGACCTGGTACCCACATAAGCTTAACGAAGTTACCCTTAGCGAGCTCGTCCAGTGTTTTTCTACACTCAAAGACTAACTTTGAGTCTACTCTAACGTTGTCGAGAGCCTTGAGAGCCGCTTGACTGTCCGAGCAGATATATATGTGCCTACCACGGTAAGCCCTTTTGATATTTTCTTGGCAACAAATCAGAATTGCAAAGATCTCCGCCTGAAAAACAGAAGAATTTAGACCTAGTGAGAAGGACATCCTTGCTCTAGGTGATTCTCCGTAGACACCTGCACCAGCTCCTCTTTCGGTTAGAGACCCGTCGGTAAACCATACTAGTCCCTGTGGTTGAAATAGAGCTTGGGCGTTATTTCCCCAAGATTTCCTAGAAAAAGGTAATATGGAGTAATGTTTGTCAAAGATGTACACTGGGGGCATGTAATCACTCTCAGATTTGAGAATGAGAGAAGATTCTGTCAAAGTGGACAGAATCTTGCTATGTCCCTCTGTGTTGTTCCTGGTGATCCACTGGTTAGTGTGTTTTAATCTCAATGCAGCAGCCATAGCTTCTCTTTGCACACTGAGATGAAGTGGTGGAAGATTTAGCAAGGCCTCCATTGCTGCCGTTGGTGTTGTTCTCATTGCCCCGGTAATACCTAGACAAGCTATTCTTTGGATGTGATTTAGTGAAGCCCTAACTGTAGAAACGGACGTTCTGGGCCACCAAACCACAGCCGAGTAAGTAACTACAGGTCTAACCAACGCACAGTACAGCCAGAAAGCTATATATGGTTTTATTCCCCATGTCTTACCTAAGGTTCGTCTGCACGACCACCAAATTGCGCATGACTTCCTCACAACTGCTTCTACATGCTCTTTCCATGTCAGTTTAGAGTTTAGGGTGACACCTAGATACTTCACTGACTGTGAGAGTTGTAGCGGTTGACCGAAGAGGATGAGGTTTGGAATACCAGTATTCCTCTTGTTTGTGAACAGAACTAGCTCAGTGTTCGTGGGATTGACTGATAACCCATTCTGTCGGCACCAGTTCTCTACAACATTTAGAGCCCGCTGGGTGAGCTCATATACAGTGTTTGAAAACTTACCAACAACTAGAATAGCTAAGTCATCAGCGTATCCTTGTGTATAAAATCCTAGCTCATTAAGAGCTGTTATAAGACTGTCAATTACTAAGCACCATAGCAGAGGAGATAATACTCCTCTTTGTGGGCAGCCTCTATTGACGTCAATGTCGACTCTGATGTCTCTCAGGGTGGTTGTTGCTTTGCGTCGCGTGAGCATGGAGCGTATCCATTCCACTAGTGTGGGTGCAATACCTCTAGCCGCAGCTGCTGCGCAAATGGATTCAGAAGAGGTGTTATCAAAAGCACCCTCGATGTCCAGAAACGTGCCCAGAGCCAGTTCTCTATCCGTGAGCACCGTCTCCACTCTTTTTACCAAGTGGTGAAGGGCCGTTTCGGTAGATTTACCGGTCTGGTATGCGTGCTGGTTGCTGTGAAAGGGTACTCGTTGTAGGACCCCGTCACGTAAGTGCCTGTCAATCAGTCTTTCCAGGGTCTTCAATAGAAACGAGGTTAGGCTGATTGGACGAAAAGATTTCGCTTGGTCGTACTTGGTACGCCCTGGTTTTGGTATAAAAACGACTTTGACGTCCCTCCAAGACATAGGAATATATCTGTGGGCCAGACAAAATCTAAATATCTTACATAACGGTCCAGCAATCTTTAAAATGTCAGTAGTGTGCGTTGTTATGGAAATGTACTTCTAATAAACAAAAGTTAAAGTACTTATCTACATTACATTAGTGCTACTTTATCCACTATTTTGAGTTGATAAAATTGCACTTTAACATCTGCTATAGAAAAAATAATATTAGCAAATTAGCATTATCACGAATTAAATGTTTTGGCATACGTGCATATCTTTGACATAAATAAAAACAATCTACATATTTATGACGTCCCATAGAAAAATAATCTCTAATAATATCTTGTTTTTCGCAGGCAATATCATCGAATATAAAAATAGAATTATATTTTGCTTCATTTGGTTTAATTATATTCTCCCTATTATTATAAGTATAATATCCAATAGCTCGAATAGGTTTTAATAATTTTTCTAAATACAAATATTTTGGTTGAAAAAGAGAATTTGAATATATATAAATATTTTCAAAATGTAACCCTTTAGGATGTTCCAAAAGAGCGATTATAACATTTGTTTTACCACAACCAGAAGGACCACTTATAAGACAACGAATTGTTGAAGGAAGTAAAACACTATGGCGTGGGTTTTCTTTTGTTTCTCTAAAATCGTAATTTTTTACACTAAGTGTATCTTTTTGCTTTAAAATTTTCATTGTAACTAAAATGTAATACTATATATTACAATTTTATACAAAATACTATTTAGTTAAATGTGAAACACAGATGATTCAACATCGATATCGACAACGACAAAATCATTTAAGAAAAAAAATTGGTGGTGGTATATTAAATACAGTTATTAATAAACTTCCTGTTGAACTTCATATACCTGGCTATAATTATTGTGGCCCCGGTACAAAACTACAAAAACGACTATCACGTGGGGATCAAGGTGTTAATTTATTAGACGAGGCTTGTAAAGTTCATGATATTACATATTCTAAAAGCAATAATTTGGAAGATCGTCATAAAGCTGATATAATATTATCAAATAAAGCATCTCAAAGGTTTCATTCGAAAGACGCTTCTATAAAGGAAAAATTGGCGGCTTTAGGTGTGTCAGCTACAATGAAAGCAAAAGTTAAATTAGGTGCTGGTACTAAAAATATAAAAAAACATCAGCGTGGTAAAAAACATAAAAAAAGCAGCTAAGTTTCAAAAATGAAATAAAACGTATTCAATCTACATTAAACAACAATGAGTCTGACAATAAAAATATTAAAATTGCTTTGAAAGAATTTAAAAAAAATAAAAAAAATATTACGTAAACCAAGAATAATATCAGTGCCGAAGAAAGGTGGTGTTTTATCAATTATACCAATATTTGCAGGGTTAAGTGCATTAGGAACATTAGCTGGGGGTGCTGCCGGTGTTGCCAAAGCCATAAATGATGCTAAACTTGCAAATAAACAACTAACTGAAAACCAACGTCATAATAAAAAAATGGAAGCAATCGCTTTAGGAAAAGGTTCATATTTACAACCGTATAAAAAAGGATTAGGTTTATATCTATCAAAATTGCCGCATTCTTCTTCAAAAAAAACAATACAAAAAAACTGTTAAAAAAGCTACCAAAACATGCTCTTTCTAATATTGAGTTGTTAAAATATGTAAAAATTTTAAAAATTCCAAATTTTAGAGGAGTTTTTATGAGAAACAATTTACCTAAATATATTAATTATTCTGAATGCAGAATAATTAACTTGGACAATTATAATAATGAAGGTACACATTGGGTTGCTTATAAAAAATTTGGTAAAAATGTGATATATTTCGATAGTTTTGGAAATTTAAAACCTCCAAAAGAAGTAATTAATTATTTTGGTAGCTGTAATATTACATATAATTATAATCAATATCAATTATTTAATACTATTAATTGTGGACATCTTTGTTTAAAATTTTTATGTAATATTAATAATTTATAATAAAATTTTTATGTACTATTAATAATTTATAAATAAATTATCTACTGTTTAACCAAATATACTCATTTACCTTTTGTTTTTTCAAAAGTCAACATTTCTTTTAATATTGTTTTAAAATTCCAAAAATGGAAAGTTTCATTGTTAATAATAAAACACAATCTGTACCAAAAAGAATTATTTATCGTGAAATATTTGGTACTCATATATCTCTATCATATTGCAGAAAGAATGATGAATTAAGTAAAATTGCTAATCTTGAAAATGTTCAGTTATTTTGTAAAGAAAATTTAATACGTAGAGAAACTATTTACGAGAAGCAAATAAAAATTCTTACAAACTTAAATATTTTATCACATACAAAAAGTAATAAACATAAGTAAAATGTGCAAATTGTTTATAAATAATTTAGTGTTAAACAAACAGCAATGTCGAACACATTTACGTTTTCTGGAAACAGCTCTCAAATAACAACAACAATATACCCACCAATTCAACTAGACCCTAAACATGAATATGTAATAGGGTTAATAAATTTTGAATATTTTAATTCAATACCAAATATTGATAGTAGAAATAATTGTTTTTATTATTATGAAGAAGTGGAAAACCAAAAAGAAATTCAAAAAATCGAAATTCCTGATGGATCTTATGAGCTTAAAGATATAAATACATATTTAAGAAAAAAGATGAAAAGAATTGATAAGAAAAATAAAAATAAATATAGCCCCATTGCAATCGAAGCAAACAATAATACTTTAAAATGTGAAATGATATGTGATTATGAAGTGGATTTTACACAGCAAAATACAATAAGAGAACTATTGGGATTTGAAGAAAAAAAGTGTATTGAAAATAAATTTCTCATATCTGAAAAACCTGTCAATATAATTAGAGTTAATGCTATTTGTGTAGAATGTAACATAGTAACATGTTCTTATGATAATTCAAAACAAGTTCATAGAATTCACGAATTTTTTCCGAACGTTCCATCAGGATTTAAAATAATTGAAAATCCATTGAATGTTATATATTTACCTATAAATACAAATATAATAGATACTATAACACTTAAATTAGTTGATCAGAACGGTGAGTTAGTCAATTTCAGAGAAGAACTTATCACCAGTGGCGGATCCAGCAACTTTCCTAAGGGGGGGCGAATTCCAGTTTTTTTTTTTTTTGAAGTAATCATAAAAAAATTAAATATATAATAATATTAACCACAAAATTGATTAATTAATACAAAATCACTGAATTAGAAAAAAAATATTAAAAATTAAAATTATACGTACAAAACAACTAAATTTATAACCATCAGGGCATGTAACCGGTTAAAAAAACCGGTTAATAAAAACCGATAACCGATATCTTTAACGAAAATTGCGAACTTTAACCGCAATTTTAATCGATATTTTTAACGCCGAAAATACCGGTAACCGTTAACCACAAAATAAATAAACCGGTTTTAATTTTAACGAACATTATTCATTATTTTAATATCATTTACCGCGAAAAATATTTAATATTTTTTTATATCTTTATAATCTATTTATATTTGAATATGAGTTATGGCAGTTTTTCCAATTTACATTTTATTGGAGAGTCATAAAAGTAGGTAGTCTCTTTATCAGCATTAGGAAAATTTACAAATAAAAGGTGAGCCGCGTTTTTCTGAAGTAAAGTTTTGTAAATATTCGTTAGTTAGAGTGTATTTTTTTATTTTTTAATTAAAGATTTATAAAGATTTTTGTAATGAATTCCTTTTACTTTTTTTTTAACCGACTTATTAACCGGTTTAAATCGGTTTCCAATTTTTAAAAACCTGTTTTCCAGCTAAAACCGTTATTATTATAACGTTCTCTATAAGGTTTAACCGTTAACCTGTATTCTTTTCGGTTACATGGCCTGTTTATAATCAGTATATTTTTTTTTCGTCGATGCGAATCGGGTCAAAATTTTTTTCGGATCCAACTCCTTTCAGGAGTTTCCGAGGGAGTTTCTTCATACAGAAAAGCTACGTTCAGCCGTAGTCATACTTGTAGGTAGTCATAAATATTGTCAATAATTTATTTTCTAATAAATAAATATCAGCACCAAATTGTTTCAAAACTTCATTTGCGACTAGAATATCACATTCAATAAAAGTTAGGCAGTTTTTCCACAACAATATTTCGGCAAATAGTTTTTGTCGTCAACATTTCTGCTCCAAGTCAAACAAATGTTTATTACGTCTGTGTGTGAGACGCCTGTGCGCTCCATATTTATTTATTATTATTTTTGAAATTTAAAAAGCTGGACTGTCTAAGGGGGGGCGATCGCCCCTTCGCCCCCCCCTCAAATCCGCCACTGCTTATCACAGTAAGACTACATTTAAAAAATTTTTAAAACAAAATGGGAATAATATATAATAGGCATGCTAAATCATATATAAGAAAAAATAATATTATTAAAGAAGTTAGTGTTAATCAAACACTGAAGCAGTTAACAAGTGAAAATAAGAACTACTTAAAATCTTTGCGATTTAAAGTGTTATAATTATCAAAAATAAAACTCATAAAATTTTTAAAAAATTAATACTAAAAGAAGTAAACCAAAAAACACAAATAAAATAATTAGTTTCATAATTTATATTCATTTAAAACTTCGTACATCATTCTGCAAGTGTTCTAATTATATATATATTGTATAAAAAAGAAAAAAAAATACTGAAAATATTTTAAATATAAAGGAACGTGTTTATTCTGATGAAAACATACAAAGTCTAGAAACTCATACTTATGAACCGTATGCTTCAACTTTATTAAACAACAATGATGAAATAAGAATATCAATACAAAGGCAAGATTTATTTACATTGCCATCAAATAGTTTTATTTATATTGAAGGAGCATTATTAACTAATGATAATAAATTCACCCCAACTGGAAAAATTATTAATAATGGAATAATGCATCTTTTCGATGAAATTCGTTATGAAATTGGTGGAATTGTAATAGAACGTATTCGAAATCCTGGAATTACAACAACATTGAAAGGTTACTGTTCATATTCTAAAAATGATTGTATTTCCTTACAAAATGCTTGCTGGTCACCAAATGAGCTTATTACTTTGAGTGATAAAACAAAAGGAACTTTTGATTTTTGCATACCACTTGGCATGATATTAGGATTTGCTGAAGATTATAAAAAAATAATTTTAAATATGCGTCAGGATTTAGTTCTTTTACGTGGTAGTACAGATAAAAATGCTATATATAACAGCAATGATAAAGAAATATTAAAAATAAATCTTACAAAAGTACAATGGCATGTACCCCATGTAACTGTTGGAGATCAAGAAAAATTAAAATTAATAAAATATATGGATAGTAACATTGAAGTTCTAATCCCATTTAGAAGTTGGGAATTACATGAATATCCATCATTACCAAAAACTAATCGCACCACATGGGTTGTAAAAACAGCTACTCAATTGGAAAAAACCAAGATTTATTATTTTTGGATTTCATACGGATCGTAAAAATAATCTACTTAAAAATATGAGTGAATTTGACCATTGTAATTTACCTAATTTAAAAGTTGAATTGAATTCTGAAATTTTTCCATATGATAATTTAAATCTAAACTTTGAAAATCATCAATGGTCTATTTTATATAACATGTTTGCACAATTTCAATCTGCTTATTATCAGAAAGATGATAACATACCCATTTTTACACCAGAAGAATTTATAACAAAATGTCCTATTGTTGTAATAAATACGCAACATCAAAATGAATCAATAAAATCTGGTCTGATCGATTTGAAAATAAATTTTGAAACAAATAAAACTATTCCTGAGAACACCACTGCTTATTGTTTAATATTATATGATACAATTGTTAAATATACTCCTTTAACAAATACTGTTCGAACAATGTAATTTTAAAATAATAACACAAATAAATATTATTTAACATAAATTGATTTATTTTTTATTTATATATACAAAGTCAAATTTATACATTTATTAATTTATTTCCATTTCTTCTTTTCCTTCTTCTTTTTCAGTATTGTCGTCTTCGTCATCAGTTGATAGCGTTGCTGGTATTTGAATCTTTTCATACTCTTCATCCGGACTCCATTTTCTAACATGTTCACAATTTATACAATTATTGTGACCTGTTAAACGACATAATATTATGCATTGGTTAAAAACATCGCATGACCCTCCATCTAACTCTTCCTCGACGTTAACATATCGAAATGAATTTAAAATCCACTTTTCGTATAATGTTCTTTGTTTTTCCTCCTCATTAGATGGTAAAATTTTAAAAATATTATGTATGTATTTATATTCACTTGATATAATATTTTATAATTATAATAATCAGTTGATGATCTTATAAATTCTAATTTAAATGAATACACTTGTCCACAATATAATTCAATACAATATTTTAAAAAAATACATATTCCGTCTTCATCTTCAATAATCAAATCAAACATTCCATTTAATAATGGAGTTTTATATTTTAAAGGTAGAACAACTGTTTTATTTCTTGTTACAAACACTCCATTCTTATTATTGAAATATATACCCGAAATATTATCAAAAATTATTTTTTTTAAATCATTTTTATTAGTAACACTACAGATAAAGGTATGCATGTTTGAAAATCAAATACTTTAATATGTTACAAATTTATTCATTACATTTATTATACATATACCCCCACCATTTCTTATTCCACTTCCACTAATAATTGTGAACTAATAATTGATAAAGTATTTGTAACAATATTTGAATAATATAATAAAATTTCCCTAATAGCTATATTATTATAATAATTATGCAAATTTAGTGAATTTAAATAATTTATTACTTTATTTATAATGTATGATAATTGAAATAAGTTATTGATACAATTATAACCTAAATAAATATCATTATTTTTAAATTCAATAATAATAATTTTATTGTTTTCAATACTATCAAAAAATAACTTGTGTTCACTAAAGTTATATAACTCTATATTTGAAGTATTATTTAAATGTGATACAATTAAATTATAACATGAAAGGAACTCATTCCATTCTTCTGTATTAATACTTATTTTTTTTCTTAACTTTTCATTACATAAATTTATATTTATTTCAAAATTTTGTATAGGATTTATACCTACATATATAAATATATTATTGTCTAGAAAATATCGATGTTCCACAAGTAACTTTTTATAAGTTTGGTTTTGCATATTTTCTTGTTTGTTATTGTCATTGTCATTAATAATTTCATTATTTTTTTCTTCTGTAACTTCTTTATGTTTAGTAGAAGATTCACATATATCATAATTAAGCAAATTTTTTGTAAGTCATTTTCGAGGTATTGTAGTTTTTGAACGCTGTGCAGACATTGTAGTACTTTTAGGGCCGGTTTTTCAATCTCTGGTTAAAGTGCCGGTTACCTTAACCATCGGTTAACAAAAAAATATCGCATCGAAAATCTGATGTAAGTTGTCAAAAATACACATTATTTACTATTTCGATGCGATATTTTTCTGTTAACCGATGGTTAAGGTAACCGGCACTTTAACCAGAGATTGAAAAACCGGCCCGTAGGTGTCTAAATTTTTTTTATTATATTAAAATTTTATATAAATATCTATATATTTTATTACCTTCATTTTTTTTTCTTTTATTAATATAAAATATTAACAATTTAAAAAGTAGCAGGTTTAGTAAGCATGTACACACACACACACAACCAAGATAACTTTTAAACTAATTTATTTAAAATATATTTTAGATATATATGTTATTATCTTATCAATTCCTATTAATTATAACCTTTTAACCTTATAACAAATATAAAGTCTTTATCTAAAATATTACAACACAATTTATTTATGCTCAACAACATTTCTTGTTTTGCATTCACAAATACAGTAAGAAAAATTTTCGCAAATTCTGCATGCCATACCATCCACTTGTACGGTTGGTAAAACAAAGCATTTTAATGCACAACAATAATGTTTCTCTTCTTTGGATAATAATTGTAGCAACTTATTTATTGCAGGAGTAGCTGTTTCATTTTTAGACGTCTAAAAAATTTTTTTTATTAATATATATAAATTTATAAAATAATTTTATATTAATTATCATTATAAAACAGCACAATTAACAAACATGCATGTGAATATTGTGGAAAATAATTTTAAACTAATTAATTTCAAAATGTTTATTCATATTTATTACTTATAATCTAATAACATTTGACCTTTCATCATTTTTATAGCACAACACTTTATATATTTACAATGGACGAACGAGTACACTATGTTTTAGTATTTTTCTCCCATTTTCCCCATATTGAACGAAGGTAATGTGTAGCCTACCGTTGTGACATGTAGGACACTCCATGTTTCTGGTTGATGCTGGTGGATTATATCTCAAAATCTCCCAACGATTATTGCAGGAAGTGCAATAATATTTCCAAATAGTCCAAGATGAGTCTGTTGAACGTGTAGACGAAGACATACTTGTAGCGCTCTTCGACTCGCTGAGCGGAGTGTGAGATCTGGGGTTCAAATCCCAGTGACGACAAACTTCTAACCCAAAATAAATACCGCTGTATTTGGACTTCGGTCTGTTGGACAGTGTAAATTAAAATAAAATAGATGATTAAATTTCACTGTCGTGAACTTGGTTTAACGACTGCATCAAATAATGGAATATGAAAACGATTTCGCTTTATATAAAGCAACTGGAACTGATATCCTACAGAATGATAAAATAACAAAATATATTATGTAATAGGATTAAGAAATAAAATAAATATATACATTTTTAAAATGTTTATTTTTTTATAACATACATACAATTACAATATAAAACAAAATTTACACATAATTTTTATTGTAATTTTTTTACAAATTCTAAATTTGCTGTATTATTAATTAGTCCTCTGTGAATTAGGTATACATTTTCTTCAGTGTCACTCGCAGCATCCTGGTTCATTTGTTCAAGATGTTCATCACTAATTGCGTTAAATCGTTGTCCCAAATAAATTCGAAAATCTTCTAAATACACCATAATACAATCACCAAATTTTGTAGTATTAGTACGTTTTAACGATTTGATTTTATAAGGCTTGTTTATCGTTAAGGTATTAATACCCCTAACTTCTGGTTTTTTCGATAAACTTGTCATCGAAGAATATGCTGATGATGACGATGACGAAGAAGAAGAAGCCATTGTTGAATTATTGGTAGTAAAGATTAATTAATTCTAGTCTTGTAAGTACTTGTTAATGTGTGTACTGTTGTTACACATATATTTAGTTTCTGCTATTGGATTTATATGTATACTGTCTTATCTTGCTTATAGTTTTGAAAACATATTTATAATTGTGGAATATTTTAATATTTTGTAACTAGTAAACAATACATGCACAAAGGTTATAGGTTTACAATAACATACTGATTTACAGTTATTTTAATAAAACATATTTTATAATTGTGGAATATTTTAATATTTTGCAACTAGTAAACAACACGTGAACAAATGTTATAGGTTCACAATAACAGACTGATTTACAGTTATTTTAATAACATATTTATACTTGTGCACTCAAAGTTATAGGTTATTGTTGACAAACTAATTTTTTAATTCATTTTAATATTTGATTTTATTAATTTAGATAAAAGATTTTTTAGCTGCTTTAATATAGACTCATTAGGACATTGTATATTAAAAAAGATAAACTAAATGGAATTGCTTTCGTAACAGTTTTTAAATATTCACTATATTCATATATAATATTATTTTTCAAAAAATATATATATCCATTTATATACTGAAAAACTCCGTCTATATCAGAAGGTATACCAGGAAACAATGAATTTATTGTTCCACGATTTATAACAGAATTACTACATTCGTCAAGCTGTACTACATGAATATTATTAAAAAATATATAAGTTCGCCCCATATTAGTATGTACAGCGGCAATAATGTCTTTAATTTCTTTTGAAACTGAACTTCCTTTAGTAATTTTAAATATTTCTAACAATGGCCACTTAATATCATAAAAAGTATCATCATTTATTAGTACTATATTACCGTTTGGTTTACGGTATACAGCTGATACATTTTTAAAATTATTATTTAATGATGGTACCCAATCTTGTAAATAATAAGGTTTTGTATAACCATCCTCTAAAATATTTTTAATCCATACCCAATTATTATAAAATATTAATAAGTTATTATTAACAATTAAAAAATTTGTTATATTATTTAAATACATAATTCTGGCTCTGATTCTGTTTGTTTTTTTTCTATTTCTGTATTTGTTTTGTTGTTGTTATTTGTGGGGGGTGATAGTGTTGTAAACGGGGTTGGAGAAGGAATTATATACCTTTTTCCATATAAGCTTTGTATTTCCTGAATATCGATTAAGTTAAATTTAAAATCAGAAATATTTTGATATAATACATTTCTGTGTAGGCTATACATAACAGAATTTTTGTTTTGTACATGTTCTAAGCCCAATGCATGACCTATTTCATGAACTAAAACTTCAAAAAAATTTATATATTCTTTATCTTCTTTGGTATGTGATAATTTATAACTCCATTTTCTACAGCATCCATATGAATATCAACAGAACTTTGGTATTGTTCAAGCGAAAATGCATGTGCTAAAACTTGTCCTGGGCCATCAAAATTATATGGGCAGTAATTATTTTTAAAATATGAATAATGTCGTATTCTACTCATTGAAATTATAATATTTGGATATATTGTATAATTATGCAAATATGGAATATATTCAAACGCAACATTAATATATTTTTCCCATATTTTAAAAGCTTCATCTGCCACTTTAATTTGATAATTTTGACCGTAAACAAAAGTCCATGTTATAACATTGTTTTTCCAAATATATTTTTCATATTTGCTGTTATTATCAGGTAGCAATTCATTATTTAATGTACCTGTTACCTTTAAATTATAATATGTTTGATAATTTTTTATTGCATCAACATACCTATTATCAGTTTCGGAAATAGTTGATAGTTCATTTGTATTTGTTTTTAAGTACCCATAATTTTCTAATAATTCTACAGATTCTATAAAGTGATAATTTAAACTCATATTATTTTCTTCACAATAACATAATAAATACACTTGTATTTGTATAATAAATATATTTAATAACTTCATTTTACAAATAATCAGTTAACAATAAATACAATTTATAAAATAAATTTCTTTTATATCTTTAAACACAGCAAAAAATCAATAAAAAAATAAATGCCGATGTTTAAAATATATGAGACACTTTGGCGTGGAGAATATTGCCAGCCGTAGGAATATTAAGTCGAATATAATTTGAACTTTATAATCTTATGATAACCTTATTATCATACAATATTTTACTATATAAGAACGTTTGTAAAACATATAATTCTATTCTATTCTATTGAAATATGCCTCCGTTAGAAAATGTTCCATTTTCAAGCAATATTTGTAATGTATACCAATTACTCAACAATTGGGATGAGGATGACCCACCAACGATAGCAGCAGAAATTCTACTTCCAATACCTACACAGGTAACTGCAAACCCCGAAGATATAATAGAAATTAGCGACGAAGAAGATATAATAGAAATTAGCGACGAAGAAGATATCATAGAAATTAGTAACGAAGAAGAAAATAACAGTATAATAGAAATAAGCGATGAAGAGGATACAATTATGGAATATTTAGAATTAAGTGATTTTTTATAAAATTTATTATAAAAATAATTATGTATTTACAATAAAAATATATACATATATTCATTACAATGTTTATTTACAATAAATATCCCCAAGGAAATGTATCTGTACATGAAGGGTTTACAATACGTTTATCATCGTATGGGCTTAACAAAATTTTTTTCTGCTTTACTGTATATACATGTTTTTTTGATAATATTGAAAATTGAATTTTACTTAAAGTATTATTTTTAAATAAACAATCGTAATAGTTGCTAAATGTTATTTTTTTACCGTTGCACCTGTAACACCTTTAGCTTTTTTACTTACTTTTTCTTCAACATTATTTAAAGTTTTGTAACAATACATTTTTAACGTAATCATATAAATTCTGTCATTATTTTACCATTATTTTCATCTTTCATAAGACCGATAATTTTTTTGTTTACTTGAGGTATATTATAAATATTATTTTCACTATAATCAGAGGTGTCGAATTTATGAATATCACGTTTCATTATTTCATAAATATCAAAATTAAAAAAATTATAAATCAAGCTTTCAGTATCTGTATATAACAATTTTGCATTTTCACTAAAATTTGCTTTTATATAATTAAAATGAAAATCATACATGTATGATTTAGCTAAATCTAGTATAGAAAATCCTACATAAATTGGTTTATTAAAAAAACATGTTGTTTTTACCTCCCGCCTATCAATATATAGATAAGGGAAGTATTGTTTTTGGTCAGATTTCTCGAGTGTGGGTTTTCAACATATGAGCACGAATTAGGGTCCCTAGAATACGATTTTACTATTTTTAGCGTGATGTCTGTATGTCTGTGTGTGTGTCTGTGTGTGTGTGTGTCTGTGTGTGTGTGTGTGTCTGTGTGTGTGTGTCTGTGACGATTTTTCGTCCACGATAACTTCAATACCTTACATGTAAAAAATATAATATTTCGTATTTAAGAGTTCTATTCTAATATAATGAACTGATTAGATTTTGACTACAATTGGTTAACCGGAAGTAGTACTTTACTTGAAGCTTTAAACGGTTTTTCCTAAAAAATACCTCTAAATACCATATTTTCTCAAATTTCGGTATTATAAATACAAAGATTTTTTTAATTTTCTACCGATCTGCATAATTACGTTTATATATGACTCTAGAAGTCTAGATAGAAAAAAAATATATAAATTATAATAATTTTACGTATCGTTTAGGCTGAGGAATTTCGATAAAACAGATGAGTTATTCATATGTTCACAAAATTTGACATATGATGTCAAATTTGATGTAAGTAAGTGTAAAAGGTAAAATACGTAAAAAATGAAGTAATTTTATTGTAAAATTTAAAAAGATGGAAGAAATATATTAGGAATGTATTTGCATGCATGAATCAATGTAAGTTCAGTTCCGTTTTTAGTAACGTCAAAAATAGCTGTCATATTGGTCATACAAAATTTATGAAGGAAATTTTAGGTATGAAATAAATTAAAAATATTCTGCAATAACAAACTAATTTTAAAAAAACAAATTAAATGTATTGAAAAATTTATATAGAATATATTACTACAGTGGCGGGAGGTATTGTGTTGGACACACCAGATTTTTTCATTTCATTAAGTATAGAATTATCACTTAAAATAATACAACTGTGAAAATTTGGTTGTGATATATAATACTTTGCACCATATCGCCCCTCATATTTTGTAACTAATTTTACAATTTTATATTTCCGAAAGTTTTCCATTTTTCCAAAAACAGCGTTATTTAATAATTTAAAAAAAAAATTTTTAAACTCGTTTTTCGATTTTTTTCTTAATTCTGTATTTAAATCAATGTATTTTCGTAGCCAAGGACTTTGTTGAAATTTTAATATTTTATGTATATGCGTAATTTTCATGCCTAAATTTATATATTGTTTTAAATTTATATAATGTATTACATAATTTTTTTATGATGCAAATTTGCTATTAATTTTGAGTTTTTTGAAACTGGTGGAGTAAAATGTTCCACTGCAAGAGGTAAATCTTTATGTTTATTATGCAAATTTATTGGATATTCCAAATCCACCTCAAAAATAAATCCTGTATTGTTTTCATTGTTTATATTTAATACATTTATATTATTAAAATCTTTTTCTTCAACCCATTCAAAATTTTTTTGAGGTAGATACATTCTCATCGCAGCACCGTACAAATTATTAATATCATAATACATTAAATAAGAATCTTTTTCACTCGCATTGTACATATTTCCCATATATTTATTATTAGCTTTTCCATATCTATTAGAGCATTGGGATAGTCCACCGCGAATACCTTTCTCAATAAAATGAATTTTATCTACATCTGTTAGCAACTCTAATTCCACATTTGTAGATTTAAGCATAGCATCAAATGCTAACCCTGGAGCTGTGTAATAGTGCAACGCATCTAAACCATAAGTTTTCATACAACTATTACGAAAGTTTTCAAAAACATCGCTCAATTGTAATACATCAGTCTTTAAATATAAATTAGCATATTCACCTATTGTTCTTATTTTAAACAGAGACCAAACTTTTTTTGCAAACTGGTACTCTTCTTCTGATACACTTTCACCTTTCATTGAACTGTAAAAACTTTCTATATTAGGTAATTTTGTTTCCTCCAATTTAGCCCAGGAATCAATGTACTCGTGAGGAAAAATTCCTTTTCGACTCAATAATTCAAACTCTTCGTGTGCAGTATAAAAACTTCCTGTGATATTTTTTTCTTCGTTTGACAAATATGAAGACAATTTGTCTAAACTGCTGCTCATAAAACGAAATGAGTCAATAAATCGTAATTGTATTTTTGTATTGTCAACATATTTAGTGAAAGATATATATATTTTTCTTTATTTATTGGAAGAATTTGTGTTCTTCCAGGTATTTGTGTAGTTATTGTTTTTATTACAAAATGAGCGTCATACGAACTTAAATTGTGAAATACTACTGGAATAACACGTGATTTTCTGTATTTCAAATTACATACTTGGTGTGCAGCTCCACAATATTTTCCTGTAAGGTGACAATGATCTCGTACTTTAATATCACCTGCCTCGAAATTATTGTTACATATATGACATATTGTAGCACTCAAAAAATCTTGTTCTTCAGATAAAGTTAAATTCATTGGTACAATATTATTCATAATGTTATCAACAGTTTTAGCAATATGTTGTAATTTTTCACAGAATAATTCCAAACAATTAGTTCCATTATACAAATTAAATTCTGATAAATTATTATTGTAGCTACATTTCATATAATAACCTATGCTGAAAGGTATATGTTTTTGGGTAAACGTGGTATTTTCCCCATGATTTTGGTTAATTTTTTCCAAAATCGATTCAATGTCTGCATATATAACAAACGGCACCTTTTCTTTGTAAAGACAATTTTTTAATTTCAAAATATTTTTTTTTTTTGTTTTAGATAATTGACTACTTAATAATCTTGATAAATTTTTTATCCACATATAATGATAATTTTCAGGTGATCTAAGTTCATCTACATCAATAACGTCATTGTTATAATCAGTGTAATAATCATCATTATCATTATCTGAATTGCTACTATTATTATTTTTTTCAGTACAATTAGAAATCATTAATAAATGTATTTTTCTATTATATTATTTTTTTGTAAGTTTAACAGGTACAATAATATTTTAATTTTTTTCCCTTTTTTCTCTTCTTCAATTGTATACACATTTATTGATAATTTGTTCATATCTTCAAATTTTCCAATATTCTTAATATGCATAGGAAAGTTCAATCCAATATATTGTAAAACGGTAGAAAAATGAGGATATGATGTAGTACGCTCTGAATGTTTTGTAGTTGGATATAAAGCAGACACAACAGCCCAAAGAAAACAATAGTTATCAGCATTTTCAACATTTATAACAGCTCTTTTACTTTTTATGTCAGGTGGTAATTCTATATAACTATTACCTTTAATAGGTTCATACTTATTTATGTTTACTTTTAAATAAAGAACTTTGTACAAGGCCCAACCAGAGTCTCGCTCTTAAAATTCTTCTAGTTTTCTTAATAATTTATCTTCAACGTTGATATTGTACCATTCTTTTATGTTTGTAGTTTTGTCGATAACATTGTTAGCTGTTGTAAAATGTTTTATCTCCATTTTTCCAGTGTGCGGCTATATAAATTCGCAGCAAAATATTACATTTACTTTCATTATATACTGCAATAATTTTTTTTTATTTTATTAGAAAATATTCTCTGCGCTGCTTGTAAAAAATTTTGGGGTCTTTAAAATTAGCCTTATTAATTATCGTACCTGTCTGTATTCTGCTGTTGAAAACAGATTGAATATTTTGCCATATTAACTTTTCAGATTTTCTTTTTTGTTTATATCCAGATGCAGTTATTATTTTTCTTTGTATTTCATTTTTCAGCATTTCTCGATATGTTTTTAATAATGTTAAATTACCTTCTAATTTAAAAAGATTTTCTGCTTTGTTAAAGTTATGTTTTTGTTTTTTTACACATTTGTTAAGTATTATTATAATTTTATTAATATATTTTCGCAACCTTTCATGTTCTTCTTTGTTTTTAACAGTTGAAAAACTTTTTGAATTTTTTTAATAACGTTGCTACTTAAAAAACTTATTGTGTTGGTGTCACAGTTCATTGTAACATGCGATAATATTCACATACGCAATTTCATTTATATACAACTTACTCAAAATTCTTAAAATTGTAATCAAATATATACACTTAACCCCGAACCTTTCCATACATATGCTGTTTACGAAAACACATTAAACTCTTGTACCCGGACAGGGCCGTCGAGAGAAATTTCGGGCCCCGGTACTATGACTTTTACGGGCCCCTGCATATTATTAAAAATAATATTTTTTTTGCTTCGGGCCCCTTGGTAGAGGCTTGGCCCCGGGTAATTTACACCCCCTGCACCCGGCTCTCGTCAGCCCTGTACCCGGATACAAATATGTTATTATAATTTCACAATTTCTTAAAATGTGCTATCAAATACATGTCCTTAACCCACCTAACCTTTTGTACATGTGCTGTTTACACAAACAAATTAAATTCCTAAAAATAATATCAAATTGTCGGCAAATAGATAACCTTTAACCTTTCGACACGTGCACTGTCTTATAATTTCTTAAAGTCCTTGTCATAGTTCCAAATGTGACCACCGTTATCATATAGATGGCACTGCAAGTAGCGAGCGCGAAATAAATTTCTTAAATTCCTTATCATAGTTCTAAATGTGACCACCGTTATCATATAGATGGCGCTGCAAGTAGCGAGCGCGAAATCAAAGCAAAAAAAAATATGATGGCAAGTCCAAAGGTCAATTTCGAGCGCGAAATAAATTTCTTATAGTCCTTATCATAGTTCCAAATGTGACCACCGTTATCATATAGATGGCGCTGCAAGTAGCGAGCGCGAAATCAAAACAAAAAAAAAATATGATGGCAAGTCCAAAGGTCAATTTGGAGTAGAACCTGCATAGATACTCTACTTACCTACTGTGAAACCTGGTAAAGAAAATTCACATATGGCTTCAAAATTTCGACCAATTAGTTTAATTAATGTTAGTGGAAAAATTTTAGAAAAATTATTAATTGAAAGAATTATGAACTTTTTGTATTGTAAAAAATTATTAAGTGAAAATCAATTTGGTTTTACACCTAGGAAAGGAACAACTGAAGCAATTTTAGAAATGAAAAATTGTGTTGACCATTGTCTAAGAATTAAAAATATAGTTGTTCTGGTGAGTTTAGATGTGAGAGGAGCTTTCAATGCAGCATGGTGGCCAGCTATTTTGAATGCATTAAGAAATTTTAAATGTCCACGGAACTTATATAATCTGTCACTAAATTATTTCAGTAATCGGAAAGCTATTTTAGAAGTAAATGAAATTTTAGTAGAAAAAATTGTAAATAGGGGTTGCCCACAAGGATCTTGCTGTGGACCAGGGTACTGGAATATACAATACGATTCAGTTTTAAAACTATCTTACACAGCAAAAACGAAGGTGTTGGCATTTGCTGATGATTTGATTATCTTAACAACAGGCAAAAATTTATGGGAAGCAGAAAATACTATTAATTTAGAATTACAAAAAGTACAAAAATGGGCACATAACAATAAAATTGAGTTTAATGAAGATAAATCAAAATTTATGGTTGTAAGTAGAAAAAGATCAACAAAAGGGGAGAAAATTAATGTTTTCTTAAATTACAAACAATTGGAACAGGTTGATAATATTAAATATTTAGGGGTACAAGTTGATGAAAAGTTTAGTTTTGATAATCATATAAAATTTATAAGTGAAAAATGTACAAAATTAATTAATTTATTGTCAAGATCTGCGAAAATATCATGGGGTTTAAATCAAGATGCTATTTTAACTATTTATAAAGGAGCAATTCTGCCTATTTTAACGTATGGTGTACCTGTTTGGTGTGGAGCTTTGAAAAAAGAAAAGAATAAAATATTACTAAGAAGAATTCAAAGATTAATAAACATTAAAATATTAAAAGCTTTTAAAACAATTCCTTATGAAGCTTCTTGTATATTAACTGGAATTACTCCAATTATAATTAAGATAGAGGAGATAGCGGAAATTTTTAAAAGATTAAAAGAAACAACTGATAGAACAGGAGCTAATAATTCAAATTTTTGGATGGAGAGAAGAATAATTAAAAAAGGATTGTCATCAGAGGTTGAAGAAATAAGTATTTTAAATTGGCAGGATGAGTGGTCTAAATCAAATAAAGGTGTACTGACAAAATCATTTTTCCCAACAGTTCAGGCAAGATTATGTGCTAAAATTCCCCTCTGTCCCAACATTACAGTTTTTCTAAGTGGTCATGGCAAAATTAAAAGTTATTTTGAAAGATTTAATATACTACAAGACTCAACATGTGTTTGCAATTTGGGGGAACAAACAATTGATCATCTACTTTACGACTGTCCGGTGCTACAGGAGCAAAGAATAGAATTAATTATTGGAATTTCACAAAGGAAAGGACAATGGCCAGTATGAAAAGAAGATTTAATTAATAAATATTTAGATTGTTTTGTTAAATTTATAAAAAGTGTTACGTTAGTTTTAGCGACGAAGCGCCAGGGTCACTTATGTACTCGAGTTGTTCCGAGATACGGCCGCTCGCTTTTAAACAGTGGAGTAGGGGTGGTTCTTAAGGATAGTCAAAAAAAGGAAGATAGGGCGCCACGTAATTTATGCCGAAAATTACGAAACGGAATGTTATAAAAATAATGATTACCTACCGTGGGTCTTATTGTTACCTGAAAACATCAAAATAGCAGGTCTTGTAATTAATACGCAATACGGAAATCAAAACCAAGTTTAATAGATATTGGGGAAAAATGTATATATACAAAAAAAAGGGATAAATTGGGTGCTAGAATCAACAACCCAGTAAAATATCAAATTCGAACAACTAAGATTTGTTGTCGACGCGAAAGAGCTCGTAACCCGAACGACAGTTATACCTCCATTGTTGGCCAACTATAGACGCAGGCAGGCTACAGCCAGGTGATGTCGGTGTACGAACCATTCGCGACGGAACAAACAAATATAAAATTGAATATCGTCTACGCGCAACAATTGACACAACAATGCGAAATATTGGCAGTCTAACAATGACTGCCCAATAATAAACAGTATACCACAAAATAAACAATGTTATTGCAATCTATAATAAAGAATGTAAAACAAAAACTTAAAGGCAGAAAATAGCACCAAAATAATAATCTGTAGTCGACGGTTTCAACGTAACAATAATATAGGTAATAAAAATAATAACGATAACAAACAAAAGTCTGAATGTCACTTATCCTGATCCGGTGGCGGCTGGTGACAGGACTTGGGGGAGATGGCGGCGGCGACTGGACGGTAGGGTTGTGGACGATGGTAAGCGGCGACGGCAACCCACCAGGTGAAAGGGTCCAAATCGTTGACGTGGGGGAATAAATAAACTAATCCTCCGAAGAGTCGGACTCGCATAACAATCGGTCGTCCTCACAAGATGCACAAGACACTCGCGGGACACCGCACAACAATAAAACGAGTCACTAAAATTCCGGTGTTAAAATCCGCACAATGCGTAACCTCACAGGGTTAAAGAAAAACACTCGAAATAATATTTATTTCCACGTGTGTAGAAAAGTATAAAGCACGCCGGCGAACAACCGTGTCTTCAGACCGTCCGCAGAAGAATCTGCCCAAAATCCCCGGAAAATCTCAAGATTCCCAAAAAGAACTTTTAGCGCACAGCGGAAGAAGAAAGAGACGATAAGATGTTCGTTTTTAACAAGAAAAGAATAAATTGTGAGCTACAGACCCATCCACAACAAGCACATTAACTTCTAAACAATTGTTAAGGCTGATACAAGATTAATTTTATCCTAGATATAAAATAAACAATTAAGGCTGCTCTAATATTGTCGTTACCTAGTGAAGATGTTACAGTTAAAATATGATTTTATTTATTTAAAGTCTCTATTAAGCAAAACTAGTGAGAACGCACCTTTAGACTACGGCCAGCTGCGAACTCTCCGCAACGTGTCAAAAATTATAAACAATAAACACATGGTAACTTAACCTATGATTTTTGCAGAATAAATTGTTAAATATGAGACAATACTTAAATCAAGCAACAATTAAAAGAATAGGTAAGCTTATACATACTTAACAACAATGCGCTACATAAATTTGATTATTGCAGCTAAGTATTAATGCGGAAGGCAATACAAGACTGTCTGGATGGATGATGTGTATATTGAAACAGATAAAGGACGAATTAAGAGAAAAACAGGATAACCACGAGGTAATACGCAAAAGAACCGTAACAAAAGTATTAATTTTAGTAGTTTAATTTAATATTTGTTACAACAATCAATTTTTAAGTTTTAAGTTTATTTTATGTCACAAATATTAAGTTTCTGCTTTTTACCATATATTGTTATGCATATTTGTTTGTGTAATTGTTATAATATGCATGTAATATTATTGTACTTTAATGGGGCATGCAGAATAAAAAGATTTATTAAAAAAAACACACACAGACACACACAGACACACAGACACACACAGACACACACAGACAGACACAGACAGACACAGACAGACATAGACAGACACAGACAGACACAGACAGACACAGACAGATACAGACAGACACAGATAGATACAGACAGACACAGACAGACACAGACATTTATCAAAATCTAAGAAATATGAAAAGAAAGGTAAAACTGTACCATGGTGGTCTGAAGAATTGACACAAATAAGGAAGAATGTTCAAGCACTTCGACGATGTTACCAAAGGACAAAACATAATGAAACGCTCAGAGAAGAAAGAAAAAAACAATACCTAGAAGTTAAAGCGAGTTACGCTGAGAAAATCAGAAACGAAAAAACTGAC
Source organism: Stenolophus ochropezus (assembly GCA_035578165.1). Lineage (NCBI taxonomy): Eukaryota > Metazoa > Arthropoda > Insecta > Coleoptera > Carabidae > Stenolophus > Stenolophus ochropezus. The sequence continues at coordinate 28,446,219 of JAQOWZ010000017.1, forward strand.
TCTTGGAAAAAATATTGTAATATTTCAACAAAAAACAACCCATGGAGCACAGTCTACAAAATGGCAGCCGGAAAAACTAGAAGAAATTTTACGTTGTCAACGATTAAAGACAAGTCAGGGAATTTTACAACCGATACAAAAAGTACATTACAGTGCTTAATAGAAGAATTTATTCCAGAAGATAACCATGAAGATGACAACGAATATCAAAATCAAATAAGAATGGAAATGCAAAATCCTATAGACGCAGATGAAGACGAACTTTTTAAACAGGAAGAGATTGAAAATATATTGCTTAATATGAATCCGAAAAAAGCTCCCGGGATAGATGGTATTTCTAGCGAAATACTACTAAGAACATTCAGAATATTTCCATTATTTATAACAGAAATTTATAATCAGTGTCTAACCAGAGCACATTTTTCAACATAATGGAAAATTTCTACAATAATTCCAATATCAAAACCAGGAAAAGAAAACTCCGAAAATGCATCTAAATTTAGACCAATAAGCCTAATTAATGTGGGTGGAAAAGTATTAGAGAAACTGTTGATAAATAGGATAATGGAGCATACGCATAGAAACAAGCTTATGAATGAGAATCAGTTTGGATTTATAAAAAAAAAAGGAACAACAGAAGCAATCTTGAAATTAAAGAATTTTGTAGAAGACAGCTTGAAAGAAAATAAAGTGATAATACTTACCAGCCTTGATGTAAAAGGGGCGTTCAATGCAGCATGGTGGCCAGCTATAGTAAAATCAATGAGAGATAACAGATGTCCCAAGAATTTGTTCAATTTGGCCAGAAATTACTTCAATGAAAGAAAAGCTATCCTAGAAATTAGTGGAATAAAGGTGCAACGAGCTGTAAATAGAGGATGTCCACAAGGGTCCTGCAGCGGTCCAGGCTTCTGGAACCTGCAGTATAACTCCTTGCTTAATCTAAAATATTCAAAACACACGATGGCCATTGCATTCGCAGATGACTTAATTATACTGACCAAGGGAAAGAGTATATTAGAAGCAGAAAATTTTGCCAATATTGATCTACAAAAAGTTACGATTTGGGCAAAAAATAATAAAATCCAATTCAATGAAGATAAATCACAAGTAATGTTAGTAACTAGAAAAAGAACTCTGTTAAATAAAGAAATAAACATCTTCTTAAATTACGTAATCTTGAAGCAGGTGACATTATTAAAGTATCTAGGAGTACAAATTGACAACCAGTTTCGATTTGATAAACATATTGAATATATTACAGACAAATGCTGTTCACTTATACATATATTGTCTAAGTCCGCCAAAATAAACTGGGGAATAAGACAGGATGCGTTAAATACCATTTATAAAGGTGCCATTTTACCGATACTGACTTATGGCATACCAGTGTGGGAAAGTGCAATTCATAGAAACAAGAATAAAACTAAATTAAAAAGGGTGCAAAGACTGCTTAACATCAAGATACTAAAGGGATATAGAACAATATCATACGAGGCTTCATGCATTTTGACAGGAAATATTCCAATAATTTTAAAATTAAAAGAAAACTGTAAAATTTATGAAAAACTTAAAACTAATTATAATACAATGAATAATGCTGAAGAAAGAAGATTAAAAAAATGTGTAGTTATAAGGGAAGAGCAAAAAGTTAGTCACGATCTATGGCAAACGGAATGGACAGAAACAAATACAGGAAACATTACTAAAACGTTTTTCCCAAGTGTTGAAACAAGATTAAAAACTAAAATACCGTTCTTATATAAACTAACTGTAATTCTAAGTGGTCACGGTAAAATCAAAAGTTACTTTTATAAATTTAAAATTAGTGAAACAGCCAGATGTGAGTGCGGTGATGAAGATCAGACTGTCGATCATCTTATCTACAATTGTGCAATATTAAACACCGAACGTGAAAAACTAATAACAGAAATAAGACAATGTAATCTAAATTGGCCAGTGAGGAAAACGGAATTAATAGACAATAAAAACATATTAAAATTTGCGGATTTGGTTAATTCAATTGATTTTGAGAAACTTGTAGTAATAATATGAAATAAGTCAGATAAAATAGTATAAAATACACTGTACAATAAATAAAAAACAAAAAATATATATAAATATTTTGAACCTGTAATTCGATAATTAGATATAAAAATGTAATATTTAAGTTAAGTTTATTCTTTTGTAAATAGTCTGTACATAATTGCATGTAATATTATTATGGAGCATGCTGAATAAATAAATAATGTAAAAAAAAAAGACAGACAGACACAGACAGACACAGACAGACACAGACACACACAGGCAGACACAGACAGACACAGACATAAAATCGTATTGTAGGGACCCTAATTCGTGCTCATATGTTGAAAACTGACACTCGAGAAATCTGACCAAAAACAATACTTCCCTTATCTATATGTATAGATAAGGGAGGTATTGTTTTTGGTCAGATTTCTCGAGACTGGGTTTTCAACATATGAGCACGAATTAGGGTCCCTAGAATACGATTTTACTATTTTTAGCGTGATGTCTGTATGTTCGCGTATCTGTGTGTCTGTGACTATTTTTCGTCCACGATAACTCCAATACGATACATGTAAAAAATATAATATTTGGTATTTAAGAGTGTTACGGTTTATTTTTGCAATCTGCAATTTATTTAAAATCTAAATCATTTTATTTCCTTATTATCATTTTTGTTCGCAATTTATGGAACTCTTAGGCATTGCTGGTTGCTTATTGTCAGGAATATTAATTTTTATATTTTTATACATTTGGGCATGTGCAAGTTTGAGCTAACTCGCAGATTTGAGCGAAGTGATTCATTCTGTTCGTTGATCGTCGCTGTAGTCATATCTCAGTGTCTAGTTATTATTTATCATATTGTTTAGTTTATTGTTGGATAAATTTTAACGTGCCCGTTATTTGGGGATTATAACTGAGGAAAGTACTGGGGAAATAATTGTTCCCGCGGAAAATTGTTCCGGATTTATTGCACTGCGATCATTGAAAAACAACTTAGCCGCCCACCATCTCAGGTATTTACTTTTATTGTTGATTAGCCCAGTTGTAGTATCTATAAAGTATTTTGGTAATAATATTTTGATCATTGTTAATTTACAACCAGTAAAAGTAACTTTTAACTTAATCATCGACCTGGCAATGCTAATTGAGTTCTCCTTTCAGGCTTTTATTTTATTGTATTTACTTTTTCTACCACTATCGATATTACTTCGATCTCGATCCGATTTATTGGATGCTTATGGTTGGATTGGGTTGTTGAGCCCTTATTTTTGGTGGATACACATCTTGGTGGAGGATTTTTGGGGAGAATTGGATGACTGGTACCTCGTGTTTCAAGCGGAAATTGTTCGACGCCATTTTGGAACTCGTCACACACTACGTCACTACCGCACACTACGTCACTCCGACGTCATCAGCTCTCCAAACACATGCAGATAAGCTCTATTTTGATTTTTTTTCTTGTTGTTATTTTTAAATATTTTTTTGGATTGATTTTTGAATGTTATGTTATTTAATTACATTTATTTACGCTTATGTTATTATTTTGTATGTACTAGCTCACGCGAGTCTCAGAATTTTTTATGAGAGATACTCATTTAGGGATTGTTTCGGTTTAGGAAGGGTTAGGACTGAATTTAACTTATTTCGACGCTTGTTACGCTCGCATTACCCTGATTGGTCGACCAACCACCCGTACTGCGCCTATTTTTGCGTATTATATTTAAAGTCTAAGCTATCTAAACATCCGAAGTCCTCGCTCGTTCGTGCGCCACGCATCCCCTATTTGGTACAGTTTATTCACTTATTAGTATTACCTTTCGTTTATATCTCGCATGAGTTATATAATTCATTCAGAAAATTTGTTAATATAAAGAATTTCGATTTCAAACTTATTTACATAATGTAATATTACAAATATTTAATATATCCTACATTTTAATTTCAAACGGAGCTTTATTTGTTTTTTTTGAGTTACCTACTATTATCTTTTGATTATCCTTCACAGATTCGTATTTTCGTGGTTGTATACTAGGTTTCCTTTTTTTTAACAACAACCACGTGGCGCCCTATTATAATTTATACTATTTCATTATTTGAACCACCCCCTTCTCCACTGTCTAAAAGCTGGCGGCCGCATTCACTGTTATCTTGAATGCGTAAGAGCTACAATAACACACGACTGTGTGGTGCGCGTAGCAAATTTGGCGCCCAACGTGGGGCACTTGCGTCAAAAAAAAATAATAGAAGAGGGCCTTGTTTATTTCATTGTTGTGACCATTATTGTGACCATTATCGTCACTATTGTTGCGTGGCGTGGGGTGGCCATTGTTGCCATTATTATTATATCCATTGTTGCCAGTATTTTGACACCACGGTTAATATTATTATTGTGGACATTGTTAACATTTTATTATAATTTTTTTGTTGTTGCTTTGGTAGAGGAGACGTCTCTCTTCGCACTGCTCTCGCTAGCATAGTGGTATAGTTTTTTTTTGTTACTATCGCGGAGAAGGTCTAGCATTGTCGTTTTCTTGTGGCATATTTCTATTGTGTCATTATTGGGGTAGTTTTTATTTCCTTTATTATCCAATTGTTTTTTTTGTTATTGATTGGGGATGGAGTCCAAATTGGAAATTAACAGGTTAAGTAAGACCGAGCTGAGTTACGAATTGAAAATTCGAGGTGTTAGTGATGATAGCGATGTCTCGTCGATGCGGAAGTCATTGCGGTATCTACTTCGGTTAGAGAAAGACTCAAAACGTACATTGCCAGACTATCCTTTTACCTTTGAGGAGGATCATGAGGCATTAGAACAACAAATCGTTGAGATTAAAAATCTAATAGATTCGTTTAGCGGGACAAAATTCTCATCCGAATATAATAAGTTGATTACAAAAATTACGCATTCGTTAGGTCGAGCCAATCGGTGTGTAAGTAAGACTGCTGATGAGAAGAAGAAGAAATCCGAGCAATTTTCTCAGCTAGTCACGTTACAGTCTAAACTTAAAACCAAGGTTAGGAGTTTGAAACATTCGGCAACACTGTTGAGCAGTACTATATTGGAACAATCCATCTCGGGCGAATTAGCTGTTGTTTCGGATACTTCGACAGTCGAGTCTGATTCCGATATGGAAATTGAATCACCACGTATGGTACTCAAGTCAACCCCCGTGTCTCAATGGGACTTAAAATTCTCCGGGGATACCAAACACATGTCGGTCAATGCATTCTTAGAGCGAGTGGAAGAGCTTCGTCTGGCACGCAACGTATCGAGAGTACAATTATTGCGTACTGCCGTTGACTTGTTCAAGGGCACTGCACTTATCTGGTACCGGGCAAACCGTGAATTATTTAGGACATGGGCTGAACTTGTTGTTGCACTTCGGGATGAGTTCCAACCGGTTGATTACGAAGATAAATTACTTGACGAAATCAAACATCGGACTCAAGGGCCTAACGAGAGTATCGGAATTTACATCGCGGTCATGTCTTCTCTTTTTAGTAGACTTAAGGATAAGCTTTCAGAAGATGTTCGTGTGAATATATTATTGAAGAACATCGCTCCGTTCTACCAAACGCAGCTCGGTTTAGTAGATGTCAAAACTGTCTCCGAATTACTGAGGTTATGTCGACGATTAGAAGCCCGTAAAGTCTCTGTAGAAGCTTATGTTCCACCTCCGCGCCGTAGTCAGGCATATGAACCTGATTTAGCTTACGTTTATACTGATGGTCCACAGGCTTCTCAGCACAAATGTTATAATGTTGAAACGAGTGTTGCGGATCCTTCTAAGTCTCCTTCATTAGTTCAACCTCGCCAATCGTGCTGGAATTGCGGTAAGGCGGGTCATTTGTCCTCGCGTTGTCGTCAGCCTCGTAAGAAGCATTGTTTCCGGTGCGGCAAACCGGATGTTACCTGCCGAGACTGCCCTTCGTGTAGTGTCGCGGGAAACGGTCGTCGGATGCAGCGGTAAACCGGCCGTTGCATCGTTCTAGTGTGGAATCGGTATCTGTTAATTATGTTTTGGATTTCATTTTGTCGCATGCTAAGGACGACGAACGCCCTTATCTACAAGTTTATATTTTCGAAAAATGTTTTTTGGGTTTGTTAGATTCTGGTGCAACTTGCACTATTATGGGGAATCCGGGGTGGATTATGTTGCAAAATTTAAATTTATCGCTGAAGGAATCAGCATCGTTTTGTACGGTCGCGAATGGTCAGCGTTGTGCCTGTATCGGGAGTATTTCGGTGCCGATACGGTTGAGAGACCAAGTTAAAGTTATAGACATTCTTATTGTTCCCGAGTTATCGCATGGCTTAATTCTCGGTACGAATTTTTGGAAGACCATGGGTGTAGTTCCAGATCTCCGCCGAGGAGAATGGAAATTTTCTGGTTCGCCTGAAGTTTCAGTTGATGCTATCAGTTCGCGCAGTTGCCTTACACTTGATCAGGAACGACTGTTGAGCTCGCTTATCGACCGAATATTCAAGGACGTAGACGAGAGTGTTATCGGATGTACCTCGCGAGTCGAACATGAAATAGTTACCGACAGTGAACCAATCAAGCAGAGGTACTATCCTATCTCGCCCGCAATGCAAAAGCATGTGGATAAGGAACTTGAGCTTATGTTAACTCAAGGTATCATTGAAAGGTCGCAGAGTCCTTGGTCGTCGCCTATTCTGCTTGTGCCAAAAAAAGACGGGACCTTCCGGTTTTGCGTTGATTACCGCAAGCTGAATAAGGTTAGCCGTCGTGACGCTTACCCGTTGCCATATGTGTCGGATACTTTGGACAAGTTGCGAGATGCTAGGTACCTAACGTCACTCGACATAAAATCGGCCTATTGGCAAATACCGGTTGCGGAAAATTCGAGACAATATACCGCCTTTACAGTTCCGAATCGCGGTCTTTACCAATTTAAACGTATGCCGTTTGGTCTTCATAATGCTCCCGCGACGTGGCAGCGTTTTATAGATAGAGTCATCGGCGTCGACTTGGAACCGCATGTCTTCGTTTACCTCGACGACATCATTATTGTCACTCAAGACTTCGACAAACATTTAGAAATCCTTGAGGAAGTGTTAGTCCGTTTGACGAAAGCTGGCTTGACCCTGGGACGAGAGAAGTGCCAATTCTGCCGGGATGAATTGAAATATTTAGGCTACGTTGTTAATCGTCAAGGTTTGCACGTAGATCCCGATAAGGTTCGGGCTATTATTGAGATTCCGACACCTCGAAACGTATCGGAAGTACGTAGAGTAGTAGGCATGGCATCGTGGTACCGACGTTTCGTACCCCATTTTTCGTCCGTGATTTCACCATTAACCAATTTGCTTCGCAAGAGTGTAAAATTCGATTGGGATCAATCTTGTTCGGACGCTTGGTCAAAACTTAAAAGTCACTTGGTTTCGTCTCCTATTCTTTCGTGCCCAGACTTTCAAAAAGAATTCACGCTACAAACTGACGCGTCTAATTACGGTTTGGGTGCTGTATTGTCGCAGCAACATGATGACGGAGAAAAGGTCATATGTTATCTCTCTCGCTCTCTCACTCGTCAAGAACAAAAATTTTCTACGACCGAAAAAGAACTTTTAGCCCTTCTGTGGTCTGTCGAAAAACTCCGCCCGTATTTGGAAGGAACTCGCTTTACAGCCATTACCGACCACTATTCGCTCTTGTGGCTTAACAATCTTCAGAACCCTTCCGGACGTCTTGCGCGCTGGTCTGTGAGATTACAGCAGTACGACTTTAACATCGTACACCGGAAAGGGAAGGAACACGTAGTTCCTGACGCCCTGTCTCGTGCCGTCCCTGTCGTCGCTGATGTTAGTGTGGCCGAAGTTAACGATAAGTGGTACAATAAACTTTTAGAATCTGTTTCGCGTGATCCGGTACGTTACCCTGCTTTTCGTATAACTAACGGTGTACTGTACAAATTTGTAAAACATAAGTGGCCAGGTTTGGTCAACGAATGCGATCATTGGAAGAGAGTCATACCGAAAGATGAACGTGCGAAATGTATGATGCTGTGTCACGATATACCGACCAGTGGTCATCTTGGTGTCTTTAAAACTTTTCATCGTGCCGCCCAATCATATTATTGGCCGAAGATGAAGGCCGATATAGCGTCTTATGTACGAAGATGTGTAGTCTGCATTAAAGCAAAACCCAGTCAAAAAGCCCCCACAGGTCAAATGGGTGGCCATTCATTTATCTCTCTTCCATGGGAAGTTATTAGTACCGACTTAATCGGTCCCTTGCCGACTTCTTCTCAAGGAAATTCGTTTATTCTCGTTGTGACTGATTGTTTCAGTAAATTTACCGTTTGTTTTCCCCTTCGTAAAGGCACTGCCCCTAATATTGTCCGTCGTATGGAGAACGACGTCTTTTTACTATTCGGTGTACCTCGTGTTATCATTATGGATAATGGTAAGCAATTTCGATCGAAGGAATTCCTCAAATTATGCTCCACGTATAAAGTTAAACCTGCGTTTACTTCATTTTATCACCCCCAGGCAAACCCTACCGAACGAGTCAATAGGGTGTTGAAAACAATGCTCACTTCTTATGTAGCCGACTCGCAGAGATCCTGGGATAAAATCCTCCCTCAAATTTCTTGTGCACTCCGCACTGCGGTTCATGAAGCTACCGGACATAGCCCCTACTTCATTAATTTTGGGCGGGAGATGTTGTTGTCAGGTGATTGTCATAGGGTCCGATTGGACAGCCCTGAAACTGACACTTCCGATGGAAAGAAACTAGCCGACCGCTCTCATCATTTTACGAAGCTGTATGAGGATGTCCAATCACGCTTACAGAAGGCTTATACCAAGTCTAAAACTCGATATGATCTTCGTCGCCGTGTAGTCAATTATTCTCCTAATCAGCTTGTATGGCGAAAAAATTTTGTTCTGTCGGATGCCACGAAATATTTTTCGGCTAAATTAGCAGACAAGTACGTAGGTCCCTTTATGATACATAAGAAGGTAGCGCAAGATAATTATCAGCTGAAGAGCTTAGAAGGTGAAATACTCACTGGCACTTGGAGCAGCCAACACCTTAAGGAACATCCCGAAATCGACCCTGGTTAGAAATCATTAAAGAGTATTCTATCGGTCCCGTATTTTGTTCTGACCCTCGCATTAGATACGGCTTACGATCTATTGTTCTTTGGATATTTCCGTTTTCTTTCTTTTGTATCTCTCTCGTATCACTGGGAGCCATCTTCGGTGGTGAAGAGAATTGTCGGTTACATTCCTTATCAATTCCGAATAGGAAATTTTAGTTGCCACGAAAATTTCCTCGACAGGTAAGAGGGGGAATTGTTACGGTTTATTTTTGCAATCTGCAATTTATTTAAAATCTAAATCATTTTATTTCCTTATTATCATTTTTGTTCGCAATTTATGGAACTCTTAGGCATTGCTGGTTGCTTATTGTCAGGAATATTAATTTTTATATTTTTATACATTTGGGCATGTGCAAGTTTGAGCTAACTCGCAGATTTGAGCGAAGTGATTCATTCTGTTCGTTGATCGTCGCTGTAGTCATATCTCAGTGTCTAGTTATTATTTATCATATTGTTTAGTTTATTGTTGGATAAATTTTAACGTGCCCGTTATTTGGGGATTATAACTGAGGAAAGTACTGGGGAAATAATTGTTCCCGCGGAAAATTGTTCCGGATTTATTGCACTGCGATCATTGAAAAACAACTTAGCCGCCCACCATCTCAGGTATTTACTTTTATTGTTGATTAGCCCAGTTGTAGTATCTATAAAGTATTTTGGTAATAATATTTTGATCATTGTTAATTTACAACCAGTAAAAGTAACTTTTAACTTAATCATCGACCTGGCAATGCTAATTGAGTTCTCCTTTCAGGCTTTTATTTTATTGTATTTACTTTTTCTACCACTATCGATATTACTTCGATCTCGATCCGATTTATTGGATGCTTATGGTTGGATTGGGTTGTTGAGCCCTTATTTTTGGTGGATACACATCTTGGTGGAGGATTTTTGGGGAGAATTGGATGACTGGTACCTCGTGTTTCAAGCGGAAATTGTTCGACGCCATTTTGGAACTCGTCACACACTACGTCACTACCGCACACTACGTCACTCCGACGTCATCAGCTCTCCAAACACATGCAGATAAGCTCTATTTTGATTTTTTTTCTTGTTGTTATTTTTAAATATTTTTTTGGATTGATTTTTGAATGTTATGTTATTTAATTACATTTATTTACGCTTATGTTATTATTTTGTATGTACTAGCTCACGCGAGTCTCAGAATTTTTTATGAGAGATACTCATTTAGGGATTGTTTCGGTTTAGGAAGGGTTAGGACTGAATTTAACTTATTTCGACGCTTGTTACGCTCGCATTACCCTGATTGGTCGACCAACCACCCGTACTGCGCCTATTTTTGCGTATTATATTTAAAGTCTAAGCTATCTAAACATCCGAAGTCCTCGCTCGTTCGTGCGCCACGCATCCCCTATTTGGTACAGTTTATTCACTTATTAGTATTACCTTTCGTTTATATCTCGCATGAGTTATATAATTCATTCAGAAAATTTGTTAATATAAAGAATTTCGATTTCAAACTTATTTACATAATGTAATATTACAAATATTTAATATATCCTACATTTTAATTTCAAACGGAGCTTTATTTGTTTTTTTTGAGTTACCTACTATTATCTTTTGATTATCCTTCACAGATTCGTATTTTCGTGGTTGTATACTAGGTTTCCTTTTTTTTAACAACAACCACGTGGCGCCCTATTATAATTTATACTATTTCATTATTTGAACCACCCCCTTCTCCACTGTCTAAAAGCTGGCGGCCGCATTCACTGTTATCTTGAATGCGTAAGAGCTACAATAACACACGACTGTGTGGTGCGCGTAGCAAGAGTTCTATTCTAATATGATGAACTGATTAGATTTTGACTACAATTCGTTTTTCCGAAAAAATACCTCTAAATACCATATTTTCGCAAATTTCGTTATTATAAATACAAAGATTTTTTAATTTTCTACCGACCTGCATAATTACGTTTATATATGACTTCTAGCTAGATAGAAAAAAAAAATTATAATAATTTTACATATCGTTTAGGCTGAGGAATTTCGATAAAACAGATGAGTTATTCATATATTCACAAAATTTGACATATGATGTTAAATTTGATGTAAGTAAGTGTAAAAGATAAAATAAGTAAAAAATGAAGTAATTTTATTGTAAAATTTAAAAAGACGGAAGAAATATATTAGGAATGAATTTGCATGCGTGAATCAAAGTAAGTTCAGTTCCGGTTTTAGTAACGTCAAAAATAGCTGTCATATTAGTCATACAAAATTTATGAAGAAAATTTTAGGTATGAAATGAATTAAAAATATTCTGAACTGCAATAACAAACTAATTTTAAAACTACAAATTAAATGCATTGAAAAACTTATATAGAATATGTTATTACTACAGTGGCGGGAGGTATTGTGTTGGACACACCAGATTTTTTATTAACATTTCACAAAATTATAATGTCTTTATTTTTGTGTAAGTGGTATTACCTACAAGTTACAAATTTCAAATAAAATTTTAATATATAAACAATTTTTTAAAAAAAGAACGTTATTTGCCCAATGCTGTTGGTAATATGATTATTATTGAACACATTTACAGAATTCTTATAATTGATACGGGATTAAAGATATATGTATTTAAATTTTAGAAGCTTTGGGATATCCAAAAGTCGAAAAGGCAAGTAAGGTTCTTAGGTATATTTTTAAATTTCCTTGAATGACCGATATAATCCGTTTTCGGTGTTTCTCCCACTATTTTCCTTATAAGCCGACATTTAAATAAATACAGGAATTCTTGAATGACCGATATAATCCTTTTTCGGTGTTTGCTGCTTCCATTATTTCTTTCCAAATTTACAATAATAGTATATTAAAACATAAGTTGTAGAAGGCAACCTTTTCAAGCACGAGTTTGAATTTCGGGAACGAGCGCGAAGCAGCGAGTGCCCGAACGAACGAGTGCTTGAATTGCCTTCTATAACGAATGTTTTATACTATTTTCTTTGTTTCGAATTTTATTTAAATTATTTTTTATAATAATATTTCACAATTTCCATTAAGGGATTTTTTTGATAGAATAGTTAGGTTGGTGACAGTGATTTGTGTTTCGTCTGTTGCCTAGGTAAATTAAAATTACTTTGTCAGTTGCCTAGATATTTTGTGTATTTAATGCAGTCATGCCAATCTCAAATAACAAAATATAACCAAAAATCGTTTAAGAATGAAGCTCCTTCTAACATCAATAAGCGTGCTGGAATATGATATTCTAATTCCGAAACAGAGAAAATAATTTTAAATAATATTTTTATAGGAATTGATGTGCTTCTTCGATATTTTATATAATAATTCTTATATGACTTATTCTATTTTCTAACAGGTTTCTTGTACACATATACATACATATCTATCTGTGAAATGTAGCTATGATATTATAAATAAATATTTATTTATTCATAATATAAATGTAATAATATACATAACATAAATACATACGTTTTATTTGATTTTGTGTAGAACAATAAGAACCCCTTTGCTACGATACATCTATTCCATGCACCCGTTGTTTTTTTCTCGATTTAAGATAGTTGGTTTATTTTACAATTAATTTTAAACGGTTGTTATAAATGTATCGTTCCTTATTTGAAAAATTAAAATTATTGTTATAAATTCAATACCAATTATTTAAATATCTTCAAATTTTCATTGGTTTATATTGAGTTCTAAGAAATGAGGTAAGAAAACTGTACCCCTTCCTCTTAATTACCCCCACTTCATATTTTCATTATCCACTACCCCTAAAGTATAAAAGAAAATGTTTATCTCCATACTTTAGTTAGATTTGATTTGGCAATTGTGTTCTGCAATCGTGTGTTATTATTCATTCGTATTGTTATTTTGGTTTTTATTCCATTTATTATAATTTTCTAATAATATGGGACGAACATCCAAACCTTATAATAGTTTCACTTATCATTGAAGATATCATTTAACAGAACCTTATTCACACGTTTACAAAACATATACCTTATATATTATATAATTATACAAATTTATTTGTCAATTTAAAGATATTCTAACATAAATTGGTTTAATTTAATTGTACAAAGTAAGTAGACTCAAGAATATAGTAAGTAGTAATGTTTTGTATATTTCACAAATGCTACATGTGAGTATATCAGCTTTGAACATTTTTCAAATTATTTAGCATTATTACCGACATCTACAGTGCTGACATCTATGACACAAACACCGAACTATTTTAGCAGCCATTGCTATTCAAGAATGCTAAATTTCGAGAAAATTTTCTTCACGATTTTTACAAAAATGGCACTATCATTTTACTTGAAACTTGATTTTTTGTTTATAGTTTTTAATAAATTGTGGCCTGTAAAATTTTAGTGTTGCAATTTTCAGTTCTAAGCAAGAAATGGAAATTTTTTCCTTCGTATAATTATATTTTTTATTCCAAAACTATTTCAGACCAAAGTTGCAATAATATATTGTTGTAATAATCTGTTTTGGTTTCAATTTTTTGCTTCAGAGCTGAGAAAAGCTAGAAGAAAAAATAATTGTTTTGCTTATGCAACCCGCAATTCCCGAACCCCGCCTGAAGATTCGAGGATATATACCATATACCTATTATCTATTAGTTATTAGGTATATGATACATACATTCTTGTTTTGAAGATTCTGGGACACGGAATTCTGGATTTGAGCAATACGGTATTTTTTTTATCTCCTAAGAATTTTACAATCTATCTAAATATAAGATAATAAGTAAAAATATAACAGCAAATGAATTACATGAGGAGCATTTGTCCACTGACAAAAACTCGAAATATTAACTATATAATGTTAGTTAAATCTATCTACTAAATCTAATGGTTTAAAACGTTTTAATCGTCGTATGTCCTCACTGCTGTCTAACAAATTCACTGCACTTGTGTTTGGGTGGACTTCAAGTCTTTTAAGATATTTGGTACTAAATTGTTCGATTGTTTCTTTCACTATACACATGTTGAGGTCTCTGTGGATGTTTACATTTGGCACATACAAAGGAGCATTTGTAATTGTTCGGAGGCACTTAGATTGAAAGCGTTGAAGTATTTCAATATTGGAGTTGCTTGCTGTTCCCCAGAGTTGTATTCCATACGTCCAGACTGGTTTAAAGATGCTTTTATATATCAGTAGTTTGTTTTCCAGTGACAGTTTGGAAGTTCTACCTAATAGCCAATAGTGCTGCCTGAATTTTAGTCCTAGTTGTTTTCTTTTTGAGAAGATGTGTTTACGCCATGTTAGTCTTCTATCAAGATGTATTCCTAGATATCTTGTTTCTTCAGTTTGCGGTAGCGGTTGGTTATTGAGTGTTACCACAGGACACGTACTTTTATTCAAGGTAAAGGTTACATGGACTGATTTGGTTTCGTTGGCTTTTATTCTCCAGATTTTTAGCCACTTTTCGATTTTTTTAAGCTGTATTTGAAGAAGATTTGAGGCCTCTGCTGAATTTTTATGACCAGCTAGGATTGCTGTGTCATCAGCAAATGTGGCAACTGTAGAATTTGGAGTTGTTGGAATATCAGCTGTGTAAATAAGGTAGAGAATAGGTCCAAGAACACTACCTTGGGGTACTCCTGATTTGATTGGGTATAATGGACTACATTCTTCTTTGTATTTTACTGTAAAATATCTGTTTGTTAGGTAGGATTCTAGGATTTGATACAAGGTATGAGGGATGTTACATTTTAATTTATATAGCAGGCCAATATGCCACACTTTATCGAACGCTTGCGAAACATCTATAAAAGTTGCTGAACAGTAGTGTTTTCTTTCAAATGTTTTATTTATTACGTCGACTGCTCAATAGTTGAGTGTTGATTTCGGAAGCCAAACTGATGATCAGGAATTAATTTTCTTCGTATAAGTATGGGCTGCAGTCTTGTGGTGAAAAGTTTTTCAAATACTTTTGAAAGTACAGGTAGTAAACTTATTGGACGATAAGACGATGTTTCCTCAGCGGGTTTCCCTGGTTTGTGTATAAGGATAATTCGAGCTACTTTCCATTGTGATGGAAAAACTCCAAGTTTTAAGATTGTGTTAAATATATAAGTTATAAGAATGATTTGTCTTAAAATTTTTCCAGAGATTAAATCGTATCCGGGAGTTTTTTTTGGATTTATATGTTTGCATATTATCTCGAGAACATCCTTCAGTTTAAAATGTTGTATAGGATAATCCAACTGAAAGGGATGTTCTAACGTGTTGTATATGAATTGTTCATCTTCTGGTGGTATCGAGGGTGGAAAAGGTTGGAATACTTTTGTTAGGTGATTTGGAAAGGCTAGAGCTTTGTCAGAGTCAGTCCTTGCCCATAGTCCGCCTTCTTTCCTAATAGGTGGAATGTGTTGTTGGGGCTGTTTGATTTTTTTCGTTGCTTTCCATAATGAGTAGTCACTTGCTTCTGTCGCTGATAAATTCTCAAGATAGTTTTGAATTGTTTCATTTTTTTCTTGTTGCAATATTTTTTTCAAGTCTTTGGTGGCTTTATTTAATTTACTTTTTACTTGGGGGTCTCGAGTTGTCTGCCAGATTCTTCTAATTTTCCGTTTATGGGATATTAAATGTTTAATGTACGCTGGTATGTTTGTTACAGTATTACAAGATTTTTGTATTGGGGTCGATTGCCAAGTTGATTCCTGAATTGATTTTGTTAAATGTTCTACAGCATTATCTAAGTCTTGTTGAGATTTTAAGCTGACATTTAACGAGATTTTACTTTCTAGTATGTTCCTGAATTTGTGCCAATTCATTTTTTTATTACAGAGAGAGGCGGGTTTATCTACTTTTGGTATTTGTGTACTGAATATTAGAATTACGGGTGAGTGGTCTGATGATAAATCTACGCAGGATTCTACTTTAAAATATTTTTCTGATTTTCCACTGACTATGAAAAAGTCAAGTAGATCAGGTATTTTATTTGGGTCAGTCGGCCAGTAGGTTGGTTCTCCAGTTGAAAGGGTTATGTAATGTTTATTCTGGATAGTTTTGAGTAATTCTCTTTCTCTTGGTGTAATGAGTCTCGATCCCCAAATTTGGTGTTTAGCATTGTAATCTCCACCAGCAATGAATTTATTTCCCAATGTATTAAAAAAGGTAGTACATTCTTCGTTTTTAATTATATGTTTCGGTGACATATTAATTGCCGACACTACAAAAGATTCCGATAGCGTTTCAATTTTTATATTTGTGGCTTGCAAATATTCTTTCTGGTATTTTACAAGTTCATAATGTTTAATTGAATTTTTTACAATAATTGCAGTTCCACCATGAGTCGTTCCGTCAGGATGATTTGTTGAATATATTGAATAATTTGGTATTTTAAGGTAGTTTTTATTCGTAAAATGAGTTTCTGATATAAGTATTATATCTAGTTGGTGCTTAATAATAAATGATTTTAATTCTTGGCTATGTTGAGCCAAGCCGTTGGCATTCCATAATACAATTTTCATCTGAGTATTCATTTTATTTTTGAAATTAATGTTGTTAAAATATTTAACATTGTGTCCATACGTTCCATTAGTTTACATAACATTTGTTCTAGATTTTTATTAGAATTAGCTTGTGTTTATTTCCGGGGTAACGATTTCATTAGCTGGCGTCTCGACCTGTGAATTTTTTGCAGTATTTGCATTAATATTAGTAGGTTGCTGATTAGACATTTTTGCAACACTTGCATATGTATTGTTATTGTTTACATATTGCGCTGGACGGATGTTGACATTATTATTTGTAGGTCGTTGAGTAATTTGTTTAGTACGTAAAGTGGGATATTTTCTTTTTTTAATCTCTTTGTATATTGCGCAACCTTTATAATTTGCAGGGTGTTTTCCATCACATAAGGCACAGGTTGCATCTGTATTAGATGGTTTTTCACATGTAGATGTATGATGATTTTTCCCACATTTCACACAGCACACAGCGTGCTTGCCGCTCGCAGTAGTTATGGGTATGTCCGTATCTTTGGCAATTAGTACACTGTACGATTTGTCGTTTTACTCGCGGAGGTTCGAATTCAATTTTGCAGTTTAATAAATATTTAATGTCGTATACTTTTTTATTATTTTCCTGCTGTTCTAAGTCCACATAAAACATGGGAAGCGGCTGTTTAGTTTTCCAATTTTTAATATTGTGAATATTAATAACTTTGTGACCATACGATTCTATCCAGTTTTCAAATATTCTATATCCGCAGAGTAGTGGATATTTATTAGGACTGTTCTAAAATTTCTTTTCTGTTTTAACTGACATGTATGAAAAGCCGTTTTTTTCTCTGTTAAGGTCTTCATGATTTTTGTGTAACTCTCAGATGTATGGGGTTGGACTTTAACCTGATTGTTTGACATTGATTTTAAAAAATAATCATCCTTGGCTACTAAGTTCAATATTTCCAGTAATGGTTGCAATTTAATTATATCAGGAATAAAAATAGGTGGTGGTTTAGGTTCTCGTTTTTCAACTGTATTTTCGTCATCATTATCATTTTCTGGGTCTTGATTAGTTAATTCCTGGAATCTATTTTGAGTATTTATCCTTACCACAAAATCAGTTAGAGTTTTTTGTCTGACGTTCCTGCTGTTAATTTCTGGACTGTTTCGTTTTGTTTTGTTTGATTTAACTGTTTGCCATTCTAAGCTACTGTTCGCGCTGTTCGATAAAGGTGGAAAAATCTGGGTGTATCCTGTAGGAGAGTTTTGTGTTTGAGGCTGATTTTCTATTTCGGATATCTGTGTAAAGGGAATTGCAGTATTAGTTTGGAGAGGATTCTGAGAAGCGTCCGTTATGGGGTTGGCTGGGGGCGTATTGGTTGATGAAAGTGTCAGAGGATAAGTCGTAGTTGGTGTTGTATTGGAATTTCTAGGTGGTGAATGGTTAACAGGCATAGCTAGGTTGGTTGGGGATGTGCCGGGTTGATTTACTGAGCTTGACTGGTTTCTAAGTACCAATGCTGCATTCTTAAGCTCTGGCGGTATAGATGTTTTCCCGCTAGGTGGAATCAAAAAGAAGACGCCGTCTCTTTTTGTTATTTAAGCTATTGATTTTTCAATCTTCTTCGACATACTTCATTGCGATGAACACAGGAAATAAATTTGCACTGTACGCACACACTGTATGACTCACTTTTCGACACTGCACGCGCACGGAATAGAACCACACGTCTGCACTGCTCGACGGTTGTAAGCCAACTGTCATACGTTATTTGAAGATTCTAGTTTTGAATACCTAGCCCTTTTATGGAAGGGTGGGAAGCTTTGTGGTCAGGAGTTATAAATTATCCCAACTCAAAGGTATCACTTGAAAAGTAAGAACAGGTCCGTATTAAATAAATTCATACTGTATGTACTTACTTTGTATAAATTTTGTAAACTGAAAATATATAATAAGAAATAAGACATAATAAATACAGAAATGACTTTACGTTTTGATGACTTGTCCAAAACTGACCGTGTACCTCTTAAGAAAATTTTTAATAACTAATAATGGAGTTTTTAGAATATGGAATTGGAAATCCAAAGATCACTGAATGAAGAGAAAAATCTTAAGGATGAACAACTTGACTTAGTCAAGTCTCCATTGATCTCTCCGCTTTAATCCTTTTTAGATATTCTACTATTGAATAGGTGGTTAATACTTAATTTTTGTCTTTGTTCTTCTATGTATAAATACAAAAAATTTTCTGTGAAGTATATTTATTAGTACTAATTTCTTGTTAATGGCCTTAAAAGTCGAAATATGAATAAAAATAAAATTCAATTTTTTTAAACAACCAAGTATTTCTTATATTTATTTAATAACTGTTTGTATTTAAAATTTACGGTTGAATTTATTTTAATTATTTAATCTCTTCTCAATTTACAAATTGAAATTAGAAGATGGCATTTAACAGGTTAAGCGCCAAAGAAATTTGTATAAATTTTCTATATTAACCAAGCTTTTTTATTGTCAATTTGTGATATTTATGTGTTTCTCATACCGATGTTACCTAATTTTGGTATTTTTTTTAATTTGAAAGCAAAAAAGAGGACGGCGGACACCGGTGTCCGCTGTGGCCGAGGAGTACACCCAAATCCGAGCGAGCACGATGTTTCACGATATGTCAGCCGTCTTTATCTTGCAAATTTCGACTTGTAATCTTGACAATATCGTTTGCTTGTTGCATTATTTGTTAGAATAATTATGAGTATCCGTGGTAAACGTATTTTGCATTTAGCTTTACAACAAAACCAGGATATTGCTACTAAAAACCTGACACCAGCATTTGATTTTACAGGGCCACAGCGGACACAGTATTGCATTATAACCCATAAGAAATTAAACGCTTGGCCAGGCAGGATCGATAAAAAAGTAAAAGCCAGGCGGACACCGATGTCCGCCATGGCCAGATTGGCCAGATGCATAACGGACACCGGTGACCGCCATGGCGCTTAACCTGTTAAAATGCATTATTATTTAAATATTTTACTTTAGATTTAAAAGTATATACTTAGGAAACATTTTGAAAGAAAATTTCTGGTACGGCCGTTAACATCATACGACAGAAAAATCTACCTGCCTAAAAGTACCAATACTAAAACTTTTTAAGGGCCAACCGGCTTATCCGAAAGTGAATTTCATATAACTAAACTTCTACTATATGTAAACTTTTACTAAAAGCAAGTTTCGGTGTAAGCATCGATGATGTGTTGTTTGTCTAAGGTTGATTTGTGATTGGGATTCATCCTGTAGCTAACAAACAATAAATAAATAAAAACATACTATTTAAATTGTAGAACTAATTATTATTGGTTAGGTAGAAAACTGATTTGAATGCAAAAGAAAACGTATGTCGTTTATATTTCCTCAAAAATTATATGTATAGAGTGACATCTGGTGACAACTAGCTTACTTAACTACATTCTCAAACCCATTGTGTTTCCCCCTCGCTTTCAAACAAGGAATTAGTTTTCGAGATTTGAAACTTATGGTGTAAGCAACTTTCGGTATAAGCATCATTCCAGGTTTGAATACAGTTGGATTTGAATCTTCCGATGTACGCATTTTACTGTGTTTGAATTTTCTAGTATTGTACTATTCCAGACGTGAAACTTTCGATGAATGAATATTCGAGGTTTGAAATTTCGGGTGTTGCCCCATTTTCCTGTTATATGTCGCAAAAGGGTACAGAAATGTCAAATTTAAATGTTTTAAATTAAAATAATAATATTTATATATCTTTACTGTAGGCAATTAAATATCGGTAAAATTATAAATAAATATATAAAAAAATACATATTACCTCTTCATTTTTAAATCTTATCAAATTTATATACAGGATGGAATGCGAAATTGGAAACACCTTTTTTCTCGGAAGTTATTATAGATACCGAAAAATTGTTTAAATAAAGTTTTGAGTACTTTTAATAAGCTAACTAAATCTGTACAAATTTGGTAAAATAAAGTTTAAATTGCGTAGATATTATCATATTTGTACTTTTTTAAAAATAAATACCATATATAGGTGTTTCACGCCTACGGGACACCTCAAATAATTCCTATACTATTAAATATACAACAAAATTCTATAAGGATGTTTTTATAGGAGACCAAGGGGGGCATTCCATTAAATAAGAAAAAAACAAATTAAACCAGTGGTTCTCAAGTTAGGGATCAAAGATATATTTTTTTAAATGGGATGACACATATTTTTTATGCCTATTCAATAGTTTTTTTTTCTGAATTCAACCATATAATAATATTATATCCTTACTTAACAAAAATATTGAGAAAAATAAAATTTAAAGATTCGATAAATTTTATTTAAGGTGACAAAAACAGTAGGCTATGATCAATAACAAAACAATAAACAAAGGTTAAAAACCATAAACATTTGATAACACAAATTCATCATTTATTTTTAAAATTATCGCCATTTTCTTCTAGGCATAAATTAATTCGTCTAACTACAGATTCCGATGTAACTTGAGTCAGAATTTCTGGTGTTAGTGAAATACATGCATCCCTAATACGTTCTTTTAAATTCTCTTTTGTGGTTATGAGCTGAGAATAGACATTATCTTTTAAAAATCCTCACAAAAAAAATCCATCGGTGTCAAGTCTGCATGGACCATTGTTGCCAATCCAACGGTAATCAAACATGTCATCAAGTCTTGCACTAACCAACATAGTATTGTGAGCTGGAGCATCGTCTTGTTGAAACCATATAGCACTTCTTTCTTCTAGATTTAAATCTTCCAAATATTCTATTATTTCCTTTGTAAATATCTCTCCCTAGTTCAATTTTCATCATAAAAATAGGGTACTAATATTTTATTTCCCATTAAGCCTGCCCATACATTAAAACTCCATCTTCGCTGATGATTCCTATTTCGAAAATTTATTTTGTAAAAGCCAGATATGTTCATTGTGCCTATTAAATAGTCCATTGTTTGTGTATTTTGATTCGTCTGTCCATAATATTTTACTTGTAAAATTATTGTCATCTTGGGATTGAATTACAAACCATTCACAAAATTCAATTCTTCTTACATTATCATTTAAACGCAATGCTTGAACCAGTTTTTATGAATATGGTCTTAAATTATTTTTCTTTAAAATTCTCCACACTGAGGCGTTTGCTATAAAATGATGAGATGCTATTTCTCTCGTTGATGCAGTAGGATTATGTTCAATAAATGCTAATACAGCCACTTCTATTTCGTCTCTATCTCGTACTGTATGCGGAAAAATCTTTTTTCGAGAAAATGCACCATGTGATTTCAAATTTCGTTATAAATGGTAAATCATTTTCCTAGAGACGGGCAGTTTGTGTAAATATCGTTCATTAAACACAACACAAGCTTGAATAGCATTTTTATGGCACTTCCCATAAATTAATAATAAATTAAAATAATCTTCATTAATCAAATTCTCCATATTATAGTTTTCTTTTTCAATAAATACAACAATTAGTACTTATTATTATAAATGACAAGAACTTGTATTGTTTTGTTTTGTTTTGTTATTTATCATTGTTTACTGTTATTTGTCTTGTTAAATACAATTTATCGAAACATTTCATTGAATTTTTCTCAATATTTTTGTTATGTAAGGATATGATATTATTATATGGTTGAATTTAGAAAAAAAACTCTATCGAATAGGTATAAAATATGTGTCATCCCATTTAAAAGTATATCTTTGATCCCTAACTTAAGAACCACTGGTTTAATTTTTTTTCTTATTTAATCGAATGTCCCCCTTGGTCTCCTATAAGACATCCTTGTAGAATTTTGTTGTATATTTAATAGTATAGGAATTATTTGAGGTGTCCTGTAGTCGTGGAAACACCCTGTATATTGTTGCACTAATTAATAGAAAATAATTTTTGCTTTAAAAATGTATGAGGATTCTTTCCTTCTAAACTTGATAGTTTTTGAGATATTAATGAAAAAAGTTTTGGACAATATCGTACGCCGACGACCTGGCAATAGTTGCGAAAACAAAACAAGAAATGGTTTCCATAATGAAGAGACTAATGATATACTTAAAGAAAAAAGACATGGTGCTAAACACAGAAAAAACCGAGATTGTTGTTTTCAATAAAAGAAGAGGAAGAGAAACAAAAGAAAGGTGGACATGGGAAGGGAAAGAAATAGAAAAAGTAAAAACTTTCAAATACTTGGGGTATACATTTTACAAGAATGGTGAAGAGAAAGAACATAAAGCAAACAACAAAAAAAGTAAACATAGCTCTTCCACAAATCTGGGGCATAGAGCAAAGAAAATTTAAATATAACTTTAAATTAAGAATGTTACTGTTTGATATTTTGATAGCGAGCATTATTATGCATGGAGCCGAAATTTGCGGTTAGAAAGAACAAAACGAAATAGAAAAAATTCAATCAAAGTATACATGATGGATACTCGGACTAGATAAACAAACACCGGTGTATGTAATAGAGGAAGAAACAAAACGGTTTAAAATGAAGACTGAAACAGGAAAGAGAGCAATGAAGTATGAAGAGAAATTAAGAGGGACACCATGGAAAAGTCTTGCATTTGATTGTTGAGTAGAAATAACAAAAAAAAAGAAGAAAGAAAACAGGAAAAGAATCAATGGGAAGCAAAACGGGCAAAATTCTATGAAAGCAACGGACATTCAACAACAGACATAGAAACACGAAGAAATACAGGCCAAAACATGGTAGATGAAATTACACGGACGGAACAAGATATACAAGCGCAGATAAGAAGAGAAAAGATATATAAATCAACTTATAATCTAGGATATAAATACTTATTGACTATAAGCAAACCACTATACTTGACAACAGAAAACAAAAATTTAAAAATAATCGCAATATTTAGGACGGGAAACGAAGAAAAAAGGAATAAATACTGGATAGGAGACGAAGACAGACAATTCAGAATATGTGGGAGAGACTTTGAGACAATAAATCACTTAAAAAGAGACTGCAGCGAAAACCTGAGAAATGACAAATCTACACAACAGATACTACAGGACGAAAACCCAGACACAAATTGGATGAAGAAAGTATATATAATTAGATTATGTTGACTTTGAACAAGTAAATAAAGGTGTAGTTCTGTATTACCCAAAGAATAGATTATTTTATTTAACACAGAAAAACTCACATATACATAATGACATATATATCGCAATTATTGTTTATCATTTGAACGCCTATTTTAATAATTACAATAATAAAACAACTAATATAACAAAATTATAGAACTGTTGTCAAGTGTCAAAATACATAAAGAACAAATGTAACTAAACAATATACAATGAAAGAAAAACACTAATTTAAATCGAATTCTCAATACTCCCATTTTTAATTTACATTATTATTTTTTTCTTTCATTGTTTACTCATAGATACAATAGATAAAGATTCGCTATTTACATTAAATTTATTACGTGGTAAGAGTTTTGTTAAGAAATCTGCGAGTTGTTCTTTGGATGGAACAATATCTACAGCGCCACTTGTTACACATTCGCGAATATAATGGTACTTAACATCAATGTGTTTTGTTAACTTATGATATTCTGCATTTTTCATTAACTTTATTACACTCTGGTTGTCGACGTATAATTTCGTAGGTGTTTTTCCTTCCTTGTCCAGCTCTTGAAATAGATTGCGAAGCCATATTGTCTTTTGAGCTGCATTCGATGCCGCCACATACTCTGCCTCTGTTGTAGATCGGGCAACGCATTTTTGACGTTGTGAACATCAAGTTATTGGTCCTTTAGCAAATACACTGACATACCCTGAAGTAGATTTTCTCATCCCTACATCGCCAGCAAAGTCTGCATCACTGTATATTATGAGTTCACAGTGATCTCCGGAATACATGATCCCCATGTCTCTTGTGCCTTGTAGATATCTAAATATCCTTTTAACTGCCAACCAATGAATTTTTCCTGGATTGTTAAGGCTTGGCTGACTGCAGGCCTTGACACAATGGCAGCAAACATGAGGCTGCCTACACCCACACATGGGCGCCCATAAAGTATATTTCAGGGAGGGGCAAAAAAAAAAATAGAAATATTATCATAAAAAGATATATATATATATATATATATATATATATATATATATATATATATTCTTTTGCACACTTGTACTAACAAGGCTTAAATTTTAAGAAACACTTAAATAAAAAATGTTAGTTGAAATTTTGACAACAATTTTGAATATATGTAAATAAAATTAAAATTTTAAAAATATTGTTGCATCCGGTCATTATGCATATTTAAAAAAAATACCTTCAGGATACTAAGAGCAATCGACTATATATAATATAAAAAATATATATTACAGTGATAAACTGCAAACATATATTTATTAGTAAAAAAAAATTGTATTAAAAAAGAAAATAAACGAACTTAAAGAAAAAAATTCTCATTTTTTTATTGATTTGTAAAGGTAATTCCTTCCAGTTTAAATAATTTACCATAAATATCAATTGAATAATTTGTGCCACACATAAAAAACCCAAATTCAAAGTTAAGCAAACATAAATTTCTTATAGAACATAACGGTAGTGAAATAATTAAGTAATATGCCGCCATTTTAAAATTTGCAAAAAGCCAGGGGAGGGCAAATGCCCCTTCTTGCCCCCCCTTATGGGCGCCCATGCAGCCTCACGATAAGGAATTTGCTTCTCTTCCGTGCTATCGCTGTCTTCAGTTTCTTGTTTGCTTTTCATCTCTAAATTTGAATCTGCTAAAATGCATTTGTCTTGCAGTCTGTCATGTTAAATCGTTCTAAAACTCTGGAAATGTAACTGCTTTGACTGATGAATGTTTTACGCTTGTCTCTGAATCTTGTTATCTTAAGACCAACGTAACAATTTGCTTTTAAAATGTTCATTTCAAATTGGGATGTGAGATCATCAAGTGTTTGATTGATTATGTTCAAATTCTTTGCAAAAATCAATCCGTCGTCCACGTAAAGTGCAATGTATACTTCAATTCTTTGAATTACAGCACGATAAACGCTTTGATCTGAATCGAGATGTCTGAAACCAAATTTACTTAAGAATGACGTAAATTTTTGGTTCCAGCATCTAGGAGCTTGTTTCAAGCCATACAAGCTCTTTCTGAGCTTGCAAACTAGATTTAGATTCTTGTTTACAAACCCCTTTGGTTGCTCTATATACAATTTCTCATGTAGATCACCATGAAGAAATGCAGTTTTAATATCGAATTGAATCATTTTTCAATTATTGATTGTTGCAAGAGCGATTAATGTGCGAATGGTGTCATATCTGACAACTGGGGAGAACGTCTCGCCATAGTCAATATCCTTCTTTTGGAGAAATCCTTTTGCACATAACCGTGCCTTGTAGCGGTCAATGGATCCGTCAATGTTGCGCTTGATTCGGTAGACCCATTTGCACCCAATTGCACAGCGGTTTTCAGGTAATTTTACTAATGACCAAGTCTTGTTATCTTCTAACGACTTCATCTCTTCGTTCATGGCATGTTGCCACTGTGTTGCGTCGTCGCTGTTCATTGCTTGTTCATAGGTTGCAAGATCTTCTGTCAATAGCGTAACGTACGTTACATTTGCTTCGTTGTCTGTGTATCGAGACGGTGGCAGAATGGTGCTTCGATTTCGAAGCTGTCGACCTGGAGCAGTAACTGATTCATTCGCTGGTTCTTGTTCTGCCTTCTTGTTGTTGTCTGGCACAACAACTGGTTCACTTGCTGGTTCTGGGTCTGTATTCTTGTTGTTGTCTGGTACAACAACTGATTCACTTGCTGGCTCTGTCGATTCCACAGTTACTTCTTCTTTGTCTGGGAAACTAAAACAAAATACCTCCTCTACTTCGATATTAAATTGTTTTTGTCCGAATTGTTTTTGTTCGTTAAACCAAACATCACGAGAGATTGTGATTTTTCCTGTTTTCACTTCTAGTACTCGGTAGTTTGCACAGTCTTTCTCGTACCCGACCAGAATTCCTTTCTTACTTTTACTCTCAAATTTAGTTCTAAACTGTTTTGGTACATGGACAAAGACAAATTTTCTTAAATGTTTAAGAGACACCGACTTCCCAGTCCATGATTCATATGGAATATTATTGTCCAGACTACGAGGTTTAGTCGTCCGACATTGGCCTGAAATCGTAAAACCACTCACGATGATGTGACATGTGTTGAGATGCGGCGCTGTCACCTATTCGACACTCGGGCTTGTAATGGCCTTTCTTCTTGCAGAAGAAACATTCTATATCTTTTTTATCTCTCTGACCTGATGACCCAGCTTGTTTAATTCGTGCACCAACTCGAACTGCCGCAAATGCTGTTGACATCTCTTCTACCTCTGAGAGCCTTTGTTCTTCCTTCAGTAAACGTAACGTTAAATTTTCGAACGTTTGTTTCGTCTCATCGTATGAGTCCCACGCTGTTACGAATGAGTTGAACTTCATAGGTAATCTACCTAAAACTTTTGCCATTTTAACAACATCACTCACAGGTTGCTCAATATCCAATAGGGCTTGTGCTAGTTCTTCAATTTTATATTTTGTGCTATTGAATCAGTATCAGCCATTTTATAATTAAAGAATCGTTGCTTGAGTGCCACTTTATTTATAGACGAACGCTGTTCGTGAATTGTCTTTAAACGTATCCACATTTCTGAAGCTGTCGCGCAACTTACTATAGTTTGTAGTTGCTCATATTCCATGCTTGAGGATATAAGGAGCATAGCTTTTGCATTCAATTTATCCCATGCTGCTCGACTTGCAGTTTCTTTTATTTCCGGCCGCGGTGTGATTCCTTTTATTACGTCATACATTCCGGTTTCAGCCTTGAAAATTATTTCCATTTGGTATTTCCACAACTGGAATTTTTTTCCATCAAATTTCTTTATTTGAAACTGTTTGAGAATCTCCATTGTGTTATGCACCTTGTATTACGTGTTTCACAGTGTAAATACGTTTTCCACCCTGTGCTAATGTCCGCTATTCTTTAACAAAAATTCACCCAAATTTACAATTAGGCTTTCTGGGCCCATAACCTGTTGACTTTGAACAAGTAAATGAAGGTGTAGTTCTGTATTACCCAAAGAATAGATTATTTTATTTAACACAGAAAAGCTCACTATACACAATGACATACATAAAGCAATTATTGTTTTTCATTCTAACGCTTATTTTAACATTACAATAATAAAACAACTAATATAACAAAATTATAGAACTGTTATCAAGTGTCAAAATACATAAAGAACAAATGTAACTAAACAATATACAATGAAAGAAAAACATTAAATTAAATCGAATTCTCAATAGATTAAATAGTAAGTTACTAGCGAATGGTCAGCTACGCTGAGCGTTCCCTAGGCCTCCGGCGTCAGTGAAATATTAACATTTGATAGCTAATTTCATTTCTGCAAGATAGACTTGCATTATGATTGTTTGATTAGAGCTGACGTTTTGACAAACGTCTTATGACATGAAAATTTAAATAATGTAAATAAGGTTTGGCATAAATTATTATGTAAAATGCACTTTTATGATAATCAGTTACACTTCAGTATTGCTATTATCAGTAATTTTATGTTATTTCTCTTGTATAAATGTACTCTTGTTTGGGTAACCAATTAAAAATTGTAACTGAAATGAAAATACATATTTAAATAGAGCGAAACATATTTTAAAGGATATACTTACATCACAATGTGTATTGTACATGTTCTTTTAAACATAGTTTACTTTATATTTCTCTTTGAAAATATAAAACTTGTGTAACGAATTTCTGGATTATAGACCAACGGATGATAAACGTCAGATGTCATAAAATTAAATATTTTAAATACACCACACTTAACATTCAGTGTATTTGTATATAATTCGCTCACTATTATAATGAATAAAAATATAATTACATCTACAATATTTTTTTTTCATTTTCAAAATAAATCAATTAAATGTTTCATATTGAATTGTCAAATTTGACGGATGACAACCGTGTGTCAGTGTCAAATTGAAGTTGTCATTGTCAAACGTTTTATTTTGACATTTGACACTCTAAGATATACAACGCCTACTAAATTTTTTATTTTAAATAATCAATGTAAACAGTTGCTATTGATATTTATACATAGAAATATCAATTAAGTGAAAAGTCATATAGGTGAGTCTGGATCTTAATATTACTGCTTGCAGGCGTTCTAGTATGTATTTATATGAGTGGTGTATGATTGTAAAACCGTAATAAGGAGGTTAGTTGCGGTGCACCCAACCCAACGTGGGATCGGGACAGATCGTGTATTTACCTTGTACCCGGCGTCCATGTTCTTTTGGGCACAACGTGGGAAACGTTAGTTGATCGCGGTTCCCTAACGCAACGAGGGATTGGACTAATGTATGAGTTCCTAGTCCGCGAATGTGTGTGTGTGTTTGTGTAAGACGCATTCCTGGCATGTTCTGTTTTAGATCCATCTTGACTCACTGAATATGTAAATATTCAAGGTGTGTTTTTCTGTTACAGATATTTTACCAGCCTGGCCAAAATAGTTTTATATACGTTTTGTTATATTGTATTCTTGTTATTTTTTATTATGTTTTGTATTAAAATGTTCTATCCCTTTACTAATTCTATTTTATTTTATATTTCATCAACGACTATGTGTCATCGCTCTCTACACACTGTAACACGTGATTCTTCTTAAATTTAAACATGGATGTCATAAAATTAAATATTTTAAATACACCACACTTAACATTCAGTGTATTTGTATGTATTTCGCTCACTATTATAATGTATAAAAATATATTTATATTTACATTATCTCTTTTCATTTTCAAAACAAATCAAATAAAAGTTTAATATTGAATTGTCAAATTTGACGAATGGCAACCTTGATTCTTCTTAAATTTAGACATGGCCTCTGACATCCATTGTTTCAAGGTACCAATTTTACCACAGTTTTAATTTTTTTAAACAACCACTCACAGTAAAAATGTGAGACCCTCAAAAGGCACTCCGGCACATTAGACCCTACAACTTGAAAAAAACTTTTACAGCAGTTACTTGAATGGTTTAAGAGTTTGAGCTGGACAAACGATGCGCGATCGTCGTGATGAATCCAAATATATATATATATATATATATATATATATATATATATATATATATATATATATATAATGTACAGATAAGTAACTGGAAGCTGATGTTACATAATGAATAAAATGATGAAGTTCAATAAGAAAGACTGATATTATTCAAGAGCTTTTTATTTTTCTTGTTCTCTTGTCAAAAATCAAAAACTAATCATTCATGATAATAAACATAACAACAGTAAATAAAATAACAAAGTTCATAGATTGCTTTAAACATGAATCATGCAAATACAACAACTGTAAATAACGTAGGCCCTGTGTCGGTGTGGGCAACGTAAAAATAGTTTTTAAAATCGTATTACCCGCGTCGGCACAGGAACTCCCCTCCAACGGATAGAGTCTACCACTAGAGTTTGTTGTTGTTTCATCTGTCTTGGTTGGTATTCCACCGGAGTCACGTACACCGGTTTCAATCTGTCGACTGATATTATTTTTGATGTTTTTCCGATTTGGATCTCGAAAGTTTTGCTTTGACGCCTAATTACACGGAATGGGCCGGAATAAGGGCAGGAGAGTTTAGGTTTAATTCCGTCTTCTCGTAAAAATACAAATTTACATGTTTTTAAATCTTCATGTATGAATGGAGTTATTTGTCGTCTTCGTGGAAGTGAGTAAGTAGTGTTTGAGAAAATGTTTCGTAATTTTTTTAAGACATTATGTTCATTTAGGGGAGGAAAGGAAGTTTGAATAAAAATTTCTCCCGGAATTCTTAAATTTTCCCCATATACGAGTTCGGCGGGGGAGCATTTAATAGATTCTTTATAGGCCCTTCGAATTCCTAATAAAATTAATGGAAGATGTTCTAACCAATTAGTTGTTTGTGTAAGTTTAGCTAAAATAGCCGTTTTAATCTGTTTATTAAAGATTTCGACTGTGCCATTGCTTTGTGGATGATAGGAAGTAGTTTTAATACGAGTAGTCCCTAAAAACTTTGTTAAATCTGAAAATAATTTTGATTCAAAAGGAGTACCTTAATCGGTAGTAATGAAATGTGGTATGCCAAATCTAGATACATATTGTTCAAAGAAGGTTTGACTGATTTCTTTAGCTGATGCTTCTTTTAATGGATAAGCTTCCGGCCAGCGGGAAAAACGATCTGCTATTGTAAAAATGTACCGGTAATTATTAACAATGCGGAGTGGCCCAATAATATCTAAGTGAATATGGTGAAAACGACCAGAAGGGCATTTAAAAAAACCTAATGGAGCTTTGGTATGTCTTGCAACTTTTGCTTTTTAACAATTAATGCAGCTCTTACACCAGGAATAAATATGTTTTGACATATGCGGACAGAAATATTTTGTTGAAATAAATTTATTATATGCATTTATAGGCAGAATGAGATAAATTGTGAAATTTATTAAAAACACTTTGTCGAAATTGTGCAGGTAAATACGGTCTTGGATACCCTTTACTTACTTCACAATAAAGGTCGGATTTAGAAGAAGGTAAAAATATACGTTGTAGTTTAAATTTGGAGTTTTTAGTTGTTGAGGTTAAATATTCCAATTCTTTGTCTGATAACTGTGCTTGTTGTATAGTTATTGGAGTGATTTCTTGTATGGAAACAACTTCAATGCGTGATAAAGTATCTGCGACAAGGTTTTCCTTACCCTTAATATAACGTATATCTGAAGTGAATTGTACGATGAAGTCCTTTACGAATAGTGAAGTTGATAATGGTTTATGATCAGGTGAAATAAAAAATTCTTTTCCTTCAACCTAATACCTAAAATGTTTAGTAGCTAAGTAAGCCGCTAATAATTCCCTATCAAAAACTGAATACTTGTTTTCGGCCTTAGAAAGTTTTCTAGAGAAATAAGCTAAAGGCTCCCAAGAACCGCCAGAATATTGCTGCAAAACTGCACCCACAGCTGTGAAAGATGCGTCTACAGAAATAGATATCTGAGCAGCTTCATTTGGAAAAACCAGAAAAGAAGCTATTGCTAGTTTAGTTTTGACTAAATTAAAAGCATTTATTTCTGTGTCATTCCAAATTAAATTGTCGTTAGGTTTTTTATTTAAAACTATTTTATAAAGAGGGGTAAGAATTGTAGCACAATTAGAAATAAATCTATGACAGTAATTAATCATGTCTAAGAATCTTTGTAAACCTTTACAGGTAGAAGGAGGAGGATAATCGTTAATAATTTTAACTTTGTTATTTGCAGGTTTAATACCTTTCTTTGAAATATCATGACATAAAAAGGTAAGAGAGGAAACATGAAATTCACATTTTTCTGGTTTAATTTTAATACCGTATAACTGTAGTCTTTCAAAAACAATTTTAAGATGTTTATAATGTTCGGAAGAATTTTTACTAGCTACTAAAATATCGTCTAAATAAACAAAAATGAAGTCCAAATCCTGCAAAACTTCATTCATAAACCTTTGAAATGATTGTGCTGCATTTTTAAGGCCAAAAGGCATTCTAGTAAATTCATAAAGGCCAAAAGGTGTAGTAATAGCAGTTAAATATACATCCTCTTCAGCAACAGGTATCTGATGATAAGCTCTAATTAAATAAATTTTTGAAAAAACTTCGCAACCGAACAAATTATTATGAAAAGAATGAATATGTGGTAAACGGTATCTATCCGGGATTGTTACGAGATTTAATGCTCTGTAATCTCCACATGGTCTCCAGGAACCTTCTTTTTTAGGAACCATGTGAAGAGCAGAAGAGACTCGCGAATTTGATATTCTACAAATGCCTAATTTAATCATGTCATCAAACTCACGTTTAGCAATTGAAAATTTTTCGGGTTTTAATTGTCTAGATTTAGCATAGGGCAGGATACCATTTGTCCTAATATGTTGTTTAACTTTATGTGAAACCGGTTCATTAAAGTTAATAGGTGAG
Source organism: Stenolophus ochropezus (assembly GCA_035578165.1). Classification (NCBI taxonomy): domain Eukaryota; kingdom Metazoa; phylum Arthropoda; class Insecta; order Coleoptera; family Carabidae; genus Stenolophus; species Stenolophus ochropezus. The sequence goes on from JAQOWZ010000017.1 coordinate 28,478,898, forward strand.
ATAACTTTAAGAAATTTGTTAATTAATTCATTTATTTCTTTATTATTTGTATAAATTTTGCTGATGTTAATATCAGAAAGTTGATGTTTTTTTTGTTCTCTTAATATTTTATTTTTGAGATCGATAAGAAGTGAAAAAGTCGAAATAAAATCAGCCCCTAAAATAGGTACATTTGCAATAACAAAACGAAAATGAAATATTTTGCTTAAGCTTAAATCGAGTTTTAAAATTTGTTGCCAAATATTTTAACATTAGAACCATTAACTGCTGTCAGAAAAAGATTGGAATCAGACTGTTTAATTTTATAGTAAGAATTTGGAATAACAGAAATTTCAGCTTCTGAATCAACTATAAACTTAAGTTTATTAATTTTGTCATAAACTTGTAAGCGACATGAATTTACAGTTGCGCTACTAGCCGCTACAGTAGGCAAATTTACTCGTTTAAAGGTTTTTTTTGATTGAAAGGTAAGATTAAATATGCAGGGTTTAATACATTTGAGAGCTTTCTTTCCGAATTTATTATGATACCAACTGCGACGATCACTTGGGCCGCTGCGAGATGTTGTTGGTCCGCGATGTCGTGGGTTCTCTTGCAGGTTGTCGGGTTCTTCTCGGGCGCCAATCTGCGGATCCTGCGAGGAAAGTGACGCCAAGGTTTAGCACAGACAGACAAAAGTAAGTATTTTATTGTACTAAAATTACTACACCTAGTTTTTTACTGAGCCGTAGGAAGTGAAACAGTGACAAACTAATCGCGGTTCTACTCAGCCGTCGACGGAATTCGCGGTGAGGAGCCACCAACGGGTCTTCTCCGATAACTACGGAACGTAAAGCAGTGAGAAAAAAAAACTACTAAGTTAACACGCGGATCTGCCCGACAGCCGTAGAAACACGCGGTGGTTACCACCTACGGAGCTTCCCCTTAGGCGTGGAATGTAGCGAACTGAAGGCTCTGAGGAACGGCGGTAGAAGCTACCAACCTGTATCCTCTGATAGCAGCGGAATTCAAGAAAAATGCAAAAATAAACAAGCAACTTACAAAAAGACTCGATTCGGAACGGAACGGTGCGGAAACGGACTGGTACTCTTCTCGGCTGACTGTTAGACGTTATAGTCGTCGTAGACTGAGTCGTAGACTGAAGAAATACGGCCCCGGCGGTCGTATTTATACCCGAAAATTAATTAATGCTGTAGCTACTGATTTTAAAGTGAGACAGATTGACTTTATGTATTGTTATTTTCGTTTAATAAATTGATTTTTATTTTAAAAATTCGCAAAATCACTTCCCTTGGCTTTACAGAGTTTTGTATTGTATTTAATCTGATTTACATATTTTATAAAAATGTATCATGGGAATTCGGTTTTCCGAAGCGTTTTTGTGTTTGAAGTTGGCAATACTGCGGCCGTGCGCACGCGCTGGCGCGGCGAACAGGTGTTTCGTGAAAATTTGGAAACTGTGAAAATAACAAGAAAAGATAAGGAAAAGTGTTAAAATGTGTTTATTATTGTTTCCTCAAGTGCTGTGGTTGTAGGTTAAACATTGGTGCAAGTTTAGACCCACGTGGTCTTGAGGTTATGTCCCCTGCCATGTGCTTTCTTCAAAGTGTTTCCCGGCGTCTATTTGGGAATCCGGCAGACTGTTGTAGATGTCGCACCGCCTCCTGAAGGTGTTTACAGCGGTTGGCGGCTACTGGTTTCGACGGTGGGTTCGCTTGACCTGGTGTGCGGTTCGGACCTCGCGAAGTCGGTGTTGTGACTTGGTGGAGCAACGAGGAAGGCAGGTATGTGTGCATTGTGACGAGCACTTCGTCACACAACACAATGAACTGTCATTATTTTGTGTTACATATTGTAAATAAATATACGCTACGCCACTAGCAAAAGTAATACGCCACACGCACACCGCAGCATGCAGCGGCAGCACAGACCAGCCGGCTGGTGCGGTACTCGGTGCGGCGGTAGCATGGCAATGGCGGGCTGTTGAAGTCGAGACTGACCATGAGCTGTCTCCTAGGCTCCAAAAGATAGTACTCCGTTTATTGCGATATCAACCTACTTTAAAATATGTTCCAGGAAAACAGCTAGCTATTGCTGACGCACTCAGCAGGAGCCCGAGTGATTTCAATACCAATACAAAATATGTAGATGGTCTAAAAGTTCGCGCAGTAGTGAGCACCTCAGCTGAAAACGCACGTCGATTACAAAAAGCTATTGATGAGGATGAAATCCTCGCGCTGCGCTGGTAAAAAATTATACGTTAAATGGTTGGCCGGAATTCAAGAACAGCGTTCCTCTAGTTGCAAAAAGATACGGGCCAGTGAGAAATGATATTCACCTTCATGAAAATGTACTATTTTACAGGAAGCGCATACTGATTCCATATGCATTAAATAATAAATTTTTACAATTAATTCATAGCGCTCACCAGGGTATTGTTGCCTGCAAAAACATAGCCAACAGTGCTATATATTGGCCAGGAATGGCTCAAGAAGTTGAAGAACTTGTCTCACATTGTTCCGTCTGCCAGAAGAGCGCCAGAAGCCAACAGAAAGAAAGTTTAAATAGTCATGAAGTTTCAGAACATCCGTGGGAAAAAATTGGAGTTGATTTTATGAAGATTCAAGACAGTGATTTCCTGGTAGTCGTAGATTACTATAGCAAATACGTCGTTGTTAATAGATTACACAGTAAAACAGCTGCAGCAATTATCAGTAGTTTAAAAAACGTATTCGCAAATTTTGGATTACCTTCAGAAATATTCAGCGACAATGGTCCGCCGTTCGACTCAAAAGAATTCAAAATCTAGCTGGGACACCCGGTATATATATATATATATATATATATATATATATATATATATAAGTGTTGCAATAAGTTGATCAGTTACTTAATTCCTGGATCTCAATCTCCTCTACTGTAACAAACCGCCAAAATTTAAATAATTAGCTGATATAGTCATTCATTATTAGTGGGGTAAAAATGCTGAGCAACTCAGTTTTTTCAATCTTCTTGCTCTCGGAGAATTCATTCATGCATTCGCAAGTAGGCGTCTCAACAGTAATTAGTTAATTTTATCTATCGTTCGGTTTTTTAAAAATTATTCTAAATTCCTATTAAATTACAATCAACCAACCTCAAGTGTCTCTCCTACAACTACCTGAACTAAATTGTAAGTATAAACTTTTATTATTTTACAATATTGTAGTTTGTAAGAATAAATTAGTGTGTAGAGCTAAGAAAATTCATTATTTACCTACGAGGGCTACGAACCCAAAACCTCTCAAACCTCCCAAAACCTTTTAATCCTTTTATCCTTCTGTCTTTTTTTATAATAAATTATTACGAAGATAATAATACTTCAAGTAAGTATTTATTAATCTTTTTTTTTGAAATATTTAATATAATTAGTCTTTATTACATTTCTATTAAGAAATATATTTAAAGCACGTTACAAATTTGCAGAGCAAAATTAGATAACTGGAACCATGCTACGACGCTAAATTTAATCAAATACAGATTATTATTTAAGTAAATGTTATCAGAGACATGACGAAACTGTGTCTCAATTTGTTACACGACTTCAAGCAATTGGGGCTGATATTTTGGCCGAAGATTTATTAAATGCTACAAATGAAGAAAAGCCTGGAATTGAAAAACAAAATTCAAAATTAATTTTAAATCAATTTAAAACAGGGTTAAAAAGGGAAATTATAGACAAAATAGGTTTGGAACTTATGAGGGAAAAGAATTTAAATTTAAAAATAGCACAAGAAATTGCGTGCTATGAAGAACAAAATCAGTTATCCTTGAAAATTAGATATAAAATTTTTAATAATATTGCACAGCGGGAATATCAAAAGTCCGTAAGTAATTTTAAACAAATTAAAAATTATCCTTATGCAAATTTTAAACAGGATAACAATGAACAAAATCAAAATAATATCAAAAATAATAAATTATATTGTCAAAATTGTAACAAAAATAATCATATAACAGAAAATTGTTGGTTTAGAAAACAAAATAAAAATTTTAACAAATTGAATCCTTTTAAATATAATTGTTCAAATTGTGGGAAAAATAACCACACAAAATAGAACGATGTTTTCTTTTAAAATCGAATGAAAATTCTAGGTTTGAAAATATATTAGTAAATAGGTCTAACAATTTGTCAACATCCACTACGTCTAAATCAACGGGTGCAATTCCAAAAAATTCAAAAAACTTAAATCGTCCTCCGTTCAAACCCCGGAGCGGGGAGAATTAAATTCAGAATTAAATAGGGGAATGTCAGTTTCGTCCATTATTCAGAAAGAGTATGAAGAATCATCATCCGACATATATTTTAATAATTATGATAATTTAGAAAATATTCCATGTTTTATAAATTTATTCATAAATTCCAAATTATTAACATTATTAATAGACACGGGTTCTCCTGTAACAATTATTTTAGAACAAAATATTGAACAAAAATTAACAAAATTTTCAAAAAATAATTTTAACAGCGTAACAGGGAATAAATTACCAATTCTCGGCACAGCTCGAGTAGAAGTTGGTTTCGAACCAAACGTACTTAAGTCATATTTTGATGTCTTAGTATGTAGTAATAAACTACCGCTAGAAGCAGATGGTATAATCGGTAGAGATTTTCTTCATTTTACGCGAGCAAAAATTTATTTTGATAAACAATCAAGTAATATTTGGAATACTACTATAAAATTATTATGTTTGAATCAGGAAAATCAAAATCTTAGTATTATTAAAGAAAAAATTTATACAATTTCAAACAAATCAATACAACAAAATTTTGATATTTTAATAGAAAACGAACGGCAAACTGAACAAAGCAAAAAATTAGAAACGAAATGTAAGGAACAAGATGAAATAAATAAAAAATTGTTATACCAAATTAAAAATTTAGAATCAAAATTAAATAATATTGAAATTTAGACCATAGAATTAGATAACCAAACAAAAACCAACAATAATAATTATGAATGCCTGCCCAATAATAATTATAAATTAAATTTTAAACCAACTATAATAAATATAATAATTCAATTTTTTATTCTTATTATTTTATTAAGTCAATTTGTTTTTAATATAATCGTATCATTATTACGTCTAACTCTAAAAGAAAGGCCATATTGTATTCAGTGCAACTGTAAAGATAAAGCAGTAGTATCTATCAAAAATATACCGTGTGACTCAGAGAAGTACACAATAGAAATGCACACCGAATCAAAATCTTCGTGTGGGAAAAACCTTGACGACAAACCTCTAATAAACAATAACAATAATTGTTTAACAATAAATGATCGCGTCTTACGTTCGAATTATACAAAAGCGCACTTAGAAGAAAATTTTGCCAGTAAGCTGGGGTCCCTTGATATCAGTCAACAATCTGATATTTGCAATTTGTCATAAATTTTTGATGGAAGCGTAGATCAAATTGGAAATAAAAGTAAAGAAAGTGCAATAAATAAAGGCACAATTAATAATAAAAGTGTTTCAAATGAAAACACAAATAATATAATTGATAATAATAAAGTCGTCCAAGGGTTAAGTAATAATAATAACAATTGCACTGAAAAAGTAAAACCAAAAATTAATAATAACTATTCTGATATTTTATTATGTGAAAATTTAAAAATTCATGCTCACAGTGAAGCAAATTTTAAATTTAAATTAAAAAATAATTTAAATAGTAATGATAATATTTTAATAGAAGCTTATGAGCTGCCGATAAGCGGCGTATATGTAGCTCACTGTGTAAGCAATATAAAACATTGTCAGGGCCGTATTATTAATTTAAATACTTTTGAAATTGAATTAAAACAAAATACAATATTGGGCAGAGCAACTAATCAATTTAAAATTGTAGAAAATTTTCAAGAAAATAATAAAAACGACAAAAGAAGTGACAGGGTAATAGGAAATATTCAGAAAAATAAAAGCGATATTTTTAAAGACATAGATGTATCACATTTAGATGAAAAAAATAAAAATTTGTTACTAGAATTATTAAATAGGTACAAAGATATTTTTATTGACAATGATTCTGTACTTACGAGTACTACTAAAGTTAAACATAAAATTATAACAGAAAATGTACCGCCAATTTTAAAACGCCCGTATCGTGTTCCATTCCATCAGAGACAAGTTATTAAAGATGAAATTGATAGATTGTTAAAATCCAAAATTATAAGACCATCAAATTCTCCTTGGTCCGCCTCTGTTGTACTTATTACAAAAAGAACTGTGTCAGGTGAAAATAAAATACGAATGTGTATAGATTATCGTGCGTTAAATTCCATTACTAAAAAAGATTATTTCCCAATTCCAAATTTAAATGAACAAATAGAACAATTTAATAATTCTAATTTATTTAGTGTGATCGATGTAACAGCTGCTAATCATCAAATAGATATGAATGAAAATGACAGAGAAAAAAACTGCATTTTCCGTACCTGTTGGTCATTATGTATACAACAAAATGCCTTTTGGTTTATGTAACGCTCCAGCTACATTTCAAAGATTTATGAATTTTACACTTTCCGGCCTAATTAATGAAATTTGTATGGTATATTTAGATGATATAATTATTTTTAATTCTTCAGGCATCGAGGATCATATTAAAAAATTAAGTTTAGTTTTTGACCGACTAAAAGATGCAAATATTAAATTAAAAGCTTCAAAATGTAATTTTATGATGAAAGAAGTCAAAAATTTAGGCTATATAATATCTGAAAATGGAGTGAAACCAGACCCAAGTAAAATTGAATCAATTAAATCATATCCTCTTCCAAAATGTGTTAAAGATGTTCGAGGATTTTTAGGCCTAGTCGGTTGGTATAGGAAATTTATTCCAAAATTTTCCGAATTAGCAGAACCACTCACAAATTTAACTAAAAAAGATGTAAAATTTGAAGTTACTCCTGAAGTCGAGCAGTCTATTACAAAATTGAAAGAAGCTATTACATCAGATTCACTATTGATTTATCCAAATTTTGATGAACCCTTTATTTTATCTACCAGTGCCAGTGGCGTAGGATTAGGAGTTATTTTAAGTCAGGTTAGAGGAGGTTTCGAAAAACCAATCGCTTATTCAAGCAGAAAATTAAATAAGGCTGAGAAAAATTATAGTACAACAGAATTAGAATGTTTGGCAGTTGTCTTTGGAATTAAACAATTTAGATGTTACTTATACGGGAAAAAGATCACAGGTCATTTAAATGGCTTCTAACATTAAAAGATTGTAGTTCTAGATTATCAAGATGGTCACTTCTGTTAAGCGAATATGACTTTGATATTAAATACAGACCTGGAAGAAAACACGGTAATGCTGACGCGTTAAGCCGAATGTATGAGATAAATAATGTACGAGTATGTTCACAAAATTTTCAAGATTTTATTAAATATATTCAAGATTATAATAATAATAAAAATATTTCTAACGTTGTGATCAAATATGGTGACTTATTATCAGCACCAGAAAATTTTTCTTTGGCTCATTGTGTGTCAAAATATTTTAATATGAGTAAAGGAATTGCCAAAATATTTAAAAAACAATTTGGTCAAGTAAATTATTTGAAAAATCAAAGTAAAAATGTAGGCGAGGTAGCTACTTTAATTTTTCCACAAAATTATGTATTTTATTTAATTACTAAAAGTAAATATTTTCAAAAACCTACTTATGAAAATGTTTTCCAATGCTTGATAAATTTAAAAGAATTCTGTTTAGAAAACAACGTTGAAAATTTAGCAATGCCTAAAATTGGCTGTGGACTAGATCGTTTAAATTGGGATATTGTTTTATCTATGATAAAATTTGTTTTCAAAATTCTGCAATTAAAATTCACATATACTTATTATTTGAGAATTAAATTATTAATATTCAATCTGATAATTTCTAATAGATCTGTTGTGCCTATCCGTGAGTAATGCTCTGGGGTTTTCGCATCCTGACGAAATCTCTTGCGTGAGTTCGTCTAGGTGGTGAATTCCCGGTTACGCACTGGTGACCACAACAAGTCTACAACTTTATTGAATTCGAATCCGATCGAAAAGGCAAGGAAATAAAATAAATTTTTTGAAAATTAAAATTAATAGCTCGAATCCACCAGTTGAGGTACACTATTCGTCTTTAGCACGAGTACCTTTTCTGGATTTTTGTTTAACTTAGTCGGGGAGGCTAGTATCTCACGTGACGCCCTTTGGAAAGCCTATTCAAAATTGTTGAGACTAGCTGAGCCCTACCGGAATTCGAGCCTGTCATAGACCCTTCACACAGAAAAAGTGTTAAAGCTGCGTTATTTTTCCTTTGAAGAAAAATAACGTATTTCACGTAGGTTAAGTTTTCACTAAAATTAAATATAAGTTAAAAAAAAAGCAAATATGTATGATGATTATAGCGACCATTAGATTAAGAACTAAATAAGTACCAGTTACTGTGGGAAAAATGTTTCAGGTACAACTATGATTGTTAAGGCACTCATAGTCACAATATTTTGGACCCTGTCCTGGGAGTTTATTGCATATGACTGCGAGGGACCTGTCCTCAATATGACCACCATTTCTCTGAAGGATGTCGAAGAGTGTCCACATCCAGACTCCGATTACCAGAGTGAACAGGTCCAGGCCAGAGTTATTCAAAGAAATGAAGTTAAACTCGTACCAGTTCAAACATGTCTTGTAGAAATAACTCGAATTATATATTACTGTGGAATGCATAGTCACACTTCTGCAGTAACAAATGGGATTGCAAATTATGTATACAAAATCGGAGCCGAAGAATGTAGAAATATTCATAGATACAAAACACTAAAAATTTACCAACAAATCATCGGAGAAATAAATATGAACGGTACAACATCAGCCTCATTAGTAGCCTACGGCAGCCTAACACCCGAAGGGGCTTGTAAAGGAACAACGTATCATGAAAATGATCGCACATGGGACAACGTCGTTATTACAGCTGCAGTAAAAATACAAACCAGAGACTATTTAGCTCCAGTAAAATTGGATTTTATTATGTTATATTACTTATAAAGTATGTATGCGGAGTAGGGCTTCGAGCAATCACTATTTACCATACAATTGGTTGCGGTTGGTACCTTATCACCAGTATATGGGGGTACTTTAACTAACTGGCTCCTTCATCGAAATATATTGAGCAATCAAAAGAAGCAGAATACAACCAGTGATACGGAGACAACAACCACTCCCGGAGCTCCTCCCCGCCTTTACCCGGAGATCAACAGCCCATCCCATTGGACGGATAATCGTCAGGATCAAACTTAAGTTATGTATTGCTTTATTATTTTTAATCATTTTAATTTTAATATGTATTAAGATGTATTCGTAGTAACCCACCTCACCTTCCACGAGAATTGAGTGCTCAGGGACTTTAGTGATCAGCCCTCATATGTGCCAGGAACTTTGATGTGGAGGTGCAGAGTGAATTTCGTATGTAATGTATTATTAAGTTTAATTTTGTATTTTATATCATACTAACACTTGTAAAGGAATGACACTTGAGAGTATCATTCTTTCTTAAAGAAGGGGGTAATGTAACAAACCGCCAAAATTTAAATAATTAGCTGATACAGTCATTCATTATTAGTGGGGTAAAAATGCTAAACAACTCAGTTTTTTCAATCTTCTTGCTCTCGGAGAATTCATTCATGCATTCGCAAGCAGGCGTCTCAACAGTAATTAGTTAATTTTATCTATCGTTCGGTTTTTTAAAAATTATTCTAAATTCCTATTAAATTACAATCAACCAACCTCAAGTGTCTCTCCTACAACTCCCTGAACTAAATTGTAAGTATAAACTTTTATTATTTTACAATATTGTAGTTTGTAAGAATAAATTAGTGTGTAGAGCTAAGAAAATCCATTATTTACCTACGAGGGCTACGAACCCAAAACCTCTCAAACCTCCCAAAACCTTCTAATCCTTTTATCCTTCTGTCTTTTTTTATAATAAATTATTAGGAAGATAATAATACTTCAAGTAAGTATTTATTAATCTTTTTTTTTAAATATTTAATATAATTAGTCTTTATTACATTTCTATTAAGAAATATATTTAAAGCACGTTACACTACACCTCTCTGGCATACATTACATTTTGATTTGACAAATCATTTGAATTATTTTTCTGAAATGTCAAAAAAAAATTTAAATCAGCTCTAAATTGCTGTAATTCAAATTTAACTGAGGAAATATCTTCATTCTGTTTCACAGGTGATTGTTTGGAAATTAAATTTGAAAATTGATTTTTTCTAAATCTTTTTTAAAAGCTGATAAATTAGGTTTATCTAATTCCCAAATTGTATCTGCTATAATAAGCAATTCCGAAATAGGTTTTTCTGTTATTGGTATAAAAGCTATCTTAATTGCTGAAGATAACTTCCATAACCAAAGTTTGAAAAGTAAAACATTATTTAAAAAAGTATTATTTCCAGCTAATGTAATAATTTTTCTATATGATTCTGATGGACGGTCTAATTCAAAATCCGAAACAGATAATATTTCTTCCAAACTCCTTTCCTCACTAATAGAGTGTCATGAGATCAAATTATTTAAAAAAAAACATATTTGTTATCTAGTGGAGGTGAATGTAATATGTCTGTTATTGTTAAAATACTTTCCTGGGGCAAGGCTGACAAAACATAATTGAACTTCGTATCATCTCGTGTAATTCGGGCCAAACGAAACTGAGGTTCTATGCATGTGAACCATGCCGAAGGACTGTGATTTCAAAAAATAGGGAGTTTGACGGCGAACGAGGCATTTTGGGGCAAGTCCACAAGGCACCCACATTGACATCTGTAGTGGGTGGTTCTATCTTCTGGGTTGTAATAAATCTTTTAAGAATTGCAATTCCTTCTGATGGCGTTCAGGTGATGTTTCTACGATGAAGCTGGTTGAATCTTGAGGCCGATGACAATCCAGGAGAGTGACGAACAACTTGTCAATACGTTGCTTATCGAGGAGCGTTGCTCAATCACGTCGGGGTCACCAAATATATAGCGAAGTATTGTTGATTCTTCGGTACACACAATATAATGTACAGATAAGTAACTGGAAGCTGATGTTACATAATGAATAAAATGATGAAGTTGAATAAGAAAGACTGATATTCTTCAAGAGCTATTTATTTTTGCTTGTTCTCTTGTCAAAAATCAAAAACTAATCATTCATGAAAATAAACATAACAACAGTAAATAAAATAACAAAGTTCATAGATTGCTTTAAACATGAATCATACAAATACAACAACTGTAAATAACGTAGGCCCTGTGTTGGCGTGGGCAACGTAAAAATAGTTTTTAAAATCGCATTACCCGCGTCGGCATACACACACACACACACATATATATATATATATATATATATATATATATATATATATATATATATATATATATATATATATAGCCCTCCGGCATCAATGAAGTATTTACAGTTGACGTCTAATTCCTGTACACCAGCTCTCGACGACTCCTTTCATATGATACCAAACACAACATACTTCTGACAACTTTTCGCTAAAAACAAAAGCCAATCGACATGGAATTATTTTATCATTTTTGCAAGCTAAGCCCTTATCAAGTGCTTTCAATTAATAACAACCACGGTATACGTCAGACAAATTTTTCATTGCTATAATCAAATTTTTAGTCTGTAAACCTTAATTACAAGTTCATTTTTGTTAAAAAAAAGGATTAATTAAAATACGCCTTGTGGTTGATATCGAATAAACTAAAAATAAACATATATTCCCATTTAAAATATGAAAGTTGGGTCCCATATTTTGAGAATCACTGGGCGAAAAAAAAATTTTTTTTGCTCATTGTATTAGTCTTGTAAAATGGTGGTTCTTTGCTAATTTAACCAACCTCGTAGCACTTATAGTTCTCGAGATAGCAATGGTGGCACATTTAAATGGAACAGCCTGTATATATATATATATATATATATATATATATATATATATAGTTCAGCATATAAGTACCGATGTAAATACCCCAACTACAAAAATAAAAGAAGTGTGAATCAAACAAGCTGTGACGTGTGAATAAATTTTTGTAAAATTAAAGCAGGTATAAATTTATCATATTCTCATCTTTGTGAAGATCATTTTGATATTAATTCTTTTTACAACATATCGAAACACATTTTACTAAAAATGCATTCATTCTGGCTCCCAGACACTTTTAAATTCCGATACAAATGCAGATCTGTCATGTCTCAATGATAGGATAGAGTTTTCTAGAACCGAATTAGGATCTAGGTGTAACGTTATACGTCAAAATAATTTAAATCAAATTCCTTCTAATACCGCAGTTTCTGCATGTGATTCTAGAAATAAAAGTAGAGGTTTGTGTGTTACAAATTTATCTGGAAAAGAAAGAATATTATATAAATTTTATAGACAAGAGAAAATAAAAGTTATAAAATTGAAGAACAAGTTTTCAAAAATGAAATATGCTAAAAAGTCAAATAGTATCTAATCAATTGGTAGAAAATATTTTAAAACGGGTTAATAAAATTCTTTCCATGTTCATTAAATCACAGTTGAAAACATCTCTCCAAAACTTTTACTGAGAGAACATCGCTCCAAAAATTTAATCGAGATAATATCTCTTCCACAAATAACACCGAGAGAATATCTCTCCAAAACTTTTGCTGAAAGAATATCGCTTCGAGAAATTTCACCGAGAGAACATCTCTTCCACATATGGCACCGAGAGAACATCTTCCACAAATGACACCGAGAGAATATCTCTCCAAAACTTTTGATGAAAGAACATCGCTTCCACAAATGGCACCAAGAGACCATCTTTCATCATATATATTTATTTTAAATGAATAAATAAACAATAAATATAATGATAACAAATGTATATCTTTTATTTAAAATTAAAATATCCAGTAGTAATAAATGAACAAAAGAAAATTGACAGCTGCATCTGACGTTTATGTAACATATACAAAATTTAATGATCAAGTAGGCTTAGAGTACTCAACCCCAAGAACATCAGATGGCAGCAGTTCCGTGCTGCACACTTGATCCATTGGTTTACGCTTCTCGTTATGTTAATATTTTGTGGATTCAACTTTTATTTACAACAGCAAGAAAACATGGAATCAAATTTGGTTGACATTGAAATGTCTGTACTCATCTGTTAACATTGTCAATGTCGTATGATTTTGAAAGGCTGTTTAGTGTTTACATATGTTCATTGTTTTGAAAATGGATCTGGGGTAATTTGCCAAATGTACATTATTCTATGATAAATGAATTTATCGAATGAATTCAAACCCTCAAAGTTTCCTACGTGACGTCACATATCCCCTCTCCAAAACTTTATTATTGTTTTTCTCCGGAATTATCAATAATAGAGCGATTTAAAAAAAAATACGGGTATTTTATTTTTTGTACAGAAAAATAAAATGGAAGAAAATAAATTAGGTCATATTTCCCTTTAAGGTTTACAAACAACACATTTGATTATATCAACTAAAAAACTTGTAGTAACTTCCACAAATGTAACAAAAATTACTTTTAAGTGAAGCAAGTAATGTACTTTGTTGAATAAAAACTGTTTTATTAAGAAGGTGTCAATAAATATTACAAATTCTTTCTTCAAATTATTATAATTTGTTCCCCAATATTATCCATTCAAATGGATTGTTCGTTAAATGCAATGGTCTAAAACGAAGTGAAAATTTTGAGTAAGATAATATAAGAAAATATAATCAAATATTATAAAATTTTAATTTTGATTATATAGTATTTTTTTCTGAATTCAACTATATATACATATCCTATATACTAAAAAGGCATGTGTCGTGATGTTTATTTATTTTCATCATGACGATCGCCAAAATTTGTCACAAGCCTAACTGCCTGAACCATGAAAGGGATTGTTGTAAATTTTTTTTTAGATTGCAGGGAATAATGTGTAGTTGTGCCTTTTGGGGGTCTCATATTTTTACTGTAAGTGGTTCTTGTGTAAAAAAATAAAAACTGTGCAAAATTAATAACTTGAAACAATGGATCCTAGTAGCCATGTCTAAATATAAAAAGAGTCACGAGGTCATCTGTCACTTTTGACAATCTGTCTATGAACTTTAAATGATTATAACTTTTTATAGAACATTGATATTAAACAAGTAAATACAGTATCTAGTATATTAGTCTTGAGCAAAGGTGTTACAACTAATTTAAGTTTAAAACATAACGTATTTAATTAATATAAATTTTGACGTTTCCAATGTCAAAATCAATGTTGCCAAATGTGTGATGAAGTAACTAAATTAAAACTAAATATTCCTAATTTAACTTCTCTGAAGACGGATTGACAATATTAATTTATAAATTTAAAAATTAACTACTATTTTTTAATACAAACAGTGTTGCCAAATTATGAAGTAGGTAACAAAATAAAAATCAAATATTTCTAAATAAAATAAATTGAACACTTTGCTGTGATATCAAAAGAAAGAAAACCATAAGGGCCGGTTTTAAAATGACAAAAAAATGTGTTATGTCGATCTGCATTTGTTTTGCGCAAAAAGTTGTTAGAAGTATATTGTCCTTGGGTTTTAATGAAACGACACAATGTGGACTGGTGTGCACGAATGACAAAAATATTCTACGTCGATTAGAATTTGTTTTTTACAAAATGTTGTCAGAAATATGTTGTGTTTGGAAAAAGTTGTAAGAAGTATGTGGTGTTTGGTGTCAAATGAAAGGTTTCGATAAGGGCTGGTTTGCAGAATTAACAAAAATGGTTAATGTTGATCGGCTTTTGTTTTTTGCAAAAAGTTTTTTGAAGTATGTCGAGTTTGGTCTCAAATGAAACTTCTCGTTGATGGCTAGCGTACAGAATTGACAAAAAAAGTTCCATTTAGATCAGCTTTTGTTTTCTGCAAAAATTTCTTATAAGTATGTCGAGTTTGGTATCAAACAAAACGTCTAGCTGAGGGCTAGCCTGCAGAGTTGACAAAAATGCGCCATGTCAATCGCCTTTTGTTTTTTTGCAAAAAAGTTGTCAGAAATGTGTGGTGTTTGGTCTCAAATAAAAGGTTTCATTGAGGGCTAGCTTGCAGAATTGACAAAAATATTCCTTGACGATCGGCTTTTGTTTTTCGCAAATAGTTGTCAGAAGTATGAGGTATTCGATCTCAAATGAAAGGTTTCATTGAGGGCTAGCGTGCAGAATTGACAAAAATATTCCATGCCGATCGGCTTTTGTTTTTCGCAAATAGTTGTTAGAAGTATGTGGTGTTTGGTATCAAAATAAAGGACTTGATAAGGGTTTCGTGAAAAATTAACAAAATTGCTTATTGTTGACCGGCTTTTGTTTTTTGTGAAAAGTTTTCAGAAATATGTCGAGTTTGGTCTCAAATGAAAGGTTTCATTCAGGGCTAGCTTGCAGAATTGACAAAAATATTCCATGCCGATCGGCTTTTGTTTTTCGCAAATAGTTGTCAGAAATATGTGGTATTTGGTCTCAAATGAAAGGTTTCATTGAGGGCTAGCGTGCAGAATTGACAAAAATATTCCATGCTGATCGGCTTTTGTTTTTCGCAAATAGTTGTCAGAAGTACGTGGTGGTTAGTATCAAAATAAAGGTCTCGATGAGGGTTAGCGTGAAAAATTAACAAAATTGCTAAATCTTGATCGGCTTTTGTTTTTTGCGAAAAGTTCTCAGAAATATGACGAGTATAGTCTCAAAAGAAAGGTTTTGTTGAGGGCTAGCATGCAGAATTGACAAAAATGATCCATTACGGTCTGCTTTTCTTTTTACACAAAGTTTTCAAAAGTTTATAATGTTTGGTATCAAATTAAAGTTCTCGGTGTGGGCTAGCCTGTAGAAATTTCAAAAATATTCCATGTCGATTGACTTTTGTTTTATGCAAAAAGATATCAGAAGTATGTTGTGTTTGGTATCAAATGAAAGGGCTCGATAAGGGCTCGAGTAGAGAATTGACAAAAATGGTCTATGTCGATCGGCTTTTGTTTTATGCAACAAGTTGTCAGAAATATGTCGTGTTTGGTATCGAATAAAAGATCTCATTGAGGGCTAGCGTGCAGAATTGGCAGAAATGTTCCATTCCGATCGGCTTTTGTTTTCTGCAAACAGTTCTCAAAAGTATGTCGAGTTTGGTCTCAAATGAAACGTCTTGTTGAGAACTAGCGTGCAGAATAGACAAAAATGTGCTATGTCGATTGGTTTTTGTTTTTTGCAAAAAGTTGTCAGAAGTGTATGGTGTTTGGTATCAAATGAAAGGTCTCGGTGAGGGCTGACGTGGAAATATTAAATAATTGTTTCATGTCGATCGGCATTTGTTTTTTGCACTGACAGCGGAGCTCTAGGGAATGCTCGGCGTAGCCGAGAATTCGCTAGTCCTATATACTAAAAGGCATGTGTCCGTGATGTTTATTTATTTTCATCATGACGATCGCCAAATTTTGTCACAAGCCTAACTGCCTGAACCATGAAAGGGATTGTTGTAAATTTTTTTTTAGAATGCAGGGAATAATGTGTAGTTGTGCCTTTTGGGGGTCTCATATTTTTACTGTAAGTGGTTCTTGTGTAAAAAAATAAAAACTGTGCAAAATTAATAACTTGAAACAATGGATCCTAGTAGCCATGTCTAAATTTAAAAAGAGTCACGAGGTCATCTGTCACTTTTGACAATCTGTCTATGAACTTTAAACGATTATAACTTTTTATAGAACATTGATATTAAAGAAGTAAATACAGTATCAAGTATATTAGTCTTGAGCAAAGGTGTTACAATTAATTTAAGTTTAAAACATAACGTATTTAATTAATATAAATTTTTACGTTTCCAATGTTAAACGTCAATGTAGCCAAATGTGTGATGAAGTAACTAAATTAAAACCGAATATTCCTAAACTAACTTTACTGAAGACGGTGGTAGTTGTATTAGGATTGACAATATTAATTTATATATTTAAGAATTAACTACAACTTTTTAACACAAACAGTGTTGCCAAATTATGAAGTAGGTAACTAAATAAAAATAAAATATTCGTAAATAAAATAAATTGAACACTTTGCTGTGTTTGATATCAAAAGAAAAAAAACCATAAGGGCCGGTTTTGAAATGACAAAAAAAAATATGTCACGTCGATCTGCATTTGTTTTGCGCAAAAAGTTGTTACAAGTAGGTCGTCCTTGGATTTTAATGAAACGACACAATGTGGATTGGTGTTAATAAAAACCGGTAACCGATATTTTTAACGAAAATTGCGAACTTTAACCGTAATTTTAACCGATATTTTTTAGGTCGAAAATACCGGTAACCGTTAACCAAAAAAAATAAACCGGTTTTAGCGAACATTAACCTTTATTTTTCATTAAGCGAGAAAAATTTTAATATTTTTTTATATCTGTGTTTTCTACTTGTATTTGAACATGAGTCATGACAGTTTTTACAATTTCCATTTTATTGGAGAGTCATAAATGGAGGTAGTCTCTTTGGCCGTTAAGGTTACTTAAAAAGTCCCAAATAAATACGGCCTTTGTCAACACAGGCAAGTTTAAAATTGAAAAGTGACCTGCGTTTTTCTAAAGATATTATGGGAATTTTTGTGAATATTCATTAATTAAATTGTTTTTTTTAATTGTTTTATTTTTCTCAGATGGTATTTTTTTCGAATTTTTTTAATTAATTATTTTGTAATTTTTTTAATCAAATTTTAATAATTAATTTGTTTTAATTAATTTTAATTATTTTTTTAACCGATATATTAACCGGTTTAAACCGGTTTCCAATTTTCAAAAACCGGTTTTCGAACTAAAACCGTTATTATTATAACGTTCTCTATAAGGGTTAACCGTTAACCAGTATTTTTTTCGGTTACATGCCCTGGTGTGCACGAATGACAAAAATATTCTACGTCGATTAGAATTTGTTTTTGCAAAATGTTATCAGAAATATGTTGTGTTTTGTATCGAATAAAAAGTCTCGGTGAGGGCTGGTGTACAAAAAAGGAAATTTTCCATGGTGATCGGCTTTTGTTTTATGCAAAAAGTTAATAGACGTATGTCGTGTTTGGTATCTAATGAAAGGTCTCGGCTAGGGCTCGCGTAGAGATTTGACAAAAATGATCTATGTCGATCGGCTTTTGTTTTTTGCAAAAAGTTGTATAAAATATATCATGTTTGGTCTCAAAAAAAGGTCTTGTTGAAGGCTCACGTGTAGAACTGACAAAAACGGTCTATGTTGATCGGCTATTGTTTTATGCAAAAAGTTAATAGAAGTATGTCGGGTTTGGCATCTAATGAAAGGTCTCATTGAGTGCTGGTGTCGAGAATTAACAAAAATGTTTCATGTCGATCGGCTTTTGTTTTTTGCAGAAAGTTGTCAGAAGTATATCGTGTTTGGAATAAAATGAAATGTCTTGATGAGAGCTGACATGTAAAATTGACAGAAATGGTTCATGTTGACCCGTTTTTGTTTTTTGGAAAAAGATGTTAGAAGTATGTCCTGTTTGCTATCAAATTAAATATCTTGATGAGGGCTGATGTGCAGAAGTGACAAAAAATTGCCAAGTTGTTCTGCATTTGTTCTTTTACAATTACTTGCTGGAAGTATACCGTATTTGATATTAAATAAAATCATTCGACGAGACCTGTCTTGCAGAAATAAAATTAACTTTCAAATGTTAATATTTCACTGACGCCGGAGGCCTAGAGAACGCTCAGTGTCACAAGCCTAAATACCTTAACCATGAAAAGGATTGTTGTAAATTTTTTTTAGGTTGCAGGGAATAATATGTAGTTGTATAGTTTTGGTGGTTTCATATTTTTACTGTGAGTGGTACTTGTGTAAAAAATTAAAAACTATGCAAAACTAACAACTTGAAACAATGGATCCTAGTAGTCCTGTCTAAATTAAGAAGAGTCACGCTGTCATACGTCACTTTTAACAATCTGTCTCTGAACTTTAAACGATTTTAACTTTTTATAGAACATTGATATTAAAGAAGTAAATACAGTATCATGTATAATAGTCTTGAGCAAAGGTGTTACAACTAATTTAAGGTTAAAACACAACCTATTTAATTAACATAAATTTTGAGGTTTCCAATGTCAAAAGTCATTGTTGCCAAATGTGTCATGAAGTAACTAAATTAAAACCAAATATTTCTAAACTAACTTCACTGAAGATGGTGGCAGTTGTATTGGGATTGACAATATTAATTTATAAATTTAAAAATTAAGTAATATTTTTTTTAATAGAAACAGTGCTGCCAAATTATGAAGTAGGTAACTAAATAAAAATCTAATATTCGTAAATAAAATAAATTGAACATTTTGCTGTGTTTGATATCAAAAGAAAGAAAACCATAAGGGCCGGTTTTGAAGAGACAAAAAAAATGTGTCATGTCGATCTGCATTTGTTTTGCGCAAAAAGTTGCTAGAGGTAGGTCGTCCTTGAGTTTTAATGAAACGACACAATGTGGACTGGTGTGCACGAATGACAAAAATGGTATACGTAGATTACGATTTGTTTTCTGCAAAATGTTGTCAGAAAAATGTCGTGTTTGAAAAAAGTTGTGAGAAGTATGTGGTGTTTAGTATCAAATTAAAGGGCTCGATAAGGGCTGGCGTGTAGAATTAACAAAAATGATCAATGCTGATCGGGTTTTAATTTTTGCAACACTTTCTCAAAGGTACGTCGAGTTTGGTCTCAAATGAAAAGTCTCGTTGAGGGCTAGCGTGCAAAATTGACAAAAATGTTCCATTCCGATCGGCTTTTGTTTTCTGCAAAAATAATCTCAAAGGTATGTCGAGTTTGGGCTTAAATGAAACGTCTCGTTGAGGGCTAGCGTGCAGAATTGACAAAAATGTGCTATATCGATTGGTTTTTGTTTTTTGCAAAAAGTTGTTACAATTGTGTGGTGTTTGGTATCAAATGAAAGGTTTCGATAAGGGCTGGTGTGCAGAATTAACAAAAATGGTTAATGTTGATCGGCTTTTGTTTTTTGCAAAAAAGTTTTTAGAAGTATGTCGAGTTTGGTCTCAAATGAAAGGTCTCGTTGAGGGCTAGCGTGCAATATTGACAAAAATGCTCCATTCCGATCGGCTTTTGTTTTCTGCAAAAAGTTCTGCAAGGAATGTCTAGTTTGGTTTCAAATGAAACGTCTGGTTGAGGGCTAGCGTGCAAAATTGACAAAAATGTTCCATTCCGATCGGCTTTTGTTGTCTGCAATAAGTTCTCAAAAGTATGTCGAGTTTGGTATCAAAAAAACGTCTGGTTGAGTGCTAGCGTGCAGAATTGACAAAAATGTGCCATGTCGATCGGCTTTTGTTTTTTGCAAAAAGTTGTCAGAAGTGTGTGTTGTTTGGTCTCAAATGAAAGGTTTGTTGAAGGTTAGCGTGCAGAATTGACAAAAATGTTCCATGTCGATCGGCTTTTGTTTTTCGCAAATAGTTGTCAGAAGTATGTGGTGTTTGGTATCAAATGAAAAGGCTCGATAAGGGCTGGCGTGTAGAATTAACAAAAATCAATATTGATCGGCTTTTGTTTTTTGCAAAAATTTCTCAAAGGTATGTCGAGTTTGGTCTCAAATGAAAGGTCTCGTTGAAGGCCAGCGTGCAAAATTGACAAAAATATTCTATGTCGACCGGCTTTTGTTTTATGCAAAAAGTTATTAGAAGTATATCATGTTTGGAATGTAATAAAAGATCTAATAGGGTTGTTTATGCTTTTCTGATTTTTTTATATGTTAATCTATATTTCAAAATATGACATACGTATTTTTTTATTTCGCAAAAAAATACTGCATATAGCCACAAAAAATTCACAAAGTTCCAAAAATATACTTTCGCGAGAAACAGTAGTATAAAGTGACGTCACGCTCACTGCTTAGAAAGAGAAGTCTGGAATGAGTGAAACAGGCGTAGTGATAATACCTGGCGTATTTCGTTTCTTTCTGAATACATAATAACTTCTTCAAAATTAGTGGCGTCAAACACAAACATTCGAATGATGTATGAAAAGACAAACGTTCTTCACAACTACTTGTTTACGACTGTTGTGCGCATGCGTTAGTCGTACGGCTTTCGTCAGCAAAATACCGTTCGTTTTGAAGACAGTGAATTTTTAATTGATAATTAGTAATATTAAAATGTCAATAATTTAACATTTTTCTATTTTATTATATTCTATTCGCAACTAAAATTAAGATGCAACATGTTTTTTTAAAAAAGCAGGATAGTGAAACAGGCCTATTGAGGGCTGACAAGCAGATATAATTTTTTTTTAATGTCGATCAACATTTGTTTTTTTACATTGACAGCGGAGCTCTAGGGAATCCTCGGCGTAGCCGAGTATTCGCTAGTCCTATATACTAAAAAGGTATGTGTCGTGATGTTTATTTATTTTCATCACGACGATCGCCAAATTTTGTGGACAGCCTAACTGCCTGAACCATGAAAGGGATTGTTGTAAATTTTTTTTAGATTGCAGGGAATAATGTGTAGTTGTGCCTTTTGGGGGTCTCATATTTTTACTGTGAGTGGTTCTTGTGTAAAAAAATAAAAACTGTGCAAAATTAATAACTTGAAACAATGGATCCTAGTAGCCATGTCTAAATTTAAAAAGAGTCACGAGGTCATCTGTCACTTTTGACAATCTGTCTATGAACTTTAAACGATTATAACTTTTTATAGAACATTGATGTTAAAGAAGTAAATACAGTATCATGTATAATAGTCTTGAGCAAAGGTGTTACAACTAATTTAAGTTTAAAATATAATGTATTTAATTAATATTAATTTTGACGTTTCCAATGTCAAAAGTCAATGTTGCCAAATGTGTGATGAAGTAACTAAATGAAAACCAAATATTCCTAACCTAACTTTAGTGACAACGGTGGCAGTTGTATTAGGGTTGACAATATTAATTTATAAATTTAAAAATTAACTACTATTTTTTAATACAAACAGTGTTGCCAAATTATGAAGTAACTAAATAAAAATCAAATGTACCTAATTAAATGGAACACTTTGCTGTGTTTGATATCAAAAGAAAGAAAACCATAATGGCCGGTTTTGAAATGAAAAAAAAAATGTGTTATGTTGATCTGCATTTGTTTTTCGGAAAAAGTTGTTAGAAGTAGGTTGTCTTTGGGTTTTAAGGAAACGACACAATGTGGACGGGTGTGCACGAATGACAAAAATGTTATACGTAAATAAGAATTGTTTTTTGCAAAATGTTGTCAGAAAAATGTCGTGTTTGGAAAAAGTTGTGAGAAGTATGTGGTGTTTAGTATCAAATGAAAGGGCTCGATAAGGGCTGGCGTGTAGAATTAACAAAAAAAATTAATGTTGATCGGCTTTTGTTTTTTGCAAAACTTTCTCAAAGGTACGTCGAATTTGATTTCAAATGAAAAGTCTCGTTGAGGGCTAGCGAGCAGAATTGAAAAAAATGTTCCATTCCGATCGGCTTTTGTTTTCTGCAAAAAGTTCTCAAAGGTATGTCGAGTATGGTCTCAAATGAAAGGTCTCGTTGAGGGCTAGCTTGCAGAGTTGACAAAAATGTGCCCATGTCAATCGGCTTTTGTTTTTTGCAAAAAGTTGTCAGAAGTGTGTGGTGTTTAGTATCAAAATAAATGTCTCGATGAGGGTTTGCGTGAAAAATTAACAAAATTGCTCAATCTTGATCGGCTTTTGTTTTTTGCGAAAAGTTCTCAGGAATATGTCGACTTTGGTCTCAAATGAAAGGTCTCGTAGAGGGCTAGCATGCAGAATTGACAAAAATGATCCATTATGATCTGCTTTTCTTTTTCCAAAAAGTTTTCAGAAGTTTATAGTGTTTGGTATCAAATGAAAGTTCTCGGTGTGGGCTAGCCTGTAGAAATTTCAAAAATGTTCCATGTCGATTGACTTTTGTTTTATGCAAAAAAAATGTCAGAAGTATGTTGTGTTTGGTATCAAATGAAAGGTCTCGGTGAGGGCTGGCGTGCATAATTAAGAAAAATGTTTCATATCGATCGGTTTTTGTTTTTTGCAAAAAGTTGTCAGAAGTATATCGTGTTTGATATCAAATGAAAGGTCTCGGAGAGGACTAGCGTGCAGAATTGATAAAAATGTGCTATGTCGATCGGTATTTGTTTTTTGCAAAAAGTTGTCAGAAGTGTGTGGTGTTTGGTATCAAATGAAAAGTCTCGTTGAGGGCTAGCGTGCAGAATTGACAAATATGTTCCATGTCGATCAGCTTTTGTTTTTTGCAAAAAGTTGTCAGAAGTATGTCGTGTTTGGTATCAAATGAAAGGTCTCGGAGAGGGCTAGCCTGCAGAATTGACAAAAATGTACTATGTCGATCAGTTTTTGTTTTTTGCAAAAAGTTGTCAGAAGTATATCGTGTTTGATATCAAATGAAAGGTCTCGGAGAGGGCTAGCGTGCAGAATTGATAAAAATGTGCTATGTCGATCGGTATTTGTTTTTTGCAAAAAGTTGTCAGAAGTGTGTGGTGTTTGGTATCAAATGAAAAGTCTCGTTGAGGGCTTGCGTGCAGAATTGACAAAAATGTTCCATGTCGATCGGTATTTGTTTTATGTAAAAAGTTGTCAGAAGTATGTCGTGTTTGGTATCAAATGAAAGGTCTCGGAGAGGACTAGCGTGCAGAATTGATAAAAATGTGCTATGTCGATCGGTATTTGTTTTTTGCAAAAAGTTGTCAGAAGTGTGTGGTGTTCGGTATCAAATGAAAAGTCTCGTTGAGGGCTAGCGTGCAGAATTGACAAAAATGTTCCATGTCGATCGGATTTTGTTTTATGCAAAAAGTTGTCAGAAGTATGTGGTGTTTGGTATCAAATGAAAGGTCTCGGAGAGGGCTAGCGTGCAGAATTGACAAAAAATGTGTTATGTCGATCGGCTTTTGTTTTTTGCAAAAGGTTGTCACAAGTATATAGTGTTTGGTATCAAATGAAAAGTCTGGGTGTGGGCTAGCGTGTAGATATGATAAAAATGTTTCATGTCGATCGACTTTTGTTTAATGCAGAAAGTTGTCAGAAGTATGTCGTGTATGGTATCAAATGAAAGGTCTTGGTGAGAGTTGGGGTACATAAATGACAAAAATGTTTCATGTCGACCGGCTTTTGTTTTTTGCAAAATATTATTAGAAGTATATCGTGTTTGCAATCTAATGAAAGGTCTCGGTGAGGCCTGACGTGGAAATATGAAATAATTGTTTCTCGTCGATCGGCATTTGTTCTTTGCACTGACAGCGGAGCTCTAGGGAATGCTCGGCGTAGCCGAGAATTCGCTAGTCCTATATACTAAAAGGCATGTGTCCTAATCTATATTTATTTTCATCACGACGATCGCCAAATTTTCGGACAAACCTACAGCCGTAACCATTTATGAAATTAATATGTATAATAATATCAAGTTGTAGAGAATGATGCGTAGGTGTGCCTTTTTGGTGTTTCATATTTTTACGTCGAGCAGTTTTTGCGTAAATTAATAAAAACTACACACTTTTTTCATTTTGAAACAAAAATTTTTAGAAGGATCCTAGTAGCCATGTCTAAATTAAAAAAGAAACAACCTTTCATCTGTCACTTATGACAATCAGTCTATGAACTTTAAAGGATTGTATTTTCAAATAAGAACATTGATATTAAAGAAGTGAATACAGTATCATGATTAATAATCTTGAGCAAAGGTTTTACAACTAATTTAAGTTTAAAACATGTCGGTGATGTTTATTTATTTTCATCATGACGATCGCCAAACTTTGTCACAAGCCTAACTACATTAACTATGAAAGGTATTGTTGTAATTTTTTTTTAGGTTGCAGGGAATAATGTGTAGTTATGCCTTTTGCGGGTCTCATATTTTTACTGTGAGTGGTTCTTGTGTAAAAAAATAAAAACTGTGCAAAACTAATAACTTGAAACAATGGATCCCAGTAGCCATGTCTAAATTTAAGAAGAGTCACGCTGTCATCCGTCACTTTTGACAATCTGTCTATGAACTTTAAACGATTATAACTTTTTTTAGAACATTGATATTAAAGAAGTAAATACAGTATCAAATATATTAGTCTTGAGCAAAGGTGTTACAACTAATTTAAGTTTAAAACATAACGTATTTAATTAATATAAATTTTGACGTTTCCAATATCAAAAGTCAATGTTGCCAGATGTGTGATAAAGTAACTAAATTAAAACCGAATATTCCTAAACACTTTGCTGTGTTTGATATCAAAAGAAAAAAAAACCATAAGGGCCGGTTTTGAAATGACAAAAAAAAATATGTCACGTCGATCTGCATTTGTTTTGCGCAAAAAGTTGTTACAAGTAGGTCGTTCTTGGATTTTAATGAAACGACACAATATGGATTAAAGTGCACGAATGACAAAAATATTCTACGTCGATTAGAATTTGTTTTTTGCAAAATGTTATCAGAAATATGTGTTTTGTATCGAATGAAAAGTCTCGGTGAGGGCTGGTGTACAAAAAAGAAAATTTTCCATGTTGATCGGCTTTTGTTTTATGCAAAAAGTTAATAGACGGTATGTCGTGTTTGGTATCTAATGAAAGGTCTCGGCGAGGGCTCGCGTAGAGATTTGACAAAAATGATCTATGTCGATCGGCTTTTGTTTTTTGCAAAAAGTAGTATAAAGTATATCATGTTTGGTCTCAAATAAAAGGTCTTGTTGAGGGCTCGCGTGCAGAACTGACAAAAACGGTCTAGGTTGATCGGCTTTTGTTTTATGCAAAAAGTTAATAGAAGTATGTCGTGTTTGGTATCTAATGAAAGGTCTCGTTGAGGGCTGAAATGCAAAATTGACAAAAATGTTCTATGTCGATCGGCTTTTGTTTTTTTGCAAAAAGTTGTCAGAAATATGTCGTGTTTGGTATCGAATGAAAGGTCTTGGCGAGGGCTCGCGTAGAGAATTGACAAAAATGATCTATGTCGATCTGCTTTTGTTTTATGCAAAAAATTCTCAAAAGTATGTCGAGTTTGGTCTCAAATGAAAGGTCTCGTTGAGGGCTAGCGTGCAGAATGGACAGAAATGTTCCATTTCGATCGGCTTTTGTTTTTTGCGAAAAGTTCTTAAAAGTATGTCGAGTTTGGTCTCAAATGAAACGTCTTGTTGAGGGATAGGGTGCAGAATTAACAAAAATGTCCATGTCGATCGGCTTTTGTTTTTTGCAAAAAGTTGTCAGAAATATGTCGTGTTTGGTATCGAATGAAAGGTCTTGGCGAGGGCTCGCGTAGAGAATTGACAAAAATGATCTATGTCGATCTGCTATTGTTTTATGCAAAAAATTCTCAAAAGTATGTCGAGTTTGGTCTCAAATGAAAGGTCTCGTTGAGGGCTAGCGTGCAGAATTGACAGAAATGTTCCATTTCGATCGGCTTTTGTTTTCTGCAAAAAGTTCTTAAAAGTATGTCGAGTTTGGTCTCAAATGAAACGTCTTGTAGAGGGATAGCGTGCAGAATTGACAAAAATGTTCCATGTCGATCGGTTTTTGTTTTTTGCAAAAAGTTGTCAGAAGTGTATGGTATTTGGTATCAAATGAAAGGTTTCAATGAGGGCTGGTGTGCAGAATTAACAAAAATTGTCAATGTCGATCGGTTTTTGTTTTTTGCAAAAGGTTGTCACAAGTATATAGTGTTTGGTATCAAATGAAAAGTCTTGGTGTGGGCTAGCGTACAGATATGATAAAAATGTTTCCTGTCGATCGACTATTGTTTTATGTAGAAAGTTGTCAGAAGTATGTCGTTTTTGGTATCAAATAAAAGGTCTCGGTGAGGGCTGGGGTACATAAATGACAAAAATGTTTCATGCCAACCGGCTTTTGTTTTTTGCAAAAAATTATTGGAAGTATATCGTGTTTGCAATCTAATGAAAGGTCTTGGAGAGGCCTGAAGTGCAAATATGAAATAATTGTTTCATGTCGATCGGCATTTGTTTTTTGCACTGACAGCGGAGCTCTAGGGAATGCTCGGCGTAGCCGAGAATTCGCTAGTCCTATATACTAAAAAGGTATGTGTCGTGATGTTTATTTATTTTCATCACGACGATCGCCAAATTTTGTGGACAGCCTAACTACCTTAACCATGAAAGGGATTGTTGTAATTTTTTTTTTGATTGCAGGGAATAATGTGTAGTTGTGCCTTTTGGGGGTCTCATATTTTTACTGTGAGTGGTTCTTGTGTAAAAAAATAAAAACTGTGCAAAATTAATAACTTGAAACAATGGATCCTAGTAGCCATGTCTAAATTTAAAAAGAGTCACGAGGTCATCTGTCACTTTTGACAATCTGTCTATGAACTTTAAACGATCATAACTTTTTATAGAACATTGATATTAAAGAAGTAAATACAGTATCATGTATAATAGTCTTGAGCAAAGGTGTTACAATTAATTTAAGTTTAAAACATAACGTATTTAATTAATATAAATTTTGACGTTTCCAATGTCAAAAGTCAATGTTGCCAAATGTGTGATGAAGTAACTAAATTAAAATCGAATATTCCTAAATTAACTTCACTGAAGACGGTGGCAGTTGTATTAGGATTGACAATATTAATTTATAAATTTAAGAATTAACTACTACTTTTTAACACAAACAGTGTTGCCAAATTATGAAGTAGGTAACTAAATAAAAATAAAATATTCGTAAATAAAATAAATTGTATACTTTGCTATGTTTGATATCAAAAGAATAAAAACCATAAGGGTCGGTTTTGAAATGACAAAAAAGTATGTCACATCGATCTGCATTTGATTTGCGCAAAAGTTGTTACAAGTAGGTCGTCCTTGGATTTTAATGAAACGACACAATGTGGATTGGTGTGCACGAATGCCAAAAATGTTCTACGTCGATTAGAATTAGTTTTTTGCAAAATGTTATCTGAAATATGTTGTGTCTTGTATTGAATGAAAAGTCTCGGTGAGGGCTGGTGTACAAAAAAGAAAATTTTCCATGTTGATCGGCTTTTGTTTTATGCAAAAAGTTAATAGACATATGTCGTGTTTGGTATCTAATGAAAGGTCTCGGCGAGGGCTCGCGTACAAATTTGACAAAAATGATCTATGTCGATCGGCTTTTGTTTTTTGCAAAAAGTTGTATAGAGTATATCATGTTTGGTCTCAAATATAAGGTCTTGTTGAGGGCTCGCGTGCAGAACTGACAAAAACGGTCTATGTTGATCGGCTTTTGCTTTATGCAAAAAGTTAATCGAAGTATGTCGTATTTGGTATCTAATGAAAGGTCTTGTTGAGGGCTGAAATGCAAAATTGACAAAAATGTTATCGATGCCGATCGGCTTTGTTTTTTGCAAAAGGTGTCAGAAATATGTCGTGTTTGGTATCGAATGAAAGGTCTTGGCGAGGGCTCGCGTAGAGAATTGACAAAAATGATCTATGTCGATCTGCTTTTGTTTTATGCAAAAAATTCTCTAAAGTATGTCCAGTTTGGTCTCAAATGAAAGGTCTCGTTGAGGGCTAGCGTGCAGAATTGACAGAAATGTTCCATTTCGATCGGCTTTTGTTTTATGCAAAAAGTTCTTAAAAGTATGTCGAGTTTGGTTTCAAATGAAACGTCTTGTTGAGGGATAGCGTGCAGAATTGACAAAAATATTCCATGTCGATCGGCTTTTGTTTTTTGCAAAAAGTTGTCAGAAATATGTCGTGTTTGGTATCGAATGAAAGGTCTTGGCGAGGGCTCGCGTAGAGAATTGACAAAAATGATCTAGGTCGATCTGCTTTTGTTTTATGCAAAAAATTCTCAAAAGTATGTCGAGTTTAGTCTCAAATTAAAGGTCTCATTTAGGGCTAGCGTGCAGAATTGACAAAAATGTTCCATGTCGATAGGCTTTTGTTTTTTGCAAAAAGTTGTCAGAAGTGTGTGGTGTTTGGTATCAAATGAAAGGTTTTAATGAAGGCTGGTGTGCAGAATTAACGAAAAAGATCAATGTCGATCGGCTTTTGTTTTTTGCAAAAGGTTGTCACAAATATATAGTGTTTGTTATCAAATGAAAAGTCTCGGCGTGGGTTAGCGTGTAAATATGATAAAAATGTTTCATGTCGATCGACTTTTGTTTTATGCAGAAAGTTGATAGAAGTATGTCGTGTATGGTATCAAATGAAAGGTCTCGGTGAGAATTGGGGTACATAAATGACAATAATGTTTCATGTCGACCGGCTCTTGTTTTTTCAAAAAAAAAAATAATAGAAGTATATCGTGTTTGCAATTTAATGAAAGGTCTCGATGAGGTCTGACGTGGAAATATGAAATAATTGTGTCATGTCGATCGGCATTTGTTTTTTGCACTGACAGCGGAGCTCTAGGGAATGCTCGGCGTAGCCGAGAATTCGCTAGTCATATACTAATATAACAAAATAACTGAGAAAAATTCATGTTAGATTTATATGTATTTTATTTATATCTGGGTGAAACAAGAGTGCTATGGATAGAAAACATAGACAAATTGTTCTGTCTAACATTTTTTGATTATTTTTTGTTAAATTTTCTGTTCTTAAACTGTCAGTTTTAAGAAGAAAATGAATTGTTTTCTATCCAAAGCACTCTTGTTTCAGCCAGATATAAATAAAATACATATAAAACCAACACTCATTTTTCTCAGTTATTTTGTTATATTAGTATATGATATGATTATATCGTTGAATTCAGTAAAAAATACTCTATCGAAT
Source organism: Stenolophus ochropezus (assembly GCA_035578165.1). Classification (NCBI taxonomy): domain Eukaryota; kingdom Metazoa; phylum Arthropoda; class Insecta; order Coleoptera; family Carabidae; genus Stenolophus; species Stenolophus ochropezus. The sequence goes on from JAQOWZ010000017.1 coordinate 28,508,641, forward strand.
AACCTAAAAATAAACATATGTTCCCATTTAAAAAAAGAAAGTTGTGTCCCTTATTTTGAGAAACATTGGCCGAAAAAAAAATTTTTTTTGCTCATTGTATTAGTTTTGTAAAATGGTGGTTCTTTGCTAATTTAACCAACCTCGTAGCTCTTATAGTTCTCGAGATAGCAATGGTGACACACTTAAATGGAACACCCTGTATATAGTGGTTTAACACTCCGTTGTGGAGTTTCACCGCTTTTACTTAAGCTTTCTAGATCCTTTTTTGGAGGGGATCGGACTCCGTTTCAGTTATTTATTAAATATTCTTCGCTATGATGTTCCATTTCTTCCTATCTCTTGTTTTATTTTTCCAGTTGTTAATTCCCGCTCTTCTTAAATCCTCTTCTACTTCTGCTAGCCATGTTAATCTGGGTCTTCCTCTTCTTTTCTTACTTCCAGGGCTCCATTGCATTATTAATTTTATTGGTTCTTTTTCGTCAGCTCTGCTTACGTGTCCTAGCCATTTTACTCTTTGTTTCTTGATTATTTTTATTATATCTTCTCCTTTTAATTCTTTGTCAATCTCATGGTTCATTCTTGCTCTGTATTCATTATCGGATATCTTCTTAGGTCCCAGTATCGTTCTTATTATTTTCCATTCTATTATTCTTAATTTTTCTTCGTCCTTCTTTGTAAATGTCACTGTTTCGGCTGCGTATAATGCTATTGGTCTTATTATTGTTCTATATACTCTCATTTTTGTTGTCTTACTTAAAATTCCGTTTCGTAGTAATTTTTTGTTGGCTTGGAAAGCCCTATTTGTAGCAGCTATTTTTTCTTTTATTTCTTCTTCTCTTTCGCCTCTATTTGTTAACATTACACCTAAGTATTTGAATTTGTTTACTTGTTCAAACTCTGATTCTCCTATTTTAATAGTCTTGTCTTGCACTTCTTTTCCCATTACCATTATTTTAGTATTTTTTTGGTTGATTTCTAGTCCTATTTTCTTTTCTTCCTTTACTATCTCCTCTAGCATTTTTCTCATTACATTTCTGTTTTTCGTTATTATTACTATGTCGTCTGCATATGCTATTATTTGACTTCCCCCTGTTCTGAGGGTTCCTTTCTTTACTTTTCTCATGACATAATTTAGCACTGGAATATCCAGTGCTAAATTAAATAATATGGCAGATAGGGCATCACCTTGTTTTACACCTTTATTTGTTAATATATCTTCCGTTTCTTCTTTTTGTGTTTTAATTCGTATTTTTGATGTTTTCATAGTCATTGCTATCAATCTTCTTAATTTGATTGGTATTTGTAGTTCTTTTAAAGCTTTCATTAGTAGTAGTTGCTGTCTTTTAATTGAGTCGAAGGCTTGCCTGAAGTCAATGAACAGAATCTCGGTGTTTATGTTATACTTAAGTGTTTTTTCCATTATCTGTTTAATAATATGTATTGCGTCCGTGGTAGATTTTCCTTTAATAAAACCACATTGATAATTTCCGATAATTCTTTCTGATTCATTTGTTATTCTTCTTTGTATTATTGTTGACATTATTTTATAGGTAGTGTTCAGTAGCGTGATTCCTCTGTAGTTTTCGCATATTTGTTGGCTTCCTTTCTTATGTATTGTTACAACTTGTCCTGTTTCCCATTCTTTCGGCATTTCTTCCTCCCTCCATATTTTTACTATAAGTTCATGGATGTGTTTCTGTATTGCTTCGCCTCCGTACTTTAATAATTCCATATTAATATTGTCGCTTCCAGGTGTTTTACCGTTGCGACTATTTTTTATAATTTCTTTTACTTCCTCTAGACTTGGTTCTGCTATGTGTTTTTCGTTTTCTTCTGGTAATTCACTTTTTATTTCCTGTTCCTCTTCTGTGAGTAGTTCCTTAAAATAATCTGTCCATACCTTTTTGTATTGTTCTTCAGATTCTGCTAGTTGCCCATTTTTATCCTTTATCCCATTTGTCTTGGTCTTATATATTTTAGTTTGTTCTTTTATTTCCTTATAAAATCTTTTTGTGTTTCTGTTTGCTCTTTCATTCTCAATATTTTTTATTGTATTTTCTATTGATATTCTTTTGTTTTTCCTAATAATTTTATTACATTCCTTTCTTTCTTTCTCATACTTCTCTTTGTCCTCTTTGTATTTGTTCTTAAATATATTAATCTTGCGTTTCTCTTTTCATCTAGTATTATTTTAATTTCTTCATTAAACCAGGCTTTTTTATTTTTTGCATTCTTATTTTCATGTCCTTTCCATTTTTGAGCAGCGTCGTTAATACATCTTTTTATCCAGCACCATTTTTTTTCTATATCTTCCATTTTACGTTCTTCCTTTTTTATGTTTTTTTCTACCTCCTCTTCGTATTTCTCCGTCGAGCTTTCATTTTTTATATTTTCTATATTCCATTTAATTCTCGTTATATCTTTTCTATCACTTGCTGAACTTTGTTTCGTATCTTTGTTGTTACCATGTAGTGATCCGAGTCGGCACATGCTCCTCTGTATGTCCTTACGTTTAGTATCGAAGATTGCCTCGTTTTCGTTGCTAGTACGTGGTCTATTTGTGTTTGAGTCTTATTGTCTGGTGCTGTCCATGTTACTTTATGTTTTTTGGGGTGTTTATACTTCGTGCTACTTATTATCATGTTAGTCTTTATTGCTAATTCACATAATCTTTGCCCATTATCATTTGTTCTTTCATGTATTGTGTGTGTACCTGCGACTTGTTGTATGTAGTTCTCTCTTCCTATCTGTGCATTAAAGTCGCCCATTATAATGCTTAGGTCTTCCTTCGGTATTTTTTCAATTTCCTCTTCCAAACTCTCATAAAAATCTTCTTTCCTTTCATTTGTTGCATTCTCCGTAGGTGCATACACATTTAATATCGATATGTTGGCAGGTGATCCTTCTATTCTAATGTATGCCAACCTTCCATTAATTGCTTTAAATTCTATTATTTTTTCTTTTAATTTTTTTAAAACTATGAATGCTACCCCATATTTCCCCTGTTTATCTCCGGAATATAATGTTGTATAGTAATTCTTCTTGATTATACCTTCACCGCCCCATCTTGTTTCCTGAATCGCTGCCAGATTAATATCATATCTTTTCAATTCATGCGCTACTTCTTCCATCTTTCCTGGTTGGAGCATCGTTCTTATATTCCATGTACTAAATTTTAACATTTTGTTCATTTTCCTATTTCCCTTATCTTTATATCCTTTTCCTCGCTTTCCGTATTCAATATTGCCATCCTCGTTCTCCATTGTTAGTTGTTTAAGTTTTTTGGAGCTTTATCTTCCTGTTTTTCTATATTCATCTTCTCTTCATCCCATATATACCAAGCCTCATTTATTTTCAGTTTTTTATACCCTATTCTTATTCTATTTCCTTAATTTTTCTCATCTTTCGCCAATTTTAAGATTTCTTTTTGTATTTGCATCTCTTTATTAGTCATTTCACTTTCTATGTAAATTTTTGTCCCTGTAAGTTTGTTTTTATTTTTTAATATTTTTATTTTATCTTCCCAATTCTCTATTTTAGCAATGGTAACTTGTTTATCCTCTTTTCCTTTCTTATAGGTTTCTTTAACTCTGATATCCATTCCTAATTCGTTTTTTATAAGTTTTTCAACATCCTGATTGTTGTTTATATTCTGTTCTCCCTTAATTACGATATTGTTACGTTTTTCAATTTTTGCTTTCTTCTCTTCTATTGTTTCTAAAGTTATTATTTTCCCTTTTAAAACCTTTATTTCCTCTGTCATCAATTTTTCTTTTGCTTTTAAATCTTTGACTTCTTGTTTTAATGTATTTATTACTTCATGAAAACCTTTATGTAATTCCTGCATTTTCTCTCGTACTTCTGTCCGTAATTCTTGAGTTTCTTCTCTGTGTTGTTTGTTTTCCTTCTTCATCGATTTTATCTCCTCGTTTATTGTTATTAGCATCCTTACTATTTCATTTTCTTCTAAATCTATGACTTTGCGTTTAGCAACTGGTGATCTCGATGTCTTCCTACTTTTACTGAAGACCATATTATCACTTATGTTGCTGACACTGGAACTTCTAGTAAATTTACGTTCGTCATCTCCCATCTTTGTACGCCTAGATGGAAACTTCTGCGGTCCTTAGGTGTTTTCGTGGTTGCAGTTTAACTCGATGTAAAATTTGTTAAGGTTTGCTTGTTATTATTTTTAGGTTATTTTATGCTTAAAATTTTCAAAGAGTACTTTTGAAAAAGGATACGGCTTCTTCTGCACAGATAACACTTCCTGCTTTTTATCTGACCTTTAACTACCACTTCCTTAGCAGATTCTTCTTTTCAGTTTTAAATTTTAATACAAATTTGTTTTTCTACTGCGGATACTCAAACTATCAACTGTCAATCAGCGGTCACCTTTGTTCATTTATTACTACTGGATATTTTAATTTTAAATAAAAGATATACATTTGTTATCATTATATTTATTGTTTATTTATGCATTTAAAATAAATATATATGATGAAAGATGTTCTCTTGGTGCCATTTGTGGAAGCGATGTTCTTTCATCAAAAGTTTTGGAGAGATATTCTCTCGGTGTCATTTGTGGAAGATGTTCTCTCGGTGCCATATGTGGAAGAGATGTTCTCTCGGTGAAATTTCTCGAAGCGATATTCTTTCAGCAAAAGTTTTGGAGAGATATTCTCTCGGTGTTATTTGTGGAAGAGATATTTTCTCGATAAAATTTTTGGAGCGATGTTCTCTCAGTAAAAGTTTTGGAGAGATGTTTTCAACTGTGATTTAATGAACATGGAAAGAATTTTATTAACCCGTTTTAAAATATTTGACTTACATATTTTTTAACATATTTCATTTTTGGGAGCTTGTTCTTCAATTTTATAACTTTTATTTTCTCTTGTCTATAAAATTTATATAATATTCTTTCTTTTCCAGATAAATTTGTAACACACAAACCTCTATTTTTATTTCTAGAATCACATGCAGAAACTGCGGTATTAGAAGGAATTTGATTTAAATTATTTTGACGTATAACGTTATACCTAGATCCTAATTCGGTTCTAGAAAACTCTATCCTATCATTGAGACATGACAGATCTGCATTTGTATCGGAATTTAAAAGTGTCTGGGAGCCAGAATGAATGCATTTTTAGTAAAATGTGTTTCGATAAGTTGTTAAAAGAACTAATATCAAAATGATCTTCACAAAGATAAGAATATGATAAATTTGTACCTGCTTTAATTTTACAAAAATTTATTCACACGTCACAGCTTGTTTGATCGTGCAGAGGAAAATTAAAAAATGTTTATTCTGTGTGCCGCGGACATTCACACTTCTTTTATTTTTGTAGTTGGGGTATTTACATGGGTACTTATATGCTGAACTGTAAATAAAAAAAATATTTTCTAATACATAGATAAAAAATTTCCGAAAATATTACTTACAATGTCGACATTATAATTTTTTTATATTATTGCCTTTGTGGTAAGTATTTATGTTTACTGTCATACTTTTTTATTTTAATATGAAAGCATTGGAATATAAGTAGTTCAAAATTAAAAAGGTATCTTATAAAGTCAAATTACTTTCGTAAATATTAATATTTAACGATATATTAATTAAATAAAATTTAAGGTTTTTTAGAAAATGAATTAAGATTGCCTTGATAAATAAATTTTTTTTTTCTATAGCAGATGTTAAAGCGTAATTTTATCTACTCAAAATAGTGGATAAAGTAGCACTTTAACCGCAAGGATAGATAAAGTAACACTTTAACAGCAAGGGTAGATAAAGTATTTTAACTTTTGTTTATTAGAAGTACATTTCCATAACAACGCAGACTACTGACATTTTAAAATTGTTCATAAATATTAATTTAATTTTTCTAATTCTTTTCTCTTCAAAACCTGCTATAGAAAAAAATAGAATTTTATACACGACGATAAAATTAAATTATCGACTCGCGAAAAATAATTCACTCGCGATTATATCGCTCGTGAATTAACACTTTCCGCTTGTCGATAAAATATTATTTTATCGTCTTGTATAAAAAATAACTATGAATAAATTATTATTTTATTTAAAATTATTGTATTCTTGTATTAAAAATTACTATAACTTTGTTTATAAATTTAATTACTATATAATAATATTATTGTATTAATAAATCTATATTTTTAAATAATATATAAACATAATTTTTATAGGTTTAACTATACCGTTTAAACCAGTCTTTGTAAAATTTGTTTCTGTGTATATCAGAGAAAATCATTATTTTTAAGTTTAAAAAAATCACATAGATGGCACTAATTATGAATTTTATTGCATATTCTAAGGAAGGAATCGATATAATTATTCAACAATGAAATATTTTTATATTTAATTCTATATGATTCAAATCTGAGTGCATGCATTTCTTATGGGAATACATTTTCAATTCACTATATTAAAGCATTTTGGCGATTCTTAATTATACCATAGAGATTTTTTATGTTCCAAAACATTACTATTTGCTTTCCTTACAGAAAAAGTACAAATAAAAGAATAAATTAAGAAAAATTTCATTTTAAAGAAAGTAGTATCGCAAATAGTAACAAATGTCGTTACTTGGTGCAGCAGATTAAAAACGTCAAGTTAAAGTGACAGGTTCAACTTAATACAAAGAAAGCTATGACATAAGTTTTCAGAAATTTGCACCTACTGTTTAAATTGAAGTTTATTAAATAATATTCTGTTTTTTGGGTGTGTATATTACATTAGAAGATTGATAAAACATTAGAGATTAGTATTGTACTAGCGAATGCTCAGCTAGGCCTCCGGCGTCAGTGAAATATTAACATTTGATTGCTAATTTCATTTCTGCTAGGCGGGTATTGTCAAATGCTTTCATTTAATGCCAAACACGGTGTACTTCCGGTAACTAATTGTACAACTGATCGACATTGAACATTTTTCTCAATTCTGCAGCTCAGCCCTCATTGAGTCCTTTCATTCGATACCAAACACGACATATTTCTCATAACTTTTTGCAAAAAAAAAAATCCCGATCGTTATAGATCATTTTTGTCAATTCTGCTCGCCAGCTCTCTTCGAGACATTTCTTTTAATACCAAACACGAGATACTTCTGAGAACTTTCCGCAAAAAACAAAAGCTGACCAACAAGGAACATTTTTATCAATTTTGCATGTCAGTCCTCAACGAGACCTTTCATTACATACCAAACACGACATACTTCTATAAACATTTTGCGTAAAACAAAAGTCGATCAACATGGAATATTTTCATTTCTGCACATCAACCCTCGCCAAGACTTTTCATTCGATACCAAACACGACATATTTCTAACATTTCGCAAATAAGATTCTAATCGACGTAGAACATTTTTGTCATTCGTGCACACCAGTCCTCATTGTATCGTTTCATTAAAACCCAAAGACGACCTACTTCTAACAAATTTTTGCGAAAAACAAATGCAGCTCGACATGACACATTTTTTTTTGTCATTTCAAAACCAGCCCTTATGGTTTTCTTTCTTTTGATATGAAACACAGCAAAGTGTTCAATTTATTTTATTTAGGAATATTTGATTTTTATTTAGTTACTTCATAATTTGTTTGCATAAAAAATGTAGTGATTTTTAAATTTATACAAATAATATTTATTGTCAATCATAATACAACTACCACCGTCTTCAGTGAAGTTAGTTTAGGAATATTTGGTTTTAATTTAGTTACTTCATCACACATTTGGCAACATTGATTTTTGACATTGGAAACTTCAAAATTTATATTAATTAAATACATACAGTGGTATTCTACAGTCATTCTCTAGCTAGAGGTGTCTGTTAGTTTTTATAGGTGATGTTATCCTACTGTCAGTAACAGAGCGTTGCTAACAAAAGATGCTCTCTAAGCAAAATAATATGTGGCAATACTGTATTATCTGTCAAATTGAAATTTAATCATAGTAATAATCAGTAATAATAATGAATAAAATTATTGCATTTTATAAAATAACTTTATTTGACTACAAAGAACAAATCCGTTATAATTTATTATTATATAACAGAGTACAGAATTAACCCATTACAGGTATTATATAAAAATAAAAAATCTAGTAATTATAATATTACATAAATTTATATGAAATGATTTATTTATTCTTAATTTAACATTTAGAAATAAAAAGAATAAAGAAAAACGTAGTAGAGCCACGGGCTGCATAAGAACAGTATCCGCGATAAAAGATCTTTATCAAAGATTAAAAGTTCAAGTCAAAACGGTTATTTTTAATTTTAAAAAATACTCCTCAGGAACTGATGGCGGCCCAAAATCCAAAGATCCTTTAGAGTACAATGTTCTCATATACGTGCATCGTATCTCGCCACTATATCAATGATTCGGCATTTCGTGTCACAAACCAATTGCACATTCAATGAGTGAAATCCTTTCCGATTACAATAGCATAGGGTTTTTCTTATTCGGATTTTTAATACGCACATGTGTACAATCAACACAACCGACTACCATGGGAAAACCACCAATGTTATAAAATTCCGTCTCTAGTGCGTCCAGACGATCTGGAAACTTTACAAAATCTTTTACTCTTGTTGCCAATGCCTGCGACACTCTTGCTACGATTCTTGTGACAATGGATTGACTGATGCCATGCAAATCTCCTTAAATTAAATAAATCATTAACATTATAACACGAGCACTACAAAAACCGAAGTGATATATTGAGGTTAGGTAATATTAATAATTATTTATATTTCCCTACCTGATTCTACTTGATAGTATCCTTTCTTAAGTACCGTAATATTAAGAGCACTTGCAATTCCGCGCTAATATTTTTTCTTGACGAAATTCATAGTTTCTTTCCTCAGTCGATATCTTCTTTTGGATTCTTCATCATTGTAGCATTCAAATGGGTTTATTCTTTCCCGTTCAAATCTAATTTGTACTCTATTCATATCTAAAACATCAAACATCCCTCAAATCCCTATTTTCTTGTAAATCACGATGTTCGTCCGCCATTTTGGAAAACTTAGCAGAGCTATTCTAAACGCTTAAAAGTACCTCTAGCCACATCTATGGTTGCAGAACAATGTTAGCGTTAACAGCGGTAAAATTTGACTGTAGAATACGTATTTCTTAGAGATCACCTCTAAATTCAGTTAAAGACGATCTCTAAATTTAACAGTGACAGTAGAATACTACTGATTATGTCTTAAACTTAAATTAGTTGTAACACCTTTGCTTAAGACTATTAATCATGATTATGTATTCACTTCTTTAATATCAATGTTCTATTTGTAACATGACACATTTTTTTGTCATTTCAAAACCGGCCCTTATTGTTTTCTTTCTTTCTATATGAAACACAGCAAAGTGTTCAATTTATTTTATTTAGGAATATTTGATTTTAATTTAGCAACACTGTATTAAACAATTGTAGTTAATTTTTAAATTTATAAATTATCATCGGATATTCTAAAATAATAGCTTCTATCTTCAGTTTAGTTTTTATAGGAATATTTGGTTTTTATGTAGTTACTTTATGACACATTTGGTAATACTGTCTGTACTGACATTTAAACGTCAAAAATTAGAAATTTTAAATTCGCCACGAAAGACACTAATTTTTTTTTGTGAAATTCTTGCTCATGTATACAATGTTTAACAATGCTTTCATATTTTTGATATCTTCACTCAATAAGAAGTTATAAATGATTAAAGTTTGCTTCTGACTTGTCAAACTTGACAGCTAGTAGTTGGCATTCACTTGAAATTTTCCAATGCTTGCTTGAGCTATTGTTTCAAAGTATCAATTTCACAAAGTTTATTTTTTTTACACGAGAACCACACACAGTAAAAATATAAAAAATACGTAGGAAATTAAGTTGAATCAAGCTCTATAATATGGTACAAAAATCATTAAAATTAATTAGTTTATGCTGTAGCCCGTTGCAAAATTTTGGCGATCGTCTGATGAAAATATATATAGGAAAAAATGTCTAAGCTTTTCAGTATATAGGATATATAGTAGCTTAACACCCCCATGGGGTTGCGCCGCTTCCTTCGAAGCTTTCTAGATCCAATTTTATTGGAGTGGATCAATCTCCGTTACTTTTTCTTAGATGTTCTTTATAATCTTCCTCCACAATTCCCTATCTCTTGTTTTGTTCTTCCAGTTGCTAATTCCGGATACTTTTAGATCTTCTTCCACTTCTCTCAGCCATGTTGATCTGGACACTACTTGTAAATTGAGGTCTAACACTTGAAGTTGTTGGTATATCTGCTTTATTGGGTTGTTGTTTTTGTCTCTTTCCATCTTGTTTTTCTTTGTTTTTTTCGTTATCTGCATATATTTTTCGACTTTGCTTCAGAATACATCCGTTTTTTGTCGTTTTTTTCTTTTATTAATTTTGACGCTTCATTGTTATCTATTTTCATTCCATCAACATATAAATTATTGTATTTCAAAACGGCATATGTTTACCCTCTTTTCTTATGTCTTTCATCAGTGGTATCAATAATTTTCTTTCTTCTGCAATTTCTTTTGGATAATCTTCTGGTATTATTATTCTCGTTCCTTTTAAAAACTTTCGGTTTGCCAAAATTTCTATTAATTTCCTTGTTGTTGTTAATTTTATTAGTACCGGGCTTGTTTTATTTGCCTTTTTTCCTAGTCTATATATTTATCAATATCTCTGTTGTTTATATCAATTTTTATTGTGTTTTTTATTAGATTTAAGCAAGCATTTTCTAGTTGAAATTTATTTCTTTCTTCTTCTATTAGGCTAAAAATTAAAAGATTTTTTTCTCTGTTTATTTTTTCCTGTTCTTTCCATTTTCTTTCTATTTTCACTATTTTACTGGTATGTTTTTCTAAATTATCTGCTGTCATATTGAATTTATAATTTATTTCTTTTTTTATGTTTGCTAATTCCTTTTTTAAATCGGCTATTGCATCTAGTATTATTTGAGTATCCATTTTATTCGGTATGCAATTCTCTTTACTTGCTGGTTTGCTTGGTGGTGTTCTATGCGTCGTCAATTCAGTTAGCGTTATCACCTTACTTGATTCGGGTGGTAACCTGATATCTGCCGCTGGCTCAAAACACTACTTTGCAAAATGCAATTATGTTTTGCTGGCAATGCAGCTCTCTTGAAAGAGTATGTGCATAACCTACAAACGTCTAATAATTTTTATTTGCTTTTTAATGTTTTATCTGATGATAATTATCTTTTCCTTTATATCTTCCTTTGGAGTCTCTTCTTAGTTTCTTGATTTCTTTTTTATTAGTTCTCTATATCCTTGTTCTTTCATATATTTTTTAATTTCTTTACGGAGCACAAACTCATACGTGTTCACACCACGACACACACTGCAGCTTTCCTTACAGAAAAAGTACAAATAAAAGAATAAATAAAAAAAAAAATATTTTAAAGAAAGTAGTATCGCAAATAGTAACATATGTTGTTACTTGGTGCAGCAGATTAAAAGCGCCAAGTTAAAGTGACAGGTTCAACTTATTACAAAGACAACTACGACATACGTTGTCAGAAATTTGCACCTACTGTTTTTTGGGTGTGTATATTACATTAGAAGATTGATAAAACATTAGAGATTAATATTTATAAGGCTTAATAGTTAAGATTTGCATTTTATAATACTTTCCAGCAGCTTAAAGATAGCATATTTTTATTCACATAAAAATAACATGGGCGTATAAATCGGCGGAGGCGAGTTAGGATTTCAGTTTGAATTTGGTGCCACAAAATGACCGTTACACTCTAATGCACTCTATTAAAACTTCTTCAGAACAAACTGAATGAAATATTTCAAATAAAAGTCGTGAATCTTTAGAATTAATGTAGATAGAAACTTCTCATCTCTTTCTACGAATAATGAGATGGCAAACGGTAATATAAAGTATGTGCTTTAAAAAGTGGTCTTGTGTGTAATATTTGTCGAATTCTAAATAATTTTCAGCTGACTTCTTATTTTGTAAATCTACAATGAATTTGTTTTGACAGGAATAAGGACATTTTATTACCAGAAGTTCAAATCCGTTTTCTGTTTTGATAAAACCATCATCACTACATGCTAAGTATGGTTGGTTAAATAATATTACAACACAACAAGTCCAATTTCATGTATAATACTGATCTCGCTTCACTTTCGGTTTCCAAGCCATAACGCATAGCTTGATTACAATAACAATTGTAGCCATTGATTCCTATCAACTACATATTCATAATAATAATCATGGTCATATTTTCTCTGTACCAATCTAATTCTATTGGTACATATATACATCTACAATGAAAGAGTTCATTGCAGAATATGTAGTATTATTGCGAATTTGTCTATCGTATGTAATTTTTATTGCGGTTTTTATTTTTTTTACTTTTACTTTCTACTTATTTTTTCTTTGCACTTCCAGCCCTATTTAATGTGCATTCAATTTCGCTATAAGTATAATACTTTATGCATTCGTTTCAGACAAAATTTCTTAGCTTATGTTCTGAAAACGTAAAAAGAGTATCAAGACAATTTCTAGACGTGTTTATGTAGAATAATTTTATTAAAACTTCGTTATTTTTTTCTAACTGCGCTTGTAAAGGCTTGTTCCAAATCATAGACTGTGTTGTTTTGGACTGTATTTTAGAATTCTCATTTAAATGTGACTTTGGTTCTTGCAGTAGTTTCATTTGTACAAGTTGTGATACACAATAAATTGCTAACATCTGTACATTTCTTAATAAAATATCTAGTCTTACAATATGTATTCTTATTGATTTTAAATGCATAATACAGTCTAATACTTATATTTTCAGCAATGTCCAAATGAAAAGATAATTTGACAACTTTTTTTTGCGTTCAAACATGTGTTATACAGTCGGATTATTGAATGTGAGCATTAAGTGTAAATTTTAAAATTCAAGGACACTTAATAAATTTAATTAGAACACAATATTTTTTTTAATAAAAATATTATAAATATACCTTAACAATTAACAATGCGCCTTTAGGGTCCTTAAAATTTACAAAAAGAGCAGCTAACAATCAAAGCTGGCCGTTTTCTTTTAAATTTTCGAAAATCTAAATTGTTAAATAGTTAAATATTTTTGGTTTCTAAATAAATCATTTTAAAATATATCTTATCATTTTAATAGGTACACTTCGTTTATGAAAATGAATTTTAGATCAGATTGACAAATTTGAATTGAATAAAATAAGTAAAATATATGAAATAATAATGTTTATAAAGTAATTTTTATTCACTATTCAATGAATATAAAAGTATAATAATATATTTTAAAATGACATATGTTTATAACTACAGAATAATAACTAAAACTAACAGTGAGATTGCAAACCCTGCTCGCAATTTTCATCATCACAAATTTTTGCATAAATAATCCATTTTTTCAACTTTATTGTTGTATATGAAAGAATATTTTATATTTATATATTTTTATAGCTTTATATACGTACAAATAGCTTCATTATATTTCATTTGATTACATTTTGAGCCAGTAACCTAACATGTTATCTGTAAGTGACAAAAATTAAAAATGTACTTACAAATATTTATATCATACATTAAATTAATATCCAACTATTTTCAAACATTCTTTTGCATTATTTCGTAGTAAAAATATGAATTTTCATGCAATTCATTCACAGTCACATTCGACTAAGAGCATATGTCATCAAACGCATATTTCGATTAATATTTGATTTTAGAAAGTCTTTATTGTTTGAAATATCAATTATGATTAATAAGTGGATAGATACTTTGTTTTTGTAAACGTTTTCATCTATAAAATCATCTCATTCCATAACAAAATACAATAGAATTTTTTAATATCTAATCGTAGTTGAAATCAACTACATTCATCTGAAATTTGATGAAATGCATAAAGAATGTATAAAATGCAGTTACTTACAGTTTAATATAATCCAGATACATAATTCAAAATAATTATTGTACAATAAATTGTTAAACATTTCTTCCAAAAGGGTATGAAGGAAAAGTTTTTCAGTATTTTTAAATAAATGTGTTTATGACTGAATACGACTCGTTTTGTTTGATTTCCAGAATTAAATTTTTGTCAATAGTGTTATTATCCGTAATTTTATGTAATTTCTTTCTATAAATATATTCTTGTTTGGATAGCTTAGCAATTAAAAACTATAACTTTGAACAAGGGTTTTTATTCAATTTTAGATTTGTACAGATTTATAAATGATCTTAAATAACATTTACATATAAGTTCCTATATCTAAATACCTAACTTATAATTATAAATAATTAATATTTTAAAATTTGAAATAATTAAAATTTATCTAAACAACTTTGTTCAAAATTTTGATTTAAAATTTATTACTACATTAATTTTATTCGTTGCTCATTGGCAGCGAATTTTAAGAAATTTGGAATATAATAAAACTTAAATTCTATGTGTATTAAATTAAAATGTACTTAATCTACGATAAACAATATTTACAATATTTACATATTTACATTTAAAACTTAGAAGTTATGATAAAATTTCAATATTTTGGTTTTGTTGAAATTATTATTTCATGAAACTGTGTTACTCATCATCCGGGTCGAATGGTTCATTAAATATATGTATGTGTTGACATAGAAATGTGTGTTTTATTCTGTAAAACTAAAATGAAAACATATCTAAATACAACCAAGAAAATATAAAATTATATACTTACATTACAAGATGTAGTGTAATTTTACTATATATTTCTCCAGGAAAATACAAGACTTGCATGTTGATTGCTTGATTAGAGCTGATGTTTTGACAAACGTCTTATGACATGAAAATTTAAATAATATAAATAAGGTTTGGCGTAAATTATTATGTAAAATGCACTTTTATAATAATCAGTTACACTTCAGTAGTGCTATTATTAGCAATTTTATGTTATTTCTCTTCTATAAATGTACTCTTGTTTGGTTAACCAAATAAAAATGAAAATGAAACTGAAATGAAAATACATATTTAAATACAGCGAAACATATTTTAAACGATATACTTACATCACAAAATGTATTGTACATGTTCTTTTAAAAATCGTTTATTTTATATTTCTGTATATTTCTCTTTGAAAATATAAAACTTGTGTAACGAAATTCTGGATTATAGACCAATGGATGATAAACATCAGATGTCATAAAATTAAATATTTTAAATACACCACACTTAACATTCAGTGTATTTGTATATAATTCGCTCACTATTATAATGTACAAAAATATATTTATATTTTCATTATCTCTTTTCATTTTCAAAATAAATCATATAAAAGTTTCATATTGAATTGTCAAATTTGACGGATGATAACCGTGACTTTTCATAAATTTAGACATGGCCTCTGAGATCCATTGTTTCAAGGTACCAATTATGCACAGTTTTAATTTTTTTAAACAAAAACCACTCACAGTAAAAATATGAGACCCTCAAAAGGCACTCCGGCACATTAGATCCTGCAACTTGAAAAAAACTTTTACAGCAATTACTTGAATGGTTTATGAGTTTGAGCTGGACAAACGATGCGCGATCGTCGTGATGAATCCAAATATATATATATATATATATATATATATATATATATATATATATTTATATATATGTACTAGCGAATGCTCAGCTATGCTGAGCGTTCCCTAGGCCTCTGGCGTCCGTGAGATATTAACATTTGATAGCTTGATTTCATTTCTGCAAGACAGGTCTTATCGAATGCTTTCATTTAATACCAAAGGCGGTGTATTTCCGCCAACTAATTGTAAAAAACAAATGCAGATCAACTTGACATTTTTTTGTCACTTCTGCAAATTAGCCCTCAACACGACATTTAATTTGATACCAAACATGACATACTTCTGACAAATTTTTCCAAAAAACAAAAGCAACATGAACCATTTCTTTCAATTTTGCATGTCAGCTCTCATCGAGACCTTTCATTTTAAACCAAACACGATATACTTCTGACAACTTTTTGCAAAAACAAAAGCCGATCAACATGAAACATTTTTGTCAATTCTGGACATCAGCACTCAATGAGACCTTTTATTTGACACCAAACACGATATACTTCTAACAACTTTTTGCAGAAAACAAAAGCCGATCGTCATGGAACATTTTTAACATATCTGCTCGCCAGCCCTCATCGATTCCTTTTATTTGATTCCAAGCACGATATACTTCTTACAACTTTTTACAGAAAACAAAAGCCGACTAACATAGACCATTTTCGTCAGTTCTGCACCCGAGCCCTCAACAAGACCTTTGTAACTAATTGTAAAAAACAAATGCAGATCAACTTGACATTTTTTTGTCACTTCTGCAAATTAGCCCTCAACAAGACATTTAATTTGATACCAAACATGACATACTTCTGACAAATTTTTCCAAAAAACAAAAGCAACATGAACCATTTCTTTCAATTTTGCATGTCAGCTCTCATCGAGACCTTTCATTTTATACCAAACACGATATACTTCTGACAACTTTTTGCAGAAAACAAAAGCCGATCGTCATGGAACATTTTTAACATATCTGCTCGCCAGCCCTCATCGATTCCTTTTATTTGATTCCAAGCACGATATACTTCTTACAACTTTTTACAGAAAACAAAAGCCGACTAACATAGACCATTTTCGTCAGTTCTGTACCCGAGCCCTCAACAAGACCTTTCATTTGAGATTAAACATGATATACTTTATACAACTTTTTGCACAAAACAAAAGCCAATCGACATGGTACACTTTTGTCAATTCTCTACGCGAGCCCTCTCCGAAAATTTTTAATTGGATACCAAACACGACATATTTCTGACAACTTCTTGCAAAAAACAAAAGCCGATCGGTATAGGTCATTTTTGTCAATTCCGCTCGCCAGTCCTCATCGAGATATTTATTTTAATACCAAACACAAGATACTTTTCACAACAATTTGCAAAAAACAAATTTTTATCGACGTAGAACATTTTTGTCATTCGTGCACACCACTCCACATTGTGTAGTTTCATTAAAACCCAAGGACGACCTACTTGTAACAACTTTTTGCGAAAAATAAATGCAGGTCGACATGACACATTTTTTTGTGATTTCAAAACGGGCCCTTTAGTTTCTTTATAAATTGGCAACACTGTTTTTATTAAAAAATTGTAGTTTTTTTTTTATTTATAAATTACCATCGGCAATTCTAATATAACAACTTCTATCTTCAGTTTAGTTCCTATAGGAATATTTGTTTTTATTTAGTTACTTCATAACACATATGGCAACATTGGCTTCTGTAATTTGAAACGTCATGTATGCTTTAGAATACGGATTAATGTTTCTAATAACACAATTTAAATCTTTCATAATATCCGGTTTGCATTTTTTATTATATTCTAGGTTCATTCGCTTTTCTAATGCCTCATTTGTATCAGTAATATATGTATAGCTGAGAATATTTTTGTATTTTTTTATTAGTTGGATGCAAACATGTAGCTGATTCATGATAAATTTGACCATGACTGTGAAAACAATATGGTCCATACCCAGGTGGTGGCGATTAGTTTGCCCCCATAGAAGCAAAAACCAAGGCACTTTTATATACTTTTTGACATTATCTTTAAAATTTTTGCTATTTGTGTCTCTATCTAACATTAATTTTTTTATAAATTCTGGAAAGTCCTCTATTATATCTAGATTTAGTTTACCTTTCCGGCAATAGTGTGTAAATTTGCCATCTTGAGGTTTTTCGAATGAAAAATGTTTGGATGAACAATATTTGCAAATAATTGTCATTGCCCCTAAACTATGCGGTTCAACATCTATCTCTAAACCTTTACTTGCTAACATACATGTATTACCTCGTGTACTACTATCTTTATTGAGTTTTCTTGCATTAATTTTATTTTCAGAACTTGTCTTTAATTTTGTTTGTTTTTTTAATAATGACTCATTTTTAATTAAATTTGAATAGTTATTTCTATGACGTACTAAACGGACTAATTTTTGCTCTTCACTTTCATTATTTGTGTAGTTTATAAAGTTACATTTAAGTTTATCTAATCTTTTTAATCTCATTTCAAGTGTTTCCTTTTCTATAAGATTTATATTATATTCTTTCTGTTTTTCTATTCTCTTGATTTTTTTGTCCAATGATTCATTGTTTATTTATGTTTTATTAATTTCTTTTTGTTTATTTATGCGTTGAGTTTTAATTTCTTCTGTTTCATTTGCTTTAAGTTTTAAATAATTTTCGTGTAATTGTTGCTGGCGAGTAATTGGAAACATTACTATCTGACGGGATCTAAACATCTGAAGAAGATGTGATCTTAATTTATTAATATCATATATTTCATTTTCGGGGTTTCTATTTATTAAAATGTTTGTATAAAATGATGTTGGATTTATTAAAATTCAATAAGACAAGACACTGAAATAAAATATTGTATTTTTTTTTTAAATGTTAGTTTGCAAATTATAAATAAATTTCATATTTTTAGCCTAAAACCAAATGACATCATGAACTGATACTGGTATAGAAAAATATGTAACAACTTATTTATTACTGTGCAGAATTTTGTACCAATGTTATAAGTAATAGATTATAATCATGATTATCGAACTAGCAGAACACCTTATTACTGCATATAGATAATTAAAATTGATCTGACTTTACTGTTTAAAAAATTATGTCATAAAAATGAATAATAATATAGGGTAAAAGTGTAGTTTAGATAATACACGGTGAGTAACTTCTGCACATGCCTCAATAATTTATGGGTTTGCCCAACCAAACCAAATATAATGCAGAATTTAAAAATTTATTATTTATTTAATGAGGGCAAAGTGGTTTGGATATTACAAATGAAAAATTGAAGATTAATTCGTTAACACTCATTATTAAAACTGATTACAGTGATAACTACCTTTAGTTTGTTGCGCGCCATCTACGTATAATCATAGAAAATATTGGAACAATGATATTATTAGAAAGTTAAAAGAAAAGCAAGCGATAGTAGCGACTGTAAATTCAAGCTTAATTAAAAGTTCAAAAAACTAATAAATAGGAATAATAAAGAAGTTGTTAATATACAAATAGGCTTTTAGAATATAGCGGAAATAAAAAGAAGAGATAAAGATTTTTGGGATACAATAAATAAATATGATATAGTGGGGTTAACAGGAATTTGGCTAGAGGAAAAAGATTGGAATAAGTGGAAAAATAAAATGCCCAGTGATTTCACATGGAAAATTAAATACGCAAAGAGACTAAATAAAAAGGGAAGAGCAAAGGGAGGAATGGTAACAGGTATCAAGAAACACATTCAAGAAGCAAAAGAAACCATTTTCAATTAAAACCTTATGGAAAGAAAAATTAAAATTGACAACGAGATATGGAGAATACTCACGGTATATAATGACAATAGAATCAACGAAATTCTTGCAGAAATAAGGGAGAAAATAGAAGATACTAATGAAAATAAGTTATTTATGGGAGGGGATTTCAATGCCAGAATAGGCGAGGAAGGAGGGCTATGGAATTCCAAAACAGGAAGACAAGAGAAAAGAAACACAAAGGACAAAATAATAAACAAATATGGGAAAGCTTTAATTGATGAATGTGGAAACAGAGATTGAACTATTCTAAATGGAAACATAAAAGGAGACGAGGTGGGTGACTTCACATACATACATACATAGGTAAAAGAGGGGAAAAGACAGTACTTGACTATATAATAGCAAATCAAGAGAGTTGGGGAAAAATTAGACATATGAAAGTAATTAATACAGTAGAATCAGACCATCAACTATTAAGCGTAGAACTAGAAAATAGTATAATAATAAAAGAAGATGATCCAGTAATTATTCGAAAAGCTGTATGGGAAAAAGAAGACATAGAAAATTACAACATAATAACCAGAGAGATAGCAGTAAAAGAGAGTAATGTGGAGGAACAAGTAAACGAGCTCATAAGTAAAATAAATGAAGCCACACACAAAAAAAGAAATAAGAGTGAACTCAAGAAACACAAACAGAAATGACTGGTGGAATAGTAGCTGTTTGGAAAAAAAAACGAAAAATGAGAAAGAAACGTAAGCAATGGAAAGATGGGATAATCACTGAAAAAGAATACAAAAATGAATTAAAAGAATATAAAGAATTGTGTATACAACAAAAGGAAAACAAAAAGAAAGAAATTGAGGAACAGCTGCAGAGAATAAAGACAGAGACGGAGGCATGGAGTTTTATTAGTAAAGAGAGGAAAAAGAAACAAGAGATATCAAAACAAATATTCAAAGAGGAATGGAAAGTCCATTTCTGCACACTTTTAGATGGGAAAAATACCAAAATACTAAGAACAGAAGAAAATAAACCGAACATAGATGGAGATGTAGAAGAGATAACACTAGAAGAAGTTAAAGTGCAAATTAGTAAACTAAAAAAACCAAAAGCGGTAGGAGAAGACGAAATCACAAATGAAGCCTGAATATATGCAGATGAGAACTTATTAAGAATATTAACAAAGTATGGCGCACCGCACAAATACCTACTAGATGGAGAAAAGGAATTATACAACCGATTCATGAAAACGGAGACATAGACAAAGTAGAAAATTATAGAGGAATAACATTACTAGATACAGCGTTCAAGATCTATGCGATGATTTTACAAGAAAAATTGGAGAAAGAGATAAGAGTAAAATATCTCATACCAAAAAATCAGGCAGGTTTTCGGAAAACAGACAATATTTATATATTTAATCACATGATTGAAAACGAGATCCTCAAAGATAAGGGAAAGTTATACGCATTGTTTGCAGATTTGAGAGCAACGTTCAATAATGTAAATAGAGATCACTTGTTTAGAACTTTAACTAATATGAATATAGATAAACAATTGTTAGCGAACTTAGAGAACATCTATAGAGAAACTATATCGGTGATAAAAGTAAAGGACAGAACCACAGAGGAGATCTGGACAGAAAAAGGATTCTGGGTGTCCGAGAGAGCTGCAAGAGTAGAAGGAAAATCGAGAGAGATGGGTTGCCAGAGTTTGAACGAATCGCGTTTGTAATTTTGGCATGAGCTGATTGAATTTAGCGAATTAGAGTATAGTGTTAATTGAGCATGCGCGACTTGACATAGGCGGCGCAGCGTGGATGTGTTTGTGGGTTTAGGATGTATTTACGTATAGATATGTGTGTTTTGATATTATGGTAATGTGCAACGTGCATGTTGATGTGCAGCATACTAGTATATTAGTAATAGAAAGACATATAGTTGTAAGAAAATATCATGTTATTTAATCAAATTAAAAAAAAAATATAGGTTTGTCGTCACTGGGATTTGAACCCCAGATCTCAGACTTTGCTTAGCGAGTCGGAGCGCGCTAACTAACTAAGCCATTACTACTACACATTCATTGTTCCTAGATAAAATATAAATAATCATACTTATTCTTTGTCATGGGCGCCGCGCCTGTAGGAGAATTTGTTGCTGTGATTTAAAGTGTATTTTACGTAAATATGAGTATTCTGTTATTATGTTAACGTGCATCGTGCATGTTGGTGTATCCCATACTAGCATATTAGTTAATATATAATCTTATAGTTTAAAGAAAAAATAATTTTATTCATTGTCCATATAGAAAATATAAAGATACGCTCTTGCTAGCGATGAATGTCTTAAGAAAATAAATACAAACGCTGAGATTAACTCATGGGTTGAGTGTAGGAATTATTAAATAAACAAAGTTTTGGTTGTCGCAAGCAGAGACGAACTGTTCACATTTCACTGTTTTAGTATTATCTGTAACATATACTTTTATAACTCTATGTTCATTTTTCTATTTTATTATTGAACAATTTAATGTTTCTAACTTAGTGATGTGTACTGTTTTTGTGTGTTTGGGCCTGTGTATGGAATTAAAGCCAAAAGGAATACGAGAGGAGTTTTATCTGTATAAAGGTATGATTAATAAATTTAATTAGAATAATACTTACGTAAAATATAATCGCTTTAATATTTGATTTGTTTATCTTCATATTACCTATAAAATATGTGAAAGGAAAAAATAAACTAAGGGACTAAAAATAGTAATCTTGTTTTATTGAACACAGTATACAATAATTAAATCTTAATAATATACGACAATGAATAAATATTTTATTTTGTAAATGAATAAGCTTATTTTACTATTGTTATACTCTAATACATATGATAATTACCATCGCAAATATATTTTATTACAAGTGTTTTTAATAATATAGGTAATACAATAATAGTAATAAATATTTCGTATTTTAAATAAGTTTACATATTTATGAATATTAAAACTCTAATATATGTGATAAATACATTTAAAACATATTTAAATATATAATATATTTTAAACAATACTGTCGTTAAATTTTCTTTTAAGATAAACAGGTTGATATGTTTTGGTCTGATCCACAGAGAGTACTCTAAAATGCTTAGTTCGAATAATATTTCTGTATTGTAGTACTATAGGTTCAGTATATTCTGTAATCAGTTTTACTAAATTATCAAAGTTAACTTTATTTTCGTTGCTTACATTAATAGTTATGCCTTTAACTTTGTATTCTGTTTTAATATTGTTTTTATCGCCACATATACAAACTTGAAAAGCGTAATGTTTTGGACCCCCAGATGCAAAAATATTTATATATGACCCTTTTCCATATTTATCTAGTTCGTTAGTCATATCACCCAGAAAATTTCCGTGTTCAGGCATATATTCATCAGGTTTTTGAGTATAAACAATACTGTCAGTATCGCAATATAGTGCCCGTGTTCCAAGTCTTTTGTGTAATGAACAAAATTTACACAAAAGACTTACACTTGAAATGTTACACATAAATAATGACCATAACAATGTCAATTTAAAAACAGACACAATGTATATAAGCAAAATTTATAACAATATTTTAAAATTCTATAAAAATAATTCTAAAATAAAATAAAATAATACTACATAACAAACTAGGGTATTAAATATTTGATAAAACAATAACTAACTTCAGCTCAAAATAATAGGCGCGCTAAAAATTTAAAAATTTAAAATTTAAAATAAACTTTTTATACCTTCTTAAAAGATGACTCAACCTTCACTTTAATTAAACTTGCAAGGACAAATGATACTTAGTATAAGTTGTCCGTTAGGGTGTGATAAACCGTTTTTTTCATTTTATATATATTTTATATTTCTAATTAAAATTAGATCGACATTTGTTAATTTTAATGTTTAACAAAATAATTTATATTTATTTTACTTCGATTTTTGACTATTTTCATGTTGAAAAAATATCAATTTATTTCAAACATAAAACCACAAATATTTAAATTCATGTAAGTGAAAATTATAGTAAACACAGATACACATATTTGTAAAGCTTTTAGATATTAAATAGAATTGTAATTTTGTTATATAGCTCCTGAAGAAGACCCATGTGGGGTCGAAACTGTAGAGGTTGAATTCAATAAAGAGTGGCTGATTTCCAGTAACCATCTTCGTTTTTAATTGTATGTTTTACTTCAGCTATTCTAAACACTTCTGTCGTCCAATTTGGTGTATATCCTTTTTCAAACACATGTTTATGCTAGTAGTGTGTGATGACCTATTCAACGCACCCCGGATAGTAATTAAAACTAATTAACTGGCGCCAGTGTCTGATGAAAGTTTTTGATAAATAATTGGAGTATGTGTGCATAATATTTGGAGAGTTTCAAATAATGTTTTTAAAATATTTGTAGCCTTGAATTCTAATTATAGTAAATTAGCTTCATCTTTATTGAGTTTATTATTCCAATCATTTAAATCTTTTGAAAGATCAACCTCTTCAGCTACCCAAAAGGAAGCTTCAGCTTTCTTATACATAAGCCACATATCACGATACTGAATTGGAAATGTTACAAATCTATTAGGATTTTTACGTAACAATGGTTCCATCTCTGAATCACAGTGTATTTGTTCACTTGTTGTTACATTCATATTGTATGAATGATTATATCTGTTGAAATAAAACAATTTATTACATTTCAAATCATTATTTATTGTCTACATACATACATATATACTTTTTGTTTAGGAAATACAACAAATCATTACACTCATAATGTTTATTTATATATTCAAATAAAAGGAATTAATAAAGATTAATAAGAAAAAAAAACAAATGTATCTTATTCAAACATTTTTATTACTTCTTTAAGTATTTTAATAGCTTATATACATTTTCTGTAGCACAAACAAAATATTTTTTATGAAATAAACACATTTTTTCATTAATTTTACAATTCTTTAATGTTGGTGCCTCGTCAACATCTATAATTATGCAATTTATATTCAGTGAACCTAGAAACGTTTTCTTCTGCTTCCCCTTCACATATATAATTGCTGCATTTTTTAACATTTCAGGTAATATATTAGTAATATATTCAAAATAATTTACATGGCCCTCATTCCAATCCAAACCATAATGATTTTTTTGTAGCCAATAAACTCCATGTTTTTGTTTCGTATTTAAATATGTCTATGGATATGGAGGATTTAAAATGAAATGTTCCAATATTTCATTTTCAAAATTTAATATTGCTATTTCCTTAAGGATGAATTCATTGATATAGAATCCTTGCATGTCGATGATATATTTCATGATTCGTTTTATTTTCTAAATATATATATATATATATATATATATATATATATATATATATATATATATATAACTGAAGTGTGTTTGTAATAGAATAAAATAATAAAAAATACCTTAAGTATGTTTGTAGAACTGTAACAATCGAATTTCTTCGGTCAGTTGCTTTGTTAAACAAGTTTTGTAAGAAAATAATTCCCAGTTCACAAGTAACTGAACTACACATCACGTCGTACTTCTTATATACAAAAATATTGTTTATTTAATCACTAAGAAAGTGTTATAAAAATGAAAGAGTTTATTATTGATATCCAAGGATATGGACTCAGTAATGATCGATTTATTTTGAAAGAAGTGGCAATCTTAACAAAAATGATACGCAGATACAACACTTATACGTACGACCGCCTTGTTTTTGGAGTGACGTCAGTTTTTCATTACGAAAACAAATATGTTGGCTTGAACGCAATTATCACGGAATGATGGATATATAGATTACTATGCAGCTCAAAATATAATAAAGAACATATTGTCATGTGAATGTAGGATATATTTGAAAGGAAATTCGAAAAGAAAACTCATTGAAAAGTTACTGGAAAATAATAATAATATGTGTACTATAATTGATTTGGGTGAAAATGTTCATGAATATGATGAAATGCCACCGTCACTACGAATGGAGAACAAATATACTTCAAATATTACATGTTTTTCTCATAAAACACTTTCAACAAGAAGAAATTCCTTGCCATCTTGTGCCCTTCGGAATGTATTTACACTTCAAGCGTGGTTGACTAGAAAATACGAGGATGATTTACTCTAATTTATACATATAATAGCTATATTTTCTTTTATTGTTATTGTTAAAAATATATTTTAATAATATAACCAAAATTAATGTTAATAATATAGTACTTATATGTATATATGTTATACTTGCATGTATATATGTTGTAAAATATTTTTTTTTTTTAAAAAAGAACATCATTGTATTATTTGCATATGCATATATTAACCGCTATACTTACTTCATTACTTTTTCAGATGATATAACTAAATATTGGTCAAGGATTAAAAAGAATAAGGAAAGTATAAGATTTGTAATTATACGCATAAAAACATTTATTTTATATTATATTTTCAAATCTTCATACAGTTTATTTACAATTTTCATTTATTAAGTGTTTAAATTTATTATAATTACTGGGTACATAATACATATTTGATTTTAAATCATCTACTATAAAGTTTGGATAAAAAATCAACATTTCTTTATATATTGTACAAACAATTTTGTTCTCTTTAGATATAAGTTTTTTTATATTGTCAAGATATTTTCCGGGCATTAAATAGGCTTGAGTATTAATGTCCCTATAATATTCTTCAAAATGAAGAGATTTTAAATAATTTAAAGTATCTAACAAAACATCACTTATTTCACATATGTGTTCTAACGATGTTTTATCCAAAAATATTTCATTTTGCATCCATTTTGTAATTATTGAATTGTTAATTTCTAGTTTGTGAAATTCAATATTATTCCCTAAACTATTATTGCTGCTTATGTTTACAACATTCTTAATATATTCTACAAAAGCATTCCAGTCTGACATATTAAATACTATACTGTTCTGCGATTTATAATCTACAATCTTGACAACGACTTCTATATTTATGGGATAAATGCCAACATACAGGACTTTTTCATTCTTTCTGCACAGATTGTAGGCTTGTTGTTGATTGAAAGTTGTTGATTTCTAACAATTTTTCAGCCTTTAGCTGAGATTTTAAGAAGTTGTAAAAATCTTTCACGTCGTCTTCAAGGAAATTAACAATTTCGTATTCCAGTTCGAGTAATAATTTAATTTTCTTGAACTTTACAAGTAACTGAATTATATTAATTTCTTTATTAAGATAACTGCAACAAATTTTTTCGCCTTCTTCATAGAGGTCCGAACTTTCTTTATAAGAATCATTTAAAAAAATTTCAAAGTCTTCATTCCAACGCGCACGCTTCTTATATACTATTGCATGGTTGTATTCCCATACCAACTGATGACACATTTCTTTTAAATTACTTATAGCTGATTCTAGATCTTCAGCGTCTTCAGTTTTTGTATATAAGCCACTCATTATTTTTATCTACACTTTAAAATAACAAACAACATATATTGTATTGCTCACTATCTTTACTTATTTCAAACTAGAATCTGTTTCATATGAATCTGCTATATATAAAATTTTCAAACTTACAAGTTTAAACGTGTTTCATATTGCACAATATTTTTAATATTTGCAAGTTCCGACTTGTCAAATATTTCTTAGAATTTATAAAGTACACAGAATAATATATACATAAATAATTGCAGAATTATGATGAAAAATTTATTTATAATTTATTATCATAATTAAGTGCTAATTGATTATTATTTTATTATAATGGAAACTGTTGTCACCCTACGTATTAATAATAATAATCATTGATTCAGGGGTCTAAAAAATTTTTAACTACGACTTATTTTTTCGTTCAGTAATAGAATAAAAAATTCTTGTAAGAATATACTTTTTGTATACCCCTGTCCAAGATTTTAATACAAAAGGCATCATTTTGATCGAATCTTCTTCATTCTGTACAAAGTGCATTTGTAAACTGGTTCAAAGTACGCAGTTTCATAAATTTAACATGGATAAAATTAACGATATAGGACAATTGTCCAATTTCAAACCAACCAAAAAAGTGCGCGAATTAATACAAAATCGTGCATATAAAGTTTTAGAAGTTAAAAAAGTAAAAACAAAATCTTTCGGTGATAAAATTTTGTGTGATTTGGGGGCCTTTTCGATATTTCTACCGGAAAGATTTTCAACATTATCAAACGACGATATCAAAACACTCAATGATACGCCTAACTTGGGTATTATATACATGGGGTTAAAAAATATGAATGCCGGTCGCAATGCAGCAACTCTAATTAAATTTACAAGTATGGTGCCGGGATCAAATGAATTTTTAATGGCCGAGATAGCTGCTGCTGCTCTCGTCAAAGATGATTTACAACAAGGTCCTTCCGATTCAGGTTTACAACCTCCTACATCTCAAGTAAGATTATATATTTTAAAAATATTTTATAAATGTTCTAATATAGTCTTCAATTGTTCCAGTAACTTTGTCTACATCACCTAGTTACCATCGTAATCGCATACCAAGTCCTACTCCTACAGCTAGTATTAATAAGAATGCCTCTTCAAACAATACTGTTTTATCTTCAAAGAATTCTGTGATGTCACCTTTTGATCAAAATACAGATATGACTTCACATATTGATAATCAATTATTCAAAATTTTAAATATTCGGGAAAGAAAAATAAAAAAATTTAAATCTGCATGGCGTGAAATTAATATTTTAGTAAATACATATTCTTCAAACGAAGATCCTGTTCAATGGTTACATACTATATTTGATCAAATAACAAAATATTTAGCTGATGAAATGAAAATTTTACCTTCAGACCGAGTTGGTATTGAAATTTTTAGTGAAAATTAGCCAGATTTTCCAATCGGTATAAGTTATAAAAATTTCTCCGATTTGTCATCGAACGTTATTGTCAATGCTATACAAAGTGTATTACAAAGTAACAAAAATTTTCTCTTAAATGATAAACTTATGTTATCTGTAGCTCACACAATTATGCCGTCAGGTAAAGGAAAATCAAATTTGAAATATGTATCGTTTGAAGAATACTGCCGTCGAAAACATTCCATAATTCACATAAAAAATAACGATAATTTATGTTTAGCTAGAGCTATTGTTCTAAGTATTGCATATTTAGAAAACAGAAGTCTGTTTAAAAAATTACGTGAAAATGAAAAACTACAAAAACAACACGCCACGGAATTATGTCAAAAATTTAACATAAATTTAGAAAATGGTGCAGGAATTGAAGAATTACAGGAGTTTCAAAATAATTTAATAGAATTTAAAATTACACTCTTTGGAGATGATAGGCTAGGACGGGAAATTATTTTCGAAGGACATGTGCTCATAAGCTTGATGAATACGGTCTTGAACGACTAAGAAAAATTCAGACATCTCTGATAATGAGTTGCCATAATCAGCTGGGGAATCAGAACAGATATTGTCAGGTAAAGAACGGTAAAAGTTTCCTGAAACTGAAACATGCCTACCAAAAGTAAGGAAAGCTGGAGTAAATCGAGTAACTTCGTGCACACTCGTACGAATGGCCTGAGCGATGGCTTGAAGATTTTTATCCCAAGCGCGATGATTATTGTCGAGATAAGACCTAATAGCTGTTTTAATTACCCGATTGGTACGCTCAACAAAATTCACCTGGGGGTGAAACTTGGCGTTATACCATAATTTAGGTATTTCATATTTAGCGATAAGATCTGTAAATAATTTAGAGACGAACTGAGTTCCATTATCGCACATGACAATTTGTGGTACACCAAATAAAAGAAAAACATTTTCCTCTAAAATTTTACAAATTTTTGGAGCGGTAGCTTCACGCATAGGGTGAACAATGACAAATTTGGAAAACCAATCGGTCACTACTAGAATATAGCGATTTCCAGCTGACGAAGGAGGTAATGGTCCCATAAGATCAACCGAGATAGCTTGCCAAGGAAACTTTATAATCTTTTCCCTGCCCATTAAACCAGGTGGAGGGACTTGAGGAACGTTTTGAGACAAACAAGTCTTGCAACGTTTTACATAACCGGCAATAAAATGATGCATCTTAGGCCAGTAATATTCTGATGCAACACGGTGAAAAGTTTTAAAGATACCAAAATGAGCGGCAGTTGCATCATCGTGACATCGTGAGACAATTTCTTTACGAAACTCCCGGGGTACAACTAATTTCCATGTAGACAAATTAGAAGGAAGGGAATAGGGAGATAAGATGTTTTTGTACAAAAAATTATTTTCCACGCGCCAGTCCGGATAGTCGTTTGGACTTAAAACTACCTTTTCACACATTCTACTATACCAGTTGTCCCGGGTATTTAAAAAAGTCTTATTGTCGATGACACAAACCTCAAGAGGACACCTAGATAGAGCATCAGGTAATTCATGGAGTTTACCAGGGCGGTGAGTGATGTTAAAGTCAAATTGTTGTAATTGTACCGACCAGCGAGCTAATCTTCCATGCGGATCCTGCATGCGAAGCAGCCACAAAAGAGAGTAGTGGTCAGTAATAACTTCGAAATGAAGCCCTTCGATAAAAGAACGAAATTTTAAGATACCGAAAATTACGGCAAGGCATTCTTTTTCCGTAACTGAATAATTTTTCTCAGCTTTATTCAAAGTACGACTTGCATATGAGATAGGATGTTCCTCATTATCATCGCCAATCTGTGTAAGCACAGCTCCAAGTCCATAATTGGAAGCGTCAGTATAAATCTTAAAAGGTTTAATAGGTTTATTATAATCAGGGCTAGCAAGAGTTGGAGCAGATATTAGCGCATTTTTCAATTGGTTAAAAGCTTCGTCAGCAGCTGACGTCCAAGAAATGGTGGACTTTTTACCTTTCCCTTTAGTAAGGTCCGAAATAACCGCAGACATAGAGGCAAAGTTTGGTACAAATCTCCTGTACCACGAGAATAAACCTAAAGCCCTACGCACTTCGGTTACGGTATTAGGTCTAGGAAGATTTGCAATAGCAGATACCTTACCGGGATCAGTGCGAAGACCGTGTTGATCGACAACAAAACCAAGGTATTTGAGAGAAGGTAAACAAAATTCGCATTTCTTGACATTTACGGTGAAACCGGCCGCTTTGAGGCGATCTAAGACTTTATAGAGAATAACGATATGTTCTTCAAAAGAAGAAGTAGCGATAATTAAATCGTCCA
This sequence comes from Stenolophus ochropezus, assembly GCA_035578165.1. Classification (NCBI taxonomy): domain Eukaryota; kingdom Metazoa; phylum Arthropoda; class Insecta; order Coleoptera; family Carabidae; genus Stenolophus; species Stenolophus ochropezus. Next base: position 28,539,226 of record JAQOWZ010000017.1, read on the forward strand.
GGTAGACAAAAACGTTTGGGTCTAATTCTGGACCGAAAACTTCATCCATTAGTCTTTGAAGAGTTTGAGGGGCATTACAAAGACCGAATGGCATTCGAACGAACTCAAACAGACCGCAACCTGGTACAGAGAAAGCGGTTTTTTCTTTAGACGAAGCCGATAAAGGAATTTGCCAAAATGCACTCTTTAGATCAACAGAAGACAGAAACTTTGCATTACCCAGCTTACTTAAGATGTAATCTACGCGAGGCAAGGGATAGCTATCCTTACGCGTAACCGAATTAAGTTTCCGACCATCAAAACATAGCCGATATTCTCCCGATTTCTTTTTGACAAGTAATATTGGACTAGACCACGGACTCACAGATGGACGAACCACTCCCAATTCCAACATTTTGTCCAGTTCTTTATTAACGAACTCCATCATAACTGGAGAAAGAGGATATTGGCGCTGTTTTAAGGGAAGCGCGTCACCAGTATCAATAACATGTTGAATTTTATTGGTACAACCGAGTCCTAAAGATCCGAGCTTTTCAAAATCAGCAACAACGGAATTAAGAATTTCTTGCGGACGGGAAGATAAGTTTTCACGGCTAGAAACACCACTAAGAGAAGCAATTTCATTTTGGGCTTGCCACGAATTCTTAGAAAAGTCTAACTTAAGACCAAAACAACGACAAAAGTCCACACCTAATATTACAGGGTGTTTTACAGAAGGAATAACAGTAAAAGAAAAATGACTACTCGTTTTACCCAACGAGAAAGGTACAAAAACGTTGCCTAAGGTTGGATGAGATTTACCATCAGCAGTTGAAACGGTAGGAACAACACTGGGTTTTAGAGAAAATAGATGTTTTAGCATTAAATAGCCTCGACCACCTACAATAGAAATATTAGCACCCGAATCAACTAAGGCTGTCATAGGTACTCCGTGAATGAAGATATTAACGAAAGGTCGGTTATCATCACTTGATTTATTAAAAATAGGTGAAATGACATTATTCGTGAAAAAGTTAGAGACTTGGTTTAACCATTGAGACCACTCGTCTCTGTCGGTTTTTCTAACGACTTTACCAGCGTTGGGGTGGCGTTTTCCTCGACAGCTGGCAAGATCGAGACGCCGCACACGTTTTTTGAACAATTAGGGCATTTAAATTTGGTAACGTTTCTTTTACCACAAGAAAAGCAAAAGAGATTACGAGGCTTTGGACATTTTGGATAAAGATGTTCTGTACTATTACAGTTCCAGCAACTAAGAACACGCCCTTGACCTACAGCTGCAACGGTTGAACGAGAAAAATTTCTATCCAATTTACAGGATGATTTAGAACTACTTTGAAATGAAAGATCGGGTTCTAAAGTATTTGAGGAACGAGTTGGTGGATTTTTAAACTGCGAGACATTAAATTCAGTGTCTTTAAGTCTCTTGCAAATAGTAATCAATTCTGATAGAGAGTTAATATTTTGAAGTGAACAAAATCTCTGAAAATGCGGTTGTAAATTACGAATAATGTAACTAACCCTGGTTTGTTCGTCAGGAGTTTTAGTTAAACGACAGAATAAGTTTTCCATGATGGCAATAAAAATCTCTACCTTCTCACAAGGAGCTTGAGTTCGATTCCGAATCTCATCCATGAGAGCTAGGTCATAATTAGCAGGTAAAAAAGTAGAACGAAGTTTAGAAACAAGTTCCGACCAAGAAGATATAGAGTTGCGTATCATGCGATACCAAACGAGAGCATGGCCGGTAAAGAGATCACCAGCTTGGCGAAATAATTGTTCGTGAGAGACGCCACGAGAATAAGCCGTGCTTTCGATATTTTCGAGAAAACTATTAAGGCCGGTATTTCCATCAAATGTAATATTCCATTTGGCAACTAAATTTTTATGATCACAAGCCGCGGAACGAGGTAAAACAGTGCTGCTTGGTAAATGAGGTGGTAGCGGTGTCGGAGGAATTTCAGAATGTACATTAGATACCGTAGGGGTAATATTTACGTTACTAAATCTAATAGCATTCAATTTTTGCAAAAAGCTCTGGCAACTATCATCGAACGAACTTAGCATGGCAATAGGAATAGATAGAGTAGTTGAAAAAGAATTAGTGGAAGGTATTTCATCAAAATCAATTAAATTTACTACCTGGTTAGTATCAACTACATGGGACATGGAAGAAAGGGCAGATTTTATCATAGAGAGCAATCTCAAAAGCTCGCCACTTAAATGTTGAGGCAAACGAGAAATACGAAGATACAAGGCAACTAAACGAGAATTTATTTCAACTTGAAATTGCTCTATATGAAAACGATTTCTACTATTAAAATTTTGAATCATACCTGACATCTCTTTAAGTGTTTCCAGACATGTCCGAGAGTCGTTAATGGGATCAGGAAAATAATCAGCATTAACTGTAGTTTGCCCAATACTTTCCATCTCGATTAATCCATATAATATGTTTAAATTTTCCTCATTTGATCCGGGATAGAAACAATTTCGAATTTTGAGCTCGTAACTGATTTCCTCTCCTCGTAGATATTGGATGTGTTCCACGGTAAGTGACATTTTTGAAAAAAATAATATTAGTGCCAAATAATAAATGTAAAAATAATGTAAAGAGAAAAGCAAAGAGAAAGATAGAAATAAAAGAGTAAAGAGAGATGTTGAAAAGACCAAGCAAAACCACGAAAAATAACTTTAAATTTAAAAAAATTACAAGCAAAATATTAACCTCAGGCCCCACGTTGGGCGCCAAAATTATTTGTGTGACGTGTGCCAGAAATTTAAAAATAATGTTCAAAAAATTACCGTGATTTCTCAAAGAGAAATCACGCGTCACACACTTACCTCGACAGCTCAGAATTGGTCGTGGTATCGCTAGGTCGTGGGTCACTAAGATCTTTGTAATAACAATAATAGGGAAGGGCGCCAGTTGTGCCGAAAGGAAAAATGGTGGACACAACAACACCGAAAATAACAAATTGAAAATAAAACTAATTTTATTTACGGCAAGTAAATACAATAAGGAAGTTAACTGGGACAATTATTGCCTATTACAAAAAATAAGAAAAATACCTTTTGTGGGGTAACAAAATATCGATGGGTCTGGAATGGCTAGGTCGTTGGAGTGAGTCCCTGGACGTCTTGGTACCGAGGTTCGGCTTGTCGACGGAATATGTACTGTTCGTGTTAGTATTAAGCGGCGACGCAGGATGTCGGACACAAGCAGTGTAGTAGCGTAAAGCAGGATAGCAGGATAATGCGTGATGTCACCGGACTAAGCGTGTCTGGCGGTTGCGTGAATTGTTTGTGTGTAACTGCAAACTGCTGTTTTTTTGTGCGTGATGCCTGAGTACTGTGTGTAAGTTGGTACTGTGTACGTGAGCACGTGTCGCAGTACTATTCAGTTTGGATTGGAACTCCACACTCCACTACCAACAAACCTCGACCATCCAGGACCAGGAGGGAATATAAAACATAAAAATTTTTAGCAGATAATTGACCCAAAAAATAACTTGCCGTGGCAAAAATACAAAAAATCTTTATAATACAAAATGAACAAATAATTTATTTAACAATAAATAAATGCAAAAATTATTATTTACAAAAATTTTGTGCACAAAAAAAATACTACAAATACTTTTATAAAAAAAACTATCAGCTGGCCAGGCTGTAAAAGACCAGAAAATAAGAGAAGGAAAGAATATAACAGACTTGAAAGGTTTTCAAAAACTAACGTTTTTAACTGCGGGACTTGTAAAATTTATTATTTACTTTTTGGCTGCCAAAAAAATAATAAACGGTAAAAAGGTAACTAATGGCATCCAAAAACAAAGAGAAAAATAAAATTGGAACGATAAAAATTCTACTTACGACAGTAAATCAGCGTGAGCTCTGTCTAAATCCCACAGTATAAAAAAATAACCTAAATCGTATTCAAAAAAATATTAAGCAAACTAATAAAAAATGAATCTTTCCTATGAAAGATACACGAGAAATTTGGAAAATAATAATAACAAAAAAAGAAAAAAGTTGAGGAGGTTTCCTCGCAAGCTTTGACAACACGTGGTTATCTAAATATTTCTTTAAAACAAAAGGTTCGAATAAAATAAAAAATATCACTTTACTCACCAAAATCAGTGAAATAAAAAATCCGGAGTAAGAATATTTTAAATAAAATCTTGAAGATTTTAAAAATAACTTTAGATAAAAAATTTTAGAACAAACAAAATTGCTATCAAAATACGTCCGTTGTCTCAGCTTGCAGAAACTCAACTCCCTGTACAGACCGCGCTCGCCTCTCAAGCAGTCAGCAGCACTAGAGATGTCGTATGTTTAATTAAAATATAAAAGATTTAAATAAAAAACCGCGAAACGAATGAAATCGTTTCAATATATTTTGGGGTGACCAACGGGATATTTTCCATATTTATTAATAAATGGATATAAACTACAGATATCAGAATAATAGATTTTTTCGTTTTTACTTTCATCTATTTTATAATAAGTTGTCATTGTTTCAACTCTTCCTCCGTAAAAACTATCACGTGGATTGAAGGGTTTTATTGTTATTATTTTATCAGTATTTTAAAATTGTTGCAAATTAATATTATTTTTACGATTTTTTTCAAATTGACAACTCCACATTTCTACTAATTCATATCCTGTACTTTTTAATATTTCTGTTTTTCTAATTGTTGATTCATATCTAAAATTCATGGTATAATTTGCAGTTTTAAATAATAAATTATTACGATTATGTGGAAAACATAGCGGACAACCATGATACCAACAGCCATGATATTCAAATATTATTTTTTTATTTTCTATTTCTGCGTAACCGTCCACTTTAAAACCAAATATACTGCGTTCATTATTATTATATGCTTGTTCAATTTTAATATTTCGTTCTTTCTCCTCCCATAATAACCAAACAGTTGCTTCATATGAATATTTTTGTTGACACCGATAACCAGATGAAGGTACAATAGCAATTGTATTTTCTTTTAAATAATTTTTTCTATACGAATAAAGACATGCACTAGCTATAGTAATAGATCGTTTGAAAATATCAACATTATTATTTTCAAAAAATAAATCTTTAAATTTTATACACGCTTCACGTAATATATTGACATCATTTATACAATAATTTATTAATTCTTTCTTCATATTGAAAATATATTTTGACTGTTTGCTTGCATCATACCATTTATTAAATTTTAAAATTTCTTCGGAGTTCATAGTTTCCGTAGAATAATAGTGTTTTGGAGGTATGGATCCCACATAATCTAAATTTTCACTTCGAATAAAATAATAAGGGAAGTAACTTTTTTCCAAAACATAATCACATTTCAAGTTTAATGCAGCTGGCATTTTACTTAATTTCATAGGCAAAAAATTTAAACTATCTATAAAGTTTATGTTCTTTAAACGAATATTTAGTATTTTATTACCGCGAATTAATACGTCAGGTGTTAATTTTAAAGTATCTGCTATATATCTTAAAAGAAAATGTCCATCATACGATCTTAGATTATGAGCAATTACAATAATCTCTTTGAGATTTTGTCGTGGTAACATTAGATATTCAAAAAAAATTTTTATGGGATTTTCTATAAATATATGTTCACGCATACCACAAGTGTTACAAATTTTATTACTTACATTAATACTGGTATGCATGCAATTTGTACAACATTGTTGGGCTACACATAGGACAGGAACATGTTCGAATGAACTATTTTCTTTCTTCTTTTTAGACAAACTTGACAATTTATTATCGTCGATAAATGGTGTATTTTGTGAATACTCCAAATCGAAAAAGACATAGAGCACATGGGCAGCCGTTTTTGAATCGTCAGTTGTAATAACTTTCATATAACATTGATGATTGGGTGGAAAATGTTGCTAACAAAAACAAAAATAAAAAATTATTTATTAAAATAAAGTATAGTAAAACTGAATTACTTACTTTACATACAGAACAAAATATTTCGAAGCATTCGTGCGGTGATGTCCTTTTATTCAAATTATAAGTTTTGGAACATTTTTTGCAATATTTGATAACTTCACACATTGATCTGTTTTTAGAGTAAGTATTAACCATTTTATGATTTTGAAAGCAAACTTGGTCATCAAATTGTCTGTTACATTCGTCACATGTTAAAAGTACATTATTTTCATTTTCGCTGTGTGAACTATTACATCGTGAACATAAAAACGGACATTTATGAGTGCCCTTCATTTTATAACCTAAGTGACATTTACGACAATAATATGATAGATTAAATGCACCAGTTATACTGATTATCGGATTATAATGATTGTCAAAATATAAAATATCTATATTGTAACAGGTACGGTCGCCTAAGACGAAATCTAGTACCTGACATATAAGGGTTTTAGTTTATGAGTTTTACTTGCCTCAAAAGTAATCCACGAATTATATTAATGAACAACTTTTATACGAAACAAGGGTAACGATAGTCGCTGCCACCACTATCACTTTATTTAAAAGTCTGCCGTGATAGAAGCAGACAAGGGGAATGATAATAATGATAACAGACGCGGTTTACTAAATGGTCAAATTAGTGCAAGGTAGTAATATTTTAGAACAATAGAATTTTACCTACGCGTTGTGCTACCACGTCACAAAGACAGGGGTTGGAATAGGATGGGCTGAATCAAACACGATATTCCAACAATAACAAAATTATATAAATTTTAATAATCAACCGCGATCAAAAACATTTATATAATTCAATTAAACTACAACGCGTAACTTGATTCTATATAAACTCTAAATTCTTACTTTTCTATTTACAAACAATTTTGAATACCTTTTTACATCGATCTACAAATCAATATTAATCCACACAGAATATAATAAAAACTACTCACAAATTTACACCACGATGAGAGAGCCTTTACACACAGTAAAACAACTAATTGGTTATTTCACTAAGAAATACCAAGGTATGTCTGACAATTCAGTCAAGACATCCACAACAATCGACGAGTACAACAAGAGAGAGAGATTTCGAACTTCGGCGGGCCATTTAATAGTAAAAATCCAGAAGTTCTCAACCTATGTTTGTCCGGCTCTTCTCATCCCCTAAGTACAAACTATGCTGAAAATGACCCAACTATTGATGTCCACCGAGGGCATCACTTACGGAAACGGACAGTTATGTCTTTTGAAAAGAAGCTTCAAGGCGCGAAAAGAGCGTCCTCAACCATAAATCTGTCCATTTCGTAACATCTGGAGTACTGCTCTACCAAAATTTACCAAAAATACACAGCCGCCAAGCGACCGTGTTACAATATATTTGTCTGTACGTACATCATGTCCTTCGAAAATAATTTCCCGTCCTAGCCTATCATCTCCAAAGAGTGTAATTTTAAATTCTATTAAATTATTTTGAAACTCCTGTAATTCTTCAATTCCTGCACCATTTTCTAAATTTATGTTAAATTTTTGACATAATTCCGTGGCGTGTTGTTTTTGTAGTTTTTCATTTTCACGTAATTTTTTAAACAGACTTCTGTTTTCTAAATATGCAATACTTAGAACAATAGCTCTAGCTAAACATAAATTATCGTTATTTTTTATGTGAATTATGGAATGTTTTCGACGGCAGTATTCTTCAAACGATACATATTTCAAATTTGATTTTCCTTTACCTGACGGCATAATTGTGTGAGCTACAGATAACATAAGTTTATCATTTAAGAGAAAATTTTTGTTACTTTGTAATACACTTTGTATAGCATTGACAATAACGTTCGATGACAAATCGGAGAAATTTTTATAACTTATACCGATTGGAAAATCTGGCTAATTTTCACTAAAAATTTCAATACCAACTCGGTCTGAAGGTAAAATTTTCATTTCATCAGCTAAATATTTTGTTATTTGATCAAATATAGTATGTAACCATTGAACAGGATCTTCGTTTGAAGAATATGTATTTACTAAAATATTAATTTCACGCCATGCAGATTTAAATTTTTTTATTTTTCTTTCCCGAATATTTAAAATTTTGAATAATTGATTATCAATATGTGAAGTCATATCTGTATTTTGATCAAAAGGTGACATCACAGAATTCTTTGAAGATAAAACAGTATTGTTTGAAGAGGCATTCTTATTAATACTAGCTGTAGGAGTAGGACTTGGTATGCGATTACGATGGTAACTAGGTGATGTAGACAAAGTTACTGGAACAATTGAAGACTATATTAGAACATTTATAAAATATTTTTAAAATATATAATCTTACTTGAGATGTAGGAGGTTGTAAACCTGAATCGGAAGGACCTTGTTGTAAATCATCTTTGACGAGAGCAGCAGCAGCTATCTCGGCCATTAAAAATTCATTTGATCCCGGCACCATACTTGTAAATTTAATTAGAGTTGCTGCATTGCGACCGGCATTCATATTTTTTAACCCCATGTATATAATACCCAAGTTAGGCGTATCATTGAGTGTTTTGATATCGTCGTTTGATAATGTTGAAAATCTTTCCGGTAGAAATATCGAAAAGGCCCCCAAATCACACAAAATTTTATCACCGAAAGATTTTGTTTTTACTTTTTTAACTTCTAAAACTTTATATGCACGATTTTGTATTAATTCGCGCACTTTTTTGGTTGGTTTGAAATTGGACAATTGTCCTATATCGTTAATTTTATCCATGTTAAATTTATGAAACTGCGTACTTTGAACCAGTTTACAAATGCACTTTGTACAGAATGAAGAAGATTCGATCAAAATGATGCCTTTTGTATTAAAATCTTGGACAGGGGTATACAAAAAGTATATTCTTACAAGAATTTTTTATTCTATTACTGAACGAAAAAATAAGTCGTAGTTAAAAATTTTTTAGACCCCTGAATCAATGATTATTATTATTAATACGTAGGGTGACAACAGTTTCCATTATAATAAAATAATAATCAATTAGCACTTAATTATGATAATAAATTATAAATAAATTTTTCATCATAATTCTGCAATTATTTATGTATATATTATTCTGTGTACTTTATAAATTCTAAGAAATATTTGACAAGTCGGAACTTGCAAATATTAAAAATATTGTGCAATATGAAACACGTTTAAACTTGTAAGTTTGAAAATTTTATATATAGCAGATTCATATGAAACAGATTCTAGTTTGAAATAAGTAAAGATAGTGAGCAATACAATATATGTTGTTTGTTATTTTAAAGTGTAGATAAAAATAATGAGTGGCTTATATACAAAAACTGAAGACGCTGAAGATCTAGAATCAGCTATAAGTAATTTAAAAGAAATGTGTCATCAGTTGGTATGGGAATACAACCATGCAATAGTATATAAGAAGCGTGCGCGTTGGAATGAAGACTTTGAAATTTTTTTAAATGATTCTTATAAAGAAAGTTCGGACCTCTATGAAGAAGGCGAAAAAATTTGTTGCAGTTATCTTAATAAAGAAATTAATATAATTCAGTTACTTGTAAAGTTCAAGAAAATTAAATTATTACTCGAACTGGAATACGAAATTGTTAATTTCCTTGAAGACGACGTGAAAGATTTTTACAACTTCTTAAAATCTCAGCTAAAGGCTGAAAAATTGTTAGAAATCAACAACTTTCAATCAACAACAAGCCTACAATCTGTGCAGAAAGAATGAAAAAGTCCTGTATGTTGGCATTTATCCCATAAATATAGAAGTCGTTGTCAAGATTGTAGATTATAAATCGCAGAACAGTATAGTATTTAATATGTCAGACTGGAATGCTTTTGTAGAATATATTAAGAATGTTGTAAACATAAGCAGCAATAATAGTTTAGGGAATAATATTGAATTTCACAAACTAGAAATTAACAATTCAATAATTACAAAATGGATGCAAAATGAAATATTTTTGGATAAAACATCGTTAGAACACATATGTGAAATAAGTGATGTTTTGTTAGATACTTTAAATTATTTAAAATCTCTTCATTTTGAAGAATATTATAGGGACATTAATACTCAAGTCTATTTAATGCCCGGAAAATATCTTGACAATATAAAAAAACTTATATCTAAAGAGAACAAAATTGTTTGTACAATATATAAAGAAATGTTGATTTTTTATCCAAACTTTATAGTAGATGATTTAAAATCAAATATGTATTATGTACCCAGTAATTATAATAAATTTAAACACTTAATAAATGAAAATTGTAAATAAACTGTATGAAGATTTGAAAATATAATATAAAATAAATGTTTTTATGCGTATAATTACAAATCTTATACTTTCCTTATTCTTTTTAATCCTTGACCAATATTTAGTTATATCATCTGAAAAAGTAATGAAGTAAGTATAGCGGTTAATATATGCATATGCAAATAATACAATGATGTTCTTTTCTTAAAAAAAAAATATTTTACAACATATATACATGCAAGTATAACATATATACATATAAGTACTATATTATTATTATTTATTTTTTTTTTTTTATTTATTTATTTTATTTACAACTAGCTACAGAAGCTAACCAGCAAATTTGATAAATTATAAAGAATATACATAATATGCGTGAGGTTATCATCCGTTGATGATTCCTCTTATAATAATTTATTATGGATTAACTTATATTTCTAGAGGTTTCTTTCTTGCAAGTCTTCTTACTTCGTCAGAGTTGTCTAGTAGATTGATGGCCAGGTTGTTTGGATGGTTGTTGAGTCTTTTCTCATACTTTTCTGAGAAGGATTGTATTTGATCTTGGACGGTCTTCACATTTAAGTCTCGATGTAGAGTGTCATTTCTAACGAACCAAGGGGCGTTTGTAATAGTACGCAAAGCTTTATTTTGGAACCGTTAAATTTTATTTATGTTTGTCTGCTTTGCACAGCCCCATAGCTGAATGCCATAGGACCATACAGGTACTAACATTGTTTTGTATAATAATAATTTATTATTTAAGTGTAATTTGGATCGACGACCAATAAGCCAGTTTATCTTTTTAATTTTAATATCTACCTGCTTCCTTTTTATTTGGATGTGTTTACTCCATGTTAGCCTTCTGTCCAGGTGCATACCCAGGTATTTAACATTGTTTTTTTCTGGAAGAGTTTTATCGTTAAGTTTTACTTCAGGACAGGTAGCTCTTCTCAAGGAAAACGTTATATGTGCTGATTTGTTTTCATTAATTTTAATGCGCCATGTATTAGCCCATTGTTGGATTTCATCTAAACTTGCCTGTAGCATTCTGGAGGCTTCGTTGGGGTTTTCGTCAGACGCCATTATCGCAGTGTCGTCTGCATATGTTGCAATGGTTACATTATCGTTATGAGGTAGATCTGATGTGAATATGAGGTATAACACTGGACCCAAAACACTCCCCTGTGGTACACCTGCGTGTATGGGATATATTTTGGACTGGCAATTTTCAATTACTACGTGGTAATATCTATCTGTTAAGTAAGATTTTATTAAGGAATAGTACTGATGTGGTAGACTTTGTTTTAGTTTGTATAGGAGCCCCGGGTGCCAGACTCTGTCGAACGCCTGGCTGATATCCAGGAATGCGGCTGAGCAATATTTTTGTTCCTCTAGGGTTTTTTCTATTTCCTTGGTAATCCTGTGTACTTGTTCAATCGTAGAGTGCTGGTTTCGAAATCCAAATTGATGTTCTGGTATCACATTACCGTCTTCCACTTCGTACTTTAATCTTTTCAAGATAAGTTTTTCTAGTAATTTGGATAAACATGGCAGCAAGGATATTGGTCTGTATGATGTAGGATCATGGTTCGGCTTATTTGGTTTAAGTATTAATATTACTTTGGACATTTTCCACAGGATTGGGTAATATTGAATTGTTATTATTGCATTGAATATATATTTAATGACTTTGAGCACTTTGTCTGGTAGTTTTTTTAATATAATTGGGGTAATTAAATCATGCCCAGGAGCTTTTTTAGTACTAAGAAATTTGATTTCTTCTTGGATTTCATTAGTTCTAAACTTTTTGATTGGGAGAGATAGTTGCAGTGGGGAATCTAAATATTTGATTATATTGTTTTCTTCTTCAACTGAAGAATTTGAAATATGGGGTTTAAAGGTATTTGAAAGATGTTCAGCAAAAACTTCCGCTTTATCTTCGTCTGTCCTAGCCCATGACTGGTCTGGTTTTCGGATAGGTGGAATAATTTGTTTAGGTCTTTTAAGGTTTTTTGTTGCTTTCCAAAGAGTGTAATCATCCTGTGCTTCTGGAGAGAGATTATTGATATAGTTTTGGAAAGATTCATTTTTAAATTCCCAAATCATGAATTTAAGTTCTTTGTTTAATTTATTTAGACGAGTTTTATCGCTGACTAGTCTATATAATTGCCACTGCTTTCGGGCCTTTCTCTTCTCCTTAACTTTTTCTTTTATATAAATTGGATAGTTTACAGCTGTATCATTAAAATCTTTTTGTGTTGGCGTAGATAACCATGCTGCTTCCTGAATTTGCTTAGTTAGAGTGTGCACTGCAGTGTCGATATCAGTTTCCGTTTTTAGTGGGATATTTATATTAATGTGCTCATTAAGATGACTTTGGAATTGTTTCCAATCTGTTTTTCTGTTTGTCAGGGTAGGCTTACTGTCTTTCCTTATTATTGTTGTGCTCATTGTAGCTATAATAGCTGAATGGTCTGAGGAGAGATCGAAACACTCGTCTACTTTTAAGTAGTTTTGGGATATTTTATTTAGAACGAAAAAATCTAATGCATCTGGTATTTTTGCAGGGTCTGTTGGCCAATAGGTAGGCTTTCCTGTGCTTGCTTGGTCGTAACTTTTATTAATCATTGCAGCTTGTAGTTGTCTGCCTTTTGGATTGACTAATCGAGAACCCCATCTAGGATGTTTGGCATTAAAGTCCCCGCCGGCTATGAACCGGTTACCTAGAGTTTCAAATACTTTTTCAAATTCGTCTTGTTTGACTGCATGTTTAGGTGGGCAGTAGAAGGCAGATATTGTTATATATCCGTTAGCGTCTTTGATTTTAACATTTGTTCCTTGTATGTAATCCTTTTCTATTTTCTCCATTTCGTAGTGCGATATTTTCTCTTTGATGATAACGGCTGTACCACCATGAGCTGTTTGGTCAGGATGATTGGTACAGTATACTTTGTAATGTTTTATATTAAAGTAATCTCTCTCAGTAAAATGTGTCTCGGATACCAGTAGGATGTCAATATTTTGTTCATATAAAAATAATTCGATTTCTTGCTTATGTTGCTTTAGTCCATTGGAGTTCCATAAAGCTATTCTTATAAAGTTAGCCATTGTTGATTTTGTTTATAAGCGTTGTGAGTAAATTGATGATCGTTCCATTTTGAGTCATTAATTGGTTGAATAGAGTTTCGAATCTGCTGAAAAATTTTTCGAGTGAGATATTGTTAGAATTATTGTTCTGTGTTATTTGGGAGTAGCTAATGCGGTTATGTGGAGTTTGGTTGTCAGGAAGGTTTTGATTTTGATTTAAGCTAGGAAATTCGCTATTTCTAAATGTTAATTCTTTGTTCTCTGGGTTATTCTTTCTCAGGATATAGTTAGGTTTTCCTCTGAATTTTTGTAGCTCTCTGTAGACAGTGCATTCTTTATAATTAGCTGGGTGAGCCCCATCACAAAGAACACATTTTGGTGATGTAGTTTTTTTATGTTCACACTTTGCAGTAGGATGGCTTCCAGCGCACTTCACACAATTGAAAGGTTTTGTACAGTAGGACTTTGTATGTCCATAATCCTGACATCTTGTACACTGGGGAATTTCTTTTCTTTTTCTAGGTTCCTCGACCGTTATTTTTGTACCTAATAATGTCTTCACTTCGTAGATTTTTTTGTTATCGGCGTTTGGCTCCTGATCTACGTAGAACATTGGCAAAGGCTTTTTCTTTTGCCAGCTGCGTATGTTAATTATATTTCTTATTTTAAAGCCCTTATTTTCTAATTCTTCTTTTATTTCCTCAGGTGTAATTGATTGATGCAAATTTTTTATAACTACTCTGTAGGACCTTTCCTGCCTAGGTTGATATGTGTGAAATGCAATTTTGTGTGTTTTTAACAGCTTAACGATGTCTCTATACGTTGTCGATGTTGCAGTATTAATTTTAACGACATTGTTAGCTAATGTTTTGCATATAAACTCATCACTGTTGATAGAAGTGTTTATACTTGATATCATTCCTTTATAGTCCTCTACATCTTGTATGTATATCGGTGGGGGTTTAAAATTGTCTTTTAATTTATTATTTTGAGCTTCCGTTTCTTGGTTTGTTGTGTTTGATATTTCTTGGTTTTGTGATATGTGTACCTCGTTATTCAATAACGAGTATCTGTTAGGCGTTTCTATTTCTTGGGTGTATGTATTTGATTGGGAAGTGTTGCTTCTTTTATTTGTCGATGAGATCGTTTTCTCATCTCGTTGCCTTTTCCTTCTAATTTTTTGCCACGAAAATTCTGTTACTTGAGAATCTGTAATGTTCATAGGTGATTCTGGTGAGTTGATTAAGGATGTGTTAGGTTCATAGTAACCAAAGTATGAATTTGGTGTCTGTATACGTGAGTAATCAGAGAGTCGTAGAGATTCCGGTGTAGTGTTAGCTGTCAGTGTGTCACTATTTGGTGAAAATTCGTTTTGCCTTATTGTAACTATTGGCGATATGTATGTGTTTGTTGTGGTAGTTGTGAGTGTGGGGCCAGATGTTGTAGTGATAGCGGTAGTAACTATAGCAGGTACTGTCATAGTACCATCACTGTTTTCTGACATTTTAGTTTTCTTTGCGTTGGGGAGGTTGTATAACAATTAAAGATACACAGATAAATTAATATAATTACACAAATTACACTATGGGTTATGTATTCTGTATAATTATTAGTTGCACAAGACACTGGCTCTCGTCGCACGTCCGGTCGCCTCGGCTGCTCGTAAACAACTATACTATATTATTAACATTAATTTTGGTTATATTATTAAAATATATTTTTAACAATAACAATAAAAGAAAATATAGCTATTATATGTATAAATTAGAGTAAATCATCCTCGTATTTTCTAGTCAACCACGCTTGAAGTGTAAATACATTCCGAAGGGCACAAGATGGCAAGGAATTTCTTCTTGTTGAAAGTGTTTTATGAGAAAAACATGTAATATTTGAAGTATATTTGTTCTCCATTCGTAGTGACGGTGGCATTTCATCATATTCATGAACATTTTCACCCAAATCAATTATAGTACACATATTATTATTATTTTCCAGTAACTTTTCAATGAGTTTTCTTTTCGAATTTCCTTTCAAATATATCCTACATTCACATGACAATATGTTCTTTATTATATTTTGAGCTGCATAGTAATCTATATATCCATCATTCCGTGATAATTGCGTTCAAGCCAACATATTTGTTTTCGTAATGAAAAACTGACGTCACTCCAAAAACAAGGCGGTCGTACGTATAAGTGTTGTATCTGCGTATCATTTTTGTTAAGATTGCCACTTCTTTCAAAATAAATCGATCATTACTGAGTCCATATCCTTGGATATCAATAATAAACTCTTTCATTTTTATAACACTTTCTTAGTGATTAAATAAACAATATTTTTGTATATAAGAAGTACGACGTGATGTGTAGTTCAGTTACTTGTGAACTGGGAATTATTTTCTTACAAAACTTGTTTAACAAAGCAACTGACCGAAGAAATTCGATTGTTACAGTTCTACAAACATACTTAAGGTATTTTTTATTATTTTATTCTATTACAAACACACTTCAGTTATATATATATATATATATATATATATATATATATATATATATATATATATATATATATATTTAGAAAATAAAACGAATCATGAAATATATCATCGACATGCAAGGATTCTATATCAATGAATTCATCCTTAAGGAAATAGCAATATTAAATTTTGAAAATGAAATATTGGAACATTTCATTTTAAATCCTCCATATCCATAGACATATTTAAATACGAAACAAAAACATGGAGTTTATTGGCTACAAAAAAATCATTATGGTTTGGATTGGAATGAGGGCCATGTAAATTATTTTGAATATATTACTAATATATTACCTGAAATGTTAAAAAATGCAGCAATTATATATGTGAAGGGGAAGCAGAAGAAAACGTTTCTAGGTTCACTGAATATAAATTGCATAATTATAGATGTTGACGAGGCACCAACATTAAAGAATTGTAAAATTAATGAAAAAATGTGTTTATTTCATAAAAAATATTTTGTTTGTGCTACAGAAAATGTATATAAGCTATTAAAATACTTAAAGAAGTAATAAAAATGTTTGAATAAGATACATTTGTTTTTTTTTCTTATTAATCTTTATTAATTCCTTTTATTTGAATATATAAATAAACATTATGAGTGTAATGATTTGTTGTATTTCCTAAACAAAAAGTATATATGTATGTATGTAGACAATAAATAATGATTTGAAATGTAATAAATTGTTTTATTTCAACAGATATAATCATTCATACAATATGAATGTAACAACAAGTGAACAAATACACTGTGATTCAGAGATGGAACCATTGTTACGTAAAAATCCTAATAGATTTGTAACATTTCCAATTCAGTATCGTGATATGTGGCTTATGTATAAGAAAGCTGAAGCTTCCTTTTGGGTAGCTGAAGAGGTTGATCTTTCAAAAGATTTAAATGATTGGAATAATAAACTCAATAAAGATGAAGCTAATTTACTATAATTAGAATTCAAGGCTACAAATATTTTAAAAACATTATTTGAAACTCTCCAAATATTATGCACACATACTCCAATTATTTATCAAAAACTTTCATCAGACACTGGCGCCAGTTAATTAGTTTTAATTACTATCCGGGGTGCGTTGAATAGGTCATCACACACTACTAGCATAAACATGTGTTTGAAAAAGGATATACACCAAATTGGACGACAGAAGTGTTTAGAATAGCTGAAGTAAAACATACAATTAAAAACGAAGATGGTTACTGGAAATCAGCCACTCTTTATTGAATTCAACCTCTACAGTTTCGACCCCACATGGGTCTTCTTCAGGAGCTATATAACAAAATTACAATTCTATTTAATATCTAAAAGCTTTACAAATATGTGTATCTGTGTTTATTATAATTTTCACTTACATGAATTTAAATATTTGTGGTTTTATGTTTGAAATAAATTGATATTTTTTCAACATGAAAATAGCCAAAAATCGAAGTAAAATAAATATAAATTATTTTGTTAAACATTAAAATTAACAAATGTCGATCTAATTTTAATTAGAAATATAAAATATATATAAAATGAAAAAAACGGTTTATCACACCCTAACGGACAACTTATACTAAGTATCATTTGTCCTTGCAAGTTTAATTAAAGTGAAGGTTGAGTCATCTTTTAAGAAGGTATAAAAAGTTTATTTTAAATTTTAAATTTTTAAATTTTTAGCGCGCCTATTATTTTGAGCTGAAGTTAGTTATTGTTTTATCAAATATTTAATACCCTAGTTTGTTATGTAGTATTATTTTATTTTATTTTAGAATTATTTTTATAGAATTTTAAAATATTGTTATAAATTTTGCTTATATACATTGTATCTGTTTTTAAATTGACATTGTTATGGTCATTATTTATGTGTAACATTTCAAGTGTAAGTCTTTTGTGTAAATTTTGTTCATTACACAAAAGACTTGGAACACGGGCACTATATTGCGATACTGACAGTATTGTTTATACTCAAAAACCTGATGAATATATGCCTGAACACGGAAATTTTCTGGGTGATATGACTAACGAACTAGATAAATATGGAAAAGGGTCATATATAAATATTTTTGCATCTGGGGGTCCAAAACATTACGCTTTTCAAGTTTGTGTATGTGGCGATAAAAACAATATTAAAACAGAATACAAAGTTAAAGGTATAACTATTAATGTAAGCAACGAAAATAAAGTTAACTTTGATAATTTAGTAAAACTGATTACAGAATATACTGAACCTATAGTACTACAATACAGAAATATTATTCGAACTAAGCATTTTAGAGTACTCTCTGTGGATCAGACCAAAACATATCAACCTGTTTATCTTAAAAGAAAATTTAACGACAGTATTGTTTAAAATATATTATATATTTAAATATGTTTTAAATGTATTTATCACATATATTAGAGTTTTAATATTCATAAATATGTAAACTTATTTAAAATACGAAATATTTATTACTATTATTGTATTACCTATATTATTAAAAACACTTGTAATAAAATATATTTGCGATGGTAATTATCATATGTATTAGAGTATAACAATAGTAAAATAAGCTTATTCATTTACAAAAT
Source organism: Stenolophus ochropezus (assembly GCA_035578165.1). Classification (NCBI taxonomy): domain Eukaryota; kingdom Metazoa; phylum Arthropoda; class Insecta; order Coleoptera; family Carabidae; genus Stenolophus; species Stenolophus ochropezus. The sequence continues at coordinate 28,557,617 of JAQOWZ010000017.1, forward strand.
AAAATATTTATTCATTGTCGTATATTATTAAGATTTAATTATTGTATACTGTGTTCAATAAAACAAGATTACTATTTTTAGTCCCTTAGTTTATTTTTTCCTTTCACATATTTTATAGGTAATATGAAGATAAACAAATCAAATATTAAAGCGATTATATTTTACGTAAGTATTATTCTAATTAAATTTATTAATCATACCTTTATACAGATAAAACTCCTCTCGTATTCCTTTTGGCTTTAATTCCATACACAGGCCCAAACACACAAAAACAGTACACATCACTAAGTTAGAAACATTAAATTGTTCAATAATAAAATAGAAAAATGAACATAGAGTTATAAAAGTATATGTTACAGATAATACTAAAACAGTGAAATGTGAACAGTTCGTCTCTGCTTGCGACAACCAAAACTTTGTTTATTTAATAATTCCTACACTCAACCCATGAGTTAATCTCAGCGTTTGTATTTATTTTCTTAAGACATTCATCGCTAGCAAGAGCGTATCTTTATATTTTCTATATGGACAATGAATAAAATTATTTTTTCTTTAAACTATAAGATTATATATTAACTAATATGCTAGTATGGGATACACCAACATGCACGATGCACGTTAACATAATATCAGAATACTCATATTTACGTAAAATACACTTTAAATCACAGCAACAAATTCTCCTACAGGCGCGGCGCCCATGACAAAGAATAAGTATGATTATTTATATTTTATCTAGGAACAATGAATGTGTAGTAGTAATGGCTTAGTTAGTTAGCGCGCTCCGACTCGCTAAGCAAAGTCTGAGATCTGGGGTTCAAATCCCAGTGACGACAAACCTATATTTTTTTTTAATTTGATTAAATAACATGATATTTTCTTACAACTATATGTCTTTCTATTACTAATATACTAGTATGCTGCACATCAACATGCACGTTGCACATTACCATAATATCAAAACACACATATCTATACGTAAATACATCCTAAACCCACAAACACATCCACGCTGCGCCGCCTATGTCAAGTCGCGCATGCTCAATTAACACTATACTCTAATTCGCTAAATTCAATCAGCTCATGCCAAAATTACAAACGCGATTCGTTCAAACTCTGGCAACCCATCTCTCTCGATTTTCCTTCTACTCTTGCAGCTCTCTCGGACACCCAGAATGTCCATTTAGCCAGGATTACACGTCTTTGTCTTATACATTGAAAAGTCTCGCTCTGGAGCCTCCTATACTACTCGAATATAGAAGAATTCCTCAGCAAAGAGCAAACAGGCGGCATTGTAATAGGAAGAAAGAAAATATGGTTTCTAGCGTACGCGGATGACATTGTCATAGTCGCGAAAGATCCACCTGGAATGAAAGCAATGCTGAAAAGACTTGAACTGTATTTAAGAAGAAAAGATATGAATCTCAACGCGCAAAAATAAAAAATTATGAAATTCAAAAAAGGTGGAGGTAGAGAAACCTCTGAAGTATGGAAGTGGAAAAATGAAAGTATCGAAGAGGTAAAAGAATTCAGATATTTGGGATATACATTCCAGAGGAATAACCAAGCCACAAAACACTTAGAGTACCAGAAAAGGAAGGCAATTGTGGCCATGAAACAAATATGGGGTATAGGCGAAAGGAAGTTCAAGACAAATATGCGAATAAGATGGATGATGTTCGAAGCAATAGTAAAAAGTATTCTAATTTATGGGGCGGAAATTTTTGGATGGACAGAGCACAAACTAATGGAAGATGTACAAGTACGCTACATAAAATGGATCCTGGGCCTCGACAAATGTACACCAGAATATATAGTACTGGAAGAAATGAAAGTGGCAAAACTTCGAGTGGAAACAGGAAAGAAAGCAGTGAAATACGAAGAAAGAGTTAGAAACTCAGAGAATTCAATACTGAAAGAATGCTGGAAAGTTATAAGGAAGGGAGAGGACGACAAACACAAATTAACAAGATGGGGACACACAAGAAAGGTATATTACGAAAGGAATGGATACTCGGAAATGCAAACAGAGAGGAATCGAATAAATGAAGAAAGTGTGATCATCGCCGTACAACAACGAGATTGGGATATACAGAAGCAGGAACAACAGAGCAGAATAAATCAATCCAATTACAATAAAAGATACAAACAGCAGATATACCACGTTACATATTAAACCCAAAGAAAAACATCAAAATGATAGCCAGATTCAGATGCGGTAACGAAGAAAGAGACAACCAGTATTGGTTACCAAAGGAAGAAAAAGGGTGCAGATTATGTGGCAGAGAAGATGAAACACTGAAGCATTTAAAGGAATATTGCAGAGAAGTAAAAAGAGAAGCTAGAGGAGAAACGGAGCTGTTAGACGATCTAGAATCAGGAGAGAAGTGGATGAGCGAAATTATTAAGAAGAGAACAGTAACATAAATGTATTACACACACACAATGTAAAATAAAAATGTATATATTAATTCTGTAGATTCTAAGCCACTTGGCAAGAATAAATATTAATAAATAAAAAAATAAAAAAGTAATAGATTATAATCATGATTATGGAACTTGCAGAACACCTTATAACTGCATATAGATAATTAAAATTGATTTTACTGTTTAAAAAATTATGTAGTTTAGATAATACACGTTGAGTGACTTCTGTACATGCAAATTTATTACTTATTTAATGAGGGCAAGTTGGTTTGGATACTACAAATGAAAAATTGAAGATTATTTCGTTAACACTCATTATTAAAATTGATTACAGTGATAACTACCTTTAGTTTGTTGCGCGCCATCTACGTATAATCATAGAAAATATTGGAACAATGATATTATAATTAAAAAATCTGATGTGTCCAACACAATACCTCCCGCCACTGTAGTAATATATAAATATTCTATATAAGTTATTCAATACATTTAATTTGTAGTTTTAAAATTAATTTGTTATTGCAGTTCAGAATATTTTTAATTCATTTCATACCTAAAATTTCCTTCTTAAAATTTGTATGACCAATATGACAGCTATTTTTGACGTTACTAAAACCGGAATCGAACTTACCTTGATTCACGCATGCAAATATATGCCTTATATAGGTATTTCTTCCACCTTTTCTAATTTTACAATAAAATTACATCATATTTACTTATGTTATCTTTTACATTTACTTACATCAAATTTGACATCATATGTCAAATTTTGTGAACATATGAATAAATCATCTGTTTTATCGAAATTTCTCAGCCTAAACGATATGTAAAATTATTATAATTTATATATTTTTTTTTCTATCTAGCTAGAAGTTATATATAAACGTAATTATGCAGATCGGTAGAAAATTAAAAAATCTTTATATTTAATAATAACTTAATTTGCTAAAAATTGTATTAGAGGTATTTTTTTTTGGAAAAACGGTTTAAAGCTTCAAATAAAGTACTACTTCCTGTCAACCAATTATAGTCAAAATCTAATCAGTTCATCATATTTGAATATAAGTCATAAATACCAAATATTATATTTTTTACATGTCTCGTATTGGAGTTATCGTGAACGAAAAATCGTCACAGACACACAGACACACACACGCACACACACACGGACATACAGACATCACGGTAAAAATAGTAAAATAGTATTCTAGGGACCCTAATTCGTGCTCATATGTTGAAAACTCATACTCGAGAAATCTGACCAAAAACAATACCTCCCTTATCTATATATTGATAGGCGGGAGGTAAAAATATACTAATTTTCCGCAACATAACTTTTCAGAAACACTGACGTGAAATACATTTTGAGTGTTTTAGCCTAATATAAAATGTAGCTTTTACCCGTCAGATATCAGCTTCTCTTGAATTATAAAATGTCAATACTGCATACAATATAGATGTATATTAAGTTATGTTATTACACTACAAATACAAAAATACTATATTTTATGCTGATTTTCTCAACACTAATTCTGTTGGCACAGGGCACAATGTGAAACTATGCTTTTCACAGAAAGTGATAAAACAATCAATCAGGGCCTTGATGCCTTGAAAGAGTGATTGAAAGTGAAATTAAACTTCTGGTTATGCTGTTGTAGTTGAGTAATGTGTTCCTAGGAGCTATGACAAAATCTTTTTTAAAATTCTTCTTATTATTCTTAAGTGAATCTATGTAGATTTTTTTAAATGAAATATTTCATAGCACGTTAATTTACATCACAAAAACGATCAATATATTAATACGACAGAATAAGTTATTGCATGTAAATAATTAATATTTGATTACAAAAATAAAATTAATTACAACAACGAGTAATTAATGTTCAAAACTTTAATTAAAAAAAAAAATACTTCAAAGAAACAACAATACCTAATTGTTTAAACGTCTAATCTAATTAAATTTTCGAAAATAGCATTGATTTTCTTTACTAACTTAACTTTTCTGCTACTCAGTCTCAATAACAATAAATCATATCGTATTAAGAGCAACGTAGTAATAATTTAAAGAAAATATTTATTTTGGCCCATATGTGTGTATGTACATGAGCTTAAATTTTTTAAGCTATAATTATTACTTTAATCAGTCAATTTTGCAAAGTGACAGTTTATTTCTCAAAATTAGTAAAAGAAAAAAAATTAATTAATTATTCTAGTAATTTTTTAAATAAACAAATTGTTATAGGTATTAAGAATATTTGGTTTTATTTAATAATTTGGCAAAATTGAATGTCATGTAATTTAAAACGTCAAAAATTAAATTTGGCAACACTGTATTAAAAATATAAGTTAATTTTTAAATTTATAAATTAATATTGTCAACCCTAATACCACTGCCACCGTCTTCAGTAAAGTTAGTTTAGGAATATTTGGTTTTAATTTAGTTACTTCATCACACATTTGGCAACATTGACTTTTGACATTGGAAGCGTCAAAATTTATATTAATTAAATACGTTATGTTATAAACTCAAAATATTAGTAAAACCTTTGCTCAGAACTATTATTCATGATACTGTTTTCAAATCTTGGATATCAATGTTCTATTAAAAGATATAATAATTTAACAGCCGAATTCTCGAAACGGTGTTAGCTTAAAACCAAAATGAGTGTTAGCTAGTCTAACCCGCATTCTCGAAACAAACACGGTGTTAGACTAACCCAGTGCTCGCTTAGCACCCCATCGTATCAAAATGGCGGCTGGTATTCCAGCTGTCATGATCATTTAAGCCCTATCTGAGAAAAGTATTGGGCTAGAGGTAATGAAAGTGATAATATTTATATCGATTTTAATGAGCAACTAGCTTGACTAACATGGATCACATCTCTCATTACATCCACTTGGTAAAAATCGCAGTCATCAACAACTGTGTGGGAATAGACATAGCATTTGATGTTTTAACATTACTTTCTACAAATGGTCTAATCAAACTGTAATTTTCCAGAATAAAATTACATAGAAGCCTGTAATGTGTGGTAAATAAATAAATTAATTGTCCAAATATTTTAATAATGAAATATTTCGTAGATGTTTCAGGTAAAACTCTGAAATATACTACTCGCCATAAAAATGCAACACCTCGAAGCAATTTATATAGGCAATTCCCCTTATAGTAATGTACAAGTACTACTATTGTCATCAAATAATTAAATTTTCAAAGGGCTAGATGTAGAAGACCGTCTTTATTTTAAATCTTTTACCGTGCCGTACTTATAATGCTCGCGCTCTCACATTGCTGATGAAGGAGAGGCTTATTGTAATCACGAAATCCTTAAAATATTTGATATAAACATTATTTCGAATTTCTAGTGATATCAAAAAAATGTATTATTGCTCGATAATAAACAAATATGAAAAATATTACTTTCAAATTTTGCTTAGTAATGGGAGCTGTATATTTTATGACGAACAGCAAAGCTGTGTGTAATCAACACTAAGATGTAGATGTTGGCTTGGACGATGTATTCTGTTTTTTTTATTACGTTTGTAATAGAAATTAACATTTAAAAAAAAATTATATATTTGGAACGTAACGAGTTTTCACTAAAACTGCTGTAAACGAATTTTAAGTTTTGGTGCTAACTTTAACCCTTATCAGACGGTGTTATTCTTTGTGAATAGGATTAAGTTATTTATTTTGCGTTGTCATGGATTTGGGAAGGGATAGCGAAACTAGCACCGGTGTTAGCCGAGTGTTAAGAGTTTAGTACTAAACTTTTTTGAGAATAGGTTGTTAAAGTTCATAGACTAATTGTCAAAAGTGACGGATGACAGCGTGATTCTTCTTAAATTTATACATGGCCTCTGGGATCCATTGTTTCAAGATACCAATTTTGCACCATTTTAATTCTTTTACACGAAAACCAGTCACAGTAAAAATATGAGACCCGAAAAGGATCGAAATTCACATTATACCCTACAGTCTAAAAAAAAAATTACATCAAATCCCTTTTATGGTTCAGGCTGTAGGCCTTCACAAAATTTACTCGATCTTCGTGATGAATCTATAAAGAGAAAGTGAATGTAATCGTTTAGTATATAGGACTAGCGAATTCTCGGCTACGCCGAGCATTCCTTAGAGCTCCGCTGACAGTGCAAAAAACAAATGCTAATCGACATGAAACAATTTTTTTATATCTGCATGTCAGCCCTCATCGAAACCTTTAATTAGATTCCAAACACGATATACTTCTAATATTTTTTTTGCAAAAAAACAAAAGCCGGTCGACAAGAAACATTTTTGTCTTTTATGTACCCCAGCCCTCACCGAGACCTTTCATTTGACACCAAACACGACATACTTTTGTCAACCATTTGCAAAAAACAAAAGGCGATCGACATTGATCATTTTCGTCATTGAAACCTTTCATTTGATACCAAACACCACACACTTCTGACAACTTTTTGCAAAAAACAAAAACCGATCGACATAGTACTTTTTGTCAATTCTGCACGCTAGCCCTAAACAAGACGTTTCATTTGAGACCAAACTCGACATGCCTTTGACAACTTTTTGCAGAAAACAAGTGCCGATTGGAATGGAACATTTTTGTCAATTCTGCACGCTAGCCCTCAACGATACCTTTCATTTGAGACCAAACTCGACATACTTTTGATTTTTTTTTGCAAAAATCAAAAGCCGATCAACCTTGACCCTTTTTGTTAATTCTACACGCCAGCCCTTGTCAGCCAGTACGGTTGTGTGGTCGTGGCGTGTCTTGTCTGATCGTGTAGATAAGCAACATAGCCCGCCCTATCCAATTGGATGGATTGCCGCACAACGGCTCGGTGTGTGCTGGCCTTGCAGAGACTGTAGGCTGACAACCTGTATCTCTAAAATGCAAGTAAAACATGTCACGAAACAAGTACTTGAGGTACTTGAGGCCTTGTTCCACATAGGAATGTTGTGCCATTGATGATGACACGCCAGCCCTTATCGAGCGCTTTCATTTGATACCAAACACCACATACTTCTCATTACTTTTTTCAAAAAACAATATATGTTCGATATGGAACATTTTTGTTCATTCTGCACGCTAGCCCTCATCGAGACCTAGCTTAATATCACATCCACTGTCTTCAGTATAGTTAATTTGGGAATATTTGTTCTTTGTTTAGTTTCTTCATGACATATTTGGCAACATTGCCTTATGTAATTCGAAAATACCCAAACTCGACATTTTTCTGACAACATTTTGCAAAAAAACAAATTCTAATCTAAGTAGAACATTTTTGTCATTCGTGCATACCAGTTCATATTGTGTCGTTTCCTTAACACCCAAGGACGATCTACTTCTAACAACTTTTTACGAAAAACAAATGCAGATCGACATTTTCTTTTTGTCATTTTAAATAAACTTAATATACAAGACCTTTTATTTGACACCACACACGATATACTTCAGTCAATTTTTTGCAAAAAAACAAAAGCCAATCGACATGAAACATTATTATCAATTCTCTACGCGAGCCCTCGCCGAGACCTTTCATTCGATACCAAACACGACATATTTCTGACATCTTTGTGCATAAAACAAAAGCCGATCGACATAGATCATTTTTGTCAATTCTCTACGCGAGCCCTTGCCGAGACCTTTCATTCGATACTAATCACGACATATTTCTGACAACATTTTGCAAAAAACAAATTTTAATCGACGTAGAACATTTTTGTCCTGCCCGAGACTTTTCATTCGATACCAAACACGACATATTTCTAACAACTTTTTGCGAAAAACAAATACAGGTCGACATGACACATTTTTTTGTCATTTTAAAACCAGCTCCTATGGTTTTCTTTTTTTAATATCAAACACAGCAAAGTGTTCAATTTATTTAATTTAGGAATTTTTGATTTTTATTTTGTTATTTTATAATTTGGCAACACTGTTTGTATTAAACAATATTAGTTAATTTTTAAAATTATATATAATATTAATATATGCTGACGACTTGAAATTTTATAGAGTTATAGAGACCTAAAATGATTGCGATTTACTGTGGCAAGACCTATCTCTACTTTATGAATATTGTAAAAATAATCATATTTCGTTAAACTTGAGTAAATGTTCAATTGTGAGCTTTACGCGAAATATAAATCCTATTTACTTTAATTACTCGGTAAATCATGTTTCACTTGAAAGAAAATGCAGTATTCGAGACCTTGGTATCTTATTCATTTGCAAAATGGATTGGTTCAATCATATCGACACCATAGCAAATAAAGCCTACAAACTTTTAGGATTTATAATACGTACTACCAGAGCGTTTACCAATCACTCGGCTTTACTTCTTCTATACAAATCACTTGTACGTCCTTAGTTAGAGTATGTAACACCAGTATGGAACCCTTTCTATATGACGAACATAGAGTTGAATCGATTCAAAAGAAAATGGTACAAATTATTTGTCATAAATTCAATCTTAACTACACAAACTATCACGAAATGTTACAAACATTTAAACTCCAAACACTGGAACAAAGAAGAGCATTTAATGACATGATTCTATTATACAAAATCATAAATAATATCATTGACAATCAACTACTAATAGAAAATATAACACTTAATGTTCCACAAAAACAGACCAGGAAATTAAATATATTTCATATACCATATTGTCAATCAAACAGCTACCAAAATTCACCACTGGTCAGAATTATGTCAAATTATAATGAATCATATCAGAATATTGATCTCTTTAATTTATCTTTATCTAAATTTAAATATTATTTAAATATAAATAAATAATTATATGAATGTAGAAGGTGAGTATGCAGAGGAACTATTTAAATAAATAGAGTCGCAGTTGCACTTATGTCAGCGATCGATTTCGAGTCTTATTGACTCATCTTCAGGCTCGACGCTAAAAAAATTATTTTTGTGAATTAGTACAGTTTTTTACAGAGTCTGTAGTTACAATGAAATTATTTATTTTGTATTTACAGATAATAATTGTGATTAAATATTTGTACAACTTAAGTGAAGGAAATTCGACTTTAAGTTGTACATATATGTAATGTATATATAAAAAGTTTTGAAATGTTTAAATATTAAGTGGGATATAAAATTTTTATAAAATTTAGAGGTTAAATTTGTCGAAAAAATACGAATAATGGAATAAGAACGAACAACAAGTTAAGTTGAAGTATAAAATGTAGAAATGGAATAATTTTTATAAACATTTACAAGATGGTGGGTGAGCACAAGTATCAATAGAAATAATAATATGTTTGATGTACTTACTGTCAAAGAAGCAGCCAAAAATGTTGTCATATTTAAAAGTTTAAAGTTGAAAAGTAGATTTTGGAGATTTTTTACAAAATTGGAGTTGTAAATTGAAATGTAATAAATAAATTTTGACAAGAAATGTCACATATGTTGATCAGAAGAAGGAGTTGATGAGATTACGGAAATGAAAAATTATTGCGAGTGGAAAGGAAGTAGTAGTTTGAATAAGTGGGGTTCTGGGTAATTGGCGGTTTCATTTAAAAGGTTGTTATTATAATTTTGTTGAAATGTGTGTTTGAGTATTTCTAGTTTTTCTAGTAAATTTAAAGTTTTGTAGTCTGATTCATTATGTAATAGGGTAATATTTTGTTCTATGTTTTGTTCTATTACATAATGAATCAGACTACAAAACTTTAAATTTACTAGAAAACCTAGAAATACTCAAACACACATCTCAACAAAATTATAATAACAACCTTTTAAATGAAACCGCCAATTACCCAGAACCCCACTTATTCAAACTACTACTTCCTTTCCACTCGCAATAATTTTTCATTTCCGTAATCTCATCAACTCCTTCTTCTGATCAACATGTGTGACATTTCTTGTCAAAATTTATTTATTACATTTCAATTTACAACTCCAATTTTGTAAAAAATCTCCAAAATCTACTTTTCAACTTTAAACTTTTAAATATGACAACATTTTTGGCTGCTTCTTTGACAGTAAGTACATCAAACATATTATTTCTATTGATACTTGTGCTCACACACCATTATGTAAATGTTTATAAAAATTATTCCATTTCTACATTTTATATTTCAACTTAACTTGTTGTTCGTTCTTATTCCATTATTCGTATTTTTTCGACAAATTTAACCTCTAAATTTTATAAAAATTTTATATCCCACTTAATATTTAAACATTTCAAAACTTTTTATATATACATTACATATATGTACAACTTAAAGTCGAATTTCCTTCACTTAAGTTGTACAGATATTTAATCACAATTATTATCTGTAAATACAAAATAAATAATTTCATTGTAACTACAGACTCTGTAAAAAACTGTACTAATTAACAAAAATAAATTTTTTAGCGTCGAGCCTGAAGATGAGTCAATAAGACTCGAAATCGATCGCTGACATAAGTGCAACTGCAACTCTATTTATTTAAATAGTTCCTCTGCATACTCACCTCCTACATTCATATAATACAACATAATGCAGAATAATCTGGAGAAATTTATCAAATTTATAAAACAATCGGAGATATCCGTTAAACTACAACAGCTAAAAAATTTAATGAGAATTAGATACCGAACAAAACAACACATCAATTTTGTATACACTTGTAAACGTTATCACGTCACACCAACTTTTATAAAATTAAAATTACCATTCAAATACACAAAAAATCAGAAAATTGGAATTTACAGTAAATTACTCAATTTCGAACTCAGATCGTTATATGTTAAACTTACACAATTAGAAACACAACTTAAATTTTTACATAGACATTTATTGCAACATCTCCATACCATTGAATACGAAGTACTTATAAACAGCATCCTCGAAGAAATATACATAACACAATACCAAGATGATAAAAAACGTGAGAAAAAACTTCTAACTTCCAACCAAAAGAATCCAGAAAGAAAACATCCCACATCTGATCAGAAGAAGGAACCAAACATCATTCATCATCAACAAGACGACGACAACAATACAACACTAACATTCCCACCAAGATTTACAAACCTATCCAATACACAATTCACAAAAGAAGAAAATGAACTACTCGGAACAAGCCACAAATTTGCACCCATTCCACCACCCCCAGACTTACACAAACTAGCAGTAAAAATAGAAACACAAGTTCACCATCACCTACAAAAAGAAGAAATTTACCAAACCATAGGAAAAACTCTACGAGAACACGAGGTAAGCACAAATATCAATAGAAATAATAAATTTATTTCAAATAATAATATCAAAACAAATAATAAAATCAATAAAACCATTAAATCCATAAAACATAAAATTAAAGAAAACAAACTGACAATAACAAAAGCAGACAAAAATGCAGGATTAGTAATCATAAACAACGAAGATTATATTAAAAAAACCACCGATTTTTTCTCTCAAAATAATATAACAGAACTAACAAAAAATCCATTAACTCTTTACAACAAAACTTTCAACAAAACAGTCAAAAACTGCTCCAACACATTATCTAAATTCAATACCCATACAAGAAATCTCACAACTCCCAACCCAAAATTACCAATACTCTACAGCCTAATCAAACTACATAAACCAGACAAATCCATCAGACCAATCACTTCCTCCATATCATCACCAGCCCATAAATTAGCAAAATTCCTAAACCACTTACTCATTAATCTATTCAACTACAAATCCCCACATTCAATCAAAAATTCAATAGATGTAACTAACACTATCAAAGAAATACCCCTAACAAACACTAACTTCAAAATGATATCCTTCGACATAGTCAATCTATATACAAACATCCCTATCCAAGAAACTTTAGACATCCTCTCAAACTTGCTTCAAACTAATACAGAATTTCAAACCCAATTTAATCTCGATAACACAGACATTTCAAATATAATCAATCTATTTAAATTAACTATAAAACAAAATTTCTTTCTATTCAATAATAAAATATACAGCTTAAACGATGGTCTTCCAATGGGAAGTCCCATTAGAGGCATGTTAGCCAACATTTATATCGACCACCTCGAACAAAAAATCATGAAACTCCCACTTTCCACCAATATCAAACTCTGGACAAGATATGTCGATGATATTCTCTGTTTTTGGGTGAGCGACGACGATAAATTAAACAATTTTCATTCCATAATTAATAACTTATCAAAAATTAAATTTACAATAGAAAAAGAACAAAAGAATCACATTAATTTCTTAGATCTCACAATTTCTAATCACAATAATTCTATAACATATAAAATATACAGAAAACAAACATCTACAGATTCTATCATACCATATAATTCCTACCACAATCCAAAAATAAAACAATCTGCATTCAACTATTTCTTTCACAGACTCATTTCAATTCCTCTTTCTCAGACAGACTTTCAAACAGAATACCAAACCATAAAAACAATAGCTAATAATAATAAATTTCCCATCAACTATACAACTAACATTTACAATACCATTAAATACAAACAAACTTTATCCGAAATTTACCCACATATAAAAACTCAACCAAAATATATATCACTACCATACTACGATTCCTTATACAACAAACTTAACAACATTTTTTCTTCATATAATTACACTTTAACATCCAAATCACACAAAACAATAGCAAATCACCTAATAAACAATAAACCTACAATCCCTTATCTAGAAAAATCCGGTATATACAAAATAAACTGTAATGATTGTGATAAAGAATATATTGGTATGACTACACGAAATTTACAAACACGTTTTAAAGAACATAAATCAAATAATCCTCCATCAGCAGTCGGCACTCACCTAAAAACAGAGAACCATCACATTAACATAGAACAAAATATTACCCTATTACATAATGAATCAGACTACAAAACTTTAAATTTACTAGAAAAACTAGAAATACTCAAACACACATCTCAACAAAATTATAATAACAACCTTTTAAATGAAACCGCCAATTACCCAGAACCCCACTTATTCAAACTACTACTTCCTTTCCACTCGCAATAATTTTTCATTTCCGTAATCTCATCAACTCCTTCTTCTGATCAACATGTGTGACATTTCTTGTCAAAATTTATTTATTACATTTCAATTTACAACTCCAATTTTGTAAAAAATCTCCAAAATCTACTTTTCAACTTTAAACTTTTAAATATGACAACATTTTTGGCTGCTTCTTTGACAGTAAGTACATCAAACATATTATTATTTCTATTGATACTTGTGCTCACACACCATTATGTAAATGTTTATAAAAATTATTCCATTTCTACATTTTATACTTCAACTTAACTTGTTGTTCGTTCTTATTCCATTATTCGTATTTTTTCGACAAATTTAACCTCTAAATTTTATAAAATTTTTATATCCCACTTAATATTTAAACATTTCAAAACTTTTTATATATACATTACATATATGTACAACTTAAAGTCGAATTTCCTTCACTTAAGTTGTACAGATATTTAATCACAATTATTATCTGTAAATACAAAATAAATAATTTCATTGTAACTACAGACTCTGTAAAAAACTGTACTAATTCACAAAAATAAATTTTTTAGCGTCGAGCCTGAAGATGAGTCAATAAGACTCGAAATCGATCGCTGACATAAGTGCAACTGCAACTCTATTTATTTAAATAGTTCCTCTGCATACTCACCTCCTACATTCATATAATACAACATAATGCAGAATAATCTGGAGAAATTTATCAAATTTATAAATAAATAAATATCTTGTAAATGTTATAGATACCATATTGTATTTAATTGTATTCATTTATCAAATCGTGAAAGCTCTTAATTGGGTAACTGTGAGCTTCCCTTGTACATTAAATAAATAAATAAATAAATATTGTCAATCCTATTACAACTGTCACAGTCTTTAGTGAAGTTAGTTTAGGAATATTTGGTTTTAATTTAGTTACTTCATCACACATTTGGCAACATTGACTTTTAACATTGGAAAAGTCAAAATTTATATTAATTAAATGTTATGTTTTAAACTAAAATTAATTGTAACACCTTTGCTCAAGTCTATTATTCAAGAAATTGTTTTTAAATCTTTGATATCAATACTCTATAAGAAGATATAATCGTTTATAGTTCATAGTCTGATTGTCAAAGTGACGGATGACAGCGTGATTCTTCTTAAATTTAGACATGGCTATTAGGATCCATTGTTTCCAGGCAGCATTTGTGCACATTTTTAATTTTTTACACGAAAACTACTAACAGTAAAATTATGAGACACCCAAAAGGCACCAGATCTCATAAGTCCCCACATATTAAAAAAAAAAAATTATAACAATCACTTGCATGGTTCAGGCTGTAGGCCTATACAAATGTTACTCGATGCTCGTGATGAATCTATAGATAGATAGATAGATAGATAGATAGATAGATATAAAGTGAATCTAATAGTTTACTATAATGACTAGCGAATTCTCGGCTACACCGAGCATTGGCTAGAGCTCCGCTGTCACTGCAAAAAACAAATGCCGATCGACATGAAACAATTATTTCATATTTCCACGTCAGGCCTTACCGAGACCTTTCATTAGATTGCAAACACGATATACTTCTGACAACTTTTTGCATACGAAAAACAAAAGCCGATCGACATGGAACATTTTTGTCAATTCTACTCGCCAGCCCTTATCGAGCCTTTTCATTTGATACCAAACAACAACTTTTTGCAAAAAACAAGAACCAATCGACATAGCACATTTTGTCAATTCTGCACGCTAACTCTCAACAAGATGTTGTATTTGAGACCAAACTCGACATACTTTTGAGATTTTTTTGCAAAAAACAAAAGCCAGTCGACATAAAACATTTTTATCATTTATGTACCCCAACTCTCACCGAGACCTTTCATTTGATACCAAACACGACATACTTCTGACAACTTTCTATATAAAACAAAAGTTGATCGACATGAAACATTTTTATCATATCTACACGCTAGCCCACACCGAGACTTTTCATTTGATACTAAACATTATATACTTGTGACAACCTTTTGCAAAAAACAAAAGCCGATCGACATTGACCATTTTCGTTAATTTTGCACACCAGCCTTCATTAAAACCTTTCATTTGATACCAAACACGACATACTTCTGACAACTTTTTGCATAAAACAAAAGCCGATCGACATAGCACATTTTTGTGAATTCTGCACGCTAGCCCTCAACGATACCTTTCATTTGAGACCAAACTCGACATACCTTTAAAAAAAATTTGCAAAAAACAAAAGCCGATCAACATTGTACTTTTTTGTTAATTCTACACGCCAGCCCTTACGAGCATTTTCATTTGGTACCAAACACCACATACTTCTCACAACTTTTTCCAAAAAGCAAAAGCCGTTCGATATAGAACATTTTTGTTCATTTTGCACGCTAGCCCTCATCGTGACCTAGCCTAATATAACATTCACTGTCTTCAGTAACGTTCATTTGGGAATATTTGTTCTTTGTTTAGTTACTTTATTAAACATTTGGCAATATTGACTTATGTAATTCGAAAATACCCAAACACGACATTTTTCTGACAACATTTTGCAAAAAACAAATTCTAATCTACGTAGAACATTTTTGTCATTCGTGCACACCAGTCCGTATTGTGTCGTTTTCTTAAAACCCAAGGACGACCTACTTCTAACAACTTTTTACGAAAAACAAATGCAGATCGACATGACACATTTTTTTGTCATTTTAAAACTGGCCCTTATGGTTTCCTTTCTTTTGATAACAAACACAGCAAAGTATTCAATTTATGTTATTTAGGAATATTTGATTTTTATTTAGTTACTTTATAATTTGGCAACACTGTTTGCATTAAAAAATAGTAGTTAACTTTTAAATTTATAAATTAATATTGTCAACCCTAATACAACTGCCACCGTCTTCAGTGAAGTTAGTTTAGGAAAATTAGGTTTTAATTTAGTTACTTCATCACACATTTGGCAACACTGACTTTTGACAATGGAAACGTCAAAATTTATATTAATTAAATACGTTATGGTTTATACTTAAATTAGTTGTAACACCTGTGCTCAAGTCTATTATTCATGAAATTGTTTTTAAATCTTTGATATCAATGTTCTATTAAAAGATATAATCATTTAAAATTCATAGACAGGTTGTCAAAAGTGACGGATGACAGCGTGATTCTTCTTACATGGCCTCTGGAATTCATTGTTTCCAGGCAGCATTTGTGCACAGTTTTATTTTTTTTTACACGAAAACTACTAACAGTAAAAATATGAGAAACTTAAAAGGCGGAGCATTCCGCGCCGTGCAATCCCACGCCGTGAAATAGTCATTTTACTGAAATCCCAGCCGCCGTAAATCCCACGCCGTGTAAAAATACCCCCACTCCCAGTGCCGTTCTGTGTAAACCATGCAATCCCACGCCGTGTAAAAATGTTGAAATGGGACAGGTCGAACTGATTTTCGAATCCCAGCCGCCATAAATCCCACCCCGTGTAAAAATACCCCCACTCCCAGTGCCGTTCTGTGGAAAACATGCAATCCCACGCCGTGTAAAAATGTTGAAATGGGACAGGTCGAATTAATTTCCAAGTATACAAACCAGATAAAAAAGCAACCTAACTGCCTCAAGTTGTGCTACTATAATATAGATGGCGTAGTTGTACAATATTCAAATAAATAATTTAAAATTAAGTAGGTATCTTAAAGCAGGCATTATTTAAAAATCTATCATTTACTTAAATTACTTATTCATATCTACCGAGTAGCTTTATCCAAGAAGATGTGACATTGTTTAATATTATTCGAATTTTGGATATACTGAATAAATATATACATAAAAATTACCTATATCTGAAAACACTGTGCAGTTACTTATGCGTTGGATAAATAAATTACTATATATATACACCTAAAATTTCATTAATGAGAATTACAATATCATTATTGTACAGTTTTCAAATACGTATATTTAAGGGAAGGTCTTCTTGTTTAATTGGAGGAATAGAAATGACTTAAATAAGTTTCTCTAAAAATAATTGGGAAAATTCACTGAAAATAGATGGCAGCACCATCAACATCGAGATGGGGAAAACATTCCATTTGAGCCTATGTAGTTATATGTGCAACATTAAGTTTTTATCCGTATTATTTATTTATTTACCCGTTAAATACCATAGAATTATGTTTGTATCTTTAGGGAGATATATATTTATTTTTAAAAGGTAATACGCGTCCCATGAGAGAAGGAGATGCAGTATATAGAGGTAAAATAAATAAAGTTTGGTTATGTTGATACGCCATGTAAATGTAACTATTGTTTATAGACGGATAATGTGACTAATTTTGACAAGGTACAAAGAAGAAACTACACCAAATGTGGTGGAAATATTAGATCCGTATTTACAGACATCCAACATCCCAAAATAATTGCCACATAATATTAATTTGTAAATAACATCAATGTTTGTTTAATTTTTTGAATAAATTCTCTGTTTGTCATATTAGGGCGAGCGAAACGAACAGGTTGGCTTAGGTATTTTTTAAATTTTAATAAATTTTTAGTACCACTCAATAATTAATTAAACTACTGGTCCTAAACTATGATTTTATTTCGTTCTCTATTGTACGTCTTAATGGGAAGATTTTACTTGGTACAACACCAAATTTTAATTTTTATAAATATATAACTGTATTAAATAGTTTTAAACAATAAATAAACTGAACCAGAGGGATACTAGCAGCCACTTCCCGAGCATAGTATGTTGTGAACAAACATAGCCTTGCGCATAAGTAAGGCCAAGTATATCCATGAAATAGAATTAAATTAAGAAATTGGCTTAATACGGCAATAAAATGTAAAATAAACAATTGGATATATTAAAATAATATATATAGAAATTATCAGATGCAGGTAAATAATACATTTATCTATTTTAAAGGTTCTAACATTAACCTAACATTTTTTTTTAGGTTTTGTTAGCAATAAATTTATTTATTTCCTGTACAACTTCGAGTGCCGCTTCCAAATTATTATAAATAAATTGTATACATAATAACAAATGTATATGTATAAATGTATAAAACATAGTAGCACCCCCCGTAGGGGTACGACAAAAAAATAAAGATTGCCCGTTCTAACCTGCCTATACATATTTTTATTTATTTCCTAAACGGTCTCGCGTGCCGCTTTGAAATTATTATAAATAAATAATATACAGTAGAACAAATGTTTCCAGGTATAACACATAGTAGCACCCCCCGTAGAAGGGTGTGAAAAAAATTCCTCAAGTTCCAAAGTTCGCAAATTCCACATTTATTATTATTTATTTCCTAAACGGCCTCGCGTGCGGCTTTGAAATTGTTATAAATTTATAATATATATTACAACAAATATTTCCAGGTATAATACATAGTAGCGCCCCCCGTAGAAGGGTGAAAAAAAATCAAAGTCCCAGACATGAAGTATTCATTTATTCCTATTTATATCCCAAACTGGTTCGAGTGCCGCTTTGGATATTCTTTAAATAAATAATAACAAATGTTTTCTTGTATAACAAACAATAGCGCCACCCACAGGAGGAGGTATAAAAAATTATAAACTTCCAGACATAACATATTCTACATTTATTCCTATTTATTTCTCAAATTGGTTCGAATACCGCTTTGGAAATATTATTAATAAGTTGTATATAAAATAACAATTATTTTCATCTATAACAAATAATAGCGTCACCTGTAGGAGGGGATATAAAAAATTATAAACTTTCAGACATGACGTATTCTACATTTATTCCTATTAATATCCCAAACTGGTTCTAGTGCCGCTTTGAAAATATTTTAAATAACTAACAAATGTTTTCATGTACAACAAACATTAGCGTCACCCATATGACAGGGTGAAAAATCATTTATTCACAATCATAGTAATATGCCGATTCCTAACTTTTTGGAGGTTTGGAAGTTAGTCATTCCTTACTGTATTGACAAATCTCTTGGGTTGGAAGTAACAAATTGCACTTCCATCTCTTGGGTTGGAAGTATTTATGTAGAGGTTGCCTAGTAACACTGTCATAAATCTCTACAATAAAATAGGTTAAAACAAATTATAATAGTTGTCAAAAAATACTGTACAATTTATTATTTATTAAAAAAAGGATGATTGTGAATAAAATAGTATACATACCTCGGTGAGAGTTTCATTTCGCCTCGCGCTTTATCTCACCTCGAGGCTTCGCCTCTCGGTAATATAATAAGCCCTCGGCTAAAATGAAACATTTCCCACCTCGCATGTAAATAACTATTAAATTTACGAAGTTTAAACTTCCCATACTTTAGTTTTTTTCTCACCACCACTAGATGTCACCTTGATGGAGATTTTATTTTTTTTATTATTTATTTTATAAAATATCCCGCATGCCACTTTAAAATATTAAAAATAATTTATATGTATATTATAACATATATAATTGTACAAAAGTTATAATTTTGTCACACTGTTATAAAAAAAACGTGTAGCTTGACTCTCTAATTTAAGTAAGAAAATGAATAAAAAAGATTTGTTATATAATAAATTAATTAATGCATTTATATTTATGCTATAGGATAAATAAATAAATAAAAAAACGTCCTAATCTTTTTAGTGTGCTTGCGCATATTGAGTGAAGTTCGCGCGTATTATGACAGTTTTATTTAGTTTATGAAACTCAAATTTTATAAAATAATGGAAGAAATGCGTTCCCCATATAAATTATTTATAATATTTTCAAAGTGGCATGCCGAATATTTTATAATATAAATAATAATAAAAAAAAAATCTCCAAACAAAGTGACATCTAGTGGTCGGTGAGAAAAAACCTAAAGTATGGGAAGTTTAAACTTCGTAAATTTAAATGATTTCTCACCCTGTCATATAGGTGACACTATTGAAGTTTGTTGTAAATGAAAACATTTGTTAGTTATTTAAAATATTTCCAAAGCGGCACTCGAACCAGTATGAGATATTAAATAGGAATAAATGTAGAATACGTCATGTCTGGAAGTTTATAATTTTTTACATCACCTCCTGCGGGTGACGTTATTGTTTGTTATACAAGAAAACATTTGTTATTATTTATATTATTTATTTAAAGAATATCCAAAGCGGCACTCGAACCAGCTTGGGAAATAAATAGGAATAAATGAATACTTCATGTCTGGGACTTTATGATTTTTTTTTCACCTCTTCTACGGGGGGGTGCTACTATGTATTATACCTGGAAATATTTGTTGTAATGTATATTATTAATTTATAATAATTTCTAAGCGGCACGCGAGGCCGTTTAGGAAATAAATAATAATAAATGTGGAATTTGCGAACTTTGGAACTTGAGGAATTTTTTTCACACCCTTCTACGGGGGGTGCTACTATGTGTTATACCTGGAAACATTTGTTCTACTGTATATTATTTATTTATAATAATTTCAAAGCGGCACGCGAGACCGTTTAGGAAATAAATAAAAATATGTATAGGCAGGTTAGAACGGGCAATCTTTATTTTTTTGTCGTACCCCTACGGGGGGTGCTACTATGTTTTATACATTTATACATATACATTTGTTATTATGTATACAATTTATTTATAATAATTTGGAAGCGGCACTCGAAGTTGTACAGGAAATAAATAAATTTATTGCTAACAAAACCTAAAAAAAAATGTTAGGTTAATGTTAGAACCTTTAAAATAGATAAATGTATTATTTACCTGCATCTGATAATTTCTATATATATTATTTTAATATATCCAATTGTTTATTTTACATTTTATTGCCGTATTAAGCCAATTTCTTAATTTAATTCTATTTCATGGATATACTTGGCCTTACTTATGCGCAAGGCTATGTTTGTTCACAACATACTATGCTCGGGAAGTGGCTGCTAGTATCCCTCTGGTTCAGTTTATTTATTGTTTAAAACTATTTAATACAGTTATATATTTATAAAAATTAAAATTTGGTGTTGTACCAAGTAAAATCTTCCCATTAAGACGTACAATAGAGAACGAAATAAAATCATAGTTTAGGACCAGTAGTTTAATTAATTATTGAGTGGTACTAAAAATTTATTAAAATTTAAAAAATACCTAAGCCAACCTGTTCGTTTCGCTCGCCCTAATATGACAAACAGAGAATTTATTCAAAAAATTAAACAAACATTGATGTTATTTACAAATTAATATTATGTGGCAATTATTTTGGGATGTTGGATGTCTGTAAATACGGATCTAATATTTCCACCACATTTGGTGTAGTTTCTTCTTTGTACCTTGTCAAAATTAGTCACATTATCCGTCTATAAACAATAGTTACATTTATATGGCGTATCAACATAACCAAACTTTATTTATTTTACCTCTATATACTGCATCTCCTTCTCTCATGGGACGCGTATTACCTTTTAAAAATAAATATATATCCCCCTAAAGATACAAACATAATTCTATGGTATTTAACGGGTAAATAAATAAATAATACGGATAAAAACTTAATGTTGCACATATAACTACATAGGCTCAAATGGAATGTTTTCCCCATCTCGATGTTGATGGTGCTGCCATCTATTTTCAGTGAATTTTCCCAATTATTTTTAGAGAAACTTATTTAAGTCATTTCTATTCCTCCAATTAAACAAGAAGACCTTCCCTTAAATATACGTATTTGAAAACTGTACAATAATGATATTGTAATTCTCATTAATGAAATTTTAGGTATATATATATATAGTATTTTATTTATCCAACTCATAAGTAACTGCATAGTGTTTTCAGATATAGGTAATTTTTATGTATATATTTATTCAGTATATCCAAAATTCGAATAATATTAAACAATGTCACATCTTCTTGGATAAAGCTACTCGGTAGATATGAATAAATAATTTAAGTAAATGATAGATTTTTAAATAATGCCTGCTTTAAGATACCTACTTAATTTTAAATTATTTATTTGAATTATGTACAACTACGCCATCTATATTATAGTAGCACAACTTGAGGCAGTTAGGTTGCTTTTTTATCTGGTTTGTATACTTGGAAATTAATTCGACCTGTCCCATTTCAACATTTTTACACGGCGTGGGATTGCATGTTTTCCACAGAACGGCACTGGGAGTGGGGGTATTTTTACACGGGGTGGGATTTATGGCGGCTGGGATTCGAAAATCAGTTCGACCTGTCCCATTTCAACATTTTTACACGGCGTGGGATTGCATGGTTTACACAGAACGGCACTGGGAGTGGGGGTATTTTTACACGGCGTGGGATTTACGGCGGCTGGGATTTCAGTAAAATGACTATTTCACGGCGTGGGATTGCACGGCGTGGTACGTACTCCTTAAAAGGCACCAGATCTCATTAGCCCCCACATATTAAAAAAAAATTATAACAATCACTTGCATGGTTCAGGCTATAGGCCTTTACAAATGTTACTCGATGCTCGTGATGAATCTATAGATAGATATATAGTGAATCTAATCGTTTATTATAAGAGACTAGCGAATTTCTGTCAATTTTGCATGTCAGCTCTCGTCGAGACCTTTCAATTTATACCAAACACGATATACTTCTGATAACTTTTTACAAAATACAATAGCCGATCAACATGAAACATTTTTGTCAATTCTGAACATTAGCCATCAACGAGACATTTTTGACATATCTGCTTGCCAGCCCTCATCGAGTCCTTTTATTTGATTCCAAGCACGATATACTTCTTACAACTTTTTTGCAGAAAACAAAAACCGATCAACATAGACAATTTTTGTCAGTTCTGCACGCGAGCCCTCAACAAAACCTTTCATTTAAGATCAAATATGATATACTTTATACAACTTTTTGCAGAAAACAAAAACCAATCGACATAGATCATTTTTGTCAATTCTTTACGCGAGACCTTTCATTCAATACCAAACACGACATATTTCTGACAACTTTTTGCAAAAAACAATAGCCGTTTTGCATAGATCATTTTTGTCATTTCTGCTCGCCAGTCCTCATCGAGAAATTTCTTTTAATACTATACACGAGATACTTCTGACAATTTTCTGCAAAAAACAATAGCCGATCGACATTGACAATTTTTGTTAATTCTGCACACCAGCCCTCATTGAAACCTTTCATTTGATACCAAACACCATACAATTCTGACAACTTTTTGCAAAAAACAAAAACCGATCTACATAGCACATTTTTGTCAATTCTGCACGCTAGCCCTCAACAAGACGTTTTATTTGAGACCAAACTCGGCATACTTTTGAGAAATTTTTGCATAAAACAAAAGCCGATCGACATAGATCATTTTTGTCAATTCTTTACGCGAGCCCTCGCCGAGGCCTTTCATTCAATACCAAACACGACATATTTCTGACAACTTTTTGCAAAAAACAATAGCCGTTTTGCATAGATCATTTTTGTCAATTCTGCTCGCCAGTCCTCATCGAGAAATTTCTTTTAATACTATACACGAGATACTTCTGACAATTTTCTGCAAAAAACAAAAGCCGATTGACATGGAACATTTTTGTCAATTTTGCATTTCAGCCCTCAACGAGACATTTTATTAAATACCAAACACGAAATACTTCTATTAACTTTTTGCATAAAACTAAAGCCCATCAACATAGCAAATTTTTATTTCTGCACACCAACCTTTCCCAAGACTTTTCATTCGATACCAAACACGACATATTTCTGACAACATTTTGCAAAAAACAAATTCTAATCGATGTAGAACATTTCTATCATTCGTGCACACCAGTATTGTATTGTATTGTATGTAGACGAGGGTTTGAGCGTTTTGACGCTTTTTGTCAACGCGACCTAGAAGATCTATTGTGACACAGCCCTTACTTAGTTTTCCAGAAGTAGAAGATACCTCTTACCTAGTTGATTGAGTCTCTGCACAGTTAAGGCTGGGCATTCACACAGTATGTGTTCCGACGATTCTTCGTCCTCTTCACAAAGTCGACAAGTTTCATTTTCAGCTATACCAATTTTGTGCAAATGGTACTTTAAAGGACAGTGGCCAGTGAGAATTCCTGTCATTATGTTAAGGTTGTTTTTGCTGAGAGCTAGTAGCTCTTTGGCGTTTGTCAAAGCTGGGGAAATGAATTTCCGAACTTGATTGAGGCCTGGAATATTTTTCCAATATGAGGATATGGCAGATTCCTCCCAGTTTTTGACCACTTCCTTATAGTGGCTTTGTGGAAGACCACATGAAGGTTCCGGCCCGTGGTATAAAAGTTTAGCCCCTTTTTTTGCAAGTTCATCAGCTTTCTCGTTTTCTAGGATTCCCTCGTGCCCTGGTACCTACCATAGGATGACGTGGTTTGCTTCGGATAGCAATTGGAGGGTCTCCCTGCAGTTCCAGACTAGCTTTGATTTACATGTGAAGGCATTCAATGCCTTTAAAGCAGCCTGGCTGTCTGACATTATATTTATTAATGCTCCTTTTAGACCTTTATCTAGGTTTATGTGAGCACAGAGATTTATTGCATAAATCTCAGCCTGAAAAATTGTGGAGCAGGTTCCTATGGATTCCTTAATTCGGCAATCTGGGCCAAGCACACCTACTTCAGTTCCTCCTGTATCAAATTTTGAACCATCAGTGAACCAGGCCAAAGAATCCCTTACAACAGGTCTTTCCGTTGCCCATTGAAGGCGATTACCAATAACAATCTTATACTTCTGGTCAAAATTATATTTTGTTGTTATCGATCACAGACAGACAAGGCCAGTTTATCTGGTTGTGCTTCCCTTAGAATTTCCAAGTGACCTACGAAATCTCCGGGCATAAAGTGTTTCGTTCTGCAGAGAGTCAGTGCCTATTGCATCGCCTCTTTTTTCACCTGAATGTGTAGAGGTGTTAGCCCCAGAATCACTTCCATTGCTGCAGTCGGACAGGTACTGATAGCACCTGTAATACTGAGGCAGGCCATGTGTTGTAGTTTCCGCAGTGATGCCTGCGCTGTGATTTGTTTCACTTTTGGCCACTATACAAGTGACGCGTAGGTGATCATGGGTCTTACAACACTAGTATATGCCCAATGTGTCATTTTTGGCTGTAGTCCCCAGTTTTTACCCAGAAGCCGACAACATGTGTTTAACGCCACTGCTGATTTCTTTGTAATCTTGTTGATATGAGAGTTCCACGTGAGTTTTTGGTCTAGAATAATTCCTAGATATTTAACCTCTGTAGAAAACTCAATTCTAGTACCCTTCAAGTAGGGAGCTTGAAGATTTAGCTTCCTTCTCTTTGTGAAGGGGACGATTGTAGTTTTGTTAGGGTTTACACTAAGTTCATGTTCCAGGCATCACTCATGCACTAGATTTAAAGCTTTTTGTGTAAGATACGAGATAGTGGTGTCACTACATCCTCTGACTATAATTGCAACGTCGTCTGCATATCCGTTTACAAAATAGCCAGCTTTATTGAGCCTATTCAGGAGGTCATCAATGACAATACACCAGAGTAGAGGTGATAGAACCCCACCTTGTGGGCATCCTCTGTTGGTTTTTATCATTACTGATTCTCCTCCTATCGAGGCTGTAATCGTTCGACTTTGCAGCATGGCTTTTATCTATTCCACTACAGCTGGGTCGAAACCTTTTGACCTAGCAGCTCTTTCAATGGACTTATAGGATGTTATCAAAGGCACCCTCAATATCTATTAATATTCCCAGAGCTATTTCCTTTACCATAAAGGTTTTATCTATTTTATTGACAAGGCTATGTAGAGCCGTAGTTGTCGATTTTGCTTCCTGGTAAGCAAATTGATTTACGTTTAGTGGTGAAGCAGTTATCACTTCATTCCTATGGTATTGATCTAAGACCTTTTCCATACCTTTCAGTATAAATGATGATAAACTAATGGGTCTGTATGACTTAGGCTGGACACTTGGACGCCCTCCACCTTTAGGTATAAAGACTTTATTAGTTTCCTCCACAATGTGGGAATGTATCCTAACTTTAGGCTTCCCTTGTATAGTTCGCAGAGTATTGGCAGTATATCCTTTATGCATTTCTGCAAAAGTGCCGGAAAAGTTCCATCTCCACCAGGTGTTTTGTAGGGTTTGAAAGTATTTATCGCCCATTCAACTCTGTGTTCTGTAAAAATATTATTAGCAGTGTTAAGACTGTTAATTAAGCGTAGCTTAGTTCTAGCTCCGGAAGAGTTGTCCTCCTCCTCAACTGGCTACGACGATCCTGGGAAGTGATACTTAACAGAAGCTCCAATGTTTCCTTTGAATCTGTCGTGAAATCCCCGTCTGATTTCTTTAGTAGGCCTATTTCATTCGTATGATATTTTGATAGGACTTTTTGAAGGCGAGCTACCGTGGGCGTTTCTGATAAGCCCTCACGAAAACTACGCCATGCATTCCTTTTAGATCTACGAATTTCTTTATTATATGAGGTTAGAGCACTTCTATATTGCTCCCAGCTCTCATCGCTGCCACTGGTTTTACTTTTATTGTATAACATTCTAACAGTGACTCTTTGTTTACTTAGCTCCTCGGTCCACCAAAGTACTTTCCTAGTACTTTGTCGAAGCTTTAATGTACAACTGTTTTCATATGCTGTGTGTAGCGCATTATGAAAGTCAATAGAGGCTGTTTCCAATTCCTCAATTGTGTTTATATTAATTTTCGTAAGTTCTTCTACTTCACACTTTAAGTGGCCTTCGTACAAGACCCAGTCTGTTAGTTTCGGAATACGAATTTGAGTTTTAAGTTCTATATTAGCCTTTATCTCGAACCTTTAATATCTATGATCCGATATTGAGGTTTCATTTGAGACATGCCAATTATATATTTCAAAGCTAATTTGAGGAGTGGCTAACGTAATGTCCAATACCTCACGCCTGTTTTTAGTTATAAAAGTGGGTTCTTTACCCCTATTTATTATATCTATGTTAGTACTAGAAATAAATTCAAAAAGGTACTCACCCCTTGTATTTATGTCCGTACTACCCCAAACTGTATGGTGTGCGTTTGCATCACATCCCAGGATGAGGTTTATGTTTCTATGTTTGCAGTAGGAGATCAGGTCCCTTACCAGCGGAGGTGGGGCTTCCCTCCTTTCTCCCGGGAAATACGCCGATGCAACGATTACCTCTTTCATACCTCCTGATATAGGCAGTGTAGCTTCCACAGCTACCAAATCCCTAGATATAAATTTATTTAATGTAACGAATTTAATCGATGTCTTAATGAGCAATGCTGCTCTTGGAGTGACATCTTGTTCGTTACAATAGGTTAACTTACCTACTGGTGTAGTAAGTTTCCTTACTACGCCTCCAGACACATAAGGCTCTCGAACTAGCATTGTATCGATGTTAGTGGTGGTGAATGTTTTGTTCAACACATCAGAGGCAGTTTTACAGTGTTGAAGATTCACTTGCAGCATCTTTATATTACCGCTGGACATCACGTTTTGTTCAGAGCCACGTCGCAGCTAGGAACTTGTTTCTTTTTGTGCGTGATTCCGACGGACCGTGGTGTCTTGGAGTGTGTAGGTGTGGGATTGGGTAAAGGCTTTGAGGCAGCCTCTTTACCTTTACCTACTTTTAATCTGGAATTTCCAGTGTTAATATTGGTGGCATTACTTCCTGCCTCCTTTTTTATGTTAATCTTACCTGTAGCAGTGCTGGTAGTAGCTTTTTTGGCAGTGACATCGGTAGGCTTTTTGTTGGGTTTTTTACCCTTTAGCCTGATCGTTGTCTGGCCAAATTTGTAGCTGATTTTGAATTCAGCTTTCTTAAAGGTGTTTAAGGACGTCGAGTCTATGGACAGTGTAAGAAGCAATGTCCTCTTTAAAACCCTCCACTGCTGCGTGTCCAGGCCCTCGTTTTGGCCTTGTATCAGATTCAATATCTGATCTGTCGGGTTGTGTTTGCTGTTGGGGAAATAAGCATTTACAATGCTAGACTTTGGCAAATCCTTTTCCTCCACAGCTTTTAGATGGGCTCCTTCCCAAGGCTTTAAGCTAACGACTTTGCCTAAAAGCCACTCGACGGTGGCTTTGTCGGCGCAGTTGACGCTCATCCATCCGGACCTGAAGGTTGTGCCTAGAAACTTAGGCTTCACAGAGCCTTTAGCCTCTTGATTAAATCCAGGATTGCATCCTAAATTTTCGTCAGCTGTCCTGTTTCTAAAATATCCGGATAATTATAGTGCAGGATGGCGACGCGTGTGCCCAGGATTGCCTGTTTAAAGCTCACAGACGGTATGGCCTTATCAGGTGGTGGCGGAGCACCACTGCTGGGTTGGCCTTTAGCATCTGTTTTTTGCCTTTTTACAGACATTTCGAGCGCTGATTCGTCGGACCGGGTCCGTTTTGGACCCTTATCCTTCATGGGTTGAAGGGCTTTGACACGTGCTTCGTCAGCACTAAGCCCACTTTTTATGAGTCACTTAAAGCGTTTTCTGGCGGCACCGCTAAATTTACTTTTCTGCTCATTCTATCGGACCTTTTCTATAGACTCCTCGAGTTTGGAAGTGGATGGAGTTGGGCTACGTAGGAGCTCCTCTTCCATAGTCAGGACGTCCTTGGGACTGGAATCCCTTAATACCTCTAGAGAGGTATTCCACTCCTTCCACTCATCCTAAAAACCACAAGAATTAACTAAAAATTGTGTCATATTGACACAGCAACATATGCTTTTTGTAAGTGAGGTTATGTGCAGTGCACGTGTGTGAGAAATTTGTAAATTTTGAATATATTTTATGAAATTAAATGAAATTGATAATATTTAATTATAAATACCTGAAAAGATGTTAAAATAAATTTACTGAAAAAAGATTAACCAAAGAAATATATATATTATCTCAGCTGAGAAAAATAGTGACAAACACTGCTACCAACCTCTCACCAGTCCACATTGTGTTAAAACCCAACGACGACCTAATTCTAACAACTTTTTGCGAAAAACAAATGCAGGTCGACATGACACATTTTTTTGTCATTTCAAAACCGGCCCTTTAGTTTCTTCATAAATTGGCAACACTGTTTTTATTAAAAAAATTTAGTTTTTTTATTTATAAATTACCATCGGCAATTCTAATATAACACCTTCTATCTTCAGTTTAGTTCCTATGGGAATATTTGTTTTTATTTAGTTACTTCATAACACATATGGCAACATTGGCTTCTGTAATTTGAAACGTCATGTATGTTTTAGAATACGGATTAATATTTCTAATAACACAATTTGTCGGTAATATATAACTGAGCATATTTTTCTATTTTTCCATTAGTTGGATACAAATACGTAGCTGATTCATGATAAATTTGACCATGAATGCGAAAACAATATGGTCCATACCCAGGTGGTGGCGATAAGTGTGCCCCCATAGAAGCAAAAGCCAAGGCACTGTTATATGTTCTGATATTATCTTTAAAATTTTTGCTATCTATCTCTAAAACTTTACTTGCTAACATACATGTATTACCACGTGTATTACTATCTTTTTTCAGTTTTCTTGCATTAATTTTATTTTCAGAATTTGTCTTTAATTTTGTCTGTTTTTCTAATAATGACTCATTTTTAATTAAATTTGAATAGTTTTTTCTATAACGTACTGAACGGTCTAATTTTTGCTCTTCACTTTCATTATTTGTGTAATTTATAAAGTTATATTTAAGTTTATCTAATCTTTTTAATCTCATTTCAAGTGTTTCCTTTTCTATAAGATTTATATTATATTGTTTCTGTTTTTCTATTCTCTTGATTTTTTTGTCTAAGGATTCATTGTTTATTTGTTTTTTATTAATTTCTTTTTGTTTATTTATGCGTTGAGTTTTAATTTATTCTGTTTCATTTGCTTTAAGTTTTAAATAATTTTCGTGTAATTGTTGCTGGCGAGTAATTGAAAACACTACTATTTGACGGGATCTAAACATCTGAAGATGTGACCTTAATTTATTAATATCATATACAGGGTGGTGACCGCGAACCCGGAACATAGGACTTTAACATGTAAAATCATACTTTCTTAATTTCCTGCTTCCCTAATTATTTTAGGTAAAAAAGCTTCAAATAAGAGTTGTAGAGCATAGAATTCTACATCAGAATCAATAAACAGAATTAATTTTACATGTCCTATAACGGCAGAAATTAAATATGAAAATACTGAAAATTAGCTCAAAAATAGGGATAGCCGTGGAAATGAAACAAAATTGTAAAGAAAAGATTGACGTTACTAACATTCCATTTTAAATTATATACTTCTGACAGATAAAACGTCAATCTTTTCCTTACAATTTTGTTTCATTTCCACGGCTATGCCTATTTTGAGCTAATTTTCAGTATTTTCATATTTAATTTCTGCTGTTATAGGACATATAAAATTAATTCTGTTTGTTTATTCTGATGTAGAATTTTATGCTCTACAACTTTTATTTGAAGCTTTTTTACCTAAAATAATTAGGGAAGCAGGAAATTAAGAAAGTATGATTTTACATGTGAAAGTCCTATGTTCCGGGGTCGCGGTCACCACCCTGTATATCATTTTCGGGGTTTCTATTTAATAAAATGCTTGTACAAAATGATGTTGGATTTATTAAAATTCAATAAGACAAGACGCTTGCAGTATCAGAAATAAAATATTGTATTTTTTTTTTTAATGTTAGTCTGCAAATTATAAATAAATTTCATATTTTTACCCTAAAACCATATGATATCATGAACTGATACTGGTACTGAAAAATATGTAACAACTTATTTATTACTGTGCAGAATTTTGTATCAATGTTATAAGTAATAGATTATAATCATGATTATCGAACTAGCAGAACATCTTATTACTGCATATAGATAATTAAAATTGATCTGATTTTACTGTTTAAAAAATTATGTCATAAAAATGAATAATAATATAGGGTAAAAGTGTAGTTTAGATAATACACGGTGAGTGACTTCTGTACATGCCTGAAATTTATGGGTTTGCTCAACCAAACCAAATATAATGTAAAATTTTAAAATTTATTATTTATATAATGAGGGCAAGTTGGTTCAAAAATTGAAGATTATTTTTCATTATTAAAATTGATTACAGTGATTACTACCTTTAGTTTGTTGCGCGGCACATCTACGTATAATCATAGAAGATATTGGGACAATGATATTATAATTAAAAAATATACTAATTTGCCGCAACATACCTTTAGAGAAACACTGAATTGAAGTACATTTTAAGTGATTTATCCGTCAGATATCAGCTTCTCTTGAATTATAAAATGTCAATACTGCGTACAATATAGATGTATATAATGTTATGTTATTACACTACAAATACAAAAATACTATATTTTATGCAGATTTTCTCAACACTAATTCTATTGGCACAGGGCACAATGTGAAAGTATGCTTTTCACAGAAAGTGATAAAACAATCAATCAGGGCCTTGATGCCTTGAAAGAGTGATTGAAAGTGAAATTAAACTTCTGGTTATACTGTTGTAGTTGAGTAATGTGTTCCTAGGAGCTATGACAAAATCTTTTTTAAAATTCTTCTTATTACTCTTAAGTGAATGTATGTAGATTTTTTTTTAAATGAAATATTTCATAGCACGTTAATCACAAAAACAAGCAATATATTAATATGAAAGAATAAGTTATTGTCTGAAAATAATCAATATTTGATGACCAAAATAAAATTGATTACATCAAAGACTAATTAATGTTCAAAACTTTAAATATACAGCCATTTCACAGTTACTATAAAATAAAGAAAAAATACTTCAAAGAAACTGTACCTAATTTGTTTAAACGTCTGATCTAATTAAATTTACGAAAATAGCATACATTTTCTTTACTAACTTAAAAAAAAAAATAATTATTCTAGTTATTTTTTACATAAACAAATTGTTATAGGTATGAAGAATATTTGGTTTTACTTAGTAATTTGGCAAAATTGAATGTCATGTAATTTAAAATGTCAAAAATTAAATTTGGCAACACTGTTTGGAATGAAATCGTAATTAATTTTTAAATTTATAAATTAATATTGTTAATTCTAATACAAATGCCACCGTCTTCAGTGAAGTTAGTTTAGGAATATTTGGTTTTAATTTAGTTACTTGAGCATATATTTGGCAACAATGACTTTTGACTTTGAAAACGTCAAAATTTATATTAATTAAATATGTTATGTTTTAAACTTAAATTAATTGTAACACCTTTGTCCAAGACTATTATACATGACACTGTATTCACTTCTTTAATATCAATGTTCTATTTGAAAATACAAGCCTTTAAAGTTCATAGACTGTTTGTCAAAAGTGACAAATGACAGCATGATTCTTTCTAAATTTAGACATGGCTTCTAGGATTTTTACTTTCAAAATTGTTTCAAAATTTAAAAAAGTGTGTGGTTTTTATTAATTTACGTAAAAACTGGTCGACGTAAAAATATGAAACACCAAAAAGGCACACCTACGCATCATTCTCTACTACTTGATATTATTATACATATCAATTTCATAAATGGTTAAGGCTGTAGGTTTGTCCCAAAATTTGGCGATCGTCGTCAATACAAAAAACAAATGCCAATCGACATGAAACAATTATTTTATATTTCCACGTCAGGCCTCACCAAAACCTTTCATAAGATTGCAAACACGATATACTTCTAATAATCTTTTTGCAAAAAACAAAAGCCGGTCGATATGAAACATTTTTGTCATTTATGTACCCTAACATTCACTGAGACCTTTCATTTGATACCATACACGACATACATCTGACAACTTTCTGCATAAAACAAAAGTCGATCGACATGAAACATTTTTATCATATCTACACGCTAGCCCACACCGAGACTTTTCATTTGATACCAAACACGATATACTTGTGACAACCTTTTGCAAAAAACAAAAGCCGATCGACATTGACCATTTTGGTTAATTCTGCACACCAGCCCTCATTGAAACCTTTCATTTGATACAAAACACTACACACTTCTGAAATTTTTTTGCAAAAAATAATTATTGATCGACAAAGCACATTTTTGTCAATTCTGCCCGCTAGCCCTCTCCGAGACCTTTCATTTGATACCAAACACGACATACTTCTGACAACTTTGTGCATAAAACAAAAGCCGATCGACATGAAACATTTTTGTCAATTCTGCACGCTAGCTCACAACGACAACTTCCATTTGAGACCAAACTCGACATATCTTTGAGAAAATTTTGCAAAAAACAAAAGCCGATCAACATTGACCTTTTTTGTTAATTCTACACGCCAGCCCTTATCGAGCCTTTTCATTTGATACCAAACACGACATACTTCTGACAACTTTTTGTATAAAACAAAAGCCGATCAACATGGAACATTTTCGTCAATTCGGCAGGCTAGCCCTCACAAAGACCTTTCATTTGAGACCAAACTCGACAAACCTTTGAGAAATCCCTTTGATGGTTCAGGCAGTTTGGCTTGTGACAAAATTTGGCGATCGTCGTGATGAAAATAAATAAACATCACGACACATGCCTTTTAGTATATAGAATAGCGAATTTTCGGCTACGCCGAGCATTCCCTAGAGCTCCGCTGTCAGTGCAAAAAACAAATGCCGATCGACATGAAACAATTACTTCAAATTTGCACGTCAGGCCTCACCGAGACCTTTTATTAGATTGCAAACACGATATACTTGTAATATTTTTTTGCAAAAAACAAAACCCGGTCGACATGAAACATTTTTGTCATTTATGTACCCCAGCCTCCACCGAGACCTTTCATTTGATACCAAACACGACATACTTCTTACAACTTTCTACATAAAACAAAAGTCGATCGACATGAAACATTTTTATCATATCTACACGGGAAGCCCACACCGAGACTTTTCATTTGATACCAAACACTATATACTTGTGACAACCTTTTGCAAAAAACAAAAGCCGATCGACATTGACCATTTTCGTTAATTCTGCACACCAGCCTTCATTGAAACCTTTCATTTGATACCAAACACTACACACTTCTGACAACTTTTTGCAAAAAACAAATACCGATCGACGTAGCACATTTTTGTCAATTCTGCACGCTAGCCCTCTCTGAGACCTTTCATTTGATACCGAACACGACATACTTCTGACAACTTTTTGCATAAAACAAAAGCCGATCGACATGGAACATTTTTGTCAATTCTGCACGCTAGCCTTCAAAGAGACCTTTCATTTGAGACCAAATTCGAAATACCTTTGAGAATTTTTTGCAAAAAACAAAAGCCGATCAACATTGACCTTTTTTGTTAATTCTAGACGCCTGTCCTTATCGAGCCTTTTCATTTGATACCAAACACCACATACTTCTCACAAATTTTTGCAAGAAAGAAAAACCAATCGACATAGCACATTTTTGTCAATTCTGCACGCTAGCCCTCAACAAGACGTTTCATTTGAGACCAAACTTGACATACCTTTGAGAACTTTTTGCAGAAAACAAAAGCCGATCGGAATGGAACATTTTTGTCAATTCTGCACGCTAGCCCTCAACGAGACCTTTCATTTGAGACCAAACTCGACATACTTTTGAAAAATTTTTGCAAGAAATAAAAGCCGGTCGACATGAAACATTTCTGTCATTTATTTACCTCAGCCCTCACCGAGACCTTTCATTTGATATCAAACACGACATACTTCTTACAACTTTCTGCATAAAACAAAAGTCGATCGACATGAAGCATTTTTATAATACCTACACGCTAGCCCACACCGAGACTTTTCATTTGATACCAAACACTATATACTTGTGACAACATTTTGCAAAAAACAAAAGCCGATCAACATTGACCATTTTCGTTAATTCTGCACACCAGCCTTCATTGAAACCTTTCATTTGATACCAAACACCACACACTTCTGACAACTTTTTGCGAAAAACAAATACAGATCGACATAGTACATTTTTGTCAATTCTGCACGCTAGCCCTCTCCGAAACCTTTCATTTGAAACCAAACACGACATACTTCTGATATCTTTTTGCATAAAACAAAAGCCGTTCGACATGGAACATTTTTGTCAATTCTGCACACTAGCGCTCAACGAGACTTTTATTTTGAGACCAAACTCGACATACCTTTGGGAATTTTTCGCAAAATCAACATTGACCTTTTTGTTAATTCTACACGCCAGCCCTTATCGAGCCTTTTAATTTGATACCAAACACCACATACTTCTCACATCTTTTTCCAAAAAACAAAAGCCGTTCGACTTCGAACATTTTTGTTCAATTTGCACGCTAGCCCTCATCGTGACCTAGCCTAATATAACATTCAATGTCTTTAGTAACGTTAATTTGGGAACATTTGTTCTTTGTTTAGTTACTATATTAAATATTTGGTAATATTGAGTTATGTAATTCGAAAATACCCAAACACGACATTTTTCTGACAACATTTTGCGAAAAACAAATTCTAGTCTACGTAGAACATTTTTGTCATTCGTGCACACCCGTCCACATTGTGTCGTTTCATTAAAACTCAAAAAACGACCTACTTCTAACAACTTTTTGCGAAAAACAAATGCAGGTCGACATGACACATTTTTTTTGTCATTTCAAAACCGTGGTTTTCTTTCTTTTGATATCAAATATTTGATTTTTATTTAGTTAATTCATAATTTGGCAACACTGTTTGTATTAAAAAAATAGTAGCTAATTTTTAAATTTATAAATTAATATTGTCAATCCTAATATAACTGCCACTGTCTTCTGTGAAGTTAGTTTAGGAATATTTGGTATTAATTTGTTACTTCATCACACATTTGGCAACATTGACTTTTGACATTGGAAACGTCAAAATTTATATTAATTAAATACGTTATGTTTTAAACATAAATTAGTTGTAACACCTTTGCTCAAGTCTATTATTCATGATACTGTTTTCAAATCTTTGATATCAGTGTTCTATAAAAAGATATAATCATTTAATGTTCATAGACAGATTGTCAAAAGTGACGGATGACGACGTGATTCTTCTTAAATTTAGACATGGCCTCTGAGATCCATTGTTTCAAGGCAGCATTTGTGCGCAGTTTAATTTTTTACACGATAACTACTAACAGTAAAAATATGAGACACGCAAAAGGCACCAGTAGTGGGATCACGCCGAATAGAATTCTATATTTTTGACATTACACTTGGCGATTATCGCTTTGAAACTACATATTGGTATCACGCCGAAAAATCGCTTGTTTTCCCTCGTTCCCGGTCCCCGCCGATAGTATCGCTTTGAAACGCGAATTTTTACCTGTCGTTTTCATCATTTGTCTCTCTTTTTCACGGCCCTTTTACAATGTTCTGTCTCTATCTTGTTTAAACTGACTATTCGTGATTATTGAATCGAAGTAGTTTGGTAAAATATGGATTAATTCTATTGTTCTGTCAACTGCATGACGTTTTTAATTATTTACGTTTATCTTAGACATGAGAGTTACAACGGATCATTGGGCTTTGTTACTCGATTTTTGCGAACAGTACTAACTTCATTCACACATTTACGTATAGTATTTTGTGCCATGGATAGAACAAAACTTTGTCCTATCGATCTTTGATGAGATCTTGTGGCAAAGAAATATAATGCTGCGAAAATTCTTAAAATTGGACATACGGAGTTCGTATGTGTGGATTGCGGATATGAGGCATTAATTGTTGTAGTAAATAAAACACCATATCCTTTGTTAGTCTATATAGTTCTACAAATCGTGTATCCGGAACTGAAAATGAGTCGCTATTATTTCTCATGATTCTACTTCGGATATTATATTCACGTATATTTTGTCTTCTTTCCTCCTCTTCTATTTGTTGTAAAATGAATATTTGCACGGGTAACATCTACTTATAATTAAATTTAGGAACATAAATGATTTGCAACATGAATATATTTAAAATGATAACCTTCTTTGTTCAAGATATAATTTTTTAAAACGTCTTTTTGATCTGTCAGGTTGACACATTCGTAATTGACGCGCGAATATTCGGAAAATGGCCAATGTTTACTGAAAAGGTAGTAGCATTTCCGAAAACACACGAAGTACAATTCTACTGTCGCTTGCGACATAGCATGCTACCAAATATGATTTCGACTCGCTTTTTTTGTTTGACATTAGAACTATAGAATTCTATTTGGTGTGATCCCTACACAGATCTCATTAGCACCCACATATTAAAAAAAATTATAACAATCACTTGCATGGTTCAGGCTGTAGGTGTTTACAAATGTTACTTGATGCTCGTGATGAATCTATAGATAGATAGATAGATAGATAGATAGATAGATAGATAGATATATAGTGAATGTAATCGTTTAGTATAGTGATAGTGAATGTAATCGTTTAGTATAGTGATATATATACAGTGTGTGCAACAAAATGCGGAACATAGGACTTTAACATGGGATTTCAAAAAATTGCGGATACTTTCTATCCTGATAGATTTAGAGCAAAACTGCAAGAGTACAAAGTTGTTCAAAATTAAATTCTACGTCAGATAAAATCATAATTGTTTCAATAGCAAGACTGTAATATGAGATATATTAAATATAAAATGTAATACTTTCATTAAAAATCAGATAGCCATGGAAATAAAAGAAAATATATATCTATCAGTTTAGAGAAGTTTCACTAATTATAATACTTATTGTCTATATTTAAATATTATTTAAGTTGAATTTATATTCATTTATTTAACAATATGCTAATATTAAAAAATTAGTACAAATATAATTTTAAAAAATATTGAACACAAAGTAAAGTTAATAACTGTCACAATTGACACATAGATATTTTTATTATTTTCATGGCTATCTGATTTTTAACGAAAGTATTACATTTTATATTTAATATATCTCGTATTACAGTCCTGCTATTGAAACAATAGGGCACTTGCACGTGACGTTTCAAAATGCCGCCCATACAGTTGAAATCAGCTGATTGTGGACAACCTAACTGTTAATTTACCTAGGGTGGGATTCTGTAACTACATAACGCACTCAAATAACAGATAATGCGTTATTTGAGTCCGTTATCATAACAAAAGATAAAAAGTATCTGTCACTGAACATTATTTTGTCCACTTCAAAGACTAAAACTTAATTCATAAGTAAGTAATACCTATATAATCAATAAAATTGTATTTTTTTGTTAAATGAGGATGGTATGATACTTATTTCAGCTGAAATTAAATATTTGATTACTATAAAATTTTATGTTTATGTCTATTATTTCCATTGATTATATAACGTACTCAAACCATAACGGACTTAATTACAGAATCCCACCCCAGGTGTGTTACGGCGAACTGTTTTCTAATAACATTTTTTGTTGGATGTTGAGTGTGTTAGAGTTACCGGAACTTTATATCATAAAGGTGAGTTCATATACAGTATATTAAATAAAAAATATTTGATTATATGGCTGTTATATAAATAGATAGAGCGAATGAAAAAGTATCACTAGTTAAGACTTTCTATACAAAAATTATTAAAATAAATTCAGGTACGTATGCACAATTCATAGATTAAAAATATGTAGGTACTTTGCAGTTGCAACGTGAAAAATATTATAGATTTTTGTAAACCAACAAATTTATTTTCAGAATGCCGCGTTTCTGTGCTGTTGTTGGCTGTTCAAATCAAAGTAACCGGAAAACACAAAAAAAAAATTCATTTCCGGGCATTCGGGACAGACGGGGTAACGAGTTACCAGAAGGAGTTAGAAGACGGCAACTTTGGATTACTTCTCTCCACAGGGAAGATTTTACCGAAGAGAAAGTGAGACATGGCAGGATATGTTCGGATCATTTTTTGTCGGGTATAAATTTAAGAATATGACAATGATAAGATAAGTATATTACAAATTATTTTATTCGGTTTACCTAATTTAATAGGCTATCCGTCTGATGACCTTTTAAACCCGGATTATGTCCCGCATATTAATATGGGATATGGCAGAGATAAAACTCCAGCATCCAAACGTGCGTGATATGATCGCGCAAGGAAAAGAAATTTGCTAATTGTTTGTATTTTTTGTTTAAGTCTCAACCATTGTAAACTCATTGGAAAAAGGATGTTATTTTATTTTCTCATTATCATTCGAATTTCATTCTCATTTAAATTTATAACGATAAGTTTTACTCACAAATTTTAAAATTTATGTTCTATTATGATAATACTAATTTTTTCAATTACGATTGTATTGTTTATTGATTTAAATGATTTTAAAATTTTGTGAGAACTTTTAATTATTCAATTTTAGTTTTATAAGTAAATAGTTGTACAGGTATGTTATAAAATTAGGCTTGAAAATATATAAATTATAATTGTAACTTATCGCATGTGATTAAAAAAATCTTTAAAGCGTATTGTAAAATTCTAATGTTAAATTTTGTGAGTGCGTTAATTATACAATTTTAGCTATATAAGTAAATAGTTGTATAGGTATTTTTTTTAAATTAAGCTTAAAAACATATTAATAATAATTGTAATAAAAATGCATGTGCTTGGAATGTAGTTAGTAGCATGATGTAAAAGTGCAGTGTTAAATGAATTAAATTTATCAGAAACTGACTGGGAAGTAGATATTTGCCGGAAAATTTAATAATATGACCTATTTAACATTTTATGGAAATATTCCCAAAAATCGTACTCTCCTGGATTAGTGCGGGAAGATAAATACCGAGTTTTTAATGCAAGAATTATTTTTCTTTTCAATATAACATCGATTGAAGATGAAATATAACCGAAAAGTCATAATATTAAATTCCGAGCTTTTTTGAAAATGGCACTTTTTATTTTTTTATTAGAAATCAAGTCAGGCAAGCTCATGAACTGCATTGTGTACAGTGTCAATCCCTGCTGACACATCTATGACGATCCCGACTGAAACACAAATATCGGATGTAAATGATGTAATTGATGATAATGATACAGACAAAAAGACAAGTGACCAAAATACACAAACTGACGACACATATAAAATTTTAATGGAAGGCTTGACTAAGGCGAATGAAACAATATATAATTTACGTTGAATATTGGAGTCCCTTAATAACAATGCAGAGGCATTTGCAGGAAATGACGAAACAACAAGATTCATCACAGGACTTTCTACCTACAAATCACTAGAAATGTTGTCAGAGTTATTATTTTCATTTGTATAGGCAACAAGGAATCGCACACCATTTCAACAAATAAATTTAACTTTGATGCGGTTAAGATTAAATATTTCTTTTCGTTTTTTGGGATACCATTTTAATATTCATGAAGCCATATCATCACGTATTTTTTATAAAAGTATTCATGTGATGTATAAAAGATTAAAAATTTTTATATATTGGCCCAGTAGGAAAGAATTAATTTTAGGCATTCCAAATGCATGGTACTAAAATTGTGGTGATAATACATTGCTTCGAAATTAAAATAGAAAAATCGAAAAATATTCGCGCCTAAGCAACTACATGGTCATACTATAAATATACAAATACAATGAAAGTTCTAATAGGAATTACTCCTCAAGGATCCATATCGTTTATTTCAGAGGGTTTTGGGGGAAGAATAAGCGACAAAAAAATAACCGAAGAGAGTGGAATATTAGAAAACTTACTACCAGGTGATGTCGTTCTTGATGACAGAGGTTTTTTAATACAGGTACTTATGAACAAAATGCATTTAAGTAGATACAATAACTGTTATATTATAGGAACTAGTAAAAGTTGTTTATGCAGCTGATGTAAAAACTCCTGCGTTTATGAAAGGTCGACAACAACTACAAAATAAAGAAATAGAACATACGAGTCATCTTGCTGCAGTTAGGTAAAAAATAATAGTAATCATATACTATTTTGATAGTTTCACTCTCTATATTTCTATATATATATAGTTGGATTCATCT
Source organism: Stenolophus ochropezus (assembly GCA_035578165.1). Lineage (NCBI taxonomy): Eukaryota > Metazoa > Arthropoda > Insecta > Coleoptera > Carabidae > Stenolophus > Stenolophus ochropezus. The sequence goes on from JAQOWZ010000017.1 coordinate 28,599,006, forward strand.
CGAGCATCGCAAAAAGTTTGCTCACGGGTACAGGTCAAACCATTCATTGAATAATTTTAATATTATTTTATTAGATGTGGTTTAAAGTAGAATAGGGCCTTTTTGGGGTCTCATATTTTTACTGTGAGTGGTTTTCGTGTAAAAAATCGAAAACTAAGCCAAAGAGGAAAACTGGAACAAAACTGAAAAAAATATCCTAGATGCCAGGTTTAAATTTAAAAAGAATTACTGTGCCATCCGTCATTTTTGACAATTCAATATGAAACTTTTACTTGATTTATTTTGAAAATGAAAAGAGATATTGTAAAGGTAATTATATTTTTATACATTATAATAGTGAGCGAAATATATACAAATACACTGAATGTTACGTGTAGCGTATATAAAATATTTAATTTTATGACATTTGACGTTTGGTCAGTCAATCAAAAAATGAGTTGGAGACAACTAAGTGAAAAATGTCATATTTACTAAAATGTATAATGAAATATTGTACGAAATTTAATAAGAAATCATCTCTAATACAGGTACTTTTATATGGAATATAAATATTTATATATTATTAGTTAAATATTTTATTTTTTAGATGAGACTATAACCTTCACGTACTCAGATACTCTAATATGGAATTTTTTATAAACTCAAACAATCTATTGGGCAATAATTATAAAAATAAGTAATAGTAAAACTAAAGAATATTCCAGAATGGATTATTTAATCAAGAAAACTGCATTTCAAAATTGATTTATACTCTGACGTTTAAAAAACTATATTTGATTACTATTCAAACACTTCCAAAGGTAAATTCATACTGTACAGTATTCTTCCCTTATATATAAATACTTTTTAAATCTAATTTATACATATTTTAGATAGTTAGACTATAGATTTTGTCTGATTACGTGGAAAAACTGACAAGCCTTTATTTCATACAGTTTTGGAGGAAATTGTTTAACAATTTAATGTACAATAATTACTATATAAATAAATGATGTATCTGGACTTTAATAAACTTTTGTTAATTGCAATTTACTCTTTCTTTACGCATTTTGTAACATTTCTGATGAAAACATTTGATTACAATAGAAATTACATTTTTCAAAATTCTGTAGTATTTTATAATGAAATGAGATGATTTCTCAGATGTAAACGTTTACATAAACAAAGTATTTATCCATTTATCCATTTGTAACTGATGTATGAAAATAAATAAAAATTGGTCACTTTATCTACAACTAACAGGCATATAAATTTTCAGTTATGTGTGAGTAGTTCATATATGCCTCAACAGATGGCGCTAGAGTAGCACTTAAATTTCAAAATAACTTCAAATTGTATTTATTATACTTTTATAATCATTTAAATTGATATTTATAATAAAAAATAAATTATTAATAACAATAACAATAGTTGTAGATAAATACATATATAATTCAGCTTCATAAATATATAAATGAACATAGCAACAGAAAGCATCAATATAATCTTGTTTTTTTTGGCAATATAAAAATGTATCAGTTTATAAATTTTGGTATGTTATTTCACATTATTTATATTTATAAAATAGATAATTATTTTCAAAATAATACATTTTTATATATTCTTTAACTAACTTCATACTTATTGTGTCAAGTTATGACATTTAAGTTCTGTCAAACTGAATGTATTGTATGAAAATACAAATATTGTTAAGATATAATAAAAATACATAAAATTGGGTTAAACGTATTATTTAAATCTTTTCTTCTTATGTATTTTGATGATTAAACTATTGTATCTCAAAATCTCTAAGCGCGGGAAATTTAAAATCTCTATAATTTCATTTATTTATCAACATGTATTTTTATTTATTTCCTAAACGGTCTCGCGTGCCGCTTTGAACGTGTTCTAAATAAATAATATACATTACAACAAATGTTTCTAAGTCTAACACATAGTAGCACCCCCCGTAGAAGGGTGTGAAAAAAATTCATCAATTTCCAAAGTTGGAATATTAAATATATGATATTATTTGATAAGTTATGTGTGAGTAGTTCATATACAGGGTGTTCCATTTAAGCGTGCCACCATTTCTATCTCGAGAACTATAAGAGCTACGAGGTTGGTTAAATTAGCAAAGAACCACCATTTTACAAGACTAATACAAAGAGCAAAAATAGCTATTTTTAGTACAAGTGAGCAAAATATGTCTTTTTTTCACGGGCTCAGAAATTGGCCACAAGAGCGAAGCGAGTGTGCCAACTGGACAAGTGAGAAAAAGACATGCTCACGTGTGCTAAACATAATTTTTTCCACAATCTTAAAATAAAATTTATAAAAAAAAACAAAACATTGTACTTTTTTATTTAATAATGAAAATCTCAACAGTACAATTATGTTTATAAATTATAATTAAATATAATGTAATTTAATGTAAAATGCATTATAATGTCTGTAATCCCATGAAAACATTGTGCTCAGAGTAAGTGTATTTTGCTCACTAATGTTATTTACTTTGCTTACTTGTGAAGAAATTTATTTACTTTGCTCACTTGTGATTCAATATGCTACTTTGCTCACTGTTTTAAGTTGAATAATGATGTATTTTGCTAACGATTTTGGAAAAAACTTTTTTTTGACCTGTGGTTCTCAAAATACGGGACACAACTTTCTCTTTTTAGATGGGAACATATATTTATTTTTAGGTTATTCGATAGAGCATTTTTTTCTGAATTCAGCGATATAAACATCATATACTATTTTGATAGATTCATTATCTACTAGCGTGCAGAATTGAGAAAAATGTTACATTCCGATCGGTTTTTGTTTTCTGCAAAAATTTCTCAAAAGTATGTCGAGTTTGGTCTCAAATGAAAGGTCTCGTTGAGGGCTAGCGTGCAGAATTGACAAAAATGTCCCATTCCGATCGGCTTTTGTTTTCTGCAAAAAGTTCTCAAAGTTATGTCGAGTTTGGACTCAAATGAAACGTCTTGTTGAGGGCTAGCGTGTGGAATTGACAAAAATGTTCCATGTTGACCGGCTTTTGTTTTTTGCAAAAAAATATTAGAAGTATATCGTGTTTGCAATCTAATGAAAGGTCTTAGTGAGGCCTGACGTGGAAATATGAAATAATTGTTTCATGTCGATCGGCATTTGTTTTTTGCACTGACAGCGGAGCTCTAGGGAATGCTCGGCGTAGCCGAGAATTCGCTAGTCATATACTATTTTGGTAGATTCACTATCTATATATATTTGGATTCATCTCGACGATCACCGATCCTGTGTCCAGCTTAAACTCCTGGTCCATTTAAGTAATTGCTGTAATTTTTTTCTCAAGTTGTAGTGTCTATTGTACCGGAGTGCCTTTTGGGGGTCTCATATTTTTACTGTGAGTGGTTTTTGTTTAAAAAAATAAAAACTGAGTAAAATTGGTACATTGAAACAATGGATCCCAGAGGCCATGTCTACATTTAAGAAGAATCACTGTTCTCATCCGTCAAATTTGACAATTCAATATGAAACTTTTATTTGATTTTTTTGGAAAATGTGAAGAGATATTATGAATTGAATTATGTTTTAATATATTATAATAGTGAGCGAAATATATACAAATATACTGAATGTTAAATGTGGTGTATTTAAAATATTTCTTTTTTGACATTTCATGTTTATCATATGTTAGAGCCGTCAAAAATTCGTGGTACAAGTTTTATATTTTGTAGAAGAAAGGAAAAGAATTAATAAATTAACATATATTTTAAAGGAAAGATACAGTGCATTCTGGAACGTAAGTATGTTTTTTATTATGTTTTTGCTGTATTTATACATATATTTAAATTTTAGCTGAAATCATTGAATTGGTTAAAAGTAATTCCAAGATGAAATTTGGAAATACAGAGATCTTTGAACATAAACATTAACGAAAAATGAGCAACCCTTTTGGAATATACAACAATTAACAAGGAATGGACAATAACAAATCAATACAGAAGAAATATAAGTAGCAATGAAAGTCGTTTCCAAAGAACAGTGGAGTACGAACAGTTATGCCAGCAAAAGCACAAATAGTTAAATAATTAAATAAAATTTGTAAGATTTATAATAAAATAAACAATGTAATAAATAACAATAATAAAGAAAATACAGCGAAGAAACTTAAATCTGGAATTTGAACAAGGCGCGTCATATCACACAGCGCATATGTCTATTTTTACCCCTACTCCAGCCGCCAGTCATAAAGCTATTTATTAAAATGGCTGACAAAACATATTTGATGAGAAACGGTCCATAAAAGACAAGTACCGAAAAATTTGGAAAACAAGCAAATAATTATCTGTTATATTATAAAATTTCTTTTCAGAGTAAGAAGTAAAGATATTTATATAAAATCAATTCCAGTAAATATCAATTTTGTAGTTGTTTTTCAAAACTGAGTAACATGCCATTGACAGCAATTTTGTTAATTTAACGTTAACTTAACTATAACTATACCATAAATCAGCAACGAAACATACTTATAGTTACTTGAAATGGATATTGTAGTGGGCACTTGGTAGAACATTTTTGAATATAGATAAAAAAAACACATAGTTATTACACAATAATTACTATATACAATTAAAAGTTAAGTAGGATTGAAGTGGTTTGTTCAATGTGATCATTCGCAATGTTTATCTTAGAATTAACGGCTCTTCTAATCTCTTCCAGTCAGTTCATTCGTAATCCTTTGTCAGCTAGATATGATACAGAAAATTCCCTACCGGATGAATGTGCATTGTTGATACAATGTTCTACAATTCTGAATTCATATTTTTTTGTTTATTGAATTTATATGTTCTTTAATTTTTATTCCCAAATAAAATATTAATTCAGGATTTGCAGAACATTGTATCAACAATGCATATTCATTCAATAAATAAATAAAAAATCTGTGAACAATATATGGGGAATGTGTATTTTTAAAGTCCATGTAAAGGTAAGATATAATTTATTTTATTTGAACCCATAATTTATTAACATTAAAGTCTAGGTTGATCAGCTATGGTTCGAAACTACGGGTTCCCATATAAAAATAGCCCGTATGGTGCAATCTCCACCCCAGCTCAACTCCCTAGGAGATGACATGTAGTAAAAGCTTCCTACGACACACCTAGTTATGGATAATAAGCCGAGAATGAAGAGATTTAAGCTGCAATCTTTTTTGGATTTTGCCATTTTGAAATCAGCCATCGACTTGCACATGCTACTCAACTTTGTATGGTTATATTTATTATATAAAAGGTAAATTTGAATTTATATCAGATCTAATAATATTTGGAATTTATTTTTTTATTTCATTATTGTATTCATACAAAATTATGCTACAAAAAAATATTTATCTACATTTATTATTTTATTTTACATTTAAGTGTAATGAAACTCCCATATTCTCATATATATAGTTAAAAAGTTGAGAAAAAATCATGAATCAAATATGTCTTGAGCGTTTTGCCCAACATCGTCGAGTTTTTGTGTAATTTTCATTTGAAAATGTTGATTGACTTTGGACTAACAAAAATTACTAAATTTTTGTTGGTCACATTGAAATTTAGTTTGAAAATGAACCAGTGGCACACAACCGGTGGAGACTTTTATATAAATATCTCTTTAAATAGACTATAATAAAATGTAAATGTAATATATTTTGTTATAACTAGGTATATTTTAATGATTTGTATATATCTAATTCAATAAAAACGTTTTTTAAATAAATAAATTAATTCCATTTTGACAGTTGTTTGAGAACTGCATTCAGCCATTACAGGTATATTTTAGAACGAGAAATCTTGAGAAATACGGCGAATTACAAGGTAATATTTATATAATTATGTGTATTACTATAAAACTTAATTTATCTATATGTTTTCTTTTCAATTAAATCACTTTAAAATACAAAGTTTTGTATAACCGGCAATTTTGACAGTTGCTTCCGGGGCTCATCAAGTGACGGATAGCTCGGTGAAAAAGGCTATTTTTTCTAATATTACAGCGAGATATTGTATGAGAATTATCACAAATCATCAGTAATACAATGTATTTTAAGGTATGATATAAATTTTTGCATATTAATACTATTTTTTTCTCATTTTTATTTAGTTTTCCTAACCTGTATGAACTCTGGCATATCGAGATGACATTTATATGAAATAAGGCTATTCGTTGGATGAAAATCATTATTAAATGTGGAAATATAACGTATCCTTTAAAATGAAACCAGAAATTTTGCACGATATTATAAAATTTAACAAAAATGCCGTATTTGACACTTGAGTTGGAGACACGACCGAGTTATCTGCTTGAAATATGACATTTTTACTAAAATGTATAATGAAATATTGTACGAAATCATCTCTGTTACAAGGTACTTCCATATGGAATATAAATATTTATATATTAATAGTTAAATATTTCATTTTTTAGATGAGACTATAACCTACACGTACTCAGATACACAATGGTGAATTTTTAAATTAATTAAAACAATTCGTTGGGCAAATATTGTTAAAATGAATGAGAATATAATATATTCTTTAAAATAAATTCACAAGACTATTCCAGAAAGTATTATTTAATCAAGAAAACTCCATTTCAAAGTCGATTTAGAATCTCACTTTTAAAAATTGATTTTTGATTACTATTCAAACACTAGCAAAGGTAAATACATACTGTACAGTATTCTACCCTTATTATAAATACTTTTTTATCTAATTTATACATATTTTAGAGAGCTAGACAATGGATTTTGTCTGATTACGTGGAAAACCTGAAAACCCTTTGCTTCATACCGTTTTGGAGGGAATTGTTCAACAGTTTAATGTACAATAATTAGTATATAAATAAATGATGTATCTGGACCTTATTAAACTTCAATTAATTGCATTTTACACTTTCTTTCCGCATTTCTTGACATTTCTGATAAAAACATCTGATTACAACAGAGATTACATTTTTCAAAATTCTGTAGTATTTTATAATGAAATGAGATGATTTCTCAGATGTAAATGTTTACATAAATAAATTATCTATCCATTTATTCATTTGTAACTGATGTATGAACCAATAAACATCTTTTCAAACCAAATATTCATATTCTCTTAGTCGGACTTGACTGTGATTGTACTGCACAAAAATTCATGTTTTCATTAAGAAATAATGCAAAAGAACGTATAAAAATTGGTTACTTTATCTACAACTAACAGGCATATAAATTTTCAGTTATGTGTGAGTAGTTCATATATACCTCAACAGATGGCGCCACAGGATCACTTAAATTCCAAAATAACTATTCAAATTGTATTTATTATAATTTTATAATCATTTATATTGATATTTATAATAAAAAATAAATTATTAATAACAATAACAATAGTTGTAGATAAATACATATATAATTCAGCTTCATAAATATATAAATGAACATAGCAACAGAAAAACATGAGTATAATCATGTTTTTTTTTGGCAATATAAAAATGTATCAGTTTATAATATTTGGTATGTTATTTCACAATATTTATATTTATAAAATAGATAATTATTTTCAAAATAATACATTTTTATATATTCTTTAACTAACTTCATACTTATTGTGTCAAGTTATGACATTTAAGTTCTGTCAAACTGAATGTATTGTATGAAAATACAAATATTGTTAAGATATAATAAAAATACATAAAATTGGGTTAAACGTATTATTTAAATCTTGTCTTCTTATGTATTTTGATGATTAAACCGTTGTATCTCAAAATATCTAAGCGCGGGAAATTTAAAATCTCTATAATTTCATTTATTTATCAACATGTATTTTTATTTATTTCCTAAACGGTCTCGCGTACCACTTTGAACGTGTTATAAATAAATAATATACATTACAACAAATGTTTCTAGGTCTAACACATAGTAGCACCCCCCGTAGAAGGGTGTGAAAAATATTCATCAATTTCCAAAGTTGGAATATTAAATATATGATATTATTTGATAAGTTATGTGTGAGTAGTTCATATACAGGGTGTTCCATTTAAGCGTGCCACCATTTCTATCTCGAGAACTATAAGAGCTACGAGGTTGGTTAAATTAGCAAAGAACCACCATTTTACAAGACTAATACAAAGAGCAAAAAAAAACTTTTTTTTGACCTGTGGTTCTCAACATACGGGACACAACTTTCTCTTTTTAGATGGGAACATATGTTTATTTTTAGGTTATTCGATAGAGCATTTTTTTCTGAATTCAGCGATATAAACATCATATACTATTTTGATAGATTCATTATCTACTAGCGTGCAGAATTGAGAAAAATGTTACATTCCGATCGGCTTTTGTTTTCTGCAAAAATTTCTCAAAAGTATGTCGAGTTTGGTCTCAAATGAAAGGTCCCGTTGAGGGCTAGCGTGCAGAATTGACAAAAATGTCCCATTCCGATCGGCTTTTGTTTTCTGCAAAAAGTTCTCAAAGTTATGTCGAGTTTGGACTCAAATGAAACGTCTTGTTGAGGGCTAGCGTGTAGAATTGACAAAAATGTTTCATGTCGACGGTCTTTTGTTTTTTGCAAAAAATTATTAGAAGTATATCGTGTTTGCAATCTAATGAAAGGTCTCGGTGAGGCCTGACGTGGAAATATGAAATAATTGTTTTATGTCGATCGGCATTTGTTTTTTGCACTGACAGCGGAGCTCTAGGGAATGCTCGGCGTAGCCGAGAATTCGCTAGTCATATACTATTTTGATAGATTCATTATCTACTAGCGTGCAGAATTGAGAAAAATGTTACATTCCGATCGGCTTTTGTTTTCTGCAAAAATTTCTCAAAAGTATGTCGAGTTTGGTCTCAAATGAAAGGTCCCGTTGAGGGCTAGCGTGCAGAATTGACAAAAATGTCCCATTCCGATCGGCTTTTGTTTTCTGCAAAAAGTTCTCAAAGTTATGTCGAGTTTGGACTCAAATGAAACGTCTTGTTGAGGGCTAGCGTGTAGAATTGACAAAAATGTTTCATGTCGACGGTCTTTTGTTTTTTGCAAAAAATTATTAGAAGTATATCGTGTTTGCAATCTAATGAAAGGTCTCGGTGAGGCCTGACGTGGAAATATGAAATAATTGTTTTATGTCGATCGGCATTTGTTTTTTGCACTGACAGCGGAGCTCTAGGGAATGCTCGGCGTAGCCGAGAATTCGCTAGTCATATACTATTTTGGTAGATTCACTATCTATATATATTTGGATTCATCTCGACGATCACCGATCCTGTGTCCAGCTTAAACTCCTGGTCCATTTAAGTAATTGCTGTAATTTTTTTCTCAAGTTGTAGTGTCTATTGTACCGGAGTGCCTTTTGGGGGTCTCATATTTTTACTGTGAGTGGTTTTTGTTTAAAAAAATAAAAACTGAGTAAAATTGGTACATTGAAACAATGGATCCCAGAGGCCATGTCTACATTTAAGAAGAATCACGGTTCTCATCCGTCAAATTTGACAATTCAATATGAAACTTTTATTTGATTTTTTTGGAAAATGTGAAGAGATATTATGAATTGAATTATGTTTTAATATATTATAATAGTGAGCGAAATATATACAAATACAATGAATGTTAAATGTGGTGTATTTAAAATATTTCTTTTTTGACATTTCATGTTTATCATATGTTAGAGCCGTCAAAAATTCGTGGTACAAGTTTTATATTTTGTAGAAGAAAGGAAAAGAATTAATAAATTAACATATATTTTAAAGGAAAGATACAGTGCATTCTGGAACGTAAGTATGTTTTTTATTATGTTTTTGCTGTATTTATACATATATTTAAATTTTAGCTGAAATCATTGAATTGGTTAAAAGTAATTCCAAGATGAAATTTGGAAATACAGAGATCTTTGAACATAAACATTAACGAAAAATGAGCAACCCTTTTGGAATATACAATTAACAAGGAATGGACAATAACAAATCAATACAGAAGAAATATAAGTAGCAATGAAAGTCGTTTCCAAAGAACAGTGGACTACGAACAGTTATGCCAGCAAAAGCACAAATAGTTAAATAATTAAATAAAATTTGTAAGATTTATAATAAAATAAACAATGTAATAAATAACAATAATAAAGAAAATACAGCGAAGAAACTTAAATCTGGAATTTGAACAAGGCGCGTCATATCACACAGCGCATATGTCTATTTTTACCCCTACTCCAGCCGCCAGTCATAAAGCTATTTATTAAAATGGCTGACAAAACATATTTGATGAGAAACGGTCCATAAAAGACAAGTACCGAAAAATTTGGAAAACAAACAAATAATTATCTGTTATATTATAAAATTTCTTTTCAGAGTAAGAAGTAAAGATATTTATATAAAATCAATTCAAGTAAATATCAATTTTGTAGTTGTTTTTCAAAACTGAGTAACATGCCATTGACAGCAATTTTGTTAATTTAACGTTAACTTAACTATAACTATACCATAAATCAGCAACGAAACATACTTATAGTTACTTGAAATGGATATTGTAGTGGGCACTTGGTAGAACATTTTTGAATATAGATAAAAAAAACACATAGTTATTACACAATAATTACTATATACAATTAAAAGTTAAGTAGGATTGAAGTGGTTTGTTCAATGTGATCATTCGCAATGTTTATCTTAGAATTAACGGCTCTTCTAATCTCTTCCAGTCAGTTCATTCGTAATCCTTTGTCAGCTAGATATGATACAGAAAATTCCCTACCGGATGAATGTGCATTGTTGATACAATGTTCTACAATTCTGAATTCATATTTTTTTGTTTATTGAATTTATATGTTCTTTAATTTTTATTCCCAAATAAAATATTAATTCAGGATTTGCAGAACATTGTATCAACAATGCATATTCATTCAATAAATAAATAAAAAATCTGTGAACAATATATGGGGAATGTGTATTTTTAAAGTCCATGTAAAGGTAAGATATAATTTATTTTATTTGAACCCATAATTTATTAACATTAAAGTCTAGGTTGATCAGCTATGGTTCGAAACTACGGGTTCCCATATAAAAATAGCCCGTATGGTGCAATCTCCACCCCAGCTCAACTCCCTAGGAGATGACATGTAGTAAAAGCTTCCTACGACACACCTAGTTATGGATAATAAGCCGAGAATGAAGAGATTTAAGCTGCAATCTTTTTTGGATTTTGCCATTTTGAAATCAGCCATCGACTTGCACATGCTACTCAACTTTGTATGGTTATATTTATTATATAAAAGGTAAATTTGAATTTATATCAGATCTAATAATATTTGGAATTTATTTTTTTATTTCATTATTGTATTCATACAAAATTATGCTACAAAAAAATATTTATCTACATTTATTATTTTATTTTACATTTAAGTGTAATGAAACTCCCATATTCTCATATATATAGTTAAAAAGTTGAGAAAAAATCATGAATCAAATATGTCTTGAGCGTTTTGCCCAACATCGTCGAGTTTTTGTGTAATTTTCATTTGAAAATGTTGATTGACTTTGGACTAACAAAAATTACTAAATTTTTGTTGTTCACATTGAAATTTAGTTTGAAAATGAACCAGTGGCACACAACCGGTGGAGACTTTTATATAAATATCTCTTTAAATAGACTATAATAAAATGTAAATGTAATATATTTTGTTATAACTAGGTATATTTTAATGATTTGTATATATCTAATTCAATAAAAACGTTTTTTAAATAAATAAATTAATTCCATTTTGACAGTTGTTTGAGAACTGCATTCAGCCATTACAGGTATATTTTAGAACGAGAAATCTTGAGAAATACGGCGAATTACAAGGTAATATTTATATAATTATGTGTATTACTATAAAACTTAATTTATCTATATGTTTTCTTTTCAGTTATAGTTTTTAATTGGTTAAGATATCCAAACAAGAATATATTTATAGAAAAGAAATAAGATAATATTACGGATAATAATACTATTGACAAAAAAATAAATTCTGGAAATCAATCAAGCCGCGTCGTATTCAGTCATAAACACATTTATTTAAAAATACTGACAAACCTTTCCTTCATACCCACTTGGAAGAAATGTTTAATAATTTATTGTACAATAATTATTTTAAATTATGTATCTGGATTATAATAAATTGTAAGTAACTGCATTTTATACATTCTTTATGTATTCTTTCATCAAATTTCAGATGAAAATAGTTGATTACAACAAAGATTTGATTTTTAAAAATTCTATTGAATTTTGTTATGGAATGAAATGATTTGTTAGATAAAAACGTTTATATATTAATAGTTAAATATTTTATTTTTTAGATGAGACTATAACCTACACGTACTCAGATACTCTAACATGGAATTTTTTATAAACTCAAACAATCTATTGGGCAATAATTATAAAAATAAGTAATAGTAAAACATATTCTTTATTAAATGCAAACTAAAGAATATTCCAGAATGGATTATTTAATCAAGAAAACTACATTTCAAAATTGATTTACAATTTGACGTTTAAAAAACTATATTTGATTACTATTGAAACACTTCCAAAGGTAAATTCATACTGTACAGTATTCTTCCCTTATATATAAATACTTTTAAATCTGATTTATACATATTTTAGATAGTTAGACTATAGAGTTTGTCTGATTACGTGGAAAAACTGACAAGCCTTTATTTCATACAGTTTTGGAGGAAATTGTTTAACAATTTAATGTACAATAATTAGTATATAAATAAATAATGTGTCTGGACTTTATTAGACTTTTTTTAATTGCAATTTACTATTTCTTTACGCATTTTTTAACATTTCTGAGGAAAACATTTGATTACAATAGAAATTACATTTTTCAAAATTCTGTAGTATTTTATAATGAAATGAGATGATTTCTCAGATGTAAACGTTTACATAAACAAAGTATCTATCCATTTATCCATTTGTAACTGATGTATGAAACAATAAACACCTTTTCAAACCAAATATTCACCGAGTAGTTCGTCTGATTATCAGCTGATGGCATCTGCTCTTAGTCGAACTTGTATGTGATTGTACTCCACGAAAATTCATGTTTTCATTAAGAAATAATGCAAAAGAACGTATAAAAATTGGTCACTTTATCTACAACTAACAGGCATATAAATTTTCAGTTATGTGTGAGTAGTTCATATATACCTCAACAGATGGCGCTAGAGCAGCACTTAAATTTCAAAATAACTTCAAATTGTATTTATTATACTTTTATAATCATTTAAATTGATATTTATAATAAAAAATAAATTATTAATAACAATAACAATAGTTGTAGATAAATACATATATAATTCAGCTTCATAAATATATAAATGAACATAGCAACACAAAAACATGAATATAATCTTGTTTTTTTTGGCAATATAAAAATGTATCAGTTTATAAATTTTGGTATGTTATTTCACATTATTTATATTTATAAAATAGATAATTATTTTCAAAATAATACATTTTTATATATTCTTTAACTAACTTCATACTTATTGTGTCAAGTTATGACATTTAAGTTCTGTCAAACTGAATGTATTGTATGAAAATACAAATATTATTAAGATATAATAAAAATACATAAAATTGGGTTAAACGTATTATTTAAATCTTTTCTTCTTATGTATTTTGATGATTAAACCGTTGTATCTCAAAATCCCTAAGCGCGGGAAATTTAAAATCTCTATAATTTCATTTATTTATCAACATGTATTTTTATTTATTTCCTAAACGGTCTCGCGTGCCGCTTTGAACGTGTTATAAATAAATAATATACATTACAACAAATGTTTCTAGGTCTAACACATAGTAGCACCCCCCGTAGTAGGGTGTGAAAAAAATTCATCAATTTCCAAAGTTGGAATATTAAATATATGATATTATTTGATAAGTTATGTGTGAGTAGTTCATATACAGGGTGTTCCATTTAAGCGTGCCACCATTTCTATCTCGAGAACTATAAGAGCTACGAGGTTGGTTAAATTAGCAAAGAACCACCATTTTACAAGACTAATACAAAGAGCAAAAAAACTTTTTTTTGACCTGTGGTTCTCAAAATACGGGACACAACTTTCTCTTTTTAGATGGGAACATATGTTTATTTTTAGGTTATTCGATAGAGCATTTTTTTCTGAATTCAGCGATATAAACATCATATACTATTTTGGTAGATTCATTATCTACTAGCGTGCAGAATTGAGAAAAATGTTATATTCCGATCGGCTTTTGTTTTCTGCAAAAATTTCTCAAAAGTATGTCGAGTTTGGTCTCAAATGAAAGGTCTCGTTGAGGGCAAGCGTGCATAATTGACAAAAATGTTTCATTCCGATCAGCTTTTGTTTTCTGCAAGAAGTTCTCAAAAGTATGTCGAGTTTGGTATCAAACAAAACGTCTGGTTGGGGGCTAGCATGCAGAATTGACAAAAATGTGCCATGTCTATCGGCTTTTGTTTTTTGCAAAAAATTGTCAGAAGTATGTGGTGTTTGGTATCAAATGAAAAGGCTCGATAAGGGCTGGCGTGTAGAATTAACAAAAACGGTCAATGTTGATCGGCTTTTGTTTTATGCAAAAATTTCTCAAAGGTATGTCGAGTTCGGTCTTAAATGAAAGGTCTCGTTGAGGGCTAGCGTGCAAAATTGACAAAAATGTTCCATGCCGATCGGCTTTTGTTTTTCGCAAATAGTTGTCAGAAGTATGTGGTGTTTGATATCAAATGAAAAGGCTCGATAAGGGCTTGCGTGTAGAATTAACAAAATCGATCAATGTTGATCGGCTTTTGTTTTTTGCAAAAATTTCTCAAAGGTATGTCGAGTTTGGTCTTAAATGAAAGGTCTCGTTGAAGACCAGCGTGCAGAATTGACAAAAATGTTCCATGTCGATCGGCTTTTGTTTTATGCAAAAAGTTATTAGAAGTATATCATGTTTGGAATCTAATAAAAGGTCTAATTGAGGGCTGACAAGCAGATATAAATTTTTTTTAATGTCGATCGGCATTTGTTTTTTCAATGACAGCGGAGCTCTAGGGAATGCTCGGCGTAGCCGAGAATTCGCTAGTCATATACTATTTTGGTAGATTCACTATCTATATATATTTGGATTCATCTCGACGATCACCGATCCTGTGTCCAGCTTAAACTCCTGGTTCATTTAAGTAATTGCTGTAATTTTTTTCTCAAGTTGTAGTGTCTATTGTACCGGAGTGCCTTTTGGGGGTCTCATATTTTTACTGTGAGTGGTTTTTGTTTAAAAAAATAAAAACTGAGTAAAATTGGTACATTGAAACAATGGATCCCAGAGGCCATGTCTACATTTAAGAAGAATCACGGTTCTCATCCGTCAAATTTGACAATTCAATATGAAACTTTTATTTGATTTTTTTGGAAAATGTGAAGAGATATTATGAATTGAATTATGTTTTAATATATTATAATAGTGAGCGAAATATATACAAATACAATGAATGTTAAATGTGGTGTATTTAAAATATTTATTTTTTGACATTTCATGTTTATCATATGTTAGAGCCGTCAAAAATTCGTGGTACAAGTTTTATATTTTCAATGACAAATATACAGAAATAAAAGTAATCTATGTTTAAAAGAATATGTACAATACACTTACTTACAATGTAAGTATATCATTTTAAATTTGTTTCACTGTATTTAAATATGTATTTTCATTTCAGTTACAATTTTTAATTGGTTACCCAAACAAGAGTACATTTAAAGAAGAGAAATAACATAAAATTACTGACAATAACACTACTGAAATGTAACTGATTATCATAAAAGTGCATTGTACATAATAATTTACGGCATACCTTATTTACAATATAATCAAACAATCATAATGCAAGTCTTGTATTTGCTTGGAGAAATATATAGTAAAATTAGTTTAAAAGTAAAATTACACTACTTTCTGTAATGTAAGTATGTAATTTTGTATATTCTTGGCTGTATTTAGATATGTGTTTTCATTTCAGTTATAGTTTTTAATTGGTTAAGATATCCAAACAAGAATATATTTATAGAAAAGAAATAAGATAATATTACGGATAATAATACTATTGACAAAAAAATAAATTCTGGAAATCAATCAAGCCGCGTCGTATTCAGTCATAAACACATTTATTTAAAAATACTGACAAACCTTTCCTTCATACCCACTTGGAAGAAATGTTTAATAATTTATTGTACAATAATTTTTTTAAATTATGTATCTGGATTATAATAAACTGTAAGTAACTGCATTTTATACATTCTTTATGTATTCTTTCATCAAATTTCAGATGAAAATAGTTGATTACAACAAAGATTTGATTTTTAAAAATTCTATTGAATTTTTTAATGGAATGAAATGATTTGTTAGATAAAAACGTTTATATATTAATAGTTAAATATTTTATTTTTTAGATGAGACTATAACCTACACGTACTCAGATACTCTAACATGGAATTTTTTATAAACTCAAACAATCTATTGGGCAATAATTATAAAAATAAGTAATAGTAAAACATATTCTTTATTAAATGCAAACTAAAGAATATTCCAGAATGGATTATTTAATCAAGAAAACTACATTTCAAAATTGATTTACAATTTGACGTTTAAAAAACTATATTTGATTACTATTCAAACACTTCCAAAGGTAAATTCATACTGTACAGTATTCTTTCCTTATATATAAATACTTTTTAAATCTAATTTATAAATATTTTAGATAGTTAGACTATAGATTTTGTCTGATTACGTGGACAAAATTGACAAGCCTTTATTTCATACAGTTTTGGAGGGAATTGTTTAACAATTTATTGTAAAATAATTAGTATATAAATAAATGATGTATCTGGACTTTATTAAACTTTTATTAATTGCAATTTACTCTTTCTTTACGAATTTTTTAACATTTCTGAGGAAAACATTTGATTACAATAGAAATTACATTTTTCAAAATTCTGTAGTATTTTATAATGAAATGAGATGATTTCTCAGATGTAAACGTTTACATAAACAAAGTATCTATCCATTTATCCATTTGTAACTGATGTATGAAACAATAAACACCTTTTCAAACCAAATATTCACCGAGTAGTTCCTCTGATTATCAGCTGATGGCATCTGCTCTTAGTCGAACTTGTATGTGATTGTACTGCACGAAAATTCATGTTTTCATTAAGAAATAATGCAAAAGAACGTATAAAAATTGGTCACTTTATCTACAACTAACAGGCATATAAATTTTCAGTTATGTGTGAGTAGTTCATATATACCTCAACAGATGGCGCTAGAGCAGCACTTAAATTTCAAAATAACTTCAAATTGTATTTATTATACTTTTATAATCATTTAAATTGATATTTATAATAAAAAATAAATTATTAATAACAATAACAATAGTTGTAGATAAATACATATATAATTCAGCTTCATAAATATATAAATGAATAATATAAATAATTATGTTTTTTTTGGTAATATAAAAATGTATCAGTTTATAAATTTTGGTATGTTATTTCACATTATTTATATTTATAAAATAGATAATTATTTTCAAAATTATACATTTTTATATATTCTTTAACTAACTTCATACTTATTGTGTCAAGTTATGACATTTAAGTTCTGTCAAACTGAATGTATTGTATGAAAATACAAATATTGTTAAGATATAATAAAAATACATAAAATTGGATTAAACGTATTATTTAAATCTTTTCTTCTTATGTATTTTGATGATTAAACCGTTGTATCTCAAAATCCCTAAGCGCGGGAAATTTAAAATCTCTATAATTTCATTTATTTATCAACATGTATTTTTATTTATTTCCTAAACGGTCTCGCGTGCCGCTTTGAACGTGTTATAAATAAATAATATACATTACAACAAATGTTTCTAGGTCTAACACATAGTAGCACCCCCCTTAGAAGGGTGTGAAAAAATTCATCAATTTCCAAAGTTGGAATATTAAATATATGATATTATTTGATAAGTTATGTGTGAGTAGTTCATATACAGGGTGTTCCATTTAAGCGTGCCACCATTTCTATCTCGAGAACTATAAGAGCTAGGAGGTTGGTTAAATTAGCAAAGAACCACTATTTTACAAGACTAATACAAAGAGCAAAAAAAACTTTTTTTTGACCTGTGGTTCTCAAAATACGGAACACAACTTTCTCTTTTTAGATGGGAACATATGTTTATTTTTAGGTTATTCGATAGAGCATTTTTTTCTGAATTCAGCGATATAAACATCATATACTATTTTGATAAATTCATTATCTACTAGCGTGCAGAATTGAGAAAAATGTTACATTCCGATCGGCTTTTGTTTTCTGCAAAAATTTCTCAAAAGTATGTCGAGTTTGGTCTCAAATGAAAGGTCTCGTTGAGGGCTAGCGTGCAGAATTGACAAAAATGTCCCATTCCGATCGGCTTTTGTTTTCTGCAAAAAGTTCTCAAAGTTATGTCGAGTTTGGACTCAAATGAAACGTCTTCTTGAGGGCTAGCGTGTAGAATTGACAAAAATGTTCCATGTCGACCGGCTTTTGTTTTTTGCAAAAAAATATTAGAAGTATATCGTGTTTGCAATCTAATGAAAGGTCTTAGTGAGGCCTGACGTGGAAATATGAAATAATTGTTTCATGTCGATCGGCATTTGTTTTTTGCACTGACAGCGGAGCTCTAGGGAATGCTCGGCGTAGCCGAGAATTCGCTAGTCATATACTATTTTGGTAGATTCATTGATTTTTTTGGAAAATGTGAAGAGATATTATGAATTGAATTATGTTTTAATATATTATAATAGTGAGCGAAATATATACAAATACAATGAATGTTAAATGTGGTGTATTTAAAATATTTCTTTTTTGACATTTCATGTTTATCATATGTTAGAGCCGTCAAAAATTCGTGGTACAAGTTTTATATTTTCAATGACAAATATACAGAAATAAAAGTAATCTATGTTTAAAAGAATATGTACAATACACTTACTTACAATGTAAGTATATCATTTTAAATTTGTTTCACTGTATTTAAATATGTATTTTCATTTCAGTTACAATTTTTAATTGGTTACCCAAACAAGAGTACATTTAAAGAAGAGAAATAACATAAAATTACTGACAATAACACTACTGAAATGTAACTGATTATCATAAAAGTGCATTGTACATAATAATTTACGGCATACCTTATTTACAATATAATCAAACAATCATAATGCAAGTCTTGTATTTGCTTGGAGAAATATATAGTAAAATTAGTTTAAAAGTAAAATTACACTACTTTCTGTAATGTAAGTATGTAATTTTGTATATTCTTGGCTGTATTTAGATATGTGTTTTCATTTCAGTTATAGTTTTTAATTGGTTAAGATATCCAAACAAGAATATATTTATAGAAAAGAAATAAGATAATATTACGGATAATAATACTATTGACAAAAAAATAAATTCTGGAAATCAATCAAGCCGCGTCGTATTCAGTCATAAACACATTTATTTAAAAATACTGACAAACCTTTCCTTCATACCCACTTGGAAGAAATGTTTAATAATTTATTGTACAATAATTTTTTTAAATTATGTATCTGGATTATAATAAACTGTAAGTAACTGCATTTTATACATTCTTTATGTATTCTTTCATCAAATTTCAGATGAAAATAGTTGATTACAACAAAGATTTGATTTTTAAAAATTCTATTGAATTTTTTAATGGAATGAAATGATTTGTTAGATAAAAACGTTTATATATTAATAGTTAAATATTTTATTTTTTAGATGAGACTATAACCTACACGTACTCAGATACTCTAACATGGAATTTTTTATAAACTCAAACAATCTATTGGGCAATAATTATAAAAATAAGTAATAGTAAAACATATTCTTTATTAAATGCAAACTAAAGAATATTCCAGAATGGATTATTTAATCAAGAAAACTACATTTCAAAATTGATTTACAATTTGACGTTTAAAAAACTATATTTGATTACTATTCAAACACTTCCAAAGGTAAATTCATACTGTACAGTATTCTTTCCTTATATATAAATACTTTTTAAATCTAATTTATAAATATTTTAGATAGTTAGACTATAGATTTTGTCTGATTACGTGGACAAAATTGACAAGCCTTTATTTCATACAGTTTTGGAGGGAATTGTTTAACAATTTATTGTAAAATAATTAGTATATAAATAAATGATGTATCTGGACTTTATTAAACTTTTATTAATTGCAATTTACTCTTTCTTTACGAATTTTTTAACATTTCTGAGGAAAACATTTGATTACAATAGAAATTACATTTTTCAAAATTCTGTAGTATTTTATAATGAAATGAGATGATTTCTCAGATGTAAACGTTTACATAAACAAAGTATCTATCCATTTATCCATTTGTAACTGATGTATGAAACAATAAACACCTTTTCAAACCAAATATTCACCGAGTAGTTCCTCTGATTATCAGCTGATGGCATCTGCTCTTAGTCGAACTTGTATGTGATTGTACTGCACGAAAATTCATGTTTTCATTAAGAAATAATGCAAAAGAACGTATAAAAATTGGTCACTTTATCTACAACTAACAGGCATATAAATTTTCAGTTATGTGTGAGTAGTTCATATATACCTCAACAGATGGCGCTAGAGCAGCACTTAAATTTCAAAATAACTTCAAATTGTATTTATTATACTTTTATAATCATTTAAATTGATATTTATAATAAAAAATAAATTATTAATAACAATAACAATAGTTGTAGATAAATACATATATAATTCAGCTTCATAAATATATAAATGAATAATATAAATAATTATGTTTTTTTTGGTAATATAAAAATGTATCAGTTTATAAATTTTGGTATGTTATTTCACATTATTTATATTTATAAAATAGATAATTATTTTCAAAATTATACATTTTTATATATTCTTTAACTAACTTCATACTTATTGTGTCAAGTTATGACATTTAAGTTCTGTCAAACTGAATGTATTGTATGAAAATACAAATATTGTTAAGATATAATAAAAATACATAAAATTGGATTAAACGTATTATTTAAATCTTTTCTTCTTATGTATTTTGATGATTAAACCGTTGTATCTCAAAATCCCTAAGCGCGGGAAATTTAAAATCTCTATAATTTCATTTATTTATCAACATGTATTTTTATTTATTTCCTAAACGGTCTCGCGTGCCGCTTTGAACGTGTTATAAATAAATAATATACATTACAACAAATGTTTCTAGGTCTAACACATAGTAGCACCCCCCTTAGAAGGGTGTGAAAAAATTCATCAATTTCCAAAGTTGGAATATTAAATATATGATATTATTTGATAAGTTATGTGTGAGTAGTTCATATACAGGGTGTTCCATTTAAGCGTGCCACCATTTCTATCTCGAGAACTATAAGAGCTAGGAGGTTGGTTAAATTAGCAAAGAACCACTATTTTACAAGACTAATACAAAGAGCAAAAAAAACTTTTTTTTGACCTGTGGTTCTCAAAATACGGAACACAACTTTCTCTTTTTAGATGGGAACATATGTTTATTTTTAGGTTATTCGATAGAGCATTTTTTTCTGAATTCAGCGATATAAACATCATATACTATTTTGATAAATTCATTATCTACTAGCGTGCAGAATTGAGAAAAATGTTACATTCCGATCGGCTTTTGTTTTCTGCAAAAATTTCTCAAAAGTATGTCGAGTTTGGTCTCAAATGAAAGGTCTCGTTGAGGGCTAGCGTGCAGAATTGACAAAAATGTCCCATTCCGATCGGCTTTTGTTTTCTGCAAAAAGTTCTCAAAGTTATGTCGAGTTTGGACTCAAATGAAACGTCTTCTTGAGGGCTAGCGTGTAGAATTGACAAAAATGTTCCATGTCGACCGGCTTTTGTTTTTTGCAAAAAAATATTAGAAGTATATCGTGTTTGCAATCTAATGAAAGGTCTTAGTGAGGCCTGACGTGGAAATATGAAATAATTGTTTCATGTCGATCGGCATTTGTTTTTTGCACTGACAGCGGAGCTCTAGGGAATGCTCGGCGTAGCCGAGAATTCGCTAGTCATATACTATTTTGGTAGATTCACTATCTATATATATTTGGATTCATCTCGACGATCACCGATCCTGTGTCCAGCTTAAACTCCTGGTCCATTTAAGTAATTGCTGTAATTTTTTTCTCAAGTTGTAGTGTCTATTGTACCGGAGTGCCTTTTGGGGGTCTCATATTTTTACTGTGAGTGGTTTTTGTTTAAAAAAATAAAAACTGAGTAAAATTGGTACATTGAAACAATGGATCCCAGAGGCCATGTCTACATTTAAGAAGAATCACGGTTCTCATCCGTCAAATTTGACAATTCAATATGAAACTTTTATTTGATTTTTTTGGAAAATGTGAAGAGATATTATGAGTTGAATTATGTTTTCATATATTATAATAGTGAGCGAAATATATACAAATATACTGAATGTTAAATGTGGTGTATTTAAAATATTTCTTTTTTGACATTTCACGTTTTTCATACGTTAGAGCCGTCAAAAATTCGTGGTACAAGTTTTATATTTTCAAAGACAAATATACAGAAATAAAAGTAATCTATGTTTAAAAGAATATGTACAATACACTTTGTGATGTAAGTATATCATTTTAAATTTGTTTCACTGTATTTAAATATGTATTTTCATTTCAGTTATAATTTTTAATTGGTTACCCAAACAAGAGTACATTTATAGAAGAGAAATAACATAAAATTACTGACAATAACACTACTGAAGTGTAACTGATTATCATAAAAGTGCATTGTACATAATAATTTACGGCAAACCTTATTTACAATATAATCAAACAATCATAATGCAAGTCTTGTATTTGCTTGGAGAAATATATAGTAAAATTAGTTTAAAAGTAAAATTACACTACTTTCTGTAATGTAAGTATGTAATTTTGTATATTCTTGGCTGTATTTAGATATGTGTTTTCATTTCAGTTATAGTTTTTAATTGGTTAAGATATCCAAACAAGAATATATTTATAGAAAAGAAATAAGATAATATTACGGACAAAAAAATAAATTCTGGAAATCAATCAAACCGCGTCGTATTCAGTCATAAACACATTTATTTAAAAATACTGACAAACCTTTCCTTCATACCCACTTGGAAGAAATGTTTAATAATTTATTGTACAATAATTATTTTAAATTATGTATCTGGATTATAATAAACTGTAAGTAACTGCATTTTATACATTCTTTATGTATTCTTTCATCAAATTTCAGATGAAAATAGTTGATTACAACAAAGATTTGATTTTTAAAAATTCTATTGAATTTTGTTATGGAATGAAATGATTTGTTAGATAAAAACGTTTATATATTAATAGTTAAATATTTTATTTTTTAGATGAGACTATAACCTACACGTACTCAGATACTCTAACATGGAATTTTTTATAAACTCAAACAATCTATTGGGCAATAATTATAAAAATAAGTAATAGTAAAACATATTCTTTATTAAATGCAAACTAAAGAATATTCCAGAATGGATTATTTAATCAAGAAAACTACATTTCAAAATTGATTTACAATTTGACGTTTAAAAAACTATATTTGATTACTATTGAAACACTTCCAAAGGTAAATTCATACTGTACAGTATTCTTCCCTTATATATAAATACTTTTAAATCTGATTTATACATATTTT
Organism: Stenolophus ochropezus; assembly: GCA_035578165.1. Lineage (NCBI taxonomy): Eukaryota > Metazoa > Arthropoda > Insecta > Coleoptera > Carabidae > Stenolophus > Stenolophus ochropezus. The sequence goes on from JAQOWZ010000017.1 coordinate 28,622,758, forward strand.
AGATAGTTAGACTATAGAGTTTGTCTGATTACGTGGAAAAACTGACAAGCCTTTATTTCATACAGTTTTGGAGGAAATTGTTTAACAATTTAATGTACAATAATTAGTATATAAATAAATAATGTGTCTGGACTTTATTAGACTTTTTTTAATTGCAATTTACTATTTCTTTACGCATTTTTTAACATTTCTGAGGAAAACATTTGATTACAATAGAAATTACATTTTTCAAAATTCTGTAGTATTTTATAATGAAATGAGATGATTTCTCAGATGTAAACGTGTACATAAACAAAGTATCTATCCATTTATCCATTTGTAACTGATGTATGAAACAATAAACACCTTTTCAAACCAAATATTCACCGAGTAGTTCGTCTGATTATCAGCTGATGGCATCTGCTCTTAGTCGAACTTGTATGTGATTGTACTGCACGAAAATTCATGTTTTCATTAAGAAATAATGCAAAAGAACGTATAAAAATTGGTCACTTTATCTACAACTAACAGGTATATAAATTTTCAGTTATGTGTGAGTAGTTCATATATACCTCAACAGATGGCGCTAGAGCAGCACTTAAATTTCAAAATAACTTCAAATTGTATTTATTATACTTTTATAATCATTTAAATTGATATTAATAATAAAAAATAAATTAATAATAACAATAACAATAGTTGTAGATAAATACATATATAATTCAGCTTCATAAATATATAAATGAACATAGCAACAAAAAACATGGATATAATCTTGTTTTTTTTGGCAATATAAAAATGTATCAGTTTATAAATTTTGGTATGTTATTTCACATTATTTATATTTATAAAATAGATAATTATTTTCAAAATAATACATTTTTATATATTCTTTAACTAACTTCATACTTATTGTGTCAAGTTATGACATTTAAGTTCTGTCAAACTGAATGTATTGTATGAAAATACAAATATTGTTAAGATATAATAAAAATACATAAAATTGGGTTAAACGTATTATTTAAATCTTTTCTTCTTATGTATTTTGATGATTAAACCGTTGTATCTCAAAAACCCTAAGCGCGGGAAATTTAAAATCTCTATAATTTCATTTATTTATCAACATGTATTTTTATTTATTTCCTAAACGGTCTCGCGTGCCGCTTTGAACGTGTTATAAATAAATAATATACATTACAACAAATGTTTCTAGGTCTAACACATAGTAGCACCCCCCCGTAGAAGGGTGTGAAAAAAATTCATCAATTTCCAAAGTTGGAATATTAAATATATGATATTATTTGATAAGTTATGTGTGAGTAGTTCATATACAGGGTGTTCCATTTAAGCGTGCCACCATTTCTATCTCGAGAACTATAAGAGCTACGAGGTTGGTTAAATTAGCAAAGAACCACCATTTTACAAGACTAATACAAAGAGCAAAAAAACTTTTTTTTGACCTGTGGTTCTCAAAATACGGGACACAACTTTCTCTTTTTAGATGGGAACATATGTTTATTTTTAGGTTATTCGATAGAGCATTTTTTTCTGAATTCAGCGATATAAACATCATATACTATTTTGATAGATTCATTATCTACTAGCGTGCAGAATTGAGAAAAATGTTATATTCCGATCGGCTTTTGTTTTCTGCAAAAATTTCTGAAAAGTATGTCGAGTTTGGTCTCAAATGAAAGGTCTCGTTGAGGGCAAGCGTGCATAATTGACAAAAATGTTCCATTCCGATCAGCTTTTGTTTTCTGCAAGAAGTTCTCAAAAGTATGTCGAGTTTGGTATCAAACAAAACGTCTGGTTGAGGGCTAGCATGCAGAATTGACAAAAATGTGCCATGTCTATCGGCTTTTGTTTTTTGCAAAAAATTGTCAGAAGTATGTGGTGTTTGGTATCAAATGAAAAGGCTCGATAAGGGCTGGCGTGTAGAATTAACAAAAACGGTCAATGTTGATCGGCTTTTGTTTTATGTAAAAATTTCTCAAAGGTATGTCGAGTTCGGTCTTAAAGGAAAGGTCTCGTTGAGGGCTAGCGTGCAAAATTGACAAAAATGTTCCATGACGATCTGCTTTTATTTTTTGCAACAAGTTGTGAGAAATATGTCGTGTTTGGTATCGAATGAAAGGTCTTGGCGAGGGCTCGCGTACAAAATTGTCAAAAATGTTCCATTCCGATCGGCTTTTGTTTTCTGCAAAAAATTCTCAAAAGTATGTCAAGTTTGGTCTCAAATGAAACGTCTTGATGAGAGCTAGCGTGCAGAATTGACAAAAATGTGCCATGTCGATCGGTATTTGTTTTTTGCAAAAAGTTGTCAGAAGTGTGTGGTGTTTGGTATCAAATGAAATGTTTCAATAAAGGCTGGTGTGCAGAATTGACAAAAATGGTCAATGTCGATCGGCTTTTGTTTTTTGCAAAAGGTTGTCACAAGTATATAGTGTTTGGTATCAAATTAAAAGTCTCGATGTGGGCTAGCGTGTAGATATGATAAAAATGTATCATGTCGATCGACTTTTGTTTCATGCAGAAAGTTGTAAGAAGTATGTCGTGTTTGGTATCAAATGAAAGGTCTCTGTGAGGGCTGGGATACATAAATCATAAAAATGTTTCATGTCGACGGGCTTTTGTTTTTTGCAAAAAATTATTAGAAGTATATCGTGTTTGCAATCTAATGAAAGGTCTCGGTGAGGCCTGACGTGGAAATATGAAATAATTGTTTCATGTCGATCGGCATTTGTTTTTTGCACTGACAGCGGAGCTCTAGGGAATGCTCGGCGTAGCCGAGAATTCGCTAGTCATATACTATTTTGGTAGATTCACTATCTATATATATTTGGATTCATCTCGACGATCACCGATCCTGTGTCCAGCTTAAACTCCTGGTCCATTTAAGTAATTGCTGTAATTTTTTTCTCAAGTTGTAGTGTCTATTGTACCGGAGTGCCTTTTGGGGGTCTCATATTTTTACTGTGAGTGGTTTTTGTTTAAAAAAATAAAAACTGAGTAAAATTGGTACATTGAAACAATGGATCCCAGAGGCCATGTCTACATTTAAGAAGAATCACGGTTCTCATCCGTCAAATTTGACAATTCAATATGAAACTTTTATTTGATTTTTTTGGAAAATGTGAAGAGATATTATGAGTTGAATTATGTTTTCATATATTATAATAGTGAGCGAAATATATACAAATATACTGAATGTTAAATGTGGTGTATTTAAAATATTTCTTTTTTGACATTTCACGTTTTTCATACGTTAGAGCCGTCAAAAATTCGTGGTACAAGTTTTATATTTTCAAAGACAAATATACAGAAATAAAAGTAATCTATGTTTAAAAGAATATGTACAATACACTTTGTGATGTAAGTATATCATTTTAAATTTGTTTCACTGTATTTAAATATGTATTTTCATTTCAGTTATAATTTTTAATTGGTTACCCAAACAAGAGTACATTTATAGAAGAGAAATAACATAAAATTACTGACAATAACACTACTGAAGTGTAACTGATTATCATAAAAGTGCATTGTACATAATAATTTACGGCAAACCTTATTTACAATATAATCAAACAATCATAATGCAAGTCTTGTATTTGCTTGGAGAAATATATAGTAAAATTAGTTTAAAAGTAAAATTACACTACTTTCTGTAATGTAAGTATGTAATTTTGTATATTCTTGGCTGTATTTAGATATGTGTTTTCATTTCAGTTATAGTTTTTAATTGGTTAAGATATCCAAACAAGAATATATTTATAGAAAAGAAATAAGATAATATTACGGACAAAAAAATAAATTCTGGAAATCAATCAAACCGCGTCGTATTCAGTCATAAACACATTTATTTAAAAATACTGACAAACCTTTCCTTCATACCCACTTGGAAGAAATGTTTAATAATTTATTGTACAATAATTATTTTAAATTATGTATCTGGATTATAATAAACTGTAAGTAACTGCATTTTATACATTCTTTATGTATTCTTTCATCAAATTTCAGATGAAAATAGTTGATTACAACAAAGATTTGATTTTTAAAAATTCTATTGAATTTTGTTATGGAATGAAATGATTTGTTAGATAAAAACGTTTATATATTAATAGTTAAATATTTTATTTTTTAGATGAGACTATAACCTACACGTACTCAGATACTCTAACATGGAATTTTTTATAAACTCAAACAATCTATTGGGCAATAATTATAAAAATAAGTAATAGTAAAACATATTCTTTATTAAATGCAAACTAAAGAATATTCCAGAATGGATTATTTAATCAAGAAAACTACATTTCAAAATTGATTTACAATTTGACGTTTAAAAAACTATATTTGATTACTATTGAAACACTTCCAAAGGTAAATTCATACTGTACAGTATTCTTCCCTTATATATAAATACTTTTAAATCTGATTTATACATATTTTAGATAGTTAGACTATAGAGTTTGTCTGATTACGTGGAAAAACTGACAAGCCCTTATTTCATACAGTTTTGGAGGAAATTGTTTAACAATTTAATGTACAATAATTAGTATATAAATAAATAATGTGTCTGGACTTTATTAGACTTTTTTTAATTGCAATTTACTATTTCTTTACGCATTTTTTAACATTTCTGAGGAAAACATATGATTACAATAGAAATTACATTTTTCAAAATTCTGTAGTATTTTATAATGAAATGAGATGATTTCTCAGATGTAAACGTGTACATAAACAAAGTATCTATCCATTTATCCATTTGTAACTGATGTATGAAACAATAAACACCTTTTCAAACCAAATATTCACCGAGTAGTTCGTCTGATTATCAGCTGATGGCATCTGCTCTTAGTCGAACTTGTATGTGATTGTACTGCACGAAAATTCATGTTTTCATTAAGAAATAATGCAAAAGAACGTATAAAAATTGGTCACTTTATCTACAACTAACAGGTATATAAATTTTCAGTTATGTGTGAGTAGTTCATATATACCTCAACAGATGGCGCTAGAGCAGCACTTAAATTTCAAAATAACTTCAAATTGTATTTATTATACTTTTATAATCATTTAAATTGATATTAATAATAAAAAATAAATTAATAATAACAATAACAATAGTTGTAGATAAATACATATATAATTCAGCTTCATAAATATATAAATGAACATAGCAACAAAAAACATGGATATAATCTTGTTTTTTTTGGCAATATAAAAATGTATCAGTTTATAAATTTTGGTATGTTATTTCACATTATTTATATTTATAAAATAGATAATTATTTTCAAAATAATACATTTTTATATATTCTTTAACTAACTTCATACTTATTGTGTCAAGTTATGACATTTAAGTTCTGTCAAACTGAATGTATTGTATGAAAATACAAATATTGTTAAGATATAATAAAAATACATAAAATTGGGTTAAACGTATTATTTAAATCTTTTCTTCTTATGTATTTTGATGATTAAACCGTTGTATCTCAAAAACCCTAAGCGCGGGAAATTTAAAATCTCTATAATTTCATTTATTTATCAACATGTATTTTTATTTATTTCCTAAACGGTCTCGCGTGCCGCTTTGAACGTGTTATAAATAAATAATATACATTACAACAAATGTTTCTAGGTCTAACACATAGTAGCACCCCCCCGTAGAAGGGTGTGAAAAAAATTCATCAATTTCCAAAGTTGGAATATTAAATATATGATATTATTTGATAAGTTATGTGTGAGTAGTTCATATACAGGGTGTTCCATTTAAGCGTGCCACCATTTCTATCTCGAGAACTATAAGAGCTACGAGGTTGGTTAAATTAGCAAAGAACCACCATTTTACAAGACTAATACAAAGAGCAAAAAAACTTTTTTTTGACCTGTGGTTCTCAAAATACGGGACACAACTTTCTCTTTTTAGATGGGAACATATGTTTATTTTTAGGTTATTCGATAGAGCATTTTTTTCTGAATTCAGCGATATAAACATCATATACTATTTTGATAGATTCATTATCTACTAGCGTGCAGAATTGAGAAAAATGTTATATTCCGATCGGCTTTTGTTTTCTGCAAAAATTTCTGAAAAGTATGTCGAGTTTGGTCTCAAATGAAAGGTCTCGTTGAGGGCAAGCGTGCATAATTGACAAAAATGTTCCATTCCGATCAGCTTTTGTTTTCTGCAAGAAGTTCTCAAAAGTATGTCGAGTTTGGTATCAAACAAAACGTCTGGTTGAGGGCTAGCATGCAGAATTGACAAAAATGTGCCATGTCTATCGGCTTTTGTTTTTTGCAAAAAATTGTCAGAAGTATGTGGTGTTTGGTATCAAATGAAAAGGCTCGATAAGGGCTGGCGTGTAGAATTAACAAAAACGGTCAATGTTGATCGGCTTTTGTTTTATGTAAAAATTTCTCAAAGGTATGTCGAGTTCGGTCTTAAAGGAAAGGTCTCGTTGAGGGCTAGCGTGCAAAATTGACAAAAATGTTCCATGACGATCTGCTTTTATTTTTTGCAACAAGTTGTGAGAAATATGTCGTGTTTGGTATCGAATGAAAGGTCTTGGCGAGGGCTCGCGTACAAAATTGTCAAAAATGTTCCATTCCGATCGGCTTTTGTTTTCTGCAAAAAATTCTCAAAAGTATGTCAAGTTTGGTCTCAAATGAAACGTCTTGATGAGAGCTAGCGTGCAGAATTGACAAAAATGTGCCATGTCGATCGGTATTTGTTTTTTGCAAAAAGTTGTCAGAAGTGTGTGGTGTTTGGTATCAAATGAAATGTTTCAATAAAGGCTGGTGTGCAGAATTGACAAAAATGGTCAATGTCGATCGGCTTTTGTTTTTTGCAAAAGGTTGTCACAAGTATATAGTGTTTGGTATCAAATTAAAAGTCTCGATGTGGGCTAGCGTGTAGATATGATAAAAATGTATCATGTCGATCGACTTTTGTTTCATGCAGAAAGTTGTAAGAAGTATGTCGTGTTTGGTATCAAATGAAAGGTCTCTGTGAGGGCTGGGATACATAAATCATAAAAATGTTTCATGTCGACGGGCTTTTGTTTTTTGCAAAAAATTATTAGAAGTATATCGTGTTTGCAATCTAATGAAAGGTCTCGGTGAGGCCTGACGTGGAAATATGAAATAATTGTTTCATGTCGATCGGCATTTGTTTTTTGCACTGACAGCGGAGCTCTAGGGAATGCTCGGCGTAGCCGAGAATTCGCTAGTCATATACTATTTTGGTAGATTCACTATCTATATATATTTGGATTCATCTCGACGATCACCGATCCTGTGTCCAGCTTAAACTCCTGGTCCATTTAAGTAATTGCTGTAATTTTTTTCTCAAGTTGTAGTGTCTATTGTACCGGAGTGCCTTTTGGGGGTCTCATATTTTTACTGTGAGTGGTTTTTGTTTAAAAAAATAAAAACTGAGTAAAATTGGTACATTGAAACAATGGATCCCAGAGGCCATGTCTACATTTAAGAAGAATCACGGTTCTCATCCGTCAAATTTGACAATTCAATATGAAACTTTTATTTGATTTTTTTGGAAAATGTGAAGAGATATTATGAATTGAATTATGTTTTAATATATTATAATAGTGAGCGAAATATATACAAATACAATGAATGTTAAATGTGGTGTATTTAAAATATTTCTTTTTTGACATTTCACGTTTTTCATACGTTGGAGCCGTCAAAAATTCGTGGTACAAGTTTTATATTTTCAAAGACAAATATACAGAAATAAAAGTAATCTATGTTTAAAAGAATATGTACAATACACTTTGTGATGTAAGTATATCATTTTAAATTTGTTTCACTGTATTTAAATATGTATTTTCATTTCAGTTATAATTTTTAATTGGTAACCCAAACAAGAATACATTTATAGAAGAGAAATAACATAAAATTACTGACAATAACACTACTGAAGTGTAACTGATTATCATAAAAGTGCATTGTACATAATAATTTACGGCAAACCTTATTTACAATATTATAAAATTTAACAAAAATGGTTCATTTGACACTTGAGTTGGAGACAACTAAGTGAAAAATGTTATATTTACTAAAATGTATATTGAAATATTGTACGAAATTTAATAAGAAATCATCTCCAGTACAGGTACTTTTATATAGAATATAAATATTTATATATTAACAGTTAAATATTTTATTTTTTAGATGAGACTATAACCTACACGTACTCAGATACACTAACATGGATTTTTTAATAAATTAAAACAATCTATTGGGCAATAATTATAAAAATAAGTAATAGTAAAACATATTCTTTATTAAATGCAAACTAAAGAATATTCCAGAATGGATTATTTAATCAAGAAAACTGCATTTCAAAATTGATTTACACTCTGACGTTTAAAAAACTATATTTGATTACTATTCAAACACTTCCAAAGGTAAATTCATACTGTACAGTATTCTTCCCTTATATATAAATACTTTTTAAATCTAATTTATAAATATTTTAGATAGTTAGACTATAGATTTTGTCTGATTACGTGGACAAAATTGACAAGCCTTTATTTCATACAGTTTTGGAGGGAATTGTTTAACAATTTATTGTAAAATAATTAGTATATAAATAAATGATGTATCTGGACTTTATTAAACTTTTATTAATTGCAATTTACTCTTTCTTTATACGCATTTCTTAACATTTCTGATGAAAACATTTGATTACAATAGAAATTACATTTTTCAAAATTCTGTAGTATTTTATAATGAAATGAGATGATTTCTCAGATGTAAACGTTTACATAAACAAAGTATCTATCCATTTATCCATTTGTAACTGATGTATGAAACAATAAACATCTTTTCAAACCAAATATTCACCGAGTAGTTCGTCTGATTATCAGCTGATGGCATCTGCTCTTAGTCGAACTTGTATGTGATTGTACCTCACGAAAATTCATGTTTTCATTAAGAAATAATGCAAAAGAACGTATAAAAATTGGTCACTTTATCTGCAACTAACAGGCATATAAATTTTCAGTTATGTGTGAGTAGTTCATATATACCTCAACAGATGGCGCTAGAGTAGCACTTAAATTTCAAAATAACTTCAAATTGTATTTATTATACTTTTATAATCATTTAAATTGATATTTATAATAAAAAATAAATTATTAATAACAATAACAATAGTTGTAGATAAATACATATATAATTCAGCTTCATAAATATATAAATGAACATAGCAACAGAAAAACATGAATATAATCATGTTTTTTTTTGGCAATATAAAAATGTATCAGTTTATAAATTTTGGTATGTTATTTCACATTATTTATATTTATAAAATAGATAATTATTTTCAAAATAATACATTTTTATATATTCTTTAACTAACTTCATACTTATTGTGTCAAGTTATGACATTTAAGTTCTGTCAAACTGAATGTATTGTATGAAAATTCAAATATTGTTAAGATATAATAAAAATACATAAAATTGGGTTAAACGTATTATTTAAATCTTTTCTTCTTATGTATTTTGATGATTAAACCGTTGTATCTCAAAATCCCTAAGCGCGGGAAATTTAAAATCTCTATAATTTCATTTATTTATCAACATGTATTTTTATTTATTTCCTAAACGGTCTCGCGTGCCGCTTTGAACGTGTTATAAACAAATAATATACATTACAACAAATGTTTCTAGGTCTAACACATAGTAGCACCTCCCGTAGAAGGGTGTGAAAAAAATTCATCAATTTCCAAAGTTGGAATATTAAATATATGATATTATTTGATAAGTTATGTGTGAGTAGTTCATATACAGGGTGTTCCATTTAAGCGTGCCACCATTTCTATCTCGAGAACTATAAGAGCTACGAGGTTGGTTAAATTAGCAAAGAACCACCATTTTACAAGACTAATACAAAGAGCAAAAAAAACTTTTTTTTGACCTGTGGTTCTCAAAATACGGGACACAACTTTCTCTTTTTAGATGGGAACATATGTTTATTTTTAGGTTATTCGATATAGCATTTTTTTCTGAATTCAGCGATATAAACATCATATACTATTTTGATAGATTCATTATCTACTAGCGTGCAGAATTGAGAAAAATGTTACATTCCGATCGGCTTTTGTTTTCTGAAAAAAATTCTCAAAAGTATGTCGAGTTTGGTCTCAAATGAAAGGTCTCGTTGAGGGCTAGCGTGCAGAATTGACAAAAATGTCCCATTCCGATCGGCTTTTGTTTTATGCAAAAAGTTGTCAGAAGTATGTCGTGTTTGGTATCAAATGAAACGTCTTGATGAGAGCTAGCGTGCAGAATTGACAAAAATGTGCCATGTCGATCGGTTTTTGTTTTTTGCAAAAAGTTGTCAGAAGTGTATGGTGTTTGGTATTAAATGAAAGGTTTCAATGAGGGCTGGTGTGCAGAATTAACAAAAAATGTCAATTTCGATCGGTTTTTGTTTTTTGCAAAAAGTTGTCAGAAGTGTATGGTGTTTGGTATTAAATGAAAGGTTTCAATGAGGGCTGGTGTGCAGAATTAACAAAAAATGTCAATGTCGATCGGCTTTTGTTTTTTGCAAAAGGTTGTCACAAGTATGTAGTGTTTGGTATCAAATGAAAAGTCTTGGTGTGGGCTAGCGTGCAGATATGATAAAAATGTTTCACGTTGATCGACTTTTGTTTTATGTAGAAAGTTGTCAGAAGTATATCGTGTTTGGTATCAAATGAAAGGTCTCGGTGTGGGCTGGGGTACATAAATGACAAAAATGTTTCATACCGACCGGCTTTTGTTTTTTGCAAAAAATTATTGGAAGTATATCGTGTTTGCAATCTAATGAAAGGTCCTGGAGAGGCCTGAAGTGCAAATATGAAATAATTGTTTCATGTCGATCGGCATTTGTTTTTTTCACTGACAGCGGAGCTCTAGGGAATGCTCGGCGTAGCCGAGAATTCGCTAGTCCTATATACTAAAAGGCATGTGTCCGTGATGTTCATTTATTTTCATCACGACGATCGCCAAATTTTGTGGACAGCCTAACTACCTGAACCATTAAAGAGATTGTTGTAATTTTTTTTTTAAGTTGCAGGGAATAATGTGTAGTTGTGCCTTTTGGGGGTCTCATATTTTTACTGTGAGTGGTTCTTGTGTAAAAAAATAAAAACTGTGCAAAATTAATAACTTGAAACAATGGATCCTAGTAGCCATGTCTAAATTTAAAAAGAGTCACGAGGTCATCTGTCACTTTTGACAATCTGTCTATGAACTTTAAACGATTGTAACTTCTTATAGAACATTGATATTAAAGAAGTAAATACAGTATCATATATAATAGTCTTGAGCAAAGGTGTTACAACTATTTTAAGTTTAAAACATAACGTATTTAATTAATATAAATTTTGACGTTTCCAATGTCAAAAGTCAATGTTGCCAAATGTGTGATGAAGTAACTAAATTAAAACCAAATATTCCTAAAGTAACTTCTCTGAAGACGGTGAGAGTTTTATTAGGATTGACAATATTAATTTATAAATTTAATAATTAACTACTATTTTTTAATACAAACAGTGTTGCCAAATTATGAAGTAGGTAACAAAATAAAAATCAAATATTTCTAAATAAAATAAATTGAACACTTTGCTGTGATATCAAAAGAAAGAAAACCATAAGGGCCGGTTTTAAAATAACAAAAAAAATGTGTCATGTCGATCTGCATTTGTTTTGCGCAAAAAGTTGTTAGAAGTATATTGTCCTTGGGTTTTAATGAAACGACATAATGTGGACTGGTGTGCACGAATGACAAAAATATTCTACGTCGATTAGAATTTGTTTTTTACAAAATGTTGTCAGAAATATTTTGTGTTTGGAAAAAGTTGTGAGAAGTATGTAGTGTTTAGTATCAAATGAAAAGGCTCGATAAGGGCTTTTGCTTTTTGCAAAACTTTCTCAAATGTACGTCGAGTTTGGTCTCAAATGAAAGGTCTCATTGAGAGCTAGCGAGGAGAATTGACAAAACTGTTCCATTCCGATCGGCTTTTGTTTTGTGCAAAACGTTCACAAAGGTATGTCGAGTTTGGTCTCAAATGAAATGTCGCGTTGAGGGTTAGCGTGCAGAATTGACAAAAATGATCCATTTAGATCGGCTTTTGTTTTCTGCAAAAATTTCTCATAAGTATGTCGAGTTTGGTATCAAACAAAACGTCTAGCTGAGGGCTAGCCTGCAGAATTGACAAAAATGCGCCATGTCAATCGCCTTTTGTTTTTTTGCAAAAAGTTGTCAGAAGTGTGTGGTGTTTGATCTCAAATAAAAGGATTCATTGAGGGCTAGCTTACAGAATTGACAAAAATATTCCATGCCGATCGGCTTTTTTTTTCGCAAATAGTTGTCAGAAGTATGTGGTATTTGGTCTCAAATGAAAGGTTTCATTGAGGGCTAGCGTGCAGAATTGACAAAAATATTCCATGCCGATCGGCTTTTGTTTTTCGCAAATAGTTGTCAGAAGTATGTGGTGTTTGGTATCAAAATAAAGGACTTGATAAAGGTTTCGTGAAAAATTAACAAAATTGCTTATTGTTGACCGGCTTTTGTTTTTTGTGAAAAGTTTTCAGAAATATGTCGAGTTTGGTCTCAAATGAAAGGTTTCATTGAGAGCTAGCTTGCAGAATTGACAAAAATATTCCATGCCGATCGTCTTTTGTTTTTCGCAAATAGTTGTCAGAACTATGTGGTATTTGGTCTCAAATGAAAGGTTTCATTGAGGGCTAGCGTGCAGAATTGACAAAAATTTTCCATGCCGATCGGCTTTTGTTTTTCGCAAATAGTTGTCAGAAGTATGTGGTGTTTGGTATCAAAATAAAGGACTTGATAAGGGTTTCGTGAAAAATTAACAAAATTGCTTATTGTTGACCGGCTTTTGTTTTTTGTGAAAAGTTTTCAGAAATATGTCGAGTTTGGTCTCAAATGAAAGGTCTCGTTGAGGGCTAGCATGCAGAATAGATAAAAGTGTTCCATTTCGATCTGCTTTTCTTTTTACAAAAAGTTGTCAGAAGTTTATAGTGTTTGGTATCAAATGAAAGTTCTCGGTGGTGTGGGCTAGCCTGTAGAAATTGCAAATATGTTCCATGTCGATTGACTTTTGTTTTATGCAAAAAAAAATGTCAGAAGTATGTTGTGTTTGGTATCAAATGAAAGGTCTCGGTGATGGCTGGCGTGCATAATTGAGAAAAATGTTTCAGGTCGACCGGCTTTTGTTTTTTCAAAAAGTTATTACATGCATATCATGTTTGGAATCTAATGAAAGGTATTGGTGAGGGCTGACATGCAGATATGAAAAAACCGTTTTATGTCGATTGGCATTTATTTTTTTTGTACTGACAGCGGAGCTCTAGGGAATGCTCGGCGTAGCCGAGAATTCGCTAGTCCTATATACTAAACGATTAGATTCACTATATATATATCTATAGATTCATCACGAGCATCGAGTAACTTTGGTAAACGCCTACAGCCTGAACCATGCAAGTGATTGTTATAATTTTTTTTTAATATGTAGGGGATAATGAGATCTGGTGCCTTTTGGGTGTCTCATATTTTTACTATTAGTAGTTTTCGTGTAAAAAATTAAAATTGTGCACAAATGCTGCCTGGAAACAATGGATCCCAGAGGCCATGTCTAACTTTAAGAAGAATCACGCCGTCATCCGTCACTTTTGACAATCTGCCTATGAACTTTAAATGATTATATCTTTTAATACAACATTGATATCAAAGATTTAAAAACAGTATCATGAATAATAGACTTGAGCAAATGTGTTACAACTAATTTAAGTTTAAAACATAACGTATTTAATTAATATAAATTTTGACGTTTCCAATGTCAAAAGTCAATGTTGCCAAATGTGTGATGAAGTAACTAAATTAAAACCAAATATTCCTAAACTAACTTCACTGAAGACGGTGGCAGTTGTATTAGGGTTGACAATATTAATTTATAAATTTAAAAATTAACTACTATTTTTTAATGCAAACAGTGTTGCCAAATTATAAAGTAACTAAATAAAATCAAATATTCCTAAATAAAATAAATTGAATACTTTGCTGTGTTTGTTATCAAAAGAAAGGAAACCATAAGGGCCAGTTTTAAAATGACAAAAAAAAATTGTCATGTCGATCTGCATTTGTTTTCCGTAAAAAGTTGTTAGAAGTAGGTCGTCCTTGGGTTTTAAGGAAACGACACAATACGGACTGGTGTGCACGAATGACAAAAATGTTCCATGTAGATTAGAATTTGCTTCTTGCATAATGTTGTCAGAAAATGTCGTGTTTGGGTATTTTCAAATTACAAAAGTCAATGTTGCCAAATGTTTAATAAAGTAACTAAACAAAGATCTGGTGCCTTTTGGGTGTCTCGTATTTTTACTATTAGTAGTTTTCGTGTAAAAAATTAAAACTGTGCGCAAATGCTGCCTTGAAACAATGGATCCCTGAGGCCATGTCTACATTTAAGAAGAATCACACCGTCATCCGTCACTTTTGACAATCTGTCTATGAACTTTAAATGATTATATCTTTTAATAGAACATTGATATCAAAGATTTATAAACAATTTCATGAATAATAGACTTGAGCAAAGGTGTTACAACTTATTTAAGTTTAAAACATAACGTATTTAATTAATATAAATTTTGACGTTTCCAATGTCAAAAGTCAATGTTGCCAAATGTGTGTTGAAGTAACTTTGACAAGTATAAGTACGAATATTGAACTACAATAATTTGGAAATGGACAAAGATATAATTAACTGAACTATGTATCCGTACTTTATAATATTGTGCAAAATATATATTATTATTTTAGAAATTGTATATGGTATAATTTTAATTTTCTGACATTTAACGTTTGTTATAATTGGTTATAACATATAAATTTATACTAGAAATTTTGCAACTTGATACAAATACTCAGAACATATTTTTGGTTTGTACTTATTATATATTATTTAAATACAAATAAAATGATATATATGTATGTATAAGAAATATAGAGAAAGATATAAAAAGGAAAGAAATATACAAAAGATTGGAAATAAGCAGTACTAAAGAATATGAAAGACGAAAGAGTACAATTTATTATTCCTACAAAAGCAGAAACATTATTTTTCAAAAAATAATTCAATTAGTTGACATTCTGTTCTTCATATACAAGAGAGTTATAGGAATAATTCAAATAACGCGCATTTTTTGAGCAGGTATTCTTATTTTGATTCATACGCGTTTCAACCCTCTATTTTATTACGTGAACGACAAGTTCGAAGAAATTAAATCATTTGTCAAAATATGTTAGTTGTCAGACCTTCATAATTTACTTAAAAGTCTTGCAGCACATTGTTGTTTATTGTATTTGCAAAATGACAAGTACACCTATAATTGTAAGCCGGGACATATTTTGCATACCTATTAGAAATAGTAAGTTTCAAATAATTTCCTATTATATTGAATAACAAGTTATTTATTATAGGTGTTTTTTAGTACTGTCCTGAGTACTGTACTTCATTTTAAATTAGACAGGCGATAAAAAATTAACTAATGATAAATAATTGTAGTTAAACTGAACAATAGTTGCAGCAAAAATACAATATGAATAATTATACACAAATTTTGAATGTATTTCATGTAAGTATACATTTTAGTTCAATTAATTTCTACCAATACGTTTAATTTTATTAACAGTAATAATGTTATTAGTATGAATCAGTGAAGAAGTTCATGTTGCAACCATTTGAAAACTGCTAGCGTTTAGAACATAACCACTAATGCCAGAGTATCAGTTTTCGCTCAAAGGTTCGTCCTTGTCTTATGATCAATTAAAATGTAAGTTAAAGATTCGAACAACAAACCTTGCATCTGTGACACCCACGCTAAAAGTAAGTGTATTATAATTATTTTGTTATTGTATATAACACGTTCATTTCGTTTTAAAGGAAAATTCTCATTTAAATTAAAAGTATATTTGTGTTATAACATTACTAATAAATTATTATTTAAAATTTTTGAATTTTTAATAATTTAATTTTTATATTTATCGGTATGTACGCTGTCGGTATTAATAATTTCACATTTACCGACATTTCGGAAATACTAATTTTAGATCAGGGACACCATAGAAAACAAAATTTGTTTATTAAGAATATTGCTTCTTCACCTGTGTGTAGAGTAATTTCATTGTGCTTTGTTACAATATATTTATATTGCGAATTAATATTCATTATCTTTGATCTGAGCTGCAGTAGTTACAATAAAATAAATCCCGTTTAGTGTGCCGCTATATTCAAATCTAAGGTGAGAAATATTTTATATCTTTTACAACCCTCGAAAAATCAACTTGCAAGTTCGCAATTTACAAGTAGAAAAATGTCATTTGCAACCAATCTAATAGAAATTTTAATTTGTGATTTCACTATTTTTTTTAATATTATTTTATTTCTTATTAAATTCTATGTTTTTCTTGTTTACCCGGTGCCAGTAGTTTTTAACCGGTTTTCCGTAAACCTACGAAAGATGTGTCTCCATTATTTTTATTTACCTGAAGTATGCTCCAAAATATGCTAAATTATTTATTGCACTAATTAAAAACATATTTAGGCGGGTATTTCATAGTCTCTGGCGGGCCGCGTGTTATAACTAATTGCAAATTGGACCAACCTACAATTTTTGAGAGTTGATCTTCTATTTAAGTATAAGTAATGTACTTTAAATTTATAATCATTACACTTTCTCTAATAGGCCGTGAAAGCGTGACGTTAAAATGGAGCGGGAATTACATATATATTTTCCGGTTTGAAATTTTGGTAATGGTGAACAAATCACATAACCGTTCAATTTAAATAACTGTCACCTGTCGTGTACCTACGTTTCGTTATGTATATGTCCGTATAAAATTTATTTTACCTAAATATGCAAGTAGAAATGCATGTTTTCTTATTAACATATAGGGTAGGAATAGTACAAAATTATTTAGAAAATAAATTTATTAGGTGGTTGATTCTTGGCCATTAGTAATAGTAATTTTATCTCGCAATTTTTTTTATTTTTAGAATTTTAAAATGTTGCAGACGTTTCTGTTACATCCAAAAAAAAAATGAAAATTGCGAAAAGTTGACTATTTTATTGTTATAGATAATTAGCAATCTATAAATGTATTTTTTGTGAAAAATCTTTAAAATACATATATCTATTTACCGAAAACAATATTTTCATTTAAATTTTATTTATTTACAAATAAAACACAATGTAAACTATTCGCAAATTTCTTGAAGTCCAACCATGATACCATGTCTTAAATACGTCTACTATTAAATTATAAACATATTTTCATATGAATATGCATTTAATTAATAATTAACGTGAAATATATCATTATCTTACAAACTATACATAAGAACACAAAAGATGACAGTTGTTTAAATTGCGTGGTTATAGTTTGTTCACTACAAACACAATCTCAAATATATTATTATATTTCACGTTGTGTAATTGCCGCTCGATTATGATGAAAGCAGTTTCACGGCCTAGACATTGTACATAGTTTGCAATATTTAGTAATTTAGCAATCTAATACTAGAAATACACATTTATTTCGTATTAATTTTTTATAATGCTATGCATATATTTTAAATATTAATTTTACTGTAGGTTTACAACTTGACTGCAGCAGAGTAAGAGAAAGAGTGCAGAATTCCATTATCCTAACAGAAAAGAACCTGATCGACTTATAATCGAAGGCCTGACGTAATTATTGGTAATTATAAATATTGAAAAGAACAACGCACTCAAAAATTGTAAGTTTTGTATAATTTGTAAGTAAATAACAAAATGCCAAGTAAAGATAGAATTAACCGTCTTAAGCGCAAGCAAAACAAGGAGAAAAATGCGGCAAAAAATAATAAAAATGATAATACGGGAAATATAGAAGAAAACTTTATTAATAGTCAGGTTCAATCAGGTTGTAGGAGTATATCTGTCATTTCAGTAGCGGACAATAATATCAATAATGTACATACAAGTAATCAAACGGGTAATGTAGGAATTAGGACAGTAAACTATCAGATTCAATTAATAGACCAGGATATTAACACGTTGCTAAATCCTGCAGGGTACTTAGAAGACGTACACATAGACTTTTTCTTTTCTTTAGTCCGTTCTATGACTGAGTTCAACCCTCAGCCTACAGTATATGTAAATGCGCCGGACCGTATCATTCCAGTTCAACAAGGAACTAAACACTTACAAATTTTATTCGTGCCAGGTGCAAATATTGATAGCATTGGTCATTGGTTCACAGCGTACTATGACGGTTCAGAGATAATAATTTATGATAGCATGAATTCTCAATGTTTAAATCAGAATGCAAGTTTATATTTAGAAAGATTGTTTCCTTATAGACCAACAGTTAGATTTGTCCGAGTTCAACAGCAGACAAATACTTACGATTGCGGGTTGTTTGCCATTGCATTTTTTACGAGTATAATTTTTAATCGTAATCCAGAAAAGGAAAATTATGATATCAACAGGCTTAGGTCACATACTTTAAATATATTTCAAACACGTAATTTAACAGTATTTCCGGTAACTCGACAACAAAAATTAAGAGAAAATTATTTAAAACGCAAAGAGAATGAAACAGACGAAGAACGGTCTAAACGTCTAAAATTAAATACAGAAAATAAATTAAAAAATTTAGCTAATGAAACACTTGATCAACAAACAAATAGGTTAAATAAATTAAAATTTAATTTCAAAGAATATATTAAAAATGAAACACCTGAACTAAAAATAAATCGCTTAAATAGATTAAAATATAACTTTCAAAATATAATTCAAATAGAAACACTTGAACAAAAAGAACGTCGTTTAAATATGTTAAAAGATAATTTTAAAAAAGTAGTTCAAACAGAAACACCGGAACAGAAAGAACAGCGTTTGTTTAAAAATAATATAATAAATAAAAATAAAATAAAGGCAAGTAAAAACAAAATTAGCAATACGAGTAGATTAGCGAGTAAAGGTATAGGAATGCAAATTGAACCGCATTCTTTAGGTCCAATGTCTACACTGTGTAGCTACTGTTTATCTAAAAATTTCGCGTATGAAAAGCCCTCGGACGGCAAATTCACACATTGCTGTCGTAAAGGCAAGTTAAACGCAGATCAATTAGGCGAGTTTCCGGAATACATAAAAAGTCTAATGATTAATAATAATGCGGACAGTAGAAATTTTAAAGATAATATTAGACAGTACAATAGTGCGTTAGCTTTTGCTTCCTTTGGGGCTCAAATTTCAATGCCTCCTGGGAGAGGACCATATTGTTTCCGGATACATGGTCAAATTTATCATGATTCAGCCAGTTCGCTATATCCAACTAATAATAATGTTGAAAAATATGCGCAGTTATACATTATAAATTCTGCGGAAGCGTTAGAAAAAAGAATGAATGTAGAATACAATAAACAGTGTAAACCAAATATAATGGGGCAGAAATTAATCCGTATTCTCAAGCGTACATGATGTTAAATGAAGTAGAGCAAAGAGAAATAGCTAGGGCAAATATTAATAATCAGTCAGTGCCAGAAATTAATTTGTGGATAGTTAGTGACAGACGAAAAGATAAGCGTAGGTATAATGTACCAACATGTAATGAAGTGGCCGTAGTTTTTACATCAAATGACGGAGAGCCACCAATAGATAGAGACATTTGTGTTCACCCAAGAGCAGGCGGTTCTGTTAGAATTAATCAATTTAGCGAAAACTGCGACCCCATGACATATCCCATACTTTTTCCTCGCGGTGAATGTGGCTGGAACATGAACCTAAAGCATGCCGACGGTATTAAAAAACAAAGTATGCTACAATTTTACATGAATAGATTAGCAGTTAGAGATACATTCAACCCGTGTTTAGAAGCCGGAAAGCTAACTCAGCAGTACATTGTAGATGCATACGTGAAAGTCGAGGCTGAAAGATTGACTTATATTAGATTAAATCAGCCTACCCTCAGAGTAGAGCTGTATAGTGGGTTAATGGACCATGTAAATAATTTAGCAGATAATGAGGGCGGTAAGGCGGGCACAATGGTTATTTTACCATCCACATTTCAAGGTGGCAGTCGTTTTATGTTAAAAATGTATCAGAACGCTATGTCAATTGTTAGAGAATTCGGCCGACCTGATTTGTTCATAACAGTAACGTGTAATCCAAAATGGCCTGAAATAATTGAACAGTTACGCGAAGGTCAAAGTTCTGCAGATCGGCCAGATATAGTAGCGCGAGTTTTCAACGGAAAAATTAAAAGTATGATGAATGAAATTCTTCACGATGATATTTTTGGAAAAGTCGTAGCCTTTATTTTTGTAATAGAATTCCAAAAACGTGGGTTACCACATATGCATTTGTTGTTGACATTAGATAGCGATAGTAAAATCCGTAACAAAGATGAAATAGACGAAATTGTAAGCGCCGAAATTCCAGATGAAGACGATGAACCAGAGTTGTATCAATTAGTTCGAACGCACATGATCCACGGTCCCTGCGGTATATTAAATAAATATTCACCTTGCATGAATGAAAATAAATGCACAAAAAGATACCCTAAAGAATTTCGAAACGAAACACACGAAAATATTAACGGTTATCCTCTTTACAAAAGGCCAGATAATAATGCAAAGATATATATTCTCTGGAAAAACGGTTTAGTAAAATATACAGTAGATAACAGATGGATAGTACCGTACAATCCATATTTGCTAAAAAAGTATAAAGCTCATATTAATATCGAAATATGCTCTTCGGTTAAAAGTGTTAAATATATTTGCGATTATCTGTGTAAGGGTCATGACTGCGCAAGTATTAAATTAGGTCAAGCAGATAAAGATAAAGTAATTCAATGGGATGAAATCAACGGTTATTTAGATGCGAGGTATGTTTCTGCTCCAGAATGTTGTTGGAGGCTACTGGAATATCCCTTACACGATAAATCACATACAATATTTGAGTTAGCTGTTCATTTGAAATACCAACAGGCGGTATTTTTCGTTAATGGTCAAGAGAAAAAAGCAGTAGAACGGGCAGCGAAAAAAAATACAACTTTAACTGCGTGGTTTATTCTAAATAGCACAGATGTAAATGCTCGGCAGTATATTTATATGCAAATTCCAAAATATTATGTATTTGTTAATAACGCTTGGAAGGCTAGGCAACGCGAGTCAAAACCACCAATAGGCCGAATGATTTCCGTCAGTCCCAGAGATATAGAAAGGTTCCATCTACGTTTAATATTAGTACACGCGAAAGGGGCCACAAGTTTCGAAGACTTGCGTACCGTAGATGGTAAGTTGTATAACACATACCAAGAAGCTGCCCGCGCATTAGGTCTTTTAGCAAATGATAAAGAATGCGAAAATTGTTTAGGTGAGGCAGTGATAAATAAATTTCCGAGACAATTAAGAGAATTGTTTGCATATTTAATTTGTTTCCACACGTCCACCAATGCCGTAGCTTTGTGGGAAAAATTTAAAGAGTATTTGATGCAGGATTATTTATTGCACAATTCCGAAAAAGTAGCGCAAAATAAATGTTTAAGAAAAATTCAAGAAATATTAGAAATACATAGATTCACATTAAGCGATTTCGGTTTACCGCTGCCAGATGACGTAGATGAAAATGAAAACGATTTGATTGATACAGCAGCAGAGAAATTAGAGGGAGAACAAAATGTAGCGTTGTTTAATAATGATCAAAGAGAAATTTTAGATTTAATTTTAAATGCCGTATCAGATAGTAATAGCAAAAATAGATATTTCTTTGTAGACGGTCCTGGTGGTACAGGAAAGACATTTTTATATAATACCCTCATCAGTATTTTAAGAGGTCAAAATATTAAGGTAATAGCCGTGGCGTGGACAGGAATAGCAGCTACTTTATTAAAAGGTGGACAAACTGTACATTCTGTTTTCAAGTTACCAGTACCTGTAAATGACGGCTGCGTATGTAAAGTTAAAGCGAATAGTAATGCAGGCAAACTAATAAAAGATGCAAGTGTAATCATCTGTGACGAAGTAACAATGATACCGAAACACGCGTTAAATGCAATAGATTTACTTTTAAAAGATTTAATGAACAATACGGTACCATTTGGCGGGAAAGTTATAGTATTAGGTGGTGATTTCAGACAATGTTTACCGGTAGTAAATTATACAAATCATCGTACCACAATAATAGAAACTTGTGTAATAACAAGTCACTTATGGCAACTGTTTCAAAAATTTTCTTTAAAACAAAACATGCGTGTAAATAGGGACGAAAAATAATTTTCTGAGTATTTACTAAAAATCGGCAATGGTTTAACTGAAGTTGTCAAAATTCCTGCACACTGTGTATCACAAACGTCATTAGCTAATGATATATTTGGAGATAATGATATAGAGCCAAATGATATACACAAATTTACAGACCGCGCCATTTTAGCACCAACAAATGACGATACAATGGTAATAAACGAACAAGTATTAAATAAAATCGTAGGACAATCAAAAATATATTACAGTGCTGATTTTTGTGAAGGCGATGATAAAAATAAAATTAGTTATCCAACCGAATTATTAAATGCGTTAACACCAACCGGAATGCCTCCTCACAAATTAACGTTAAAAGTGGGGGCAATAGTAATGTTACTAAGAAACATGAATCCAAAACGTGGGCTATGTAACGGTACAAGATTTATTATAAAAGATATGAAAACTAATTACCTTGATGTAGAAGTATTAACCGGGCAAAGTGCAGGTACCCGACTCTATCTACCAAGATTTGATTTAATTACTGATACAAATTTACCATTCAGTTTAAAACGTCGCCAATTTCCAATTCGATTAGCATTTTCAATGACAATTAATAAATCACAAGGTCAAACGTTTAATTTTGTTGGAATTAATTTAGAAAATCCAGTTTTCACTCATGGCCAATTATATGTTGCAATGTCGAGAGTACGGTCATCTAAAAACTTAAAAATAAAATTACCGGAATCAAATATTAACGAAAATTCTAAAGAAGGAATAACAACGAATGTGGTATTTAAAGAAATTTTAAACTAAACAAGATATTGAAATCATACTGACATAATTTCAATTAAATTTTAATCAATAAAAAAATTATATAAGATAATAATATTATATGAAGCACATATTTATAAACATTATTTCAAAATTTAAAAACATTATATAGAGCATTTCATAAACAAATTTTCAAAAAATTTAAGTTAAAGTGCAAGTATTAAACCAATCTTTTCACATGATGAACATTATGCAGTATCGTAGCCAGGTTATTAAAAACCTTAAAGATAAAATTATCAGATTCAAATATTAAAAATAAAGATTTGAATTGTGAACAAATGGAGTATTTAGAAAAAATTTAAATTGAACAAGTAGATATCATGATAAAAATTGTTATATTTACAATGTCATAGTCATTTCGTAACTTATTGCAAAATTATGAACAAAATATCAATAATATATAAATTTCATTATAATTAATTTTAAAACTATATAAAAAAAAAAATTAATGTTTGAAGTCAAAGACATTGAAATAAAATTTACTAGAACTAAATAAATCTAGCAAATACAAGTAAAATTTAAAAACATTTAATATACAAAAGTATATAATAAATGATAACAGACAAGCAGGCCATTCTACCATTGTATCTCAAAACTCATGCAACAGAATAATTTGTACTTATGTTTTTGGCATTATACTACAAAACCGCCAAGTATGGTAAAAATTTCAAGTACCATTGGGGGTTTTAATGTGTTATGTTCCAAGTCATTGTGACTGTTGCATGAATTTGAGAAATAAGGTTTTGATATTCATAAAACTATAAAAGTGCAAATATTAACTACAATTTATTTAAACATATATTTTTTGGTAAAAATACCTTTTTATGTACATATATCATATAATTTATAATTACTTTGGTAGATGGCAAAACAATGGCTTGGACATAATGCATTAAAACCCAATACCAGTGGTATTTAAATTTTTGCTGTACTTTGATTTAGTATTATAGCCCGTGATTAAATAAATAAATATAAGAGAAATTAAATACATTAAAAAATAAACTTTATCAAAACTATTCGCCACATAATGGCTGGTTGGAATTAGACATATGAAGCTCATTAAAACCTTAAATTTTTAAATTTAAATTTTTTATAATATCGGAAAAACATGTAATATTATAAAAAGGATTATTGATGGTGTATATGAAATATAAAATAAAAATATAAGAAAGCAATAATGATAAATTTAAAATATAAAATAAAAGCATGTTGAAGCAATAATTATGATTTAAAAATGTGATTTAGAAATACTTAATAATATAAAAAGGAATAAGAAAGAATTTAAAATATAAATGAAAAAAAAAATTATAAAAAATGTTATGATGATAAAATTTGATATGTTAAATAATATATGCAATATATTTAATAAATGTAATTGATATAAGTATTAAATATTATTCCAACATGAAAAGTGGTTCGTAAAATATTGTAAAAGGTAATAAAAAAGAACTTAAGTCTGATAATACCATTGCTCCTTTTACAAATTTTACGGACCTTGCCAAAATGAAAATACAATAAAAAGAATTATAAAAGGCAATTATAAATAAAACTATTCTTTACATAAAAGTTAATTAAATAATATTAACAATGAAAAACAAATAAAATAAAAAGTATAAAGCAATGGTTAAGTATTAGAAAAATTTTCTATAGCGTCTATATCCTGGTATATTGTATGTTTTATCAATATTTTCAATAATATACATTAAAAATTTTATTTAATGATAAAAAGGTCCCTACATTTAATAGTTAAATGAAAACCTATTTTATATGTAAGTATAAAAAATAATTTTAATTTTTTACATTAAAATACAATTATAATAAAATTATATTTAAATGCATATTTTACCTTTTACTACTACTAAAAGATTGGTTAATATAATACAACAGTCATTAGTTAACATTAATATTTTTCATTGTCAATAAAAAATGTAATAGCGCTTAAACAATACTGCTGTCAATAATTTTTAATTAATACCATCTAAAAATAAAGACGTTATACGAAAACTATCTAATACCAGGCTTAAGTTAAAACATGTTGCGTCTCTCTATAATATGTATTACAAATGTGACGTTAAACAAAAGTATATAATAAATCGCAACATGTGGGCAGGCCAGTCTACCATTGTACCTCAAAATTAATGCAACAGAATATAAATACACATTTTTTTGGCAATATACTACATACTACTACAAAACCGCAAAGTATGGTAAAAATTCCATCTACTGCTGGTGGGTTTTGAAGTATTATGTAAGCAAGTCATTGTCACTGTTGTATGATTTTGAGTAACAAGATTTTCATTTTTAAAAAACTACAAAAGTACAAATATTAACTGCAATTTATTTGGTAAGAGTACATTCAATTTATATTTTTTGTTTTAAATTACATTTTTATGTACATAATGTGTACCATATTATCTATAATTCCTTGGTAGACTTGGCAAGACAATGACTTGTTACATAATACTTTAAAACCCTATACCAGTGGTATTTGGGATTTTTGCTGTACTTTGCTTCAATATTATAATAGCCCGTGGTTAAAAAAATTAAAACAATAAATAAGAAAAAATAAGCTTCATAATAATTACTCGTCACAAACCGGCTGGTGGGTATGAAGCTAATGAAGCATATTACAACATTATAATAAAAAAAACCACAAAGCGATCAAATAAAAGAAAAATAAGAGAGTAATAAATCGCAAAAGTATGAATGTTTGTGTGAATGTTTGTATGTAATCGAGTTGCCAGGTTATAAAAATTTATTTTTAATTTTATATGAAAGATTTTATAATTTTAACAAGAACTTCATTTTGTAATCTATTTGAAACTTTTAATTGAATAAAATAATTCTGTAACTTAAAATGTAAATGAAAATATTAATAATATTGTTATATATTTATATTTGTAAATTATTAAACTTTTTATTTAATCAAAGTATTCTGGCAACTCAAATAATTTATTAAAATAAATGATATATAATATCATAACAAAATTTCTAAATTTTAAGAAAAAAAATTGTAGAAAAACCTTAAACTAATGTAACTAATTAAAAGTTAAATTCATAATATGTAATAAAGATACACAAATACCAAAAATCTTCATGATTCACAACAATGTGAAATGGTATGTTTTTCTTATGTTCTAAAAAATATCATTTGTGAATTTTATATTTATAGATATTGGAAACTGAAGTATACATTGCATTGTACCTGTGAAGTACATCGAAGATTATAAATACGAGTTATATTCTTATTTGGACTATTGCAATTAATATAGAAGTTCTTTCATCTGAGGCGAAACTTTTTTTATAAAAAAGTGTTCAATGTTTACATATTTTTTATTAATTAGTAATATTTCCTTCTGAATACAGAAAAATGGATCAAACCCTGAGATGGAAATTTCCTTCATTCAATATTACAAGAAAAGGATTAAATTTCAATGGAAGCATATGGACTATTAGTCCAAATCAAATATATACTACGTTGATGTTAAACAATATTTGGAAAAATGAATCCATTTTAAAACGAAGGCATCACTTGAATAAAAATTATCTTCCTTTATTATATAAGTTTTCATTGTTTATAGGGTAGCAGTTTCACAAAAAATATATTTTTGGAAAACTTGTCAAGAATAACCTCCTTTGGAAAGCGATATTGAATATTTTGGAACTTAAAATGGAAACCACTCTATTCGCTGACGATTCTGCTACCATCGGAAAAACTATATTATTATTGACGAAGTTGTACAAGAATGGTAAATACATTTATATTTAAAGAAAAAAAAATATTAACTAATTACTATTTTTTATTTAACAGAACGCATATCTGTTTGATCACTGGAGGAAAATTTCGTCGTATTTTCAGAAAGTAAACATATAAATTACTACATGAAATGAAAGAAACATTCTTCAAATTTTGCGTGACAAATTCTACGAGAAAACTTTGCAATGTCCAAATAAAGTAAGTCAAAATTCATATTAACATTCTCTGTGGCCTTGATATACAGTATATCATCGGATCGAGTTAGAAAGAAGGAAAACATTTTTATTTTTTATTTTACGAGAAACATGTATTCTTAATAATAGTTATTTATGATATAAGTGTTAAAAGTGACATTTTATGAGTGAGTGGGGAAGTTTGAAACGAGGCGAAGCCGAGTTTAACTAACCCCACGAACGAAATAAAATCACTTTTAACACAAATATCATACACTATTTTTCCTACGACCACAGTTATGTACCTATTAGTAAATAAAAACTAAGCATTAGAATGACATTTATGACAGGTCATGATGTATTTGTTATGAACAACTGAACATAAGACGTGTTAAAAGTAAATTTGTTTTTTACTTTTAACACGTTGTCAATGGCAACGTTTTAAAAGTATTTACTGTGTTATAAACTGTTATTTTTAACTTGCTAAGCAACCGTTAAAAATACTATTTTTAACAGTGGTCGTAGGAAAAAGTTTTTACATGTTTCAATACTGACAATTCAGTTTTAACCTTTTCAAATTTTCTTTTAGTCTCAAACAAAAGTCGAACATAGTTCGACTTAGAATTTTTCTAATTGTAAGCCCCAAAAAACAAGTTTGCGTTATCATAGAAATTATTGTTAAAATGACTTTAACTTTAGTTTCATAAATTTAACAACAAAAATAATATAAACAGTAACTATTCTACTCAATCGATTCACGGTTTGTTGAGCGCACAATTGTAGTCTTCGATGCAACTATTTAACTTCTTTGAATTTCTTCCGCAGAGTTAAAGACGTCACAGCGTCTCTAATTCTCTCCTTTAAATTCTCTACATTCAGTCGAAAATAATTTGTAAAACTATTTGTTTCCAACGGCCCCAAAGATAAACATGAGACCGATTGCCATAGCATTGAATTAGGTAAAATCGTTGTTTTTTGACAACATTTTCAACGATTACAACAGATTTTCTTAATTGACAGTCAATGAAATTAAATAAATAATTCCCGTTATTTTCAAATAAGTCGACCTATTTTCGTTTTTCTCTGAAACTAAAAGAAAATTTGAAAAGGTTAAATCTGAATTGGTCGTTTTGCCCACTGCTTCTTCGGAAAATGCTCTTTCTTTATGGCAATTCCAATATATTTAAATAATGTAAGTGTTATTACCGGTTCGATTCATTCTTTCACATTATTCTTTTTGTTTAGTTATCGTCTTTTGCTAACGTTTTTGGCGGTTTTCCGTTAGCATTTACAGGGAATCCTGAAGACTAATTCGTTCCGCCCAGAAGATTTTTACTACATAGTTTATTGTCATTATTATTTATTGTAATATTTTAATAATATATAACTTTCCTATTTTGTGTATCTAAGTGATAATTATACATCTGTTAAAGAAAACTGATTTTAAATGCTTCAATTTTCTTAAAAAAAAATATTTCGTATTTATTCGTATTATCGATAAACAAAAAATTCATCTTGGGTCAGTACTGCATAATTTAATTTTCCCGCCCGAGAAAAATGGTGGCATATCGGCGAAACTCAAGTAAGTAAAAATAATGAAATAATCATCTTCATGAGGTAAATTTTAACTTTATTATCTAACAAATATAAAAGTAAAACCTAATTTTAAAATGACATTATTTACACTTGCAATTCATACGTTTCATTATAAAAATTTCTTTTGTAAGCACAGCAGTTCTGAAACGTTTTTATCATAACATAATCAAATTATTATGATAGATGATTCTTGGCCTTCTTACGTTTTGACGTTTAAATTTTGCTGCTGTTAAAATCTAACTTTCTATTGGTTTTATTCATATCTTTAATGTTGTATGTGCTATAGTTGTGTGCAGAATTTTGTGCTCTTAGTGGGTGTATATTTTGTTTCTTCATTTTTTTACCCTAGGGGTGAGTTTCTCTAATTTTTTTACTTAACTTCTTGTGATTTTTTACTTATTTGCAACGTGGTTCAGTTGTCTGTTCACGCTTGCTTAATTAGTGACTTGTCTTAAGTCATATATACTGGGTGTTCGTTTAAAATATATATACAGGGTGTTTTATTTTTTATTTTCTGTTTTTTTTTTTCTGTTTTTCAATGGATATAATTTGTTATTGTTGTAATAAAAGCACAGAGGAACACAGATCGATAAAGAGTTCTTTATGTAAAAAAACCTATAGCATTGCCTGTGTAGATATTACAATAAGTGAAGCACGTAAAATAAAAAATAGTGATTGTGGTCTGGAATGGAACTGCACTAATTGTTATCAAATTAATAATGACATCCAAAGTCTCAAAATTTTGATAATATCACTGCAAAAAGACATTACTAGTCTTCATAATGATATTGCGGAACTAAAAAATGACAACAGAGGTGAAATTACTTCTGAATCTCCACTACTTCTCACTGAAACAGTTATTCAGGAAATATCTGAGCGTCAAAGACGTGTTGCGAACGTTATAATATTTGGTGCTAAAGAGAATAATTCGATTTCTAAGGAGCAAAATGTTTTAAATGATTCAACACTTGTCAATAATATTTTTTCTACATTAAATATGTCTTCTAAGATTCTTAAGTCTTCTCGTCTTGGCCGTTTCGATGCTTCGAAAACCAATTCTCGTCCAATAAGAGTTCAGCTATCTTCTCGGGATGATGTTGATGTGGTATTTAAAAATATAAAAAAATTTAAAGATTCAGACGTGTGCAAAAATTTAATTCTATCACGTGATCGTACTATTATGCAAAACAAGTTCTATAGATCTGTAAAGGATGAAATGCTTAACCGTATCTCTAAGGGAGAAACTGATATTTCAATCAAGTATGTCAATGGTGTTCCCAAAATTGTCAATACGTCGGAAAACTAATTGTACCCAGCAGTTGTCCTAGTACTTTAAGTATTTATTATCAGAATACTAGGGGTTTAAATAGTAAAGGTCATATATTTTATTCTAATTGTTGTTGTTTTACGTTTGATGTTATTGTCTTATCTGAAACTTGGCTATCTGATTCTTTTAATAATGCTGAATTATTTTCTTCTGCGTATAATGTTTTGCGTTGTGATAGGAATTTTTCTATTCCTGGTCGTTCTAAAGGTGGCGGAGTATTAATTGCTCTAAAGAACCATATTACTTATGACGTATTGAACACATCTCATCTTAATACTATTGCTCCTATAATTGATGTAATAGCATGTAAATGTTACTTGGGTATGCAAAAAGTTATTATTTGTGCCGTATACATTCCGCCTGATATTAACGTATATGATTTTGAGAATTTTTTGGATGCTATTCAGTTATTTTTGATTAATGAACCTGTTATATTCTTGGGAGATTTTAATGTACCTCTTTTCAATAACCAATCTTTAAATTGTACAAAGTCCGCTTCTCTTCACCATTTATGCGAATTATTGGATCTTACTCAACATAACACTGTGTGCTACGATGATCAAAAGATATTAGATCTCGTCTTTTCGAACTTATCTGGGCCTATCCATCTTGAAAAAATGAATTTACCATTCGTCCCTGAGGATCATTATCACCCTGCAATTGAAATTGATTTTAACTTCGTTGCCACTCCTAAGGTGCCTAATTTTCCATCTGCTGATAACCCACGTTATAATTTTCGTAAAGCTAACTTTAACCAACTATATTTTGATCTTAGTAACATGGATTGGTCTAGTTTATGCTGTATTGATAGTGTCGATGTTGTAGTTGATAAGTTTTACGAAATGCTATACGAAACACTTGATAGATCGGTTCCTAAATCTTGCAACGTTAAATCTAAATTTCCAATTTGGTTTACTTCGAACTTGAAATCAAACATAAAAACTAAAAATTATTATAGAAAGAAATGGAAACAAACTAATAATAACAAGTACCTTTTTGAATTTAAAAGACTACGTGCCTTAATTAAAATTGAACTTAAAGAAGCTTATAATGCTTATCTCGTATCTGTTGAAAACAATATCAAAAGTAATCCTGCTGAATTATGGAAGTATGTAAATATGAAAAAAGGTTCAACACGTATTCCTGGTAAACTGCATAATGATGAAATCGAATATACCTCACCCAGCGAAATTGTGGATGCTTTTGCAAGTCACTTTTCTAACCTTTTCTCTCCAAGTTCAGATTACGTTTCTCCTGATATTGTAGGTAACAATTCACTTTTCATTCTTAACCCTGTGGTTGAAGAAGATATTATTCCTCTGTTGGCTCAATTTCCTGACAAAATGACATCTGGTGATGACCAATTGCCAAGTTTTCTTTTAAAAGATTGTAAATACATTTTTGCTCGACCTTTGTCAATTATTATAAATCTTGCAATTAAAAATTCCACCTTCCCTAACAATTGGAAAAGGACCCGCATAACCCCAGTTTTCAAGAAAGGCGATAACACCTGCCTTAACAACTATCGTCCTATCTCGATCCTAAATAATTTTAGTAAAGTTTTTGAGATGGTTATCTACAGTTCAATGTATTCAAATATGCACTCTCACATATCATCTGATCAACACGGCTTCATTAAAAATCGTTCAACAGTCACTAATCTTGCCTGCTTCACTCAATATATAGCAGAGTCGCTTGATATCCGTGGTCAAGTTGATGCAGTCTATACGGATTTTACACGTGCATTTGACTCCATTGACCATGGACTTCTGCTCAATAAAATTAGTGCTTTTGGTGCTTCTCCTAGTCTAGTTGAACTTCTAAGATCTTATCTATACAATAGAATCTGCTATGTTTTTTATAATGGCTTCTCATCTTTTAACTTTATTGCAACATCTGGTGTCCCACAAGGATCGAACTTGGGTCCCTTACTATTTCTTATTTTCATTGATGATCTAATTCAAAAGTTCTGTTGCCCTGTGTTAGCATATGCAGATGATCTAAAAGTTTTCAATAGTATTTCAAACTCAAATGATGCTGAAGCTTTACAATCAGACATAAATACTATGATTGAATGGTGTAATTTGAATAAACTTTATCTTAATATAAGTAAATGTTTTGTTATTACTTTCACAAATCGCACTAACAGCATTCTTCACTCTTACCACATGGATACCGAAATATTAGTTCGTAAATCCTCTACAAAAGACTTGGGTGTCACATTTACTAGTAATATGAAGACTACAGAACATGTAAATAATGTATGTCAATCAGCCAGTAAAACTCTTGGGTTCCTCCTGAGAATTTCAAAAACATTTAGCGACGTCACTGTATTAAAAACTTTATATTTTGCATACGTTACTAGTAAACTAGAATACGCTGTTTTAGTCTGGTTTCCTCTTCATAATATTCATGTATCGGCTCTAGATCGCATTCATAGAAGATTCTTAAAGTATCTATCTTATAAAATCGATAATATCTACCCGGAACGTGGAATAGATCAAAATTTACTCCTTGAGAAACATAATTTACCAGCTTTAAGTTACAGAAGGGAACTATCCTGTGCGAAATTTTTATGGATGTTGATGAACAAAAAAATAGATGCCCCATTCTTACTCTCTCGCATTCCGATTCATGTTCCACAGTATAAATCTAGACACGCAAAGACATTCTACCTCTCTGCGCACAACACAGACTTCCTTAAACGCTCACCTGTCCACATCATGTGCCACTACGCCAAAGTTCATCTTCCAGACATTTTTGTTTGATTTTTCTTTTTTTGTATTTATATTTATATATATAATATGTACTTTTGTATTTTGTTTTGTTTATATTTTGAATATATATTTACCCTGTAATAGGACTCTGTTGGGTAATAAAGATTATTATTATTATTATTATTATTATTATTATTATTATTAAATCTAACTGATCAAAATTATAGTACAAAGAAATGTTTAATAGCGATGTGTCGTTTTAAAAAGTTTTAATTGTTATTTGTAAATTTATTTTTATAAATGTTGTGTGAAGTAAATTTTGAAGCAAATCGGTTCTCAAACAGTGGAGTTTCATATAACTATAAAATTACACATTTATTCAAGGAGATTTTATTACTACTAGATTTATATTTCATTTTTAATCAAACACGAAATAAAATTAAATATCGTTAATGAAAAGACTGCATTATCAGAATGAAAAAAAAATAGCTTCCACGGAATAAAATTAGTAGTCATGTTTTAATTATGATACCTATGTTACCGACATTCCGAAAGTTAGTTGACAGTTTCATTTTATACAATTTTTGTTCATATTTTTTCTTTGGAATAAAAATGTAAGTAGAGAACTGAGAAAAACTCCAGTATAATATATTGTAATTAAGAATTGCTCCCTTTTAACTGTAAATAGTGCTATTGTTTCCAAATAATATTTGAATTTTTAAACGTTAAACTGAATAAAAAATCGGTTCTCAAACAGTGGAATTTCAAATAACTAACTATAAAAATACACATTTATTCAAGGAAATTTTATTACTACTATATTTATATTTCATTTTAAATCAAAAAGGAAATAAAATTAAATAGTAGTTAATTTTTAAATTTATAAATTAATATTGTCAATCCTAATACAACTGCCAGCGTCTTCAGTGAAGTTAGTCTAGGAATATTTGGTTTTAATTTAGTTACTTCGTCATACATTTGGCAATATTGACTGTTGACATTGGATACGTCAAAAATTATATTAATTAAATACGTTATGTTTTAAACTTAAATTAGTTGTAGCACCTTTGCTCCAGTCTATTATTCGTGAAATTATATTTAAATCTTTGATATCAGTACTCTATAAGAAGATATAATCGTTCATAGTCTGATTGTCAAAGTGACGGATGACAGCGTGATTTTTCTTAAATTTAGACATGGCTATTAGGAGTTATCTACACAGGAGCGATTTTTGCGGAATCCAGAATTAATTTTGCTATATTATCATAAAGAGAATTTATTTTATTAAGAAATGTAAAGAAGTTAGAAATGTATTGTGTATCACAACTTGTACAAATGAAAATACTGCAAGAAACAAAGTATTTGTTTACATATGTGTTATTTCTATAATTTCACCTTCAATTGTATCTGTGTAGTGAAGTCACATTTAAATAAGAATTCTAAAATACAGTCCAAAACTGATCAGTCTATCATTTGGAACAAGCCTTTACAAACGCAGGTTGAAAAATATCACAAAGTTTCAATAAAACCATTCTACAAAAACACGACTGAAAATTTTCTTGATATTCTTTTTACATTTTCAGAACATAAGCAAAGAAATTTTGTCTGAAACGAGTGCATAAAGTATTATACCTATAGGGAAATTAAAAGCAGATTAAAAAATCCCCATAAAACTACATATTCTGCAATGAACTCTTTCATTGTAGATGTACATATGTATCAATAGAATTAGATTGGTACAGAGAAAATATGACAGTGATTATTATAATGAAAATGTTGTTGTTAAGAATCAATGGCTACAATTTGTATTGTAATCAAGCTATACGTTATGGCTTGGAAACCAAAAGTGAAGCGAGATCAGTATTTCAAGCTTCAACTAATATATTATACATGAAATTGGACTTGTAGTGTTGTAATATTATCTAACCAACCATACTTAGCATGTAGTGATGATGGTTTTATCAAAACAGAAAACGGATTTGAACTTCTGGAAATAAAATGTCCTTATTCCTGTCAAAACAAATTCATTGTAGATTTACAAAATAAGAAATCAGCTGTAAATGATTTAGAATTCCATTAAAATAGTAACGTTAAACTCAAGAAGTCCGACAAATATTACACACAAGTCCACTTTTCAAAGCACATACTTTATATTACCGTTTGCCATTTCATTATTCGTAGAAAAAGATGAGAAGTTTCTATCTACAATAATTCCAAGGATTAGCGACTTTTTTTTAAATATTTCATACAGATTGTTCTAAATAAGTTTTAATTATATAATGTAATCAATTTTTATGCATTTTGATCAAATTTTTCATAACATTATTTTCAATATTAAATATTATAAAAGCCCTTAAGATTTACTCTGGGGATTCAAGTTTTTTTCTTTTCACATCATACAGGTGATTTGGAAATAAATAAAACAACACTGGCACCACCAGTTAGTTTGGTATGTCACAATGTATTCAAAATATTATTATGTTCTTGTTTTTGCTTAGAATAATAAATTTCATTTATGCCTAAAAATATTATTTTAAAATATATACATAATTAAATATAAAAATATTTAATTGTTAAGTAATTATATCGATTCCTTCTTTAGCAGATGCAATAAATTTCATAATTAGTGCCATCTATGTGATTTTTTTAAACTGTTAAAAATATTGTTCTTTTTTCTGATACACATACAAACAAATTTTACAAAGACTGGTGTAAACGGTATTGTTAAACCTATAAAAATTATGTGTACAGGGTGAATACTGAAAACCTTGACATAGGGAAATAACATGGGAAAACAGTTTTTTGCTGTTTCCATCTGTCCCGGTAAATAAAATCGAGTGTATATGGTATCGTTAGTTAGATTAGTTAATTTTGCATCTAATAAAACCAAATGTTGTGTAATATGGCCTTTTCTAACTGAAATATTTGATAAAATAAATTGTATTTTGAAGGTTATCTTTCATATTTTCGAATAAGAAACGTTTAAAACAAAATGCTCCATAGCCGAGTGGATAAGAGGGCGGATTCATAATATAAATAATCTACAAGACCTGGTTCGAGACCACCTCGGCCCTATTTTTTTTTTATTTAATGGTATCAGGCTGGCTAGAACAGTACTATGAGATAAGACAGAAGGAATATACAAAACAAAAGCGTGAGCAGAAATATGCACTCATTTGAGGCAACATTTTAATGAATTGAAGGACAATTATTTTTCGACGGCAAAGTCGTCTGTATAAAATCCACAATGCATTAATGCGTTCACGCGCCATTGTCGTAAGACAAAATGTAAATGAATTTTCTTGACCGGGGTAAATAGGCAATCGCAGTGCTACTTGGAATGGATACCCGGCTGCCGGCCGTCGGATCCAAAGTGTGGGAAAAGGCCCTAAATGAGAAACATATTTTACGTCGACCGGCTTTTGTATTTTTCAAAAAATTGTTAGAAATATGTCATGTTTCGTATCGAATGAAAGGTCTCGTTGTGGGTTAGCGTACAGAAATGACAAAAATGTTCCATGTCGATCAACTTTTGTTTTATGCACAAAGTTGTCAGAAGTATGCCGTGTTTGGTATCAAATGAAAGCACTCAAGTAGGGCAGCCATATTGAAATAACAAAAATTTGCTAGGTCGATCGGCTTTTGTTTTTTTGCAAAATTTGTCAGAAGTATGTCGTGTTTGGTATCATATGAAAGGTCTCGTCGAGAGCTGGTGTACAGGAATAAAATTAGCCGTCAACTGTAAATATTTCATTGATGCCGGAGGCCTAGGGAAGCTCAGCGTAGCTGAGCCTTCGCTAGTCCTACATACTAAAAAGGCATGTGTCGTGATGTTTATTTATTTTCATCATGACGATCGCCAAATTTTGTCACAAGCCAAACTGCCTGAACCATGAAAGGGATTGTTGTAATTTTTTTTTTAGATTGCAGGGAATAAGGTGTAGTTGTGCCTTTTGGGAGTCTCATATTTTTACTGTAAGTGGTTCTTGTGTAAAAAAATAAAAACTGTGCAA
Source organism: Stenolophus ochropezus (assembly GCA_035578165.1). NCBI lineage: Eukaryota > Metazoa > Arthropoda > Insecta > Coleoptera > Carabidae > Stenolophus > Stenolophus ochropezus. Next base: position 28,659,476 of record JAQOWZ010000017.1, read on the forward strand.
AATTAATAACTTGAAACAATGGATCCTAGTAGCCATGTCTAAATTTAAAAAGAGTTACGAGGTCATCTGTCACTTTTGACAATCTGTCTATGAACTTTAAACTATTATAACTTTTTATAGAACATTGATATTAAAGAAGTAAATACAGTATCATGTATAATAGTCTTGAGCAAAGGTGTTACAACTAATTTAAGTTTAAAACATAACGTATTTAAATAATAATAATTTTGACGTTTCCATTGTCAAAAGTCAATGTTGCCAAATGTGTGATGAAGTAACTAAATGAAAACCAAATATTCCTAACCTAACTTTACTGACAACGGTGGCAGTTGTATTAGGGTTGACAATATTAATTTATAAATTTAAAAATTAACTACTATTTTTTAATACAAACAGTGTTGCCAAATTATGAAGTGACTAAATAAAAATCAAATATACCTAATTAAATGGAACACTTTGCTGTGTTTGATATCAAAACAAAGAAAACCATAATGTCCGGTTTTGAAATGACAAAAAAATGTGTCATGTCGATCTGCGTTTGTTTTTCGGAAAAAGTTGTTAGAAGTAGGTTATCTTTTAAGGAAACGAATGACAAAAATGTTCTACGTAAATTAGAATTTGTTTTTTGCAAAATATTGTCAGAAAAATGTTGTTTGGAAAAAGTTGTGAGAAGTATGTGGTGTTTAGTATCAAATGAAAGGGCTCGATAAGGCCTGGCGTGTAGAATGAACAATAAAGGTCAAAGTTGATCGGCTTTTGTTTTTTGCAAAAATTTCCTAAAGGTATGTCGAGTTTGGTCTCAAATGAAAGGTCTCGTTGAGGGCTAGCCAGCAGAATTGACAAAAATATTCCATGTCGATCGGCTTTTGTTTTATGCAAAAAGTTGTCAGAAGTATGTCGTGTTTGGTATCAAATGAAAGGTTTCGTTGAGGGCTAGCAAGCAGAATTGACAAAAATGTTCCATTCCGATCGGCTTTTGTTTTCTGAAAAAAGTTCTCAAAGGTATGTCGAGTTTGGTCTCAAATGAAAGGTCTCGTTGAGGGCTAACGTGCAGAGTTGACAAAAATGTGCCATGTCAATCGCCTTTTGTTATTTGCAAAAAGTTGTCAGAAGTGTGTGGTGTTTGATGTCAAATGAAAGGTTTCGTTGAGGGCTAGCGTGCAGAATTGACAAAAATGTTCCATGCCAATCGGCTTTTGTTTTTCACAAATAGTTGTCAGAAGTACGTGGTGGTTAGTATCAAAATAAAGGTCTCGATGAGGGTTAGCGTGAAAAATTAACAAAATTGCTAAATCTTGATCGGCTTTTGTTTTTTGCGAAAAGTTCTCAGAAATATGACGAGTATAGTCTCAAAAGAAAGGTCTCGTTGGGGGCTAGCATGCAGAATTGACAAAAATGATCCATTACGGTCTGCTTTTCTTTTTATACAAAGTTTTCAAAAGTTTATAATGTTTGGTATCAAATGAAAATTCTCGGTGTGGGCTAGCCTGTAGAAATTTCAAAAATATTCCATGTCGATTGACTCTTGTTTTATGCAAAAAGATATCAGAAGTATGTTGTGTTTGGTATCAAATGAAAGGGCTCGATAAGGGCTCGAGTAGAGAATTGACAAAAATGGTCTATGTCGATCGGCTTTTGTTTTATGCAACAAGTTGTCAGAAATATGTCGTGTTTGGTATCGAATAAAAGATCTCATTGAGGGCTAGCGTGCAGAATTGGCAGAAATGTTCCATTCCGATCGGCTTTTGTTTTCTGCAAACAGTTCTCAAAAGTATGTCGAGTTTGGTTTCAAATGAAACGTCTTGTTGAGAACTAGCGTGCAGAATAGACAAAAATGTGCTATGTCGATTGGTTTTTGTTTTTTGCAAAAAGTTGTCAGAAGTGTATGGTGTTTGGTATCAAATGAAAGGTCTCGGTGAGGGCTGACGTGGAAATATTAAATAATTGTTTCATGTCGATCGGCATTTGTTTTTTGCACTGACAGCGGAGCTCTAGGGAATGCTCGGCGTAGCCGAGAATTCGCTAGTCCTATATACTAAAAGGCATGTGTCCCAATCTATATTTATTTTCATCACGACGATCGCCAAATTTTCGGACAAACCTACAGCCTTAACCAATTATGAAATTGATATGTATAATAATATCAAATTGTAGAGAATGATGCGTAGGTGTGCCTTTTTGGTGTTTCATATTTTTACGTCGAGCAGTTTTTGCGTAAATTAATAAAAACCACACATTTTTTTCATTTTGAAACAAAAAATTGTTTAAGGATCCTAGTAGCCATGTCTAAATTTAAAAAGAAACAAGCTGTTATCTGTCACTTATGACAATCAGCCTATGAACTTTAAATGATTGTATTTTCAAATAGAACATTGATATTAAAGAAGTGAATACAGTATCATGAATAATAATCTTGAGCAAAGGTGTTACAATTAATTTAAGTTTAAAACAAAACGTATTTATGTGTCGTGATGTTTATTTTCATCACGACGATCGCCAAATTTTGTCACAAGCCAAACTGCCTGAACCATCAAAGGGATTGTTGTAATTTTTTTTTTAGATTGCAGGGAATAATGTGTAGTTGTGCCTTTTGGTGGTCTCATATTTTTACTGTGAGTGGTTCTTGTGTAAAAAAATAAAAACTGTGCAAAATTAATAACTTGAAACAATGGATCCTAGTAGCCATGTCTAAATTTAAAAAGAGTCACGAGGTCATCTGTCACTTTTGACAATCTGTCTATGAACTTTAAACGATTATAACTTTGTTTAGAACATTGATATTAAAGAAGTAAATACAGTATCAAGTATATTAGTCTTGAGCAAAGGTGTTACAACTAATTTAAGTTTAAAACATAACGTATTTAATTAATATAAATTTTGACGTTTCCAATGTCAAAAGTCAATGTTGCCAAATGTGTGATGAAGTAACTAAATTTAAACCGAATATTCCTAAACACTCTGCTGTGTTTGATATCAAAAGAAAAAAAACCGTAAGGGGGACAAAAAAAAAATATGTCACGTCGATCTGCATTTGTTTTGCACAAAAAGTTGTTACAAGTAGGTCGTCCTTGGATTTTAATGAAACGACACAATGTGGATTGGAGTGCACGAATGACAAAAATATTCTACGTCGATTAGAATTTGTTTTTTGCAAAATGTTATCAGAAATATGTGTTTTGTATCGAATGAAATGTCTCGGTGAGGGCTGGTGTACAAAAAAGAAAATTTTCCTTGTTGATCGGCTTTTGTTTTATGCAAAAAGATAATAGAAGTATGTCGTGTTTGGTATCTAAGGAAAGGTTTCGTAGAGGGCTGAAATGCAAAATTGACAAAAATGTTCCATGTCGATCGGCTTTTGTTTTTTTGCAAAAATTTGTCAGAAATATGTCGTGTTCGGTATCGAATGAAAGGTCTTGGCGAGGGCTAGCGTAGAGAATTGACAAAAATGATCTATGTCGATCTGCTTTTGTTTTATGCAAAAAAAATTCAAAAGTATGTCGAGTTTGGTCTCAAATGAAAGGTCTCGTTGAGGGCTAGCGTGTGGAATTGACAGAAATGTTCTATTTCGATCGGCTTTTGTTTTCTGAAAAATGTTCTTAAAAGTATGTCGAGTTTGGTCTCAAATGAAACGTCTTGTTGAAGGACAGCTTGCAGAATTGACAAAAATGTTCCATGTCGATCGGCTTTTGTTTTTTGCAAAAAGTTGTCAGAAATATGTCGTGTTTGGTATCGAATGAAAGGTCTTGGCGAGAGCTCGCGTAGAGAATTAACAAAAATTATCTATGTCGATCTGCTTTTATTTTATGCAAAAAATTCTCAAAAGTATGTCGAGTTTAGTCTCAAATGAAAGGTCTCGTTGAGGGCTAGCGTGTGGAATTGACAGAAATGTTCTATTTCGATCGGCTTTTGTTTTCTGCAAAAAGTTCTTAAAAGTATGTCGAGTTTGGTCTCAAATGAAACGTCTTGTAGAGGGATAGCGTGCAGAATTGACAAAAATGTTCCATGTCGATCGGCTTTTGTTTTTGGCAAAAAGTTGGCAGAAATATGTCGTGTTTGGTATCGAATGAAAGGTCTTGGCGAGAGCTCGCGTAGAGAATTAACAAAAAAGATCTATGTCGATCTGCTTTTGTTTTATGCAAAAAATTCTCAAAAGTATGTCGAGTTTGGTCTCAAATGAAAAGTCTCGTTGAGGACTAGCGTGTGGAATTGACAGAAATGTTCTATTTCGATCGGCTTTTGTTTTCTGCAAAAAGTTCTTAAAAATATGTCGAATTTGGTCTCAAATGAAACGTCTTGTAGAGGGATAGCGTGCAGAACTGACAAAAATGTTCCATTCTGATCAACTTTTGTTTTCTGCAAAAAGTTCTCAAAGGTATGTCGAGTTTGGTCTCAAATAAAACGTCTTGTTGAGGGCTAGCGTGCAGAATTGACAAAAATGTGCTATGTCGATCGGTTTTTGTTTTTTGCAAAAAGTTGTCAGAAGTGTATGGTGTTTGGTATCAAATGAAAGGTTTCAATGAGGGCTGGTGTGCAGAATTAACAAAAATTGTCAATGTCGATCGGCTATTGTTGTTTTGCAAAACGTTGTCAGAAGTATAGAGTGTTTGGTATCAAATAAAAAGTCTAAAAATGAAAATAAAAACTGTTCAAAATTAATAACTTGAAACAATGGATCCTAGTAGCCATGTCTAAATTTAAGAAAAGTCACGAGGTCATCCGTCACTTTTGACAATCTGTCTATGAACTTTAAACGATTATAACTTTTTATAGAACATTGATATTAAAGAAGTAAATACAGTATCATGTATAATAGTCTTGAGCAAAGGTGTTACAATTAATTTAAGTTTGAAACATAACGTATTTAATTAATATAAATTTTGACGTTTCCAATGTCAAAAGTCAATGTTGCCAAATGTGTGATGAAGTAACTAAATTAAAACCGAATATTCCTAAACTAACTTCAGTGAAGACGGTGGCAGTTGTATTAGGATTGACAATATTAATTTATAAATTTAAGAATTAACTACTACTTTTTAACACAAACAGTGTTGCCAAATTATGAAGTAGGTAACTAAATAAAAATAAAATATTCGTAAATAAAATAAATTGTACACTTTGTTGTGTTTGATATCAAAAGAAAAAAAACCATATGGGCCGGTTTTGAAATGACAAAAAAAAAATATGTCACGTCGATCTGCATTTGTTTTGCGCAAAAAGTTGTTACAAGTAGGCCGTCCTTGGATTTTAATGAAACGACACAATGTGGATTGGTGTGCACGAATGACAAAAATATTCTACGTCGATTAAAATTTGTTTTTTGCAAAATGTTATCAGAAATATGTTGTGTTTTGTATCGAATGAAAAGTCTCGGTGAGGGCTGGTGTACAAAAAAGAAAATTTTCCATGTTGATCGGCTTTTGTTTTATGCAAAAAGTTAATAGACATATGTCGTGTTTGGTATCTAATGAAAGGTCGCGGTGAGGGTTCGCGTAGAAATTTGACAAAAATGATCTATGTCGATCGGCTTTTGTTTTTTGCAAAAAGTTGTATAAAGTATATCATGTTTGGTCTCAAATAAAAGATCTTGTTGAGGGCTCGCGTGCAGAACTGACAAAATCGGTCTATGTTGATCGGCTTTTGTTTTATGCAAAAAGTTAATCGAAGTATGTCGTGTTTGGTATCTAATGAAAGGTCTCATTGAGTGCTGATGTCGAGAATTAACAAAAATGTTTCATGTCGATCGGCTTTTCTTTTTTGCAGAAAGTTGTAAGAAGTATATCGTGTTTAGTATAAAATGAAACGTCTTGATGAGAGCTGACATGTAAAATTAACAGAAATGGTTCATGTTGACCCGTTTTTGTTTTTTGGAAAAAGCTGTTAGAAATATGTCGTGTTTGGTATCAAATTAAATGTCTTGATGAGGGCTGATGTGCAGAAGTGACAAAAAATTGCCAAGTTGTTCTGCATTTGTTTTTTTACAATTACTTGCCGGAAGTACACCGTATTTGATATTAAATGAAAGCATTCGACAAGACCTGCCTTGCAGAAATAAAATTAGCTTTCAAATGTTAATATTTCACTGACGCCGGAGGCCTAGGGAACGCTCAGCGTAGCTGAGCATTCGCTAGTAATTAACTATGGATAAATTGTTATTTACATTATGCACAGAATTCATGTTGAACGAGTTATTGAATTACTACGGCAAAAATACTAAATATTTGACCACATTGTACCAATGACTCTGCTAAGAAGAAAAGCTGGTGAAATTGGCGTTATGGATGAGATTTTGACTGCTCGTGCTGCAGTTACTAATTTGTGCCCTTCCATTGTTCCTCTGTAGGTAATGTAAAATAAAATATGTCTGTTTTTTATTGAAAAAATAAATGTATATATTTATATATGTAGATACAAAAAAAGGTTATAATGTAAGTATAATATTTGTTTTTGATATTTTACATTTTCCCTACACTACTAGGGCATTTTACTGGTACCAGGCTGACTATCACTACTACTAAAACTTTTAGAGAAATATTTTCCTAAAATTTCTGGCAAAATACATTTCTTAAAAAAAACAAGAGCTTTTTCTTTTTCCTCATTCCAAAACTCGATATCTTGAAAATTTTTCTCTATATAAACTTGTTTCTCATTCCAAATTACAAAATCACATAAAAATTTCTGAGTGACAAACATCTGCATCTGCATTTAGTAATAATAAGCATGTTGCTTATCCAAGTACGTTTTATTACCGCCTCTTTTTAAACAGCTTTGTTTTTTGTCAGTGAGATCTGAAATTAAGAAATCTTTTATGCAGAATGGACATTTCACCTCAACACATCTTTCGCCACATTCAGCACATAGAACAAAGCTGTCTGGTGAAGCTCCAAATGCAGGAAATTTAGGGTTTATAAATAGTCCTACTTTTTTAAGCTCCACATTTTCATGCTTACTTTTGTGTATAGCTAAATACGACTAAAATGTAAAATTATTTTATTAGTTTAATGTAATTTTAAGTTATGCTCTATTTACCTCTAAAGCATCTTTCTCGCGAATACAACCATATTTCTTTGTATACTTTTTTGAAAATGTGTAAGTAACATATTGTCTTTATTAGTGACATAGAAGGTTTATCTATTTTTGTTCGACAAGCAGCTTTGAATTTGGACGCTGTTATTCTGCCTGCTCTGTACAAAAACCAGTTTTGCAATTTGGCTTGTGCTCGCGTCATTTCTTCTATAATTGAGCTATCTGAAGTAGAAATCGTTATATTGATTTCTTCAGCAATTCCCTGCAGCTCTGTCTATGATATATTTTCATATTTTTTTGAATAAAAATTAATAATTGTGATATTGGTGTACACCCAAGTGTGAAAATATAATAGAAAAGTTGGGGAGTGATGTAAAAAATCACCACAGTCTTATTCACACAGTTCTTTTATTTAAAAATGCGACCGGTTTCGGTTACTTCGTAACCATTATCAAGCGGTGCGACTACAAAAAGTATTCATAAATTAGAAAATACACCATCTAAAAGGTAATAATTAAGTCAAAATTATATATATATATATATATATATATATATATATATATATATATATATATATATATAACAAAAAATTTAAAATGGAACTACATATATATGTAAAAAATTTATAAAAGACAAACTTTTAAAATTAACAAAATAAAATGAGTAATATTGTAGATTATTTATGTTATGAAACAGCCCTCGTATCCACTCGGCTATGGAGCATTTTGTTTTTAACGTTTCTTATTCGAAAATATGAAGGATAACCTTCAAAATACAATTTATTTTATCAAATATTTCAGTTAGAAAAGGCCATATTACACAACATTTGGTTTTATTAGATGCAAAATTAAGTAATCTAACTAACGATACCATATACACCCGATTTTATTTAGCGGGACAGATGGAAACAGAAAAAAACTGTTTTCCCATGTTATTTCCCTATGTCAAGGTTTTCAGTATTCACCCTGTATATATATATATATATATATATATATATATATATATATATATATATATATATATATATAGTTGAAGGTAATTGTGACTGCAATTAGTTAAGGAAACTGTATTTCGTGGGAATGGCAGTCAGGAATCGGGCTAATAATTTTTACGTCTTTTTAAATTTTGACAAGCTTTCGGAATCTCTTTATTCCTTCTTCAGGTCAAATTTTGTTAGAGTTATAATTTTGAAAATTGTCGACTCCATGAAGCATATTTTCTTTTGGCTATTTTTTAAATTGTTGTAATTTCCATTGTTGAATTTTAAAAATGATTTTGTTATAATTTTAAAATAATAATTTAGTAAAATATTACAGGTCACAGAAATTAATGTATGCACCACATGGCGCAGTGTTCATCTTAAATTTGACCTGAAGAAGGAATAAAGAGATTCCGAAAGCTTGTCAAAATTTAAAAAGACGTAAAAATTATTAGCCCGATTCCTGACTGCCATTCCCACGAAATACAGTTTCCTTATATATATATATATATATATATATATATATATATATATATATATATATATATATATATATATATATATATATATATATAGAGTGTGTGCAAGGAAATGCGGAACATAGAACTTTAACATGGGATTTTAAAAAATTGCGGATACTCTCTCTCCTGATGGATTTAGAGAAAAACTAAAAGAGTATAAAGTTGTTCGAAATTAAATTCTACATCATTTAAGATCATAATTGTTGCAACTGCACGACTGTATTACGAAATATATTAAATATAAAATGTAATACTTTCGTTAAAAATCAGTTAGCCATGGAAATAAAAGAAAATATTTATCTGTCAGTTTAGAGAAGTTTTACTAATTATAATACTTCTTGTCTATATTTTAATATTATTTAAGTTCAATTTATATTCATTTCTTTAACAATATGCTAATATAAAAAAAATAGTAGAAATATAATTTTAAAAAATATTGAACACAAACTAAGGTTACTAACTGTCACAATTGACACATAGATATTTTCTTTTATTTCCATGGGTGTCTGATTTTGAACGAAAATGTTACATATTATACAGAGTGTTTACGGTCTTTATATTTTATTTTTAATGGGTGATACTAGAGGTCAAAAGAAGGCGAAAAACATTAAAACACCTTAATAAAATATTTATAATAAAAGAGATATGAATTTTTTTAGTTTTTATAAATGGGAGGTAAATTAATGTTGAAAAAAGTTGATATGCGTATTATGGCAATTGTTTATGCCATTACGAGTAAACGTAGCTTCGTCAGTCGCCAACACACTCAATGAAAAATTAGGGTCTTCGTCATTTTTGTGCAAAAACCATCTACAGAACCGTACGCGCTGAGGATGATCTTAAGGTTGTAAAGCTTGTACTCGCTGTACATGAAACGGATATAGTTGATACTCGCGTAGTGTTCTCCATACAATGCGATTTGAGACACCTATTTGCCGAGCAATTTGTCGTGTACTGGTTGAAAGATTTTCGTCATCGAGGTTTAAAATTTGTACATCCGCATCTAAAATTCGTCGGAACCGACCAGGACCTCCATCACGCCCTTTATTATTTCGCAGATCACCATTATCTCAAGCACGTATTATTAAATTAGTGTACTGTTGAGGTATAGGACATTGCCTATTTGATGCACTTTCCCATAAATAAGCATCATGTCAACTAAGGTAATTCTGTATTAGAATACCAATGGTACATTGTTCAATTTTTACACAATTAATAACAATAATCACATAGAAATAGACGTTGCACATTTAAATTGTAATAAACTGCAACTGAGAGATAAACAAATTAAAAAACAAAACAGAGAAATTTGTCATTGCATAGGTTACTACAACTTTTTTCAACATTAATTTACCTCCCCTTTATAAAAACTAAAAAAAATCATATCTCTTTTATTATAAATATTTTATTAAGGTGTTTTAATATTTTTCGCCTTCTTTTGACCTGTAGTAGCATCCGTTAAAAATAAATTAAAAAGATTTGATTTGATTTGAGGTTCGCCGGAAGGATTTTTAAAAACAATTTATTGAAGTAACAAATAATGATTTACTTTAATTATTTTAAGTCACAAAATTACAATTTATATTACAAGTTTAATTTATAATTTGAAATATAAAATGGACATAGTTTCTACATACAAATGAATATTATCTGACTGACTACACATTTATGAAATACAGTTTATATAGTGTTTGGGCAAGGGTGTCAGGTTGTTTCCTGTGGGAATCGCAACCTCAGCAGGATGGACCGTGGTAACTCCTCCCTCGCTAAAATTGGGCTTCATCGGGAAGTTTCAGCGTCGATGTAGGGGGTGAAATTCTCGTTTGAAGTTCGATGTCTTCTGTCGTGGACTGTTTCTTCACATTCTTGTGGTATTTCTTCTTGAAGTACACTACAGTAAGGGTTGTAGCGCTGGCTACGATGATTCCATATAATGCCCATACTGGATAATTGATGGTGTCTTCTTCTTCAATTGGTTTGTTGTAGTATGGGATGTTTTCTATATTTTTGATTGGCTTCAATTCTTCTATTCTATTCAATTAGATCGTCATTTTCGGAGTTTGGGTGTCGTTGTATTTTATTTTGTAATTTTCAATGATTATCGGTTTGCCGAATGTACCGTGTTTGAAATTTAGATCTTGATTCTGGATATTCAGTTTGCATTGGTCTTCTTTGATAAAAAATATTCCGTGTAAGTTTTTATGTTATCTCCATGATCATATTGAGTTTTTAGTGATTCAGGAAATGGGAATATTCCAATGAATTGATTGATTTCGTCTAGATATTCAATATGATTCTTTTTGATGTTCAGTTTCACTAATGGGCAGTTTTCTACTTCGTTTCGTAGCAGGATGTTTGCTTCGCAGGAGTCTTCATTTATTTCTCTTATGTGGTTTGGACATTGGAAGGTGTTCCTTTTATTGCGAGTACATATACCACATAAAGACCTTATTTGACCTACTTCAGACTTCAGTATATACTCATGATTAGGAATTATGGTAACGAACTCAGAATTGTGTTTCGTTGGAGTTGGAATTAAATGGATAAGTTCGAAAATTGTGTCAAAATTTATTGGAATTTCTATGAAGTATATAATTTTGTTATCTTGTAATTTACAGTTGACTGAAATCAATTTTTCTATGTTCGGCATATTTTCTACGTTTATTTCAAGTGGTAGTTCATCTTTATAGTACTTTGAGATTTTGTTTAATTCTTCATATAGATCGTGTGTTTTGATGATGCTCGGATGCATAGTATGGAGTTTGCAAAAAGTTAATGAATTTTCAATGTCTTGGAGGGTATTTAATGTCAATGTAAATAGAATTTCTAGTTGATTGTAAATATCTTTGATTACCAATTTATCATGATCTTTGACTCCTGTAGTAACGGTATGTAGTAGTTCTGTTAATTTAGATTTTAGAATATTTTCGTTTTGTCTAATAGTATCAATGGTCTTGTTAAAATATTTTATCATTTGATTGCTTACAGAATATTGGTTATTAATTTGGTTCTTTAAATTTAATTGATTCTCTTGCAAATGTCTTAGAATTTTCTTATATCGTTTATCATCTTCGGCATCTAGATTTCCTGTGATGGCTTTTACAACTGTTCCCAACCCGTTAAAAATACCTCGTTTGGTTCTTGAATTTATTAATAGATGACTAAATTTCTCGTTAATTTTGTTTCTTATGTAGCCAATAATTTTGTTATTATTTTCAAAATCCGTGCTAATTGTTTTATCTTCATGTATGGTGTGTATGAGTTGTGAGTGTTGTTTGTTTAAATTGTCATACTGTAGTATTAGTGGTTCCAAATCATAGTAGTGTACAAGAGTATGTTGTGTTCTTTGTAGTCTTGCGTCTCCGAGACTAATTGTTAGTAGTCCTGGGTTATGTGTGATGTCTTTAGCAATTAATCCGTTTGAATACGGGAAGTAGAGGGACCTGGAATTGCGGGATATTTGTTAATAGTTTTTCTGGGTCTTTTTATATTGGAGATGTGAATTTTTGGTTGTTTCTTCTCGTTATTTGTATCGATTTTTGCGGTTTTTAAGTTTTCATTAATTATTTTGATTTTTTCTTTTTTGAATTTTGGGTTTTTAGTTTTATTTACTTTCTGTTTATTATGAACGTAAACTGTTTCGGGTATGACAGGTAGTTCTTCACGTTTCTCATTTAATTTTGAAATAGTTTTAGTTTTGTTTTCTTGTAATTTGTTATTAATATCTTTATAAATTAATTTGGATTTTTCCTTATGATTTTGAATATAATTTTGAGTTATTTGCTTATCAATGTCTATGTCAAATGGGGAATTTGTTTCGAGATGGCCATTAATAACTTCGATAGGTTTAGATTAGTTGTGCTATGGTTTGTATTATTGTATGCGAGAATGGCGTATTTTACTTTATCTTCGATTAATTCGTTTTTAAAGTGGTCTTGAAAATTAAATAAACGTATGTGCTCTATTAATGTGGAATGAAATCGTTCGATTAGACCATTCGAGTTTGGATATTGAGAACAAATAAAATGGATTTCGATTTTATGGAGGGCTAAAAGTTCTTTCACTACTGTATTTTTAAATTCAAGTCCATTATCTGATATGATTAACTGAGGAATGCCATGATGTGAAAAGAAATTAATCAATTTATTAAAAATTTCGATGGCGTTAGTAGAGTTGACCCTGTATGCTTGCGCATACTTAGAAAATGCGTCGATGATAGTAAGGAATTTCGTGTTTTCTAGTGTAAGTATGTCGACGTGTAGTGTGGTAGGGGTTTGTCAGGGGTAGGAGTGATATTGAGTTTAGGTTTGATGGAATTTCTCTCGTACTTAGCTGCCAAACAAGTTTCGCAATTATTTATGAAGTTTGTGATAGATTTTAATTGATTGGGCCAATAGTATAATTTTTTAATTTCATGATGTATTTCGTTGATTCCGCGGTGGTTTGTTTTTCCTTCGTGGAATTTTGTGATGATTCGTGTAATTTCGTCTTCTTTTTCTACATCAATTAATTTTGTATTACTTTTAATAAATTTTATTTGAGAATGTTTAAAGTGTTTTTGAAGAATGTTGCTAAATTGTTCGTATATGGGTGATTCGAAATACAGATAATATCGAACATTGGGGGCAATATATTCCTTAATAAAATCCACTATCTCTTGTTCAAAATTTATTTCTGATATTTGAACGTGCAATCTCATTTTATCCACATGGAGTTTTTTAATTTTAGGTTTCGATGGTGAATGTTTTACTTGGGAGATAAATAATTGATTTTTTCCAACGTTTACTGGAGATTCAGTAATGGTTATACCAACTATGGGATTCTCAGGATTGGAGTGGATTGTTTGGTCTGTTTCGGGATCAATTTGTTCGTCATCATCAGGTATCACTATTATAGATTGTTTATCGTTGTCAGGGTTGAATGTCTCATTGAAATTTTCGATAAGGTCGTACAAATTTTTTGATTCTGGGTCTAAAGTGTTTATATTTAATTCGATTCTCGATAAGGCATCTGCATTTGTATTAAGTGAGCCTTTTTTATGTATTACTTCATAATCAAATTCTTCTAATCTAGTTCTCCATCTCATTAATTTTGAATGTGGGTCCTTTAAATTTTGTAAATATTGTAATGGTTTGTGATCTGTCACAATTATATATTTTCTTCCGTAAAGATAAGGTCGAAAATATTTAGTTGCCCATATCACAGCTGTTAATTCTTTTTCCGTGGTGTCATATTTCTGTTCCGTATCGTTTAAAGTCCTACTTGCATAACCAACGGGAAGGTCGGATCCGATAGGGCCTTGTGATAATACGGCACCTATGGCGTATTTACTTGCGTCTGTTGTCAAAATGAACGGTTTAGTAAAGTCTGGGTACTGGAGTATTGGTTCGTTAAGTAGTAGGTTTTTGCAGGTGTTAAAACAATTGACGTAATCGGGATCGTTATGATTAATGGTGGCATCCTTTTTTAAACATTTTGTTAACGGTTTCGTAAGATGAGCAAAATTTTTAATAAATTTCCGGTAATATCCTAAAAGTCCTAAAAATGCTTTGATCTGTTTTGTTGTCTTGGGTATCGGGTAATTTTGAATAGCATGAATTTTATCAGGATTAGGTTTTACACCTTCGGGGGTCACGACATGTCCGAGGTATGCAACTTCTTTCCTGAGGAATTCAGATTTATCTAATTGGATTTTTAAATTCGCTTCTTTTAATCGGTTAAAAACTGTTCTTAAATTTTGAATGTGTTCTTGAAGGGATGTACTAAAAATGATTACGTCATCTAGATAAACAAGACAGATTTCATTTACTAAATTTCTAAGAACGTTGTCCATTACTCTTTGAAAAGTAGCGGGTGCGTTCTTGAGTCCAAATGGCATTCTTAAAAATTCATAATGCCCATGTTCTGTGCTGAAGGCTGTTTTTTCAATATCTGATTTGTTCATCTCAATTTGATGAAAACCAGATGCAAGGTCTAAAGTAGAAAAATATTGACATCTGCCTAATTTGTCTAATAAGGAGTTAATGTTCGGGATTGGATATTTGTCGTCTATCGTTTTGTCGTTCAATTTCCTATAGTCGATCACAAGTCTCCATTTCTTTTTACCTGATGCGTCTAGTTTTTTAGGGACGACCCATACAGGGGGATGACCAGGGTGAATGGGAAGGACGGATAATATTTTGGTCAAGCATTTTTTTGATTTGAGATTGAACTTCTTTTCGAAAGATTTCCGGGTATCTATAAGGTTTTGCATAAACGGGATTATCATCTTTCGTGCGAATGAAATGTTTTACATCGTTAGTGAAAGATAACGGGTTATGTTCAGTGTGAAAGATATTTTTGTACTCGGTCAGCAGTTTTGTTATCTCAGATTTTTCTTCATCGTTCATATGGTCCAATCTTATTTTGTCCATATTGAATTTATTTTCTATTTCATTTTGGCAAAAGTTTAGATTATTTATTTCGAAACTGTTTAATTCTTGAAATTTTACGCAATTTACTGAATTTATAATTTCTTCATTTTGACCTAAATTTATGATTGGATATATAGCTTTGTGATTTTGAATTTTGGCAAGTCCTTCGGGAATTATTATGTTATTGAATTTAGTTTCCGGTATCAATATTTCTCCGTTTTCGATATTGTTTAGAAATAATTCGCCTAATTTTTCTGATCTGGGTGGAATTTTTATGTAATTAGATTTGGGTATTATTTCATGGTAATGAATTTCAATTTCTTGTTTCGGAGTTATAATTTTGTCATTTGTCAGCTCAATTTTTGCACCTAATAATTTCAAATTATCTAAACCTAGTAAAATATCAAAATTTCGGTGGAAGTTAAATAAATGGTATTAGTAGTGTCTATTTTGTGACTGCTGGACCAGCAGTCAAATAGACACTACTACTAAGCAACCAAACCTGTTCTGTATTACTGTACTGCTAGACCAGTAACATTATTACATCTTGCACCTATTATTTTTAGCATAAAAATAGTAAAAAAGTGCTAAATTTCAGCTAAAAAAAAGATCGATTTTGCTATCAATTGCAAGTATCAGATGGAATTGGGAGATTTAGACATAATTATTCTAAAAACATATAAACCAAATTATTTCTAAATAAATGTTTTGTTGTCCCAGACGATCAAGTAGATGGTATGGCTTGCAGAAAATGGAAATGTAAGTGTAAATCACATAATACTATTTTTATAAAAATATTTAATAAATTAAATTCTCTAATTAGTAACTAATGAATAATGTCCATGAGCCAATGTATCTGTAGAATTTTCTAGTAAGTGTCTTTTATCATCCTTCCAACTTAAAGATTTTTTATTTACTTCTTCAGTGAAGATATCATGTTTGTAACTTCTAATTACTGTTTGTTTATTATAAAATTCTTTTTGATCAAATAAGCATGTTTTATAATTTTCAAAACTAATTTCTTTTTTTAACACGGATTTCTTAATTCCTTTTAATTTTTTTTCAACGAATCTCTTAATTCCTTTTAATTTTTTTTCAATTGACTCATTCGTTCTGTAACTGTACATTTTTGATCGTAATCCTATAAATTCCAACATTTTCACAGATTCCAACTCATCTTTAAATTTGCCTATTACTTTTTTATTTACGTTAGAATATAGGGGGTGATCTTTTGGATAATCAGAGGTATCAAAGTAATTGGAATTTTCCCCCATAAATTTATAGAAATCAGCATTTTTAAACTCATATATAAAACTATCTGTATCTGTATATAATAATTTTACTTTATTGCTAAATTCTTTTTTAATTACATTATAATGAAAATCATACATTAATAATTTCGATAAATCCAACACGGCCTGTCCAATATAAATAGGTTTATTAAACAGTACTTTGGTTTTATATCTATGAACTGCTACCAGATTCTCACTAAATATTGTTCTACGTTTAAAATTAGGTTTATTTATTGCTTTCTGTAATTTTTGCTCATCTGAATATAATTTAATATTTTGCTGGTTTCTAACTGATTGCATAGACTTTCCAAACACTGCATTGGATACTAGTTTCCAGTAATCTTTTTCAAACTCATTTTTTGATTTTTGTCTTTGCTCCGTATTAAATTTTATGTATGCTGCCATGAAATTTGATTGTGTGAATTTTAAACCTCTATGAATTTTATCAATTCTCATTCCTAAACTTACATAAAGCTGTAATATTTTATAATGTGCTATATAGTTTGTTTTATCATAGAAATGACAAAGTAGTTTTGATACTTTACCACCAGGAGGTTTTCTTTTCTCTGGAGCTAGAGGAAAATCGTTAAATTTATCGTGGAGATCTTGTGGAAATGATAAGTCAACTTCTAAAACATATCCTGTATCATCATCTGACACTAATATTTTATTAATATCTTGAAGCTCTTCAAAAGTCATCCACTCAAAGTCTTTTTGAGGTAATTTTTGGGATAAGGAATGACCATATAAATTATTTGCATCAATATATGCAAGTTGTGTGTTTTCATCTGCTTTTGCATACCTATTACTACATTGTGATATTCCCCCTCTAATTCCCTTCTCAAAAAACATGTACATTTCATAATCAGTTAATAACTCCAATTCAATTTTTGTATATTTTAACATACAATCCCACGCAAATCCTGGTGTTGTATAATACCAAGCAGGATCTAATCCATAACTTTTATTCAAACACAAATCTCTAAAATTCTCAAATACATCAGCCAATAACAAAACATCTAATTTTAAGTATAAATCATGCCATTCTCCTAAATTTTTAATTTTAAAATATGCCCAGATTTTCTGTGCATGTTCATATTCTTTTTGCGAAATTCCTTCTAATGTTAGCGAAGAATAAAATTTATCTATTGGTGGTAATTTTAATTCTTCAAATTTTTCCCAAGAATTCATATATTCATAGGGGTAAATTCCTTTTCTAATGAACTTATTTTCATCTTTTCTAAACAAAATATCTAAATCATTATTTGAAAAATATTTAGCTGCTTCCCTTATTTGTTCCGGTTCCAAATTAGATGATAAAGTATCTAAACTACTTGCTAAAAACCTAAATGAATCAATAAACCTTAAATGAATATATTCTTTATCTCCTAATTTCAAAATCTTGCTGAAAGATATATACTTCTCTTCATTACTAGGAATTAAATTCAAGTTACTCTTATCTTCACCCAAATTCTTTACAAACAAGTGACAGTCGTATGCAGACAAATTATGAAATACAATTGGAATAAATATGGGTTGTTTACACTTTAAATTACATTTGTTACATGCTGCCCCTCTATATTTTCCAGTTATATGATCATGGTCTTTAACTTTTGAATTTTCAGCTGTAAATTCATTTTCACAAAGATAACATTTTTTTGCTTTTTCATATTTCTTTAAATCTATATCCGTCATAGGTCTATTTGATATTAATAACTCATATATTGTTTCAGCATGGTTTGATATTGAATTTATAAAATGTTTATCAGCATTTTCTCCTCTATAACTTTCAAATAGATTATCATAATCATTAATACTCTTAACATATAATCCATATCCACAGGGGGTATGAGATTGTTTTTTAATTGTATACGGTTTTTCAGGATCAGGGATGCATGTTTGAATAGGTTTTAAAAGTGATTCAAAATCCGCATAAATTACATAGGGATGTCTTTGCATTCTTTGAATGTTTTTAAATTGTATTGCTGGTTTAATTGTTATAATCCCATCTAAACCTTTAGTTTTATGTTTTTCCAATATATTAGTTTTAAGTTTTTTCAATATATTAGTTTCAGTGCATTTTTCCATATGCTCTTTTATTTCATTTTGATTATTACTATTAGTTCCAGTGCATTTTTCCATATGCTCTTTTATTTCATTTTGGTTATTACTATAGTCTCCACACTTACTACAAGCATATCTAATTGAAGGCATTACTGGAACACATGGTTCATTGCTAAAACAAATTTCTTGATGCCTCTTCAAATATTCTTCAGTTCTTGCATTATAATTCAAACATCTTCTGCAGATATATTTTCTATTTCTATTTATTTCCAGTTGATCATTTAATAGCGCACTCAAATTTTTTATCCAACAATAATGGTTCTTTTCTTTATTTCCAAAATATAACAAGTCGATATTCCTATCATAGATATCCTTATTATTATGATATAAAGGGTAAAATGTTTTGCCTTCATAACTAAACACAATAATATTTATTTTGTTAAGTGTCTCAAATTTTGGTATGTCTTGAATTTTAACAGGGAAACTTATTCCTTCAAAATTTAATTCATTTATATATTCCGCTTTATTATATTTAGTCACTCTGTCTGAATGATTACTTACAGGATGTAAGCAAGATATTACGCTATACATGAAACACTTGTCGTTATTATTTTTAACATTAACACAGGCTTTTTTGTTTTTAATCCATTTAGGTAATTCAATATATGATTTCCCACTTAACGGTTTATATTTATTTATATTAATTCTTATACAAATTACAGATTCTAGAACCCAGTCTGAACCTTTTACTTCCATTTCATCACATCTTGCTATAAATAAAACCTTCTGATTATCCCAATATTGAAATAAATCATCCGCTTCTCTTAATATCTCATTCTTCAACTGGAATGGATTGGTCATTGTTATACTAGGATCTGATAATTTCTTAAATTTACATTCCATATTTAAATTAATTTTACTATTCTTATGCTTCTTTAAAGCGTTTTGAATTAAATTTACTGCTTTTTCTTTTAATAAATTCATATATGTCTCTATGTCTAAATTCATTTGTTTATTATTATGTTGATAGGTTAATAATCGACCCTTAACAACACTTTCTAGTAAAATAAAGTCTAGTTCAGGACTATGGAGTACTTTATGCGATTGCATACGAGATTCCTTAATATATTCTCCACACACATCACACTTTACTCTTTGCACTCTTTTTTTCTTCGGTTTTTCATATAACTCATCATCAAATGGAAAAATGTCATTGATTTTTTGCTCTCTTTCATATAACTCATCCATTCGAGCTGGTGAGGGTACATGTGCTTTAATTTTATGTACTAGGTCAGATTTCTTTAGATTTGAATACCCTTTTATATTTTTATTTTTACATATTACACGTAAATCTTTAACAGTTTTTTTACTTAGACAATCATGATTATTACTTTGATCATAATCAATACCACAGAAATTACAATTTGCATATTGAATAATATTTGTAGAGGTGTTTATCTGAGATGTACTCGGCTCATTCATTTCCATTTATTACAAAATAAATTTGTTAATACTTTTTCAATCTTTAAATTTTAGGTACTAATTAGAGAATGTATTTTTGTATTATATTACTCACTCCTGATTCTGCTTTTTTAATAAGAGAAAGAAATGTGATATCACAGTCTATTATAAAAGAAGATGACGATAAAGATAAAATTAAGAAAATTTTAACCCAAATTAAGCATATCTTTAAGTGCGGACTCCTTTTCTTTTAAGTACAATTTACCATAGTGTTTATTACTTTCTTTATGAAGTTTTAAATGTTGTTTTTTTACTGTTTCACCACAAGTACACACTTCGGTGTTTTCATTATAATATTTACGCATATATTTATTTATTTTGTCTTTATTTTTCTTGCGATAATCTTGCATGTAACTATTGACATTATTTTCAGTAGCCATTTATAAGAGAAAAATTTTGTTAATATTTTTCATAAGAAAACATATATTTAATCAAAAATTCATTCCACAACTTATCCTTTTTATTGTTAATTTTCTGTGGCTTGTGATTTGAGTCTAATTCAGCTAACGCTATGAATTTGTTTATGAAATATTTATGTGATACATTATTTCTATAACCACTTGCATATAAAAAGCTAAGCAAATATGGGTATTTTTGAATTATTTCATCTTTAGTAGTAGCATTAAGAGATGTATAAAAATTAGGTTTAATTACAATTCGATAATTATGAACTAATTTCTCAACATATTTCATTTTATCTACGTGCTTAATAAATAATTTCTTATTTTGTTTATTAATTACATAAAAATTACAATTAACGCATTGTGGTACATGAGCTGAATTATCGAATGAATATTCTAGACACTGTCTACATTTTTCATAGACTTGTTCATCAATATCTATAACCCGAGAATCTGGAATACTAAAAATTTCATTTATTTAATTTATTTTTTAACACTGGAGTAATAATAATTGAACATTTATTAATACGTTGTTGAAATCTTTCACGATCTACAGCATATAGATGCCAAATACCTTTACGACTTGCTCTATAAGCATAATTCCAAGTAAACATATAATGTATTTTAACATTATCACTAAATCTAACACTTAAAAACCTCTTAGCGCTCCTAGAAAAAATTCTGGAGTTATTGTATTTTTTTCAGTAACTTATTCCTCAACTACTGGTGTCTCAGTAACTGTTTCCTCAACAGACTCTTCAGTAACTGATTCCTCAACTACTGGTGTCTCAGTAACTGATTCCTCAACCGATTCTTCGTTATTAGCAACTGCGACTGATTCTACGTCTGATTCACTTTCAAAATTCGTATACAAATACTTTTCTATTGCTATTACTCGAACATTTGTATCTTTAACAGTGTTACTAATATCTTCAATCTGTGTTCTCAATGGATTTGAATTATCATTTGTCATATCTAGTTGATTTATTAAGTTTCTACAAACGTTTAAATCGTCGTTATTAAGCTTTTCAATTAGTTTAACTATACGTCTTAAGATAAACGCACATTCTGACAGTTTCTCCTTATTCGCCATTTATTAGAGAAAAATTAATTTGATTTGAAAACAATATCCCAATGAATTTTATTATGAATGTCTTCCAAAAATTGTTGACTATATCGTTTCCAATAATATGATAATACAGTCCAATCTAATTTGTCCTGAAACTCTCTAATAAACTCTTCATCTAAGTTTGGTTGATACGATATTTCAATAAAGTCAAGTTTATCCTTAAACATTCTAATAAAATCTAAACTTAAATTCTTTCTGGTTGAAATTATGTGCCATGGAAGTTTTTCAGCATATTTAGTCATAAAGTATTCACTTAAATTATTTCTTTTAGCAACAACATTAAAGTCAATATACTCAATCATATCTTCTAAAAAGTCATCACTTAAATTTTCATGACTTGATATTTCAGGCCAATCTACTTTATGTAAATACCTCATACAGATATCTTCACTCAAATCTTTTCGCTTTGATAATATAGTAAAATTCACATACTCTTCGTATTTTACAATATGATTCTCATCAAAATCATAACGACCTGATATTTCATCCCACTTAACTTTACTATGATCAATTTCCATTGGAAAACCATAATCATTCACAAACTCAACAAAGTAAATATGTGAAAGACCTGTTAGAAAACTATCAATCAATCGAAGTTGCAAGTACTGACTCATCATTTATTAAATAGAAATTATACGTTTATAATTTTTGTTATCTCAAACAATAGTTCGTTTTGAGAAAGATGTGTTTCAAAATGATTTCCATAATATCTAATATCAATAGTTTCTTTAATTTTGTTGTATAAATTAATACTGTTTGGATTATACTCAAGTCTAAGTATAACTACCATGTCTGGATATACAGTTCTTAGCATCTTGATGCGATTATTAGCTTTACACTTTTGAACTCTAAGCACATAATAAGGATATTCCCACATGTGATTTTTTTCAATAAGTATAAACTGATGATGTTTGTTTGTATTGTTTGGCTTAGAAACTACATCAAGCTGTATTTCTTCAACCTTTTCTGCTAAAGATTCTACTTTACTTTTCAGATTGTTTACTATAGCCTTGTACTTGAACTCTATCTTGTATTCTCCATATTTTCTTATTGATGGTAAGACTTCAGAAGTAACCCACCGCTTAAATTCTTTTGCTTTTGGAAGTTTAGAAGATAGTATTAGTGAATATAAACCTGATTCATTAACATATACAGTATTTGGTTGGTTATTAAAGGGGGTCGCGTTTTGCGACGCCCTTATAAATTCATATATTGTACGGTCTTCTCTATCAATATGCTTAATAATTGCATCTCTTGAATTTGTATATCCCAATATCTCAGCAACATCTTTTGCTTTGAACCATATATTGTTATCTTTATCTGCTAGATAATTGATTTTATTATTGTTGAATATTAAATTGTTGTTTATAAGGTCTACAACTGATTCCATTTATTACAAATAAAATTTGTTAATATTTTATACTATTAAAATGATTCATAGTTTTTATATACATATTGCCACCTGGTTTATATAAATACTCTTTTATTAATCTTTGCAATGATATTATTTTATTGTATTTACTTAATAATCTGTTATATTCATCACTAGGTATCTTGTCTTTAAATTCAGTTAAAAATTCTATTGAGAAAATATAGTTTTTGTAAGGTATAATTTCCCAATCAACTTTATCTTGAAACTCTCTAAAAAAATCTTCTGATAATGTTTGAAATCCTGATATGTAATACCAATCAACTTTATCTTGGAACTTGACAATAAACTCCTCGCTTAACTTTTCATATTTTGATATACATTTCCAATCAACTTTATCTTGAAACTCTCTTATAAAAGGTTCTGATAATGTTTGAGATCCTGATATTGCTTTCCAGTTAACTTTATCTTGAAACTCTCTAATAAAATCTTCTGATAATGTTTGAAATTCTGATATTCGCACCCAGTTAACTTTATCTTGAAACTCTCTAATAAAAGGTTCTGATAATGTTTGATATGTTGATATTCGCACCCAGTTAACTTTATCTTGAAACTCTCTTATAAAAGGTTCTGATAATTTTTGAGATCCTGATATATATTTCCAGTTAACTTTATCTTGAAACTCTCTAATAAAATCTTCTGATAATTTTTGATAATATGATATACATACCCAATCAACTTTATCTTGAAACTCTCTTATAAAAGGTTCTGATAATTTTTGACGTGATATGTAATACCATTCAACTTTGTCTTGAAACTCTCTTATAAAAGGTTCTGATAATTTTTGAGATCTTGATATATTATGCCAGTTAACTTTATCTTGAAACTCCCTAATAAAAGGTTCTGATAATGTTTGAGATCTTGATATTTCTTGCCAATCAACTTTTTTATGGTTTATATTTAAAACCATGACTTTAGCAAAGTTAATATGATCCATATTATACAAGTTATCATGTATACAGCGTAATGTCCAGTAATCCATTTATTACGAAATAATTTTGTTAATAGTTTTATGTATATAAGATTGTGATGACGTTTTGCTCAGACACGCGGTGGAGCAAGATTCTCATGATCTGACTTGTCTGCGATAGACTCCAGTCTGTGACTATACAATATTCTTTGCATCAACCCATGAATTATGAGTATTATCAAACTCTAACCATTTTACATATGCTTTATTACCTTTACGTTTAATTACTTTCTCAACCAAATATACGTCATCTCTAGCAAAATTTAATTCTTGTTCATAGAAGCAGCCTTTTAACTCTTGCTCTTTATAATCTTTCAAATGATAAGTTATTGGATTAGAGTATATTATTTTACACACAGTGAATATCTCGTTTGTCCAATTTGGAATATAACCCTTCTCAAAAACAGTTTTATATTTAGATACTCTAACTTTATCGCCAATTTGATACTTGGGTTTATAATTAGGAATTTCTTCTTGAAACAGAGGTTTTAATTTTTCTTCATTCTTTTTCTTTGATGCTTCAATGGGTGTCATTTTTATCGTACTATGTTTTGTATGATTGTAAGTATTTACTAGCACAGGTAACATGTCAAGCCACTTGTAATTACCATTAATTGTAAATTGTTACTACATTTTTTCTTTCAAAGTTCTATTAACACGTTCTACTACACTTGCTTTTCTTTCTGAATATGTTGAATAATGGTTAATATTATTTTCTTTCATTAACGCTTGAAAATTTTTATTGTAAAACTCTAAGCCTTGATCAGTTTGAAGATTTTTGGTACTCGTTTCACTAGTCGCAGACTTAAGTCTGCTTCATCTGACGCTAAAATTGATTTAAATGCGTTTGTTATACTGTTACCAGTTTTATTCTCAACAGGTTTTGCCCACAAATATTTAGAAAACACATCAATTACAACTAATAAATATTTATAACCTTTATTCACTCTTGAATATGGAATCATCTCAACTAAATCAGCTTGCCACAAATCATCAATACCATATGTTATTACTTTACGTGTTGGAAAATTTCGTCTTAGTGGTTTATGTAACTCGCTTGCAATTTGTTCTCTAGCGTTATTACTTAATTTTTTTTTATAAACTTTGATTTCTTTGAACCACATTGGGAACACTTTGCCTGTAACATAGGTCGACCATTTTTAGTTACTGTTTTAATGGAAAAATATATTCTGTTACTTGTGATGGCTTTGTAAAGGCTAAAATATAAAAACCATCATTAGTATACGCGTTGTAATATAAATCTTTAAACATACAAAACTTTAAATTTTTAAATGTTTCATTAGTTGTTTCCAATTTTTTATTAAGTGTATTATACTTTAAATTTATAAATCTCTCAGTGCTATCTGAAAATTCCTTTATTTTTAAATTATTCTCATTAAATTTTGTTGTTATTAAAGCATTTAATTTACTTGTTTCTGAATGAACTTGCTGAATTTTATTCTCATATTCACCAATAATTCTTGACACAAAACCTTTTGTACAAACATCTGTGTCTTCTTCAGGATCTTGTGTGTTGCATAATCTCTTGTTTTGAATATCATAATTACCATCACTTGTTAATTTGAAATCAATTCCTGACTCGCCTTTTACACCTCTTGAAAATATTTGATTATTAGAATAATCATCACTCTCACCAAACTTGTTTAATACCATTTATTACACTAAAATGTGCCCGCTTTTTTTTTGTTTTTTCTTCTTCTAGTTCTTCTTCTATATTCATGATTTCATTTCCAACATTGTCATTACCAGCGGTTTGTTCAGCTTTAAGGAAATTTAAACGTTTTTCTAGTTCGCTAATAGTGTTCCAATAAACATATTCTTTTTCCTTGTTGTTATATTTTTTAAATCCTTTTCCTGTTTTTGGTGTTGAAGTTATGTCTTCCAATGAGTGATACTGTGATACAGGTGTTGTCGGCGTAGTTGGTATATCTGAAATATCGGATAAATCTTCTGTTTGAGGAAATTCTGGTGACTTTGCTCTAGCTTCGTCATACAATTGTTGTCTTTGTTTTTTACGTGGAGATTGTTTTTTGATTGGAGATTGATCCTTATATTTCTCCCAAATAGGTTTAATAATTTTGTTATATTTGTTGCTTCTATTTGATCTTGGTTTAGACGGATCACCAACTCTTTGTATACAGCCGCTATGTATTAAAATTTTCTTGTAATTTTCTAGATCCTCTGCTGTGTAATCTTTAGGTTCTTTTTCAGTTAATAAACTCCATATACCATGTGTAGATGGAACTTTAAATTCAACTATTTTCTCACCTTCACCAACCTTGTGGATTTTAATATTATCACGATCATACGTTACTAGCACGTTTTTACTACCAATTTTACCGCTACTTCTATTAATACCAAAAGTTTCATCTATGTTTGATTTGACCGTTTTTGTAAGATACTTATCTCCTAATGTTTCATCACCTAACGCTCTATCTCTTGATGTTCCCGGTTGAATTTCATCAATACTCAGATGTGGCCTTTGTATAGTTTTCTGTTGAAAATTATCTTGTATTTGTTTCAATATTTTAGTTTGTTCTTTACCACTTTCTGTTTGATTTAGTATGGCATTTTGTAATGGTACTAGAGCGTTTGTAATAGGTTCGTATTGTTTTAGTAATTTTTCGTGTTTAATAGAATGGCCTTCAGTTCGTTTAATGTAAGCTGCTTTAGCTTTGTTGAATGATTCTCTATACTCCTTTACTTTTTTCTCATCCATTTATTACATTAAAATTACCGTTCATGTTATATGTTGATGTTTTATGTTTCTCATGTTTCATGTTTCATGTTGATGTTGCATGTTCATGTTCCATGTTGATGTTTCATGTTCTATGTTTCATGTTTCATGTTTATGTTCATGTTCCATGTTGATGTTTCATGTTCTATGTTTCATGTTTCATGTTTCATATTTCATGTTTCATGTTTATACTAAAAGCACCTCATTGAAGTTTCGACTGTATTTACCGTTGCTTACATCTTTTTCTAAATTTATTACAAGAAAATCATACTTCATTTTCCAACAAAAAGTACATAACTGTCTAAACGTTTCAAAAGACATATCTGTTCCAACATGATCATCATAGATATGTTTCAAATTAGTATTGTCGTTATGTTTAAAAACAATAAGCAAATTTAAATTATCACGTATCATTTGTTTAGGTATACGACTATATGTTTGACAAAGGTAAAAGCAACTTATTCTTTTATGTCTACCTCTATGGAAATATTCCTCTATTACTTTCTGTTTGTCGCTAGCAACGTCGTCAAATATAATTACTGATAATGGTGGGATTTCTTCAACTCGTAATACATCATCTGAATTATTATATGTGAAGAAACCAATTTTATACTGTTTCTTAATATGTTTATTTAATTCACTTACATAATTTTCAAGATACTTGTATAGTGGTTGATTTAAAGATTTTGAGTAAATGTAGATATTACTATAGATTAAACTGTTTTTATTATCAGTCAATATTCGAATTAAAATATTTGTTTTACCACAATTTGATGAACCTACTATTCCAGCTCTAATTATATTAGGATAATATTTATAATACTGTATATTTTCTTGTTCTATAACACATTTTTGCAACCCGTTACCAAGTTTTTTTATTTTGAAATTGTTGCAGACCATTTATTTATAAAAATTATTCTTTCCTTACCATGTTATCACCAGGACTATATGCTACAAATGAGTCATTCGCAATAAGACAGTGAATCATCGTGTTTGTTGGTGCTTGTTTTTCAAATGTGAATTTAATTGTAAGATTTGTAGGTCCTTCTTTAATAATTCCACTCTTATACGTTAAATCAAACACAAACAAGGGATACTTTTTAATAAAATCTTGTTTCTTAATAATGTTATTCAGTAGATCTGCATCTTTATTGGGATAGTACGTTTTCTTAAGATCGCAATACATTGAATACAATCTGCTATACATGTTTAATTTTATATTCAAATCCATATCTTCTACAGGATAATATTCAACTTCACTAAACAATAATCTTATGTTTTCTACATCACAAAAATCAAATTCTGAATTATTTTTCGTAAAGTCAAATTGTCTATTGGCTTGTAAAGCAACAATAACATATTGAGGTCTTTTACATAAAGTGGTAATGGACCAAGAATAATTTTTGGATTGTGCCAAGAATGTTGGGTGATTTGTATAGGACCAGTCCAAGTATGGTATTGTTAAATATTTATTTGATTCAATTAATTTATTGATTTTGATTTTCTCATCTATGATTGGTGTAATATGAGGCATTTCCCAAATTATATCGGTTAAATGAATTTTCAAATTTTTATCTTTTACTTTATTTCTCGATGCCTCTGTGGTAACAATTAAACAATTTGCGTCACTGGTATTTCTTAAAAACTCTATTGATTGTGATACTCTCAATACAGGCTTATTATAATTTTCAAATAGTGAAAATATTTGTTTAACTGGTACACTTATTGAAAAATAGCCATCATCAGTAATTAAATTGGAACCATCCCAACCTTCAAGAATATAATTATTTAGTGCAACACATAATCCTTTCAATAAAATATTATAGCCTGGACTGTTTACTTCTTGTACTACTTTATTATTAATTTTGTACACTATATCACTAAACATGTGCATATAACCATTTTTCACAAATTTTATATTTTTGTAATCATCTTTTAAGTCAACACCTGTACAAATAATTTGACCATTCAAAATAATATTACTGTTAGCTGTATCAAACTGAGCATCTTGACTATTAATATTAATAGTTGTACGTCTATTTGTATCATTTATATAATCTTTCAGTTGTGGGTAATATTTATGATAGTCATATTTTTCTATTATTTGTTTCTCACTTTTCGGAGCACCAGTGAACACTAGTGATGTACTCATTTAATTAGTAAAAAATAGTGCTTATTTAATTTTTCGAATCTCAAATTGTACTTCTACATATTCGCCTCTAAAATCAATGTATTCACCATGCTGATCTTTTAATTCTAATTTAATGTAATCTATAAAATTTCTACCTTTTAACAGGTAACGATCCAAATTTTTAGGTATAAATACAATATCATAGCCTGGATTAACTGTAATATAAAAATCACTAATAATGTCAGTTTGTTTTGAGTTTACGTATTGACCTATAGCTAGGGGACAGTGAATGTTAATAGATTTAATTTTGAAAATATCAATTTCGTTATCTGAAATATATTTCTTGTTTGCTTCAGTTGTTTGTTTGTTAAATCCTAATAAATTTAATATAGAAGTATCATCTATAAAAATTGAATACGGTGATTCTATTTCACATTTAAAGGTATTAGTATTGGGTGTTAAAACGAAACCATCGCCAATTTTTTCTTCAAAAATATCTTTTATATGATAAACAGAATACGTACCATCTTCAATAATAAATGTTACAAATTTACTGTTTTTAATAATTGTAAGTGTGTTATTTTTTAACTTTTTCGAAACATTGGGTATTTTAAAATTTGATTTAAATTTTCTAATACATATTTCATATTCACCATCACTGATATCTAGCGGTGGATAAAATTTTGCTTCTAACACAGATGAATCTAAGTTTGCAGAATTATTCAGTTTAAATATTCCGCTCTCCATTTATTTATCTAAAAATCTTAAGCATAATTTACCACATATTGTTTGATCATATTTCTGGTAACTGTCATAATTATAATATATATTTGCTTTACCTGAACTATTAAAGTATTTTATTAATTTCTTTTCTGGGTTAACGTTGCCGAACGAATCAAAATAATATATATTATTATTTATCTTCTTATAAGCAATCCAATGAGTACCAGGTCCTGAGTTTGAATCTAGATTTACAATACCAGTTTCGTTTTTATTTATTTTCTTAGGTAATGTGTCATCCATAAATACACCTCTAAAATATGGAATTTTTAACTGTTTAGCGTAATTTATTAGTTCAATATCGGATAATGCTTTATTTGAAATTTTTATTTTTTTTTAGACTTGTTCCATTCAACATCACCTATTGAAAACATTCCTTTACCAGTTTTCTTAACACCTGAACCTTTTTTTCCTTCAATTGCTTTATTGTGACGTTTAGCCTCTTCAAGCATTTTATTTTGATATTGTTTTTTATGTACTGCTTGAGTTATACCTGCTGCTCCACCAGCAGCGGCTCCTAATGCTGCTATAATTGGTAATAAAGGTATAATGCCACCTCTTTTAATTTGACTTTGTGATAATTTTAAAGTTACTCCTTTACCGTCTTTTTTTGCTTTTTCAATTTTATTAATTTGAGCTTGTGTGAGTGATAGTTTAACAGAACCTTTCAAATCTTCATTCTTTAAACGAACTGAAACAGTGTCTGTTGCGTTGGCAATTTTCTTTTGTTGATTTTCAGACAAACTCACACCATATTGTATATATGACATTTTAACTGATTTATTACTAGAAAAATTATTATTTAAACCCATACCCATTTTACGTTTAGCTTTCATAATATTTGTAACTGACCATGCCGCGGTTTTTTCACCCAGGGAAGAATCTTTACTGTTAACTCTGTCCCAAGCCTTGTATTCTAATATTTGATCTGCTTTATTTCTATTGGGTACATCTTTATACTGAGAATATGCAATATCGTGTTCCCTGCATGCTTCATCTAAAGGATTTACACCTCTATCTCCTCGAGCTAATCGTTTCTTTAATTTAGTTCCCGGCCCACAATAATTGTAACCCGGTACATGCGCTTCAAATGGCAAATTATTTATTAAATTATTCACAATACCTGATCCTTTCTTTCTCATTTATAAATGGAAGAATATTTGGAGAACAGAAAATACGTTTACCGTAAAAGTTATAAATTAAATAGTAATATTAATATTGCACTTCATATTGGTGAGGTTATTTTTGCGTGAAGTAGTTTATCTGCTCTTGCGTTTGTGCCTTTAACTGCTTTATCTCTTGGTAGTCCGGTTTTAATGGGTCTTAATGAAATATTAAACATTAAAGAAAAAATGATTGAGTTTAAAAAGTGTTATAAATTTTATAGAGATATGTTGTTATTGTTAAAATCTGGTAAAATTAGTGAAGATGAAATATACTACAAGGAACTTGACTTTTTAGAAAGCATTACTTATTTTCCTGTTGAAAAATATTTAAAAAAGAAAAAATTAAATGGTTATGCAACTTAAGTAATCCGACCACTACATCTTGCGGAATCCAACTTGTTAAGACTTTATATTTAACAAACAATAATTACTAATAGAATTTTTATAAATTCTGTTAAACAAATAAATTGTTCTAGAAGATTCTTCTCATCAGCATAAATGTGGCATTACATGTATAAATGTTGTACAGTTACAAAGAGTTAGATAAAATCCCTTGTCGTTGTACTACAATATTATAAGTGCAAAATGTCGTTAACATCGGAAGAGTTAAGAAACATTCATCAAGAATTGTGGAATTATCACACAAAAATGTTAGAATTATTGAACAATAGTGTTATTAGTGATCAAAACTACTTTCAATTAAAAAGACAAATTGAATTAAATAATATTCAGTTACCAAAAAAACCTAAATTCACTATAGAAGATTTTTTTCAATTAAAAACAAGAAAGAAATTAAATATATTAACAGGTCAGGACTTACATAAATATTTAAAATCGCTATTAGGAAATAATTTAGAACATTGTCATGTTGATTTAGTCCTAGTCCTACAAATTTTGATGAATTATTAAAATATTTATTAGCCAAGAAGGAAGAAATAGTAATAGATAAAGTGAAATATTTTAGTAATGTTGTTCAATATGGATATTATTTAGAATTATTTTATCAAGAGTTTCAATTAAGAAAATTAAGTTTAAAAACTAACTGGAAAAAATATATAAAAATTCATTTTAACATGTCTGATAAATATGGAAAAATACTCAGATACATAGGATGCATATGGAAACATTATCCAAGAATTATGTATCTTTCTATATCAGTGAATGACTTTATTAAAAGAAAAGAACAACTTCAACATTTATTATTTAATGAACAATTTAAAGAAGAACAACTTTTTTGGAAAACAACGTCAGATAATATTTCGTGAGTAGATATAATATTTTAAAATTTAAATTCTGTGTTAATTTTTATTTTTTAGAAATACTGCGTCATAAAAATTAGTCATTCAATTTTTTTAAACAAATTTAATTTTGTGACGTCGTCGCAGAAGAACTGTTCGGTGTGAGTCATAATATTTTAAACAAATTTAATTTTGTGACGTCGTCGCAGAAGAACTGTTCGGTATGAGTCATCCATATATCTTTTTAAACAAATTGGATATCATGTATTTGTTTATTGTTTCTTTCTACTTTACCTTTATAAACTAAACTGGGTGGGTTTTTATTCATGTCTTTAATTTGGGGAATAAATTTATTAAATCTTTGTGGTAAAGATACTTTGCAGTTTTCCAAATTTGCTATAACTTGTTGGCCGTAATTACCTGTGCTAGTTTCAAACGATATAACTTTATAAAGAGTATCTAATTCTAATTCAGATAATTTTTTAAATTGAGATGATGCACTGTTCAACATACCTGCATAGTTAGTTTTGTTCTCCATTTAGTACAATAAAATTATGTTAATATATTTATTTAATAAATTCTTCATTCCCATTTCACCGCTCCAATTCGATCAATCCATCGTTGCCCACAGAATTCTTGATTCTTGACACTATAGTTTTTAATCATTATTATTTTGTAATATAATAATTTATACTCACTCATAGATAATCTAGTTACTTATTACAAAAGATGAATCCATTCGTACTGTTTGAAAAGTTTGTAACTACTTAAAGTGCTGACGAAAGTGTTATTTGATTAAAATAAAACAGTGGCGTAGATAAACCAGTAGCGTAACTAAATATTTTTATAAAAATAGTATTATGTGATTTACACTTACATTTCCATTTTCTGCAAGCCATACCATCTACTTGATCGTCTGGGACAACAAAACATTTATTTAGAAATAATTTGGTTTATATGTTTTTAGAATAATTATGTCTAAATCTCCCAATTCCATCTGATACTTGCAATTGATAGCAAAATAGATCTTTTTTTTAGCTGAAATTTAGCACTTTTTTATTATTTTTATGCTAAAAATAATAGGTGCAAGATGTAATAATGTTACTGGTCTAGCAGTACAGTAATACAGAACAGGTTTGGTTGCTTAGTAGTAGTGTCTATTTGACTGCTGGTCCAGCAGTCACAAAATAGACACTACTGGTATTTTACTAATTTGTCTGGGGCATTAAATAATTTTGAAGCAGGAATCACTATGCTAGAATTTTCTATTGATGTTCCATGAGCTGTAGTAATTTTGAATGTAATATTTATTCGCTATGTTTGGATTTATGAAGGACCGTGTACTGCCTGTATCGATTAAAGCTTTTAGGTTAAATTCTGGAAATACAATGAATGGTAGTTCACTATGGTTATGAATCACATTCATTAATTCAATGTTTGTTCCGAGGCTGTTATTGGAAAAAACTCGTTTTCGTCAGTTTGTTCTGGTTCAGTGACATAATATTCTAAATTTGATTCGTCTACATAATTTTCAAAATTTTGTTCTTCTGGTTCTGCATATTCTTGCAGTTCCGTATTAAATAGTTCTTCAGCAATAGGAGGTCTGTTTTGGGAGTGGAAGAATTGTTGTGGACGATAAGGACCAGCTGATGGGTGAGGTGTCGTTGACTGCCTTGTGGAAATACTCATAGGTGTTGGCTTATTCGGTTTAAAATTTGGATTTGGTCGAAAAACATTTTGGTTGGGTTGATTATTTGGTTTATTGAATTGGTATGGACGTTGGTTATTGAATGGTTTGTTAAATTGATTGTTGCCAGGGAACTGGTTATTATAGTTTTGTTTAAGTACGTGATTTGCAGGAGGCAGAGGTCTATACATTAGTTGCGGGTTTTGGATTTGTCTAAATTGGTTAGTTGAATTATATTTTGGTTTCTGTTAGTGTAAATGTTGTGTGGTGTTTTTGCTTGTTGCATGAGACCGACCGTGAGTTTCAAGTTGAAAATCATTAGTTAACATGTTTAACGCGGTGTTCATGTCTTTCGGATCTTTTGTCCGCATTAGAGTGCCTAATGGTTCTTTGAATCCGCGAAGTAGTATTCTTACGGCATAATTTTGAAAGTACCCTATAAGAACGGGCATGGCTGCTTCAGTACAATGAGTACTGATGTAAGATATTTGCAAATTTAACATGTCTTGTACTCTATTATAAAATTCAAATGCTGTTTTATTTTTTTTAGTTAATTCGGTTATTTCGATGTTTAATGGGTTAATTTGAGGTTCGACGGAAGGATTTTTAAAAACAATTTATTGAAGTAACAAATAATTATTTACTTTAATTATTTTAAGTCACAAAATTACAATTTATATTACAAGTTTAATTTATAATTTCAAATATAAAATGGACATAGTTTCTACATGCAAATGAATATTATCTGACTGACTACACATTTATGAAATACAGTTTATATAGTGTTTGGGCAAGGGTGTCAGGTTGTTTCCTGTGGGAATCGCAACCTCAGCAGGATGGACCGTGGTAACTCCTCCCTCGCTAAAATTGGGCTTCATCGGGAAGTTTCAGCGTCGATGTAGGGGGTGAAATTCTCGTTTGAAGTTCGATGTCTTCTGTCGTGGACTGTTTCTTCACATTCTTGTGGTATTTCTTCTTGAAGTACACTACAGTAAGGGTTGTAGCGCTGGCTACGATGATTCCATATAATGCCCATACTGGATAATTGATGGTGTCTTCTTCTTCAATTGGTTTGTTGTAGTATGGGATGTTTTCTATATTTTTGATTGGCTTCAATTCTTCTATTCTATTCAATTAGATCGTCATTTTCGGAGTTTGGGTGTCGTTGTATTTTATTTTGTAATTTTTAATGATTATCGGTTTGCCGAATGTATATATATATACAGAGTATGCAACGAAATTTCGCATTTCGTTGCATAGACTGTATATATCCTATATACTAAAAGGCATGTGTCCGTGATGTTCATTTATTTTCATCACGACGATCGCCAAATTTTGTCACAAGCCTAACTGCCTGAACCATTAAAGAGATTGTTGTAATTTTTTTCTTAAGTTGCAGGGAATAATGTGTAGTTGTGCCTTTTGGGGGTCTCATATTTTTACTGTGAGTGGTTCTTGTGTAAAAAAATAAAAACTGTGCAAAATTAATAACTTGAAACAATGGATCGTAGTAGCCATGTCTAAATTTAAGAAGAGTCACGCTGTTATCTGACACTTTTGACAATCTGTCTATGAACTTTAAACGATTGTAACTTCTTATAGAACATTGATATTAAAGAAGTAAATACAGTATCATATATAATAGTCTTGAGAAAAGGTGTTACAACTAATTTAGGTTTAAAACATAACGTATTTAATTAATATAAATTTTGACGTTTCCAATGTCAAAAGTCAATGTTGCCAAATGTGTGATGAAGTAACTAAATTAAAACCAAATATTCCTAAAGTAACTTCTCTGAAGACGGTGACAGTTTTATTAGGATTGACAATATTAATTTATAAATTTAATAATTAACTACTATTTTTTAATACAAACAGTGTTGCCAAATTATGAAGTAGGTAACAAAATAAAAATCAAATATTTCTAAATAAAATAAATTGAACACTTTGCTGTGATATCAAAAGAAAGAAAACCATAAGGGCCGGTTTTGAAATAAAAAAAAAATGTGTCATGTCGATCTGCATTTGTTTTGCGCAAAAAGTTGTTAGAAGTATATGGTACTTGGGTTTTAATGAAACGATATAATGTGGACTGGTGTGCACGAATGACAAAAATATTCTACGTCGATTAGAATATGTTTTTTACAAAATGTTGTCAGAAATATTTTGTGTTTGGAAAAAGTTGTGAGAAGTATGTAGTGTTTAGTATCAAATGAAAAGGCTCGATAAGGGCTTTTGCTTTTTGCAAAACTTTCTCAAATGTACGTCGAGTTTGGTCTCAAATGAAAGGTCTCATTGAGAGCTAGCGAGGAGAATTGACAAAACTGTTCCATTCCGATCGGCTTTTGTTTTGTGCAAAACGTTCTCAAAGGTATGTCGAGTTTGGTCTCAAATGAAACGTCGCGTTGAGGGCTAGCGTGCAGAATTGACAAAAATGATCCATTTAGATCGGCTTTTGTTTTCTGCAAAAATTTCTCATAAGTATGTCGAGTTTGGTATCAAACAAAACGTCTAGCTGAGGGCTAGCCTGCAGAATTGACAAAAATGCGCCATGTCAATCGCCTTTTGTTTTTTAGCAAAAAGTTGTCAGAAGTGTGTGGTGTTTGATCTCAAATAAAAGGTTTCATTGAGGGCTAGCTTACAGAATTGACAAAAATATTCCATGCTGATCGGCTTTTGTTTTTCGCAAATAGTTGTCAGAAGTATGTGGTGTTTGGTATCAAAATAAAGGACTTGATAAAGGTTTCGTGAAAAATTAACAAAATTGCTTATTGTTGACCGGCTTTTGTTTTTTGTGAAAAGTTTTCAGAAATATGTCGAGTTTGGTCTCAAATGAAAGGTTTCATTGAGAGCTAGCTTGCAGAATTGACAAAAATATTCCATGCCGATCGGCTTTTGTTTTTCGCAAATAGTTGTCAGAAGTATGTGGTATTTGGTCTCAAATGAAAGGTTTCATTCAGGGCTAGCGTGCAGAATTTACAAAAATATTCCATGCCGATCGGCTTTTGTTTTTCGCAAATAGTTGTCAGAAGTATGTGGTGTTTGGTATCAAAATAAAGGACTTGATAAGGGTTTCGTGAAAAATTAACAAAATTGCTTATTGTTGACCGGCTTTTGTTTTTTGTGAAAAGTTTTCAGAAATATGTCGAGTTTGGTCTCAAATGAAAGGTCTCGTTGAGGGCTAGCATGCAGAATAGATAAAAGTGTTCCATTTCGATCTGCTTTTCTTTTACAAAACGTTGTCAGAAGTTTATAGTGTTTGGTATCAAATGAAAGTTCTCGGTGGTGTGGGCTAGCCTGTAGAAATTGCAAATATGTTCCATGTCGTTTGACTTTTGTTTTATGCAAAAAAAATGTCAGAAGTATGTTGTGTTTGGTATCAAATGAATGGTATCGGTGAGGGCTGACATGCAGATATGAAAAAACCGTTTTATGTCGATTGGCATTTATTTTTTTTGTACTGACAGCGGAGCTCTAGGGAATGCTCGGCGTAGCCGAGAATTCGCTAGTCCTATATACTAAAAAGGCATGTGTCGTGATGTTTATTTATTTTCATCATGACGATCGCCAAAATTTGTCACAAGCCTAACTGCCTGAACCATGAAAGGGATTGTTGTAATTTTTTTTTTAGATTGCAGGGAATAATGTGTAGTTGTTCCTTTTGGGGGTCTCATATTTTTACTGTAAGTGGTTCTTGTGTAAAAAAATAAAAACTGTGCAAAATTAATAACTTGAAACAAAGCATCCTAGTACCCATGTCTAAATATAAAAAGAGTCACGAGGTCATCTGTCACTTTTGATCTGTCTATGAACTTTAAATGATTATAACTTTTTATAGAACATTGATATTAAACAATTAAATACAGTATCTAGTATATCAGTCTTGAGCAAAGGTGTTACAACTAATTTAAGTTTAAAACATAACGTATTTAATTAATATAAATTTTGACGTTTCCAATGTCAAAAGTCAATGTTGCCAAATGTGTGATGAAGTAACTAAATTAAAACTAAATATTCCTAAATTAACTTCTCTGAAGACGGTGACAGTTTTATTAGGATTGACAATATTAATTTATAAATTTAAAAATTAACTACTATTTTTTAATGTAAACAGTGTTGCCAAATTATGAAGTAGGTAACAAAATAAAAATCAAATATTTCTAAATAAAATGAATTGAACACTTTGCTGTGATATCAAAAGAAAGAAAACCATAAGGGCCGGTTTTAAAATGACAAAAAAATGTGTTATGTCGATCTGCATTTGTTTTGCGCAGAAAGTTGTTAGAAGTATATTGTCCTTGGGTTTTAATGAAACGACACAATGTGGACTGGTGTGCACGAATGACAAAAATATTCTACGTCGATTAGAATATGTTTTTTACAAAATGTTGTCAGAAATATGTTGTGTTTGGAAAAAGTTGTAAGAAGTATGTGGTGTTTAGTATCAAATGAAAAGGCTCGATAAGGGCTGGCGTGTAGAATTAACAAAAATGATCAATGTTGATCGGCTTTTGCTTTTTGCAAAACTTTCTCAAATGTACGTCGAGTTTGGTCTCAAATTAAAGGTCTCATTGAGAGCTAGAGAGGAGAATTGACAAAACTTTTCCATTTCGATCGGCTTTTGTTTTGTGCAAAAAGTTCTCAAAGGTATGTCGAGTTTGATCTCAAATGAAACGTCTCGTTGAGGGCTAGCGTGCAGAACTGACAAAAATGTGCTATGTCGATCGGTTTTTGTTTTTTGGAAAATGTTGTCAGAAGTGTGTGGTGTTTGGTCAAATGAAAGATTTCGATAAGGGCTGGTTTGCAGAATTAACAAAAATGGTTAATGTTGATCGGCTTTTGTTTTTTGCAAAAAGTTTTTAGAAGTATGTCGAGTTTGGTCTCAAATGAAAGGTCTCGTTGATGGCTAGCGTACAGAATTGACAAAAATAATCCACTTAGATCAGCTTTTGTTTTCTGCAAAAATTTCTTATAAGTATGTCGAGTTTTTCATACAAACAGTGTTGCCAAATTATGAAGTAACTAAATAAAAATCAAATGTACCTAATTAAATGGAACACTTTGCTGTGTTTGATATCAAAAGAAAGAAAACCATAATGGCCGGTTTTGAAATGTGTCATGTCGATCTGCATTTGTTTTAAGTAGG
Organism: Stenolophus ochropezus; assembly: GCA_035578165.1. Classification (NCBI taxonomy): domain Eukaryota; kingdom Metazoa; phylum Arthropoda; class Insecta; order Coleoptera; family Carabidae; genus Stenolophus; species Stenolophus ochropezus. The sequence continues at coordinate 28,698,124 of JAQOWZ010000017.1, forward strand.
TTGTCTTTGGGTTTTAAATAAATGACACAATGTGGACGGGTGTGCACGAATGAGAAAAATGTTCTACGTAAATTAGAATTTGGTTTTTTGCAAAATGTTGTCAGAAAAATGGTGTTTGGAAAAAGTTGTGAGAAGTATGTGGTGTTTAGTATCAAATGAAAGGGCTCGAAAAGGGCTGGCGTGTAGAATTAACAAAAATGATCAATGTTGATCGGCTTTTGTTTTTTGCAAAACTTTCTCAAAGGTACGTCGAGTTTGATTTCAAATGAAAGGTCTCGTTGAGGGCTAGCAAGCAGAATTGACAAAAATGTTCCATTCCGATCGACTTTTGTTTTCTGCAAAAAGTTCTCAAAAGTATGTCGAGTTTGGTCTCAAATGAAAGGTCTCGTTGAGCGCTAGCGTGCAGAATTGACAAAAATGTTCCATGCCAATCGGTTTTTGTTTTTTGCAAATAGTTGTCAGAAGTATGTGGTGGTTAGTATCAAAATAAAGGTCTCGATGAGGGTTAGCGTGAAAAATTAACAAAATTGCTAAATCTTCATCGGCTTTAGTTTTTTGCGAAAAGTTCTCAGAAATGTGTATAGTTTTAAAGGAAAGGTCTCGTTGAGGGCTAGCATAAAGAATTGACAAAAATGATCCATTACGATCTGCTTTTCTTTTTACAAAAAGTTTTCAGAAGTTTATAGTGTTTGGTATCAAATGAAAGTTCTCGGTGTGGGCTAGCCTGTAGAAATTTTAAAAATATTCCATGTCGATTGACTTTTGTTTTATGCAAAAAGATATCAGAAGTATGTTGTGTTTGGTATCAAATGAAAGGGACAAGGGCTCGCGTAAAGAATTGACAAAAATGGTCTATGTCGATCGGCTTTTGTTTTATGCAACAAGTTGTCAGAAATATGTCGTGTTTGGTATCGAATGAAAGGTCTCGTTGAGGGCTAGCGTGCAGAATTGGCAGAAATATTCCATTCCGATCGGCTTTTGTTTTCTGCAAAAAGTTCTCAAAAGTATGTCGAGTTTGGTCTCAAATGAAACGTCTTGTTGAGGGCTAGCGTGCAGAATTGACAAAAATGTTCCATGTCGATCGGTTTTTGTTTTTTGCAAAAAGTTGTGATAAGTATGTGGTGTTTGGTCTCAAATGAAAGGTCTCGTTGAGGGCTAGCGTGCAGAATTGACAAAAATGTTCCATGTCGATCGGCTTTTGTTTTGTGCAAAAAGTTGTCAGAAGTATGTCAATTATCATTGATATTTCAAACAATAAACACTTTCTGAAACCAAATATTAATCGAGAAATGCTTTTGTGACATGGGGTCCCAGGAGAATGGATTGCATGAAAATTCATATTTTTACTACGAAATAATGCAAAAAAAGGTTTGAAAATTGTTGGATATTAGTTTAAGGTACGATATAAATATTATTAAGTACATTTTTAATTTTTATCACTTGCAGATATCATAGTAGGTTATTGGCTCTGAGTGTAATCAAATGAAATTAAAAGAACCTATTTTTATCATAAATGGTCCTAGAAAAAGAGTAAATATAATATATTCTTTCATATACAACCATAAAGTTTTTAAATAATGGATTATTTATGCCAAAATTTGTGATGATGAAAGTTGCGAGCAAGGTTTGCAATTCCTACAGTTAGTTTTAGTTATTATTCTCTAATTATAGACATATTTCATTTTACTATATATATTATTATACTTTTATATTGATTGGAAAGTAAATAAAAGTTACTTTATGAACATTATTATTTCATATATTTTTCTTATTTTATTCAATTCAAATTTGTCAATCTGACATCTAAAATTTATTTTCATAAATGAAGTGTACCTATGAAAATGATAAGATATATTTTTAAATGATTTATTTAGAAACCAAAAATATTTAACATTTAACAATGAGCCTTTAGATTCCCGAAAATTTAAAAGAAAACGACCGGCTTTGATAGCTGCTCTTTTTGTAAATTTTCGGGACCCTAAAATCCCATTGTTAATTGTTAAGGTATATTTATAATATTTTTATTAAAAAAAATATTGTGTTCTAATTAAATTTATTAACAAATTTCTTTGAAATTAAAAATTTACACTTAATGGTCACATTCAGTAATCCGACTGTATAACACATGTTTGAACGCATACAAAATAAAGTTGTTAAATTATCTTGTCATTTTGAAAGTAGAAATCAAAAAATAAAACCGTATTAAAAATTTCATACGATAGACAAATTCGCAATAATTCTATATATTCTGCAATCAACTCTTTCATTGTAGATGTACATATGTACTTATAGAATTAGATTGGTACAGAGAAAATATGACAATGATTATTATAATGAAAATGTTGTTGATAAGAATCAATGGCTACAATTTTTATTGTAATCAAGCTAGGCGTTATGGCTTGCAAACCGAAAGTGAAGCGAGATCAGCATTTCAAGCTTGAACTAATATATTATAGATGAAATTGGATTTGTTACATTGTAATATTATGTAACCAATCATACTTAGCATGTAGTGATGACGGTTTTATCAAAGAACAAAACGTATTTGAACTTTTGGAAATAAAATGTCCTTATTCCTGTCAAAACAAATTCTTTGTAGATTTACAAAATAAGAAGTCAGCTGTAAATGATTTAGAATTCGATGAAAACAGTAACATTAAACTCAAGAAGTCCGACAAATATTACACACAAGTCCACTTTTCAAAGCACATTCTTTATATTACCGTTTGCCAATTCATTATTCGTAGAAAGAGATAAGAAATTTCTATCTACATTATTCCCAAGGATTCGCGACTTTTTTTTAAATATTTCAAACAGATTGTTTCTAGGATTGTTCTAAATATGTTTTAATTATATATTGTAATCAATTTTTATGCATTTTGATCAAATATTTCATAACATTATTTTCAATATTAAATATTATAAAAGCCCTTACTCTGGAGATTCAAGTTTTTTTCTTTTCACATCATACTGGTGATTTAGAAATAAATAAAACAATACTGGCACCACTAGTTAGTTTGGTATGTCACAATGTATTCCAAATATTATTACGTTCTTGTTTATGCTGAGAATAATAAATTTCATTTATGCCTAAATTATTATTTTAATTCATATACATAATTAAATATAGAAATATTTAATTTTTAAGTAATTATATCGATTCCTTCCTTAGCAGATGCAATAAAATTCATAATTAGTGCCATCTATGTGATTTTTTTAAACTATTAAAAATATTGGTTTTACAAAGACTGGTTTAGATATATTAAATATAAAATGTAACTTTTTCGCTAAAAATCAGACAGTTACGGAAATAAAAAAAAATATCTATCTGAGAGTTTATTATTGTTATTATGTCATTCTAGTTAATGTCATATTTGATATTAATTATTAAATTTTGTAAAAGTCTAAAATTATTTCAAAAATGGATGTTTTCTATGAAAATGTTGTCTAGCCTGCATAAGAGCCTTTTCACACACGCCGGATCCGGCAGCCGGTAGTCGGTGAGCCGATTGTGAAGTATATGAAATAGCATGGGACGTTTCACACGTGCCGGACCCGGTATTATTACACCCGGCTGCCGGGTCGTCGCCGAACGCCACTTCTGTACCGGGCAGGCAGAGGGTGTGCAGTGGTTGCTTGAATGCTATTGTAGCTTTCCACGAGCCGGTCGCAGTCGTCCAGTTGCTTCTAGCAAGGAAGGACAAATTAAATTTTTGCGGGAAGATGGCGAATTTCGAAGTAGATATTCAAATTTTAATATCTTTGGATAAAACAGAAGGAATATACAAAAATAAAAGCGTAAGCAGAAATATGGACTCATCTGAGGCAAGATTTCAATGAATTGAAGGACAATTATATTTCGACGGCAAAGTCGGCTGTATAAAATCCACATTGCAATAATGCGTTCACGCGCCATTGTCGTAAGACAAAATGTAAATGAATTTTCTTGACCGGGGTAAATAGGCAATCGCAGTGCTACTTGGAATGGATACCCGGCTGCCGGCTATCGGATCCGGTGTGTGTGACAAGGCACTAAATGACAAATATATTTTACGTCGACCGGCTTTTGTTTTTTTCAAAAAATTGTTAGAAATGTGTCATGTTTGGTATCAAATGAAAGGTCTTGTTGTGGGCTAGCGTGCAGAAATGACAAAAATGATCCATGTCGATCGACTTTTGTTTTATGCAAAAAGTTGTCAGAAGTATGTCGTGTTTGGAATCTAATGAAAGGTCTCAGTGAGTGCTGACAAGCAGATATGAAATTTTTTTTAATGTCGATCGACATTTGTTTTTTGTACTGACAGCGGAGCTCTAGGGAATGCTCGGCGTAGCGTAGTCCTATACTATTTTGATAGATTCACTCTCTATCTATATTTGGATTCATCTCGAGCATCGCAGAAACTTTGCTCACGGGTACAGGTCAAACCATTCATGTAATAATTTTATTATTATTTTATTAGATGTGATTTAATGAGGACCAGTCGCTTTTGGGTGTCACATATTTTTACCGTGCATAGTTTTTGTGTAAAAAATCGAAAATTGAGCTATAAAAGCAAACTGAGACTAAATTGGAAAAAATATTTCAGATGCCATGTTTAAATTTAAAAAGAATTACTGTGTCATCCGTCATTTTTGACAATTCAATATGAAACTTTTATTTGATCTATTTTGAAAATGAAAATGATTTTGTAAATGTAATTATATTTTTACACATTATAATAGTGAGCAAAATATATAGAAATACACTGAATGTTAAGTGTGGTGTATTTAAAATATTTAATTTTATGACATCTGACGTTTATCATCCGTTGGTCTATAACCAAATTATTCGTTACACAAGTTTTATATTTTCAAAGAGAAATATACAGAAATATAAAGTAAACTATGTAGAATACACTTTGTGATGTAAGTATATCATTTTAAATTTGTTTCGTTGTATTTAAAGAAGTATTTTCATTTCAGTTACAATTTTTAATTGGTTACTCAAACAAGAGTACATTTATAGAAGAGAAATAACATAAAATTAATAATAATAACAGTATTGAAGTGTAACTGATTATCATAAAAGTGCATTATACACAATAATTTACGGCAAACCTTATTTACAATATTTAAATTTTCATGACATATGACGTTTGTCAAAACGTTAGTTATAATCATACAATCATAATGCAAGTCTTGTATTTTTTTGGTAAAATATATAGTAAAATTAATTTAAAAGTAAAATTACACTACATTTTATAATGTAAGTCAGTAATTTTATATTTCCTTGGCTATATTTAGATGTGTTTTCATTACAGTTATAGTTTTTAATTGGTAAGTTATCCAAACAAGAATAAATTTATAAAAAAAAAATATCATAAAATTACGGATAATAACACTATTAACAAAAAAATAAATTCTGGAAATCAAACAAGATGCGTCGTATTCAGTTATGAACACATTTATTTAAAAATACTGACAATGCTTTCCTTCATACCCTATTGGAAGAAATGTTTCACAATTTATTGTACAATAATTATTTTGAGTTATGTATCTGGATTATATTAAAATGTAAGTAACTGTATTTTATACATTCTTTATGTATTCTTTAATCAAATTTCAGATAAAAGTAGTTGATTACAACAACGATTAGATTTTAAAAAATTCTATTGTATTTTGTTATAAAACGAGATGATTTTTTAGATGAAAACGTTTACAAGAACAAAGTATCTATCCAATTATTCATTCATCATTGATATTTCAAACAATAAACACTTTCTGAAACCAAATATTAATCGAGAAATGCGTTTGAAAGCATATGCTCTTAGTCCAATGTGACTGTGAGTGGATTGCATGAAAATTCATATTTTTACTATGAAATAATGCAAAAGAATGTTTGAAAATTGTTGTATATTAGTTTAAGGTATGACATAAATATTTTTAAGTACATTTTTAATTTTTATCACTTACAGATGTCATATTAGGTTACTGGCTCAGAGTGTAATCAAATGAAATTAAATATAGCTATTTTTATCATAAATAATGCTATGAAAAGAGTAAATATAATATATTCTTTCATATACAATGTTTCATGTCGACCGGCTTTTATTTCTTGCAAAAATTATTAGAAGTATATCGTGTTTGGTCTCAAATGAAAGGTCTCGTTGAGGGCTAGCGTGCAGAATTGGCAGAAATGTTCCATTCCGATCGGCTTTTGTTTTCTGCAAAAAGTTCTCAAAAGTATGTCGAGTTTAGTCTCAAATGAAACGTCTTGTTGAGGGCTAGCGTGCAGAATTGACAAAAATGTTCCATGTCGATCGGTTTTTGTTTTTTGCAAAAAGTTGTGATAAGTATGTGGTGTTTGGTCTCAAATGAAAGGTCTCGTTGAGGGCTAGCGTGCAGAATTGACAAAAATGTTCCATGTCGATCGGCTTTTGTTTTGTGCAAAAAGTTGTCAGAAGTATGTCAATTATCATTGATATTTCAAACAATAAACACTTTCTGAAACCAAATATTAATCGAGAAATGCTTTTGTGACATGGGGTCCCAGGAGAATGGATTGCATGAAAATTCATATTTTTACTACGAAATAATGCAAAAAAAGGTTTGAAAATTGTTGGATATTAGTTTAAGGTACGATATAAATATTATTAAGTACATTTTTAATTTTTATCACTTGCAGATGTCATATTAGGTTATTGGCTCTGAGTGTAATCAAATGAAATTAAAAGAACCTATTTTTATCATAAATGGTCCTAGAAAAAGAGTAAATATAATATATTCTTTCATATACAATCATAAAGTTTTCAAAAATAGATTATTTATGCCAAAATTTGTGATGATGAAAGTTGCGAGCAAGGTTTGCAAGTTCCCACAATTAGATTTACTTATTATTCTGTAGTTATAAACATATGTCATTTTAAAATATATTATACCTTTATATTCATTGGATAGTAAATAAAAATTACTTTATGAACATTATTATTTCTCGTATTTTACTTATTTTATTTAATTCAAATTTGTCAATCTGACATCTAGAAATTCATTTTCATATACAAAGTGTACCTATAGACTGCATTAGTGTAACGGTCATTTTGTGGCGCTAAATTCAAACTGAAACCCTAACTCGCCCCTGCCGATTTATATGCCCATGTTATTCTTATGGGAATAAAAATATGCTATCTTTAAACTGCTAGAAAGTATTATAAAATGCAAATCTTAACTATTAAACCTTATAAATAGTAATCTGCAATGTTTTATCTATCTTTTAATGTAATATTCACACCCAAAAAACATAATATTATTTAATAAACTTCAATTTAAACAGTACGTGCAAATTTCTGAAAACGTATGTCATAGCTGTCTTAGTATTCAGTTGAACCTGTCACTTTAACTTGACGTTTTTAACCAGCTACACCAAGTAACGACATATGTTATTATTTGTGATACTACTTTCTTTAAAATCAAATTTTTTTTTTTTTATACTTTTATTTGTATCAAATGAAAGGTCTCAGAGAGGGCTGGTGTGCATAAATGACAAAAATGTTTCATGTCGACCGGCTATTGTTTTTTGAAAAAAGTTATTAAAAGTATATCGTGTTTGGAATCTAATGAAAGGTCTCAGAGAGTGCTGACAAGCAGACATGATTTTTTTTTAATGTCGATCGGCATTTTTTTTTTGTACTGACAGCGGATCTCTAGGGAATGTGAGTGGTTTGCGTGTAAAAAAATTAAAATTTTGTAAAATTGATACCTTGAAACAATGGATCCCAGAGGCCATGTCTAAATTTAAGAAGAATCACACTGTCATCCGTCACTTTTGACAATCTGTCTATGAACTTTAAATGATTATATCTTTTAATAGAACATTGATATCTAAGATTTGAAAACAGTATCATGAATAATAATCTTGAGCAAAGGTTTTACCAATATTTTAAGTTTATAACATAACGTATTTAATTTCGTTGCATACACTGTATATACATATATATATATATATATATATATATATATATATATATATATGTATATATAATCTGATTGAAATCAAAAAAATCTGATTTAAAACAAAAAAATCGATTTTTAAAACATGATTTTTATCCACTGTGATATTTTTTAATTTAAATTATGTAAAATAATTCGTTTTAATGTCAGAACAGCATCGAAATAAAGATAATTTAAAATTATTTAACAAATATTTTTGCATTATTCCATTTATATAAATGCTTAAAACTTATTCCAGAGAATAATATTTTGTTCCGAAACGAGACATTCTATTATTAAAATTTATAAAATTATTTGAATTTTTTACAAGAAACACGAATAATATAAATATAAGTATAAATATATGTGAAAAATAGCAACTGAGTACTTCCTGTTATTGATAATGAAAACAAAATGTTTCTTATGTTTAGAAACGAAATATCTAATTTTTTATTGCAAATTTCTACATTAAGTAAGTATTTTTTCAATTAACTAAATCATACATTATCTATAAAAAATAATAAGAAATGTTTCATTGAAGTTTAAAATATGTACAGAATTAGATATATTTCAATTTTCTACAAACAGCAGTATGTAAACTTATTGATGTAACATTAGATTTAAGAAAAACATCGTGTAAAATGTTAATAAAGAATAATTGTGACATGGATTATTGTTCTATAAGAGTAATAGTATGGGAAATGTCTACATACTATAATTTTAAGTTGAATATATATATGGAATATGAATGTGCATTATGAGATGGATATGGAAAAATATTTTACATTACCGGATAAAACCGTAAAATTATTCAAAAGGTTCATATCACACCTAACAGATAAAACACCTGATATCAAAGAAATCTTACCGCAGCGCTGAATAAGGTAGCAGGTAGATATATTGAAGTACTGTTAGGTCAAAAGTCCCCGGCGTACTCTGCAGAGAATTTGTTATAGAGAAGGAAATGGGTCGTATCACAATATACGTATAAATATATATACCGCTGAAGTGCTATCTCTCCCGTGAGAGGAAAGTGTCACCAACATAACAATCTCTGTCCTTGTCACTCAGTATGTAGTCACACAAAAGCGCGTGCGCATAGTAACCGTGCCTGTTTAAAATATTTGAAATGTATTGAAATAGGAATATGTATATTATTTTGAATTATTTAACGGAGTTAAATTAGAATTGTTTTTATTTTTATCTTCAGAAAAATGAGTACCACAAAGTTAGAAAATTACATTTCTTAATTTACTATGGCAGGTAAGATTAACATTATGTTTTTTTCAAAAAAGATTAGATTAACCTTTACTACAGGACTACAGCAATATAATTAAAAATTGAACATTTCCTAAAATTAAGAATAAAAATACAAAAGGATTTGAAAATCTGAATTTGAACAACTGCGAAATATTAATAAAACTGTAGTACATTATTAACGGATCAAAATTTCAATACATACAAAGGGACGGAAAGAGTTAGAAATTTGCAAATAATACTTATTTAAAAATACATCCGTAATACTGAAAAACGCAACAACAAAAATTCTTTACAAACAAACAAACAACAAAAAAGAAGTATATTCTGCTTTATTTACAACTTATACTATACAACAATCATACACATATATTTTCCAAAATAAACTTTACTACAAATTAAATTACACATACTGAACTTATTACTTACATATATACGAACAATGAAAAAAAATAATTTTAAACTATTGGTTTTTAAATATTATTAACCTACTGTATTTGTTCCTTATATAATCGTCTTTTTGCGATATTAGTTTCGTCTCGTGGTGCATTCTTATTTTTATATAACTACTTATAATTGTTTTGATTATTTGTGAGACATGATTGTCAATAACATGTTGATCTTTAATGTGTTCTATAATTTCTGTTTCTTCAGCATGTTAAAATAAAACTAAATTACTAATAGATGTAGAACATTTCTCTGTAAATTTTTTAGAAGCTCCACCACCAATTTACTTAAAAATTATTATAAAAATTATACTTACTTATGTAAAGTTACTGGAGCTTCTGCACCACACAAACTACATTTCTTATCACTTTTACCCGATTTCATTTTTATATGAATACTCTGAATACTTGAAAACTCATTGACAGTTCATAGATATATTCATATTCAAAATTCGAAGAAGCAATTCTTAACCAATAGAATCACAGATAATCGGCGCATACTCAAAGCACACAAACTTGACAACGGTGCAAACATATATATGTCTGCACTGTGATGTTTGGACCATCTCTCTGTCCTTTCCAGCGGTATATATATTTATAGGTATATTCGTATCACACAAATTCATACTGAATTTACTTTGTATACATTTTGTTTCTTATGTACGGTTCCAAAGAAATTTCAGAGTACAAAATTAGAAAACATCTTAACCATAAATTTCTGATACGGTCCAAAACATGTATGTATTCTATTATCCAACTACAAAGAGCAATTATTACTCATGTAATAAAATGTATAAATATGTACAAGTATGCTTTTTTCATTATTTTTTAGTTTAAAGTACATAATACATAATTAGAAAACATGATAATATCTTAAAGAAAAATTTTGGATACGGCCCAGAAAAAAAGTACCTGCCTAAAGGAATCTTTACCGCAAGTCCTAAAAAAAATTTAAAGACACAACTGACATTACTTGCCAATATTATAATTTTTAAAAGATGTTCGCGCTGCGTATTTTGGTATAATGTCATGAAGCAAAAACTTACACAAAACCATATTTGACACATACACATATGCAGACAACACGAATGTAAAGTTAAGCGTCATTATTTTCAAATTACAATTTGAATTAGATTTAAAATACAAAGTACATAATTAATAAACATCTAAAACACAAATTTCAGATACGTTCCAGGACACATATTTTTATTATTAAACTTCAAAACAGCAATTATTTGTCATGTAATAAGATATTTAATATGTATTAAATATTTCACTAAAATTTAAAATATATAAAATTAGTTATTATAGTTTTTGTAAAATGTAAGCCACATTTGAAAATGACTTAGGCAAAGTATATTCCACAAATTGTTCAGAAAAATCTGGGGTAATATAAAATAAATTTTAAAAAGTGTGAAGATGTATTATATTAGTCAGAACAGTCGGAATTTCAACATTAGATTAAAAGAACATATGCGCTCCTATAAACTCCAAAATTCAGACTCGACAATTGCTAACCATTTATTAGAAAATAATCATTTGTCTGACACCTCAATAAAATTAAACTTATTAGATGCTTTGAAAATTTTTAAAATCAAGAATAACTCCGGTATTACTTTGCTGAATATAAACACCCCTCGTCTCATGTTGTTCTTAGCCGTTCATGTCTTATTCAAATTTTTTTCTTTAATTTTGTCGTGAATAGAAATTGTACTTTGTCTGATGATGACCGAACTGGTCGAAACTAGTAACAAAATATTTGAATCAATCAGTGTTACAAAGTAATAAATATAGTTATATTTCCTAAAACTTATACAAAAATTACACCGAAGAAATTTTTTGGAATTGGAGTATTAGATAGAGATAGAGTATTAAGAACGACTGGAGGCTAAACAAGAAAAAAAGTGTTACATAGAATAAATGTAAGTGTATAATAAATAAAAGAATCTGTTTTAGTACCTAGTGGTTCAATTCACAAAATCATACAGAATTCTATAAATATAATAAGAAATGTTTCATTGACGTTTAACATTGGTGTAAAATAATATCAATTATTTTGAAATTTTATAAATTGTTTCTTTAATATCTTTTATAAATTTTAATTATTTCACATAGAAAATATTTCCAAAGATTGGGATTAACATTAAAAAGCGTGGCATTTTCTAAATATTATTGGTTTTAAGCGAATTACGAGTTATAAATAATAAGAGAAAAAAATGATTACTGAAAAACTGACTAAATTGTTTTCATAAACTTACTTCCTTTTAGCATTTTTTGGGATATTATACGTAACCGCATTGTTAATGAGTTCATTTTTTAGAACACATTTTTAACAAATCGCTGCTACAGTTTCTTTCAACTGTAAATTATTTTTTTGTTTATATGTCATATTTACTGTACTGGTTACTAGCATTGCTAATGGAAATAATAAAATCGCGGCAATATATTATTTTCCCTTTTTGGTGCAACATTTTCAAGCGTTGTGATTGGCTGATTTTCTTAAGAAATGTATTCTCACTTCAATTATTTAAAATTTAATGTATTATATTTCAGAAAATACAAATTAGACATAATAAATTGACAAAAACAAGTTCTTTGCATGTTTATCGGACATTATTCGCAATTATTTTTTTATTAAACGAAATAATACACATTTAATACCGTTTAAGAATATACGCTTTATTATTATAATTCATTACAATTGACCAAATTTTACAAGTTATGCTTTCTTATATTTTTCAAATTCCTTAACGCCCACTTAAAAAAACTCATATTTGAAATAGATTTTATTAAACTTGATATTTCTTCATCTCAGGTGTCGTCAAATCGTGCTGGTAAAAATTGAAATGAATTGTACATATACTGTATAAGAATTGTCTCGTATTTATATTATACATATTTGTTCGTTTTCTCTCTCTTTCTTTTAACCTTATTTTATCTCTATCTCGTTCAGAAAATATTTCATTACCTTATATATTAAATAAGTTATCAAAACTTAAATAATACTTCGCATTGAGTAAGGGGGTGCCAACTATATTCAATATTTATTCCTCACCCCACTTCACACACAGTCTCTACATTCAATTCGTCGGCCTTTTATCAAAATAATCTCTGTACTTATTTTATAGCAGTACCTAAACAATCAATTACCTCACCTTTTGGCCATACATCCACCTGATACAATCAACTAAGTCAGGTAACCAACTTTAAATATTTTTCCCGCCCTTTGTGGTCAAACAATTCGTGACAGACTACAAACGAAAAACCAACATAAAACACGAAATCATTTTCAAAACTGTACTACATGCTAAAATATGCAAATTTATAACATTAAAAACTAAAACTGACCAATATGCAAATTAGAGACGATGTCTTTTATAGGGGAACTTTTGTCTTTTGCAGGTGTCCAGTTTTTGAATGAAATGTCTTTACGAAGAATTCTCACGATCAATAATGGCTATTCATAACTCTCACATTCAATACTAACTTTTTTCTATTTCTATTGTAACCAAACTTTAACCTCGCCCTTTGTATCGCCAAACAATACCTAAGCCTACGACAAAAAAACTAGACGAAATCATTTTCAAAACTGTACTATATGCAAATTAAACAAGTCATAATCTATAAATGACCAATATGCAAATTTGAGACTGAGGTCGCCAACTTAGGGCTCACAACTACTGTAGAACGATTTGATTCAACAATAATTGAACATCTAAGAATTCTAAAAGAAATGTATCCGGACAATAATACTGATCAAATGCAATATACAATAATTGGTTATAATAACTCTATTTACAGTGCTACAAATGACACCCCCTTTGAATTAGCATTTGGACATACAAATTCCAGAAATCCAAACGAAATGTTCCTTCCTAATTTCTGTTACAACGATTATACTCAGAATCAAAGACAAATTAAAAAAATGTTTATCGAGAAGTCTCTGATAAACTACATTCCGATAAAAAGAAGATAATAACATAACACCCACTGTGATACATATTACGCTTTTAAAAAAGGTCAAACCGTTTATAAACAAAATCCTTTAAATAGAAGTAAAAAGTCATTAAAATTTTTAGAACCATTTAAAATAAATAAACTTGTGGACAAAAATAAAATTAAAATTTGCAATGAAAAGAAAAAGAATAAGGTAGAAATTATACACATAAATGAATTGAGACAACCACCTGTTTCAGATCCCTTATCCTCATCACCACCACCGCAACTTTCGAAATCCGAAAATTCCACAACCTGAACACCAACCCCGGACTGTTACCATTAAAACTTGGACATGCTCAGATTAAAACAGATCAATGGACTTTCGTACAAATTTACGATATTACAGATATCATAACTTACGTAATTCCTTCTCAAAAATAAAACGTGAAATTCAAAACTCAAAACAAAATAAAGAAAATTATCAGATTACAACAATTTTGAAGATAACGTGTTAATATGAATTCAACAACTAAATCCATTATCGTATAGAAAAAAAGAGAGGTACAATCGATGGTCTCGGATCTGTAATAAAAACTTTAACTGGCAATCACTATCAAAACGATGATGAAAAATACGATAAAGCAATATCAAGGCTGACACACAATCAAAATAAATTTAAAACTATAATGGATGATCAAATAACTGTCTTACAAACCTCAATATCAAAATTTGACAACAATGTAATTTTTTTTTCAAAAAATCAACAATCCCTTAATTCCAAAATTAACGAATTAGAAAAAATCATAAATAGTACATATATAAAAAGAGTTAAAACAACTAATTGCTTTTTCCTCCAAACCGTCCTTTCTCAATACATAACAAGCCTACAAATTATTTACGAGTTATTAGAAAAAATTGAAGTTGCTATTTCCTTTTCCAAACTTAACACCTTTCATAATTCAATCATTGAACCAAAAGATTTACTATCCGACATTATCCAGATAAATAAACTTTTAAGCGACAATAAAATCCTATTTGAACCATCTTTAGAAATCTTCTTTTATTCGAAAAAAACATATCGAAATCAAAAGTTTTAGTAAAAATAATCAAATCACATTTTTAATCCAAATTTCAATAGTCGAAACTGAAAGCTTCACCTACTATCATCTATATCCTTTACCAACCCCACATAAGAATATATTTAAAACCATTATACCCCGAAATAAATTCCTTGCTACCTATAAGCATGCTTACGCATTTTTCGAGACCAAATACCAGGAAATTATCCCAGAAGAGTTCCTGTGTTATGAGGCGCTTACAGCAACAATAAATGCCGACACCCCTGCGAAGTTCAACTATTGAATTACATAAAAAAATTCCACTAATTGCAAACAAATAGCCGTTAATATTCCAAACACCACCATTCGAAAAATCGAAGGACATCAATGGATCATCATCGTCCCGAACAGCATCGTAGCCACCCAAAGATGCGGCAAGACGTCGACAACATCCCTCTATTTGGCCAGCTACCTCCTTGAACTAAATAGTGAATGTGAAGTGAAAGTGAAAGATTCCGTGCTCAAAACATATCAGTCTCAAAAAACAAATTTCAAAACATTAATCACCCAATATACCCGTTTCAAACAATTTTAGTGATAAAGACATTTTTCATTTTAAAACATTTAAGATAGATATTAGTAAACATAAGAACAATTTAAAAGAAATAAATAATGAACCCAGTGTAATAGTGGGGTGTCTGGTGCACAGTGAAGCCACCCCTTGTTGACGTATTGAATTATACGCGGACAGCCACAAGTAAAATAATAAAAGTTATACTTACCTGCGTCACTGTACTGCCCTGTGTTGACTGGTTGACACTTAACTGCTCTGTGTTGTCTGGTTGACACTGACGGGAATCGGTTCGATGGGAACACAATGTGTTTAATTAAAAGACCGTATTAATTATTAACAACTATTATTATTGGCTTACAAAAATATTGTACACAAAGTTAAAATAATACAAATAATGAA
This sequence comes from Stenolophus ochropezus, assembly GCA_035578165.1. Taxonomy (NCBI): domain Eukaryota; kingdom Metazoa; phylum Arthropoda; class Insecta; order Coleoptera; family Carabidae; genus Stenolophus; species Stenolophus ochropezus. Next base: position 28,713,762 of record JAQOWZ010000017.1, read on the forward strand.
ATATTTCCCGATCTCTAACTACAGATCCCGACTGTTCGTTTCCACGCTCGGACTGAGAATGTCCTCAGATTTTGGAAACGAACTGGTCGTTAGCTGTCTCAATTGACGACGTTAGCGGTTTTAGCCGGTGATCTTCTATTCGTTTTCTACGTATTTGCACTTTTCGGAGTCGAAGATCGCCCGGCTCAAGTCAGCAGTTAACAGCGCATACGATGGTTCACCTTGCTTATCGGATGTTAATAAAATTTGATACTACTTGTGCAGGGTGAACCACGTGGCTATTACACTGCCTCCCCCTTTGAACTGGACTATAATAAACGAATTATAGTTCAGTCCAAAGAAGTCAATTGAGATAGCTACGATTAATCTACTTATTCTAACTTAACCTATACATAGTTATGTAGCTACGGGCTTGCGTAAGACGCTGGTATCTACTGGTTCTTCTTGGGGATACGGGGGTGGCTGCACGACGACCTGTTGCAGATTAGGGTACAGGGACACGGATGAACCGATGTTGGCAACACTGATGCCTTCTACTCCTGGCTCTGGTTGTTGCATCAGGTTCACCAGGTATCTCGTCGTCAGGGCGTCCCACAGGCTGGCTAGGAGGAACCACTTTCGTTGGGGTTGATTGTTCGCTGCTCTCCTTAAACTTAACATATTTAATATTACTGAGGCGACGTACCGTAACACTACGTAGACAGTGTACAGGAGCATGCATATGGAGAAGAGGTTTCCCGAGTAAGATAGGAAACCCCACACTTCAGCGGCGGCACTCCAGGCCATCTTGGCTAGTTCGTTCTTGCTGAAGACGTCGGGTAAGTGGAAATTCTGTCCATCGGCCGCTACTCCTATCACTCGGCGGGTCATGATATTTGTTACGGCACGCCTCTCATTAGAAAAGAGCAGCGTTTGATGAAATACTTCCATGTCTTGCTGGGTGTATACCCCATGAGCGCTAATCGGGGCAATGTTCATCATTGGTACGGACTCGCTTGGGTCGTTGGCATCAAGAACAAGAGGGTCCGGTTGCGTTCTTCGAAGTTCTGGATCCACTTCTAGCCACTTTCCTTCTAAATGGAACATTACGGGTAGTTGTACTCCGCAATCTACTTGCGTTCCATGATCTTGGATTACGTGTGTAATAGGGGTTATAAATTTACTTCCGTTTTTATACGTTACCGGCAGCTCCTGATAGCAAAACTGTTTCCTTCTAAAGTGTACGAGCTTACGATGTCAGGTTTCTCCAGGGCCAGCATGAGCCGGTTTCTTAAAATAGTTTCTCGAAGATGGCATCTCTTTAAAATAGCATCGTAAATTAAGTTCTTAGTTTGCTGTTTGAAAGCGATTTCAAGGAACAACAGCTTACTAAGAACTTGAGCCATCACGTCTGTATTTTGTGTCACTCTCCGTGACTTCTTAAAGTAGAAGCCAAGGGAGGATTCATTGATAATGAGCAAGCGGTTTTGCTCTGTTCGCCAAGCTGGTTGGTGGCATAGTAACTCTGCTTGTACGAGACGTAGTGCAAACACGGTGTCTTGGGCCTCGACGACGACGTATTTGGTGTTTGTCTTGTTAATCGTCAGTATTGTTGCGGTTCCTTCATACAGGACGTCAAGATCTTCAGCAGAGCAGCGCTCGTTCGTGTCGGCCGTCCAGGCGACTTCACCGGCCATATCGTCGAAGCAGTATAGGTCAGTGTATGTGCATACAGTGCCGGACTTCAACCTTACTGTATTTTCTTCCACGTTGGCGATGGCGATGTAATCGGACAGTTTGATAGTGATCGCCGCGCTGACGATCACGTCTTCATAAGTGTTGCCCTGCTGTGTATAACGCACCCCGGAACACTTGCCACTGGTTGTCAAATACCCGGCCAGAGTGGTGGACATTTCTACTGTGCCATTGGCCAACAACCCGGACACAATACCAGCCCCAAGCCCGGAAAGATCCAGTCGTTGAAATTTATGTGCTTCGATACATCTGTCGACCTTGACGAGGTGGACGTATCGCGCCAGTCCACCGGCAACAGCACTTGTATGCGAGTGCATTCCGCAGTGTTCGATTATTTGCTGCACCGTAACTAGGCAGCCATATACGTGGACTTCAGTGTATCGCCTCTCTTGCACTAATTGGATCTTTGCGGTGGTCTCTGTCTAATCTTTCTTGGGGTCGTTGCAGGGTTGAACATCCAGCAAGGATACTTTTGATATCTGCACGTCTGGATCCGCGCAGTCATATCCAATCAACTCAGCCCGTAACTGATACAAAACATTTACAAATAACAAAATAAATCGTAAATACATAATCACTACACTTAGAGTTTCTTAGATAACACCCACGGGTGGTCAGATACAGAGCCACGGCTTCGAGTACAATATCGGGGAGGAGGCGGGGGCGTATCTTCCTCTACCGCGGAGTATGTCTCCGTGGAAGTGGTGGAACTTAGAAGTGTGCCGTCGGCTTCACTTTGTTCCGGAAGCTGGGACTCTTCTACACTCTGACGCTGACTCTCTGAAACTAAAGTCGAATTAGCACGGTTGACTATTGTATCGTCTCCTTGTCGAACGCTAACACTTTGAGTTCTTTTAGACCAAGGGATATAGATCTTTATATATCATTCAAACCAGTAGCACGTTTTTTTAGTCAGCTGTTTGCAAACAAAATTTTTTTGGTTCTTTGTTTTGATTTTGTGGTGCAAGTTACATCATTGTGTTACACTTTTGTATATCCATCGATCTACATATTGTTGAAAATTGTTTGGTGGTCCACGTGAGTAGAATTTGACTTTTTCTTAAAATTTGGTGCACGCGGAGTTCAAAAACCTTTAAACAAGTTAGTACGATGGTTTTATGTGCAAAGTGTAATCGTGCCGTCAACGCGCGAAACCCCGGAGTAAAATGTGATGGATGCAGCAAATCCTACCATGGCATATGTGTCAAATTATCGGAGGAACAACTGGCTTTCATCAAATCTGCATTTCTAATTTGGAGGTGTCAAGGATGTAACTCATCATTAAACAAATCCATTGTTATAGATAACGCAGATGTTGAAGATCACAATATAAAAATTGGTGATTTACTTAAAATGAAATCCGATATTTTAAACGTCATAAACACTAAATTTGAAGATTTAACTAAATCAATTAATTTCTGTTGTGATAAAATAATGGATTTTGAAGCAAAACTAAATACTTTTGAAAAAAAAATTAAGGAATATGAAAACGTGACTGAAGACAACGTAAAGTTAAAAAGTAAATTAAAAGATATTGAAACTCGAGTAAATAACATGGAACAATATTCGCGCTTAAATAATATTATAATAAATAATTTCCCCGTAAAACCTAACGAAAACATTGCGGATATAATAATTAAAACAGGTACAGAGTTAGGGGTAAATATAAATGATAGTGATCTTGACGCGGCTCATAGATTACCAAAAGTAAATAAATCTAAAATACCTTCAATTATAGTAAAATTTAAAACAAGGTTTATTAAAGATAAATTTCTTACTGCGGCAAAAGGTAAAAAAGATTTAACGTCTAAATTTTACTACCCAACTGATGTAGCATCTACACTTTATTTCAATGAACACCTAACTCAGTACAATAGTGAACTGTATAAAAAAGCTCGTGATTATCTACAACAATTAGGCTACAAATATATTTGGTCTAGAAATTGCAAAATACTCGCGAGGAAGAGTGATAATTCAAAAATAATTTCTATTTTACGCGAGGAAGACTTTTTAAAATGTTAGTGGTATAATTGCGTTTGTGACCATTGGTTTTTTCTTAATAAAATTGTTTAATTTCGTACAACCTTGTCCTACATGCCGGACTCATCACCAGTGTCAAGGTCCAGCTCCAGTGACAACAGTTCATTCACCTTAGGACAAATCAACGTACGATCACTAAACTCATGTTTTTCCACATTTATTGATTTTTTACAAAATGAGAACTTTGATGTATTAGCTGTTACTGAGACATGGATAAGCAATGTAACACCACTACACTTATTTCATATAAATGGTTATAATTTAATCAGTTCACCGCGGCATATTAAACGTGGTGGAGGCGTTGCTTTCTATGTCAAAAGTAACATCAAATATAAAATCTTAGACACTTCTGATATGTGTATATCACAAAACATTATTGAACATTTATGGATTCAATTTACTGTTTCTCATCTTAAAATTATTTGTGGTGTAGTTTATAATCCACATTGTGATAATTATAAAGATCTTGATTTTTTAGAAGTCATAGCAACGAATTTCATTCCCCAATGTGACCATTTTATGTTTACAGGAGACCTTAATATAGATTTATTGTTGAATAATGTAAAATCAGACTTTGTTAGAAATGTATTTAATTCCTGTGGATTGCATCAGTTAATTAACAAATATACTCGCCCTGTTTCCAAATCACTTCTAGATGTCATGGTCATATCTGATAAATCATTGTGTGATTTTGCTGATACTATTGATTGTAGTTTTTCTGATCATGACTGTGTATTTTGTAAATTAAATATATCACGAGGAAAATTACATTCAAATAGAATTACATATAGAGATTTTTCACACTTTAATTTAGAAAGATTTATTGTTGATTGTAATGATGTTCCCTGGAATAATATTATTAAGATGGAGAATATTGAAGATAAAGTTAAATATTTTAATGATAACTTAAGTAATATTTTTGATATACATGCACCCGTAACAACAATAACTTCTTCTAAAAAATATTGTCCATGGTTCACTCCTGTCATTAAAATAATGCAGAAAAAAAGAGACCAAGCGCTAGCTCAATATAAACGAACTAAATCTCTTTCGAAATATGAGTACTACAAACAATTACGTAACCTTACAACAGATGCAGTACGTAAAGAAAAACAGGCGTATTTCGATTTTGTTATTAATAATAACAAAAATCCCAAAGCACTATGGTCAAACTTGAAAGATGTTGGTGTGCAAAGAAATGTAGAAAATAATATCCCTGAACAACTTTGTGATCCTTATATGTATGGCAAACACTTATCAGACAAAATAAAAGGATCCAGTGCAAATCCTAATTTAGCTAACTATTATTTGCAAAATAAATACACGGTCGGACCGATCGAAAGTTTTACTTTTAATTGTGTAAATAGTGACAAAATTTCAAGTATTATTCATTCGTTGAAATCAAATGCGATTGGTGTGGATGGAATATCTTTAAAAATGATATTATTTGCCCTACCTGTAGTTCTCAACTATATTACACACATTATTAATACTTGTATATTAGAGAGTGTAGTTCCAGATATTTGGAAAGTAGCTGTAATTAAGCCGATAGTCAAACAAGAGCAATGTAATTCATATGATGAACTCAGACCAATAAGTATTTTGCCTTGTTTATCGAAAGTCCTTGAAAGAGTATGCTTCGATCAGATCAGAGAATATGTAATAAAAAATAACATTCTTCCTGTAAATCAGTCCGGGTTTCGATCTGGTTATAGTACAAACACAGGCATGTTGCATTTAATAGACACAATACTGCATAACGTGGACACAGACAAAATATCACTATTAATTCAAATTGACTTTTCTAAAGCTTTTGATATGATCGACCACAACATATTACTTGCAAAATTACATTTTTACAATTTCTCAGAAAGTGCAATTTCTTGGTGCAAACAATATTTATATAACAGATCTTACTGTGTAAGTATTGATAACAAACGAGGAACTGAACATTTTCCATTAAAATGTGGAGTTCCTCAAGGTTCAATTTTAGGCCCTTTGTTCTTCCTCATATTTGTAGCTGATATGCCTTTAACATTTAACTTCTGTGATGTGCACTCATATGCAGATGATACTCAAGTTCAAGCAACTTTGGATCGCGCTAATATAAATGAACAAATTGAAGTTGTTAATAAAGAATTAGAAAGTTTCGTAGTATGGGTAAGGGATAATGGGCTCAAAATTAATACTAGCAAATCATCAATGCTTACATTTGGAAAAAATATTAATGTACCAGATATTATACTTGATGGGGAGATCCTTGTAAATAAGGATTATTCAAATATATTAGGACTTTATGTAGACAAAGATCTTAATTTCAGGCATCACTTACATGTAAAGTTGTGTGCTGCGAGAATTAAATTAAGGCACTTATTTAAATACATACATGATCTGAGTTCATCAATTAAATTGAAACTAGTAAACACTGTCGTTCTGCCATTGTTTGATTATTGTGCATGCATCTACATTCCAAATTTAACGCAGTCTGATAAGAACAAAATTACAATGTTACAAAATTCTTGTCTTCGGTTTGTATACGGTGTAAAGAAATACGATCATATTTCCCAATACCGTAAACTCTCTAATATGCCAAGTATTGATAATCGTGTAAAATATCTGTATTTATGTTTATTACATAAAATTATATTAAGCGGTACTCCGTGTTATTTATTTAACAAACTTAATATAAAAATATACAATTACGAAATGCGAATTAAGGATCTGTACATAATACCAAGTTATAGGAAATCAAAATATAAAGCTGCTTTTTCGTACTTGGCTCCGACTCTATATAACTCCTTGCCTTGTCAACTGAAATTGCTAACATATGCTGCATTTAAAATCAAAATAAAATCTTTGTTCCTCTGTGCTTAATGTGTCTTTATTCTGCATTATTTGTTTATAAAATACATATATTTGTAATATATAATATATAAAAATTATAATAATCATGCTTATGTCTATTGTGTAATTGTCTACTGGTTATATTTATGTTAAAATCTTGTTGTATGGTTGGGTGGAAGAACAGCTTCAAGCTGAACCTCGCCTTTTGGGTACATCAATAAAGTATTTATTATTATTATTATTATTATAATGGGGGTAATACCGTCCTGATCGCACAATTCTATAGTATTTGGCGGTTCGATCGGATCCAGCAACGGTAACTCGTTTAAATCGTCTGCGGTCAAGTAACATGGTTTTAGTCTGTTCACGTGCATTTTCATTTGTCTCCTGCCAAAGATTTCTTTAATGACTGCGTGGGCGTAAACATGTACACACGGTCACCTACTTTAAATGAAACTTCAGCACTTTTTTTATTGAAAGTGCGGTGTACTCTTTCGATATTTCTATCTAGCTGTTCTCGGGCCTTAGTGTGAGCTATTTTCAAACGTTGCATCATTTCGCTCGCATAATTAGTGTCCGTGTCGTATCGTGTCCTAAGGGGTCTAAATATTTCATCGAACGGTAATTCCATATCACGGCCATACATCAGAAAGAACGGCGACTCTCCTACCATAGAATGTACGGTACTACAAAATGCTGATACTGCAAATGGTAGCCATTCATCCCAATCAGTATGGCGCGCGTTAATATAATGTGATAGCATGTCTTTTAACGTTCGATGACTTCGTTCTAGGCTTCCATTCGTTTGAGGTCTGAAAGCGGTCGTTTGCAGGCGTTCAATTTTTAAAACTTGGCAAATTTCTTTCATTAATTTTGATAAGAAATTCGTGCCCAGGTCTGTTAGTAACTGTCGGGGTGTACCGTGTCGTAATATGATACCTTTTATAAAGGTTTTTGCAACTGTTGGGGCGGTTTGGTCAGTCATGGGAAAAGCCTCCAGATAACGAGTAGCCGCATCTTGTACTGTTAGGATGTACTTATTCCCCGAGTCAGTGGTTACAAGTGGACCTACTACGTCCATCGCAATGCGTTCAAAAGGTCGTGTGGCATGTCTAATTTTTTTCAAAGGAGCCGGGCGTAAATGAGGGGATGTTTTCCGTTCTGAACACGATATGCATTTCTTGACGTACTCCTTTACGTCCGAGCGGAGTTTTGGCCAAAAGAAACGAGAATTAATTTTTTCAAATGTTTTTTCCGCCCCGCCGTGACCCGATAACGGTGAGTCATGACAAGCCCTTAGTATCGCACTTCGAAATTTAAATTGAACTACTAATCTATCTTCATTACGCTCGTCATCGGATTTCTTATAAAGTAACCCGTCGTCATCCAAATAAAAGTCACAGTTCGGTTCGTGTTGCGCCTTATCTTTATACTTCATAACATGTGTGTCGTTTCTCTGCTCTGTTTTCATGACGTCACGATCCCATATGACTGGCTCATAGCGTTTGTATTGAAACATGACACGAACAGGCTTGATACGCGAGAGCGCGTCAGCATTTGCATGTTTCTTACCGGGACGATAATCGATTTTAAAACTCTACTCTGATAAGAGCAACGACCATCTAATTAATCGATTTGAGGGTTCTGCCGTTTCCATCAACCATTCTAGAAGTTGATGATCGGTAAAGACCGGAAATACCGTACCGTACAGATAACATCGAAAATGTTTAATACTCCAAACCAACGCGAGACCCTCACGTTCGGTTGTGGTATAGTTACACTCGGATGGCTTGAGTTGGCGGCTCGCATATGCAACCGGCATTTCATGTCCATCGTACTCTTGACATAAAACTGCGCCTATTGCATAAGCAGAAGCGTCTGTACACAAAATGAACGGTTTTTCAAAATTTGGGTATTTTAAAATCGGGGATTTTATTAATGCTTCTCTTAACGTATTAAATGAAATTTCGGCGTCGGGAGACCAGGAAAATCTACAATTTTTCTTTGTTAGTTTAGTCAATGGTAAGGCCAATTCGGCAAAATTTGGAATGAAACTTCTGTAAAATCCAATTAAACCTAAAAAGGATCTGATTTCAGTGACGTCACGTGGAGTTGGGAGTTCTTTCACTACATTTATCTTGTCTGGGTCTGGTTTCACACCATCTTTACTCACTACGTGTCCGAGATATTTTGTTTCAGTCATCATAAATTTACATTTGTCGGGATTTAAAGTCAAATTTGCATCTTGCGTCTGTCAAAAATAAGTATTAGTTTTCTGATATGTTCATCAAGATCGTCAGAACTGAAGCAAATTATGTCATCGAGATACACAAAACAGTGCTCAATCGTTAAACCGGATAATACTGTTTCCATTAGTCGTTGCCATGTGCTCGGGCTATTAATTAGTCCGAACGGCATCCTATTACATTCAAAATGGCCCCATGGTACAGAAAAAGCTGTATTTTCCTTATCACGCGGGTCCATCTCTACCTGCCAGTAGCCTTTAGTCAGATTCAGGGTTGTAAAACGATTCGCTTTGCCTAATTGGTCTAAAGTATCTTGCAAATTTAGAATAAGGAAGAAATCTCGTTTTGTAATTTTGTTTAGTTCGCGGTAATCGATGCAAAATCGAAATGAACTTTCACCATTATTTAATTTCTTTTCGACTAATACTACCGGTGCTGAATAAGGGCTGACTGAAGGTTGAATGATTTTATTGTCCAGCATTTCGTCAATTAAATTTTTCATAACATGACGGCGACTAAAAGGTATACGATATGGGGCGCGCGCTACTGGTACATCGGAACTTGTGTGTATGCGATGCCGCACTAACGTTGTCTTACTTAGCGGTATGTCTTTCATTTTGAATATGTCAGCATATTCATTTAAAAATGTTTTGAATTTATCGCGCTCTTGTACTGCCAGGTGATCTAAATTGAATTTATGTTTGGGTGACATTTGCACTGAGTTAATCACTTTACAATATTTTTTTCCGTGTCTAATTGTTCTTCAGCTTCCACCGCAAATCCAATTAATGTTTTATTGTTAAGAATTAACTTTTCTTCATTTACATTTAGAATATTAATGAAAGCTTCAGAATTTTCTGATTTTCGAAAAATCGTGCGCGCAATTAGAACACCGGATTTCTCAAGATTGCGCGGCTCAGCTACATACGTCTTATCAGGCATTCGCTTATCTAACGTTAGTTCAACAATCGCAGTGTGTCGCGCTGGGATTGTCACGGTACCTTTTAATCGTAAACTAAATCTATTGTATACGTTTAAAGGTTGTTTAAACGGTAAACTTTTATTGCGATCTTCGGTCATTATTTTAGAATTTAAATTTGGTGTTACAGGATCCGTACAAGTTTGATTGATATTCTGTTCGATAGCAGAATTACAATCCGCGATATTTACTACTTGATCCTGAGTTCCAAATAAATCTATCGAATCGACGTGCTCTTCGAGCTTATCTACTGCTAAGTCAGCAGAGATAACGTTTACTATCTCGCTCGCTTTATCATTATTCCAGGAAATTTCGGACATAGATAAAACCGTTTTATACATTTTATATTCATTTCTTCCAAAATCAGTTGTTACTTTATGTTTAACCAAAAAGACTACTCCGATCAGTCCGTCAGCTGGCAAATGCAGCTCATCGGGACATACTACAAACTGATGTATTAAATTCTCGGAACCCATGGAAAATTCCATGTTAGTAACTCCATTACTACTCAACTGATTTCCGGAAACGTCTATTAATACATCATCCGACGGTGAGATAGACAAATTTAGTCCTTCTGCTACTTTACGTTTTAATAAACACACGGCCGCGCCGGAATCTATTAAAAACTTACGTTCAACGTTATTAATTTTGAATGATAGATATTTGGTTTTATCTACGTCGAAATCCGCGACCCTTAAAATGATAAAGGAACGTTTCATTAAACTGTCTGACATTGGGTCGTCGTCGACGCAGCTTGGGAGTTTAAAGGACACGACTTATCATCCGCGCGATGGCCTACCTTTACACAGTTGTAACATAATATTTGTTTTTGTTGAGGGTATTTCTTAGATATATGATCTGTGCTACCACAATTAAAGCAACGGCCATGCATATTATGATACCTCTGATCAGTACGTAAAACTGCGTTTTTCTTCGGCGGCAATTTGTGAGACATATTGGCGGGTGCGGATATAGATCTGCTATTATTATTTTGTGCTACTGATACTGCACGAACATGAGCTTTATGTGCATCTGATTTTGTCTCTTTGTATAATCGCGCCACTACCTCCTCACAATTCTCCGCGTATGGTAACGCTTCCTCTACAGTCTCGAATTGTCTGATTCTACTAATTTCGTTCGCCAGTTTAGTATCTAGTCCCTCAAAGAATTGCTTAATCATCATGGTCTCCCGCTTTATACAATTACGTAAACTAGTAATGTCATTGTGATCTGACACCGGAAAAAGTTTAGCTGCTGCAATTTCTAAACGTAAAGCAAATTTCTGGATTGGTTCATCTTTTTTTCGAAAAATTTTAAAAAATTCTTTTTCAGCTATTGCGAAGTCGGTCTTTTTACCAAATAATTTTACAAGCCATTTGCGCATATAAGGTATTGTATTGGGTCGTTTGTCTGCTGGAAGTGAATAGAAACAATTTTGTGGTTCTCCTTTAAGTTTTAATTTTATCGCAGTAACCACCTGACTATCGGTCTATCTGTAACAGTCTGCTACGGTTGCAACATTATCTAGAAACGCTTCTAGTTTGGGACCACCGGAATAGATATCAATGGTTTTAAGGGCAGAGATGGACGTGGGATCTGTGAAAGCTTGTACAATAGGTGGTGAACTGATTTGTACAGGTTGCCCTGTAGCGGGTACTGAACTACCTGGCTTGAATTGCGTCATGTAATTTGGTAAATGATAGGAAAATGGAGCAAGATGAACATACAATGGAGGAACACGAGAGCGACCAGGCTGCGATGCATAACCATACGGGTAGGTTGGTATATGACTGACTGGAGGAGCGGTCGGATTCTCAGACGTGGTGCTAGTTATCGTGGTTGTATATACAACCGTCGTGGTAACAGCGGTCGACGTTAATGACGTCATCGGTACGTCAGTATCGTTAACCATTTTCAACCGTCAATATAAATCAATCGAAATCGTTCAATCTAGTAGCTCTTAAGCCCTTTACTAGATCCTACCGACTGCGCCAAATGTAACAGTGGGGTGTCTGGTGCACAGTGAAGGCACCCCTTGTTGACGTATTGAATTATACTCGGACAGCCACAAGTAAAATAATAAAAGTTATACTTACCTGCGTCACTGTACTGTCCTGTGTTGACTGGTTGACACTGACGGGAATCGGTTCGATGGGAACACAATGTGTTTAATTAAAAGACCGTATTAATTATTAACAACTATTATTATTGGCTTACAAAAATATTGTACACAAAGTTAAAATAATACAAATAATGAAATATTTCCCGATCTCTAACTACAGTTCCCGACTGTTCGTTTCCACGCTCGGACTGAGAATGTCCTGAGATTTTGGAAACGAACTGGTCGTTAGCTATCTCAATTGACGACGTTAGCGGTTTTAGCCGGTGATCTTCTATTCGTTTTCTACGTATTTGCACTTTTCGGAGTCGAAGATCGCCCGGCTCAAGTCAGCAGTTAACAGCGGATACGATGGTTCACCTTGCTTATCGGATGTTAATAAAATTTGATACTACTTGTGCAGGGTGAACCACGTGGCTATTACACCAGTTATTATAATAAAATAAGTATTTTTACCATTGTTTTGTATTGTTTCATAATTATTTGTTTTGTATGTACAATACTGTATTTTGTTAATAAAAGATGGCTTCAACGTCCACACCCCCAAATATGTCATTTTCATCGAACTTTGTGGCTAAAACCCCATAGTTCTCATCTAAGGCCGGAGGAGTTAAGAAACATAACGTGCTTACTATCACAGTAACATGAAACCTTACTGTAAAGATAACAAATATTATAAAACCGATTGTATTATCATGCATCTTGTCTTTTGTTACTTCTTAGTTACAAATAAAGAACGTAGATTAGACCCGTTGTAATTTTTATTGTTTTTAAAAACTCACATTCCCGGAGAACAAACATAATTAATTCTCTATTTAATTGGTGTCAAAATTTCGAATAGAGTTTTTTTAAGTGTTTTTTAAAATTTAAACCTTGTTGACCAACTGGCCAAAGTTTTTTTAATATTGATATGGGGCGATAGTTTTCTATGTGAGATTTATTATCTTTTTAAAAAACCTTCATCTTACATTGCTGACAGGACGTTTGTTATTTGATCCTGGCCTGTCTAAAATTTGTTCAGTAAAAATCCCGTAAGTAAAAATAATTCTTCTTTAATGTTATAGGACGGAATATGACTTATTCTAAGGGCTGAGAACATGTATATACATACATATAAATTTGTATGAAAACATATTTTATCTATACGAATATGAAAATAACCAATAGCCTGTAAAACTACTAGTTTGTTTATCACTAGCGATGATATAAAACATCACAGGTCAAAAATTTTACTTTAAAAATTTGTACTTGCTTATTATAATAATTTTGTATCACTAGTCCAGAAACTGAACTTTTGCGAGAGTGAGCTTATTTTGACAGCAAATAATACGAGATCTCGCAAAAAAAATTCTGGGCGTATGATGCACAAGATTTTTTGCGCCGATGACACTTTTAATTTATTAAAGAACAATTCACTTGTTTTACTTTAAAAATTTAATGACATTTGTTCTAACCTAAAAAATAAAACGAATGGGAATTGATATTTTTCAACAATTAATGTAATCATAATCATACAACACGAGTAATATATGAAAAATAAATCAAAAAGATTTATTTAATTATGTAACGATTCACATTTTCAATAAAATAAAAATAAAATTTTTACAGAATGTATTGCCCAGGCAGAGTTTCTGGACGATTTTGAGTTCTATAATACTAGTCATAAAGAGACGGAGGCGCGAAAAAGATTTTATTTCATTTTGGAATCATAAACTTGTTTATACACCCTCAAATGCGGGCTTAATTTGGCATTTATCGCCCGAGGGCGTATAAAGTTGCTAAGCAATAGTAACTCAAACAAATTTAAATTGTGGTTAATGAATAAATGTCAAAAAATATAATATATTCATTAATATTCTTATTTTACTCTGTTCTTTCAGAAGAAATAATAATGTAAATGTAGTATAGGATCCCGTGGTCCTTACATACAATGCAATGAGATATATTTGGGAAATAACCCATTGATTTTCCTATACTATTTTTTTTACTAATTTTTACCAGGGATATAATGGCCATATAATCAATAAAATGCAAAAATGCAAGGGCGCTTTGGGAATAGCCGAATAAATTGAAATGACTCGCTCCGTAGACAGATTTAGTGAACAATTTTACTTGTTAGTAAAACATAAAATAAAATGTTTTGAATCTCATCTAATGGGCATTATATATTAAATTATTTGTTATTAAAAACTGTACAAAATGCTTTTCAGAACGTCAACAAAGTGAAGTTATTTTTTATGTCAAACCACAGAACGACCGCGCCACCACAGAGTATGTTTAAAAAATAAAGCAGAGTTAGTGGCGACCCAGCTACGTCTTCTATGACATTTAATACTATATACTAAACGATTAGATTCACTATATATCTATATATCTATATATCTATCTATAGATTCATCACGAGCATCGAGTAACTTTTGTAATCGCCTACAGCCTGAACCATGCAAGTGATTGTTATAAATATTTTTTTAATATGTGGGGGCTAATGAGATCTGGTGCCTTTTGGGTGTCTCATATTTTTACTATTAGTAGTTTTCGTGTAAAAAATTAAAACTTTTCACAAATGCTGCCTTGAAACAATGGATCCCAGAGGCCATGTCTAACTTTAAGAAGAATCACGCCGTCATCCGTCACTTTTGACAATCTGTCTATGAACTTTAAATGATTATATCTTTTAATAGAACATTGATATCAAAGATTTAAAAACAATTTCATGAATAATAGACTTGAGCAAAGGTGTTACAACTAATTTAAGTTTAAAACATAACGTATTTAATTAATATAAATTATGACGTTTCCAATGTCAAAAGTCAATGTTGCCAAATGTGTGATGAAGTAACTAAATTAAAACCAAATATTCCTAAACTAACTTCACTGAAGACGGTGACAGTTATATTAAGATTGACAATATTAATTTATAAATTTAAAAATTAACTACTATTTTTAATACCAACAGTGTTGCCAACTTATAAAGTAACTAAACAAAAATCAAATGTTCCTAATTAAACTGAACACTTTGCTGTGTTTGATTTTAAAAGAAATCCAATATTTTAAGTTTATAACGCAACACATTTAATTATTTTAAATTTTGACGTTTCGAATTACATAAGTCAATGTTGAAAAATGTGTGATGAAGTAACTTTGACAAGTGTAAAGTACGTATATTAAAGTACAATAATTTTGAAAATGGACAAAGATATTATTAACTGAACTATGTATCCGTGCTTTATAAAATTGAGCAAAATATGTATTATTATTGTAGAAATTGTATATGGTATAATTAAAATTTTCTGACATTTAACGTTTGTTATAATTGGTTATAACGGTTATAACATAAATTTATACTAGAAATTTTGCAACTTGATACGAATACTCAGAACATATGTTGGTTTGTACTTATTATTTATTATTTAAATAAATATAAAATGATATATGTGTGTATAAGAAATGTAGAGAAAGATATAAAAAGGAAAGAAATATACAAAAGATTGGAAATAAGCAGTATTAAAGAATATGAAAGACGAAAGAGTACAATTTATTATTCCTGCAAAAGCAGAAACATTATTTTTCAGAAAATAATTCAATTAATTGACATTCTGTTCTTTATATACGAGGGTTATAGGAATAATTCAAATAACGCGCATTTTTTGAGCAGGTATTCTTATTTTGATTCATATGCGTTTTAACCCTCTATTTTATTAAGTGAACGACAAGTTCGAAGAAATTAAATCATTTGTCAAAACATGTTATGTGTCAGATCTTCATAATTTACATAAAAGTCTTGCAGCACATTGTTGTTTATTGTATTTGCAAAATGACAAGTACACCTATAATTGTAAGCCGGAATATACTTTGCATACGTATTAGAAATAGTAAGTTACAAATAAATTTCTATTATATTGAATAACAAGTTATTTATTATAGGTGTTTTTTAGTACTGTCCTGAGTACTGTACTTCATTTTAAATTAGACAGGCGATAAAAAATTAAATAATGATAATAAAAAAGTACATAATATCATTAAAAGATTTTGACTTAAAATCAACAATTAAGTGGGATAACTGACTATCGGAAATTTTAAATTCTGAGCTAAAATCGTTCACAATACTAGACAAACAATACGTGGTATTAATTTCCTGCAATATGTTAACAAAACCTGTAAGTAGCAGAAGATATGTTTTAACTCTGAATGAATGTATGTACATAACAGATTGTGTTGTCCTAAAACATCTTTATTATGAAAAAAATAATACAAGCTGGATGGGATGTATTTTTTTTATTTTTATTAAAAAATAATTACAATCAAACGAACTAAGTAGAATTTAAAATAAATTTAATAAAATACGTTTTATGATAAATATGTTTTTAATGCAGGATTGGTTTATCGACTGGTTGTTAATATGAAGAAAGTCTTTATTGGAGTTGCAATCATCTAATAAAATCCACTAATACACATATTAGTAGATTTTATTAAATTACAGTAACTGCAATAAAGACCTTCCTCTAATGTTTTTTTTAATTTGTAATTTTCATTTTACAGCTATGAATGTGAAAAATAATAACAATTTAGGTACACTGAACAATAGTTGCAGTTTATTTTAGCAAAAATACAATATGAATGAGTGTACACAAATTTTGAATGTATTTCATGTAAGTATACATTTTAGTGCAATTAATCTCTACCAATACGTTGTATTTTATTAACAGTTATTATGTTATTACGTTATTAGTATGAATCAGTGAAGAAGTTCATGTTGCAACCATTTGAAAACGGTTGCATTTGGAATATAAGCACTAATGCCAGAGTATCAGTTTTCGCTCAAAAGTTCGCCCTTATCTTATGATCAATTAGAATGGAAGTTAAAGATTCGAACAACAAACCTTGCATCTGTGACGCTAAAAGTAAGTATTATAATTATTTCGTTATTGTATAACACGTTCATTTCGTTTTAAAGGAAAATTCTCATTTAAATAAAAAGTATATTTGTGTTATAACATTATGAATAAATTATTATTTAAAATTTATTATTTTTGAATTTTTAATAATTTAATTTTTGTATTTATCGGTATGTACGCTGTCGGTATTAATAATTTCACATTTACCGACATTTCGGAAATACTAATTTAAGATCAGGGACACCATAGAAAACAAAATTTGTTTATCAAGAATATTGCTTCTTCACCTGTGTGTAGAGTAATTTCATTTATTGTGCTTTGTTACAATATATTTATATTGCGAATTAATATTCATTATCTTTGATCAGAGCTGCAGTAGTCACAATAAAATAAATCCCATTTACTGTGCCGCTAGATTCAAATCTAAGGTGAGAAATATTTTTTATCTTTTACAACCCTCGAAAAATCAACTTGCAAGTTCGCAATTAGAAGTAGAAAAATGTCATTTGCAACCAAGCTAATAGAAATTTTAATTTGTGATTTCATTATTTTTTTTATATTATTTTATTTCTTATTAAATTTTATATTTTTCTTGTTTACCCGGCGCCAGTAGTTTTTAACCGGTTTTCCGTAAACCTACAAAAGATGTGTCTCCATTATTTTTATTTAGCTGAAGTATGCTCCAAAATATGCTAAATTATTTATTGCACTAATTAAAAAAATATTTAGGCGGGTATTTCATCGTCTCTGGTGGGCCGCGTGTTATAGCTAATTGCGAGTTAGTCCAATCTACAATTTTTTAGAGTTGATCTTCTATTTAAGTATAAGTAATTTACTTTAAATTTATAATCATTACACTATCTCTAATAGGCCGTGAAAGCGTGACGTCAAAATGGAGCGGGAATTACATATATATTTTTCGGTTTGAAATTTTGGTAATGGTAAACAAATCACATAACCGTTCAATTTAAATAACTTTCATCTTTTGTGTAGTTATGTTTCGTTATGTATATGTCCGTATAAAATCTATTTTACCTTAATATGCAAGAATGCATGTTTTTTTATTAACATATAGGGTAGGAAAGGTTACAAAATTATTTAGAAAATAAATTTATTAAGTGGTTGATTCTTGGGCCTCAGTAACAGTACTTTTATCTCGCAAATTTTTTATTCTGAGAATTTTAAAATGTTGCAGACGTTTCTGTTACATCCAAACAAAAAAAAAATAAAATTACGAAAAGTTGACTATTTTATTGTTATATATAATTAGAAATCTATGAATGTATTTTTTGTGAAAAATCTTTAAAATATACAGGGTGTTCCATTTAAGCGTGCCACCATTGCTATCTCAAAAACTATAAGAACTACCAGGTTGGTTAACTTAGCAAGGAACCACCATTTTACAAGTCTATTAACATAAGCCAAACAAATATTTTTTTAAACCAGTAGTTCTCAAGATATGGAGTGGTTTTTTTGCCCATTATGTTGTTCTTGTAAAATGGTGGTTCTCGTAGCTCTTATAGTACTCGAGATAGCAATGGTGGCACACTTAACTGGAACACCCTATATTTACCGAAAACAACGTTTTTATTTAAATTTTATTTATTTACAAATAAAACACATAATGTAAACTATCCGCAAATTTCTTGTAGTCCAACCATGATACCATGTCTTAAATACGTCCACTATTAAATTATAAACATATTTTTATATGAATATGCATTTAATTAATAATTAACGCGAAATATATCATTATCTTACAAACTACACATAAGAGCACAACAGAGGACAGTTGTTTAAATTGCGCGGTTATAGTTTGTTCACTACATGGACAATCTCAAATATATTATTATATTTCACGTTGTGTAATTGCCGCTCGATTATGACGAGAGCAATTTCACGGCCTAGACATTGTACATAGTTTGCAGTATTTAGTAATTTAGCAATCTAATATACAAATACACATTTATTTCGTATTAATTTTTTATAATGCTATGCATATATTTTAAATATTAATTTTACTGTAGGTTTACAACTTGACTGCAGCAGAGTAAGAGAAAGAGTGCAAGATTCCATTATCCTAACAGAAAAGAACCTGATCGACTTAAAATCGAAGGCCTGACGTAATTATTGGTAATTATAAATATTGAAAAGAACAACGCACTCAAAAATTGTAAGTTTTGTATAATTTTTAAGTACATAACAAAATGCCAAGTAAAGATAGAATTAAACGTCTTAAGCGCAAGCAAAACAACGAGAAAAATGCGGCAAAAAATAATAAAAATGATAATACGGGAAATATAGAAGAAAACTTTATTAATAGTCAGGTTCAATCAGGTTGTAGGAGTATATCTGTTATTTCAGTAGCGGAGAATAATATCAATAATGTACATACAAGTAATCAAACGGGTAAAGTAAGAATTAGGACAGTAAACTATCAGATTCAGTTAATAGACCAGGATATTAACACGTTGCTAAATCCTGCAGGGTACTTAGAAGACGTACACATAGACTTTTTCTTTTCTTTAGTCCGTTCTATGACTGAGTTTAACCCTCAGCCTACAGTGTATGTAAATGCTCCGGACCGTATCATTCCAGTTCAACAAGGAACTAAACACTTACAAATTTTATTCGTACCAGGTGCAAATACCGGTAGTATTGGTCATTGGCTTACCGCGTACTATGACGGTTCAGAGATAATTATTTACGACAGCATGAATTCTCAATGTTTAAATTCAAATGCCAGTTTATATTTAGAAAGACTGTTTCCTTATAGACCAACAGTTAGATTTGTCCGGGTTCAGCAGCAGACCAACACTTTTGATTGTGGGTTGTTTGCAATTGCGTTTTGTACGAGTATCATATTTAACCGCAATCCGGAACAGGAAAATTATGATATCAATAAGCTTAGGTCACATACTTTAAATATGTTTCGAACACATAATTTAATATTATTTCCGGTAACACGACAGCAGAAATTAAGAGAAAATCATTTAAAGCGTAAAGAGAATGAAACAGCTGAAGAACGGTCCAAACGTCTAAAATTAAATACAGAAAATAAATTAAAAATTTTAGCTAATGAAACACTTGATCAACAAACAAATAGGTTAAATAAATTAAAATTTAATTTCAAAGAATACATTAAAAATGAAACACCTGAACAAAAAACAAATCGCTTAAATAGATTAAAAGATAACTTTCAAAATATGATTCAAATAGAAACACATGAACAAAAAGAAAAACGTTTAAATAGGTTAAAAAATAATTTAAAAACTTCAATAGAAACAGAAACACCCGAACAGAGAGAAAATCGTTTAAATATTTTAAAAAATAATTTTAAAATTTCAATAGAAACAGAAACACCCGAACAAAGAGAAAATCGTTTAAATAGGTTAAAAAATAATTTTAAAAATACAATTGAAACAGAAACACCGGAACAGAGAGAAAATCGTTTAAATATTTTAAAAAATAATTTTAAAATTTCAATAGAAACAGAAACACCCGAACAGAGAGAAAATCGTTTAAATAGGTTAAAAAATAATTTTAAAAATACAATTGAAACAGAAACACCGGAACAGAGAGAAAATCGTTTAAATATTTTAAAAAATAATTTTAAAATTTCAATAGAAACAGAAACACCCGAACAAAGAGAAAATCGTTTAAATAAGTTAAAAACTAATTTTAAAAAATCTATAGAAATAGAAACACCTGAACATAAAGAACGGCGTTTAAATATGTTAAAAGATAATTTTAAAAAAGTAGTTGAAACAGAAACACCGGAACAGAAAGAAGAGCGTTTGTTAAAAAATAATATAATAAATAAAAATAAAATAAAGGCACGCAAAAATAAAGTAAATGATAAAGTTAGATTAGCTAGCAAAGGTATAGGAATGCAAATTGAACCGCATTCGTTGGGTCCAATGTCTGCACTGTGCACTTACTGTACATCCAAAAACTTCGCGTATGAGAAGCCCTCAGACGGCAAATTCACACACTGCTGCCGTAAAGGCAAGTTAAACGCAGATCAATTAGGCGAGTTTCCGGAATACATAAAAAGTCTAATGATCAATAATAACGCGGACAGTAGAAATTTTAAAGATAATATTAGACAGTACAATAGTGCGTTAGCTTTTGCTTCCTTTGGGGCTAAAATTTCAATGCCTCCGGGCAGAGGACCATATTGTTTCCGAATACATGGTCAAATTTATCATGATTCAGCCAGTTCCTTATATCCAACTAATAATAATGTTGAAAAATATGCGCAGTTATACATTATAAATTCTGCGGAAGCGTTAGAGAAAAGAATGAATGTAGAATACAATAAACAGTGTAAACCAAATATAATGGGGCAGTTAGATGATATTATTAGAGAAATTAATCCGTATTCTCAAGCGTACATGATGTTAAAAGAAGTAGAGCAAAGAGAAATAGCTAGGGCAAATATTAATAATCAGTCAGTGCCAGAAATTAATTTGTGGATAGTTAGTGACAGACGAAAAGATAAGCGTAGGTATAATGTACCAACATGTAATGAAGTGGCTGTAGTTTTTACATCAAATGACGGAGAGCCACCAATAGATAGAGACATTTGTGTTCACCCAAGAGCAGGCGGTTCTGTTAGAATTAATCAATTCAGCGAAAACTGCGACCCCATGACATATCCCATACTTTTTCCTCGCGGTGAATGTGGCTGGAACATGAACCTAAAGCATGCCGACGGTATTAAAAAACAAAGCATGCTACAATTTTACATGAATAGATTAGCAATTAGAGATACATTTAATCCGTGTTTAGAAGCCGG
Organism: Stenolophus ochropezus; assembly: GCA_035578165.1. Lineage (NCBI taxonomy): Eukaryota > Metazoa > Arthropoda > Insecta > Coleoptera > Carabidae > Stenolophus > Stenolophus ochropezus. The sequence continues at coordinate 28,735,420 of JAQOWZ010000017.1, forward strand.
AAAGCTAACTCAGCAGTATATTGTAGATGCATATGTGAAAGTCGAGGCTGAAAGATTGACTTATATTAGACTAAATCAGCCTACCCTCAGAGTAGAGCTGTATAATGGGTTAATGGACCATGTAAATAATTTAGCAGATAATGAGGGCGGTAAGGCGGGCACAATGGTTATTTTACCATCCACATTCCAAGGTGGCAGTCGTTTTATGTTAAAAATGTATCAGAACGCTATGTCAATTGTTAGAGAATTCGGCCGACCTGATTTGTTCATAACAGTAACGTGTAATCCAAAATGGCCTGAAATAATTGAACAGTTACGCGAAGGTCAAAGTTCTGCAGATCGGCCAGATATAGTAGCGCGAGTTTTCAACGGAAAAATTAAAAGTATGATGAATGAAATTCTTCACGATGATATTTTTGGAAAAGTCGTAGCCTTTATTTTTGTAATAGAATTCCAAAAACGTGGGTTACCACATATGCATTTGTTGTTGACATTAGATAGCGATAGTAAAATCCGTAACAAAGATGAAATAGACGAAATTGTAAGCGCCGAAATTCCAGATGAAGACGATGAACCAGAGTTGTATCAATTAGTTCGAACGCACATGATCCACGGTCCCTGCGGTATATTAAATAAATATTCACCTTGCATGAATGAAAATAAATGCACAAAAAGATACCCTAAAGAATTTCGAAACGAAACACACGAAAATATTAACGGTTATCCTCTTTACAAAAGGCCAGATAATAATGCAAAGATATATATTCTCTGGAAAAACGGTTTAGTAAAATATACAATAGATAACAGATGGATAGTACCTTACAATCCATATTTGCTAAAAAAGTATAAAGCTCATATTAATATCGAAATATGCTCTTCGGTTAAAAGTGTTAAATATATTTGCGATTATCTGTGTAAGGGTCATGACTGCGCAAGTATTAAATTAGGTCAACCAGATAAAGATAAAGTAATTCAATGGGATGAAATCAACGGTTATTTAGATGCGAGGTATGTTTCTGCTCCAGAATGTTGTTGGAGGCTACTGGAATATCCCTTACACGATAAATCACTTACAATATTTGAGTTAGCTGTTCATTTGAAATACCAACAGGCGGTATTTTTCGTTAATGGTCAAGAGAAAAAAGCAGTAGAACGGGCAGCGAAAAAAAATACAACTTTAACTGCGTGGTTTATTCTAAATAGCACAGATGTAAATGCTCGGCAGTATGTTTATATGCAAATTCCAAAATATTATGTATTTGTTAATAACGCTTGGAAGGCTAGGCAACGCGAGTCAAAACCACCAATAGGCCGAATGATTTCCGTCAGTCCCAGAGATATAGAAAGGTTCCATCTACGTTTAATATTAGTACACGCGAAAGGGGCTACAAGTTTCGAAGACTTGCGTACCGTAGATGGTAAGTTGTATAACACATACCAAGAAGCTGCCCGCGCATTAGGTCTTTTAGCAAATGATAAAGAATGCGAAAATTGTTTAGGTGAGGCAGTGATAAATAAATTTCCGAGACAATTAAGAGAATTATTTGCATATTTAATTTGTTTCCACACGTCCACCAATGCCGTAGCTTTGTGGGAAAAATTTAAAGAGTATTTGATAGAGGATTATTTATTGCACAATTCCGAAAAAGTAGCGCAAAATAAATGTTTAAGAAAAATTCAAGAAATATTAGAAATACATAGATTCACATTAAGCGATTTCGGTTTACCGCTGCCAGATGACGTAGACGAAAATGAAAACGATTTGATTGATACTGCAGCAGAGAAATTAGAGGGAGAACAAAATGTAGCGTTGTTTAATAATGATCAAAGAGAAATTTTAGATTTAATTTTGAATGCCGTATCAGATAGTAATAGCAAAAATAGATATTTCTTTGTAGACGGTCCTGGTGGTACAGGAAAGACATTTTTATATAATACCCTCATCAGTATTTTAAGAGGTCAAAATATTAAGGTAATAGCCGTGGCGTGGACAGGAATAGCGGCTACTTTATTAAAAGGTGGACAAACTGTACATTCGGTTTTCAAGTTACCAGTACCTGTAAATGACGGCTGCGTATGTAAAGTTAAAGCGAATAGTAATGCAGGCAAACTAATAAAAGATGCAAGTGTAATCATCTGTGACGAAGTAACAATGATACCGAAACACGCGTTAAATGCAATAGATTTACTTTTAAAAGATTTAATGAACAATACGGTACCATTTGGCGGGAAAGTTATAGTATTAGGTGGTGATTTCAGACAATGTTTACCGGTAGTAAATTATACAAATCATCGTACCACAATAATAGAAACTTGTGTAATAACAAGTCACTTATGGCAACTCTTTCAAAAATTTCCTTTAAAACAAAACATGCGTGTAAATAGGGACGAAAAAGAATTTTCTGAGTATTTACTAAAAATCGGCAATGGTTTAACTGAAGTTGTCAAAATTCCTGCACACTGTGTATCACAAACGTCATTAGCTAATGATATATTTGGAGATAATGATATAGAGCCAAATAATATACACAAATTTACAGACCGCGCCATTTTAGCACCAACAAATGACGATACAATGGTAATAAACGAACAAGTATTAAATAAAATCGTAGGACAATCAAAAATATATTACAGTGCTGATTTTTGTGAAGGCGATGATAAAAATAAAATTAGTTATCCAACCGAATTATTAAATGCGTTAACACCAACCGGAATGCCCCCTCACAAATTAACGTTAAAAGTGGGGGCAATAGTAATGTTACTAAGAAACATGAATCCGAAACGTGGGCTATGTAACGGTACAAGATTTATTATAAAAGATATGAAAACTAATTACCTTGATGTAGAAGTATTAACCGGGCAAAGTGCAGGAGTAGTAAGATAACCCACTTTCTGCGTTTTGGAATGCAGACCAATATGGCGGCCGGTTTTGGAATGCAGACCAATATGGCGGCCCGAATATTATTATAGCTAGTGTTTGTGGTTATAAATAGAAGTTTTGTTTTCGAGAGTTTATTCTGTTAGAAGAGAAGTTGTCGAAAGCACCTAGCTTATTCAGGTACGATTATTTCAAAATACTGTATGTATTTGTTAGTTTCTATAATCTGTTTTAATATTTATTTACAGAAATGGATTTTACGAAGTTGAATCAGAAAGGACAATTAACCGATGTAAAACCTCGAGTGAGAGTTATCGACTTGGAAAAGGGAAAGAAATACAAGCTAGTCGACATTAAAGCAGTTAAAACAAGCTATGGAAGAAAAATAATTGCGGAGTGTGAAGAATTTATAACGTATCTCCCTGCTAGATTCGATGATTTAACTGACGAAGACATTTCTGATTTGAAAAAATCTGTTGCAAGATGGTCTATTAAATATACCGGAATAAAAGCCTATGGCACAGGAAAACAAGCTAGGTTAATAGAATTTGTTGAACATAAAATGTAATTGTATAATTTACTATACTCAATAAAAATAAATAAATTATATTACATGTTTCATTATTTCCTTACATACCTTTTATCTTATAAATGAAACACTAAATAAAAATATGTTAGTGTTATTCTTAATTTCCAATTGTAAACATGTGTACAAAATTCAAACATCCTTTCTCGGCTATAATTGCTGGCCCCTCAGGCAGTGGAAAGTCGTATTTTGTAAACAGCTTTGTTTCTAATCTAAATAATACGAGTGATACTGAGTTTACTAAAATTTATTGGCATTATGGAACATGGCAAAATTTATATAATACTATAAAAGGTGTGGAATTTGTCGAAGGATTACCAGACATCGAAAATATTAACGGAAAAGATCCTCAACTTATGATAATCGATGATTTAATGAGAGAGGCAGACGAACGAGTTGTAGATATATTTACTAAATGGTCTCATCATAAAAATTTATCCGTATTTTTTCTTACGCAAAATTTATTTCATCAAGGAAAAGGCCAAAGAGATATATCTTTAAATGCAAATTATATAATTAATTTCAAAAATCCTCGAGACAAAGCGCAAATTTTACATTTATCAAGACAAATATGCCCAGAAAATGTTAAATTCGTGCAGGATGCATACAATGATGCAACATCTGAACCGCATGGGTACATAATTTTTGATCTCAAACAAAGCACTCCCGATTGGCTGCGATATCGCACATCACGTGATAATCTGACATACGTTTATTTGCCCAAAAAATCGCATAAATACGGGAGTACAAATTTACCAGAGATTATTTCATGAAAATGAGTAAAACTGTCATTAACAATGCAGAGCTCTTGCGTGCCCTGCACAGATTGAGACCGAAGGATAGATTAGCTCTGTTAAAAAACGCTGATTGTAATTCAGTTAGATGTATTTGTGAATGTATTTATAATATTTTACATGGTAAAATTCCTCTCAGTCGAAAGCAGCAAGCTTCAATAGGACGTCATAAAAACATTTTAAGAAAACTAATAAAACGCGGTGATAGCTGGAAAACTAAAAAGCGTGTGTTAGTTCAATCAGGTGGAGCATTCTTACCTTTTTTGTTAGCACCCCTTTTAACCGGTGTTCTAAGTAGTTTATTTAAAAATTAAAAATGGAACATGCTAAGAAAATGATTTTAATATCTCCTGAAAATTTGAATCGCTTACGTAGCAACGTTAAAGAAGAAGAAGATTCTATAACTAGCCAGCTGGATAAAGATATGAAAAATATTTTAAGTTCCAAAATATCGGAATATGAAAAATGGATCAAGTATCAAGAAATTTTACAAAGATATTTATATTTTCAAAAACAAAGTAGAGAGCCTATAAAACTAGCTATCGAGCACGAGATTTCTTCAGAAGCCCAAGTACCTGTAAAGAAGCAAGAAGATGATGATGATGATGGAAATATAATAAATATTATTCCTAAATCCCTTCAAGAAAAAGCTCGATTAATAGTACAAAAATTAAAACTAGATAGAACGGTTTCTTGGGATAAGAAGGGTGTTGTTTCAATTTATGAGAAACAAATTCCAAACTCAAACATATCAGACTTAGTTGCCGACATTGTTAGAAATAGAAAACGTAGTAATCCTACTGGCTGGGAAACATTTTTACATGCATTAAAAGAAATAAATTTTCCAACAGAATTAATAAATAATCCCCAAAGAAAAAAATATTTTCAGTCGAAGTCTGTTATTGATACTCCTAGAACAAAAAGTAAAAGAAGGCAATCTTTTTGGTACGACGACGCCGAAACCGACTACGAATCAGTGAAAGCCAAGTCTAGAAAAGAGTGGAAACGATATACATTTTAAAATGAATAAAATATTGTCTAATATTTATTTTAATACTTCTAATCCTGCCGGTTTTTCAGGAGTTCATAATCTTATAAATTCTGTAAAAAATAAATATAAACCAAAAGAAATACAAAAATGGATTAGTTCACAAGACGCATATACGTTACACAGACCTGTCCGAAAACATTTTATAAGAAATAAATATAAGGTTTCAAATATTAATGATATATTCCAGGCAGATCTTTGCGATATGCGCAAGCTAAGTCGCTTCAACGATAGTTACAAATACATTTTGACAGTCATTGATATATTCAGTAGATATGCGTGGGCATTTCCTTTAAAAGATAAGAAACCTGAGTCAGTCATACAAGCATTTAAAATCTTGTTTAATGAAAGAAAACCAATTTTCTTACAAACTGACAAAGGCTCAGAATTTATTGCTAAATCAGTAAGATCATTTTTAAAACAAAACGATATTAAATTTTATGTGACTCAAAATTCAGATATTAAAGCCTGTTTTGTAGAAAGATTTAACAGAACATTGAAAACAAAAATGTATCGTTACTTTACATATAAAAATACATACAGATATGTGGATGTATTACAAAATCTGGTTACTGCTTACAATAAGACAAAACATCGTTCAATACAAATGGCTCCTTGTGAAGTAAATGAAAATAATGTATTGGAAGTATGGAGAAATCAAAATAAAGATAAACAAAACTTAACAAAGAAACAAGGAAAATATAAAATTGGAGATATTGTTAGAATATCTAAATACAAAAAAATTTTTGAAAAGGGTTATGAATCTAACTGGAGTGAAGAATTGTTCAAAATATATGCTATTAGCAACAGACTCCCAGTCGTTTATAAATTAAAAGATTTAAATAATGAAATTATAGAGGGCACTTTCTACGAGAATGAATTACAACGAGTGTATATTGAATCTGATACAACGTATAAAATAGATAAAATATTGGAGACCAAAGGCACTGGTAACAGAAAGAAATTGTACGTTAAGTGGAGAGGATATAGTGACAAGTTTAATTCCTGGATACCGGCAAATACTGTTCGTTTATTAAACAATGAATGATAAAGAATTTTTTATAACATTACCTAGTAATAGTTCAATGCAATATTTTCCTAATAACAAAACTACACGTTTTACGACTCAATTACCGCAAAACATTAAATTAGTCGGATCCTGGGAAGTAGCATTATCTGAAATTATATATCCTTGTTCTATTTACAATGTCAATGAACGCGAAAATACAGTAAATATTTCGATAAAAAATGATAAACAACAATCAGATGCATTTATTGGCAAAGTTCCTGCAAGAAATTATGAAAGCATTGATAGTGTATTACATGAAATGAATCACCACGCCGTGATAAATAAATATGTAGCATTTTCCTATGACACCAAAGAAAAACGAGTAGCAACAAGATTCAAAGTTGCAAACGTTTGTTGTATGAAATTATCTCACCGGCTAGCACTTCAACTAGGTTATCCACCGTTTACAGACATATATCAACAAAAAACTTCAATTAATATACCTAATTTAAAATTAGGTATACCATCTCAATTATATATTTACTGTGATATCATAGAACCTCAATTAGTAGGCGACGTTGTCACTCCATTGTTAAGAATTGTCCACGTTAAAAATGACACATATGTGTTTGGATCTAATGAAATGATTACATATCCTCAACCACATTTCATACCTGTTTTAAGAAGAGAATTTTCAAATATAGAAATTGATATAAGGACTCACGATGGATATGCAGCGCCATTTCAATTTGGGATTTTGAGTGTGAAACTTCATTTTCGACGAACATAATGAAAACTTGTCCGTATCAACAATATTATAATTTTCAAGCAGGTAGCGGTATAGGACCCGTATATAAAGGAAGTCAATTTCAACGTGGTCATGGAATAGGAAGTTTCTTCAGTGGATTGTTTAGAAATATTTTACCGTTAATACGGAAAGGTGTAGGAGCAATTGGTAAAGAAGCATTAAACACAGGAATTAATTTTTTGGGTGATTTGAGTGAGAATCAATCACCTAAAGAATCGTTTAAGAAACGCATTGGAGAGGCGGGGATTAATTTAAAACGAAAAGTTGATGATAAAATTGAAAAGCTAATGAGTGGCTCAGGTTATAAAAAGAAGCGTTTAATTAAGAAACCTATTCATTCTACAACTTCTCGCAGTACAGTAAAGAGCAAAAAACGTTCTAGACAAGCAGATATATTTGATTAAAATGGCATTTTTACATGCCCAATCATGTGAATGTGTGAAAACTGAATTAGATTTATTTACCGTACCTCCTACACAAACTAGTATTGAAAGTGGTCAATGGGTAAATTACAGACCTTTGTCGTCAATTACTGAAGACGGACCCATAGAATTTGTAATTCCTGGCCATGGAGAAGATTATCTTGATTTATCACAAACTATGATTTATCTAAATGCAAAAATTGTTAAAGCTGATAATACTGCTTTGTTGGAACCAGATAATGTTGCCCCCGTTAATAATTGGCTACATTCTATTTTTAGTCAAGTTGACGTATATTTAAATCAAAAACTTGTTTCTCCACCAAATAACACGTACGCATACAGATCATATATAGAAACTCTATTAAACTATGGGAAAGATGCGAAAAAATCTCACCTCACTTCAACGTTATGGTACTCTGATGACGCCGGAAAAATGAACAATACGGAGGCTGCTGGAAATTCCGGCTACAATAAGCGTAAAAAATTTGTAGAAAAAAGTAAAAATGTTGATATGATTGGTCACCTTCATGTTGATATTTTCAATCAAGAAAAATTTTTACTACATGGTGTTGAAATGAAATTGAGGCTGGTGAGATCGAGAGACAGCTTCCACTTAATGTCACCAGATTCTAATTATAAAGTACAAATTAATGAAGCTACATTACTTGTGCGGCGTGTCAAATTAAATCCAAGTATATTATTGGCACACAATAAAGCATTGGAAATGTCTAATGCTAAGTACGCCATTACCAGATCTACTGTAAAAGCAGTTACTATTCCGACCGGTACTCAAGGAAAATCATTAGATAACATATTCTTAGGACAGCTTCCGAAGAGATGCATAATCGGATTTGTCTCAAACAAAGCATTTAATGGCGATTATAAGTCAAACCCTTTTAATTTTGAAAATTTTAAAATAAATTATTTGTCGTTATGTGTAAATGGGCAACAATTACCATCGAAACCATTACAACCGTCATTCAGTGGCAAAAAATCCTACATACAAATGTACAATACATTGTTTTCTGGCACAGGTATTCATTTTGGTAACAGTGGCAACGAAATCGACAGGGACAGTTACCCGAATGGTTACTGTTTATCTGCATTTGATCTCACGCCTGACTTGGCTGCAAATTCTATGTTACACTGCAATTTAACACGACATGGTTCTTTCAGAATTGAAGTTGGTTTTGAAACTGCCCTTACCGAAACAGTAAATTGTGTTATTTACGCAGAATTTGACAATATTATTGAAATTGATAAAAATAGAAATGTAATTGTTGATTATGGTAGTTAGTTTATAAAAATATATCAATTATAAAACTCGTATATATATCTTGTAAAATATAACCACAGAAATTAGTTTGGCTGTGACACTCATACAGACATGGATGCTACATTTATACGTACCGTACTTCAAAAATATTTTAAGAAAAACACAAGTCACTATGGAGTGTATGCTGCGAACAAATTGCCGCAGCATGTAAATTTTCCATGTACAATAATTATAAATACTGACCCTGATACGATGCCTGGTACTCATTGGGTAGCAGTATTTATTGATCGCTCAGGACATGGAACCTACTTTGACAGTTACGGACGACCACCTTTAGTAAAGGAACACAATGAATTTTTAGGAAGAAATACACGCACATGGACATACAATACAGCCTCATTGCAAGATTATTCAACTTCAGTTTGTGGTTATTATTGTTTAGTGTATTTGTTATTTAGAATTAATTGTTATACAAATAATGATTTTGTGAAATTATTTAATAAATATTGTAAATCTGAAAATGATGAATTTATAAGATATATGTTTAATTATTACTTTAATAAAAAATGATGAATTTATAATGTATACGTTTAACTATTACTTTAATAAAAAAAATATTTTTAATTATTTGTTTTATTTCATTCGTTTTTATTTTCTATCATACAGATATATATGTTCATTAGGTAGGTACTAGGTAGGTATACATACGTTGTAGAAAATATTATATTACAAACATTGAATTAAAATTTTCTAGTGATATTTTATTAAATTTACGCAATGAAATACATTTTTATTGAAATATATGATTATGTAATACATAAAAAGTACCTATATTTAAAATATTTATACACATTTAGTTTTCTTTAAATTATTTACATACATTTCATTATTATTATTATTACAAATTAATATAATTAAAAATAAACTAATCTAATTTCATTCTTTTCACGTCATAGGAAATACTATTTACATCTTTAAATTATTTACATAGGTACATTTCATTATTATCATTATTACAAATTAATATAATTAAAAATAACCTAATCTAATTTCATTCTTTTCACGCCATAGGGGATACTATTTACATTATCTATTAGTCTACGTTTCATAAATTTTATACTAAATTTTTTTGTTTCATGTTTTGTGACAACATTGTGAGTAGATGTACATCGAATATTGTCAAAAGAAATTACTGGGCCTTTAATATTACTATTAAAAATCAAATTCTTCAAACATTCAAAATTAATGACTTGGGAATTTTTATAATTTAATGTGAAGCCTTTAACTTTACATACTTCTGTAATCTTTTCACTAGTTGGCGAATAAACTTTGTATGCATAATTCTTCGGTCCACCACACACAAATTCAGTTATATAGCTGCCTAACCCATAACAAGATAACTCATCAGTAAGATCACCCAAAAAGTTACCTGTCGGGGGCTCCCGCTGTCCTGGTGAGTGGCAGTATATAATGGAATCAGTGTCGTAGTATAATACCCTATTACCTAGCTCTTGTAAAAATTTATGGAGTTGTAAACGAGCTTGTGCCGTTGTGTAGGCTGCTATGACCACATTCACAGTTCGAAGTTGTTCGATGGCTTCATTTGCGTGAACCCAGTGTACGTACAGCATCTGGTCACCTGCTGGGATAATCCTCTGAACTTCAATTGCTGGATTCGACAATAATTCATAAAGTTCTTCAGCAGATGATACAGTTGATGTACAAGGTCTATTTTGTGTTTGTGCAAATTTACCTATTAACAAATTAAATGAATATTATAATAAAATTTATATTAATTTTTAAATAAGTTATTTATATTACCCCAGAAAGAATTCAGCATAAGTTTGGCAATTGATCTTTTTCCAGCGTTCTTCTCAATCTTATTTGGATCTAGATGAATTCAGCATAAGTTTGGAAATTGATCTTTTTCCAGCGTTCTTCTCAATCTTATTTGGATCTAGATGAATTCCTTCATTGATGTAATAGTTCTGAATGTACTCATTCCTAGTTTCATTATCGGAACAGTCGTCGGGATAACCAGAAGCCTCTTGCTTCATTTTTAGAAATGTATTAATGTATTCGACGAATAATCCTCCTGTTTTAGTATCTTTATTATAAACAGTAACATTGTATTGCCAAATTTCGTGCACTTGTAAAATTTTGTAGCCAAGAGAAACCGCATACTGGACCTCGTCAGAAATGTATGTCCCAATAAATTGTCTCTCATCATCACTGTGATTGCAGTCATTTTGCTCTAAATTATCACAACATGTACGACATAATACAAACATAAGTTTCCTATGGATTTTTCGTGGTAAGACAGGATGAAATAATTCACTGGGCGGTAAAACTGTGCATTTAATTAAGCCTTCAACATGGCTAATATCGTTATTAGGACATAACGATTCGCATTCTGTTCCGATAAAAATTTTTGGATGGCCTACTGGATATTTTCCATACTTACATACAAATGGATAAAGAGAACAGACATCTACATATTTTATTTTTTCATCATTTTTAATTTTTTTATATAAACTGGTATTGCCTGTTCTTCCGCCAAAAAATGCATCTCGCGGTTGTAATGGCATATTGTTTAAAATTTCATGCTTTTCAAGTTGACAATTTAAATTTTTATCTTCTTTTAATAATTTTCTGAATTCGCACTCCCAAATGCTAATTACTTTATATCCTAATTTTTTAATTTTATTTAATTTTGATATTGTTCGTTCGTATCTTTCATCTAAAGTTTCTTTTGAATTACTAAATATTTTTTCATTTCTTTTCGTTCTGTAACATAATGTACACCCATGCCAAAAACACCCCAAAAATTCAAAAACTAATTTATCTAGAGAATAATAACCATCTACCTTAAAACAATTTTCAATGACTGCTTCATTACTACGTCCTGCATGTTGAATTTGTATTCCGCGTACGTTTTCTTCATGTATCAACCATTTCAGCGCAATTTTTGATTGGTTGTCTTTCATGCGATAACCTTTTTGTGGTATAATACCAATTGTATTCGGCTTCAAAAACAAACGTCGGAACACACGATTACAGGCTGAAGCGATAGTAATCCCTTCACTGAAGGGACATACTTTACAATCTTCAATGAAATTATTTCTAAATTTTTCGCATGCTCGACGCAAAATTTCAACGTCAGACACGCAATACTCGATAATTTCTTTATTCATATCAAATATCACATTATTCTCTATTTGTATATTATACCATTCCAAAAACTTTTGTCGTACAGAATGATTCATGCTATCTACAGCATAATATTCAGGGGCTGGTAACGGTCCTATGTAATTTTGATTTTCTACTTTATTAAATAAATGTGGGAAATATCCTTTTTTTAAAGAAGGTGGTAAATCCATTGCTTTAGGTAGAGCTGATAACGGCATTTGTAAATAATTTAGAGAATCTATAAATTTAATATGATTAATTTGTAATAGCATAATTTTTGAGCCATTCAAAATTAATTTTGGTTTAAGGTAGCGTTCTTCTACAAGATATTTTAAAATAAACTGACAATCAAACGATTTTGCATTATGTGCGATACAAATAACAGAAGAAAATGAAGTGCGCGGAAGTAAAACATATGTTAAAAAGTTTTGCAACGGGTCCTTTTTAAATATTTGTTGACGAATGCCACAGGAGTTACATATTTGTTTCAAATCATCTATGTTGCAACAGGTAGAGCATGACTGCTGTATGACACATAAATTTATTTCGTGCTCTTTATCATTACCGAGCATTTTTTCTTGATATGTCTCGAAATCATAATAAATAAATAAAGTATTACCTTTTAATACGGTTTTGTCCTTAATAATATAGCACATATGTCCCGGCTTTTTATAAGATTCACAAAAACTACAGTAAACTTCACCACATACATGTAGCCTGCCTTTTTTACACTTGTATATTTTTAAACATTGTTCACATTTTTTAACTCTTTTACACTCAAAATTTAAATGATTGTCCAAGCACTGTTGTCCACGGAATTCTCTTTGGCAATGTTCACATTTAATTAATTGAATAGTTATACTACATGCAGGAGAATATTTGCAATAAGAACAAATATTTTTACAAGAATGACCACCCCTTACATTGTAAGCAACGTGACATTGTTCGCAAAAATATTTGCACGAAAATGCTGCAGGTAAACTTTTTATAACAGAGTAATGGTTTTGATAGTACAAAAGATTCAGTCTCTTAAGATTTTTCCCCTTTGCACCTTCAAATATTACTTTTCCACGGCTATTAAACTCATATACACATATGTTATAATTAGAATAATAACGTTGGAATTCAGTTAATTCTGGAATACCTGCGCCATTAGTACCTATATTAACTCTTGCATTTCTTAAAAGTTCATTTGTTCTTGTAGTTTGTATTCCATGTGTATTTTTAACAATATATTTTAAACATGGATCATTTTTCACTAATGATTCTGCAACTACAAGTGCACGAGGTAAACAGAAATTATCTGTATTTTCTATTTCCAATATACCATGTTTCCGTCGACAAAATTCCGAATATATTAAGCCATGTCCTTTTAATTTTCCTGAACCAGAAGGCATAGATACCCTGGTCATCTCGACTGTGAATTGCCCTTCGGAAAATACTTCTTTATTGCTTTGCAATATTTTGGTCAATGCTTCCCACAAAACATCAACGTGAAGTTGATCTGCACGCCTGAAGCTGAGCCAAGCTGGTCCATGTTCCAGACATGGAGTTTGAAATATAAATCCGACATAATCTTGAGGATTCACTGATTGCAACACAAAATCTATAACGTTTTTTATGCTATCGTAGAACCATATTATAGGATCTTCTTGTACAGGTGGATCATTCAAAGAAAATGTTATTTTTCTCCCAGTTAAATTAAACTGTTTTATGTGTTTTTCAATATCGGAAGTAATGTTGAAACGTTCCCGATTTACACCACCCACACCACCTCCACCAGTTTGTACACTTTCACTTATTAAGTTTCCACAAATTTCATAAAAAGCGTCATAATCTTCTTGTTGCATTTCTCCTTCTTCTTCTTCATTTAACGAAGAAATAATAATTTCCTCACAAATACGAAAAAAGTTATCGAAATTTATTTGATTTCCGCTGTCCATATTGACCCGAGTGTTACTCAACGACTGAATTTTTTCCTTTGCTTTTTTTTGTTTATATGCAATCTTTTTACTACGTGATCAGGGTGGTATTAAAAAAATTTAACCAACCTGTATATTTTCAAGGGTACATTATCATAATGTTAGATTCGAACAAAATTTTTGTTACAACCCTGGGAAGAGTTTTATACCTGCGTTGAAGATGGGGATCTGAGATAAGATTTATAGCATTTAACAAATGCTTTTCTTTCTTTTAATTCCAATAGTTTAAATTTTTGTAATAACTAATGTTTGTTTGATGTTAATAAATAAATAAATAAAAGTATGCAATTTCTGCAGCGAATATTTGTAGGTACTCAGGCATCTATATAAAGTTATTTTATTATTTTATTTTATACCTTACCTTTTTACAAAATTAAACCCCCATTGGTTGACGACTCTACAAATTTTTCTTACTGGACTCTCTTATTGGAACAGGTGCAAACGGGAGGTAATTAAAAATACGAAACATGATTGTTCTTTATGTAATATATTTTTTTTCTTTTAAAATAAAAGTATTTACAGACTTTACATCCTTATATAATTTATTGTAATAATACGTATAATATTCTATAAATATTAATTTAAAATCTAAATTCTTAAAAAATAAATATTCATATAAACTATCTTTTATGTCTAACTGATTTCTTATACTAAATATTACTACATTTTGTAAAAATTTTTTATATACATAACAAAAATTTTTATATTTTACATTGTAACTATCTATTACGTTTACTATTATATTCTCTAACCTAATTAAATTCCTAACATGCTCCTTATTTAACACTATAAACTGATTCTTAAATCTACACTTCAATTGTTCCCGCGGTAATATACTGAAATCAGCCCAAACGAGACTGCATATTTTGTTCATATCTTTATCGCTACACTTACTTTTTAATTCAAGTTTTTTTAAATAATTCACTAATCTAACGTAATCTAAAATGTCTATATAAGTTTTTTTTATTACATTACCCACAAGCCTCACAATCACTCGCGGTACCGGATTTGGTTCTAAGCCGACCGTAATAAACACTTTCCGCGTACTATCTAGAGGAATCGGTGTTCCTCTCAGTAGACGGTCATTGTTGTCGGCTACATCTTTATTAAGCGGTAGAGTAAATCTTGCAGTTTCTGCATCTCCGGTGATGAGGTCCATATTCTCTATAACCCAGTCCGATACCAACGGGCAGTCTGGTATATCCGTGATGTCCGGGGTCTCATCATCTTCGCTGCACACTAGCTGCTGGGCGTACGGCTCTCCGATCTCCGATTCCGACGACGACGAGATCACTAGCGGCTCCAACTCCGGCGATGGTAATGAAAGGCGTTCCACACGCACCTTTTTACGAGGTACAATTTCTTCTTTATCACCAAAGTTCTCGTCGCACACTTCCTGAAGAGCCTTCTCGAAGTCTGCTGCCGTTACCGGTGATGGAGAAATACCGGAATCACAGTCACGATGCACCACATCAGCGTTCAACGAGTTTATATTTTTTATAAACTCATTAACGTTCGCCGTTGAAGTTGACGCGAATGGTTTTCTTAATACAATATTTTCAAGTATTCTAAATTTTTGTTTTGAAACAACCCCTGAAGGAGGTATAACAAAGTTATCAAAATTTTGTGAAGACATTTTCAAAATGAACCACACAGTCAGAAACTATAGGTATACTGAGAAAAAATATTTTCTAGCTCCTTATATAATAGAAAATAAGGTAAGAATAGGAATCAGATAAATATTTAGAAGTACCGTTAGGACACCCTTATAGCATAAGCATATCCAGCCGCGATAAAATATTTCCTAACGACGGACTCTTTTTGTGTACCTGCACAAGGGTCAAATTTATTACCGTAGCCGCATGCAGGTGTTGTGTTAAGTACCATTTATATGCGGTCTATTATCTAGCCAGATTCAACCCCGTGCACATAGACGTACTCAAATAAATTTACCAAATTTTATTACATTTTTTCAAATTTCCAATGAAACAGCTTATTGTAATCCACATACTTCATTTTAAAATTATGTATCATTTATTTTACATCTAAATATGTACTTAAAATTCACATACCATTCAATTAAGCCTATTAAAACTATTTATTAACCCCATTCACGAGTCGTTAATATTCCGGCCGCCATATTGGTCTGCATTCCAAAACGCAGAAAGTGGGTTATCTTACTACTTGCAGGTACCCGACTCTATCTACCAAGATTTGATTTAATTACCGATACAAATTTACCATTCAGTTTAAAACGTCGCCAATTTCCAATTCGATTAGCATTTTCAATGACAATTAATAAATCACAAGGTCAAACGTTTAATTTTGTTGGAATTAATTTAGAAAATCCAGTTTTCACTCATGGCCAATTATATGTTGCAATGTCGAGAGTACGGTCATCTAAAAACTTAAAAATAAAATTACCAGAATCAAATATTAACGAAAATTCTAAAGAAGGAATAACGACGAATGTGGTATTTAAAGAAATTTTAAACTAAACAAGATATTAAAATCATAATGAAATAATTTCAATTAAATTTTAATCAATAAAAAAATTATATAACATTATTATATGAAGTACATATTTGTAATCATTATTTCAAAATTTAAAAACATTATATAGAGGATTTCATAAACAAATTTTCAAAAAATTTAAGTTAAAGTGCAAGTATTAAACCAATCTTTTCACATGATGAACATTATGCAGTATCTTAGCCAGGTTATTAAAAACCTTAAAGATAAAATTATCAGATTCAAATATTAAAAATAAAGATTTGAAATGTGAACAAATGGAGTATTTAGAAAAAAAATTAAATTGAACAAGTAGATATCATGATAAAAAATTGTTATATTTACAATGTCATAGTCATTTCGTAACTTATTGCAAAATTATGAACAAAATATCAATAATACATAAATTTCATTATAATTAATTTTAAAACTATATAAGAAAAAATATTTAATGTTTGAAGACAAAGACATTGAAATAAAATTTACTAAAACTAAATAAATCTAGCAAATACATATAAAAATATATAAAAAATTGCAATCCATTTAATAATTAATGAATGAACGTAAAATTTAAAAACATTTAATATACAAAAGTATATAATAAATGATAACAGACAACCAGGCCATTCTACCATTGTATCTCAAAATTCATGCAACAGAATACTAATTTGTACTTATGTTTTTGGCATTATACTACAAAACCGCCAAGTATGGTAAAAATTTCAAGAACCATTTGGGGTTTTAATGTGTTATGTTCCATGTCATTGTGACTGTTGCATGAATTTGAGAAATAAGGTTTTGATATTCATAAAACTATAAAAGTACAAATATTAACTACAATTTATTTAAACATACATTTTTTGGTAAAAATACCTTTTTATTTTTAATTACTTTGGTAGATGGCAAAACAATGGCTTGGACATAATGCATTAAACCCAATACCAGTGGTATTTAAATTTTTGCTGTACTTTGATTTAGTATTATAGCCCGTGATTAAATAAATAAATATAAGAGAAATTAAATACATTAAAAAATAAACTTTATCAAAATTATTCGCCACATAATGGCTGGTTGAAATTAGGCATATGAAGCTCATTAAAACCTTAAATTTTTAAATTTAAAATTTTTAGAATATCGGAAAAACATGTAATATTATAAAAAGGATTATTGATGGTATATATAAAATATAAAATAAAAATATAAGAAAGCAATAATAATAAATTTAAAATATAAAATAAAAGCATGTTGAAGCAATAATTATGATTTAAAAATGTGATTTAGAAATACTTAATAATATAAAAAGGAATAAGAAAGAATTTAAAATATAATCAATAAAAAATGTAAAATTTGATTTGTTAAATAATATATGCACTATATTTAATAAATGTAATTGATATAAGTATTAAATATTATTCCAACATGAAAAGTGGTTCGTAAAATATTGTAAAAGGTAATAAAAAAGAACTTAAGTCTGATAATACCATTGCTCCTTTTACAAATTTTACGGACCTTGCCAAAATGAAAATACAATAAAAAGAATTATAAAAGGCAATTATAAATAAAACTATTCTTTACATAAAAGTTAATAAAATAATATTAACAATGAAAAACATAAATTAAATAAATAGTATAAAGCAATGGTTAAGTATTAGTAAAATTTTCTATAGCGTCTACATCCTGGTATATTGTATGTTTTACCAATATTTTCAATAATATACATTAAAAATTTTATTTAATGATAAAAGGGTCCCTACATTTAATAGTTAAATGAAAACCTATTTTATATGTAAGTATAAAAAAATAATTTTAATTTTTTACATTAAAATACAATTATAATAAAATTATATTTAAATGCATATTTTACCTTTTACTACTACTAAAAGATTGGTTAAGCAACTTTTTTATTTTAATATAATACAACAGTCATTAGTTAACATTAACATTTTTCATTGTCAATAAAAAATGTAATAGCGCTTAAACAATACTGCTGTCAATAATTTTTAATTAATACCATCAAAAAATAAAGACGTTATACGAAAACTATCTAATACCAGGCTTAAGTTAAAACATGTTGCGTCTCTCTATAATATGTATTAGAAATGTGACGTTAAACAAAAGTATATAATAAATCGCAACATGTGGGCAGGCCAGTCTACCATTGTACCTCAAAATTCATGCAACAGAATATAAATACACATTTTTTTGGCAATATACTACATACTACTACAAAACCGCAAAGTATGGTAAAAATTCCAATTACTGCTGGTGGGTTTTGAAGTATTATGTAAGCAAGTCATTGTCACTGTTGTATGATTTTGAGTAACAATATTTTCATTTTTAAAAAACTACAAAAGTACAAATATTAACTGCAATTTATTTGGTAAGAGTACATTCAATTTATATTTTTTGTTTTAAATTACATTTTTATGTACATAATGTGTACCATATTATCTATAATTCCTTGGTAGACTTGGCAAGACAATGACTTGTTACATAATACTTTAAAACCCTATACCAGTGGTATTTGGGATTTTTGCTGTACTTTGATTCAATATTATAATAGCCCGTGGTTAAAAAAATTAAAACAATAAATAAGAAAAAATAAGCTTCATAATAATTACTCGTCACAAACCGGCTGGTGGGTATGAAGCTAATGAAGCATATTACAACATTATAATAAAAAAAACCACAAAGCGATCAATAAAAGAAAAATAAGAGAGTAATAAATCGCAAAAGTATGAATGTTTGTGTAAATGTTTGTATGAAATCGAGTTGCCAGGTTATCAAAATTTGTTTTTTATTTTATATGAAAGATTCTACAATTTTAACAATAATAACTGCAGTTAGTAAACAAATCGTATTCTTTTAATATTTTGTTGAGTTGAGTAAAATATTTCTATAAATTATCTAAAATGTAAATGAAATTTTTATTAATATTATTATACATTCATATTTTTAAATTATTTAACTTATTTGTATTAAAAATTATCTGGCAACTTAAATAATTTCTAATAAAAATTAAAATATAATGTCAGAAAACTTTTTCAAAATTATATATTTCTTAAAAAAAATGTAGAATGATTTGATAAACTTTTGTAACTAATTAAAAGTTAAATTCATACTATATAATAAAGATACACAAATACCAAAAATCTTCATGATTCACAACAATGCGAAATGGTATGTTTTTCTTATGTTCTAAAAAATATCATTTGTGAATTTTATATTTATAGATATTGGAAACTGAAGTATACATTGCATTGTTCCTGTGAAGTACATCGAAGATTTTAAATACGAGTTATATCCTTATTTGGACTATTGCAATTAATATAGAAGTTCTTTCATCTGAGGCGAAACTTTTTTTATAAAAAAGTGTTCAATGTTTACATATTTTTTATTAATTAGTAATATTTCCTTCTAAATACAGAACAATGGATCAAATCCTGAGATGGAAATTTCCTTCATTCAATATTACAAGAAAAGGATTAAATTTCAATGGAAGCATATGGACTATTAGTCCAAATCAAATATATACTACGTTGATGTTAAACAATATTTGGAAAATGAATCCATTTTAAAACGAAGGCATCATTTGAATAAAAATTATCTTCCTTTATTATATAAGTTTTCATTGTTTATAGGGTAGCAGTTTCACAAAAAATATATTTTTGGAAAACTTGTCAAGAATAACCTCCTTTGGAAAGCGATATTGAATATTTTGGAACTTAAAATGGAAACCAATCTATTCGCTGACGATTCTGCTACCATCGGAAAAACTATATTATTATTGACGAAGTTGTACAAGAATGGTAAATACATTCATATTTAAAGAAAAAAATATATTAATTAATTACTATTTTTTATTTAACAGAACGCATATCTGTTTGATGACTGGAGGAAAATTTCGTCGTATTTTCAGAAAGTAAACATTTAAATTACTACATGAAATGAAAGAAACATTCTTCAAATTTTGCGTGACAAATTCTACGAGAAAACTTTGCAATGTCCAAATAAAGTAAGTCAAAATTCATATTAACATTCTCTGTGGCCTTGATATACAGTATGTCATCGGATCGAGTTAGAAAGAAGGAAAACATTTTTATTTTTTATTTTACGAGAAACATGTATTCTTAATAAAAGATTTTACATGTTTCAATACTGACAATTCAGTTTTAACCTTTTCAAATTTTCTTTTAGTCTCAGACAAAAGTCGAACATAGTTCGACTTAGAATTTTTCTAATTGTAAGCCCCAAAAAACAAGTTTGCGTTATCATAGAAATTATTGTTAACATGACTTTAACTTTAGTTTCATAAATTTAACAACAAAAATAATATAAACAGTAACTATTCTACTCAATCGATTCACGGTTTGTTGAGCGCACAATTGTAGTCTTCGATGCAATTATTTAACTTCTTTGAATTTCTTCCGCAGAGTTAAAGACGTCACAGCGTCTCTAATTCTCTCCTTTAAATTCTCTACATTCGGTCGAAGATAATTTGCATAAACTATTTGTTTCCAACGGCCCCAAAGATAAACATGAGACCGATTGCCATAGCATTGAATTAGGTAAAATCGTTGTTTTTTGACAACATTTTTAACGATTACAACAGATTTTCCTAATTGACAGTCAATGAAATTAAATAAATAATTCCAGTTATTTTCAAATAAGTCGACCTATTTTCGTTTTTCTCTGAAACTAAAAGAAAATTTGAAAAGGTTAAATCTGAATTGGTCGTTTTGCCCACTGCTTCTTTGGAAAACGCTCTTTCTTTATGGCAATTCCAATATATTTAAATAATGTAAGTGTTATTTCGTTCGATTCATTCTTTCACATTATTCTTTTTGTTTAGTTATCGTCTTTTGCTAACGTTTTTGGCGGTTTTCCGTTAGCATTTACAGGGAATCCTGAAGACTAATTCGTTCCGCCCAGAAGATTTTTACTACATAGTTTATTGTCATTATTATTTATTGTAATATTTTAATAATATATAACTTTCCTATTTTGTGTATCTAAGTTATAATTATACATCTGTTGATGAAAACTGATTTTAAATGCTTCAAATTTCTTTCTTTTAATACAATTTTCTTAAAAAATATATTTCGTATTTATTCGTATTATCGATAAACAAAAAATTCATCTTGGGTCAGTACTGCATAATTTAATTTTCCCGCCCGAGAAAAATGGTGGCATATCGGCGAAACTCAAGTAAGTAAAAATAATGAAATAATCATCTTCATGAGGTAAATTTTAACTTTATTATCTAACAAATATAAAAGTAAAACCTAATTTTAAAATGACATTATTTACACATGCAATTCATACGTTTCATTATAAAAATTTCTTTTGTAAGCACAGCAGTTCTGAAACGTTTTTATAATAACATAATCAAATCTAACTGATCAAAATTATAGTACAAAGAAATGTTTAATAGCGATGTGTCGTTTTAAAAAGTTTTAATTGTTATTTGTAAATTTATTTTTATAAATGTTGTGTGAAGTAAATTTTGAAGCAAATCGGTTCTCAAACAGTGGAGTTTCATATAACTATAAAATTACACATTTATTCAAGGACATTTTATTACTACTAGATTTATATTTCATTTTTAATCAAACACGAAATAAAATTAAATATCGTTAATGAAAAGACTGCAGTATTACAATGAAAAAAAATTAGCTTCCACGGAATAAAATCAGTAGTCATGTTTTAATTATGATACCTATGTTACCGACATTCCGAAAGTTGACAGTTTCATTTTATACAATTTTTGTTCATATTTTTTCTTTGGAATAAAAATGTAAGTAGAGAACTGAGAAAAACTCCAGTATAATATATTGTAATTAAGAATTGCTTACTTTTAACTGTAAATAGTGCTATTGTTTCCAAATAATATTTGAATTTTTAAACCTTAAACTGAATAAAAAATCGGTTCTCAAACAGTGGAATTTCAAATAACTAACTATAAAAATACACATTTATTCAAGGAAATTTTATTACTACTATATTTATATTTCATTTTAAATCAAACACGAAATAAAATTAAATAGTAGTTCATTTTTAAATTTATAAATTAATATTGTCAATCCTAATACAACTGCCAGCGTCTTCAGTGAAGTTAGTCTAGGAATATTTGGTTTTTATTTAGTTACTTCGTCATACATTTGGCAATATTGACTGTTGACATTGGATACGTCAAAATTTATATTAATTAAATACGTTATGTTTTAAACTTAAATTAGTTGTAGCACCTTTGCTCAAGTCTATTATTCATGAAATTGTATTTAAATCTTTGATATCAATACTCTATAAGAAGATATAATCGTTCCTAGTCTGATTGTCAAAGTGACGGATGGCAGCGTGATTTTTCTTAAATTTAGACATGGCTATTAGGAGTTATCTACACAGGAGCGATTTTTGCGGAATCCAGAATTCATTTTGCTGTATTATCATAAAGAGAATTTATTTTATTAAGAAATGTAAAGAAGTTAGCAATGTATTGTGTATCACAACTTGTACAAATGAAACTACTGCAAGAAACAAAGTATTTGTTTACATATGTGTTATTTCTATAACTTTACCTTCAATTGTATCTGTCTAGTGAAGTCACATTTAAATAAGAATTCTAAAATACAGTCCAAAACTGATCAGTCTATCATTTGGAACAAGACTTTATAAACGCAGGTTGAAAAATATCACAAAGTTTCAATAAAACCATTCTACAAAAACACGACTGGAAATTTTCTTGATATTCTTTTTACATTTTCAGAACATAAGCAAAGAAATTTTGTCTGAAACGAGTGCATAAAGTATTATACCTATAGGGAAATTAAATGCAGATTAAAAAATCCCCATAAAACTACATATTCTGCAATGAACTCTTTCATTGTAGATGTACATATGTACCAATAGAATTAGATTGGTACAGAGAAAATATGACAGTGATTATTATAATGAAAATGTTATTAAGAATCAATGGCTACAATTTTTATTGTAATCAAGCTATGCGTTATGGCTTGGAAACCACAACTGAAGCGAAATCAGTATTTCAAGCTTCAACTAATATATTATACAAGAAATTGGACTTGTAGTGTTGTAATATTATCTAACCAACCATACTTAGCATGTAGTGATGATGGTTTTATCAAAACAGAAAACGGATTTGAACTTTTGGAAATAAAATGTCCTTATTCCTGTCAAAACTAATTCATTGTAGATTTACAAAATAAAAAATCAGCTGTAAATGATTTAGAATTCCATTAAAATAGTAACGTTAAACTCAAGAAGTCCGACAAATATTACACACAAGTCCACTTTTCAAAGCACATACTTTATATTACTACTATATTACTAAAGATGAGAAGTTTCTATCTACAATAATTCCAAGGATTAGCGACTTTATTTTAAAATATTTCATACAGATTGTTCTAAATAAGTTTTAATTATAATGTAATCAATTTTTATGCATTTTGATCAAATATTTCATAACATTATTTTCAATATTAAATATTATAAAAGCCCTTAAGATTTACTCTGGGGATTCAAGTTTTTTTCTTTTCACATCATACAGGTGATTTGGAAATAAATAAAACACTGGCACCACCAGTTAGTTTGGTATGTCACGTATTCAAAATATTATTATGTTCTTGTTTTCGCTTAGAATAATAAATTTCATTTATGCCTAAAAATATTATTTTAAAATATATACATAATTAAATATAAAAATATTTAATTGTTAAGTAATTATATCGATTCCTTCTTTAGCAGATGCAATAAATTTCATAATTAGTGCCATCTATGTGATTTTTTTAAACTGTTAAAAATGTTCTTTTTTCTGATATACATAGAAACAAATTTTACAAAGACTGGTGTAAACGGTATTATTAAACCTATAAAAATTATGTGTACAGGAGTACAGGGTGAATACTGAAAACCTTGACATAGGGAAATAACATGGGAAAACAGTTTTTTGCTGTTTCCATCTGTCCCGCTAAATAAAATCGGGTGTATATGATATCGTTAGTTAGATTAGTTGTGTAATATGGCCTTTTCTAACTGAAATATTTGATAAAATAAATTGTATTTTGAAGGTTATCCTTCATATTTTCGAATAAGAAACGTCTAAAACAAAATGCTTCATAGCCGAGTGGATAAGAGGGCGGATTCATAATATAAATAATCTACAAGACCTGGTTCGAGACCACCTCGACCCTGTTTTTTTTTTATTTAATGGTATCAGGCTGGCTAGACCAGTACTATGGGATAAGACAGAAGGAATATACAAAAACAAAAGCGTGAGCAGAAATATGCACTCATTTGAGGCAACATTTTAATGAATTGAAGGACAATTATTTTTCGACGGCAAAGTCGTCTGTATAAAATCCACAAAGCATTAATGCGTTCACGCGGCATTGTCGTAAGACAAAATGTAAATGAATTTTCTTGACCGGAGTAAATAGGCAATCGCAGTGCTACTTGGAATAAATACCCGGCTGCCGGCCGTCGGATCCAAAGTGTATGAAAAGGCTCTAAATGAGAAATATATTTTACGTCCACCGGCTTTTGTATTTTTCAAAAAATTGTTAGAAATATGTCATGTTTCGTATCGAATGAAAGGTCTCGTTGTGGGCTAGCGTGCAGAAATGACAAAAATGTTCCCTGTCGATCGACTTTTGTTTTATGCACAAAGTTGTCAGAAGTATGCCGTGTTTGGTATCATATGAAAGGTCTCGTCGAGAGCTGGTGTACAGGAATGAAATTAGCCGTCAACTGTAAATATTTCATTGATGCCGGAGGCCTAGGGAAGCTCAGCGTAGCTGAGCCTTCGCTAGTTTCCTATTCTATTGTGTTAGACTTGTGTTTTTGACCGGTAATTGAATCGTTTTGGTTTATGTTTGTTTTGGTGGGGAACCTTTGTACTCAGATGGTTCCTGTCATGTACGGTAGTTAATTTAATGAATGGCGATGTTATTGTATTATTTTCATAGATTGAAGTTTATGAAGATTGAAAAAAAAATGTTAGTACAGAATACAAGGCGAGGGGGTTACACATTTTTTAGTGATAATGTTTTACCTTTATTTTGACATTGTAGTTATTAACCTTTGACTTCACTGAAAAAAAAACGTGATTATCACTATTACAGGTGGCAATATAGGTTGTAATTAAATATTATTACTGTGTTTATAAAAAAATTTTCATTTATATGTTTATAATAATTAGCATTTTTATTTGCGATTTCTGTGTATTACTTGAAGAGTGTCTATTTAGCAATCATTGATACCAGGGCCCACCCAGTGGTAGTTATATTACTGATTTATTACTAAAGTTGATCTATTTTGTACAAAATTCAAATATATACAAATGTACATGCATTTCACACAATCATAAAATTAGGAAATATTTTTTAATAATATAAAAACAGTTATTTATGAACAACTATAAGATAAGTAAATTGTACATACATATATATATTCTCGTATAATTGAATAAAATGTACAATACGAAACGTTGTAAATTAATAAAAAAAAATACAGAACTTAAACCCAAATATTGTCTTTTGATTGAAACAATATCAATAATATACTCATTTAAAGTGATTAAAAACTTTGTTATAAATATTCATATTACGAATAATTTTTAAAATTGTCTACTTGTTAACATTGAATACAGAGTACTTAATAATTATTTAATATTTATATTTCTACAACAGTTCTCCTTAATATTTATATTCGTTCTAAAATTGTGCAAGTAAACATAATAATAGAACTGGCTTAATGATATTAAATAAATTACTTCTTTATTCCATCCAGTCCATCTGAAATTTTGCCGTTGTGTAAATATAATCTATGACGGTTCGGTATTTGTCCAGCTTCGGTACAGGATTTGCAGCAGAACCTGGTATAGTACTTGTGCGGACAATAACGGGCTTTCACTATTAAGGGACAGTCGGCAAAGAATAAATTGTCCGTGCAGTTCGGGTCGATGTACATACCTACAAATTATTTTAACCATGTATACAATACTATTTATTTATTATACAAGGTGGCCCAATGAAAATTATCAGCGCAATTTTTGGCCACTTAACATCAATTTTGCAACACGTCAATTTTAGTATAAACGGAGATACCTGAATGGATTAGTACCAATGGCATAACTTTAACCCTAAAATGGGGGTGGGCCGCACCTCAAATATTTTAAATGGAAAAGGATGTGAAACATAACACAGTTCCAGTGGCCTTTCATTTCTCTTTTCAATAGTTTTTTTATTTTTCAAACCCGATCATTAGTTCCAGTGAAAGTTTAAAACAAATTTTATCAGGTGTACAACATTACAATGAAGTAGGCTTAAACAAATGACAGAAACTAAATAAACAAAACAAGTTATTTGTGAGATTTCTTTTTATGGGATAATTTGAAGTCTATAGTTTATGCCACTCTATCCGAATCTTTAGAAGATTTACGGCAACGTATCGTAACTGAGTGTCGTCAGATTACTCCAAAAATGTTGCAGAACGTACGACGAAATTTTTAGCAAAATCTCTATTATTATATGGAAGTTGGTGGTAGTCATTTTGAACACCTAGTAAACTGATACTTGAGTTTCTTTCATTTGTTTAAGCCTACTTGATTGCAATTCTGAACACCTGATAAAATTTGTTTTAACCCATATTTCTTTGTACTAATGATGGGATTTGAAATATAAAAAAAAAACTATTGAAAAGAGAATTGAAAGACCTTTCGAACTGGTTCGTGTTTGACACCCTTTTCCATTTAAAATTTTTGAGGTGCAGTCCACTCCATTTTAGGGTTGAAGTTATGCCATTGGTACTAATCCATTCAGGTGTCCCCCTTTAAACTAAAATTGACATGTTCGAGCGTTTTTTGCAAAATTGATGTTAAGTGGTCAAAAATTGCGCTGATAATTTTCGTTGGGTCAACCTGTATAGTGTGATAAATCGCACGTGATATTCTTGTGATTAATAATTCTTAAAACTAAAACTACACTTCTAGGAAAAAATATATTTGGTATTATTGTTATATTTAAAAATATAATTTATTTTCATAATTACATTCTTTACTTTAGTTACTTGTACCAAGATTTTAATACTAAAATCCTCGTTGTTGGCCAAGGAAAATAATGATATAAGTAATTACAGGAAAATGATGATTTGCGAAGAAATGATATTCAAAGCTATCACAGCAGGTTGACTATGAAATCTAATCAACTTTTCTCCATACAATAGAACGTTTAAATTTCGATTTTATATTTTTTTCAAAAATTGGTTTATGCTATACATACGATTCTCACATTTATTATAATAGAAATGTTAAATCGGATTGCAGGAGCCGTAGCACGATTCCTATACCTCAGTTATTGAGGAAAAGGAAACGAAAGGTGAAACAGAATGATTACTATAAGACAATAATTTGTCAATATGTCACTAATATGGATCTTGGGCATCAACAGTGGTATTATTTAACTTTTTACATAAAAGTCTATTTATAGCCAATTCTAACGTGGTAATTTAAAATTATTTCAAATTGACAAACTAAATGAAAATCAAAAGTCACGTGAATGGCATATATCCATGGTTATTTGAGATTGACTGACGATTTAAACAATTGCACAGAATAAGATGCATGAGTTAAATACTTACTTAGTTCTTCTTCTACTCGAATACTGACGGAACTGGTAGAAGTGCTGTAACCATTATCTGCTCGACAGGTATATACGCCCGAGTCCGAACTATTTGCTTGAGTAATTGTGAGTCGATGACTCTCTGTAAAATGTGTGTTGTAATGTATAATTCATAGTTGCAAATATTATTTATTAAACCTGCTTCTAACGGTTGACCATCCTTATACCACTGAACTCGAGGAGCTGGATGTCCTTCCACGACACAAGGAATTGAAATTTCACCTCCCACTTGGAATATATTTTGTGGAATTGCTGTATTTGTCCGTACAGGCACTAAAAATGAATTCAGTTACATTTTTTTAATTGCATTATTATCTGAAAACTAAATTAGATGTTTTACTGTTTAAAAACATAAACAATTTTAAAACAAATAGCAGAAAAATGAAAAATACCACTACGAATTTTTTGAAGAAAATTATATTTTTGTAATTCTTTTTATTTATTATTATTATTATTATAAATAATATCTGATTTGACCAGTAGGTAATTCCATTTCTCTTATTTCAATTACATTTTCATTTTACTATATGATTAAAATTCTTACTAATACATTCATTATTAAATGCATTAATAATAAATAAATTTATAATGTAAAGTTTCGTTATTTGAAATCTTTTATAGTCAATGTATTTTGCACATTAATTTCAATGAAATATTTATTATCCCTTATTTTCATATAGCTATATTATGTAATCATTTGATTTGCTAAACTTGGCTGCAAACTTCGGATTCGGTCACAAAAAACAATTTTAATTTAAAGGTGCAAACAATATTTTCTAAAGTTTATAACAAAATATTATAAATTTTCAGTCAAAAATTGTCATGATCAAAAATGACTTCGTGTAGCTCGTTTGTTAAGATCAGCAGTTGCTTATTTTTTACGAATGAAATTATTAAAGTAATTTTCAAACATTTGTGCAATAGTAAAATTAATAATAAATATATATTGTGAGTTATGTTAAAATAAATAAATATATAATATTTTGAATAATTAAGAAAAAATTAATAATGTAACCAAACCCAAGCAAGTTTTAAAAAAATTGTTATATTAAAAATAAAATACCTTACCAATGTAGATAGCTGGTGCTGGTGTGGGAATATAAGGAGGAGTAGGAACATGATATGGGGTAGATAGTTTAGGAGTAGGCCTATAGGGCAACCAAGGCAGTGGTGTAGCTACGGTCGTTGGTCTTTCAACTGGGTACACTATATACTTCATATATTGCTCATCTTCCGGTTCGTTGGAATGTACTGGTCCCAGTGCTTGTACAGTAATTGACCATGTCGCAGGTTTTTCCAGGCCGTTATACGCTTGACATGTATAGACACCCAGGTTGGAAAGGGCCACGGAGCGGATGTAGAGAGAGTAGTCCTGTTTCAGTTCGTATGTGCCGCTGGACATTGGCAACATGGCGTCGCCTCGCCACCAAGTGATTATAGGGCGTGGCCATCCGTAAGCGAAGCAGCGAAGGTACGATTCGGATCCCAACGATACGGTTACTTTATCATCATCCTCCCCCAGTACGACGCCAGAATGAGGAATGGGTTCTACATGCCGACAAGACAGCAATCAGTATAAAAATTATTAATTTAACACTTTCGTTTTTTTTTTAAATTCAATTGCATTTATTTATTACAGGCATAAAAATAATTAAAGAAAGTGTTTTCAAAGTCACGGAGATATTTTTCAAATTTGATATAAATCAATTACAATAATTGAGGGATATTACTGCAATTCGGAAATAATAAAATTTATTTTTAAAGTCATAGAGAAACCAAAAACATGTAAAAGCCGATTTTTTGTGTAACTTTAAATTCTGGACAACTTTATTATCTACAATAAATGAATTAAACTTATGTTAAAAAGAATTGTACTATAGATATACGAGTATACTGCATAGTAAATGCTCATGTTTCACATTCGCCAGGCCTCCGGCGTCAGTGATACTTTTACATTACATTTGCGCACGTAGGGCCGCGCCTACCAGGCTTGAGGCACGTGGGAGGTCGAAGGGATTTCTACATTATAGAGCATAGGATGGTGTACAATAGAATGAAAAATGAAATGGAAGAGTCACAGAAATGAATAATACTCATTTAAACATTACAGAAAATGGAATAGTTTGGAATATCACTTCGATACTAAATTAACTGACTTTGACTTCTACTGACAATTTATAGTTACAATCGATAATGGGTAAAAGGTTTAGAAGTGCAAATTATAATTCATAATTTCCATCAAGAATTGAAGCATCTACAGCATTTAGTTAAACATCAAATTAAAGATGCATATTACACCTACCTTCAGAATGTAGGAAACAACGTGTGTTCTAACCCTTCAGATTTATGGAAAAAAAAACTCGTATACCTGGCAAACTACACGACGATGACAATGAGTACGAGACTCCACAGAAGATAATAAATGTGTTTTATTTTTATTCAGTCTATCTTCAAGTTTTATGAATTATTAAAACAAGTCTGGTATTCCTGATAATCAATGATGCGAGTAATGTAAGTACGTCCTGTTTTTTTTTAATTTCTAGTTCATTTTTATTACTTTTTAAAATCTTAAGTCTAATAGCTTCCGAACAAGTCAAGTCATATCCACACGATCGGATTGTCAACCGAGCTACGCAGTGCCGGGGCTGCGGTCTTTTTCTGGAAGTTTTATTTAATTTAAATTATTATTATTTTTACTTTTTTGTCTTTATAAATTTGTTATACTCATTATCTATTAGTATTTTTCATGTATAGCTTGATTAATCAATAATTTATTTTTATTGTTTAATGTTTTTATTAGTGCTGGTTTCTTATTTTTGCCTTAGCTTTTATGCTTTTTTATCGTTCATCCGTTTCTTTCATTTTCAATAACATAAATTCTCTATTGTCGCCTCTCCGTGGTCCAGCTCTTGTACGTCTTGACCTTTAGCCGTGCCGGACCGCACTGGCGCATTCCTATCCTCTCTAGTATACTGTCTGTTTCATTCATCTTTATTCTTTTAGTACGTAGATTTTAATTAAGTTTTTATCTAAAGCGTTTATTTATTAATTTTAATGCTCAGTAATGTATAAATATGTCCGCGTGAGGAAAATGTAGGTACAAGAGACCTGATCAGGCTACAATTAACTGTGAAGGCTCCTGCGGCAAATAATTTCACATTACATGTGTAAATATCAATGAGAAAGAATTTGAATTTATTTCCAAAAATAACAATTTATTTTTTCTCTGCGATGAGTGCAAAAGAGCATGTGAAATTATTAACAAATCTGACTCTTTGGACCTTACATGGAACATTAAGAAATTGCATGAAAATAAGTCAAAACTCATTAAATTCAATACAATGGACTCCCTAAATTCTCCCTTTACGTTCTTACAAAGTGAAATAGAAAATAAACTCTTATCAATGAAAAATGATTTGCAAAATCATATCGAATGTAAATTTAAAGAATTATATATTAATACTAACCCTCAATCTTCGGAAAACAAGTCCTATCGCAGTGCATTAATAAATAAAAAAGTTGAACCACCCATAATTGTTCTCCCGAAATCCGGTATTCAAAATTCCAGCGTAACAAAAACCGATATGCTTGATTCACTCAATCCCGTTGAATCTGATATTGCTATTACTAATGTAAAAAACAAACGAGATGGTAGTATTATAATCAGGTGTAAAACTAACGAAAATATTTCCAAAATAAAACAGTTAGCTACAGAAAGACTAAGCGATAAGTTTGAAGTAAAAGTACTACCAATGTTAAACCCTAGACTTCGCTTTGTCGGTATGTCAGAAAAACTTGAGCCTTCCTCACTGACTAAATACATAAAAAATCAAAACAGCTTTTCAAAAGACAATATGTGTGATATAATGTCAATTATGCCACTAAAGAAAAATAAAAATCTTTATGAAGCTGTAATTTAAGTAGGCCATACTACGTACCACTCCATGTTATCCTCAGGTAAAATTTTTGTAGGATATTACTACTGCTCGATATATGATGCGATAGATTAACGTCGTTGATATAACTGTGGCGGATTCTACCATACTGCCAAACAATGCTCCAAAAAAACTCCCACTTGCTCTAAATGTGCTGAGTCACACACTTTGAGCGATTGTAAATCCACCATTTTGAAATGTATCCATTGCTCTCAAACAAGAACAAAGAAACCAAACATATCTATTGACCACGCCATTTGGGATCACTCCTGTCACGTCTACCAAGAAACTTAAAAAAAAATAAAGACAAACATCCTGGGAGAAGCATAGCAGTTACTATAACCAACTGTTTGCAAAAATAACATAAATACCTCACATTACAATATGACGAAAAATAGCGCAAATAAATTTTATTGTTACTACCAAAATGTTAGAGGATTAGGTGGAAAAGCTGCGGACTTATATATGAACACACTTACTCAAACGCACTTTCATTTGTTTGCCCTCACAGAAACATGGTGCCTTGCAAATATTTCAGATTCCGAACTTTTCAACCTCAACAACTTCACGGTTTTCAGAAAGGACAGAAATTTTGATAGTACAAACACAAAACGCAGAGGAGGTGTATTATTTGCTATTACAAATAAATTTAAAGCATTCAAAATAGACATTTATAAATACAGCAACCGCACATCGATGTATTGTTAATTAAAATAATTTCTCATCATTGCACATTATACGCTATGGTATTATATATTCCTCCCTCTTGTAAATTACTGTACTCTGAATCCCTTTGTAGTCTACATTTTCTATACAATGCTAATTGTATCATAATTGGGGATTTCAACATCCTCTCCTATATAAACTGTCATAACAATGCAACTCCTTCCCCTTTATTTACCACTTTGTCTAATTTCTTAAACTTTTTCAACTTTACACAGTACAACTTTGTAAAAAACAGAGATAACAGAATTCTTGATCTTATTATATCTAATATAGAATGTAAAGTAACTCGATCCATCGATAATATTTTAAAAGAAGATCCTTACCATCCTCCATTAACCTCCAAAGTGCTTTTCAATTCAACTAATAAATCACAAGCATTCTACTAAACTACTTTACATAATAAAATTTATAAGCATGTGTCTAATCTTTTATCCCCTAACCAACAGGGCGATCAGCAACAAGTAATCTGTTTTGTTAGACACAGTATATATGTTATGCCATTGAAGATAATAGTCAAGTCGATGTAATATACACCGATTTTTCTAAGGCGTTCGATAAAATCCACCATCCCATTTTAATAGTTAAACTCCAAGCTTTCGGTTTCTCTCCATCTCTCATATTATTACTATCATCTTATCTTCAGAACAGATATCAGTACGTCAGTACTCGTGGTTACAAATCGAATAATTTCCTTCAATGTTCAGGCGTCCCGCAAGGTTCAGTTTTGGGACCTTTGTTGTTCAATATTTTTATAGATGACAGTAAAACTCTTATTAATGTTGAGTACTTGTTATACGCTGATGATCTGAAATTATTTTGTAAAATCTCAAGTGACGAAGACTGTATGAAACTCCAAAGAAATTTAGATGCCATTAATGAATGGTGCAATTGTAACAAACTCTATCTAAATATTGATAAATGTAATGTCATGACGTACACAAGAAAACAGTCATCAAGTACATATGACTACACATTGGACGGCATTGTATTAAATAGACCGCTTTCCTTTGTGATTTAGGATTAATTTTTGACCCTAAACTCTATTTTGTTAACCACATTGAAACTAAAGTTGCAACAGCAATAAGATGTGTTGGTTTTATTATAAGAAATTCGCAAATGTTTGATAATATGCAAACTTTAAAGCTCCTGTTTATCTCTCTTGTTAGACCTCATTTAGAATACTGTTCGGTCATTTGGAACCCAGTCACACACAGTATGACCGAACTTCTCAAAAGCGTACAAAGAAAATTTATTAAGGCAGCAATATTTATTTTAGAGGGTAGTTATCCAACAAGAGGCACACCTCAAACAATATTACTTGAATACTTCAATTTACAATTTTTGCACCAAAGGAGAAACATGCACGCAGCTATCTTTTTATCTCCTATACTAAAAGGCATGATTCACATTCTTTCATATCACTCTCTATAGATTCATCACGAGCATCGAGTAACATTTGTAAAGGCCTT
This sequence comes from Stenolophus ochropezus, assembly GCA_035578165.1. Taxonomy (NCBI): domain Eukaryota; kingdom Metazoa; phylum Arthropoda; class Insecta; order Coleoptera; family Carabidae; genus Stenolophus; species Stenolophus ochropezus. The sequence goes on from JAQOWZ010000017.1 coordinate 28,769,749, forward strand.
CAGCCTGAACCATGCAAGTGATTGCTATAATTTTTTTTAATATGTGGGGGCTAATGAGATCTGGTGCAAGAGCGTCGCTAGCTAGGGAGGGGCAAGATGATAGGTAGGTAGAGGAAATGAATTGTGGATAAAACAAATACAATTTTTAAAGTTTTGTTTTTTTACTGAAAGAAAAAATTTTAATTAAAACATAATCTTGCGTTTTTTGTGATTTTTTACTACTACATTATTAAAAACTTCTAGATTATAAATTTTTCGAGCCTCTAGAGGGGGGCAGATGACCTTCCTTGCCCCCCTTTAGCGACGCCATTGATCTGGTGCCTTTTGGGTGTCTCATATTTTTACTGTTAGTAGTTTTCGTGTAAAACATTAAAACTTTGCACAAATGCTGCCTTGAAACAAAGAGTCCCAGAGGCCATGTCTAAACTTAAGAAGAATCACGCCGTCATCCGTCACTTTTGACAATCTGTCTATGAACTTTAAATGAGTATATCTTTTAATAGAACATTGATATCAAAGATTTAAAAACAATTTCATGAATAATAGACTTGAGCCAAGGTGTTACAACTAATTTAAGTTTAAAACATAACGTATTTAATTAATATAAATTTTGACGTTTCCAATGTCAAAAGTCAATGTTGCCAAATGTAAGATGCAGTAACTAAATTAAAACCAAATATTCCTAAACTAACTTCACTGAAGACGGTGGCAGTTGTATTAGGGTTGACAATATTAATTTATAAGTTTAAAAATTAACTACTATTTTTTAATACAAAAAGTGTTTGCCAAATTATAAAGTAACTAAATAAAAATCAAATATTCCTAAATAAAATAAATTGAATACTTTGCTGTGTTTGTTATCAAAAGAAAGGAAACCATAAGGGCCAGTTTTAAAATGACAAAAAAAATGTGTCATGTCGATCTGCATTTGTTTTTAGTAAAAAGTTGTTAGAAGTAGGTCGTCCTTGGGTTTTAAGGATACGACACAATATGGACTGGTGTGCACAAATGACAAAAATGTTCTACGTAGATTAGAATTTGTTTTTCGCAAAATGTTGTCAGAAAAATGTCGTGTTTGGGTATTTTCGAATTACATAAGTCAATATTGCCAAATATTTAATAAAATAACTAAACAAAGAACAAATATTCCCAAATGAACGTTACTAAAGACAGTGAATGTTATATTAGGCTAAGTCACGATGAGGGCTAGCGTGCAAAATGAACAAAAATGTTCTATATCGAACGGCTTTTGTTTTTTGGAAAAAGTTGTGAGAAGTATGTGGTGTTTGGTATCAAATGAAAAGGCGCGATAAGGGCTGGCGTTTAGAACAAAAAAGGTCAATGTTGATCGGCTTTTGTTTTTTGCAAAAATTTCTCAAAGGTATGTCGAGTTTGGTCTAAAATGAAAGGTCTCGTTGAGGGCTAGCGTGCAGAATGAACAAAAATGTTCTATGCCGAACGTTTTTTGTTTTATGCAAAAAGTTATGAGAAGTATGTCGCTTTTGGTATCAAATGAAAGGTCTCGGAGAAGGCTAGCGTGCAAAATTGACAAAAATGTGCTATGTCGATCGGTATTTGTTTTTTGCAAAAAATTATCAGAAATATGGTGTTTAGTATCCAATGAAAGATTTCAATGAAGGCTGGTGTGCAGAATTAACGAAAATGGTCAATGTCGATTGGCTTTTATTTTTTGCAAAAGGTTGTCACAAGTACATAGTGTTTGGTATCAAATGAAAAGTCTCGGTGTGGGCTAGCGTGTAGATATGATAAAAATGTTTCATGTCGATCGACTTTTGTTTTATGCAGAAAGTTGTAAGAAGTATGTCGTGTTTGGTATCAAATAAAAGGTCTAGGTGAGAGCTGGGGTACATAAATGACAAAAATATTTCATGTCGACCGGCTTTTATTTCTTGCAAAAATTTCTCAAAAGTATGTCGACTTTGGTCTCAAATGAAAGGTATCGTTGAGGGCTAGCGTGCAGAATTGACAGAAATATCCATTCCAAACGGTTTTTGTTTTCTGCAAAAAGTTCTCAAAGGTATATCGAGTTTAGTCTCAAATAAAACGTCTTGTAGAGGGCTAGCGTGCAGAATTGACAAAAATGTGCTATGTCGATTGGTTTTTGTTTTTTGCAAAAAGTTGTGAGAATTATGTGGTGTTTGATATCAAATGAAAAGGCTCGATAAGGGCTGGCGTGTAGAATTAACAAAAAAGGTCAATGTTGATCGGCTTTTGTTTTTTGCAAAGAATTCTCAAGGGTATGTCGAGTTTGGTCTCAAATGAAAGGTGTCTTTGAGGGCTAGCGTGCAGAATTGACAAAAATGTTCCATGTCGATCGGCTTTTGTTTTATGCAAAAAGTTGTCAGAAGTATGTCGTGTTTGGTATCAAATGAAAGGTCTCGGTGAGGCCTGACGTGGAAATATAAAATAATTGTTTCATGTCGATCGGCATTTGTTCTTTGCACTGACAGCGGAGCTCTAGGGAATGCTCGGCGTAGCCAAAAATTCGCTAGTCTCCTATTCTAAACGATTACATTCACTATATATCTATCTATCTATCTATAGATTCATCACGAGCATCGAGTAACTTTTGTAAAGGCCTACAGCCTGAACCATGCAAGTGATTGTTATAATTTTTTTTTAATAAGTGGTGGCTAATAAGATCTATTGCCTTTTGAGTGTCTCGTATTTTTACTGTTAGTAGTTTCACGCCGTCATCCGTCACTTTTAACAATCTGTCTATGAACTTTAAATGTTTATATCTTTTAATAGAACATTGATATCAAAGATTTAAAAACAGTGTCATGAATAATAGTCCTGAGCAAAGGTTTTACCAATTTTTTAAGTTTATAACGCAACACATTTAATTATTTTAAATTTTGACGTTTCCAATGTCAAAAGTCAATGTTGCCAAATGTGTCATAAAGTAACTAAATTAAAACCAAATATTCCTAAACTAACTTCACTGAAGACGGTAGCAGATGTATTAGGGTTGACAATATTAATTTATAAATTAAAAAATTAACTACTATTTTTTAATACAAACAGTGTTACCAAATTATAAAGTAACTAAATAAAAATCAAATATTCCTAAATAAAATAAATTGAATACTTTGCTGTGTTTCTTATCAAACGAAAGGAAACCATAAGGGCCAGTTTTTAAATGACAAAAAAACTGTGTCATGTCGATCTGTATTTGTTTTCCGTAAAACGTTGTTAGAAGTAGGTCGTCCTTGGGTTTTAAGGAAAGGACACAATACGGACTGGTGTGCACGAATGACAAAAATGTTCTATGTAGATTAGAATTTGTTTTTTGCAAAATGTTGTCATATAAGGGCCAGTTTTAAAATGACAAAAAAACTGTGTCATGTCGATCTGCATTTGTTTTCCGTAAAATGTTGTTAGAAGTAGGTCGTCCTTGGGTTTTAAGGATACGACACAATATGGACTGGTGTGCACAAATGACAAAAATGTTCTACGTAGATTAGAATTTGTTTTTCGCAAAATGTTGTCAGAAAAATGTCGTGTTTGGGTATTTTCGAATTACAAAAGTCAATGTTGCCAAATGTTTAATAAAGTAACTAAACAAAGAACAAATATTCCCAAATGAAAGGTTACTGAAGACAGTGAATGTTATATTAGGCTAGGTCACGATGAGGCCAGAATGAACAAAAATGTTCTATATCGAACGGCTTTTGTTTTTTGGAAAAATTGTGAGAAGTATGTGGTGTTTGGTATCAAATGAAAAGGCTCGATAAGGGCTGGCGTGTAGAATTAACAATAAAGGTCAATGTTGATCGGCTTTTGTTTTTTGCAAAAATTTCTCAAAGATATGTCGAGTTTGGTCTCAAATTAAAGGTCTCGTTGAGGGCTAGCGTGCAGAATTGACAAAAATGTTCCATGTCGATCGGCTTTTGTTTTATGCAAAAAGTTGTCAGAAGTATGTTGTGTTTGGTATCAAATGAAAGGTCTCGGAGAGGACTAGCGTGCAGAATTGACAAAAATGTACTATGTCGATCGGTTTTTGTTTTGTGCAAAAAGTTGTCAGAAGTATGTCGTGTTTGGTATCAAATGAAAGGTCTCGTAGAGGGCTATCGTGCCGAATTGACAAAAATGTTCCATGTCGATCGGCTTTTGTTTTATGCAAAAAGTTGTCAGAAATATGTCGTGTTTGGTATCAAATGAAAGGTTTAGGAGAGGGCTAGCGTGCAGAATTGACAAAAAATGTGCTATGTCGATCGGTATTTGTTTTCGCAAAAAGTTGTCAGAAGTGTGTGGTGTTTGGTATCAAATGAAAGGTTACAATGAAGGCTGGTGGGCAGAATTAACGAAAATGGTCAATGTCGATCGGCTTTTGTTTTTTGCAAAAGATTGTCACAAGTATATAGTGTTTGGTATCAAATGAAAAGTCTCGGTGTGAGAAAGAAAGAGAAAGTATGTCGTGTATAGTATCAAATGAAAGGTCTCGGTGAGAGTTGGAGTACATAAAATATTTCATGTCGACTGGCTTTTGTTTTTTTGCAAAAAATTATTAGAAGTATATCGTGTTTGCAATCTAATGAAAGGTCTCGTTGAGGCCTGACGTGAAAATATGAAATAATTGTTTCATGTCGATCGGCATTTGTTTTTTGCACTGACAGCGGAGCTCTAGGGAGTGCTCGGCGTAGCCGAGAATTCGCTAGTTCAAGATACTAAACAACAACATTGACTGTATTTCCATTCAAAATAGGATTTACATTCAAGTGCCCGATACAGTAATACATTTCATTTACTAACTCCAAAATCTAATACACTGATTAAATCCCCAATTTATCATATTATTAAATTATATCATGTTATATATCATTGATATTCTTAATTGCAATATTTGCGAAAATAAATAATGCGTATACTATTTCTAATATTTTGTCTTTTTCTACCTTCTAATTGGGCATAAGCCTGTCGGGTAGAGTAGTAAAATAATAATAATAATAATAATAATAATAATTCTTTAAGGATCTAATCTGGTATTACTACAGTTCATTATCTTTAATGATCTCATTGAGTTATTTACATGCCATGTCCTTGCTTATTTTTTATTTAATTTATTTTACTCTGTCTAGTAGACCGAAGTCTAATTAAGTTCCGAACCACTCAGTACAGCGGCATTTATTTTTGGTTAGAGATTTGTCGTCACTGGGGTTTCAACCCCAGGTCTCATACTCGGCTCAGTGGGTCGAATCGCGCTAATCAACCAAGCCACCTCTGCCCGTGCCGATGATGTTAAACTTTACGTAGTATTCGTATACATGAGGATATTCTGGAGCTACAATTCAATATTGATATACCTGCGAATTGGTGTATAAAACAATCTTACATTAAATATTAACAAATGCTGTTCAGTTATTTATACTCATAAAATTAATTATTTAACATATGATAACTCCATCAATGGCACCCATATAGAACCTAAAATGGCAGTTAAAGATCTTTGTAGAACTTTTTGCCATAACTTCAGATTTCTTGAGCATACCTATGATATATATATATATATATATATATATATATATATATATATATATGTCGGCAAGAAAAATATTAGTTTCATTAAGCGTATTTCAAAGACGATTACCACAATACCTTAGCATTCAAATCTCTCTACTTTGCTTTTACGTGTTGAGTATACTTGAATATGCTAATGTTCTCTAGGACCTTCTACCTACCAAAACCGTACACTGATGTTCAACTACCACTATTACACCATTTTCTCCTGGACTTTTCCCATTCTTTAATAGATTCCCATATATTCTCTAGCTTTGTGTGTTGTTATTGATTCTTCATTTAAAAGTTCCTCAAAGTGTTAAGCTGCACCAGCAGACTCAACAGTCTTTACCAACGGATGTTCCAGCGGCGTACCATGTCAACCTAATATTACTTGTTTGTACAAAATTATGAAAATGTAATGTAACATTAGTCTTGATGTAAGCATGGAACAATAAAGATCTCTTATCCTAACATAGTTAAAATAACTAGCGTAGTCGGTAGGATATTGAGAGGAAATTCATTGTGAATAAACCTTCAATATCAATGGTTTACTCAATAACGGAACCGTGACTCAACAAGAACTCAACGAGAATCCAACCGCCATTATACCTGGAGAACTCCATCATGCACATCTATCAGGAATGAAGATCGTCGCATTGATATTGTAAGTTGCTTTTCTATTTACGTCAGATTCCTCGCTTTGTTTTATCTCACCCACCGCGAAAAATAGTGAAAACGAGTTAGATTTAGATTACTCACAAAGTAGCATAGATACAGGTTTATATTTAACTATAATTAACAATATATTACCAAACTTAGCTATAAAAGAAAATACTAAGTTAATCATGTCACATGTACCAAAATTCGATGCAAAATTATTGGAAATTGTGCCCAGTTCTCACGGCAACCCATCTGAATTATCTTCATTTCTAGATATAGCAAATGCTTTAATCATAACCTATTGGAATTGAAAACCAGAAAACATTAATTATGCCCAGAATATCACTGTAGAATATGGAATTTATGCAAAATTAACCGGAGTTGCACGCGAGGTATACACCACCTAAATCTGTAAAAGACTTCCTTTTTGGCGATCAGCGCGACGAGAATGGTTATTGTTGATTTGTTTGACTTGGATCAGCTTCGTCAAAAAGACGAATCAGCCTTGCAATATTATCGAGAGTAATGTAAAATTTAAGTGCATTACACAATTACATCGGCATTCACGGAATTGATGATACCATACGAACTGTTAAAAAGAACTTTTATAATACCAGTGGCGGCTCCTGCCTTTAAGGAATGAGGAGGCAAATTTACTTAAATCTATAAACTCTGCTTATTCAAAAAAATCATGAAATATATTGCTAGCTAGTAGCTCCGCTGTTATTATTCTATAATTTATTGTCCAGCAAGAACCATTGTGTATTTCTGGCCAGGATAGGGTTGATTACAAATTAAAGAAAAAAGGTAGTTGTAATTAAATTGAAAAAAGAAAATAAACACACACTATATGTAATAAGAAAATGAAACTGCCTAAGCTAACATACACTTTGAAAAGAGAAAACATATATAATTCTTAACAAAAAAATTAATATACTGAAAATTATACGTTTTTAAAAATTAGTAGAATGCGTCTATTTTTTTTAACCGCATAATAATCTATTACACATTCTTAAAATTTATCTTCTTTTATGATTGTTGAAATAAAATCTTTTTCGACTGAAATTAATGAAATATCGCTAAGTCAATTGCACAGATAAGTTTTTATGATTGGAATAGTCACAATGATGATCAAAAACTTAAAAAAAATTGGCATGCAAAAATGTAAATCGTTTTTAAACATATAAGTTAACATATCAGTTGGCGCCTTGTTTCCATTAAAATAATGATATGTCGTTATAAATAACAGAAAGCTCATTTTTTAATTTAATAGGGTCCAAAAAAGAATAATGTTCTACCAAATTTTTAAACAAATTTTCAGGAAATTCTTTTGAAAAAATTGGTTATTTTTCGGCGGTCAAAAGATTGAAAAAGAGTAAGTTGTCTAAATCAAAAAATCTAACTTGAATTTGGCCAATTGTCTAAAATTTCAATAAAAATTTGTCGGTATTGTTGTTTTAAATCTAGAATATCAAAAGTAGTTTTTCTTTTTTTAAGAATTGGATCTGTTTCAAATTATATTCTTCCAAATATGTGATTAAAAAACTCTCGTCATTTCTAAACATTTCTAATTTTTTTGTTAACGAGCTTAAACGTTTTAGTTTACGAGGGTGGTCCGATAAGTACTTAGCCTACAAAAGAATAACAATTTTTTTTTGAAAAATGGCGATTTATTTTTCAACATAATCTCCTTTGAGTTCTATACACTCGATCCAGCGATGCTCCAACTTCTGTAACCCGTCTGAAAAAAACATTTTCTGAAGTTGTGCAAAGTAGGCTTTCGTGGCGGTGATAACTGCCCCATTCGACTGAAATTTCTGCCCAGTGAGTGACTTTTTCAAATTTGGAAACAAAAAAAAGTCGCACGGGACCAAATCCGGAGAATACGGTGGATGGGGTAGCAGTTCGTAGCCTAATTCTACCAATTTGGCTGTGGCGACGGCGGAGGTGTGAGCCAGTGCATTGTCACGATGGAAAAGCATTCGTTTCTTCGACAAATGGGGCCGTTTTTTCTGCAATTCGGCGTCGAATCGGCCCAATAATTCGGCATAGTAGAGCCCTGTAATCGTTTTACCCTTCTCCAGGTAGTCGATGTAAATCACACCTTTTGAATTCCAGAAAACCGTGGCCATAACCTTTCCGGCCGATAGGACAGTCTTTGCCTTCTTTGGAGCACGTTCGCCGGGTGAAGTCCACTGTTTCGACTGTTCCTTGGTCTCTGGTGTGTACCAGTGTACCCATGTTTCGTCGACGATCACGAAACGAATCAGAAACTCCTTCGGATTGCGCCTAAACATCGTCAAATTCTGCTCTGAAGTGGTCTCACGGATGCGCATGTTGTCAGGAGTGAGCAAACGCGGCACTCATCGCGCCGACAGCTTTCTCATACCCAATAATTCATGCAAGGTATGACCCACGCGGTCTTTTGAGATGCCTACTGTGTCAGCTATCTCACGCACTTTCAATCGGCGGTCTGCCAATACGAAATCGTGGATTTTTGTTACGTTATCCTCCGTGGTAGCCGTTTTCGGGGCACCTGGGCGTGACTCATCAAAAACCGACGTGCGACCACGTTGAAACTCGTTAAACCAATTTTTGACGGTCGCCATCGAAGGAGAAGAGTCACCCTATACAGCATCCAAGCGTTCTTTAATTTTGCTGCGCGATTTCCCTTCCAAAAACAAGAATCAAATCACCGACCGATAGTGTTCTTTTTCCATTTTTCTCAAATCTGCGGACACGCTCGCTTCCACACGCGGTCAAAACAAAACTTCGCGTCCAATTCGGCTGAAAATTTGACAGTAGCTGTCTACGATGATGTTCTAAGCAATAAAAAATTGCTCTTGCGATTGTTGTGCTATAGGCCAGTGAGGCTAAGTACTTATCGGACCACCCTCGTATAGCTGATAAAAACAGCTACTCTTAAATAACAATACTAACACTCCTACACGGATTAAAGACCGCATTATTCGCATGGAAACTACGTAATGAATTTTTAATTGAGCTACAGCCAGACCATGGGGGTCCAAACATTCTTAGAAGAGCCGTTGCACCGTTACTGAGAGTTGCTAAATGATCGGAGCTCATGCCTTCCTTGCTATGTTTTCTCTTTGTTCAACTCACATATTTCATCTTTCTTCTTGAATTGATTTAAGGTCAAAACTAACTTTCTCTTTGCTTTAAAAGTGGATAGGTAGAGACAAATTTTAAGTTTGTCTCCGGCTTATTAAAGAATATTTATATCTCTCTTTAAAGAGCACATATAATTCAAAGAATTGATACTAATATATTTTTTTAATCTAATAAATAAGTCTTCATAATATTCCATTTATTATTTGTAGAAAATATTAAAATATTTATTAAACGTGCACATTTTCTTTATTTTACACTGTATAATACCCATGCCCTAAAAATATGTCTAGCCGGTTTAAAGGAACCTTTTGGTTCAACTATTCGGGCCATGAAACCAATCACCTTAGCGGATAGTAGACAATACATTATTTCTAAAATTAATAACAGACACTTACAAAAAACCCCAGTTACGAACAAAATTATTAAGCATAAACCTCACCATGTGAACATGCCAGTCACAAGACAAATGCAATTCACTCGACCTCCATTACAGATATCTTATCAATAATTTCAACAATTCTCTAACCAACCACAATTATTCCTAAGTAAACCCATTCGCTTTCAACATAGACCAGTCCATCCTCAAAGATCTTTCACCAACCAACAAGTGTTTCGAAACACAAATCCAAGACCTAACACAATAAATATTTGGAAACCGCAAGGCTCCGCAAACCACCCTATACAACCAAAACCTAACCCTATGAGCAGAATATCCCATGGAACTTTCGCAAAACCTGACTTTAGACCACAAAGACCTAAAAATCAAGGACAACCAAAATTCTCTTATTTCACATAGAACCAACACAATATTATGACCCTACTGAATATTACTCGTATTATGAAATTAGACTTGAACAATTCTCTCTTGTAAACTTCATGTACAGTATTCAAATTATGTCACTATGAAGCTAGAAGAAAATTATTTATTTTTGCTCCATTAGAACCACATACTTTAGAATCATTAGAAATACCAGCAAACGACATTATCGTATCACAAACTAAAGTTTCAGAAACGGATATGTCCCATTTGATATTTACAACAACACTATTACACCTCAAGAAATATATTTATACAACCTTATTAAAGTGAACTCATTTAATAATACAGAATTTGAACTATTTAACACTATCATCAATAATAATCCAAAAGGTAATAAAGAATGCACAAAATCAGACATAATTTAATATGTTACGCACCGAGCATATGAATTCTGAGGAAAAATACTAAGTAGAAAAATTAGTAGCGTCATAACTTCGACATATTTTATCGCGAAGTAACCCCATTAACTTTTACAAATAAAATTAAACATGAAATAATAACTAAAGACGAAATTCCAGTTCACAAAAATTTTTATCGATGCCCATTAGTACACAAACCGGATGTTGAAAGAAAGATAAATAACATGTTAAAACACGGTAAAATCCGACCAAGTGATTTACCACGGTCATCACCTATTTGGATCTTTCCAAAGAAGGCTGATGCCTCCGGAAAACAGAAATGGCGAATAATTGTCGATTATTGAAAGATAAACGACAAAACTATAGACAATCGCTACCCTATTTCCGACATATCAGACATATTAGACATACTTAATATAGATACAAGGAATGTAAAATAGCACACTGATTTATAAATGTTTTTATTTAAATACTTATAGGCGATCGATTTCGGCGTTTATGCCATCGTCAGGCCACAGCTGAAACGTGTTATGATTATTTATAAGAAATATACATAATAAGTAAATAGTCAAATATTGTAAAAAAAATTAGAAGAGGTTAAATGTTAAAAATTTGTAAGTAATATTATATTAATATACAAACAATATGTATAATATATTTACAGTGAGATAAAACTGAATTCTTGTTATTTATATTTATGTTATATTAAAATTGTGAAAAAAGTAAATTTATTATACTATTGTTAATGTATGTGAGTATATGTCAAAATTAATAGTTATTTGTTAGGAACATGTGGTTTTATTTTATTTTTAGGTTATGAAAACAATATTAAAAACAAGAAGTATATTGTAATTTATGAAATTAAATAAATAATTTATAAATCCGAGTATGTATTATAAGAATTTTTAAATTTTACTGACCGTCAAATTGTAATTGAAATAATTATTATTGGAAATTTTGGTTTAGTTTGATATGTTGTTAATTTGGGGAGATGAGATGTATTGTTAATTGATGGAAGTATTTTAGTAAGGAATTTTTGTTGGGGATATAATTAGTTATTTTATATAAAAAAAATTGTTTATTAAAGGTGTCGCCTTTTATGTGCGTAACAACATATCATTTAAAATCCTTCATACAGATTTTGTTGAAAATAATAATGTTGAACATTTATGGATACAATGTTGCATTCATAATAAAAAAGTTATCTTTGGAGTAATGTATAATCCTCACGAAATATTTTATGGAGATCTGGAAATATTAAATAATATATTTACTGAATTTATACCGCAGTCGGATCACTTGATATGTGCTGGTGATATCAACATTAATCTGCTTGTTGATGATTTTCGAACTAAATTTTTTAGAGATTTAATTTCTTCCAATAGTATCTATCAGTTAATAAATCAGTATACAAGACCTATAAGTAAATCTTTACTGGATGTGATATTAACTGATAGTAAATCTTTGTGTACAGACTCCGGTGTTCTGACTACTGACCTTTCGGACCATAGTGGTGTTTTTTGTACTCTTAATTTTCCAAAGCAACATGTCCCTTTTAAAGTAATTAACTATATAGATATATAGATTTAAAATTTTTTTATTACAACAACTTTATCGCAGACAGTGAGTTAATTGACTGGAATAGAATATTTTACCTCAATAATATTAACGATAAAATTGCGTATCTTAATAACCAAATATCTGCATTATTTAATGAACATGCTCCTATTAAAACTATTAAAGTAGGTAAACATTACAATCCGTGGATTACTCCAGTCATTCAAATAATGCAGAAAAAAAGGGATAAAGCTTTAAAGGAGTATAGAAAATATAAAACAGAGGCTAAATTCAATTATTATAAACAGTTACGTAACATCACAACTGCTGCGATACGTAGAGAAAAGCATGCATTTCTTGAGAATGATATAAATAATAACATTAATAACTCTAATAAATTATGAAAAAATTTAAAACGTGTTGGAGTTACAAATGAATCTGAACAAACAATTTCACCTTCACTTTACAATTCTGAATCTTATGCTCAATACTTAATAGATAAGGTTGGAACATCTAGTATTGATGATAATATTATGAATCATTTCATTAATCATAAATGTCCAAATTTACAAACAGAATGCTTTAATTTTAAACTTGTTGATAATGCAACTATACTCAACATTCTGCACAAACTAAAATCCAATGCAGTTGGGGTGGATGGCATTTCCTTAAAAATGATTACTTTACTTTTACCGGTGATAAATGGTCATATCACTCATATCATAAATACAGCTTTGTTGGAGGGAGTTGTCCCTGATATTTGGAAAGTTGCCATAGTTAAACCAATTACAAAAAGAGGTAAAGCCATGACTTTCGATGATTTGCGCCCAATTAGCATTCTTCCGACACTCTCTAAAGTTTTGGAAAGAATATGTGGTGATCAAATAATGAACGACATTTCTGAGAATAATATTTTACCACGTACGCAGTCAGGTTTCAGGCGCGGATACAGCACTCAGTCTAGTCTCATAAACATTATAGACACCATTATTTCCAATCTGGATAAATCAAATTTGTCTACGTTAATTCAGATTGAATTTACCAAAACTTTTGACATGGTGGATCACAACATGCTCATTGCTAAACTCAAATATTATAATTTTTCTGAGAATTCTATAAATTGGTGCAGAAGTTATTTTATTTACAGATTTTTTTATGTTACTATGTCGTCTGACACAAACACATCTCAGTCATCTTTATTTCCCTTGCAGTGTGGAGTTCCTCAAGGATCTATTTTGGGCCCATTATTTTTTTTAATCTATGTTGCCGACATGCCATCTGTCATGAAGTATTGCTCAGCACATTCTTATGCTGATGATACACACATTTTAGCATCTGTTAATCCCTCTGAAATTGTCGAAAAAACTGATTTAATTAATAATGATCTAGTATTGCTTACAGAGTGGATAAAGGGTAATGGCCTCAAAATAAATCCTGAAAAATCATCACTCATTATCTTTGGATATAATGATGCACTTGATATTGAGCTAGATAATGTAAAATTGAAACGTAGTTCTACTATTAAAAGCTTGGGTTTGGAAATTGATGAAAATTTGAATTTTAGAGCTCACTTAGCAAAAAAATTAACAGCGGCTAAGCTGAAACTACGCCATCTATATCAGTTCAGACACATCTTATCCTCGCAAGTTAAATTACGGTTAATCAACACATTAATTTTACCATTACTTCATTATTGTGCATGTGTTTATGTACCTTATTTAACCCAATCCGAAAAACATAGAATAACTATGTTTCAGAATGCTTGTCTGCGTTATGTTTATGGTATTCGTAAGTATGACCATATATCACACTGTCGCTCATTAGCTCATATGGATACTGTTGATGACCATTTAATTAAATCATTTAATTGTTTCACTCATAAAATAAGGATAACTGGCATCCCTCCATACTTGCATGAAAAACTTGTCGCCAAAACCTATCAATACTCTTTACGTGAAAAAGATCTGTATGATGTCCCTACCTTTAAAAAATCCAAATTTAAATGTTCCTTTTCATATTTAGCTCCAACCTTTTATAATAATGTTCCTTCCCATTTGAAATCTCTATCTGTTGGTTCTTTTAAAAATCATGTAAAAAATTCATTCTAATTATTAACTGTTGATCATATTATGTAAATGTACTCTGTATTTTTGTTACCATATACAATTTAATATCTGTGTTCATGACATTGTTTCACTGTTATTATTATATTTATTTTCATTGTGTATATTGCTTGTTGACAATAATGTAATAACTCTTATTGTATCGGTTAGGTGGAAGAGTAGCCTATGGCTGAACCTCGCCGTTGACTTGGGTCAATAAAGTGATATTATTATTAAATGGCGGGAGTTTTTTGAAAATATGTTATTCTGGGAACGTTATATTTTCGTTTAATAGTTGATGTCCGTTGTGTAAATGTTCTAGGATTTCGTACTTTTCGAGTAGTAGAAGTTTGTGTAAGTTTGTCTCAGAGTGTAGAAGTTCAATGTTATTAATTGTTGTATTGTGGTTATTGTTGTGAAGATGTGTTCCTAGAGCAGATGGAGGAGACTTTTTAAAATGTTCTTGATATCTGGTTTTTATGTTTCGTCTAGTTAGTCCTATGTACGCGTTGTTGCAGTCATTGCAGTTTATTTTATTGTACATATACCACTTTTGTCTAAATTATTTATTGTGGTTGTATTGTTTTTTAGTTTATTGTATATATTGGGTTGTGATTTAGAAGTTAGAATTATATTGTATTTTTCAGTTATATGTTTTATGTTTGTGTGAGTTTCGATGTAAAAAGGAATTGAGATGAATGGTTTAGTTTGTTTAATGTGTGTATATATTATATTATGAAGTGTGAGTTTTTAATTTTGTTAAATTGTTTGATTGTGTAATTTAAGGGGTAATTGTTATTTAATCCTATTGTGCAAATTGTTTTGTATTCGTTTTGAAAGTCTGTTTCGGATAGTGGAGTGGTTAATATTCTATGAAATAAGAAGTTGAATGCAGTTTGTTTTATTATTGGGTCGTGATATGAGTGCTACGGTATAATAATGTCAGTCGTTGTAGGTTTTCTGTATATGTTGTAGTGAATAGTGTTGTCAATGTCTTTTCGTAAAGTGAGGTCTAGGAAATTTATTTTATTGTCTGTTTCTATTTCTACGGTGAATTTGACTTAATTAATTAATTTAAATTGTTTATCATGTTAAGGAAGTTTTCTAATTCTGTTATTATGCCAAAGTATTAGTATGTCGTCTACATAACGTTTCCAGTATAGTATGTTTTTGCTTAGTGGTATATTCATTATTTGTATTTGTATTATTATTATATATATATATATATATATATATATATATATATATATATATATATATATAGTTAGATTACTTAATTTTGCATCTAATAAAACCAAATATTGTGTAATATGGCCTTTTCTAACTGAAATATTTGATAAAATAAATTGTATTTTGAAGGTTATCCTTCATATTTCCGAATAAGAAACGTCAAAAACAAAATGCACCATAGCCTAGTGGATACGAGGGCGGATTCATAATGCGGATAGTAGACAATACATTATTTATGAAATTAATAACAGACACTTACAGTTACGAACAAAATTATTAAACCTCACCATGTAAACATGCCAGTCACAAGACAAATGCAATTCACTCGACCTCCATTACAGATATCTTATCAATAATTGATTATATATATATATATATATATATATATATATATATATATGTGTAATTATTATAAAATTTGTTATAAGATTAAAGAATATAATGTTAACCTCATTTAATAATAAAAATTGTTTTTAAAAACCTTCCGGCGAACCAAATAACTGGCGCAGTCATAACGGATTTATCGGGCGATTTCCGCGAATAATGAAACCGTTTTCGTATCAACGATCAACCGAAAAGAACTGGAAGGCGAAAGAAACAACCAGAAGGCGTCCAAGTCAAAGCAACTCCGAACGAACATCGCGAGGTGCAGAACCAGGCCCTGAGGAATACAGAGCAACGGATCTATGGACAAGATACTTCTATTATTGTAAGTAATATATGTCACATAATAATTATCAGTACCATTCGGACTTAGATTCTGATTTGAAAATAAAAACAACCAGACAAGAACTCCCTGACTCAGATCACATAAATAATTTAAAAGTAGTATTAAACGAAATAAATACAAACATGGCTACACCAAAATTAGAAAAACACTATTTGGACATGATTACAGACTTTTACGGTGACAGCAAACTTTTATCTAGATTTATCAAAATTTGTGAAAAGCTAGTTAAAAAATTTTATAATTTGATAGATCCCACAGATTTTCAAAATGAATTTCTGATGTATAGTATCATAGCCAAAATAAAAGGCGATGCTGCAGTAAATATAGCAAGTACCACAAAAAACAAGTGGGAAGATTTAAAACAAGCACTGTTGAATGGTTATTTCGACAAACGCGACTTATGTACCCTAAATATCGAAATTACAGAATTACGACAAGGTAACGAATCGGCCTTTGAATTTTATAATCGTGTACAAGACCTTTTAAATCTACAAATCTCTTACATTAGTACACACTGTACCGGAGCGGCTAAACCTGTCCTATTAGAATATTTTCAAAATTACACCCTGAGAATATTACTCCGCGGTCTCAAAGAGCCACTAGGAACTCTTATGAGAACGAAAGACCCGAAAGACATGAACACAGCACTGAACATGTTAACAAATAACTTTCAATTAGAGACATACAATCGTACACACGTTCAAAACAAAAACAGCACACATCACATACAACATAATAAACCAAAACAGAACATCCACACCCAATACAGACAAATTCAACATCCACAAATAACGTACAGACCTCTGCCTCCAACAAACCAAACCTTTTAACCACAAAATAAACAATCCTTTCCTAATCAACAATTTACTAAACCTTTTAACAACCAATCACATTACAATCAGTATAACAAACCGAATCAATCCCAATTTAATGTGTTCAGATCAAATCCCAATTTTAAATCAAACAAACCAACTCCTATGAGCATCTCTAAGAAACAGTCAACGACACCTCACCCATCAGCTGTTCCTTATCGTCCACAACAATTCTTTCACTCTCAAAATAAACCTCATTATATTGCGGAAGAACTGTTTAACACAGAAACAGAAGAATATATAGAATCGGATAATGAACAAATTTGCGAGTATTATACACAAGATGAACAAAACTCAGAGTATTTTGTAACTCATCCAGATCAAAATGACGAAAGCGATTTTTTTCCGATAATTGCCTCGGAACTAATATCGAACTAATGAATGTAATTCACAACTACAGCGAATTACCATTTATTATCTTACTTGAACTAAATTTAAAAGCTTTTATTGATACAGCAAGTACACGGTCGTTCATTAACCCAGATATAGCCAATAAATACTATAAAGATAAAATTCAAAATGATCCATTTCAAATCACCACAGCTTATGACACTTCTTTAGAAAATGCTAGAATTATAATTCCTGCTTCAAAATTATTTAATTCACCAAACACACTTTTAAAATATCATCTATTTAGTTTTCACAGAAACTTTGACATACTTTTAGGATTGGATAACTTAAAAATATTAGGCGCAAATATTAATTTGACAACTGATAAAATTATTACACCTAAACAAGAAATAAAAATTCATTATCACAAAATTATTTCAAAATCAAATTATATAAAATATGAAAAAATTGGAGAAATATTTGTAAATAATATCGAAAATGGCGAAGTGTTAATACAAGAAACTAAATTCAATAGTTTATTAATTCCAGAAGGAATTGCAAAAATTCAAAATTATAAAATTATTTACCCAATTATAAATTTAGGCCAAAAGGAAGAAATTATAGACTCCGTAAATTGTGTACAAGTACAAGAATTAAACCATTTCGAAATTAATAATCTAAATTATTCTTAAAATGAAACATCAAATAAATTTAACATGAATAAAATAAGAACGGAACATATGACCGAGGAAGAGAAACGCGAGATAACGAAACTGCTGACTGAGTACTCTGAGATCCTTCACACGGAAGATAAGCCGTTATCATTTACAAATGAAATTAAACACTCTATCCGCACGAAAAATGAATTACCTGTTTACACCAACACCTATCGATATCCCGAAATATTCCGAAAATAAGTCCACTCCCAAATTAACAAAATGCTCGAACAAAACATCATCCGTCCTTCGCATTCACCCTGGTCATCCCCAGTATGGATCGTTTCAAAAAAGTGAGACGCTTCAGGAAAAAAGAAGTGGAGACTGGTTATTGACTATAGAAAATTGAATGACAAGACAATAGACGATAAATACCCGATACCAAACATAAACTCATTGCTGGATAAATTAGGTAGATGCCAATATTTTTCGACTTTATATCTTGCATCTGGCTTTCATCAAATTGAGATGAACGAATCAGATATTCAAAAAACGGCCTTCAGCACAGAAAATGGATATTACGAATTTTTGTGAATATCATTTGGACTCAAGAACGCACCCGCTACTTTTCAGTGAGTAATGGATAACGTTCTTCGAAATTTAGTTAACGAAATTTGTCTTGTTTACCTTGATGACGTCATTATTTTCAGTACATCCCTTCAGGAACATATTCAAAATTTAAGATCAGTTTTTAATAGATTAAAACAGGCAAACCTAAAAATACAGCTGGACAAATCAGAATTTTTACGGACAGAAGTTGCATACCTCGGACATATAGTGACCCCCGCAGGTGTAAAACCTAATCCGGACAAAATTTATGCAATTAAAAATTACCCTTTACCTAAGACGACAAAGCAAATTAAAGCATTTTTAGGACTTTTAGGATACTACCGAAAATTCATTAAAAAATTTGCTTAACTTACAAAACCATTAACGAAATGTTTAAAAAAAGATGCAACAATAAAGTATAATGACCCCGAATACATTGACTGTTTTAACACTTGTAAAATTTTTTTGATGAACGAACCAATACTGCAAGTCCCAGACTTTACAAAACTCTTTAACTTAACGACAGACGCAAGTAAATACGCTATAAGTGCCGTACTATCTCAAGGCCCTATCGGATCAGATCTTCCAATTGCTTACGCAAGCAGAACTTTGAACGATACCGAACTAAAATATGACACCACTGAAAAAGAACTCTTAGCCGTAGTTTGGGCAACTAAATATTTTAGACCCTACCTTTATGGTAGAAAATTCAAAATTTGACAGATCACAAACCTCTACAATACTTGCATACACTGAAAGATCCACATTCCAAATAAATGAGATGGAGGATTAAACTTGAAGAATATGATTACGAAGTAATTAATAAATAAGGTACCCTCAACATAAACGCAGAAGCCCTATCTCGAATAGAACTAAACGTGAACACTCTAAATCCCGAATCACAAAGCCTTTTCGATCTCATTGAAGATTTCAACGAAATTTGTAATGCTGACATGGACAAACAATCATTAATTGTACAAGCTGACGATGATGAACAATTAGACCCAGAAACTGATCAAACTGAAAAACAAACCATTCCAATCCCGAAAACCCTATAGTAGGCATAACCATATCCGAATCCCCAGAAAATTTTGGAAAAAATCAACTCTTCATATCATTAGTAAAGCACTCACTAACAACAGATTATACGTACAGATTTCAGAAACAAACTTCGAAAAATATATTGTAAATTTTAGTAAAGAATACATTATATCCAATGTTCGATACTACCTTTATTTTGAATCACCTATATATGAACAATTTAGTAATGTACTTCAAAAATACTTCAAACATTCCCAATTAAAATTTATTAAATGTAATACAAAATTAATAAGATGAAATTTCACAAACTATAATAAAATTTCACGAAGGTAATACCAATCATCGTGGAATTACTGAAGTACATAACGAAATTAAAAAACGATATTACTGGTCAAATCAACTGAAAACAATCACAGACTGCATTAATAAATGCGAAATTTGTTTGACTGCTAAATATGAAAGAGATCCCATCAAACCAAAATTGAATATTACACCCACTCCTGACAAACCCTTACAAACACTGTATGTAGACACTCTTACACTACAAAATACAAAATTTCTCACAATCATAGACGTATTCTCCAAATATGCACAAGCATAGAGAGTGAAATCCACTAACGCGGCCGAAATTGCTAACAAACTAATACTTTTTTTTTTCGCATCATGGTATTCCAAAATTAATTATAATAATAATAATAATAAGAATACTTTATTGAGGTAATCTCAATGGCGAGGTTCAGCCAAGGCTGATCTTCCACCTAACCAATACAAAAGAAATACAAAAACCAAAAGGGTACATTACAAATTATACTTAATACTAACCACAAAAAAGGAGAAAAGTACTAAAAATATAGTAACAATACAAAAACAATAATAAAAAGTCAAACAATGTTTACAATTTTAATAAGTGTAGAAGTAAAGCAGAAATGTTTTATAATTTAACTTATCGAAAAATACTTTTTTAAATAAAATTTAAAAGAACTACATGACAGAGATTTTAAGTTGAATGGAACATTATTGTACAGAGTGGGAGCTAAATATGAAAAAGAATTTTTATATTTAATTTTGTTAAAAGATGGCACAACATATACATCATTTTCCCGTAAATTATATTTGTGTCGTTTTAAGTGAAGTTTTCCATGTAAATATTGTGGACATCGAGTAGTTATAATTTTATGTGTGAGGCAGAGAAAAAGGATTTTTACTCGATCTTCAATGAAATTAAGACCAATTTTAGAACGGTACATGGAGATATGATCAAATTTACGTACACCAAAAACAAATCTCAAGCAACTATTTTGAAAAAGATTAATTTTATATATCAGACAATGGATTCGAATTTAAAAACACCGTCATAAGAGAACTATTAACATTACAGAAAATTGATATGCACTTCATTTGCTCGCAGTATCCAAATTCGAACGGTTTAATCGAACGCTTTCATTCAACCCTAATAGAACATATACGCTCATTTAACCTCCAAGACAATTTCAAAAATGAATCAATACAAGATAAAGTAAATTAAGCTATTTTGGCATACAACAACACAAATCATAGCACCACTAACCTGAAACCAATTGAAATTATTAACGGTCATTTTGAAACAAATTCCCCATTAGATATAGACATCGAACAAAAATTAACACAATATTATATTTCAAAACACAAAGAAAAATCAGAACTAATATACAAAACTATTAACTGTAAACTACAAGAATGCAAAGTCAAAACAATTTCTAAATTAAACGAGAATCGCAAAGAATTACCTACTATACCTGAAACTGTTTTTGTTCATAATAAACAAAAGGTTAATAAAACTAAGAATCCAAAATTTAAAAAAGAAATAATTAAAACCGTTAAAAAAGACTTAAAAACAGCAGAAATCAACACAGACAATGATAAAAAACAATCAAAAATTCACTTTTCTAATATAAAAAGGCCTAGAAAAACAATTAATAAATATCCCGCAATTCTAGGTCCCTCTTCTTCCCGTATTCATACGGAGTAATAACTAAAAACATTACATACAATCCAGGACTATTAGCAATCAACCTTGGAAATGCCAAATTACAAAGAACACAACACACTCTAGTACACTACTACGATCTGGAACCGATAATAAAACAATATGACAACCTAAATAAACAATACTCACACCTTATACACACAATTAAAGAGGACAAAAATATAACGGATGACTTTGCAAATAATAACAAAATAATTGGGTATATAAAAAGCAAAATTAACGAAAATTTAAGCCATCTATCTATACATTCGAGAACTAGACAAGACATATTTAATGGATTAGGTACCATTATAAAATCTATAACAGGAAATTTAGACTCAGAAGATAATAAGCGATACAATAAAATTTTAAAACATTTGGATGGAAATCAGTTGAACCTAATTGACCAAATTAATCACCAATATTCTGTGAATAATCAAATGATAAAATATTTTAACAAAACTATCAATACAATCAAACAAAATGAAAATATTTTGAAAACAAAATAGAACAAGTCGTTATCACTAGAGTCGAAAATCATGACAAATTAGTGATCAAAGATATTTATAATCAATTAGAAATTTTATATTCAATGACATTAAGTACATTACAGGATATTGAAAATTAACTAACATTTTGTAAATTGCATACGATGCACCCAAACATTATTAAAACACACGATCTGTTAGAAGAACTGACTAAAATTTCAAGATTTTATAAAGACAAACTTCCATTTGAAATAACTCCAGAAAACATGCCAAAAATAGAAAATCTAATTTCAGTCAATTGTAAATTACATGACAGCAAAATTATATACTTATCGAAATCCCTATAAACTACAACACACAATTTGAACTTATTCATTTAATTCCGATCCCAGCAAAACATAACTCTGAGTTTGTAACAATAATTCCAAATCACGAACTTATACTAATGTCTGATAATGGTCAAATAAGATCTTTATGCGATATATGCACCCGCAATGGTGGAAATACTTACCAATGTCCAAACCACATCAAAGAAATCCACGAAGATTCCTGCGAAGCGAACTTCATATTAAAAAACAAAATAGAAAATTGCCACCTGGTATATAAAAACCAATATAAAAAGAAATCATATCGAATATTTGTATGATATAAATCAATATGTTGGAGTATTCATACACCCAGAAATATTAAAAATAGAATGCGACCACGGGGACAACATCAAAAATCTCCAAGGGATATTCCTGATTAAAGAAGACCAATGTAAACTAAAAATTCAAAATGAAGCACTAAGTTTTAAACAAGGATCATTTGGCAAACCTATAACAATCGAAAACTTTAAAATTCAAATTAATTATACCCAAATTCCAAAAATGGCAATTCAGTTAAACAATATTATATTGGTCAAACATCGCAAAAACTCAGTACTAGATTATCACAACACAAACAAGGAGAAAAGAGAATTAATTCAAAAAACATATGTGCTCTTGCTGCTCACGCACAAGAATCTAAACATTTTGTAAATTACGACGAAGCTTCCATTCTAGTATTTGAAAATAACTACAAAAAAAGGATATTTTTAGAAATGTGTCACATAACAAATAATAACACAATAAACTACAAAACAGATACCCAACATCTCAGTTCTATATATTCTTATCTATTAAAAACTTTTTAAATAATTTTCAAAATTACCGCGCTTCCATAACTTGCTATATTAACCCTTCTCTTCTTCTTTGTGTCGTGATACTACGCATAACTTGTTACATCTCAGAGCAAGTTCAAATCAGTCTTTCGGCCATGTGGAATCCAATTTTATAAAATTTCTACATATTTCAGAACAGAGTAAATCCAAAAATTTAAACAATGTAATTTTCTGTGTTTTAAAAAATTTTAAAATTCCTGACTAATGCTATGTTTCTAAAACGATTTTGTCAATTTAAACTTAAAGTTAAAACTTATTGTAAGTATTACAACACACAACATTAACCTTGCTTGTAATCACATTAGAAATGTACATTTCAGTTTTCCCTGATTAGTAACGAAATATTGGACTTTAATAAAAATTAACTACAAAAAAATATTACGAATGAATTATTAATATAATTCCTGCCTAATATCCGCCGAGAAATCTGTGAAAACATTTTTATCAATATTAAAGAACTGAAGCCGATGAATAAAATGAACGACATCCAGTACTACACCAACCCCTTCGAAGAAGAAGATACCATCAACTACCCTGTTTGGGGACTCTACGGTATCATCATAGCCAGTGCTGCAACCCTAATCGCGTGTACGTGAAGAAAAGATTCATCACACCTGCAACGAGACAATTCAAGGCCAACGACATTGAACTTCAACCGAGAACTTCACCCCCTTCAACATCGCTGAAGCTTCCCGATGAAGCCCAATTTTAACAAGGGAGGAGTTACCACGGTCCATCCTGCTGAGGTTGCTGTTCCCACAGGAAACAACCCGGCACCTTTGCACAAATGATATAAAAACTGTAATATGTAATGTAAAATCAGTCAGTCATAAGAATCTATGTCCAAATTGCATTAGAATTGTAATTGTAATTATTGTAACACATTTGTTATAAGATTAAAGAATTTAACTTAACCTCATTTAATAATAAAAATTGTTTTTAATGTTTGACGTTAGGAATAAATTGACGTTTTGAATTGAAAGGTTTTCCTATTGAAGGAAAGTAGGCTAAAAGGCGGCCGAAGTGTGTGGAATTTTGGAATTTTACAATTATTGAAAATCTTTTAATTCATTTGTATGTTTTTTTTGCAATTTTTTTACTTGGGAACAATTTGTTTGCAGATAAATCAATCAATAAATTAAAATATGTAAGAAAGACAGCCCTGATAATAGAATGTTTAACATTACCGACAATGAATTTCCAATTGAATTTTCTACCTAAACCTAAATCTAAAGTTAAAATTTGATTACCATAATAAAATAAGAGACTATTTTGTTTTTGAGTCAAGAGATGGCATTGCGAGCAACACAAAAAGGGGGCGCGACTTCGTATGATTTATGACATTATGAACCAATCAAAATTGACTACTTTTCTTCAACCCTTTTCCAATTAATCCAATATTTCTAAGTAAAATAATCATCCCATAATTTTCAATTTTTTATTCCCAGTTCGTTCTCTATAAGCAAACTGCGTTATTGTATCTTGTGCTCTGAGTTAAAAATTTTGATTTTCGTTGGTTTTCATTGCCTTTGAATTCTGTATTTTATTGTTTATCTTATTTGAGTTTCGTATTTTTAATAACTCAATAGATAGCTATTGTGTTTCATGTTTTGGTAATATCCCTACGGGGTCCTTTTTACGTTTTATTGCCATTAAATTTGGTATTTAAATTTATTTTTTCATTATTTTTGCTTATTATATTTATTGCTTTTTACTGCATTGGTAGTATTATATTTTCTGATTATATATTTGTGGTATTTTTATTCGGTCGTATATTTTTGTTATTTTTATTCACTTTTTTTGTAACAATGGCGAATAAAAAAAATATATACAAATCTAAAAGAACTAAAAAGGCAAAAGCAATTAAAGAAGCTGTGTCAAAAAGATAAATATTTTGTGAATTTTATATGAACTACGTGAATACAGATATGTATACATAATATATGTTAATTTTTATTAGACTTTCACAACTACATTGTTCATCCATAATTAATTCCAATAGGCTAGATGAAGAAACTACTATTGGTAATCAGTAAGTATTTATTAATTGAAATAATAAGTTAATATTACCATTTTTGTGTATTTTACCCGTAAATTGCGGTACCCTCTTTTTGGCGATTAAGTTAAATTTATAGTATATAATTTTAGAATTGCTACAACATCGACATCTAATCACGATATGCAATTTATTGATAAAAACGAATTAAGAGACATAGAGAACCACGAATTAATTATAGAAGCGAGTGACACAATTTTTGACAATCGAACTATTATCGAAGGAAATAGAATTGTTGAATTAGGCTATGTTTTAAATTGGGCACTGCAATTACAAGATTTTCATAGGCGAGAGTGTTTGTTAGGACGCTTAATACTTTTTAAAGAAATAAGAACAGGTCTTGTTAGCACACTGTATTTCAAATGCAGTGTGTGCAATAGAATAATAAGTAAAAGTACAGAAGATCCCAAAAAACAAAAATCCCTTATTAATACTGGCTTAGTTTGGGGAACCGATACATCAGGGAGTACATTTACTCATACAGAACATCTTCGAAATACTATGAATGTACCTATGATGTCACATTCTACTTTTATTAAACAGGAAAGGTCATTGGGTGATGTTTGGGAAAAACAAAAAATTGAAAGTATTATATTGGCAGGTATATTTTATACGCTATACATACTATTACACTATTATACTCAAAACATAAATTTGCTATTATAATAGGTAAACGTGAGTTTGAAATAGCTGAAAGTGAAAATAAAATTAAAAATGGATTTGGTCAAATTTGCGTATTGGTAGACGGTGCTTGGAGCAAAAGGTCATATGGAAATAATTACAATGCATCTTCCGGCGTTGTAAGTATAATCAATTATATTATTGTAAATGTTATACAGTGTTACTGGTTTTAAGGCATGTATTATTGGAAAAGCTACTAAAGAGCTTCTTTTTATTGGCGTAAGAAATAAGTATTGTAGTATTTGCCAAGTAGCAAATTATAAAAATGAATTACCAAAAGAGCATATTTGTTTTAAAAATTGGAGTAGCTCTTCAACTGCAATGGAAGTTGACATTATAGTTGAAAGTTTTAATAGTAGCGAAAGTATGCATAAATTGCAATATATCACTTTTATCGGAGAAGGCTAACTATGGCTGTCAGGGCTGCTGTGCGATACAATAAAGGGAAATCAGTGGAAGATTTACGACAGGACCTCAAAAATGGACCATATCATGTTTCTGGATCCCATATAAATTGTAGGGAATATTTTTGCAATAACGAAAAAATCAACACCTCTTTGGATCCATTATTAGTTAAGAGTGGGGTGTTTGATTTAATATCTGTTTGTTTGCAAAATATAATAAAAAAAGCGGATCGTCTGACTGATGGCGAGGAAACCAGCAATTCAGCAGAACTATTTATGAGTTATGTTGCTAAATATAATGCAGGAAAAAGATTAAATCTTACGCAGAGGGATAATTTTCAGAGAAGATGTAATATAGCTGCACTTAATTTTAATCACGGCCGAAAATGGCACTATGCACCCTGGAAATCTTACATAGAATATAGTCCTGAAAAATATTTAAAAAAAATATGAATATTAAGTCAAAGAAAAATATTGGTGAAAAAAAGGCGAGACGACAGCTATTTTCAGAACCAGCAAAAACCATTGTTGATAGCGATTATGGTCCACATGCTGAAGACTTCATAAGTAATGAAGAATTGGAGGAACTTTGTAAAGAAAAATTATTAACATACCAAGTATGAAACTTTAAAACATAAAATTCAAAACAGTATTATTAAAAATATTTTTCAGGTATCAGCCGAAAAAATTACAGAAATTAAAAGAAACTCAATAGGTCAGCATGGAAATGCAGTATATGATACTGTAGCGAACCCAGGGTCGCGGCGCGGGCGGCGGCGCGGGCTGCGGCCGCTAGCGAACAGGTCAGAACACGTCCGTCCGCTCCCCATTGTTCTGATTTCGAGAATAATCGACGAATGTTCCAGAAGGAACTGTTTTATATAAATACCCCGACCAAAAGATCGCGAAGACAGTCTTGTATCGATACGTGTAGTGAACAGATGGTGATATAAATAGATAGATAGTGATATAAATAAAGAGTGATATAAATATTGTTGAAATAAATATTGCGAAGTTCTAATTGTTTAAATAAATTATCTTAGTGTTTAAGTCTTTATTGATATATGTTAGTCTTAAATTAGTGTTTATATTTGTTAATTCTTAGTGTTAGTTATTTTTCATTATTCTTTATAATTCATATTTCTTTAATTAAACTTAGTTATATAAATATTAGTCTTTTAATCAATTTTACACTTCACCTAAATAAATAAAACGTTACAATTGGTGTCAGAAGTGGGATTAATATACTGTGAAGTGTAAATTAAAATAAATAAAATGGCTACTAAACAATTAAATTAAATGAATTAAAAGTGGCCGATCTCAAAAGGGAGCTGGAAGAACGAGAGTTGGAGACATCGGGAACCAAGTCTGTTTTACAACATCGTCTACGGCAAGCTTTGGTAGAAGCTGGTGAAAATCCTGATGACTTTTTATTCGAAATTACGGGTAGCTTGCCCGAGTTTGGTAAAATTATGGAGGAAAAGTTAGCAGAAAGTTCTAAAAAATCTGATGAAAACTTACAAAAACTGGTAGAAAATTCTCGAACATTAGAACAAAAATTAGAAGAAAGTTCTAAAACATTAGAACAAAAATTAGAGGAAAGTTCTAGAAAATCTGAAGAAAATTCTCGAACTTTGGAAGAAAAAATGATGGAAAATTCTAGAACATTGAAAGAAGAATTAATAGAAAATTCCAGAAGTTTAGAACAAAAATTAAAAGAAGAATTAACAGAAAATTCTAGGAAGTTTGAAGAAAGTTCTAGAATATTGAAAGAAGAGTTGATGAAAAACTCTAGAACTTTGGAAGAGAAACTAAACGAGCAATTAAAAGACAGTTCTAGAATATTGGAAGAGAGAATAGAAATTTACGAGAAGAAAGTTGAAGAATTACAGCAAAATTTCTCCAAAATTAGGCCAGCGGTGTCAAATTCTGAAGAGGCTGATGTAATTCAAGAAAATAAAACAGTAAAAGCGGAACATAATTCAAAACTGCACATTAAAACACCTGAATTCGACGGCAAATCATCATGGCCAAATTATGTAAAACAATTTGAAGCCGCTGCCAAAGCAAATGGTTGGACTTTCAAAGAAAAAGCTACTGCGCTGACAGTTTCGCTGCGTGGAGAAGCTATCGATATCCTCCAGACGCGAAAAGAGGATGAACAGGAAGATTATGACCAACTTGTCAAGCGGTTGGATATGCGATATGGCAATGCGCATCTGGAGCAGGTGTACCAAACGCAATTAAGAAACCGGTATCAAAATTTTAAAGAGAACTTGCAAGAATTTGAAGCCGACATAGCTCGCCTGGTTCGTCTTGCACACCCTACAGCTCCTGACAGCGTCTTGGAATGCCTAGCTACACAAGCCCTTATCTATGGGGTTCGAGACAATGAAACTCAGCAGGCACTACGATTGGTTCGACCAAAAACTCTGGTTGATGCACTTTCATATGCCTTAGATCATGAAGCTGCAAAACAAGCTTCACGCAACCAATTGCGAGTGCGAATTATCGATGCTGAGAGGAATGAAGACACTGAGGATCTAGATGACAGGATAAGACGAATTTCATCTGAAATTCATGGCGCGGGAAGAAAGAAACTCCGCTGTTGGAATTGCGGTGAATTAGGTCACCTGCAAAGGCTCTGCAGAAAACAACAGAGGAAAGCAGAAGCAAGAAAGGAAGAAAAAGAGTCGGGAAACTAAGTCGGGTTGATGCGAAGGGGCAATCGTCGACCCGTATTCCAGTAGCCCCAGAATATATTAGTTATGTCGCATCCCTTCATCATCAAGCTAACAGTGTCTATGTAGACGGCTCTATCGACAGCAGGCCGCTTAAAATGTTGTTGGATACGGGTGCGACAAAAACAATAATCAGACCCGACTTCGCAAGAAAACTGTCCAGAAAACATCTACTTCCAACAAAGTGGCAGATACGCACAGCCACCGGAGAACAAGCTACCGCATCTGGAGAAATAGATTTGAGCATCACTGTTGGAAAAACGTGCATTAAACATCGTGTGCTGGTAGCTGATGTAGAAGATGACTTCATTCTCGGCATGGACATTATGATTTAAACTTGACCTGAAGAATGGAGTGATGATGGTCAATGATGAAGAACTGGTATTAAATCCACGAGACGACAATGTCATGCGAGTATTAATAACGGAAGATGTAACCCTCCCAGAAAGGAGTGAATCAATCGTGGAAGCACAGCTAGAGGGTAGCTTCTGTGAGGGAAACATTGTCATGACAAGATAATTCCAGTTCGAGTAATAAACATAAATTTTTATCCCGTTATACTAAAAAAGGGGACCGTAGTAGGTGAATGTTCAGCGGTATCATCAATTATTCGAACTGTAAAGGCCAAAGACAACACATCCTGCGAAGTTCCAGATATTCTAATCAAGGAGCTGTCATTATCGTTCCAGGACTTGACTGCCGATCAGAAAACCAAGGCTAAGAACTTAATTGGGACCTTTCAAGATGTGTTCTAATTTAACAAGATGGACAAAGGGCGAACCAATGTAGTCCATCATAAAATAGACACCGGAAACGCAAGACCCATCCGCCAAACAGTAAGAAGATTACCACTGGCGAAGCGGGAAGAAGCTGAAGAAATTATAGAGGATATGAGGACGGAAGGTGTGATTGAACCTTCAAACAGTCCATGGGCTTCACCAGTGGTGCTAGTGAAGAAGAAGGATGGCTCTACAAGATTTTGCGTCGATTATCGTCAACTTAACAACGTGACGAAGAAGGATAGCTACCCGCTACCCCGAATAGACGATACTCTGGACACATTGGCAGGATCAAAGATTTTCTCTACTCTTGATTTAAAGAGCGGATACTAGCAAGTGGATTTAGATCCAAAAGACAAAGAAAAGACAGCTTTTACCATCGGTACCGGTCTGTGGCAATTTACTGTTATGCCATTTGGGCTCTGCAATGCCTCTGCAACATTTGAACGATTTATGGAAACCGTGTTGGCTGGACTGTCATGGAAAACATGTTTGGTTTACCTCGACGATATTATTGTGGTAGGAAAAACGTTCGAGGACCACATGAAGAACTTGGAAGAGGTTGTCCAAAGATTTAGAAAGGCTAACCTGAAACTCAGTCCAAAGAAGTGTCACTTATTTCAAGAAGAATTTCAATATCTTGGACACGTAGTTTCTGGTAAGGGTATTGCAGTTGACCCGGAGAAAATAAGGGCTGTGAGTGACTGGCCAGTACCGAGGGATAAACATGAATTGAGAAGTTTCCTTGGTCTCTGTACATACTACCGACGTTATGTACCTGGATTTGCCAACATAGCGAAGCCATTGACAAGGCTTACTGAAGAAGGTAGAAGATTTATCTGGGAAATGGACTGTCAAGCCGCATTCAAACAACTTAAATATTCCTTGACAAGCGCACCTGTCCTAAGTTATCCTTTACCAGAAGGAGAATTCGTTTTAGATACAGATGCCAGCAACGTTGGAATTGGTGGCGTTCTTTCCCAGATACAAG
The DNA here is from genome assembly GCA_035578165.1 of Stenolophus ochropezus. Taxonomy (NCBI): domain Eukaryota; kingdom Metazoa; phylum Arthropoda; class Insecta; order Coleoptera; family Carabidae; genus Stenolophus; species Stenolophus ochropezus. The sequence continues at coordinate 28,800,716 of JAQOWZ010000017.1, forward strand.
ACGGACAAGAGAAATGTTCCAAAAACACAATGGATATGGGTATAAGAGTTGTTTATTTATAAGATTAAGGTCCTTTAAATTAATACACACAATATACGTCAACTTATTTATTTATTCCTGTCTTCAATCATAATATTTATTTATACATAGTAACATAATAACTATAGTAACAACATATTTTTAACAAGAAAGTTATTGCCTATTTTAGTAAGACCTTGTCAAAACCAGAGAGGAATTATTGCGTCACCAGAAAACAACTTTTGGCAGTCGTGAAATCCGTGGAGCACTTCTACAAATATTTGTACGGTAGAAGATTTCTTATAAGAACTGACCACGCTGCTCTCAAATGGCTGCTACAATTTAAGAATCCTGAAGGTCAGGCAGCTAGATGGATTGAAAGATTGCAAGAATATAACTTTGTTATTGAGCATCGAGCAGGTACAAGCCATCGTAATGCTGATGCATTATCAAGAAGACCTTGCCAAGACGAATGCAAGCATTGCAATCGTCTAGAGGAAAAACTCTCTACCATCGCCAGAACAACAGTAGTGAATGATAGTTGGCAAACGGAAGACCTTCGCAAGGACCAAGAGAATGACTCGGACTTAAAAATCATACTGGATTAGAAACGTGGAGATAGCAGACCAGTTTGGGAAGATGTTGCACGACACTCACAAAGTGTAAAATCGTACTGGGCGCAGTGGGATTCTATTGTGGTTGAAGAGGGCCTCCTGAAACGTGTCATAGAGAATACTGAAGGTACTGAGAGTAGGACCCAGCTGATAATCCCTAGAAATAGAGTACCGGAAGTATTGCAAGAGATCCACGACGGATCTGAACATTTTGGAATAAATAAAACCCTCGAGAGATTGCGCCAACGATTTTACTGGGTAAATTGCAAAGAAGATGTTAAAGAGTGGTGCAAGAAATGTGTGGTCTGCGCGGGAAGTAACGGGCCACACAGGAAAAGAAGAGCTCCTATGCGCCTATATAACGTTGGAAGTCCCTTTGAACGCATTGCGATTGACGTAGCCGGACCATTCCCCGAAACTGATGATGGAAATAAATACATAGTAGTAGTAATGGACTACTTTACTAAGTGCCAGGAAGCCGTAACGGTTACTGAAGTCTTGATAAAAGAATGCATCTGCCGATTTGGAGTACCGCGAGAGATACATTCCGACCAAGGAAGGAATTTCGAGTCTGCTCTGTTCCAAAATATCTGTAAGATATTAGGAATAAAGAAAACCAGAACTACTGCATTACACCCGCAGTCTGATGGCATGGTTGAACGGATGAATAGAACAATAAATCGGTATTTGTCAAAGGTATTCTCTAACCATCAACGAGACTGGGACCGACATCTTCATCTGTTCTTGTTGGCTTACCGTTCATCCGTGCATGAGACAACAGGGCAGACACCAGCTAACATCTTATTGGGGCGGGAGTTGCGCTTACCATGCGACCTGGTATTTGGCAGTAAACCCGGTGAAGATCTAGCCGGGGAAGACTATGTAACGGCCTTACGGAGAAAAATGACTGACATCCATGAACAAGTCCGCACAAACTTTCAAGGTGCCAGTGATCGGATGAAGGACCAGTATGACGTCAAGGCTGAAAAAGGTGGTTTTCAACCTGGGAATTTGGTGTGGCTTTACAATCCACAAAGACGTCGTGGCTTATCACCGAAGCTACAAAAGAATTGGGAAGGTCCCTACGAGATCGTAAAGAGAATAAATGATGTGATCTACAGAATTAGGAAAACACCTAATGGAAAGCCGAGAGTAGTCCACTTCAATCGGTTAGCCCCTTTCGCTAGTGATAACTTTGACGATCATCGTAGAGCGACGGTTCGCCGGGTTGTACCTGAGGAACCTACATTTGAAGACTTTATGGAAAGCCATTCCACTGGTCACAAAGCACGGTATGACGTGACACGAGAAGAACAACGAGATCTGTTCACCGTGTCTCTCGAGTATTCCCTCGCACATTGTGTAGCGAAAGATATTAAAATGTCCCGCGGCATCGCTTCAGTTTTTAAAAGAAAATTTGGACGAGTACAAGAACTGGCCAACCAACGTCCAACTGTCGGAAAAACGCTACAATTGAAGGATGATAACGTAGAAAACAAGCGGTACCTTTACTACCTGGTTACCAAACAATACTCATATCAGAAGCCGTCATACCGCAGTTTATGGGACTCGTTGTGCGATATGAAGGACCATATTTTGAAGAACGACATCGTGAAGCTGGCAGTACCAAAGATAGGCTGTGGACTAGATGGTTTGGATTGAAGGATTGTTAGAACATTGTTAGAAACAATCTTCCGCTTTACCGGAGTGGAAATTCTAGTCTGCAGCTTCAACTCTACCGGCCAAGAAGAGCTCAAACGGGCCGTCGACTGTTATTTCTTCAAGACTTCCAGATGCACCAAGGGTGATACATGCAGATTTCGTCATAACGAACTGTTCCGGGACGAAACAGTCTTAAGGAGGGGGCAATGTAGCGAACCCAGGATCGCGGCGCGGGCGGCGGCGCGAGCTGCAGCCGCTAGCGAACAGGTCAGAACACGTCCGTCCGCTCCCCATTGTTCTGATTTCAAGAATAATCGACGAATGTTCCAGAAGGAACTGTTTTATATAAATACCCCGACCAAAAGATCGCGAGGACAGTCGTGTATCGATACGTGTAGTGAACAGATGGTGATATAAATAAATAGATAGTGATATAAATAAAGAGTGATATAAATATTGTTGAAATAAATATTGCGTAGTTCTAATTGTTTAAATAAATTATCTTAGTGTTTAAGTCTTTATTGATATATGTTAGTCTTAAATTAGTGTTTATATTTGTTAATTCTTAGTGTTAGTTATTTATCATTATTCTTTATAATTCATATTTCTTTAATTAAACTTAGTTATATAAATATTAGTCTTTTAATCAATTTTACACTTCACCTAAATAAATAAAACGTTACAATAGAAATAGGGCTGATCGAGTAACGGCTTCATTATTTGGTAAAGTTTGTAAGAGGTTGGCTCACACTTCGTGTCATAATTTAGTAAAAGAATGTTTGTACGGGTCGTCTTACTTTAATTTTTTTACTAAGTACGGTACAGAAAATGAATGCATTGCAATACAGCGATTTGAAAGAAAATTCAAATTATCCGTACGACAATGTGGCCTTTTTATTGATAGCACTCATGGTTTTCTGGCCGCAAGTCCAGACGGACTAGTAGAAGACGGACGTCTAATAGAAGTCAAGTGCGTTCCGTCATTACTAAAAAAAAATATATCGATAGAAGAAGCCGCCACCAGTATAAAAACATTTTGTATAGAATCAATTAACGGAAAGTTGCAATTGAAAAAAAATCATAATTATTTTTACCAAGTTAGTATAAAAATATATAAAATATATAAATATTTTGAAACTTATAACTTAAATTTTGGTATAATTTTGATACAAGGCCAACTCCATATTGCAAATAAGAACGAGTGTTATTTTGTTGTGTTCCTAGATAATGATCATCAGTTATACGTGGAAGTTATAGAGAAAGATGACAATTTTTGGATCACTAAAATGGAACCTAAATTGTTGTACTTTTACAAAAAATGTATCTTACCAGAACTAGTTCTAAAAAGAATACCAAAAGAACAGAAATGCAGGGAATCTGTAGAAATAATTGCTGCGCAAAGGAAAAAATTGAATAATAAATAAAATTATTTTTAACCCAACATTGTAGCAAAAACATTTTAGGAGTGAAGAGAGGTCATATACCTATAAAAAAATATTAAAATGAAAAAAAACTTGTAGAATGAACCTAGTTATGTTTATATTTAAAATAACGAGAAGAAAAAAATACTAATAATTATTTTAAAGATATAATTTCTCATGACATTTCAATTTATTTAAAATAATTGCTGTGTATTTCTTTCAAAATATGTTGGCTATGTTTCGACTTAAATATGTTTACATAAGAGATTTCTATCCGATCGATCGAATTGTCAATTTATCCACAATTAATCTTTATTTGTTTTGTGTGAGTTATATTTTTGCTTGTGATCGTTCGTTATCATTTTAAAAGCTATGCGAGATGTCATAATTTTTATTTCTTAGCAGGGCATGTAACTGGTTAAAAAAACCGGGTAATAAAAACCGGTAACCGATATTTTCAACGAAAATTGCGAACTTTAACCGTAATTTTAACCGATATTTTTCAGGCCAAAAATACCGGTAACCGTTAACCAAAAAAAAACCGGTTTTAGCGAACATTAACCTTTATTTTAATATCATTTAGCGAGAAAAAAAAAATATTTTTTTTTTTATATTTGTGTTTTCTATTTGTATTTTAACATGAGTCATGACAGTTTTTATAATTAACATTTTATTGGAGAGTCATAAAAGTAAGTAGTCTCTTTGTCAGCATAGGTAAGTTTAAAATTGAAAAGTGACCTGCGTTTTTATAAAGGTATTACGGGAATTTTTGTGAATATTCGTTAATTAAATTGCATTCTTTTATTTTTTATATTCTTCTCAAGTAGCATTTTTTTTAAAAAAAATTGAATTAATTATTGTATTAATTTTTTTATATTAAATATTTATAATTACTTTATTAATTAATTTCTTTTATTAATTTTTTTTAACCGATATATTAACCGGTTTAAACCGGTTTCCAATTTCTTAAAACCGGTTTTCGAACTAAAACCGTTATTATTATAATGTTCTCTATACGGGTTAACGGTTAACCGGTATTTTTTTTCGGTTACATGCCCTGTTTCTTAGTAATTAATATTTAAATAAATTACGCATTTGTAGAGTGCAGCAGATTTGGAATAAATTAATTCGCATATAAACTTTATACTTAGTGACGTAATAATATAGTTACAAATATTGAAGACGTTTCTTTATTTTTTTTGCAATAGTTAGAAAAAATCAATGAGATTTATAAGCAAAAGAAAGTTTTCAAATACCGTCTAATTTTAACGCTATAACTATGGTGTTTTTAGACAAATAAAGTAGATCATAAGTCACTTGTCTGTTAGAAATAATAAATTACTGTTTGTAGGTTCGTATCATAGTAACTACGTTAGAAAACCTTCTCTATACTACTTTTTTAATTAAATATCATTTTGAAATGTCAACGGTCAAAAAAATCTTTATATATGTTACATCAATGATTAAAGGTGTTGGATGTTGTATGACACACGTGTATAAATTACCTAAGTCTCTTGAAAAAAATATGGCCTGGTGAGCCCAACATTTTTCACGTGACTTATTTGTAATGTAACACACTTGTACCATAAATAACTATAATCTCAATCAAAGCGTTGGTTTGAAAGTAAGTAAAACTTGTCTTTTTGTATTAAATATGTTATAAATAAATAATATATTTGTCATTGCCCTAAAGAAGGCAGCAGTTTTAGCTGCCGAAACGTTGGTTTTATAAACTTTTTCTACTAAAATCGAAAATGTTGTTCAGTAGTTCTTATTCTTTTTAAAGATATTAATAACACTATTGTTGCATTTATTAAATTCAATCAATGTAACTGTAACGACCGTAAATGTGTTATCATTTTATATTTAATATTTGATCGTACGACTGTACTTTATCTAAACAAAGCGCGACGCATCTTATGAAGAATTCGGGCGCGGGAGTCTTTAGAGTTCTTTCGAAGGAGTTGGGTCAAAATTTTGTGAAAAAGAAAAAGAAATTACTTTCAAGTGAAACCGAATCCCTGTGATCAAGAATCGTCCCAGGTAGACTTCTTTCACTGCTAGAATCTACTGAAGGTAGGTTTTCATATTTTGTATATTTTTAACATTTTTATTGTTAATGTAATATTGCGTAACAGCGTAACAGCGTAACATTTGTATTTATATTATTATTATTGTATATTATTATCTAATTTAACTGTCTATATATTCATTTTTACTTTTTTTAAATTACATTTATTTTTAAATTCAAATTCTTATTTAGTTTCCTTATCATTTTGACACCGCTCGGTCAGAATTGGAAATAAAGTCTAACCCCTGCTACCAAGGTAGGTAAATTTGTGGTTTTAAATGGAATAAAATATTACATTTGGTAACAGAGATGGTTTAGGCAGTTACATAACTAATATTTCACAATTCAAAAATCTTGAATGACAACTTCATTTATATCGTTTATCTGTTTATAACCAACAATTTTGTTATAGTAACTTACTTACTAGCGCGCCAAATTAAATAGTTTCTTGTATTATTTTTTTTTTCTTGTTTAATTTATAAAGGTCAACAAATTGCCAAAAATTGATAATATGATATATATTTTTGTAGTTATTCAAAAAGAAGTCGAAAAAATTGTGTATGAAATAAATAAGGAAATTGGGTGATAATTTAACTGTTGCTCTTACAAAACTCGCCTGCGTCTCGTTTTGTAATTTTCACAAGTACAGCCACATTTGTTTCCTTACTTATTACATAAATAGATATTACAGAACTAAAACTAAATAAGTTGTTTTTCATTAAATGAATATTCCTTCATGTTTCCTATATTTCCTGTATTTCCCTATTGGACCATGTAACTATTATATACACTTTTTGTTATTTATAATTTTGAATAAAAATATTACCTTTTTCATGTTATTATCAATAAATATTCATATTATAGACACATTCATTGTTTATAAATGATAACCTTTCATCATTAAAATATAAATTGAAATTCGTGTGCAAAATATCAGAGAAAGTGTAAAATAAAAATAATTTTACTACCACCAGTTACTGACACAGTAGAAAAGTTTTTATTATAAAATAAAAACCTAAACGGATGTGCTATCTCACTCTAAATTCTTAGTATTCGCGAACGCAATTAACTCGTAGCCCTCTGGTGGTAGATTTAAGAACCCTTCAAATTCGTACTTTTCATGTCAATACGTTTAGGCTAATGGTTATGTGCTGATATTATTTGTAGTTGTACTTGTTTCATCGTGATTTTATAGTTAAAATTTCAGTGTGTTTCTTTATTGTTATCATTTAAAATTACATATTTGGTATAAAAATTTAATTCATACTTCCATTTTCCGGTTATTTATTGTTCATTTAATTATTTTCCGATATGAATCGTTCCAAACCTAGACCAAATAATATAAATTGTTGTGTTTACGGCTGTCATTCTAAAGGAAGTAAAAACAAGAATTTAAGTTTTCATGGTTTCCCACGAATCGGTGAACGGTAGCTAAGACTCAAGCTTTTGTTTTTTAGGTTCATTTTTATAATTTATTTCACACATAAGATAAACATAAAAATTACAATATATCATCACAAAGAAACTTTAAACGGGAATTATTTTGTTTAAATTAAAAAAAATACTACTTATGTTTAGCTCAGGCTGACCCTGGATTTTCTTTCATAAATTTTTCCAATAATTTCTCTTTTTTGTGTTTTGGTAAAATAGTTAAACTATTTTCCTCCTTAAAACAACTTGTTTCTAACCATAGCATTGGTTGAAAAGAATCTAATTTTATAGATTTTTGCTGCGTCCATTGACATTTCAAGTCAGTCTGTGATATGATTTCAACATCACAAACTTTATTCCTGAAACGAAGAAAAACAGCAGCAAACAAAAACAGATAATAGTAAAGCAAAAAAAAAGTAAAAATAAAAAGGCACTCATTTCCTTCCTAAAAAAACACATACACAGGCAAAAGCAAAAATTAAAACTATTAAAACACCTTGTAAAAAATATTAATAGGGCTGCAATATGTTTACATTTACCCCCTTTACCAGCCTTACAACTACAAAAAAAAATGTTTATATAAATCACATTGTTTTTTAATACTAAACAGCTATTTATTTCATGTGGCGAAGCCATCAAAGCACTAGGTTGTAAGCAAAGTGCAAAAGTGTCACATTTTGTATTACTAATATTTGTGACACCACATAAAATAATTAGTCCTTTATTTAGCACTTGTTCGCCTTCCAAAAAATTGCGGGATTCATTCGTAGCATCCAAATATTTAAATAATTCTTGGAACGATAACCTCAAATCTTTGATTGACAATGTAATTTATTCTGCTAAAATATGAATTATTGGAGATTAATATAAAATATATAAGTATATAATACTAACTCGCAGTATTGAAAATTACCTGAATGATACGAATAACAATCTGTAATACGTGTTTAACTTAGTAACTCTGTAGTGAAGAATGTACATAACCCTGTAGGAAATAGCAACAGAATACGAATTAGAGCCGCCATATTGTAAACGCACACAGCGACGCCAACGGTAATTTCGTTCGCGAATTTAGTTGTGGGGTAGATAGAACCGCCTTAAGTGAAAGTGACAGCTCGAGCATTATGCGACAATGCAGTGAGAAAAATTGGAACTAAATTTAACATGTGACGGTATAGGGAAAATAGCAAATTGAGTACCATTCCTTTATTAAGTAAACAATAACATAAAACAAAAGTGTGATACATTGCTAATAATATTATCTAGCGCCTGGTATATTTTTTTTCTCCAAATATTTTCACAAAAGAAGATAAAAAAATCCTAAAGTTTTCTAAAATATACACTTCCAGATATTTAGTTTTATTCAACAAAGTTTTGAAAAACAAAATATATCAGGCACTTCAACACATCTTCAGCTATTTTATTCATTAAAGAAATACAATAAATATTTTTGTACAAATGAGTGGTAATCAATTTGCTGGCAACATAAAATTCGAAAAATGTACATATTCAAATTGTTTTTTTTTCACACTTCTTTTAAAAAATATGAACTTCAAATTTATGTATTGTATAGTTCTATATCATATCTTTCTCAATGACAAATAGCGATATGTTACTATGTTTAGTATTTGAAATACAGAGCATTTAAAGTGACCATAAATGTAGGTTTTCGCTATCCCCCAGCCTTAAGAAGCGGTGACCAATGTTGCCAGAAAGTTATCTTGGTTGGTAACAGATGGCAGAACAAAAACGTAATAGATTATAAAAAATGTACATTTTAGATATTGATGAAAATACCCCATTGTCATTAAAATTATAACCCGCGAAATTTAAAATATTTTTTTTTTCTACAAAATCCAAACAATTAACAGACATCCTGCAAAAAACAAAACTAGATCCCGACGATAGACTAATTTCCTTTGATATAACATCACTTTTTCCAAATGTTCCTATACCGGATACCCTTAAAATTTTAGAAGAAAAATTAACAAAGAACAGTTTACCCCCTGAACAGGTTAACGAATACCTATTATTAACAAAAACCTGTATGGAATTAAATGCATTCACATTTAATGGAGAACTCTACAAACAAACATTCGGCACAGCAATGGGTAATCCGTTATCGCCATTCTTAGCCAATTTATTTCTATCAAATTTTGAGAATAATTTAATTAAATCAAATACTCCTTTCCCTAAAACTTGGCTCAGATATGTGGATGATGTTTTTGCCGTTATTAGTAAAGATTTCGATTTGGAAAACTTTATCCAAAACATTAATAACAAAGTTCCCACCATAAAATTTACGTATGAAATTGAGGATAATAACTCACTTCCATTTCTTGATTTGAAGATAATTAGAGAACCGGATAACTTAATGTTTGACATCTTCAGAAAACCCACGAACACCGAAAATTTTATAAATCAATCGTCCAACACCCATTTCTCTCATAAAATTGCAGCTTTCAATTCCATGATACATAGATTATTTAACATTCCGTTAAACAAAGACAGATTTCAGAAAGAACTTAAACATATATGTCATCTAGCTAAAATTCATGGTTACGAAAATTCCTTAATAACAAATTTATTTAAAAAACTCAAACGCAAGCAATTTATCACAAATAACACAACTTTCATATTAGAACCAAAGAAAACTTCATATAGAAAATTCATCTACTCTGTAAAATGTTATAATAAATTTAGCAACCTATTTAAAAAATTCAATATCACCCTGGCGTTTAACAGCAAACACACAATCAAAAATATTGTAAATAATGATCTAAAGAACATTAATGAACTGGATCTTTCTGGTATTTATTCAATTGAATGCCAAAAATGTAATCATGTTTATATCGGCTAAACAAAAAGAAAAATAAAAACAAGATTTAGGGAACATATATATAGTTTAAAAAACAGAAATATTTACAACTCAGCCATAGCTTTGCATTTTCATAACACAGGACATAACTTCCAAATTTCCGACATTAAATGTATTAAAAAATGTTATAATAATGGACTAAACATGTTAGAAGCAATTGAAATGCAAAAACATGTAAAACACCTACTAAATACAGATCAGTCCCCACTAAAAAAACCCACTTCTAAAATTTGTAAAACCAATTGGTTAACCCGAATTGTATGTAATTAGATCCCCACTCCACAATTAATGTATATATTTAGACCTAAGATGTATTTGTTTGTTAAAACTGATGATGATTGCATGGCAATCGAAATGTACATATTGTTGTGAATAAAAATTTGTGAAGAAAAGGTTATAATATTATTACATTAATTATTATTTTTGTAAATATTTTAAATGACGATAGACTGACGTGCTATTATTATTTTATTTAGATAAAAATAAATATATCACTTATTACAATTATAACAAAAATATTTGATAGTTCAATTGCATCATAACTACGAGTAGTAACAAAATTTACATGTCATTTTGATATTAAAACAAATTATAAATACTTATGTAATAATAACAGCGCTCAAAGCCTAATTATTTTTATAGATTGGCTTAAGTTGCATATTTTTTAATCTCTTTTTCAATGGATGAACTCAAACAACTGATTAAGGCTTTAGGTAAATCCCTAACAGAGACAATTGTTCAAAACCGCAAAGAACTTACACAAGAAATACAAAAAAATAGCGAAACACTTGAGAAAATTAAAAAAAGATTTTGAAAAAAGAGAACAAACCTGGCAGAAATTAAAATAGAACCAAAAGGGTTACATAAAAAATTAGAATCTTATGATATTATAAAACATCGAACAATATCATTGTAAAAGGTCTAAACATAAGAGAAAAGCCCCCAAAAGAAACCCTTAACAAATTTATTGAAGAGCAGCTACAATACAGTAATATTGGGAGAAGTAGAGGATTCAGAAAGCAAAACAAATATAATTAAAAACAGAAACAAACTTAAAGGAAAAAATATATTCACAGATCATGATTATACCACCGGCAGAAAGGAAAATGAAATATGAAATAAGAAGGATCGCAAAACAAGAAGAAGCAAACGGTAAAACAGTACAGATTTTATACAACAGTGTAATAGTAGATAATAAAAAATAGATGTGGGACTACGAAGAAGAGAAACTTACTGAACAAATTAATAGCAAGCTACCAAAAAACTAAAGGATATACAATTGGGAACATGGAGTTTACAAGGGACAAATGCACCGAACTTATATAAAAACTTAGAAGTATTACGTAACTATAAAATGGATATAACAGCCATACAGGAAACAAAACAAAAAGGGAATAAAATATATGAACTCTATAACTATATAGTTTTTAATAGTGGGTGGGAAACAAATTTGATATAGTAGAGTTCGAAACAATAACAGAAAGAATTTGTAAAATAAGAATCAGAGGCCAATACAGAAAAATAACTATCTTAAATATACACTCCCCTACGAATAAGACCGATGAAGATATTAAAGAAAAATGGTATGAAAAATTAAACAAAATATTTAATACGCTACCAAAGTATGCTATAAAAATTATAAAAGGTGATCTAAACGCAAAAAATAAACACGATAAATAAACGAAAATGGAAAATTATTAATAGAGTTTTCTGTAGAACAAAAATTTAAAAATGATTAGTATAGTCTTCATGGGAAAAGATATATACAAAAGTACATGGAAAATGCCAAGAAGGCAATCAAATAGATCAAATTATAATTGAAAAGAAGCATATAAGTATAATGAAAGATGTGAAAAGTAGTAAAAGAGCAATAGCGGACACAGACCATTTATTGCTACATATAAAATTAAAAGAAGTTATGATTAAAACAACAAAAAAATCGGTCAAAAAGAAAATGTTAGAATCAAAATACCACAAAACAAAACAGAAAGGAAGGAAGGCAATAAATGAAAAAAAAAAAAATAGTAAATATTGTAAAGACGCAAAAGAGAAATGCGCGCAAATAGAACAAGCAATAGCATTAAAAAAGAAAATCACATAGGAATGTGCTGCCAAAAAGTATCGAAAAGAGGACATGTCAACCAGTCGACATGATCTATACCGACCTCTGTGGGCCGATGCAGGTGGATTCATTAGGTAATAATAATAATAAACTTTATTGACTCTAGATCAATGGCGAGGTTCAACTAAGCTGTTCTACCACCTAACCATTCAGATTTACATTTGTTAAATTAACCAGTAGACATACAAAATTATTTTCTTATACATACAACATATTACATACATAAATCCCAAGTTCTAGCGTAATAATAGATCCTTATTAAAAAAAATGTACATAAATCAAGACACTTATAATACTACATTTTTAACTCCATGAAGAACTATCGGTTGCGAACATTGTCTTAATTTTATTTTTGAATATGTTTACTGGTAATGCTTTCATAGATTCTGGTATACTATTATATAAAGTTGGGGCCAAATAGGAATATGAACTTGTAAATTTAGATTTTCTGAAGGTGGGCACGATGTATAAATCCTTGATACGTAACTCGTAATTATATTCTTTAACGACTAATTTGTTAAATAGGTAACACGGAGTACCGGATAATTTTATTTTGTGTAGTAAACATAAATATAAATATTTCACACGGTTGTCAATACTTGGCATGTTTGATAATTTACGATATTTAGAAATGTGGTCATATTTACGTACACCGTACACGAATCTCAGACAAGAATTCTGTATTAGTGTAATTTTATGTTTATCATGCAAGGTCTAGTTAGGAACATAGATACAGGCACAATAGTCAAACAAAGGCAAAATAATTACATTAACCAATTTCAGTTTCACTGATGTATTAAGATCGTGTATAAATTTAAATAAATGCCGTAATTTTAATCTCGCAGCACATAATTTTACATTTAAGTGATGTCTGAAATTTAAGTCTTTATCGACATACAATCCCAGTATTTTAGCTTGATCTGTGTGTTCTAGCTTATGATCATCGAGTATAATATCTGGTATGATATCTCGGTCACCAAATGCAAGGAGTGAAGATTTCTTGGTATTTATTTTGAGGCCGTTGTTCTTTACCCACGATTTGATAAATCAGTATTAACCATTGCACACTGTTCTTCAATATTTGACTGATCCAAGGTTACTAAGACCTGTGTATCATCTGCGTATGAATGGACACTACAGAAATCAAATACTGTAGGCATGTCAGCAACAAAAAATAAAAAGAACAACGGACCCAAAATGGAACCTTGTGGAACCCCACATTTGAGGGGGAAATGTGAAGAGGAAAACTGTTTACCCTGTTTTGTGACCATAGAAATATAATATGACCTATTATCCAAATAGTTTTTACACCAGGCTAATGCACTTTCAGAAAAATTATAAAAATGTAATTTTGCCAGTAGTAATTTATGATCAATCATGTCGAATGCCTTAGAGAAATCTATTTGCATGAGTAGTGATGTTTTTGATTTATCATAGTTATTTAGTATCGTATCAATGATGTTTAACAGACAAATATTTGTACTGTACCCAGAGCGAAATCCTGATTGATTAGTAGGAAGAATTTTATTTTCTATAACGTATTCTTTGATTTGATCACAGCATACTCTCTCTAATATTTTGGATAAGGTGGGAAGAATGCTTATTGGTCTCATATCTTCAAAAGAATTACATTGCTCCTGTTTGACTATTGGCCTAATTTTAGCAACCTTCCATACTTGAGATACAACACTGTCTAATATGCAAGTATGTACAATATGTGTAATGTGGTCAATTATAATTGGCAAAATTATCAGTAACATTTTTATTGAGATTCCGTCTATACCTACTGCATTTGTTGTAATGGAATGAATTATAGTTCTGATTGCATCGCTGCTTACGCATTTAAAGTTAAAGCTGTTATTCAGTTCATCCGAGAATCTATTTTGTGAGTAAAAGCTTAAAGTACAAGGATTTACATCAGTAGTATTTATTTTATCTAGTAAATATAGTCCACAACTATCTGGTTCACAGAGTTTTTCAGGAATGTTTTTTGTCGATTGTGTTTTTACTCCAATATGCTTTAAATTAGACCACAAAGCTCTTGAGTTTGTAATATTATTAATAGCTGATTCAAAGTAAGCTTGTTTTTCCCTACGTATTGCAGCCGTTGTAAGATTTCGTAATTGTTTGTAGTACTCGTACTTTGAGGGGGACTTATTTTTTTTTTATTGTGCAAGCGCTTTGTCCCTCTTTTTCTGCATTATTTTAATAACGGGTGTGAACCATGGAGAATATTTTTTAGATGATGATATTGATTTAATAGGGGCATGTACATTAAATAATCTTATAATATTATCATTCAGAAAATTTATTTTATCATCAACGTTTTTCATCTGAATTATATTGTTCCATGAAACAGCATTACAATCGGCAAAAAACTCTTCCGAATTAAAGTGTTTAAAATCTCTAAAAGTTATAATATTTGGTTGTGATATTTCCTTTGAGATTTATGGTCTGAGAAATCACATTCTATAGTACCAGCAAAATCACATATCGAAATATCAGATACTGCTGTTATGTCTAACAAGGATTTAGATGCAGGCCGAGTGTATTCATTAATTAATTGATGCATTCCAGAGCCAGTGAACAAATTTGTAACAAAATCAGATTTAGCATCTTTAATTCATAAGTTCACGTTAATATCTCCTGCAATTAACAAATAATCACATTGATTAATAAAATTAGAACTTATGGTATCCAAAATACTCAGTTCTTTATAATTTTTAGAGTGTGGGTTGTATATCACTCCACATATAATTTGTTTATGTCTCACAGTAGCTTGGAGCCATAAATGTTCAATAAAATCATTTGGCAAACATATATCTGTAGTGTCGAGAACTTTATATTGAATATTACTACGAACATAAAAAGCGACGCCTCCACCACGCTTATTATACCTTTCTGTACTCACTAAATTATACCCATCAATGAAGAATAAATGGGGTGGGGAAGTATCGCTTATCCATGTCTCAGTAACAGCCAAGATGTCAAAATTTTCGGTTTGTACAAAATCCTTAAAAGTAGAGAAATATGAGTTCAAAGATTGCACATTTATCTGACCAAAGGTGAGTAAGTTGTCTTGGGAATCGGCAACACTTCTATTTGAGACAGGTGATTCAAACATGTGGGACAAGGTTATACAAAATTAAACAACTAAATTAATGAAGGCAATGGTCCGAAACACTGTGATAGCACTAGTATTTTAATAAATCTTCTTCCCGAGTTATTGTGATAATTCTTGAGTTGTCATCCTTCCGTGCGAAAATCTTACAGTTCCTGCACCATATATATTTGTATCCTTGCTTGTATAGATGTTCACGAGATTTTTTAAATAGACCACTGTTATATGTAGTTAAATGTTCGTTAAAGTATAGTTTAAATGCGTTATCCGATGGGTAATAAAAAGTGGACATTAAATTGTTATTTTTCTTTGCAGCAGCAAGAAATCTATCTTTGAAAATACTATTCCCAATTCTAAGCCGGTTTTAATGACAATATCAGTAATGTTCTTGTTCTGTTTTATTGGAAAATTATGAATTATTAAATTATTTAGACGGGAATATTGCTCTAAATCATTAACTCGCTGTTCTAAAGTATTTATGTTAGCCTTTAATTTTAGGTTTTCGTCTTTAACATGTTCAGAATCCTTAATCTTCTTTTCGAGAATATTTAATTTTGTTTCAAAATCTATTATTTTGTCGCAACAAAAGTTAACTGACTTAGTGAGTTCATCTAATTTATTGTTCATCATATTTAATATATCCGATTTCATTTTATCGAACAGCACGTTTAAGTCACTTAATTTGATGCTACGGTCATCAGAGGAATCGAAGTAATCGACAATGGTAGATACATTTGGAGGGTAACTGCGACATTGTTGACACTGCCAGGAGAAATCACCGGAATTCATGCAGGCGAATTGTTCATCAGATATTTTGACACATCTGGGATGATAGACGTTTTCGCACCGGCTGCACTTCAAACCAGCGTTTCGCGCATTGACAGGGCGACTGCACTTTGTACACCCAACCATTGTTTACTAATAAGAGTTGATTGAACTTGCTTGAAAAAAATTTTAAGCCTTGCTTGCACTTATTTTACATTTAGGAATCAAATTGTACGCACGAGGAAAGTCAAGCACTATGAAGCACTATATAGTTGAAAAACCACGCAAAAATGGAGTTCACAGATATAAGTTGCACTACAAAGACTTATGAAAAACCAACAAATATTTACAATAAACACAGAGTAGAAAAAAACGTGCTACTGACTATATAAATATCTAGAGCTAGATACATGCTGACATTTAGAGATGAAGCCACAACATATAGGTATGCCTACTTTATTAAACATAAATCAGATGTGTTTGACAAATTTAAGGTATTTGCTGCCATGGTGAAGAATAAGACGGGACATTCAATTCGAATTCTACGAGTGGACCGAGGAACTAAATTTACGAACTCCAATATGAAGACGTTTTTGGAGTCAATGGGCACTCAGCTAGAGACAACTGCACTGTATTCTCCACATCAAAATGGTAAGGCTGAACGCGATAATCGCACAATAATAGAGAGTGCTAGAACAATACTGACAGCCAAGGATTTACCAAAGATGTTGTGGGCAGAGCCAGCAAATACTGCAATTTATGTGTTGAACAGATCCACACTAAATGAACACAACAAGACACCATATGAATCATGGACGGGAAAGAAGCCTAAAATTACACATCTGAGAACATTTGGAGCAAACGCATACGTGCACATCCCAAATATTCATCGAAGAAAATAAGATGACAAGGCTAAGAAAATGATTATGGTAGGCTACCAAGGAGAGTTATCAAACTATAGATTGTTTGATCCAGACAAGAGAAAGATTGTGGAATCCAGAGACGTCACATTCGACGAGAGTAACTTGGATCTCTCGAAACCACTTCAAAAAGAAGAAGAATGCGAAGAAGAGCAAAGAGAAGATGTAGCCCAACCAGAGGGAGCTGAAGAATGCGAAGAATATCAAAGAGAAGATGTAGTCCAACCAGAGGGAGCTGCGCGCAAACTTCGAGACAAGACACTTCTGAGAAGACCTTCGAGGTTTGATGTAAATTTTGTTGAGTTTCAGAAACCAGAAACTTTCCAGGAAGCTATATCCAGATCCGATAGCAAATTATGGTCACAGGCAATAGAAGAAGAGTTGAAAGCACACGAGATCAACAAAACTTGGACAATTGTGCCAAATCAAGGACAGAAGTTAATAGATTCTAAATGGGTTTTTAAGATTCAAGAAAAAGGGGGCGGAAAAAGATATAAAGCTAGACTATGCGCAAGGGGCTTCACCCAAAGAGCAGGTCTTGACTTTAAGGAAACCTGCTCCCCAGTTGTGAGGTATGACTCGGTGAGAATGCTGTTGGCTTTATCTGCTAAAATGGACTACGATATGCTGCAGTTTGACATTAAAACTGCATTTCTGTACGGCAAAGTAGAAGAGGATTTGTATATGTCCATCCCCGGAGATATAAAAGGAAATGTAAATAGAAATAAATTTATTTGTAAGTTAGAAAAGTCATTATATGGTCTCAAACAAGCACCTAGGTGCTGGAACCAAACGTTTGTAAATTTTCTAGCCAGATTTGAAGTAACAGTAATCGACGCTGACGCTTGTATTTTCTACAGATCTAAAGGTACTACTGATGTGTTAATTCTTGCTCTTTTTGTAGATGACGGGTTGCTGGTAGGCAGGAACAGGGAGACCATTAACGAGCTTATTCGTGTGATGAAATTAGAATTTGCTATCAGAGTAATGAAAGTAGAAAATTTTTGCGGGAAGGAAATTGTTAGGGATCGAACAGCTGGGACATTGTTTATTCATCAAACAAACTACGCCAAGAAAATTATTAAACGCTTCAATTTACAGGAAGCTAATTCTCTATCTATACCAGCTGATCCAAATGCAAAACTTGTTACACCCAATGAAAATGAAGTTGTAAAATTTCCATTCCGTAAGGCTGTGGGGTCACTCCTGTTCCTGGCTACAGTGAGCAGACCCGACATAATGTATGCAGTCAGCACGGTTAGTAAGTTCCTAAATAACTATAAATTAACACACTGTGAAGCAGTGAAAAGAATACTTCGCTATATCTCAAGTACCAGATATTATGGTTTGATCTACAAATCACAGAATTTTGTAAATCCCAACCTGATTGGATATAGTGACGCGGACTTTGCAGGAGATTGTGAAACTCGTCGTTCGACGACAGGGTACATTTTTATGTTTAATGGAGGTCCGGTTACTTGGTGCTCACAAAGACAGAAAATGGTGACACTAAGTACTACGGAGGCAGAATACGTTGCAGCAAGCATGACAGTTAGAGAGGCTGTGTGGCTAAATAAATTCTTAAAGGGAATCAAATATCCTTATGCTGGTTCTATTGAAATATTAATTGATAACCAAAGTGCCATCAAGCTAGTCAAGAACCCCGAGTTCTATAAACGAACTAAGCATGTGGACATTCGATACCATTTTATAAGAGAGAAATATGAATCCAAAGAAATAAGACATTAAATATGTTCCTACTGAGTTTCAATATGCTGACATCTTAACAAAACCACTGTGTAAAAAAAAGTTTGTAAGAATAATAGGTCTCATCAGGGTTGTAGAACAGGAAAGTGCTTGAGCAGAGGGAGTGTTAGCTATAATATATTATGTATTAGAATGTTTTCAAGGTTAGAGCCCAAGACACTTTGTATGTATCTAATCAGGTGATCTCTGTTTGATATGTAAAAATAATAGTGTGCTCTATGTATTGTATTGTTTTTACTTGTAATGATATGTCATTTAGTTTGACCCAGTGTATTTAACTTTGTACTACATTTAATTATCAAATAAATGTGTTCAATATATTAGTCAAGTGTCTAATAAATAATTTCACGACCTACGAACCTCAACAATAACTAAGACGGATTTAGAAGAAAAGTTGTGTATTGTACAGATAAGAATGGAGAATTAGTAATAGAAGAAAATAAAGTAGAATAATGGAGAGAATATTATGAAGAACTATTTAACATGGGAATAAATACAGAGCCTGATAAATGAAACAGTAGAGGGAAGAGAGGATTCAATGGAGGCCCCAACCAAAGAAGAAATTTAGAGAGTTACAAAAAAAACTAAAGGCGAGATACATGTTTTAATTAAAGAAGTATGAAAAGAAGAAAAGATACCGCAACGATGAAAAGCAGCAATTATATGTTCAGTTCATAATAAAGAGAAAAAGAAAAGTGTGATAACTACAGAGGAATAGCATTATTAGATATAACATACAAAATACTAGCAATATATATAAAAAATAATTGGAAAGACAAGCCGGAAAGAATACTTAGAAAATACCAGGCAGGATTTCGCAAAAATAGAAGTACGATAGAACAAATACATTTACTTAAAGAAATAACTGCAGATAGCCATGAATGCAATTTACCCTTCAAAATGATATTAATAGATTTTAAGCAAGCGTATGACTCTATCTTTAAAGAAACATTCTAAGATATTTTAAAATACAACCGAAACTAATTAAACATATAAAAATGACAATGGAAGATACCATATGTAAAGTAAAGGTAGACGGAATGATCTCCAACAGCTTCCAAGTAAAACGGGGACTCAGACAGAGACATCCAATATACCTCATAACTCTTCAACTTAGTACTAGAGTGAACGTTAAGGAGAAGCGAGATATAAACCACACAGGGTGACCGCTGGTTACCTGAATCTATTGTCCCGGTGTTTTTCCTGTATTTTCCCTTTGGTATTCTCATTTTTCCCTATGTTCAATTTACTCTTTCACTACCACTTATACTCTTATAGCATATTTTTTTTATTTTCATAATAATTTAAAGTACATAATGTACAATAAATAAACAAAATATTTTTAATCAATATTAAGCATTGCACCTTGCGTTGGAACATAAAGAAGTAGGTAGTTACAGGATATTTACCTAAACCTTTACTAAAGGCATTTATTTCCTCAATTTTTTTATTTTCATGTACAACTCATTTTGCTTGTTTCGCAATTCCTCTTTTTCTTTTTTCAGCTGCATCAATTCCTCAGCCTTTCTCTTTTTCTCTTCTCTTTCATAACGGCTCAGCTTCTCTATCTCTGTTTCTCTTAGCTTTCGTTCTGCGACTGCATCTTTCATCTTAGCGCTGGCTCCACGAGCATAACGAAGCATTTCACGATCGACGACTATGGCATTCTCTCCACTCGCATCTTGGATCCCATCCCATGCTCTTTTTAACACTACGAGAGTCTCCTCATGTAGGTTTTCTACTAACATATCCTTGTTAATGGAAAAACCCCCTTCGACAAAGGCATTGCCATGGGAAAATACATAAATACATCTTTGTATTCCTCTAAGCCATTCAAGTGTTTAGCATAAAAATGGTCAAGACGACATTCCCTCCGATCAAATTTTGAAAGCTCAGTCTTGTTAACTTGGGAAACAAAGCGACCGAATTGGAGGATAGCTCGATCCGATAGAAGCGGAGTCACATGATGGTTCGCTAAAAGTCAGTCTTGCAACGTCCTGTCTTAGTCAAAATCTTTTTGGGATCAATACAAGTAGATGCTTTAACAAATTTGTATTTTAAGGGGCTCCTCTCGACAAGTTTTCCGACTATCTTTGTGAGACAATTTTTCGCCTCCAGATAAAACTGAGTCATGTCCAACTCCTTAACATGAGCATCTTCAAGAGAAAGCTTGGCAGCAGGTCCAATTTTAACTTGTCGAAGTTTCAAGCAGTTGCCAATATTGTCCATATCTATGTTTGCGAGCTTGTATGAAGTATTTGCGTTTTCCAAAACAGTGGGTGTAATGAATCTTTCGAGTAACTTTCGAGTAAGATTTTCTACAGCACAATGCAGGAACGGGAACATTGGCTTTGGTGTCTGGAACTCTTTTAAGAAAGGTTCAAATGCAGAAGCAATCGTCAGGAAGAAATGTAGCTTAGGGAGCAAAAGTCGGTCTTGAAGAATCTCTGCAGATTTCTTCACTGAGTATGTATCTGGCAACTTTACACTCTTGCTCATAAAATATATTTTCAGGTATGGTAGAATCTTAATAGCCCTTTCGCAGGTTGAAACATTTTCGAGCCAGCGACAATTGCAGAATTTCAAGGGAAAATTCTTAGACTTTGTTACAGACACAAAGTCAGCGCGCCGCGCAGGAGAATATTTAAACACGTTATAGATAGATTTTGAAGAAAGTATCGATTTCCCAACTGGTTTTCCTGAATGCTATCTGGAATGCGCCGTGAACTACGTGTAGACCGCACGATCCTATATCAATTAATTTAGAATCTTCTTCACACGTTGTCATATCTTTTTTCAAAAGTTCTAGGAATGCCCAATTTACGTGTGGCCCGTCCATGGACACCTGTATGATCTTCCTCGTGTCAATTGCTTCTCCAAGACCTACCTTGAAACCTCTTAATAAGTCAGATGCCGAAGAATGTCCCAAAAATGAAGAATTCCAATATCGAGTTGAAACTTCATTCTTTTTCTCCTCCCAAAAGCGAACGGCCAAGTCCATCTGCAGTAGCTTTGAAATTCTATTGAAAGACTCGTCGAAACAAACGACTAGATGCCTTGCAGTTCTCATGTCGTCAGTGAGCTTGTGGTGAAAATAAGGCGCGAGTCCAAAACAAGCAATGTACGCCGTTTTCGTCCGACTAAGTTGCATTTCTGATGCTACGCGGCTGTCTTCAAACATTTTTTTAAAAATTTTGCAGATTCCTTCCTGAGACCTGAAACTTGCTTTCGTGCTTATTACATGGATGACCCAAATCAGTTCAGCTTTTCTAATATCGCTGTCGGGAAGGTATTCTAGTCGGGACACAGGACTGGCGACTACGTTTGGGACTGCAGCAGATACGGACGGTGTTGTCTCCTGAAGAAAAAAAATTACCAATACATTTTCAAGTGAATTTGTTTCTGATTTGTATGTAATCTTTTATTAATTAATTAATTAATTTTTTTATTTACAAATTTTTATTAATTTATTTTAAATTTAGATTATATTACTTTAGACCGCTGCTAGCGCGCAGTAGAACAAAGTTCTGAAAATTTCATGTAAAACATATATTACAAATTTCAACACTAGACACCAGTAAATTTTTGAAATAAAAAAAATATATATAAACAATTATTATTATTTAGGTCTTTTAATTGTTTTTGATATATTTTTTTTTTATTTTAAAAATAAATCTTTAATTTATTTGTCTCTAATGCTGAAATATGTATTATTTGTTTTACGTGAAATTTTTAAAACTTTGTTCTTCAGCGCGCTAGCAATGGTCTTTCCTCTTAATATTTTGAAACAATTTAATATTTTTAAATTTGTAATATTTAATTCAATATTATTAATTAAATTAAATAAGTAACTTATCAACTAAATGATATTATAAGTAATTGATTAATAATAAATAATCAATTATTTTTTTGACTTGATATTTACAATAGTAATAGTAATTACCTGTTTTTGAGTTGTACGTAGAAATGCAGAAATATTCACTGTACACTTCGCTGCAGAGATCCTTTCTTTATGAACTTGTCCTGACATGTGGCTAGTGATAGCCCTTTTGCCCATGTTGCTGAGGGCAAACTTCTTTTTGCATACCTTACAAAAAGCACTTTTTGGATCATTATTAACTTGTTCCAACCAAGGCTGAAAATCCGGATACACCGACGATTGTAGCCATTTTGGATTGAATTTCGTTTTATCCATTATTATAGTTAGTTTTAGGTTATGTAGACGCTTGATTATGTACTTGTTGTTACTTGGCTAATTAAAACTAAAGAAATTCCCTTTATCGATATAACCTGCTTATTTTACCCTTCAAACAATTAGCTCCGCCTCCTGGCTGCTCGATTTCAATACCGTTTAATATATGTCATTGAACAGTGTTGAATCCAGGGGGGTGACCGGGGGTGAATTTCCCCCTCGGTGAAATGAAATTCCCCCCCGGACGAATGGCGAAAAAATATTAAAAAATGTATTGTTACTTCTCCTTATATTAATTTATTTAGGAGCTTTTATTAATATTTTTTTTATGAATTTCAAATATAGTCTATTATCATTTATGTAATATTAGTTACTAGAATAGTTCTAACATCATGTGTCGTGTAGGTCGTTTGAATTAGTAACGCTTTAGTCATCCCCCTGCACCACTACATGCGCATACGCGCTCAGGTACGTAGGTACATCCTTCGTCCCATACTATTCAGTTAAAGTTAATTTGTTGCACAGGCCATACGATTTGTTTTCTTGCAACTGTAACCGTCTGCCTTTATATTATTTGTCTATTTGTCACTTATTGAGTACGCAATTTTTCTTTTTTATTAATAAACCAATACCACTAATTAGTACTACAGTCCGTTATATTATCATAGATTGAGAATAAAAAAAATGGCTGAAAAATTGGCTCAAAAAACATTGCACTCATATTTTTGTAAAAGACAAAAAATAAATTCTGAAGAAGTAATAGAAATAAAGCAATCTGAAGTGGATAACTTGGCGTCGATGGCACTAACAACAGAAAATGTTATGGAAATTATTAATAAAAATACTGATAACAACACTGATGAAGAAAAGAATACAGTAGAAGAAAATAGGAATCAGTTGGATAACAATAAGAAAAACATTAATTATAATAAAAATTGGGAAAACAAATATAAGTGGTTATATTTTAATAAAACTCGCGGTGGAGCCTTCTGCAAATTTTGTGAAGTCTTTTTAAAAAATGATATACCTAAATGCATTACAAAAAAGTGGTGGTATTTTTATTACAGTGCCTTTTACAAATTTCCGAAAAGCAATCGGAAAATCAGGAAAATTATATATTATGTATGGTATTAATTTTTTTACACTTTTCAATATTTTTTACCATTTTGAGATTTTTCTATGGAAATATTAGTTTAAATTCTATATATTTTAATAGCTATTTATGAACCTTTTTAAATGTATAGATTGGCGAAATATTAAAATAGCTCACAGATCTTCCCTGTCCTAATATATAATTTTTAATGTGAAATTAAAAAAATATGCATTCACCTCCAAAGTTTTCATTTTTCCAGAAATCGGTCACTCTGCCACAGCAATGATAAATAACAAAAAACACCATAAGTATTAGCTTACGCTGATGACATGGTACTAGTAACAAGAACTACAGAAGAAATGAAAAAGATATTTCAAAGAAAAATAAAAACTACCTGGATGGGATTGCAAATTAACGAAGCGAAGACAAAAATTTTTGCAAGTACAAGGGGACAGGTTGCAGTATTTTTGCATACCAACTATCGTTTTAAGGTAGTGATAGCTTCGTGTATCTAGTTGTCACAATTTCACAATAACGATGAAGGGGCAGATTGGCAAAAGGAAGTAGATGTTTAAGATCCCTATAGGGACTATGTTGTGATTTTTCGGAACACAAGAATAAAACCAACATTTAAAGGAACAACTTAACTTTCATTTATTAAGATATCATGCACACTTGTTCACAGTGATTGTTACAGACATCTTTTTTATTCGTTACAGGTTGCCAACCTATCGTATACATCATACCTATATTACCGGCAGAGTAACTTTAGTACATATATATTATATTTTATGATTTGTAGATATATACAAAAAATTTAGCACCCTCACTTATATCTAACAAATCGTAAATTACAGAACTGATTTTGCACCCATTTCATTTATAAATTTTTCATGTTTGATCTTTATTAAACCCTTAGTCAAAACATGTGCTATCATTTTGGAAGTAGGTAGATATTACACAGTTATTAAACCTTTTTCAACCATTTCCCGTATGTAATGAAATTTCACTTGAATGTGTTTTGATCTCTTGTGAAATGCTGGATTTGTTATCAACTTTTGACCACATTGAGAATCATTGAAGATCATAATCGCATCCAGCTTACCCAGAATCTCAGAACACAAATTTTGCATATAAATTGCTTCTCTAGATACTTCCGACATGGCTATATATTCAGCTTCATTACTTGATAGAGACACAACACTTTGCTTTCGGCTCTCCCATGATTCTAAAGATCCTGAAAGCTTGAAACAGAAACCCGTATATGATTTTCTATCATTACTGTTGTTTGCCCAGTCGGCATCAGCAAAACCTCTTAGTGGTTCATTATCTTTAACATACTTCAAACCAAAATGTTTTGTTCCTTTCAAGTATTTTAACACTTTTTTTGCTGAATTCCAATGACTTAAAGCAAAATTCTTATTGAACTGACTTAAGTAACTTACGCTATAAGCTATGTCTGGTCTAGTTAATACAGCTAAGTACATCAAGCCTCCTATAAGATTCTGATAAGGTACATTCGTCAAATTTACATTTTCTTCATTTTGACTTGAATTTACGTTTACATTTGTTTCCATTGGTACATTTGCAATTTTACAATCAGACATGTTAAATTTCTGCAACAATTGATCAATGTACGCTTCCTGACTTAAAGTAATCTCGTTTCGGTTCTTATCTATTTCAATTTTCATCCCTAAACAATACTTTGGTTCTCCTAAATCTTTTATCTTAAAATTCGAACTCATCTGTCTTTTAATCTCGTTACTTTCGATTTCATCGTTTGAAAAAATGAAAAAATCGTCAACGTAAACTGCAATTACTGTTAGTAGATTTTCGTCTCGTTTTTAATAAATATGCAAGGCTCTAATTTTGACTTACATTAACCCGAGTTTCTTAAAAAAAATCCACTCTTCCGTACCAAACTCTAGAAGCTTGTTTCAACCCATAAATTGCTTTATTTAATTTCAGAACTTTATTCCCGCCTTGTAACTGATCTAATTGTTCCGGAATTTCCATGTAAATAGTTTCTTTTAAATTCCCATTCAAAAATATAGTTTTTACATCTAGAGGAGTTACATTGAGATTAAGTTTGACAGATAAAGCTAACAAAAGTCTTAAACTTGAAAATCTTATTACCGGTGAGAATGTTTCATTATAATCCAATCCTTCTCTCTGTGAATAGCCTTGCAATTCTTCACGTATTGCTTCTTTCCAGGCTGCTGTCCGGTCCAGATAAAACTTCCTGTACTGATGCTGGATCTTCATTTAAATTGACCTGGTTTCCATCTGTACAAATGTAGATGTAATCGTCTCGTTGATTTGATTTAGGTTTTCACTGAGATCTTCGATTTTGTTGCTGAACGTTTTCTTCTTCCTTCTCTTCCTCTGGTTGAAAATCGCTATCTGTTTCTTGTTCACTTAAAAATTCATCTTCATTTGAAGTAGAATTATTGTCACTGCTGTCCTTCACTGAAATTAGCATTTCTTCATCCTCGTCTAGGTTCGCTTCGTTTTCTGATACTTTCATTTTTATAAATTCAGATTTTTCGCTTGAATCTGTATCAGGTTTTTTTAAGTCTTCATTTAGGACTACAATATCTCTACTGGTTGTGACGTCCCTTCTTGCAGGATCATAGACTCTATAACCTTTGACACAGTCATCATAGCCTACCAGTATTTTCTCTTCAGCTTTCCTATCCCATTTTCTTCGATTTGGTTTAGGAACATGGACCATCACTTTCGAACCAAATATTCTAAGATTTCTTACATCAGGCTTTCTGCCTGTCCATAGTTCATATGGAGTTTTCTTAACTTGATTTAAAGTTACAGTTCGATTTCGTAAATATACAGCTGTACTCACAGCTTCGGCCAAAAATTCTTTGGTCAAATCAGCATCAAACAATAAACATCTGGCTTGTTCAATAATTGTTCGATTGAACCTTTCAGCTAGTCCGTTTTGCTCTGGAGTGTGAGAATTGGTTTTTTGATGTATTATCCCATACTTCTTTAATAATTCATCCATTCTTTTATTGCAAAACTCACCTCCATTGTCGCTTCTGAGACACTTTATTGTAGTGTTTCGCTAAAATTTCTGTCATATTTTTTAAATCTTTAAACCGTTGAAAGACTTCGTCCTTTGTCTTCAAGAAATATACAAAACACATTCGACTAAAATCATCAACGAATATTACATAATACCTTGAGCCACCAATAGAATTTTTCTCCATGGGCCCACACACGTCTGTGTGTACCACTTCCAGAAAATTCTTAGCTCTCGAACCACTCTTTTGAAAAGGTAGCCTGGACTGTTTTCCTTTGAAGCAAACTGTACATGAAGATTTCTTAATGTCCATGTTTTCGTCAAGTTTCAGTCCTTCCACAGCTTTTTCCATTTTTTTCATGTTTCCAGCACTAATGTGTCCTAGTCTACCATGCCACATTTCTCCTGATATCATCGCAACACGGTGGCTAACAGACAACGGTTCTTATTATACATTTCACAACTGTCTTTTGTAAACAGTACTTTGTTTCCCTTTTTAATCAGCTGACTGACCGACAGAAGATTAGTCGTCACTTCTGGCACACAACAAACTTCTTCAACTGAAATGTCGTATTTTTAGTCATTCACCACAGTCACAATGTCGACATTTCCCGAACAGATAACAGACACTTTGTTTTTGTTCGCGACAACGATTTCAGTGGTGTTGGGCTTATAACACGGTTGTTTCACCCAATGTTCATTGGCTGTCAAATATACACTTGCACCCGAATCCACATACCAGTCTTGTTTACTAAAATTTCCATTTAGAAACACCGCACTAAAGGCATGACCAGCCTTTTTGACTGAGTCTTATGTGTCATTCATTGGACATTTGTTGCTGAAATGACCGATTTGCTTGCATTTGTAGCATTTGTCGTGCTTGAAAGTTTGCTTTGATGCACTACTGTTTTCTTTCTGGTATTCTGTAGGTTTTTTGTTTTTCTTTGATTGGTATTTCGAGCTCATGAACGCACTATCTGACTAGCATTTGTCGTGCTTGAAAGTTTGCTTTGATGCACTACTGTTTTCTTTCTGGTATTCTGTAGGTTTTTTGTTTTTCTTTGATTGGTATTTCGAGCTCATGAACGCACTATCTGACGAGTCTGATGTTTCCATATCTATCAACTTTGATTTTATGGAATCTGTCGTTATGCTTATTCCCGAGTGCTCAATTGCCATGATCATTGGAGAGTACTTTTCTGGCAATCCCGCTAGAAGCAACGAACCAATCCATTCATCATTTATATTAAAACCTGTTCCTTTCAATTTCTGGCCTGTTTCGATAATCTGCGTCACATATGACGTCATCGAATTGCAATTTTCTAATCGAATTGAGATTAGGTTTCTTAATAAACTAATCCGCCTCGTGAATCCCGAGTCGTCGAATAATCATTTCAACTTGTCGCATAGTTCTTTAGATGTGGCTGCATCTTTCACATGAACATATAAAGCAGCATCAATTGTCATGATGATTTTTGCTTTCGTTTTTGCATCCTCGTCCCCTGCTGCAGCTGCATTTTCACCCACAGTCAGGTGACTCTCGGATATTTTTCCGTATTCCATCGAGTACGAGAAAATTTTCAACGGCGAAAGCTCACTCATCATAGTTTTCACGTCCTTTCAACTTTGGAATATTTGCGACAAAACTTTCGGTCGCCATCTTGATGTTCAATCACGTTATTGCACGCTGCCCGTTTTAAAACAATAAACAATCTTTAAATCGTACGTGAATGATTTGTATTATTTTTAAAACTAGGCTATCCTGGGCCCATAATCTGTTGTGATTTTTCGCAACACAAGAATAAAACCAACATTTAAAGGATCAGCTTAACTTTCATTTATTATGATATCATGCACACTTGTTCACAGTGATTGTTACAGACATCTTTTTTATTCGTTACAGGTTGCCAACCTATCGCATACATCATACCTATATTACCGGCAGGGTAACTTTAGTACATATATGTTATATTTTATGATTTGTAGATATATATAAAAAATATAACAGACTATTCTGTTCAAAGAAAGTGTCACAAAATGTTAAAGTAAGAATTTACAAATTAGTGATAAGGCCAACAGTGTTATATGGGAGTGACATTTGGACGGTAAGACAGTGCAATCAAAACAAAATAGAAGTATGGGAAAGGTGAATTTTAAGAAAAAAAAATTAGCGGGTAGCTAGATGGCGAAATAATGGTGCATAGAACTAACAGTGAAATAATGACCTTATAAGGTGAAGTGGGAATAACGAGTGTAGTAAAATTGCAAAGGCTTCGGTGGCTAGGACATTTAGTGCGGTTGGATGAAAATAGAATGGTGCGAAAAATGGTTAAAGGTGGAATAGTGACAAAAAGAAGAGGGCGTCCAAAGGAAAGATGGTGAAATGCTGTGAAAAAAGACTTAAAACATTGAAAGTGCGATAGTGGGAACAAGCAGCATTAAATAGAAAACGATGGAAAAACATTATTAATTAAGCCATGGGTCTACAAGGCCTAGAGCGCTAAATTATATATAAGAACGTGGTTAATTTTAACTGTCCAGATTTTACCAAATTATCAAATTTAGCACAGTTATGGTCTGAGTAAGATTTTACCGCAGATGTTTTCTGAGATTTCTTAGTTTTTTATACGTAAATTTGTAATTTCATGTCTTTTAAAGTGAGATATTCCACCACTAATAGTTTTCTTATACGCAATAAAATAGGCTTTTTGTGAATTTTAAGACAACCAGGTATATTTATTTTTTTAGTCTTACTTAAAACTTTGTTTATAATTTCTTTTCCGTTTCTCTCTTACTGTTGAATTTTTTTTACTTGTCTCAGAGTCAATATACTGATATATCAGATTTATTATTATGCTGCTGAATTGTATCGATTGTATCAGTCTCTGATTTTTACTTTTTAGTTTGGATATTATAATAAATCTACGACAGTAATGGTTATTATTATTGATATTAGCAACTAATAAAATCCGTACATTTACCTTTCCATATTGGGTGAAGTAAATATTTTTTTTTCTTCAAACGTCATAAAAGTGACATCTTCTGTGACGTGATTGACAAGGTTGAAGTTGTTAATGTTTTGTGGTTGAAGTTTTATTTCTATGCCGCCGTAATATAATTTTTTATTCTAGCCGCCGTTTAATTTCTTCGCCGCCGTATGTAGAATCAACCCATAAGAAGTTACTTGTACAATAGAAATCTGTAATATCGCCCTAAATGTCACTATAAAAACTAGATAACCTAAGAATAAAGTTACTAAAAATTATGAATAACTGACAGGTAACCTACATATTAAACGTCAATTAGTAATTTATTTTTAAAAATTTCTACGTTTGAAGAAAAAATAAAATATGTTATTCAGAGTAAAAGTGACTTTGTGTGCCTCGCATGTAATTGTCCGACTCGCTTCGCTCGTCGTGCAAACTTCCACGCTCGCCACACAAAGTATCACTTTTACTCTTAATAACACAATATACTATTTTTCTATAACCTATATGAAATGATGACATTTCATACCTCCTGTCAGTTGCAGAAACATCACATTTTATCTCAAGGGATAGAAGTATTAGTATTTCTATCCCTTGAGATAGAAATACTTTGTCACTAAGACAACAAGTTGACAAATGCGATAAAATTAGAACAAGTAACAACCTACTATTTTAAAATTAATTTGAAAAACATGTTTCGCTTTTCTTATTGAACTTAATTTTTTAAATATTTCACAGTGGTTATAGAAAAAAATATTGTATTATATACGGGGTAAATAACAGATTTTAGCGCTCTGTGTGATTGTAACCCTCCGCTACGCGTCGGGATACAAATGTCACACCTCGCGCTAAAATCTGTTACTTTTACCCCTTATATAATAAATATCTATTTTCTTGACTGTGTCAACACATTTAATTGTCAGTGAGTGCTACCATCTAGCGTCGAAAGTCATGTCATAATTGCGTAGGCTTCCACAGTCTGAGTCATGAGAAATATTCGATTTCC
The DNA here is from genome assembly GCA_035578165.1 of Stenolophus ochropezus. Taxonomy (NCBI): domain Eukaryota; kingdom Metazoa; phylum Arthropoda; class Insecta; order Coleoptera; family Carabidae; genus Stenolophus; species Stenolophus ochropezus. The sequence continues at coordinate 28,831,824 of JAQOWZ010000017.1, forward strand.
GGGAATGGACTGTGTCAATTTTTGAGTCAGAGCTCAACGTTTCGCCCGCAGTCGTATGGGGCATCTTCAGGAGCAAGAACGTTTTACTGTCGATAAACAAGGTTACTCGACGTGTCAACCACGCTAGAGGCCAAGTTTAAGCAATAAAGGCGCAAGGGACGACTCAGTTTATAAGGTTACCCGACGTGTAAACCACGCTAGAGGCCAAATAAACCAAGTGACGAGAGAAAGCGAGAGAAGTCATTTATATATGCTACGAAGGGTACGGTTGAAAGCAATAACTAATGGGGACCAACGGGAGTTGAGTTTGAGGGACCAATGGGAGTTGAGTTCGTGGTGGTTGATTGGGCGTGTTGTGTTTCCAGAATGACTGGTTTCCACATGTGGCTCAAGAAGTAACCATCATCTCGATTTATGTTATCAGGATGTTTCCATATTTCTACAGCTTCCCTGTATTTACGTTTGTAAAACTGGGGAACAGGAGCTAATATGCGGGATTTTTCAAATAGGATGTTATGACCTGTATTATGTTGGTGTTCTGCGACAGCGGAGGTTAATACCATACCATTGCGCAGGCACCGTTTGTGTTCTGTAAGTCTAGTATGAACACTTCTTCCTGTTTCACCTATGTATACTGTGCCGCAAGAACAAGGAATGCTATAAACACCGGGTGATGTCAAGGGTTCACGTTTATCTTTGGTTTGTGGGAGTATTTCAGAGATTTTTTGTGGAGGTTTAAAGATGACTTTGATATCATTTTTCCTAAGAATTTTTCCTATTTTGTCCGAGAAACCTTTAATGTAAGGGAGGGAAACAAAAGAGTTATTAACAGGTTCTTTTGGTAACGGGTTTAAGTGTCTATGGATTACATTGTTAATTAATTTTATGTCATAGTTGTTCTGAACCAAACTATGTCGGATGTGGTTGAGTTCTTGTTGAAGGTTATGGGGTTCGGAGATTTTGATGGCACGGTGTACGAGGGCGTTAACTACTGAGAGTTTCTGTGAAGGGTGGTGGTGAGAATTAAAGTTGAGATACCTGTCAGTGTGGGTGGGTTTTCTATAAACAGCGTGCCCTAACTGTCCATTAGGTTTACGAGTGACAAGAACATCAAGGAAAGGGAGAGTTTTATTATTATTTTTTTTTTTTTTTTTTATTTTCAACCTCCATGGTGAATTGAATATCCGGATGTAAACTGTTTAAGTGTTCGTGGAACAAGGCAAGTTTTTCCGGACCATGTGGCCAAACGACAAAAGTGTCATCTACATAACGAAACCATACCGTCGGTTTGAAAGTAGAAGATTCTATTGCTTTTATTTCAAAATCTTCCATATACATACTGGCAACTACGGGAGATAGAGGAGAGCCCATTGCTGCACCTAAGACCTGTTTGTAAAATTGCTTGTTGAAAGTAAAATAGGTTGATGTTAGGCATTTTTCGACAAGAGTTACTAGATCGGATGAGAATCCATTATTTTCTAGTAATTCAGCGATAATACTGATTGCTACATCTATGGGGACTTTGGTGAAGAGAGATGTGACGTCAAAACTAACAAGTATATCATCGGGACCTGTGGTTATAGTGTTGATTTTTTGTACAAAATGTTCTGAGTTTAGAATAAACGACTCAGAGTTTCCTGTAAAAACGTTTTAAAATTGTAGACAAATATTTTGCAAGTTTGTAAGTTGGACAGTCGATGGTGCTAACAATAGGTCTGAGTGGGTAATCCTGTTTGTGAATTTTTGGTAAACCGTAAAGACGCGGAGGTTTGGAAGATTTAGGTATAACTTGTTTTTTGATATCTTCAGGAATATCTGATTTTTTAATAAGGGCGGTAATTTCACGTTCAATTTTGGCTGTAGGGTCGCGTTTGAGAGGAGAATATGAATTTTCCTGTAGAAGGGCCAGAACCTTCTCATCGTACGTTGTACGATCCATAACTACCGTCGCATTACCTTTATCCGCTGAAACAATAACAATATTAGTGTCTGATTTTAGGTTTCTCAGAGCTGACCTTTCGTCTCTACTAATATTAGATGGTGGTGGTTTGAATTTTTTGATACATTTCACAACTTCCATACGTAAAGTATCACCAGCTTCCTTAGGTAATTTTCTAACGGATGATTCGATAGAACTGACTATATCTTCAACAGGAATTTTTGTGGGTGCGAGGGAAAAGTTTAGTCCTTTCGATAAAACACCGGTTTCGCTGGATGATAAGGGACGCGAGGATATGTTTACCACGGTTTTACTTAAAGTATGGTTTACCTTTTTTGGGGGAGCGAGGGAAGTAAATTTGCGTTTTTGGATTTCGCTGGTTTTTTCAAAGGAAATGTCCGCCTGAGCACGTGTGATACAGTCAAATTTTAACCAGTCGTCATGGTTCATAAGTTTACTCAGTTCTAAATGCAGTGAGTACAGATTTTTAGAACTTTCGTTCAGTTCACGTCGTGTGTATCGAATTTGTTCTCTAAGAAGTGAGAGGCTTGCTTTGTAAAGGATAGATTTGGAGGCGTGGGATTTGAAATTATCCTTAATCCTAAGAGATTTGGGTACAACATGATGATCGCGGCAACGAGTAAGAAAGGCAAGGTCACAAAGAAGTTTGGATAGCTTATGTCTAAGTTTGGAGAAAGTACGAGTCTTATAATAAATATCCTCCCCGTAGAGGTTCGTGTAATAATTGCGTAGGCTTCCACAGTCTGAGTCATGAGAAATATTCGATTTCCGGGAATGGACTGTGTCAATTTTTGAGTCAGAGCTCAACGTTTCGCCCGCAGTCGTATGGGGCATCTTCAGGAGCAAGAACGTTTTACTGTCGATAAACAAGGTTACTCGACGTGTCAACCACGCTAGAGGCCAAGTTTAAGCAATAAAGGCGCAAGGGACGACTCAGTTTATAAGGTTACCCGACGTGTAAACCACGCTAGAGGCCAAATAAACCAAGTGACGAGAGAAAGCGAGAGAAGTCATTTATATATGCTACGAAGGGTACGGTTGAAAGCAATAACTAATGGGGACCAACGGGAGTTGAGTTTGAGGGACCAATGGGAGTTGAGTTCGTGGTGGTTGATTGGGCGTGTTGTGTTTCCAGAATGACTGGTTTCCACATGTGGCTCAAGAAGTAACCATCATCTCGATTTATGTTATCAGGATGTTTCCATATTTCTACAGCTTCCCTGTATTTACGTTTGTAAAACTGGGGAACAGGAGCTAATATGCGGGATTTTTCAAATAGGATGTTATGACCTGTATTATGTTGGTGTTCTGCGACAGCGGAGGTTAATACCATACCATTGCGCAGGCACCGTTTGTGTTCTGTAAGTCTAGTATGAACACTTCTTCCTGTTTCACCTATGTATACTGTGCCGCAAGAACAAGGAATGCTATAAACACCGGGTGATGTCAAGGGTTCACGTTTATCTTTGGTTTGTGGGAGTATTTCAGAGATTTTTTGTGGAGGTTTAAAGATGACTTTGATATCATTTTTCCTAAGAATTTTTCCTATTTTGTCCGAGAAACCTTTAATGTAAGGGAGGGAAACAAAAGATTCGAAAGAGTTATTAACAGGTTCTTTTGGTAACGGGTTTAAGTGTCTATGGATTACATTGTTAATTAATTTTATGTCATAGTTGTTCTGAACCAAACTATGTCGGATGTGGTTGAGTTCTTGTTGAAGGTTATGGGGTTCGGAGATTTTGATGGCACGGTGTACGAGGGCGTTAACTACTGAGAGTTTCTGTGAAGGGTGGTGGTGAGAATTAAAGTTGAGATACCTGTCAGTGTGGGTGGGTTTTCTATAAACAGCGTGCCCTAACTGTCCATTAGGTTTACGAGTGACAAGAACATCAAGGAAAGGGAGAGTTTTATTATTTTCAACCTCCATGGTGAATTGAATATCCGGATGTAAACTGTTTAAGTGTTCGTGGAACAAGGCAAGTTTTTCCGGACCATGTGGCCAAACGACAAAAGTGTCATCTACATAACGAAACCATACCGTCGGTTTGAAAGTAGAAGATTCTATTGCTTTTATTTCAAAATCTTCCATATACATACTGGCAACTACGGGAGATAGAGGAGAGCCCATTGCTGCACCTAAGACCTGTTTGTAAAATTGCTTGTTGAAAGTAAAATAGGTTGATGTTAGGCATTTTTCGACAAGAGTTACTAGATCGGATGAGAATCCATTATTTTCTAGTAATTCAGCGATAATACTGATTGCTACATCTATGGGGACTTTGGTGAAGAGAGATGTGACGTCAAAACTAACAAGTATATCATCGGGACCTGTGGTTATAGTGTTGATTTTTTGTACAAAATGTTCTGAGTTTAGAATAAACGACTCAGAGTTTCCTGTAAAACGTTTTAAAATTGTAGACAAATATTTTGCAAGTTTGTAAGTTGGACAGTCGATGGTGCTAACAATAGGTCTGAGTGGGTAATCCTGTTTGTGAATTTTTGGTAAACCGTAAAGACGCGGAGGTTTGGAAGATTTAGGTATAACTTGTTTTTTGATATCTTCAGGAATATCTGATTTTTTAATAAGGGCGGTAATTTCACGTTCAATTTTGGCTGTAGGGTCGCGTTTGAGAGGAGAATATGAATTTTCCTGTAGAAGGGCCAGAACCTTCTCATCGTACGTTGTACGATCCATAACTACCGTCGCATTACCTTTATCCGCTGAAACAATAACAATATTAGTGTCTGATTTTAGGTTTCTCAGAGCTGACCTTTCGTCTCTACTAATATTAGATGGTGGTGGTTTGAATTTTTTGATACATTTCACAACTTCCATACGTAAAGTATCACCAGCTTCCTTAGGTAATTTTCTAACGGATGATTCGATAGAACTGACTATATCTTCAACAGGAATTTTTGTGGGTGCGAGGGAAAAGTTTAGTCCTTTCGATAAAACACCGGTTTCGCTGGATGATAAGGGACGCGAGGATATGTTTACCACGGTTTTACTTAAAGTATGGTTTACCTTTTTTGGGGGAGCGAGGGAAGTAAATTTGCGTTTTTGGATTTCGCTGGTTTTTTCAAAGGAAATGTCCGCCTGAGCACGTGTGATACAGTCAAATTTTAACCAGTCGTCATGGTTCATAAGTTTACTCAGTTCTAAATGCAGTGAGTACAGATTTTTAGAACTTTCGTTCAGTTCACGTCGTGTGTATCGAATTTGTTCTCTAAGAAGTGAGAGGCTTGCTTTGTAAAGGATAGATTTGGAGGCGTGGGATTTGAAATTATCCTTAATCCTAAGAGATTTGGGTACAACATGATGATCGCGGCAACGAGTAAGAAAGGCAAGGTCACAAAGAAGTTTGGATAGCTTATGTCTAAGTTTGGAGAAAGTACGAGTCTTATAATAAATATCCTCCCCGTAGAGGTTCGTGTAATAATTGCGTAGGCTTCCACAGTCTGAGTCATGAGAAATATTCGATTTCCGGGAATGGACTGTGTCAATTTTTGAGTCAGAGCTCAACGTTTCGCCCGCAGTCGTATGGGGCATCTTCAGGAGCAAGAACGTTTTACTGTCGATAAACAAGGTTACTCGACGTGTCAACCACGCTAGAGGCCAAGTTTAAGCAATAAAGGCGCAAGGGACGACTCAGTTTATAAGGTTACCCGACGTGTAAACCACGCTAGAGGCCAAATAAACCAAGTGACGAGAGAAAGCGAGAGAAGTCATTTATATATGCTACGAAGGGTACGGTTGAAAGCAATAACTAAAGTCATGTCATACGTACAAAGAAGTGAAGTAAGATTCGTTCTAATATAAATCATTTATGTTGTATGTAGTTTATCGCGACTATTTATTTTATAATAATTGCTTTTTTACTTTGTTTTGATTACAATTGTAATAGATTGGCAACACTGGCGGTGACCAGAGATTCTGTCCATCGTATACAAAAGATTTTTTGACGAATGTGATACGTTAGAACTAGATATGGAAGGTAAAATGAATTGATTAGTTATTTTTTGTCGCCAAAATTGAGACGGTACCAGCAGACAACATAGTTAGAAGATGGAAATTTTGAAGAAGTAGACTTGCTTTTTCCAGATTAAGAAAATATGTTTTTTTAATTTGCTATTTTCTGTTTGATTTCTTCGATACATGACTCTTTGTTAACTGAAGATTGTTGGCTGGGATATGCTTGAAATTCTGTCAGCTATCTCTGCTTTGTCATCTAAAGTATTGTTAACATTTGAAGCGAATATAATTTGGTCATTTTCTAGTAGTTTTTGTAAGAAAAATTCTTCTAAAACTGAATCATCCAAACAGTTGATACAAACCAATTGTCGAAGTTGACGGAGAAATTGAGTTTCTGTTATCTAAGTTTGAAGATTTTAGTAAGTAGACAATTAATTAAAAATTCATAAGAAATATATTTATTTTTCAACTGACTTTGTTTGTTTTCGTTGTTATCACATTTGCTAAGTTGATAGTCATGTAAAATACATATAAGCATAATATTTGTATGTATTTGTTGGTTTATTTTGAATATCATTTATTTGAGCATAAATAGATAATTGATATTCTCAATTTAGTCATGTATAAAAAGAAAAATCAAATACTTAGCATTATTCATAATTTATAAAATAAATTAAATACTTATTTTATATGAGTACGTACCACGCCGTGCAACCCCACGCCGTGAAATACTCATTGAACTCAAATCCCAGCGCCGTAAATCCCACGCCGTGTAGTGCCGTTCTGTGGAATCATGCAATCCCACGCCGTATAATAATGTTGAAATGGGACAGGTCGAATTAATTTCCAAGAATACAAACCAGATAAAAAAGCAACCTAACTGCCTCATGTTGTGCTACTATAATATAGATGGCGTAATTGAACAATATTCAAATAAATAATTTAAAATGAAACATTTTACAATCTATCATTTATTTATTTTATTTTCTTATATGAAGATGTATCATGTTCTTAATTTTAATTTAACTTCATTGCTTAAGTAAACAGTTTGCGAGTACGAGCGAGTTAACCAAACTCGAATACGAGACTCGAGTCAGTTGGACTCGCATAAATAGAATCGAGTTAGCGAGTACGAAACGATTCTTCCTGACTCGAGTACCGGAATCGAGTCCGGCGTACTCGAATCAAAATAAATTGGTATTCGAGTAGGCGAGTTCTAAAGCAGGAATCGAGTCTGACTCGAGTCAAACCGTACTCGGCACATCACTACTAACTGCCTCATGTTGTGCTACTATAATATAGATGGTGCAGTTGAACAATATTCAAATAAATAATTTAAAATGAAAAATCTTACAATCTAGCATTTATTTATTTCATTTTTTATATGAACATATATTATGTTTGTAAACTTTAATAAATAATGATCACAATATTGATGTTTTTTATTTACGAAAACATATCCTTATACTACGGGTTTACAGAAAGCAAATTAATTATTTAATTTAGATTCAATATTTTACGCGTGATTAACTTAATTTTAAATTAAATATTTTATATGAATTAAATTAATTCATTGTTAAACGGCAATAGATCATACTTAAATCTAAAATCAGTTTATAGAAGCCAAATTAGCAGTTAATTGCAATTAATTTACTGATTAATTCGGCATTAAATTAACCGACGGACCTATTTCCATTATGTTATTAATTCCCCGATTTTTACCTCAAAGTAAAGTAAAATTGCTATTATGAGTATGAAAATAAAATAAATAAAAGGTATTTTTTTATATTCAATTCAATTTTTATTTAATAAATAGATACAAATAATTACAATTTACACATGTCACTGTCCTCTTCTAGTTATTATGATGAAGAAGTTCAAAAAAATCTTTGAAGGATCCGGGTCTTATAAAACAATAAATTCTTTTAGATTATGTTAAAATTTGTAAGATATTACTTTTTCACTTTTTTGTTATTTAATTTAACCACACAGGTATTTTGTTTAAATAAAACTAATGTTAATATTTTGTCAGGACTTTATTTTCATTCTTATTCACGACGCCATCTTATCTCCTACTTGTTGTTGCCAACCTTGTATTTCTTAAAACAAATAATATCCCTAGATATTTTAAAACATTTCTAACATTCGGCCAACGTGACTAAAAGGGCGGCCTCGCACTTTCAACATAAATGATCATACAATATCAAACAAATTTAATGAGTTAATTCTAAACAAAAAATATATTTATTTTTATTACGTTATTGTAAAATATAGTCTAAATTTCTTTGGTGGTAGTCGTTCTCTCTTCGGTCTTCCTGTTTCTTGTTTTACCGGTTCTGTTGTCACTTCTTCAGGTACATCCATCCGATCGCGGATCTGCGACGCTTGCCTCGCTAATTTATCGGTTGTCTGTTGCACTCTCGTTGTTTAGAACTTCGCCTTTATTTCCAGACTCTCCAATTTCTTCTTCTTCACTTTCATAGGTGTTGTAGTATCCCTTTAATTGTTATACATGTGCCGTTGTTACATGTTTATGTTCTCCATCTCCAAATTCTAATCTTTCGATTCTGTAAGTGTCCGCAGTTATCGGTTTATACTTACTAAATTTTATTTCTGATTGTTCTTGCTTATAAGAATCTGTTAGCAATTTTACTTGTTGTCCGTCTTTACAACTTATAGGCATTTCTTCAGTGCTGTATACTCGTAATACAATTTTTTGTTCTTGATTTACGAGCTCTAGGATCTCTTGACCGTAACCATTAAAGTTTACATCATTTGCAATTTCTAAGTTAATATGAGAGTTGGTACCTAGAATAGAATTTACGTTAAGTTCTGCAAATGGTGTTACATTTACATATCCAAAAGTTAGTTCATTATCTTTACTGATGTATGCGATATGTGGTAGTTCACATAAATACGTCCGATTAGCAAATCAAAGTCTTGGGCATCTTCTGGGACTACTCACAAAGTAACATTATCCGCAATGACACAGTCGACGGAAATTTTTACTATGACTTTACAATTCGATATTACAGCTGGTTTCGAATGTCCACCAAAACCAAACGAAGCCTGTCTGTGTGTAATAACTTTGAGGTTATGTAATTTAACTATATTTACATGTATAAAACATAGTAGCGCCTTCCGTAGGGGTACGACAAAAAAATAAAAATTGCCCACTCTAACCTGCCTATATATATTTTTATTTATTTTAATTTACGTAAGATCTCAAGGTCATTTATATCAATAATGTTATAATATCTATAGGAGTTGGCCAGCTTTAGAAAAAAGCCTTTCTGAAGCTGTGGATGTGACTGTGCAACACAAATACTTAAGAGCTATTTTCTTTAAATTTGGATAGTTGGATTCTAGCATTTTTCATAGGAGTAATGGGTCTTGTTTCCATAGGTATATTTGTGTCACGTTGACCAGACAAAATATTATTCTTTTCGTTAACAAGTTTATAATGATCCTTCCATATATCAACAACAACAATTCAATATTACAGCTGGTTCCGAATGTCCACCAAAACCAAACGAAGCCTGTCTGTCTGTGATAACTTTGAGGTTATGTAATTTAACCATATTTTTTCGTATAGTTTACTCTGGTCTAGGGATGATCGATATTCATCGATGTTGAATAAACATCCATGTTTAGCTGGAAAACATCGATGTTATGATATCGATGTTATGACTTCAATATCATCGACACATCGATGTTTTATGGATAAAAATATTGAAAAATATTTTTTAGGGCGCCATCTAGCATATTTTGAATGTACTACATTAGCTATGACTATGAAGTTTAACTATTTTTCACTAGATGACACTGGTGAACAAAATCGGATGAAGCCATATGAATAGTTATTTCATTGCATTTCTTAACAGATCAAAAAACATACTGTCAACGTCAATTCAACGTTCGCGTCGCGTCATTCTTGAAGGGAGTGACTGAGCGAGGTATTGTGAGTGAACTTGTGAAGTGGAAACAAATTTGATTTACTTACTATTGATTTTGTAAATAATGAAACTTTGGAAACGAGATAACAGGTAACATATATAAGTATTCATTCTGCACTGTATTATTATTTCTTTCTCCAGTAACTATTGCAGTATTTTATCTGCTCACTGTGTTTTCCATTTTTTAGGTTATATTGAGATAAAAGTGGATAAATCGATATTTGTGAATTATAACTATCGAAATAAGTGCAAAAGTCCTCCCTCTGTTGTATTTTAGGTGATAAATAATAAGGTATAACGAAGAAGCTTACAAAAGCTTAACTATTTTTTTTTAATTGCAGATATTATAAAATGCCACCAAAGAGTCAATATTGGAAATATTTTAAAAAAATCAATGATTTCAGCGCCAAATGTCGTTCCTGTGGTAATTTTTTAAAAACTGCTGGTAACACTACCAATTTGAAATGTCATTTAGAAAAAAAACATCTAAATTTAATTCCTAAACCCGAACTTATGAGAACCACACCATCCTCAACTCCAATATCTTTTAAAGAACCTAATGTGCCTTCAACTAGTACCGCTAATGTTACGTTGGAAATGTCGGAATCAGGGAGCCATTGTGATTCCGAAAAAAGTTACACGGTTAGCGCCAAAAAATTATTCTCCCAACCAACTCTAAGCTATAGCTTTAGTAAAATATCTCAATATGGTGATATGGGCTCAAAAGGGATTCAGTTGACGAATAGCATTTTATACATGATTTGTAAAGATTCCCAACCTTTTCAAATTGTGAAAAATGAAGATTTTCTGAATTTAATGAAAGTCGCATGTCCATTGTACAAGGTCCCTTCACTTTAAAAAGGATGTTAGAAACCAAATATGACATTATTAGAGAACACTTCAAAGAAAAACTTCAGAAAGTGAGTGGTTTGACTTTAACAACAGACATTTGGACAGACACAATGCAAACTAGAAGTTTTTTGGGAGTGACTGTTCTATTTTGTAATGAGGAGGAACAATTAGAATCTGTATCGTTGGGAGTTTATGATTTAACGCTATCTCATACTGCGGAATATAAAGCGAATACATTATTGAAGACCTGTAACGACTGGAATATTGAAGACAATAAAATAGTGGCAGTTATTACTAATGCTGGCGCTAATATTGTTAAAGCAATAGAAATTGCATTTGGTAAAAGACGTCATATACACTGCTATGCCCACATGTTGAATTTGGTAGCACAAAATCCATCAACAAAACACTTGATTTGCCTGAACTAATAGCTGCAGTTAAAAGAATTGTGACGTGGTTTACACAATGTGTCGCCGCTAGTGATGAATTGAGGCGAGAATCTGATTTGAAACTCATACAAGATGTGTCCACTCGTTGGAACTCAATATTGTATATGATTGAAAGATTTTTAAATTGCGCCCTGCAATCAATAAAATTATTAATTGCCACACTAGTGCACCAGAAATGTTGAATGCAAAACAAATTATTGATTTAACTGAAGTTTGTGAGATTTTGCGACCAATAGAAATAACTACTCGTGAAGCCTGTGGTGAAAAATATGCAACCTGTAGTAAAGTATTATTACTTACTAGATTAATTACTATAAAAGTGTCAGGTTCCCAAACAAAACAGTTAATCGGAAAAAAATTAAAAAATAACGTAATTGAAGAAATTAAGAAAAGATTGCCACAAACAGAAAATGTTAATATTCTTGCGGTCGCCACTCTCTTGGATCCTCGTTTTAAAAATATACATTTCCAAGATGTATTAGCCTGTTCCAGAGCCATTCGGATATCAAGGAATTGATTTCAGATATTGAGCTGAATCAAACTGAAAATGATCAATTGACGGAGAATTTATAACTTAACTGGAAGAAGACCAAGATGTTGATATATGGAAGGATCATTATAAACTTGTTAACAAAAAGAATAATATTTTGTCTGGTCAACGTGACACAAATATACCTATGGAAACAAGACCCATTACTCCTATGAAAAATGCTAGAATCCAACTATCCAAATTTAAAGAAAATAGCTCTTAAGTATTTGTGTTGCACAGTCACATCCACAGCTTCAGAAAGGCTTTTTTCTAAAGCTGGCCAACTCCTATAGATATTATAACATTATTGATATAAATGACCTTGAGATCTTACGTAAATTAAAATAAATAAAAATATATATAGGCAGGTTAGAGTGGGCAATTTTTATTTTTTTGTCGTACCCCTACGGAAGGCGCTACTATGTTTTATACATGTAAATATAGTTAAATTACATAACCTCAAAGTTATTACACACAGACAGGCTTCGTTTGGTTTTGGTGGACATTCGAAACCAGCTGTAATATCGAATTGTAAAGTCATAGTAAAAATTTCCGTCGAAGTGTGTCATTGCGGATAATGTTACTTTGTGAGTAGTCCCAGAAGATGCCCAAGACTTTGATTTGCTAATCGGACGTATTTATGTGAACTACCACATATCGCATACATCAGTAAAGATAATGAACTAACTTTTGGATATGTAAATGTAACACCATTTGCAGAACTTAGGTACCAACTCTCATATTAACTTAGAAATTGCAAATGATGTAAACTTTAATGGTTACGGTCAAGAGATCCTAGAGCTCGTAAATCAAGAACAAAAAATTGTATTACGAGTATACAGCACTGAAGAAATGCCTATAAGTTGTAAAGACGGACAACAAGTAAAATTGCTAACAGATTCTTATAAGCAAGAACAATCAGAAATAAAATTTAGTAAGTATAAACCGATAACTGCGGACACTTACAGAATCGAAAGATTAGAATTTGGAGATGGAGAACATAAACATGTAACAACGGCACATGTATAACAATTAAAGGGATACTACAACACCTATGAAAGTGAAGAAGAAGAAATTGGAGAGTCTGGTAATAAAGGCGAAGTTCTAAACAACGAGAGTGCAACAGACAACCGATAAATTAGCGAGGCAAGCGTCGCAGATCCGCGATCGGTTGGATGTACCTGAAGAAGTGACAACAGAACCGGTAAAACAAGAAACAGGAAGACCGAAGAGAGAACGACTACCACCAAAGAAATTTAGACTATATTTTACAATAACGTAATAAAAATAAATATATTTTTTGTTTAGAATTAACTCATTAAATTTGTTTGATATTGTATGATCATTTATGTTGAAAGTGCGAGGCCGCCCTTTTAGTCAGGTTGGCCGAATGTTAGAAATGTTTTAAAATATCTAGGGATATTATTTGTTATAAGAAATACAAAGTTGGCAACAAAAAGTAGGAGATAAGATGTCGTCGTGAATGTAAATGAAAATAAAGTCCTGACAAAATATTAACATAAGTTTTATTTAAACAAAATACCTGTGTGGGGAAATTAAATAACAAAAAAGTGAAAAAGTAATAACTTACAAATTTTAACATAATTTAAAATAATTTATTGTTTTTTAAGACACGGACCCTTTAAAGATTTTTTTGAACTTCTTCATCAAAAGAACTAGAAGAGGACAGTGACATGTGTAAATTGGGATTATTTGTATCTATTTTTTAAGTAAAAAATGAAATGAATCCAAAAAAAGAAATTATTTTTTTTATTTTCATACTCATAATAGCAATTGTACTTTACTTTGAGGTAAAAATCGGAGAATTAATAACATAATTGAATAAAGGTCCATCAGTTAATTTAATGCCGAATTAATCAGTAAATTAATAGCGATTAACTGCTAATTTAGCTTCTATAAACTGATTATAGATTTAAATATGATCTATTGCCGTTTAACAACGAATTAATTTAATTCGTACCAAATATTTAATTTAAAATATTGAATCTAAATTAAATAATTAATTTGCTTTCTGTAAACCCGTCGTATAAGGATATGTTTTCGTAAATAAAAAACATCAATATTGTGATCATTATTTATTAAAGTTTACAAACATAATATATGTTCATATAAAAAATGAAATAAATAAATGCTAGATTGTAAAATGTTTCATTTTAAATTATTTATTTGAATATTGTTCAACTGCACCATCTATATTATAGTAGCACAACATGAGGCAGTTACAGTTAGGTTGCTTTTTTATCTGGTTTGTATTCTTGGAAATTAATTCGATCTGTCTCATTTAGACATTTATCCACAGCGTGGGATTGCATGATTCCACAGAACGGCACTGGGAGTAGGGGTATTTTTACACGGCGTGGGATTTACGCCGGCTGGGATTTGAGTCAACTGACTATTTCACGGCGTGGGATTGCACGACACGGAATGCTCCGTTTAAGATTTATATCTTTACAATATTTTAATTAAAATAAATCAAAGTTAATGTGTATCCTCTCTCAATAATTGTTTTTTTTCCAATTGACACTCAAAAAATAATATGTATTAATACTTTTTAACATATAGCTTTGTTATAAAGTATATGCATTGAACTTGGTTAGTAGTGAAGTCAGAAAATTCAATAATTACTGAGATTTATGTAAATTTTGTATAAATAATTTGCATCCTTGCATGTTGCATTGCGCATGCGAATCCATTAACGATTTTGTATCAGAATTTGATTCTATTAGCGCAACGTGTAGTTGGCCATCTGAGAAAACGGTTAATTTAGCAAGAGCAAGTATAAGAGGAAAAGCAAGGTTATTTGTTCAATCAAACTCTATTTTACAAACAACAAATAATTGGAAAACATTTAAAGAAAAACTTATTGAAAGATATTGCCCACGATATGACTTTTTGACCATTGAAACGAAATTTTCGGCATGTTACCAACGGCAAGACGAGCTAATTAATGAATACGCGGATCGGTTACGTACAATAGGGCAGCATTTATACGATCCTGTCGAAAATGAAGCTGAAAATGCCTATCGTCAGTCATGCTTAGATAAAAGATTAATCAAACAGTTTATCACGGGATGTTTACCACACTTACAAAGAGATTTATTAGTAAGTAGCCCATCCTCTTTTGAGGAAGCTATCACAAATGCAAAAAAATATGAACTTATTGAGTTTCAATTGCGGGGAGAACGACGAACAGTTAATTCAGTAACTAACTCGGTAACTCAAAAAAATTTAACGGAAATGATTAATAAATGCCTCTCAGAGCAAATAAACTTGCTTTTCAATCAAAATAATACTGCGTCTGATAATAGCAATTTTAGGAAACAGACATTTGAAAATAATAGATTCAACCAGTCTCGAAACTATAGTCAGAATAGTCAAAATAGATCGAGAGGGAACCCTAGATACACAAACAGAGGTCGTACTAGAGATATGTCACGAATGATGTGTTTTAAATGTGAAGAAATGGGTCATATTGCTAGAGATTGCGCAGCACAAACTAATTCTAACCCTGTAAATTGTAGTAGATGTAATAAATCGGGGCACATACGATCTCAGTGCTTAGAAAAACGTTTATCTCAATCGCATTTAAACGAAAATCAGTCGTAGATGCCCCCGAATCTTACGACTCGCGCCGCAAAATGTTAATAAAAGACTCAGTTACGGTAATACCATCTCTTTCGGACACAAAGTGCAGTAAAATAGTGTTAAGTGTTAACAATAAACAGTTTAACTTCTTAATAGACACAGGTGCCAGTGTTAGTTTAATTAAACATTTTGTGATTGCGGGGACTAATGTACAGCTACGCGATTTAAGAAATAGACTTATAACGGGTATATCAGGACAGTAGTTGCCAGTGTTAGGTATCGCGAATGTAGAAGTTGAGTTTGGGCATGAGATACATAATCACGAATTTGTGATATGCGATAATCACTTATCCCTTTCCACAGACGGACTAATAGAAATAGATTTTTTAAAGAAATTTAAAGCGGAAATCAGTTACGTCCGAGATGAAATTAAATTTGGAAATGTGTGGTTCCCAATTGCGACGGTTAACCAATCGTGTATGACAAAAGAATCCGCGAAACCATGCGATAGCGCCTTTGAAAAACGTAATTTAAATGTTTCGTCCAATCCATTTGAATTTACGGAGGATCTAAAAGTTTCCTTGGACGGAGGAGTTGATCGCGAGACGGGTAACGAAGTACAAAATAGTGAGAGAAAAATAACTGGGTTTGGGAAAAAGAAAACATACGGGTATAAAGATCCTTATTGTGAAAAACGCGGGGATGACGTTTCGATGAATTCGATCGGATCTGCGGAGATTCTATTAGCGTCGGACGGAAAGTGTAACGAAAATAATGAAAAGAATATTGACTTTATTAAAGATAAAATTTGTTTAACAAACGAAGTAAGGTTAAAGGAAAATATAGTAATTGCTCCGCGCACGGAAGTGATATGTTTAGGCATTAGAGATACGGCTGAGAATTGGGAACCAAACAACGACCAAATTGTAATCGAACCCGCAGATATTAGTACGAATGGAGTATTAGCAGCGAGAGTACTGATCAAAAACTCCCATAGAAATGTAAATATAAAACTCGCCAACGTTAGTAACTCGTACGTTGAAATACCAAAAAATATGATCGTTGGATTCGAATATCCAGTAGAGGGAATTTGCATGAAGCAAGATGGACAAGCTACAATATGTTCGGTCATCGACTCGAAAACAGCGGTTAGAGCGAAATTAGATCATCTCACGCCAAAAGACCAAGAACGGGTAAATAACTTTTTAAATGAGTACGAAGATATTTTTATGGTAGAAGGAAATAAATTAGGTTGTACATCAAAAATCACTCACAGAATCATTACTGAAGATGTTCATCCCATTGCTAAAGCTCCATATCGAGTACCTCATTGTCAAAAAGAAGAATTAAATAAGCAAATCAATGAATTGCTCAATGCTGGCATTATTGAAGAATCAGATTCACCCTGGTCTGCTCCAGTAGTCCCAGTAAATCGTGTCATGCCCGATGGTTCGTCTAAAGTTCGCTTATGTATCGATTTTAGAGCGCTCAATAATATTACAAAAAAAGATTTTCTACCGCTACCAAATTTACAAGACTCAGTACAGCAGCTACACGGTGCAGCGTTATTTAGCACCCTAGATTTAGCTAGTGGTTACCATCAGGTTGCAGTTGCTGAGGAAGATCGCGAAAAAACGGCATTTAGTACACCCTGGGGCCATTATCAATGGAACCGAATGCCGTTCGGACTCTGCAACGCACCTAGCACATTTCAGCGATTGATGTACTGCACATTGAGTGGTTTGACTGGCGAGAAATGTTACGTTTATCTGGACGACATAATTGTATTCAGTACTAACGATTTAAAAGAACATTTGTCCCGACTCCGCGATATTTTTGACCGTCTCAGAAATTATAATTTAAAACTAAAATTAGAAAAATGTAGTTTCATTAAGCAAGAAACTACATACCTAGGCCACATTATATCGCAAGACGGAGTAAAACCTGATCCGGCAAAAACTGAAGTTATTGCAAAATACCCGGTTCCACAGAATGTTAGAGACGTACGTGCATTTTTAGGTCTAGTCGGTTTTTATAGAAGATTTATAAAAAACTTCTCAGAAATAGCGAAACCACTATCATCGTTGACTAAAAAAGACCAACCGTTTATATGGAAAGTAGAACAACAAGCCACCTTTATCAAGCTACGTTTATCCCTTATCGAAAGCCCGATACTTCAATTTCCAAATTTTGAAAAAACATTTGTATTAGCGACTGATGCATCCAATTCTGCTATCGGTGCTATATTAAGTCAAAAAGTAAACGGTCATGAACTTCCCATTTCATACGCCAGTAGAACGCTCAATAAACCAGAAGAAAAATACAGTACAACTGAAAAAGAATGTCTGGCCATTGTATGGGCTATCAAGACTTTCCGATGTTATCTGTATGGCAAAAAGTTTGTTATTGTCACAGATCATCGTCCTCTAAGGTGGCTGCTAACTATAAAAGATCCGAGTAGCCGTTTGTCCCGTTGGGCTTTGACACTTGCCGAATACGACTTCGAAATCGTATACCGTCCGGGTCGGAAACACGGAAATGCAGACGCTCTATCGCGAGTAGCAATTCACAATATAAGCGACTTAGAATTCGAACCAGTTTGGGATAGAGACAAAATTCGGAAAGAGCAAGAGCATGATCCAGAAGTACAAGAACTATTAGCCCACATGCAACAAGGAGACCAGCAAACTGAATTCTATTGTGATAACGATGGAATACTTTACAAACAACGCTCAAAGGAAGAGAGAGAAGATCGCATTGTCGTGCCCTCCTGTATGAAGAAAAAGATATTTATTACGTATCACGATCTCCCTCAAGCGGGACATTTGGGAGTTGATCAGACCCTTCTAAAAATTAAAAAGAAATTTTACTGGAAGGGAATGGCACGTGACGTCAAGGAGTATTGTTCGCAATGTTTATCATGCAATCAGAGAAAAACATCCCCGCATCTGCGACCAGCGCCACTCCAACATTTTCACGAAGATCTTATGCCTTTCGATCGAGTGTCCATGGACATTGTGGGACCGTTATGCACAACTCGGTGCGGAAATAAATTTATCCTAACGTTTCAAGACGCATTCACTCGTTACACGGAAGCCATAGCGTTACCTGATCAAAAAGCCGAAACGATTGCGCAAGCTTTCGTTACTGAAATTATTTCACGTCACGGTACACCTAGACAACTGCTGACTGATAGAGGAACGAACTTCCTATCAGATCTTTTCTCGAATGTATGTAAATTGTTAGGAATAAAGAAATTGCAAACCACTGCGTATCACCCTATGTGTAATGGACGTATCGAAAGGTTTCATAAGACTCTAGCCGACTGTATGTCACATTTTATACAGAAAGACCAACAAGATTGGGATAAGTGGTTACCTTATATTCTCATGGCTCTTAGAAATTCAATCAACACTACAACGGGTGAGACACCATTCTTTCTTTTATATGGACGCGAATTTGAACTTCGCACCATGTTGAAATTGACATACGGAAACGACTTCAAGAAGTCCACAAAATTGTTAGGGAGCGTGTGAAAGGGGTGCAAGAACGAAATGAAAGATTGTATAATCGGAAGACTGCACCCGTTTCATTAAAAGTAGGGGATCGAGTATTTTTACACGATCCTACTGTACCGCCAGGACTCTCAAGAAAACTGGTAAAACCTTGGACCGGACCCTTCGTAATTATAAAACAAACAAGCCCGGTAAATTTCGTTGTCCGCGACCAAAAATCTGGTAAAGATAAATTAGTACATGTGAATAGATTAAAATTATGTTTGACTGTGGTGGACGAGAGTGAGGAGCCGGAGAGTATAACTTCACAATTCAGGGAGGAAAATATATTAGATTATTGCATACTGCCAACGTCTACACAATCTAATTCATCCCAAGTATTGCCCGAGTTTCCGCCTAGTCCACCTTCTTTAGACAACGATTCCGACTTCGAACCAGGAAACACAATCGAGAACGACACACCGTTGCAACCCAATCAGGAAGAACCTAGTAGGAGGTATTTTACCCGAAGTGCAGGACGTCCTCCAGACCTCCCTTGGGTCTTACAAAGTAGAATATAAGTAAAAATTAACTGTAACAAATAATTGTAATTAGATAAAACTTAGAAGTAGTACTATTTAGAAGTAGTTATGCATAATGTTAAAGTTACATATGTTTTAGTAATTGTGGCCTCCATAATTCTAACCCAGGCAGAGTACACACCAACCTTAGACAAAGGGTTGGTTTTCCTGAAGGAAGATGAAATTTTGTTAACGGGTGATAGCTGGATCCTCAGTACGGATATACAAATTGCGAATTATGATCGAGTTATAGAGGCTTTTAAGAAAATGCTGGAAGACGCCATTAAAATAGATGCCGGTCTTGGACAAGATGTATCTGAGGGAACCAGGACCAGCATAAATACGATGGTAAGTAGAGAATTAAATATTATTCAGGCTGACGTTAGTAAGGTAAAGGCTAAATTAGGTAGTTTAGTTAAAACTATCGCTCCATACAAGCGTGAAAAGAGAGGACTGATCAATCTGGGAGGCGATATTTTAAAATTTTTATTCGGAACTGCAAGTTCAGACGACTTACTAAACATAAATGAACAAATCAATAGCATGAATAAAACGAAAGATGAAATTATAAATTTAATGAACGAGCAGGTAACGGTAATTAAAAATATTAAAGAAAACGAAAACAAAATAAATTTAAATTTTGAAAAATTTAAGACAGTTCTTGATTTATTAGATAATAAAACCAATATCATGTTTACCGACCGAGAAAATATGAAACGTAGTCTGGAGGTAAAAATGATTCAAACACTAATGTTAAATTCAGCCCTCCGAACTGCCGAGTATTTATTAAATGATTTAAAAGAAACCATTGCCGACTTTGAAAGTGCTCTCGAAATCACTGCCTTACACAAATTAAGCCCCATCTTTGTCAGCCCAGATATGTTGATACGAGCGTTAAAGCAAATTCACCTAAACTTGCCTAGCAGTCTATCCCTACTAACGTCAGATTATGAAACGAACACGTTCATTTATTATGACATTGCAAAAGTGCATGCGGCATACTTTAATCACACTATAAGGATATTCGTAGAAATTCCACTAAAGACTCCAGGGCGATATTTCCATATATTTAAAGCTTTGCCATTGCCGTATGCCTCAGAAAATAGTTCCCGTACAAAATTATACATAGAGCCCGATTTCGACTTTCTAGCTGTTTCTGAGGACGGACAATTTTTCATAGAACTGGACAACTCAGATTTGATGACATGTAGTACCGGTAATATCAAAATCTGTCCACCAAGTCGACCTGTTCGGCGTATTTCCGATATTACATGTTTGTCAGCACTATTTACAGGCAATACAAAATATATAGTAAAATTATGTCAACATAAAATAGTGACCGAAGCCAAATCAGTTTTGTACAGACCTAGAAACTCGAATTCGTGGATTTATAGCGTCAACAAAGATTTGTTGACTTACAATTGCCCAAGTTCGAAAACAGAAAATCGAATGAATATAACAAAAAAATTAATTATGGGAACGGGAGTTTTAACTATTCCAGCATCGTGTACGGTTTACACTTCAAATTATTTTTCATTATCCCATACTCTGGTAACGTCCAAAATAGATATCGAAACAACAAATCAACTCTTTGTCCCACCTGTGGATACCAATATTGAAAATTTTAGTAATATCACACATAAATTTGGTACACATGACGAAATCTCAAAAATTTTAGAAACCATCAATACAGACGAATTAAATCGTGGCATAGATATAGAGAGTTGGCAACAACATATTCAAAATTTGAAAAATGGGCAAACTCAGAAGCATACGCACTATTTAACAATTTTAATTATTATTTTTATTCTCATAACCGGTCTAGTCTATGTAATTTATCGGTTTAAAAATTATCGGAAACAAAAACCTAAATCAAAAATTTATGATACTTCTTTCGAAGACATGGAACTCCCGTTAACTCAGAGACAGATTCAGCCACCACCGCCTCCACCCGTAACTAATAATTTGTACCCTTTGAATGCTCTTCTTCAGAACCCAGTATTCTGATGTGGGTGAAATTGAGATTTTCATGAATAGATGCCAGGGTCATATAAAACAAAGTGTCTTAGGAATTTGGCGCTCCTATCTACTGGTAGCCAACCAATGTTTTACAAGGAAATATTAAAAATGCATTTTGGAACTGGTCGTTGTAAAACCTTGGTAATTAGGAATAACTTAGAATAAGATGTATAACCAATTTGATCGTATAGGTTAAATTTAATCATTAAAAATAAAATTAATTTAGTTGTTAATTTACATATTTCAATAAGTAAGTAATAGATAAATAGTATATAAGTACAAAAAAAAACCAAGATACTGCCAGGATATTAATTGTTTCAGCGACACTGTGACAGTGAAGTTCCACCAGGACCACCAAAACGAAAGGGTTGGAGCTAGAGAACTGGGCCAACACGACGTGAAGTATGGGAGACCTCTCCAGTAAAGTCAGCCGTTCGATGGTACTTCCAGAGGAGAGCCGTCTCTGCACGGCCTATCCGGCCCCATCAACCGATTGGAACCGTCGGAAAAAGCAGCCCGTTCTCGCTCCACGACGTGCCCTGCAGGACATTCTATTCCATTTATTGGAATATAAGTCCATCTTAAGGTGGAAGGAGATGTCACAGTGCGCTGATTTCTCAATTAATAAAATGGACATGGTGTAAAGTTAAGGACAATTTTAGATTGTAAGTAAACGGTGGTGCGGGGGAGGGGAGCATAGAAAAAGCGCGTTACTTGCTCGCCAACCTTGACCAGGCCGTAGCTTTGAGGTAACAAAAAAATTGTTATCTTGCGCTCAGCCAACCCTAGTTAAGGGATGTTAGAATAGGATAGATTACAAACGCGATTTCACCAATTTTAAAGAAAACTCGCTCTCTTTTGCCAACCAGCCCTCATAGAGATCAGACGCGTTTCATTTTTAGTCAGTGTTAGTCACTAGTATAAAAGTAAAGTTTTTAAGTTTAAAGTTCGAAAACTGATCAAATCGCTCGAGATGCCAAGTGTACTACTGTGGACGCGTAAGTAATCTATCCTTTTTAATTACATTGAGTTCATTGTACAATTTGATTAAGATTGAGTGCGTATTGGGTATATATGTCTGTACGACTTTTGTTTAAAGGAAATAAACTTTATATATGTTTTAAATACGTAATATTCCGCTCTTTCATTCTAATCTAGTCCTTTCCGTGAATTATAACTTGAACTTAAGACCACGTGGTCATCACTTCCGGTTGACCCCTATACACGTTTGGGAATAGCCGTATAGCTGTAAACAAAATCAATATATACTATCATTTTCAAATTTTTTATATTAATGTTCTATAAGAAGTTCATAGACAGATTGTCAAAAGTGACTGTTGTCAGCGTAATTCTTCTTATATATATATATATATATATATATATATATATATATATATATATATATATATACAATAAAAATATGAGTACAGCATCCCATTAGTCCCCACTATTTAAAAAAATAAATTGCGGGTTTGTCGTGATGAATCTTAGAGAGTGAGTTATATAGTGAATCTAATTGATTAGTATTTCCCTTGATATTTCCTGAGCCTCCGGCGTCAGGTAAACATTCACCGTTGATTTATTTCATTTCTGCAAGACAGATCTTATCGAATGCATTCATTTGATGCCAAACACGATATAGTTCTGACAATTTATTGCAAAAATCGACATGAAAGATTTGACAACTTTTTGCAATTCTGCACTTAGCCCTTGCCGAGTGCTTTCATTTGTGACCAATCACTACATACTTCTGACAATAAAACATGCAGATCGACATGGACCAATTTTCTCAATTCCGCACGTTAACCCTTGCCGAATGTTTTCATTTAAGACCGTACACAACAGACTTTAACAACTTTTTGGGTAAAACAAATGCCGATCTGTGTGAAACATTTTTGTCACTTCTGCAGGCCAGCCGTCATCGAGCTCTTTCATAATTACCAAAGACAACTTTTTGCAAAAACAAAAGCCGTTCAACATGGACCATTTTTGTCAATTCTGCACGCCAGACATTATCGAAACCTTTCAATTGATACCAAACATTACATTATTCTAAAAGCTTCTTGCAAAAAATTATAGCTGATCGACATTATGTCATTTCAGCAAGACAGTCGTTATTAAATGTTTTCATTTGATATGAAACAAGACGTACTTCTGACAACTTTTGCGAGAAACAAAACAAGACATAATTTTGATAATGTTTAGCAAAAAACAATAGCCAATCGACTTAGATAAGTAATAACAGTTATGCATGCCCTTATTAAACCTTTTTGTTGGATACCAAACGCGACTATTTTTGATAGAACTTTTGAGAAAACATAAGTCGATTGATTTGTACTTATTTAATATCAATTAAAATCAGAATCTCTTTTGCAAACACTATTTGGATTGAAGTGTTCAATTTTGAAATTTATGAATTATAATTGACAATTCTATTATTACTTCCACTGTGTTCACTTTATTTTATTTAGGAGTATTTGATTTCCATTTACTTTCTTCATAACACATTTGGCAACACTGATTGGATTGAAATTGTACTAAATTTTAAAATTTATAAATCATCTTTGGTAATCCTAACATAACTGACATTTTCGTCAGTGAAGTTCATTATGGATATTTGGTTTTTACTTTGTTACTTCATCATACATTTAGCATTATTGACTTTTGTAATTTGAATCTTCAAGATTTATAATAATTAAATAAGTTATATAACTTTATTAGTTGTACAACCTTTTCTCAATTTAATATCATTATGTAATATAAAGATACAATTTTTATAGTTCATAGACTGATTGTCAAAAATAACGGATTACAGCGTAATTCTTCTTATATTTAGACATGGTTTCGATTTATCAATTTTACAGTTTTTATTTTTTACGCGAAAACCACTTAAAATAAAAATATGAGACCCCCAAAATGCATTACGTCACATTAATCCCCAAAATTAAAAAAATTACAAAAAGTATTTTTATGGTTCAGACTCTAGCCCTTCAAAATATTGCGCGTTTGTCGTGATGAATTTATAGAGAGTGATTTGAAAGATAATGAATCTAATCGATTAGTAGTATGATTAGTGAAATCTCTAGGCCTCCGGCGTCAGTGAAACATATACATCTGAGGACAAATTTCATTTCTGTAAGCCAGCTATTATCGTATGCTTTAATTTAGTACCAAACGCGATATACTTCTGACATCTTATTGCAGAAAGCAAAAGCCGATATCATATCACGTAGCCGAGTGCTGCTTTCATTTGATAATAAACACGACATACTTCTGAGAATCTTTCATTTGATACCAGATACGATATTCTTCTGACAACATTTTGCGGAAAGCAAGAACCGATTGACTTAGAACATTTAGTATTTTCATTTGATTCTAAACTCGACATACATCTAACTACTTTTTACAAAAAAACAAAAGCCGATCCACATTGACCATTTTTGGATACCAAACACGACATACTTCTGAGAATTTTTTGTATAAAGCAAAAGCTGCTCATAGTGGAACATTTTGTCATGTCTGCACGCCAGACTTTATCCAATCCTATCATTTGATACCAAACACTATATATTTCCAACAACTTTTTTCAAAAAGCAAAAGTAAATCACCATGAACCATTTTTGTCATTTGTGCTCGACACGACATACTTTTTACAACTTACAGTAAAAAACGGTTCTGCACGCTCTGCTCGCATCCAGACCTTTCATTTGATACCGAATACAACATATTTGTGATAACTATTTGCTAAAACACAAGCTTATCAACATCCATCATTTAAATCATTTCTGCATGTCAACCCTCATCGTATGTTTTCATTTGATACCAAAGGTAACATACTTCTTTTAACTATTTGTAAAAACCAAAGGAAATAGGCTTGGATTTTTTTCACTTCTAGACATCAGCCATCAGTAGTTTAAAGTTCTTCGACTAAAGAGAGACTAAAGAAGTAAAAGAGACGTTTGACAGCTTGATTCTTCTTAAATTTAGACATACAACAACATTAAACATTGCAATTGATCGACTTCATAACTTTACGGTAGTCGGTTAACCTAATAGTAGGAAATGAAAATAATTTATATATACCGATAAAACCAAACAAGAAACTAAAGTG
Organism: Stenolophus ochropezus; assembly: GCA_035578165.1. Lineage (NCBI taxonomy): Eukaryota > Metazoa > Arthropoda > Insecta > Coleoptera > Carabidae > Stenolophus > Stenolophus ochropezus. The sequence goes on from JAQOWZ010000017.1 coordinate 28,857,354, forward strand.
TTTAATATATAAATATTTGTTTTGAAAGTTTTTCCCTTACTGTCTTATTATGAAAACTAAATCCAGAAAGAAAAATTAGAAAGAAACGTACCTGCAATATTTAATCGAACCTTCTTTCTTGCTGGATTGGAAAAACCATTATCTGCTATACATTCGTAATCTCCTGCATCACTCTTATATAATCCAACAATCTGAAGACTTCCATCTCTTAATATACGTTGTCTCGATGCAGTTCCATCCAACTATAAGAAACAGATCATAGCATGTAACTTTAAAATCTAAAAGAAATTAATGAAACAATGAAACTAATGAAATCAGTATATTTTTCTCTCTAATTTTTAATCTATGTCCTATTAAAAACTGAAGTAGGATGTTTAAATAAAAATGGTTAGTCTTGATATTTTTTCACAAAATAGAAAACAAATCTGTCGCACATTTAAGTTGTTCTGTTAGTTATTATGTCTCGTAGTAGATATTGTTTTGTTTGTGTTTAATAAAGAATAATCAGAGATAGTAATTTTATTGAACGAAGTCAGCTGTGTTTTTTGTGCTCTGTGTTTCTTTACAAAATTGTTGTGGAAAAAGTTTATTTCTAGTGAAATAACGGTGAATAACTAATTATATAATACTTTGTGCTTATTTTGATGTATGAATAGAGTGTGAAATCGGTGAATTTGTGAAAATAACCTGAAAAAAGTGTGCTAAAGCAAATAAAACTCACATGTGCTTTTGCGCGGCAATATGAGTTGCTGCGCTTAAAAAGAAAAGTTATAAACATATAAATATAAAAAATAATAATAGAATAAAATAAAATATAAATACAAATGCAAAATTATATAAAGAAATAAGATAAAAATAAAGAAATAAGATAAAATAAACTAATTAAAATTATATATTAAAATAAAAAATAAATAAAAAAAGTAACTGCGTCGGGGATCGAACCGCTGGCCCCTTCATTGCTTGTCCGACGTGCTGCCGACTGCGCTATTCTCACATATCAACTGTGAATAAATAATGCAGATAAGAGGTTTTAATAAGTTAAAAGAAACAATTTCTAAGATCTAAAATTACAGTTCTAAAGGTAGATTAGTGACAATTAGAGAAACAATTTCAGACTTCTAATAAACTCTAATTCTAAAAATAAAATAAAAATAACGTTCTGAAATAAATAAAGGTCAAAGCTCTTAAAGCTCAACGGTCTATAACAAATTAAATAAATAAAAATAAATTTATATAAAAGAAAATTTAAAATAATAATAATAATAACAATACAAAAAACCAATTAAATAATAAAATAAAATTATATCCTACAGGAAAGACTGAAAGCAAATGAATAATAAAAATAGTAAGGAAATAGAGGAATTAAATAAAAGAAAAAGAGATCAAAGAGAGAGTACCGACGCCCCAAAAACAGAGGACGTCTTTAAAAGAAGTAAATTAGTAGAGCGATCACCAGTTAAAACTAGCAAAGATTTAAATATAAAAACCGTAGACAACGCAAACAATATGGACACAGAACAAATACTAAAGGCAATTGAGAATGTAACAAAGATCATGAACGAAAACAAACAAGAATTGATTAATGAAATTAAAGAAACTAATTCCATGATAAAAAAATTAGAAAATGACATAAAAATGAAAGAAGAAGAATGGAAAAAAGAAAAAGAAGATCTACTGACTAGAATAAAGAAATTAGAAAATAGAGAGGAAATGAGAGAAAAACGAGAGAAGAAATCAATATCATAATAAAAGGTATAAAACTAGAAAATGAAAATATAAAAAATGCGGTAGAAACTTGGCTACAAGAAAATATGAAAATCGAATCTAAAGTAGTAGATGCCTACAAAATAAAACAAAAATGAACGATGCGCTAGTAGTAAAACTATCCAATTGGGAGGAAAAACAAAAAATTATAAAAAGCAAGACATTAATCAGAGGAACCAATATTTACATCGAACATGACCTCACACTCCACGAAAGAGAGATTCAAGCTATGCTTAGAAGTATAGCAAAAGAAGAAAGAGGAAAAGGAAACTCGACAACAGTAGCCTACAAGAAAATAAGAATAAACGAAAAATGGTTTACATGGAACGAAGTAGACAATAAAATAGAAGAAACGGCTAAGATCAATACAAAAGGTAATTTTTTAATAAAATATTAATAAGAGATAATACTAGTATAAGACAGAATATAAGAATAGGATTTTGGAATATTAAGGGTATTAAGGGAAAAAATAAAGAAATCTGGGATCATTTAAAACAATATCATGTAATAGGATTGACGGAAAGTTGGGTTGCAGAACATAACTGGAAAACAATAAAACAAAAGCTTCCACAGGACTACAATTGGAAATGTATTTATGCAACGAGAATTCATAAAAAAGGAAGAGCAAGAGGTGGAGTGATTACAGGAGTCAGAAAGAATATTGAAGAAATAGAATCAAATACGAACTTTTTAGAAAATATACAAGAAAGAAAAATTAAACTAAACAACGAGATTTGGAGAATTTTAACAATATACAATAATAACAGGCTGCATGCTATACTCACAGAAATAAATGAAAATATCTCAGAAACAGATGAAGAAAATTTAATAATAGGGGAAGATCTGAATGCCAGAATTGGAGAAAATGGAGGACTTTGTAATATAAGTACAGGTGCAATTGACAAACGCAAATCTAAAGACAAAACAACAAACACGGAAGGAACATACTTAATAAAATGGTGTGAAGAAAGAGGATGGAATATATTAAATGGTAACTACTACGGTGATGAAGGAGGGGAATTCAGTTTCATAAATACCAGAAATGAGAGATCCGTTATTGATTATGGTATAACAAATAATATCGCAACGGAGAAAATAATAAAATTTGAAGTAGTCGACCAAACCGATTCTGATCACCAATTAATATGTGTGACTTTAAAGAACCAATCAACATTTTTAAATAAGAAACAGGAGAAAACAAGTCAAGTATGGAATGAAGAAACAATTATACACTATAGAGAAAAAATTGAAATTTTCTTAAACCAACGCGAAGAACAAGAACCAGAAGCTGAAATAAATGAATTAACAAGAGAAATAAATACGGCAATGACAACTAAAACAAAAAATATATATACGAGCACAATACACAAAAACGACTGGTGGGATAAAGAATGCAAAGAGAAGCAAAATGACTTAAGGAGACGTCTACGACACGTTAGGAAAGGACATGCAACATATGAGATATACAAGCAGAAAAGAAAAGAATATATAGCAATATGTAAAGAAAAGAAAAAACACATGAACGTAGATCAATCCAAGAACTGTACAATATAAACTCTGAAACACAAGCATGGAAGTACATAAACAATGAAAGAAAGAAAATCAGACAGACACCTGACGAAAATATAACTGGAGAAGCATGGCAACTACACTTCCAAAATTTACTACAAGGAATTGACAAAGAACCAAATTAAGAAATCAACGAAAAAGAAAGAAGCACATATAATGAAAATGATATTACGGAAGAAGAAGTAAGGACACAAATAAAAAAACTAAAGAAGAACAAAGCAACGGGAGAAGACGGAATACCAAATGAGGCCTGGTTGCATGGAGGAGATAAACTTCTAACAACAATAACAAAAATCTTAAATAAAATATGGAAGGGACACAAATTTCCTAAACAATGGAGTAAAGGAGTAATAGTAACAATACACAAGAAAGGAGATACGAGCGTACCGAGTAATTACAGAGGAATTACTCTACTAAACACACTATACAAAATATATGCCATGATTCTGAATGAAAGACTCCAGAAGGACCTAGAAATTAAAGATATACTGCCAGATACACAAGCCGGTTTTCGTCAACAAAGAAGCACCGTGGACAATATTTATATATTGAATTATTTAATAGAGCGGCAAATAGCACAAGAAAAAGGAAAACTCTACACGTTCTTTATAGACTTCCAAGCGGCATTCGATAACATTGACAGAAAAATATTATTTAACATAATGAGAAAAAAAGGAATAAACGAACACTTGATACAAAAAATTGAACAAATATATTCAAAAACATCAAATGTAGTAAGAATAGGTCAAACAAATACAAAAGAATTCTGGACCATAGCAGGTTTAAGGCAAGGGTGTCCGTTAAGCCCAAGTCTATTTGCTATATACCTATGCGACATCGAAGAACACTTCCAAAAAGGACAAACAGGGGGCGTTGTTATTGCTAATATCAAATTCTGGACCCTGGCGTACGCTGATGATTTAGTTTTGTTGGCATTAACAGAGAAAGAGATGGAATCGATGATTAAAAGACTAGACATATATCTACGAAAAAAGAAAATGACCTTGAACATAGAAAAATCTAAAATTATGACGTTCAAAAAAGGAGGAGGAAGAAAAAAAGAAGAAAATTGGGTATGGAGAGGGCATAAAATAGAACGGGTAAAGGAATTCAAGTACCTCGGATATACATTTAACCAGAGCAACAATATGGAGAAACACGTAGAACAAGTATTAAAAAAAGCAAATTGTGCAATAAGAGAAATTTGGGGTATCGCTGAAAGAAAATTCAAAAATAATTATAAAATTAGAATTATGTTATTTGACTCTATAATAAAAAGCATAATTATGTACGGAGCCGAAGTATGGGGATGGGAAGAAAACACAAAGCTGGAACAAATACAACAAAAATACTTAAAGTGGACACTAGGACTCGACAGACACACACCACAGTACATTGTCTTAGAAGAAACAAAGAGGAATAAATTGAGAATAGAAACCGGATTACAAGCTTTAAAGTATGAAGAAAAGATTCGAAACTCTAACGAAAGAAGAATAATACACCAATGTTGGAGAGAAATAAAGAAAGCAACAGACAAAACCGACCTCTAAATAACTGTAACGTAGAAAAAATTATTTTGAAAGAAATGGTTTCTCAGCAATAGAAGTAGAAAGGAGGAGAGAAGAGAACACAGAAATCGACAAACTATTAAAAATTAGAGACCAAGACGTTCAGAAACAAGAGCAGATTGAGAAAATATGTAACTCAAAATATAATCAAATGTACAAAAATATCACAAAAATAGATCTGCCAAAATATTTAACAAGCAAAAAAGGGAAAGATATAAAAATAATTGCCAGATTAAGATGCGGAAACGAAGCAAATAACAATAAATACTGGATGAAGAAAGAAGAACGCCTTTGCAGATTATGTAAAGAACACGAAGAGACGCTATTACACTTATTGTATAATTGCAGGTACCTTTCAAAACAAAATTACAGTCCATACCACATCCTAGACGAGTCCGGTGAGGGAGAAACATGGGCCAAAGCAGTCAAAAGAAAAAGAGAAGAAATGAAATAATAACCTATTTATTGTATATATACTCAAGTTAATTAAAAGATATGATAAATGTATGTAAAAATTCAAAGCCGAAAGGCATGGATTAAAATAAAATAATAATAATAAAGAATAATCAGCAACAGTACGTGTGATCGTGATGGATCTAATAAAGCATATTAAAATGTTAAACAATGAAGTTGATCGGCCAGTTTGGAAACTTAATATTCGAGATTTTCTCGATTACCACGATGAAGCACTAGATGCAATTAATAGCAAATTGAAGATGCCAGAGCCACTAACAGAAGGCAACAGACGCTGAGGCTAGAAAGCATAAACTGGAGTCGGATTTATATCGAAAAACGAACAGTTATGCTAATCCATGATAACCAGCGCAGTTACTGATGTGGTGCATCAGAATATTATGCACCAAGAGACGGTTCTTAATGCGTAAAAAGTATTGATAATTTTGAAGCATCGTCCAGGGCTCAGGTATTTAAGATACGCACGGATTTCTTCCCTTGTAAACTGGACATCAGGAGATGCTTTAACGCTTATTGCAAAACTGAGAGATTTGTGGAATGAGTTAAATAATGGACTTAAATCTAAAAGTGCTTTATCCGACGTAATATAATTTTGTAAAATATTACATATTCTATTAATAAACTAGGAAACATACAAATCAAGTTGGATGTTGTTAACAAAACAGGACTGAAAAACTTTCGATGACTTAATTGTAGTGTATATTTGAGAGAAACTTCACAAGAAATGACAATAAAGAAAATGTTATACAAGAAGCATTGTTGTTTAAATCAAGATAAAGGATTTCATAAAAAGAAGCATTTTAATAAGACTGGCAACTGCAATTATTATAAGAAAAACGGCCATTGGATCAAAGAATGCCGACAATTGATCGCAGACGGTATGCTAGAGAAGAATTCCAGCGGAAATAAGGATAAGATGGAGACTTACCAACGTGGCCCAATCAAGACTCCTCAAACATATAAAGAAGTTTTTGATCACATTGGCAGATTAGAATGAAAAAGGCAATGAACAGAGAAATATTTTTTTTAAAAGAAAATAAGACTTAGGAACTTGAAGATTTACCAAAAAAAAAGGCGATACTATATAAATGAAATTTCCACTTAAAATGAATGCAGATGGTAGCATAAAAAAGTTTAAAGCCATATTATTTGCAAAAGGATTTATCCAGCATGAAGGCGTTGATAACAGTCAACAGTAAAATATTCGATCCATCATAAGTATTGCTTCAAGTGAGAAGAGGTATCTTGCTCAATTTGCTGTATTAATGGCCTTGTACAACTAAAAGGATATAAAAATGGAACAAACAGGGTCTGTAAACTTAAGAGAAGCTTACTATATGACTTTAGGAAGCGAGATGGTGCTGGAATAAGTGTATTGGAAATGTCTTCTATATCGGTTTCAAGGCCAGTCAAGCTGATCCATGCTTGTATATTCGTGAGAAACATGAAAGTAAACTTATGGTAATTTTTTATGTGAACGACAGATGAATGTTTTGGTATATTATAGAAAGTATTTCAAATCACAACAACTGCTGCTGACTTCTTCTTGGGTCTAAATATTAGGCAAACTAAGTGTAACAGGTACGGTCGCCTAAGACGAAATCTAATACCTGACATATAAGGGTTTTAATTTTATGAGTTTTACTTGCCTCAAAAGTAATCCACGAATTATATTAATGAACAACTTTTACACGAGACAAGGGTAACGATAGACCTTTTTCTGGAGAATTTTCGAAATTTTTATTACATAATGATTTACTTTCTAAACTTAAGCTAACCTCCATTAATTTATCTACAGTCTCTACTCTTTTAGCTATTTCTATCGCTTCTAATAATGTTTTTGGATCTTTCACTATAACATCGCGTTGCAACCGCGGTAACAGACCTATTAAAAATTGATTATATAACCGTTTCTCTATATATTTACAATTAAATTCATTTTCTGTCTCATCTTCGCTATTGTTTACTAATTTGTACGCTAGTGATCTTAATGTTACTTCGAATTCAATTACACTTTGTGATTCTAATTGATAACAATTTATAAATTCTTTCTCTACTGTAAGAAAATGCGGTTTATGTACATATCTGTTTAACAAATCCTTTTTTAAAACTGATCAATCATTTGTATTTTTAATTATACTATTATTCCTGACGAATTCTAAAGCATCTTTACCCAAACATAATTTTGCAATAGCTACTTGTCTGTTCTCCGGTTGTTTACTAATTTTGAAAAATAACTCGACTTTATCAATAAATTCTTCTATGCTAATATCTGAATTGCCGCTAAATTCTGGAATTTTATTTACTGCTCCAGCTAAACTACTAACCGTTTCTAATTTTAATGCCATATTTAAATATTTAAATTACTTTATTTTCAATGAACGCGTAATAATTACAAAAACTATTTTATTATCTCTTTTACAAAACTTTCTTTTCGAGTACCTGCTTCAGGGTTAACGACACTACGAGGGTGAAAATACACAAAAAATACCGTTAGAGGCTTTTCCCGCTTTTACTGACACAAAAACTACCTGCACTCGTAACAACACAAAGTAAATTATTAGAGTTATTCAAATTTGACCACAATTAAAGACTTTACTGGTTTGAGTGGGTTTAGTTTTAGAAAATATTTAGATCCCAGCGCTTTGCCATTAAAATATATAACAGGTACGGCCGCCTATGACGAAATCTAGTACCTGACATACAAGGGATTTAATTTATGAGTTTTACTTGCCTCAAAAGTAATCCACGAATTATATTAATGAACAACTTTTACACGAGACAAGGGTAACGTTAGACGCTGCCACCACTATCACTTTATTTAAAAGTCTGCCATGATAGATGCAGACATGGGGATGTTTAATAATGATAACAGACGCGGTTTATTATAATTATGGTCAAATTGGTGCAGGGTTGTAATTTTAGAATAATAGAGTTTTACCTATGCGTTGTGCTACCACGTCATAAAGACAGGGGTTGGAATAGGATGGGCTGAATCAAACACGATATTCCAACAATAACAAAATTATATAAATTTTAATAATCAACCGCGATCAAAGACATTTATATAATTCAAATAAACTACAACGCGTAAATTGATTCTATATAAACTCTAAATTCTTACTTTTCTATTTACAAACAATTTTGAAAACCTTTTTACATCGATCTACAAATCAACATTAATCCACACAGAATATAATAAAAACTACTTACAAATTTACACCACGATGAGAGAGCCTTTACACACAGTAAAACAACTAATTGGTTATTTCACTAAGAAATACCAAGGTATGTCTGACATTCAGTCAAGACATCTACACAGTCGAATGTTACAACAAGAGAGAGAGATTTCGAACTGTGAACCACCATTTAATGGTAAAAATCCAGAAGTTCTCAACCTATGTTTATCCAGCTCTTCTCATCCCCTAAGTACGAACTATGCTGAAAATGACCCAACTATTGATATCCACCGAGGGCATCACGTATCGGAAACGGACAGTTATGTCTTTTGAAAAGAAGCTTCAAGGCGCGAAAAGAGCGTCCTCAACCATAAATCTGTCCATTTCGTAACATCTGGAGTACTGCTATACCAAAATTTACCAAAAATGCACAGCCGCCAAGCGACCGTGTTACATAAGGATGGTATCAAAATCAATCAACAAATATGCGCTAGAAGAATTCTCAAACGTTTCGACATTGTTAAAACATACAATACATTACAAGCAGGGAAAAATGATGACAGAAAGCAGAAATTTCTATACAGAGAGGCTATCGCTGCATTGATGTATTTGATACTTGGGACCAGACCTGATGTGGCCTTTAAGAGTGAGCTTTTAATCAAGATCCCTTAAGAATCCTACTATTAAAGATATGAAACTACTGAAGAGAGTCTTCGTTTATATAAAACAATCCACGGAGTGTTGTATTCTGTACAAGTCATTGGAGAAGAGTAGTAGTTTGAAGTGTTACAGCGACGCGGATTACAGAGGTTATTCTACGATAAGCTGATCGACATCTGAAGTGTTCACAATTTATGATGGGGAAGATATTTCATGGCTGAGCCAGCAACAAGCCATGGTAGTAACTTCAAATACTAAAGCAGAAATTAAAGCAACGCATGAAGTTGTCAAAGAAATTAGGTGGATGACTCGACTATTTGAAGAGACCAGAAGCACAAGCATATTTCCATTCTACAAATTGATAATGTGGCAGCGGCAACTTTATGTAATGAAATAGGACTCTTGTAATAGTAATATTTTTACTCAACATGGGACAGTGTTAAAAATTTAAATTAGCATGTATAAAAATAGTTAAGTTTACTTTTGTTCACCAAATAGAAAACTGTTCTTTCAAATATTTAAGTCAGTTACGAGTATTTTCTACCTTCAGGTGTAGGATTTAGTTATTAATTCAAGTGGTATGTATCATTTTTTTGTGTTCAAGAAACAATAATCAACGATAGTGCGAGTTTAATTCTACGATAACATTAAAAATAAAACACGCTCAACTATTAAGATCATATATACATGTTCAACAGTTGCAATCGTTGGGTTGTGAAGGCTGAGAGCTATTAGCTATATATGAGGTCTATCCGGGAAGTATCCGACATTGTACTATATCTTCATACCTATATCTTATATTGTAAAAGACGGTTATATTACATACAGAGGAGAACTTTATGACTAACCTCACCAAGCGGCGTGGCTCTACAACTGTTCAAATTGATACGGTTGGCATTTAACTTGCATTTCAAAAAGACAAAAAAAAATAGCCAAAAACTAGTCCATTATTCTTCTGAATCATTCGGTATGAATCACAAAGTTTACGGCGACGAATCTATGGGCCTTTAAAGAGTAACTTCGAAGATTTAAAAATTCCCGAACGTTAATGGATAGTGATTTTCGTTTTGGAAGATATGCAACGACCAAAAATCCAGAAAATGATAAATATGAATTAGAAAGGTGAAAACTATTTCTGTGATTTTAACTCAAGATTTTGAAATGAGTCGAAACCGCGATAATGCAACTGCCTGTTTATCGCATCTTATTCAGCAATTTTTGGTCAAATATGGCATCGTACAAGCCTCCGTACAGCCCTGACCTGGGTCCGTGTGACCTTGTCTGTTTCCCAAACGGCAAAATGTATTGAAGGGGAGAAGATTTGAGGACGTAGTAGACATTAAACGCAACGCGATGAAGTATGTTTTTTCTATTCTAAAACCGACTATAAGTACTGTTTATAAAAATAAGCGTATTGTCATTTGTAGCACAAGGTCAAATACTTTACGGACAGACTCGTATATACAGAATGAATACTACAAACTTTGATATAGGGAACTAACATGGGAAAACAGTTTTTTGCTAATCTGTCCCCGATATCAAATATTTTATATTAGAAGATTTTCTGAAATATTTAATAAAGAAAATTATAGTTTGATAGTTGTCATTGACACATATTCATATAATAAGAAATTTTCGAACAAAATGTTCCATAGCCGAGTGGATAAGGTATATGCTTCTTAAAAAAAAATTCGATGACACAACACGCCTACTTTTTCTCATAAAGAAGCTATTTATTAGATTTTATCTTTAAATTAATTTATTAACACAAGATAATACAAATATTGTAAAATTTTATTATCAGGGTAAAAGTGATAGAATAAATAGATCTTTTTATGGCATGTACCACCAGTCTTCATATCCATCTTATTATCAAAGTCAGAATGATTTAAAAATTTTACTCATCAATAAATGAACTTGATTCTTACTTTTACCTAAAGAACTGTTACAATCAAAATAGTTTAGATAAACAACGAAAAATATGATTGAATTTGTTGTAAATAAGGAAATGATTTGATTACATTTATGAATTTATTCCAAAATAATAATAAATGAAAATATTGTAACGATTTATTAATTTAGGTAAAGTGTAAAAAAATAAAATATTTGTATACCTAAGTTTAATAAAAAAAATATAAATTATTAAAGATAATGAAAAGTAACTACATATATAAACACTAATTTAAGTATAATAATTTTTAATAAGGACTTAAACACTAAGATAATTTATTTAAACATTTTAAATTACGCAATATGTGTGTCAACAATATTTATAGCACTATCTATTTATTTCACCAACGATCACTACACGTATCAATATTAGACTGTCCTCGCGATCTCCTGCTCGGGGTTTTTATAGTGGAACAATTAAGTTCAAGAATGTTCGCCAACCCTCTAGAGAACAATGGGAAGCGAAAGGATCTGTTGTGACATGTCCGCTAGCGGCTGTCGCCCGCGACGTGACATTGGGATCGCTACATCGCCCCCTCCTTAAGACTGTTTCGTTTCGAAACAGTTCGTTATGAGTAAATCTGCACGCATCACCGTTGGTGCACCTCGAGGTCTTGAAGAAGTAACAGTCGACGGTCTGTTTAAGCTCATCTTGTACGTTAGGGTTGAAGTTGCAGACTAGAATTTCCTCTACAGTAAAGCGGAAGATTTTCTCTAACATGCTTCTAACAATCCTCCAATCTAAACCATCTAGTCCACAGCCTATCTTCGGTACTGCCAGCTTCATGATGTCGTTCTCCAACAGATGGTCCTTCATATCGCACATCGAGTCCCAAAAAATGCAGTAAGACGGCTTCTGTTTTGAGTATTGTTTTGTAACCAGATAGTAAATGTATCGTCCTTCAGTTGTAGCGTTTTACCGACAGATGGACGTTGGTTGCCCAGTTCTTGTACTCGTCCAAATTTTCTTTTAAAAACTGAAGCGATGCCTCGCTACACAATGAGTGAAGGAAATAATCTGGGGACACGGTGAATAAATTTCGTTGTTCTTCCCTTGTCACGCCATACCGTGCTTTGTGACCAGTGGAATGGCCTTCTATAAAATCTTCAAATGTGATTTCCTCAGCTACAACTTGGTGAACCGTCGTTCCACGATGATCGTCATAGTTATCACCAGCGAAAGAGGCGAACCGATTGAAGTCCTTTATCCTCTTGACGATCTTGTAAGGTCCTTGCCAATTTCTTTGCAGCTTAGGCGATAAGCCGCGACGCCTCTGTAGATTGTAAAGTGACACCAAATTTCCAGGTTGATAACCACCTTTTTCAGCCTTGACGTCATACTGGTCCTTCATCCGATCGTTGGCACCTAGAATGTTTGTACGTTCATGGATGTCGTTCATCCTTCTCCGTAAGTCCGTTACGTAGTCCGGTGTCTGCCCTGTTGTCTCATGCACGGATGAACGGTAAGCCAACAAAAACAGATAAAGATGTAGATCCCAGTCTCGTTGATGGTTAGAGACTACCTTCGACAAATATCGGTTTATTGTTCTATTCATCCGTTTAACCATGCCATCAGACTGTGGATGTAATACAGTTGTTCTGGTTTTAATGATTCCTAAATATTTTACAAATATTTTGGAACAGAGCGGTACTCTACATCGGCAGATGCATTTTTTTTACCAAAGTAAAGTAGTCCATTAGTACCACTATATATCTATTTCCCTCGTTTCTGAGAATGATCCGACTATGTCAATCGCAATGCGTTCAAAGGGACTTCCAACGTTATATTGGCGCTTTGGAGCTCTTCTTTTCCTATGTGGCCCGTTACTTCCCGCGCAAAACACACATTTTTTGCACTACTCTTTAACATCTTTATAATATACCCAGTAAAATCGTTGGCGCAATCTCTCGAGGGTTTTATTCACTCCAAATGTCCTCCACCAGATCCGTCGTGGATCTCTTCCAATATTTCCGGTACTCTTAGCCTAGGGATTATCAACTGAGTCCTACTCTCAGTACCTTTAGTATTTTCTATGCAATGCTTGCATTCGTTTTGGCAAGGTCTTCTGGATAATACTATTGAGTTATTTGAATTTTAGCGCTTCGACGCTGGCGCCACCGACATAAAAATGGTGACAGATAGAAATATATAGTATCGATAATCCGGCTTGTACGCGCGCGAGTTGAACGGGCCTTCCGTTCTGTTTGTAATTAGAAAAACGTTTAAATAAACATACAGTTGCATTCAATAATTGTTTTATTTTAAAAAATACGTTAGCATAACGATGGCTTGTACCTGCCCGATGCTCAATAACGAAGTTATATTCTTGCAATCTTTCAATCCATCTAGCCGCATGACCTTCAGGATTCTTAAATTGTAGCAGCCATTTAAGAGCGGGATGGTCAGTTCTTATGAGAAATCTTCTACCATACAGATATTTGTAGAAGTAATCCACAGATTTCATGACTGCCAAAAGTTCTTTTCTGGTGACGCAATAATTCCTCTATGGATTTAACAAGGTCTTACTACAGTAGGCAATAACTTTCTCTTGCCCGTCTTGTATCTGGGAAAGGACGCCAACAATTCCAACGTTGCTGGCATCTGTATCTAGAATAAATTCTCCTTTTGGTAAAGGATAACTTAGGACAGGTGCGCTTGTCAAGGAATGTTTAAGTTGTTTGAACGCGGCTTGACAGTCTACCTCCCAGATAAATCTTCTACCTTCGTCAGTAAGCCTTGTCAATGGCTTCGCTATATTGGCAAATCCAGGTACAAGACTAAGGAAAATTCTCAATTCGTGTTTATCTCTCGGTACTGGCCCAGTCACTCACAGTCTTTATTTTCTTTGGGTCAACTGCAATACCCTTACCAGAAACTACGTGTCCAAGATAATGAACTCTTTTCTAAAAGTGACACTTCTTTGGACTGAGTTTCAGGTTATGCCTTCTTCAATCTTTGGAAAACATCGAAGTTTTTTATGTGGTCCTCGAACGTTTTTCCTACCACAATAATATCGTCGAGGTAAACCAAATATGTTTTCGACGACAGTCTAACCAAAAATGTTTCCATGAGTCGTTCAAACATTGAAGGGGCATTGCAGAGCCCAAATGGCATAACAGTAAATTGCCATAGACCGGTATTGATGGTAAAGGCTGTCTTTTCTTTGTCTTTTGGGTCTAAATCCACTTGCCTGTATCCGCTCTTTATATCAAGAGTAAACAATATCTTTCATCCTACCAATGTGTCCAGTATATCGTCTATTCGGAGTAGCGGGTAGCTATCCTTCTTCCTCACTTTGTTAAGTTGACGATAATCGAAGCAAAATCTTGTAGAGCCATCCTTCTTTTTCACTTGCACCACTAGTGAAGTCCAAGGAGTGCTTGAAGGTTGAATTACACCAGATAAAAAACAATTAATCGAAATTTCAGTCATACAGCATTTATTCCTACAAAACCGACGTTTCGGTATACACTTATACCTTCATCAGGGTAAGTAGAATCTATAGATTACAATCATGTACACAGCATACATTCGTAGAATTATTCAGTATTACATACGTCGTACAAATTTCATAAAAGCACATACGCATCATCAGATCAGATTTTGAGCAAGGATTTTCCAATTATAGTTTCCGCTTCAGTTTTAGCATCATCATTTTTCGGTTGGAGTGTTACATCTCCCGTTATCAATAAAATGATATTGTCGTCTCGTGGATTTAATACCAATTCTTCATCATTGACCATCATAACTCATTCTTCAGGTCAAGTTTAAATCCATGCTTTTTCATTATGTCCCTTCCCAGAATGAATTTATCTTCTACGTCAAGTTGAACATCTTGCGAATACGGCTGACTCTTAGGACCATCAAAGATAAATCATCCCCCGACGGATTTACGTTTTCTGTCACCGGTACGACGTGATCTGTAGCAAGAGTGGCCCTTGGATAACATTAAGCAAACACGGTTATTTGGAAGGTACTCTTTCATCGGGAAACCCTGCTTGTCGTTTCCACATGCGGTGATGCGGAAGATGTAACCTTTCCATCCATTGTCTAACACCTCAGCATTTACTTCTCTCACGATGTCCAGATAGCTGGTTTCGTCCAATGCAATCTCGTCGTCTATAGCATCTAGCTCAGCTGCTGACTCTTTATCGTATGTTGCAGTTGCGGCCCAACGCTTCTTGTTCGTCAGGTCATTTATCTCATCTATGATTATCTTCTTGAATTCCTTGACTGTCATTGTAAACTGTTCGTGTTCTATTATCTCTCTTTCCATTGTGCCACGCTCAATTGTTCTGCGATCCATTCGATCTAGTTTCATGTGAAGATCTTCGTTTGAGAATGGCGGTGGTTCATCTTGAGGGAGTTCGTTTACTACTGAAGGCTGATCCGGCTTCTTTTCATCTCGATCATTTCAATCTCGGTCGCATCAGTCACGATCAGACCATCTATTACGATCACGTATATCATTTCTACCCATATCTCGATTTCTGCCTCAATCTCTACTGTCTCGATCTCTATTATCGCCAAAATCTCTGTGAGGAGGAAGACCTTCTCTTTCATCTATGTCAGTAGATGACAACAGAGGAGGCACGTTTTCTTTAAATCTACCACCCGACGCACTCTAATTTGATGAACTACCCAAGACATCAAATCCTGGTCCGCTACCAATAGCCGCAAGCCACTGACAATCCAAAGTTATTCACTCCTCTGGTCGATCCGCATCCTCCACTTCAACGTCCATACCACCATCGGAACGAGATCCCATGCTTCCGGCAGAATCAGGTGGAACATCCACCACGTCCGACACGCCGTCACCAACTCCAGAAATAATAGCAGGAGGAACAAATCCTGACCTCTTCAACAAACATGCATCGTTCAATCTGTCCTCAAAAGCTCCAGAACCCTCTATCAGTTTCTCTTCACATATTCTAGAATTTTTCTTTAATTCTCCTTTTAATATTCTAGAACTTTTTCCACCTCTCCAGAATTTTTTTCTATTTCATTATTTAAAGTTCTGGAATTTTCTACTAATTCATAATTTAAACTTCTAGAATTTTTTATTAATTCTTTTTTAAATATTCTAGAATTTTCCTCTAATTCATTCTTCAAAGTTCTAAAATTATCTGTCCTTCAACTTTTCAGTGCTGTAGAAAATTCTTTCAGTTGCTCTTCTAAGTTCTAAAATTATCTGTCCTTCAACTTTTCAGTGCTGTAGAAAATTCTTTCAGTTGCTCTTCTAAGTTTTCTTCATATTTTCTAGAAATTTCTGCTAACATTCCTTCTAATTCTTATCCCAAAGTTCTAGAATTTTCTGTCGTTTCAACTTTCACTGTTCCAGAATTTTCTGTCGTGGTATCTTTCAGTGTTCTAGAAGTTTCTTTTTGTGGTTCTTCAAACTTTTGTTCTGTTCTAGAACTTGCCACTATATTTTCGTCTAATTTCAGTTCCAAAGTTCTAGAACTTTCTGTTATTTTACTTATAAGTGTTCTAAAATAGTCTGTGATTATTTCTTTCAATTTTCTAGTATTTTCTTCAGACTTTTTTCCAGAATTTTAGCAATTTCGGTTAAATTAATTGGAATATCGAATAAAAAATCATCAGCACTTTCTCTAGCTTCTACCAAGGCTTGCCGTAGGCAAAGTTGTAAAACAGTCTCGGTTCCCTATGTCTCCAAATCTCGGTCTTCCAACTCATTCTTGAAATCAGTCACTTTTAATTCACTTAATTTTACTTTTTTCATCGCCATGTCATTTATTTTCAATTCAAACTTTACAGTTTTTAATAACCCCACACCTGACACCAATTGTAACGTGTTATTTATTTAGGTGAAGTAGAAAAAATGATTGAAACACTAATATTTGTATAATTAAGTTTAATAAAAGAAATATGAATTATAAAAATAATGAAAAGTACTCGTAACTAACACTAAAAATATAAAGATTAATTTATGTATAATAATTATTAATAAAAACTTAAACACCAACTATTTATATCACCAACGATCACTACACTTGTCAATATTACACTTTCCTCGCGATCTCCTGCTCGGAGGTTTTATAGTGGAACAATTATGTTCTGAAATGGTCATCAATCCTCTGGAAAACAGAACAATGAGAAGCGAGCGGACCTGTTGTGACATGTTCGCTAACGGCCGTCGCCCACGACGTGACCTTGGGATCGCTATAACATTATAGAACTTGAATAACTATTGGGGCAACTTAAATTACTGTACGTGATTTTATCGCATGGTTTAATTATCGTAAAATATGACCCGTTTGTTCTGTTACGTTAAATTTTTGCTTGGTGTAGGGTCTGTTAAATTAGGGTAGCTTTTAAGTGATCTTCACGCATCTCCATTTGATCACTCATGCCCGCTCTACGACGACTTTCATCTGCTAATTGCAAAAAGTACACTAGTGACCATATTTTCGAGTTTTGCTAAATTATTTACCGACAGGTAACTTCAGTGAGTGTGACAGCGTAGAGATCAACGTTACGAAGTGAAAGTGTTTGCGGTGTTTGATCGTCATAGTGTGGATTATGCTAATTATGCCTTAGGGCGTTATTTTACAACTATTATTCTTTTAAGATAGTTGATTTAAGTGCCGTTATGTCATTTTCTACGGGTTTCGAGTTTTTGCCGAGCCAAATTTATTGTGGTTGCGTTATCTTTTCGTCGCAACTGCCTCCAAAGCAATCTCCACCAGGTTCCATACTCAACCAGTGTGGAAACCCACTAAACCATGCCGTCATAAGCCGCCGACCACGCGGATCTTCATATCGCCACCGCTTGGACAACGTCTACAGGACCGCATTTGTTCCTCAAGCAACTACTCCCACTCTCTGCTTTTAAATGCGTGTGGCCACATTTAAAACTTCACCCTCATCTTCATTTTTTATATGTATCATTTTTATTGAGATTTACAATAGATTCAAAGTTGCTCAGAATTTTCGACTTCATAGCATATTTTTGGTACCCGCAACGTGGGGCTTTGAGTTGGTGTTTGATAGTACCAGTTTCCAATATTTTAATTGAAATTTATTTTGCTTCGCCGAATATTTTTAGTTTTATATTTCCAATTAGCTGTTTAAAACTGAGAACATCTTTGTCTCCGTTTTTTTTTATTTATTAGGGAAACAAACAACAGAAAACTACATAGTTTCCACAGATTATAATATAGTAAATTAATTACATAATGAATGCATTAGTAGAATTTTTAGAAAATAATATCAATTTAATATTAAAACAGTGATAACAGTAGTGATAAAAATAATAGTAGTATTTAAGACACAGAGAATTCAAGTTAATGAACGGGTAAACATATTATAATAATCGGCTAACTAGCTTTTTATATTTTGCGATATTTAATGAAAATGGATCTACATCATTTAAATTATTATTATAAAGTATCATGAGTCTGTCTATTGGCGTATATGCAAGAAGATTAGAATTGTATTTGTGAATTTTAAATAAATGTTTTTTTTCGTACTGTTTTTTGTGGTACATGAAAGTTAAAGTTATGTAAATATGATTCAAGCTTGTATTGATTATTTAAAATTTTAAACAAAGTGATTGCATCATATAAACTGCGTCTAAATTCTAATGTTTTAAGCTCCAAGATTTTTTACTATAGTGGGCTTTTTAATTTTGAATTTGTAATGTAAAATTAATATAAATTTATTTTGTATATTTTCAATTTATTTTATTAAATTTTATAAAAGGGATTTCAAACTGAGGTCACAAATTCCAAATGCGGTCTTATCAAGGTTTTAAATAATAATGCAAAACTTTTAATATCATTGAATGATCTGCAGCTACGAAATATGAAACCCATCATTTGTAAAGCTTTTTTAGTGAATGCAGTAATGTGTTCAATAAATGTAAGTTTCACATCAAATGTTATGCCTAAATCTTTAATTATTGATTTAGATGTTAACACCAAGTTATTTATGTTGTAATCATATACAATAGTGCTTCGTTTTCTGTTATATCGAACAACAAAACATTTATCAATATTTAGTGATAAATTATTTTTATTACAATAATCCTGAAATCTCATTAGATCATATTGTATATTTTTACAATCTTGAATATTTTTTACAGTTGAAAATAGTTTCAAATCATCTGCAAATAATAAGAATCTCGTATATGTGAAACATTTACTTATGGAATTAATATAAATATTAAAAACAAATAGACCGAAATGAGAACCTTGAGGTACTCCTGACGTTACTCTAATTTCTCTAAATAGATAATTATTTACATTTACTACTTGAGATCTGTTTGTCAGATATGACTCTAGCCATCTTAAAAGAGACCCATGAATTCCATTTTGCATTAATTTTTTTAACAATAAATTTATGTTTACACGATCAAAAGCTTTACTGAAATCCGTGTATATTACGTCCACCTAATGACATTGATCCAGATTTTCTGTAAGGTACTCGGTAAATGTTATCAAGTTTGTCGTAACTGCTTTACCTCGTATAAATCCATGTTGTTCTGATATGATTATATTTTCTAACGAAAATTTAATTTGTTTTATAATTAGTTTTTCAAAAATTTTTGCTAGGATAGATTGTTTAGAAATGGGACGATAATTTTTAATATCATTTAATTTACCGGATTTGAAAATGGGTGATGATTCCTTCCAGTATGTGGGAAATATACCTGTACTTAGAGATTTATTATAAATAATTTTTAATGGTTTTATTAAATAGTATGAACAGTTTCGAATGAAAATAGAGTGTAGTTTATCTGGCCCTGGGCCTGAAGTGCATTTGACATTAATTAATAAATCATATATATCATTAGCCATTATTGAAATATCAGAGATAATTATGTTAGAGACATCTTGATTTTCTTGCATTGTTTTATCATCAGGGAGAGTTATATACAAGGATTAAAAATATTTTGCAAATAAATTGCTAATATCTGCTCCTTTAGTTAAATCATTAATAGTTGTAGAAAATATTTCCACATCTTGATTCACGTCTGGATTATTTAATTTATTTTCCCAATTAATATCAGATAAGTTATAAGATAATAATAAGATATTATATTTTCATAATCAGCTTTGTAAAAATTATAAGTAATATTTTCGTTAATATCTAAGGTTTTAGAATAATTTAGGGATAAATTAAATTCCAGACATGGATGATAGTTATCAATTTTTTAAATTGGATTATCAGATATCGTAACTTCCAAATTATTTGTATATAAAATCAAGTCTAATATTTTACCATTATAGTTTAAGTTATTATTACATTCATATAGATCAGAAAAATTTAGCATATTACAAATTTCAATGGAGGTAGTTGTATTAATAGTTACATGTTTCAGTATATTATTGTTATTAGCAAACCATGTTATTTCAGGTATATTATAATCTCCAGCTATAAGAAACAGATCATTCCAACATCATTGCGTTTTTTTAAAACTAATAAATCATATTCATGTTTCGCTGCCTTATTCTCATATTGTATTATATTGAATGTGGACGAGGGTTTAAGCGTTTTATAGCTTTTTGTCAACGCGACTTGGAAGATCTATTGTGACTTAGCCCTTACTTAGTTTTCCGGGAGTAGTTCCAGATTTTTGATGAAGTCGATTAGTCAGTTTTTACCCAGAAGACGACGGCATGTATTTAACGCCACTGATGATTTCTTTGTAATTTTATTGATATGTGAGTTCCACGTGAGTTTTAGGTCTAGAATGATTCCTAGATACTTAACCTCTGTATAAAACTCAACTCTAGTACTCTTTAAGTAGCGAGCTTGAAGATTTAGCTTCCTTCCCTTTGGAAAGGGGACGATTGTAGTTTTGTTAGAGTTTACATTAACTTCACGTTCCAGGCACCAATCTTGCACTAGATTTTGAGCTTTTTGTGTAAGGTACGAGATTGTAGTGTCACTATGTCCTCTGACCATAATTGCAACATCGTCTGCGTATCCGTTTGCAAAATATCCAGCTTTATTGAGTCTAGTCAGGAGGTCATTAATAACAATGCACGAGAATAGAGGTGATTAAACCCCACCTTGTGGGCATCCTCTACTGGTTTTTATCATTACTGATTCTCCTCTAATCGAAGCTGTAATCGTTCGACTATGCAACATGGCTTTTATCCACTCCACAACAGCTGGGTCGAAACCTTTTGACCTAGTAATTAAAATTAGAAGCGTTCGTAATGTTGATCAACTTATGTGAAATTTGTTGGCATTTAAAATTAATGCAGAATCTGAAATTACTACCGAATCTGAAATTACTACCTACAATTAAAAAATTATTAAATTAGAAGCTTTTGTGACAAATTTTTCTGGATCTCTAGGTGACAATGATTATCAGCGAATCTAAACAAAACTACAACATTTATAAGGACCGCTTAGGAGAATTACTATTGACGCTGAACATTTATTACGAGGGAGAACTAATTTAATAACTCAACTACATTGTTTTGAAGATCTAGTGGACAGTAAAACTTTAAATTCTGTTGTACCAATAAAATTAAATATTGATCAGATACCGATTAAAGTCACAAGACAATCATTTCCTGTACATAAGTGCTAACCGTCGTTTAACAGAGACGGAAAGGGGCTTAGTGTCACAGTGTTTTTGGAACATATGGAGGAGTATAGAATTTTGCATAATATTTCGAATTCAGAATTGTTTGATTCCTTTAGAGATTTACTTACCGGAAGCGCGCTGATATAGTACCGTTCGATTAGATCTAAATTGGAAAACTGGTTTTACCAAGTTTCTTTATTAAATACAGAATACTAGTCATTTGGTTATCACTGAGAATGAATGAGAGAGATTCGTTGTAGAATTCAGGGTCCGACTGAGAGTATTTTGGGAATTATATCGCATGTATGTTAAATCTTTTCAATAGACTGCCGACGCCAATCAGTGAAGAGGAAAAAGATAATGAGCTACGGCCAAATGTCGCACCATATTTTATTCAAAGAATAGGCACTAACGTCATTAAAACTGTAGATGGTCTACTTAAAGTTTGTAAGCAGTTAGAATATAATAAACGAATGGCGGAAAACTTTAATGATGTCTAATAACAGCAAACTGCTTGAACCTGATTTAGCAATGCCAATACCAGAAAATAAACAGCGTTTTCGTTTAAATTCCCCTAAAGTGGCATCGGTCTCGCAAATAAACCAAAAATATGGAATTGCCATAATGCGAATCATGTGTATCGTAATTGTAGTAAACCCCGTACACAAAAATTTTGCTACGACTGTGACCAGCCAAATCTAATCAAACCTAATTGGCCAAAATGCAGTTCGAGAAACGTGTAACCGAGCTCGATTCAAGCCGACACGCATGTCGGAAAGTATTTCCGCTGGCGTCGCAAACTAACGAATGGAAAGATTGGCTAATAACTGTTAAAAATTTTTACTCGCAAATTAATGTAAATTATCTGTACGTGCCCGTATAGTTCCCGACAGAGCGTAATAAAAATTTGCAAAATTCTCTAATTATCAATAAGCTGACTGGCAGCAGCATTACACCCATCTCTTCTTTACGACATAATCCGTTTGGCGACCATCGGCACCGTCTGTAATCTTAATGCCGACGGACAATAGTATTTTATTATATCCCCTCTGTTAAGGGCGAGTTTTAAGATGAAACAAAAATTGTAGTTTTGTAAAACTCATAGTAACATAATCATTCTTTATTCAGACATCCTACAATATCGTTTTCTCAGTGTTGTACATATTGTAAACTACCTAACTATTCACACTAGCTTAAGTCGGCGCGTGAAGGTGTGCAGTACCACGTTTCGGAAACTTGAACTCAAGTTGGTCAACGAAGGAAGGATCACTCACATCAAATTATATTTTCAACATTAACTTTTATCAAAATGTGGAAATGACGAACGTCCTTTATTATTAGTTTTAGTTTATGGGATATCTATTACCAGTTTATTGAACTCTGGACCTACGAGAACGATAACTAGTGTTAAATTTTGGGAAAATCTAAAACCTTTAAATGTCAAATTACGTCAATCAAGCTTGAAATCTGTAACTGCCCTGGTTAGAATGACAGATAAAAAAGTAATTGAGATTAAGTTTAAATGAGAAATTAATGTAATTGTATTGTATTGTATTGCTACTTCGTATGTTATCTGCATTTTCCAAATTTATAATAGAAATCTTATCACTATTTATAGGAAAGTACATTATTGTTTTATCGTATCTTATACGAAGTTACGCAGTTTGTTTTATATATTTATACTGTTTTATGGTAAGTTTACTGAATATTCTTAAT
The DNA here is from genome assembly GCA_035578165.1 of Stenolophus ochropezus. Classification (NCBI taxonomy): domain Eukaryota; kingdom Metazoa; phylum Arthropoda; class Insecta; order Coleoptera; family Carabidae; genus Stenolophus; species Stenolophus ochropezus. Next base: position 28,880,802 of record JAQOWZ010000017.1, read on the forward strand.
TAGATTATATTTGTCTCTATGTGTAATAAAAGCTATAAGTTTTGTGACGAAGCGTCACGAAGCAATTTTATTTTAACAGTATTTTTGAACGTTAATTTGTTATCAAATTTACCGAAGCTCTACCTTCCAAATATTTTAAAACTATTGCAAGCAACCGCGCAAGGCCAGCGCGCGCATGTCTAGTAATGGCAGAACAACATGGAGTTTTATTTGTTTATATTGTGTTCTTTTGAAGTTGTTCTGTGAATCATCACTCTGAGTTTCTTGATTCGATCACCGTGAGATGCAAGACAATGTTCTACATAGTGTAGTGCCAAACACATCGCAGTGGTTTTTGTGAAAGTGGAACTTTGAAAAACATAACCATCGAACATGTGTTTGGGTTGTAGTCAAATTACTCGATACAGTTAATTTCATGCGGCGAAATTAACTCGTTTAGTGATTTAAGGCAATAGTAAGTGTTTTTATTTCTGTTTGTAATGTTAAATGTTATTTATTTATATTTATATATGATATTTGTAATTGTTTTGTAACTATGTTTACCTCCGATTATGGGTACGAGGGGAAGAAGGTGAACATTTTGATAAAAGCGCGGTCGTTGACCGACTCGTGGCTATTTTTAGTGAGTTTTTGGCCAAATAAAGAAGTAACAAATAAAAGTTGTGAAGCAGAGTTTATTATTTAAATTATTTTCATTTGTTTTCCAATTCTTCTACTGGTGAACGTAAGGTAAGTGGAAGTGAAGTATTTATGGGAAAATTGGAATAGTGTTTTGCCGTTTTTCACACCCTTATGTGAGCAAAACGTGTGTGTGAAAAAAATCGTTCATTTTCATCCCGTGCACGAGTTGTGCGTAATTTGCGATAGTTTGTGAATTCCGATGACTAGGGGCGGAGAAGAACTAGTGATTGCGCTACCACTATCGAAATAATTTTGGATGAATTTCGGCGTAGAAAGAATCCTCGAATCCGTCATTTTGCTTCGTGAGCCGCGGAACAGGATTCTGCTGGTCCATCGGCCACCGCCAGGACTAATCAAGGATAGTTCTGCTGAATTTGGCTTTGCGTTCGTTTTTACCTCACCCTCGCATCGCGTGCACGTGGGTGAGCGAGCAACGCAGGTTGTAAGAATAACCGATTTTTATCCGAAATTTATTTATGCTTTTATTTACGTCTTTTTACTGTCTTTTTTTTGGAAAGTCGTTCCGTGATGTTGTGTTTAAGCGAGCAACTACAACCAATGTTGGAATCCGTACCTTGGAATTTTTCTCCATTGAGATATCCGTGGCCGTCGTCACTGGAAGCCTGCGAGTTAGACGTCTCTACCGTTACGTAGAGTGGCGCGATTTGCAATGAATAGTGCGACAGTGTTTGTATATTTTATTATACCGTGCCTGTCGACTAATTATTGTGTTTTTGTATGAGTTACTGTTTTATAGGCTGTGACGACGTAATTTACATTGTGTGACGCGAAGGTAACGCCGTAGTCCGTTACACGTTTTCGAGAACGATAGAGACTGACAACGTAACGAAGTCACAGTTATGAGCAAAATTGATGTTTTCTATTAGAATTAATACGAATTCTATCCGTAATGTAATTCATAGTGTTTTATGGCAATTTTACTGAATATTTTTAATTGGATTATATTTGTTTCTCTATGTGTTATAAATGCTATTGGTTTCTATGAGCAAAATGGCTTAATATTTTCTATTAGAATTAATACGAATTCTATTCGCAATGAAATTTTAGTGTTTATGGTAATATAACTGGATATTTTCAATTGGATTATATATGTCTCTATGTGTTATAAATGCTATTGGTTTCTATGAGCAAAAGGGCTTAATAATTTCTATTAGAATTAATACAAATTCTATCCGCAATGAAATTCATAGTGTTTTATAGCAATTTTACTGGATGTTTTCAATTGGATTATACTTGTTTCTATGTGTTATAAATGCTATTGGTTTCTATGAGCAAAATGGGTTAATATTTTCTATTAGAATTAATACGAATTCAATCCGCAATGAAATTTATAGTGTTTTATGGTAATTTTACTGGATATTTTCAATTGGATTATGTGTTATAAATGCTTTTGGTTTCTATGAGCAAAATGGGTTGATGTTTTCTATTACAATTAATGCGAATTCTATCCGCAATGAAATTTATAGTGTTTTATGGTAATTTTACTAGATATTTTCAATTGGATTATATTTGTTTTTATGTGGTATAAATACTATTGGTTTTCATGAGCAAAATGGGTTGATGTTTTCTATTAGAATTGATACGAATTCTATCCGCAATGATATTTATAGTGTTTTATGGTAATTTTACTGGATATTTTCAATTGCATTATATTTGTTTCTATGTGGTATAAATACTATTGGTTTCTATGAGCAAAATATGTTAATATATTCTATTAGAATTAATACGAATTCTATCCGCAATAAAATTTATAGTGTTTATAGTTATATAATTGGATATTTTCAATTGGATTTTATTTGTTTCTATGTGGTATAAATATCATTGGTCTCTGTTACTATAAGCAAAATAGAAGAATGTTTTCTATTAAAATTAAGATGAGTTCTATCTTCTATCCGCAATTATATTTATACAATCTTATTATAGTCATTTTAGTAAATATTTTCAACTGAATTATATCTGTTTCTAAGTGGTTTAAATACTATTTGTTTGTATGAGCAAAATGGATCAATGTTTTAAAATTAATATGAATTCTAACCGCAATAACATTTAAACTGTTTTCTTTATGATAATTTTACCAAATATTGTTAACTGGATTATTTGTTTTTATTCATATTAATTCTAATACAAAATATTGTCCCATTTTTCTTATAGAATCGAAAAGTATTTCTACTTATACCTAATACTACGTAGAGACTTTTGAAAATATTTAGTACAATTACCATAAAACTATATATTATATCGGAAATATGGTTTTGTTGTGTAGGCGGTTTTGATGGAATTTTTTAAAAATATTTACTTATGTCCTATATATCGGTCAAGGTGGTTGATGTTTTAAATAGGTACATTATAGAACAAAAATAAAAAGATTACCGGTAATTTTGAAATTCTGCTAATTGCGGACAAAAGGTATAATGGTTGAACCAGGTACCTATATGAAAATCTAAAAGTTAGAAAGGTTAATTCTAATAAATATAATGTTAACGACCCAGTGGCAGATTTAACGGCGGGTGTAGCGGGCGCGCGCCCTGGGCCCCGACATTCGAGGAGCCCCGCAGAACCTCAACTTTTTTCTAATGTGCGATTTTAATTACGTTTAAGTTTACGGTAAAACCTGATAGTACCAACCTATGTTTGTGACAGGTTATTTTTATTATTTCATAACTACGCTGTATAGGCATAGGCATAATTAGGGGGGTACTTGGGGATGTTAAGCACCCCTAAATTTTGAATAGCACCCCTAAACAAAATTTTGTAAATTTTAAGAAAAGTTATCTTCATCCTAATAGGGAGCATAGAAATAGAACAATGAAATGCCACTATACTTATAGAACGACAAAGAAATATAACATAAGTAAACGTATAATTGATGAATTAACTCCGTAGAAAATTTTGATGAACGTTCCAAATTTGTACATATATAATTATATTGCTTTTGAAGTAAATAAAGATATTTTGAAAGCTAAAATAATGACTTTTCTGAAGAAAATTCAAAAATTACATGATATTAGAGGTTTACTTAATTTAGGTATCTTCCTGAATTTTATTTGGTTTTTATTATAAAATTCTGCTTATGAACACAGGAACTTGTGAAAGGTTATACTGTGTTATCAGGAAAATAAAAAACTGGATGAAAACTACTACGACACAAAATCGCGGTAATATTTTAGCCGTATTAAATATTAAAAATGAACTCAAAAAATTAATACATAAGATAATTTGGAAGAATTTATTATTTTTAAGAGATAACTGTTATTACGCAGTAATATATGTTATTGTGACATTAAAATGATATTTTATTTCAACAATCAATAATATTTTTTGTTTTTATGTATAAATTAAACAAATAAACACTTTTTATTTTGTAAACCAACGATTAGTTTTAAGGGTACGAATCCAAGTGCTAGTACTCGTAACATCCGTCGTACCCTATCTATAGGCGCCACCAGTACTTTTTCTCATTCGTAGCGAGCGATACAGAATCAGTGTGAATCATTTACTTCTGTCTATCTCCACCTATTACGGTCTTAAAAGTGAGGGAATGAAGGCGGGCGTAGAACCCTCGAAACATTTCTTTTCTATATGTATAAGCATCGCAAGTTGAATTGTGATAAAAAAAATTGTTTCAAAGACTCCCAAATATACAAAATGGAATATCACACGCTATAATAGATAAATAAAAATTCTGTAGATATGTAGGTACCAGGAAATAATATTTGAATGCAATTCGATACTTTAATAAATTTTTAATTTTCATTATCAATTTATTTCTATTTTCCACATACCAGACTTATGATATTAATAAACACATACTTATATACTCATTATTCAGGATTCCGTCATCCAGTAAAAATAATGCGGTAGACGCTCTTGCAACCCGCGTTCAAATTTAATTATGACACTCAGGAAGTGGGATGCTAATGATACTTATGTAAAAATTTTGCTAGAAATTATTTTTAATATATTATTGTAATCAAAATAAAACCTAAAAAAAATTTTCTACGACCACCAAAGTAAGCCCTTATTATACAATTTTACGAAAGGCTGTGTGTTAAGTAGGTATACGATCGCACAGTTAGGGTATTTTTGATATTTCAAAATTATGTTAGCAGTGTAAATAAGACAAAATTAATTATAATTAATTTAAAACATTACGACTATTAACGAAATAAACAAGAAATGTTCCACATAGAATTGTTTTATTGGATTGTAAATAGCTTCAATTTATTATGATTCTTTCAGTGCATCGTGTGATCGAAATACAGTGAAATAATTGTCGCGGATCTTGTGTAATTTTTCCACTTTGTGCCTAATATGCATCTTATAACTCTTAATATATAATATAGGTACTATTATTTAGCAGAACCATTTTATTGAGAAATTCCTTTGGGTGTATTATTAATTAAATGAAAAAAAATATGTATTTGATGTTTTTGAATAATTTGATTATCTCCCATAGCCTAATGTAAAAAACTCGATGATTTAATAGGTAATATTTTTCACGTACAATATATTACAAATAGAAATTACTTTGCTTATTTTGTAATAATCAAAATATAACCTAAAATCTATTAATTAGCAAAAGCATTCAACTGCGAAATTCCTGTCGATTTTTGTTGATTAAATAAAAAAAAAATATCGATGAATATATTTAATATTAGGTTACATTTTAAACGAATAATATAATAAAAATAGAAAGTTTCTTGCCGCCCCACTTGATTTGTGTCTAAAAATGATGCTATAACTTTTACTCAGTAGCTCAAACTATTATAATAATGACGTGTATTTGTGTCTAAATGGTCATATTCAACAGTGAATTCATCAAATTTGACATATTAATCAATGCAAGTTTAGCAAATTCTTATAAGTAAAATTTAAATTACTTACAATTTAGGTGCCCAAACACATGAACAAACATAACATTTATACACCTTGCCGTATAAATTAATATTTAACATTTCTGACATCAACATTCATATAGTACACTACATATAAGACATATAGGATTAATTGGCGAGACGGATATAATTGAAATAAAATGCTTATATAGTTTAGCAAACACGACGACGACAATTAAATTAGCTATAGTTGAGAAGAAAAATTGTTGCCTGCAAATTAAAAATGATGTAGCATCTTTAAAAAGAAATCATGATTACTATTACCAAGTAATTATAAAAGTATTATTTTTTTTTATTACTTGAAATTGACATTTTTTTTATAGATTCAAGGGCAACTACACATATCTAATAAATTATTGTGTTATTTTGTTGTGTATAGGAATGACTAAACAGATTTATTTGTAGAACAAATAAAAAGGGACGATGTTTTCTGGGAACATAATATGTTACCTAAATTAACATTGTTTTATAAAGAATGTTTATTGAAAGGAATAATTTGTAGAAGAATACCACGGGGTCTTTCTTGTATTGAGCCAAATCAATAAAAATATTCATAAAATACCTATTGCTTCTCATATAATTGTAGTATATTTATATGTAATAGTAATATATATACTATTAATAGAAACATAGATACTTTCACAAATTTCATTTGGATTTCTCAGCTTGTTTAGGCTTATACTGATTTATTTCGTAGAAAGAAACAATTTCTATTGTAAGGAGTTGAAATTTATAGGCTACTAACCAATCACAATTCATATAAATATCAGCGATACTATGACTACCACCACCATATTCGTGGAATGTAGTTTTGAGTAGATATTAATATAAGAGCCTCTAGCGGACAAACGCTGAATCTTTTAACATTGTAGTATATGGAAGGAACAAATTACGCAGTTTTCTCAAGATTCTTGGCAAAACTGATAATTTTTCTTGTTGAATATTGCAATAAAAGTTATTTTCTATGTCTTGAGATACCAATGAATATTTTTATTAATTTTCTTCGTAATGAAATATGATATCTAAAATCAGAAAAAAATGCATGCACAATATGAATTAATTATGACAAAGTGGTAAATAATTTCAACTGCAAATTGTATTCATGACATAGTTCAACCATCAAAGATTGTGCATACAAAATTTCGTGGAATTTAATTCAACCATTTTTGAGAAAACTGCGTAGAAAATAAGGTAAATTTTGGACTAAAATCATACACTAAAAGCAGTAAGGTTGCGCGCCCTTAAGTATTTGAATGTAAAGTACTTGAGCACCCCTCAATTTAAAAACTAACTACGCCTATGTGTATAGGCCCTAACCGATTACATTACCTCTCCCCAACGCTATAAAATCGTATTTGTTATTATTTTTCCCTTCCAAAGGTTCTATTTGTAAATTACGGTTTGAAAAGTATATATAATTTTACAGAGTAAGTAGAAAAGAAAGGCATTGGCAATATTTTTCTTTAAAATAACAACATCCCATTTCAGTAAATTTTTTAATTCCCATGGATGAATGATCGAAATATTACTAATACAAATAGTCAGCAATTGTGAAGTTCTTTGTTTATTGCATTTTCACATCTAATTCTTTATTTAAAACTACTATAATTTTGTCCTATATATTTATATATCAAAATTGAATAATCATATTTTTACTAAACAAATACTCAGCAATTCCTGTGTTGTTAAGTTAATTGTTTTAATGACTATATTTTTGAATAAAAAAAGTATATTTTTTTTAAGGGGCTCAATAACCTAAATCCGCCACTGTAATGACCAGTAACTCACAACTACTTAACCTATTTGAAAACCTGTCGTCGTACCTACCAGTATACCAGTTGTTCCTCAGTTCTTCAACTGTATTGTAACGTTTTATTTATTTAGGTGAAGTGTAAAATTGATTAAAACACTAATATTTATATAACTATGTTTAATTAAAGATTATGAATTATAAAGAATAAATAAAAATAACTAACACTAAGAATTAACAAATATAAACACTAATTTAAGACTAATAATCATTAATAAAGACTTAACCACTACAAACATTTATTTAAACAATTAGAACTACGCGATATTTATTTCAACAATATTTATATTACCAACTATTTATATCACCCTCTATTTATTTATATCACCATGTGTTCACTACTTGTATCGATACAAGACTGTCCTCGCGATCTTTTGCTAAGGGTATTTATATTAAAACACTTCATTCTAGAATATTCTTTGATTCCTTGTAAATCAGAACAATGGGGAGCGGACGGACGTGTTCTGACCTGTTCGCTAGCGGCCGCCGCCCGCGCCGCGACCCTGGGTTCGCTACAGTATTATTAAGGCTGCCGTTTGAAGTGTGAAATTCGTAATGCTTATTGCATTTGAGAACTAGTGGATAAATTGTTTTAAAATTTTAATACGTAATATTAGGATCCTGTATCTAGGGGCAGACATATTTAATATATTTTTTAATTATGTATTTTGTCCGAAAACTGATATAATAGTTTATTATTTAACAAGCATAATATGTAGGCTATATTACACGAGGATGTAATTAAAAATACGAGCGGTAGCGAGTATATTTAATCATCCGAGTGCAATGTAGCCATATTATGCGAGTCAAATACTATACTTTATCTACAACTAACAGTCATATAAAAAATCAGATATTATTTGTTAAATATTCAGTTAGGTGTGAGTAGTTCATATATAGCTTAACAGATGACGCCACAGTAGCACTTAAATGTCAAAATAACTATTCAAATTGAATTTATTATACTTTTATAATCATTTATATTGACATTTATAATTAAAAATATATTATTAATAAATTAACAGTTTATTAAAATGTAATTTGTTAAATTATATGCTCTATTTATTGCAGAAAAATGTAGCGTGTAATAAAAAAAAATAACAAATTCATCATCATCAAGGTTTTTAAATAATTATGTCTCATTTTGAAATGCAAGTAGAATTACGATTTTCTCATAAGACGCAATGTTAATTTAGTTCAGAGGTTTAGCGTGAGAGGTCGTACTACCTGAAAAAAACTACTTTCCTTATAATATGGTGAGCCAATTGTGTTGCACATGTAGCTTCGCTTAAAAGTAAACAGTATTCAGTTGGACAATTACTTGAACTTATCGCAGTAAAGGCAGAAAGTGGGAGGGTTCATCTTCACCCTTATTTTTTCTAATACAATACGGAAGGGTCAGATCCAATACTGTTGTATGAATTTATTTCTATAAGAAGTCCGCCGGATGATTATTAATTTGTTTTTTTTATGTGCATTCTAGAATATTTCAATACTTATAACTTTGAACTATTATTAATTTTTATTTATTTTTGAAAAATTAATATGGAACCCATATTAATTTTTCAAATTATTAATTTTTATTTAGAGAAATTTATTCTATTACACTTTTTCATTACTTAGTGGATTTTTTTAAACAAAAATATATTATATTGAAAAAAAAATGAACTGTTTTTCATTTATTAGAAAATGAATGTTGATTATAAAGTAAAATGTGACGATTATTTGTGTCACTTAATTACCTATCATGCAAATAAAGCATGTTTGAATATTGTACTTATGTCATTAAATATTTTTATTTTAATATTGAAAGTTGTTGAAGGAAAAATAATGTGTGCGAGTGCAAAATAGTATTGCCGCTCTATAATTAAAGAAGAATATTTTATAGTTATTTTTGATTCCAGATTACGAAATGTCAGTTTTGCATTCGAGAATCAAATTTTTTTTGCGGGCACAGCGAGCAAAAAAAATCTAGAATGCAAAAGCATTTCGCAATCAAGTATAAAAAGGCATTTTGTCGAAAATTACGTTCCAAAATTAGTAAAAATACAGAAAGAAAATTTTGACATTTATCAAATCAAATATTTTTTCACAGCTGTCAGTTAGTTGACAGCAGAAATCAAGCAAATGTTTTAAATTATATCAATTTTTCAAGTAAATATTTCAATACTTCGTTGCTTAATGCAATTAAAATGAATTTAAAAAGCAAGAAATACACTAAAATAACAAATTTGATTAAATTGCGACCCATTATTTCATTAAAAAAAATCCTGGATGTAAAAGACATTTAGGCGGCTGGTACATAAATTGTTGTTTTTCGTATCTGCTGGCAAATCTTAAAGTAACAATTTTTATTTCAAAGTCAAAATTTTTGGCCGCTTGTTTGTTCATTATCGATTTACATAGTTTATATTAATGTGATTAATTATTTTAGAATATAATAACAAGTGTAAGTAAAATTTTAACTATTCCTTTACAACTATTAATGAAAAAGTAATGAATTTGCGAGTAAAAATAGCGGCCGTAAAGTAAATTTTGGCGGATGTCAAAAATTAATTTTGAATGAAAATTAATAATTTCTTGTTGTAATCGCCTAAAAATGTTGTGTGCACCTCGGCTAAAAGTTTTTTTTTGGGCCTCATCTGATTTGTAGCCTCGGCTGCAAACTTCGGGTTCGGCCAAAAAAGATTACTTTTAGAACCTTGATACACAAATAACTATTTTTCGAAAACTGTCATGAGAAGTTATTATTTACACGACCACTATCAACTCGCGAAATGATTGTTTTTTGTCGCATGTATCATCAATGGCTTTTTTTTCTTACTTCGATTACCTTGTAATATTTCACCGTCAGTCTCATTTGGACTCATTTTTACCACAAAACAACAATTTTTATTTAGAATTGACATTCATGTCAGAATGACAGATAATTTTATTTTTGTTTTGAGGTTCAATGGTGATTGTAGTCATGGAAACAATTATAATGTGATTTTTTAAGATAAATACAAATCACGTTTACTGTCAAATAGTTTTAATAGAGAAATTCATAATACATGATACAAAAAATATTGTATGATACATATGCCATATGCAATGTGTCTTTTACACTTGTACGTTTTTATATAATGCAAGTGTATCATGAATTTCTATTTTCTATAACTGTCAAAAAAAGTTGTTGTTTATGTATTAATACCTGTTACCAAAATTGATTGAATTTTTCATAGTACCATTTCAATAAATATATTATTGGTAAAAAAAAAATGTTGTCTTTAGTGTGTTCGATTGAATTTTTCAGTGACATTCTCTCTCTCGCATTAAAGACACAAACTTGGTACATACAAAAATAATATTTCGTAATGAACCTCAGGCCAAGTATCGTCTTATCTTTAATAATTCAGGCAACGAAGGGGTCTAGTGCATGGAAATAATTTTGATGTCATGATGATGATAGTGTCGCCGCGTAGCGGAATAGTTTGTCAAGCCCGATTGAACGGCAGCCTTAAACACGTGTTTTTCATTATAGAGAGATTTAGCAATAAAGTAATCCCAATTTAATTTGGTTCTGTATTTTTATGATTGTGGAAAGGTGAAAGTGTTTGCAAGAGAATTTTTGGTTGTCTTGTTACAAAATACTAAATTACAATGAGTGATAAAAAGCAAAAAAAAATGGTACAAAAAGTATTATGATCCAACTGCGTTTTCATCTAAAAGACATGTGAGTAAAACAACAAAATGGAGATGGGATAAATATATAAATGAACAAGAAAAAAGTTTTGTGCACCTGTTCAAGAAAACATTGACGGTAGCCTTAATGAAAGTACTGAACATGAACTTGAAGACAATAGTGTTTCACATAAATAAGAGTGTAAAGCAAAAATAAATTTTGTTCCGGAAATAGAAACGACCAATGTTAATCCCAAAGTGAATCAAACTATAGACAATAAATTAATGGAAGAAAATAAAATAATGTTTCCTGCAACGGGTTTAAGAAAAAAAGTTATTCTTTTAATGGTAATGGGTCTAAAGCTTAGACATACTCTTTCAGATACAACTGAAAATGATATTATTAATTTGTTAGAATACTGTGAGGGTAAAAATATATTACTACAAAATTCAAAATACGTAACACCAAAATTATTCAATGTCCCTGCAGAAACAGTAAAATACATATATTTTTGTGAGAACTGTTTTACAAAATTGACGGAACCACAAATAAAAACGATGTCAATAATTCTGAAGGTATGTACTTCAGTTGCTCAAAGAAACAAAACATTTCGCTATCATCATACAACTATTTTTTGACTGTGTACATATCATATCAATTGAAAAAATTATTTGAAAACAAAGCTATACAAAAAGAGTTATCTGGATTTACTATTACAAATAATTCGGATTCTATATCTGATATGCATGACGGTGATTTATATAAAAGTCTAAAGGAACAGGAAATTAAATTTCAATTTTCATATAATTTCAACACTGATGGCGTTCCAACTTTAATTCGTCTAAATTTTCAATGTGGCCAATTTATATTTTAATAAATGAATTACCACCAAGGATGAGATTTCGAAATTTAATATTGGCTTGTTTTGGTATGGGAGTAAAGAACCGAAGATGAATCTTTTCTTGTCGGAATTTGTAAACCAAGCAAAATATTTATTTACCTCGGGAATTGAATGTCAGAATTCGAACAGTGGCAGTGACAAGATCATTTTTAAAGGTGTATCGATTTGCTGATCTGTGGATTCTGATGCACGACCGTTAGTACAAAATTGTAGTAGTAGTGCTACCATCCAGGAGTGATAGTCGGGAAGAAAATTAAATATCCAATGCAAAATCACCTTGCATATAACAATCGAACAACAGAGGAAAAAGTGAAATATATGTGCAACGCAATAGAGACTGAAACAAAGGTAAAAGGCGTGAAAAGACCCGCCGCTTTGATTGAAATTTACCGCACTTTGACATAATATGGAGATGTCCACCAGATTATATGCATGGGGTAATACTAGGAGTAATACGCCAAATTTGGGATATATGAATAAGCTACGAAAAAGAAAAATCATGCTACATCCGAAATCCAAAAATTCTCCCAATAAAGATCTCTTATTTGTGAATAAAATAAGATCTTTTTAAAAACTTACATCCTAACACCGTTAAATTAATTGGCGCAGTCGGTAGGATATTGAGAGGAAATTCACCGCGAATAAACCTTCAATATCAATTGTTTACTCAATAACGGAACCGCGACCCGGCAAGAATTCATCGAGAATCCAACCGCCACCGTACCTGGAGAACTCCATCGTGGACATCTATCAGGGATGAAGATCATCGCATTGGTTTTGTAAGTTGCTTTCCTATTTATGTCAGACTCCTCGCTTTCTTCTACCTCTTCCACCGCGGAAAATAGTAAAAACGAGTTAGATTTAGATTACCCACAAAGTAGCATAGATACAGATTTAGATTTAACTATAATTAACAATATTTTATCAAACTTAGCTATAGAAGAAAATACTAACTTAATCATGTCGCTAGTACCGAAATTCGAAGCAAAATTATTAGAAATTGTACCTAGATTTGACGGAAATCCATCCGAATTATCCTCATTTCTAGATATAGCAAATGCTTTAATTAAAACCTATTGGGATCCAAAACCAGAAAATATTAAATGTGTCCAGAATATCACTGTAGTTTATGGAATTTACGCAAAATTGACCGGAGTTGCACGCGAGGTATACACCACCTGCATCTCCAAAGATTGGAAAACTGTAAAAGATGCCCTCGTTGCGCTTTTTGGCGATCAGCGCGATGAGAATGGTTTATTGTTTGACTTGGATCAGCTCCGTCAAAAACACGAACCAGCCTTGCAATATTATACGAGAGTAATGTCAAATTTAAGTGCATTACACAATTTCATCGACATTCACTAAACTGATGAAGCAATTCGAACTGTTAAAAATAATTTTTATAATATCCATGCCCTAAAAATATTTTTAGCCGGTCTAAAGGAACCGTTAGGTTCAACTATTCGGGTCATGAAACCAACCACCTTAGCGGAAAGTAGACAATACATTGTATCCCAAAATAATATCAGACACTTACAAAAAACCCCAGTTTCGAACAAAATTTATTCAATTGCATATGTCGCTAAATTGTTTAAGTTGAAAAAAATACTAAGGTTTATAAAATAGCAAATTAAAAATATATACTTTTTATTCACAAAAGTTTCATTTTTACCCTCAAAATTTCATTTTTACCCCATTTGGGGTAATTTACCCCGGTTCCCCGACCGCTGGTTTAATCGGATACGATACCCTAAAAGACTTAAATGTACAATTAGATCTGAACTATTCTCTCTTCAAAACTCCAAATACAGTGTTAAAATTATGCCACTACGAAGCTAAAAGAAAATTATTATTTTTTGCTCGTTTAGAACCTAATACTTTAGAAACATTAAAAATTCCAGTAAATTCAAAAGACGGCGACATTATGATCCCATAGACTAGAGTTTCAAATTGTAAAGTTAGAGAATGTTGCCCCAGTTGATATTTACAACAACACAATTGCACCTCAAGAAATCTATTTATACGACCCTATTAAATTTGACCCCTTTAATAATATAGAATTTGAGTTATTTAACGCTATTGTCAATAACAACCCGAACGATAACAAAGAATTCAAAAAATCAGATATAATTAATATGTTACGCACGGAACATATGAATTCTGAAGAAAAATATCAAATAGAAAAATTAGTAGCGTCATACACCGATATATTTTATCGCGAAGGCACCCCATTAACCTTTACAAATAAAATTAAGCATAGAATACTAACCAAAGACGAAATTCCAGTTCACACAAAATCTTACCGTTACCCATTTGTACACAAACCGGAAGTTGAAAGACAGATAAATAACATGTTGAAACAAGGTATAATCCGACCAAGTCACTCACCATGGTCATCACCTATTTGGTGTAGAGTTAAGAAAATAAATCAATAACTCAGTGCGAGTAAGGTTTAATATTTTTTACTATAACATTGAAAAAATGACAACTGACTTATCTATTTATAAATTTTTTACAACTATTAAAAAATGTCACTGACTTCTCTGATTCTTGAAATCTAAAATTATCCTTCAACACCTTCTCCTAATTTCAGATTTCTTTTCAAAAATTACAATTTTCAAATAATCTTAGATTAAATACAGAATGAAATTAAATAAAGTACAATAAATTATTTAAGTAACGCATTACAGTGAACTTCAAACTTGTTTCTTCCTAAGGGTTTTGTTAAAATATCTGCCACTTGACATTCAGTAGGACAATAAATTACATCAATTTCACCTTGCAAATATTTCTCATGTATAAAATGATATCGTACATCGATATGTTTGCTCCTTCTGTTCATAATTCCCGTTTTGATTAAATTTATTGAACTCTGATTGTCTACGTTCAGTTGTACTTTAATCTTTACTTCATTAATTTCTTCAATTAGGTGTTTTAAATATATAGCATCCTTACAACAATCAGCAGCAGCGATATACTCTGCTTCTGTTGATGAAACTGCTACAATCGGCTGACGTCGAGAGCTCCAACTTATTGGTCCACTAGCAAACATGACAGCATACCCTGTAGTGCTTCTTCTTGTCCCTATATCCCCGGCGTAGTCCGAGTCACAGAAAACTACCAGTTGTTCAACGTCACCATATGCATTAAATTTTATTCCTTTCTTCATACTTCCTACTAAGTATTTGAAGATACGTTTTACAGCAACAACATTTTCTTTGCTAGGGTTCTCACTATTTCTGCTAGCTATATTGACAGCATTAGCTATGTCAGGCCGAGTTCTAGTCGAAAGATAAAGAAGACTTCCCACTGCTTCCTTATATGGAAATTTTATTTTTTCCGTCGATACATCTTCGTTTTTACTAATAGTTCCGGGTGCATTTATAGGTTTTGCGCCTTTCATTTGATATTTCTGAAGAATATTCTGTAGATAATTTTCTTGAGAAAGTTTTATTCCATTTGAATCTCTTCGTATTTCCATTCCAAGAAATGTAGTTGGGGTTTCTTCTTTTTTTAATTCAAATTCTTGTTCTAATATCGCTATAACTTTATGCAGTTTTTCTTTATCAGGGCCAACTACTAGTCCATCGTCTACGTAAATAGCTATCATGACATTATCAGTTTTAAAAATGCATTTTTCACTCTTCATTGCTTTAAATCCTTTTTCTTTCATTGTATCTGTAAACTTTCTGTTCCAAGCTAAAGGGGCTTGTTTTAACCCATAAAGTGCTTTTTTAAGTTTACAAACTTTACCATCCCCATTATATCCTTTGGACACTTTCATGAAAATGTCTTCGTGAATTTCGCCATGCAAAAACGCTGTTTTAATGTCAAATTTCATTATATGATAATTTCTAGCAGCTGCAATAGCAAAAATTGAGTGAACTCATATTTACTACAGGACTGAATATTTCTTCATAATTCATTTCACATTTCTGTTCGCATCCACGTACAACCAGTCTTGCTTTATATTTTCCATTTTCTTTAACTCGAAATATCCATTTGTTTGAAAGAATTTTGTGGCCGTTTGCTTTATCTTCATCGACAAGTTCCCATGTTTGATTGGTTTTCAATGCATCTTTTTCCTCTTTTATTGCTTTCAACCATTTCTCTCTTTCTCTTCCCGACACTGCTTCTTCGTAAGTCAGCATAACATAATCTTCGAACTTCTTAGGTCGCTTTATTTTTCTTCCTGATGACGTTTTTATTGGTCCCTGCGTTTCATTTTCTACGTTTACTTTTTCATTTGTTTCATTTTCAGATCCCTGCATTTCATTTTCTTTTTCATATTTTTCGTCATTTTCTTCGTTTTCGGATCCTTGCGTTTCATTTTCTTCGATTACATTTTCATTTCCTTTGTTTAAATTTTGTTCTGTGTAATCTTCATTATCATTTTCTTCTTCTCTTTCGAATTCATCTTCTCTTCCATTTCTTTGTCTGTTTATCTTTTTACTGTCATCTTTCGTCCTGAGTTTTAACTGATCTTCAATACCTCCTCCGTCATTTTCACATTTATTTGTGAAAATTACATCTCTTGCCAGTACAATTTTTTTGTTTTTCGGATTCCATAATCGGTAGCCATTCAATGTGTAACCCAAAAATATACATTTTTGACTTCGAGGTTGGAGTTTTTTGAGATATCCCAGTACTTTAACGTATGCTATTGACCCAAAACGTTGAATGTTAGATATATTAGGTCTCTTACCAAACCATTTTTCTGCTGGGGTTACATTTACTGCATTACTAGGACTGCGATTTATGAGATACACAGCTGTCAATACTGCTTCACCCCAAAATTCGTTATCGAGTCCTGAATCATATAACAGAGCCCGTGCTTTCTCCATAATAGTTCTTCCCAGTCTTTCAGATTTTCTATTTAACTGAGGTGTATGGCTAATAGTAAAATCAAAAATTATTCCTTTATTTTTACCCCATTGTTTCATTTCATTGCTGGAATATTCTCCTCCATTATCGCATCTCAATTTTGATACTTTTAAATTCTTCTCTGCTTCGACTTCATTTACATATTCTTTTAAGAATTGGAATAGCTCACTTTTTCTTTCTAGTAGATAAACTTTCGTGAAATGGGTATAGTCATCCATAAAAGATAAAATATATCTTTTATTATCCCATGTTCTTGATTCTATTGTTACTATATCTGAATGTATGATTTGTAGAATTATTTCGGCTCTTTGCCTGACAGCTTTGAAAGGAAATCGTGTCTGTTTGGCTTTTAAACAAATGTTCCATACAGAAGGTAATTCATCTACATCCTTTTCATTTAATTGGATTCCATCTACAAGTGGAATTAGTTTTTTCAATGTAGATGCACTTGAATGTCCTAATTTCTTATGTATGTCTATTGCAGTGATATTTTTAGCAACAAGAGCTGAATTTTTAGAAGTATTGACGTTTACTGTATAAAGACCGTTTTTCTGTTTTTCTCCTGTTATTACTGTTTGTTTATTTTTCATAATTTTTACTTTTTCTTTTGTAAATACAACTACACCATTATTTTCCGTGATTGCATTTACTGACATTAAATTCACAGATAAATCTGGTGCGTATAAAGTCTTTTGTAGTACAAAATTTTCTGCTTCTATTTTATCTGTCCCATACGATTTTATTGAATCAGATTTTTTAGCAGTCATTACATTCGAACTTTCATTATTTAATTCGATAAAAAGATGTTTATCCTTACTCATATGAGTGGTACAACCTGAATCTACCACGAATTTTTCAGATAAATTTTCTTTGCAGGACAAAATGCTGTTTTTGCTTGATTATATTTTTTTCGATTTGCTCTTTAGAAACAATCTTTTTCGACGTGATTATTTTTCTTGCATATCTTGCAAAATTCTGAAGTGTTATTTCTGTTTTGAGGACAAAATTTTGCTATATGATTACCTTCACATATAAAACATTTTATTACACGTTCTGTTTTATTTCTATTTTGTTGAAAAATTTTTCTTGAGTTCATTTTAAATGCTACAGCAGTCTTGTCTTCCTCTTCATTTTTTTCCGTGCTTCTTCAGCCAGTAATCTAGATGTTAAATTGGCAATTGTTTTTTCGGATACAGAAGTGGCGTCCCATGTTGTCACAAAGTGATTATAGCTTTCAGGTAGAGCAGCTATGATCCGGGAAATAACCATGTCATCTCCAATGTTTTGTTTTAAAGATTTTAACTGAAAAACCATATTTTCTATCTGAGAAATGAAGGATGTCATATTTTGTCCTTTCGTGTACTTAACATTGAAAAAATCTTGCAATAATTTTGACTTTTTTAACTCTGCTTCTCTATCGAATATACTGCATATTTTACTGAACATTTCTTTAGAAGTCTCGCAAGTCAAGATATAACTAACTAACTTTCTGTCTATTGTTGTTACTATTATTTTTGCGCCTGTGCATCTTTTCTTAGCCATGTTTCTCTTTTTAGTTCATTTTCTATTCCAGATTCAGGTCCTAGTTCCGGAATTTTATTATCACCAGTGACGATTCCGTCTGTTCCATTAGCTTTTAATAAAACAGTTACTTGGAATTTCCACGTAGGATAGCTTTCACTGTCAACTAATTTTTCAATATTCAGCACTTCCTCACTCGACATTTTTACTTTTACTTTATTTTATTTTTTTTCTGAACTACGCTCTGCTACCATGTAGAGTTAAGAAAATAAATCAATAACTCAGTGCGAGTAAGGTTTAATATTTTTTACTATAACATTGAAAAAATGACAACTGACTTATCTATTTATGTTTTTTTTACAACTATTAAAAATGTCACTGACTTCTCTGATTCTTGAAATCTAAAATTATCCTTCAACATTTGGATCGTTCCAAAGAAGGTTGATGCCTCCGGAAAACAAAAGTGGCGAATAGTTGTCGATTATCGAAAGATAAACGAAAAAAGTGTAGACGATCGCTACCCTATTCCCAACATATCAGACATATTACACAGACTTGGACGAGCTCAATACTTCACAACTTTAGATTTGGCGAGTGGATTTCACCAAATTGAAATGCACCCAGACGACATACAAAAGACAGCATTTAACCTGGAACACGGACACTACGAATTTAAGAACTCCATTTGGCTTAAAAAATGCTCCATCGACCTTTCAAAGAGTTATCTTGAGAGAATTTCTTAATAAATTTTGTTTTGTATTCATGGACGACATAATAATATATTCATCGTCTCTCCAAGAACATATTGTAAATTTAAAACAAATTTTTCAAAAACTGCGTGAAAGTAATCTCAAAGTACAACCAGATAAATCAGAATTTTTGAAAAAAGAAGTAACATTTCTTGGCCATCTAATAATATCAGAAGGAATCAAGCCTAATCCTGCAAAAATCAAAGCTATTCAAAATTATCCTTTGCCGAAAACTACACGCGAAATTAAAGCCTTTCTCGGATTATTAGGTTACTACCGCAAATTTATAAACAATTTTGCAAAATTAACAAAGCCGTTAACTTCATGTTTAAAAAATCAGGTGTGTCCAACACAATACCTCTCGCCACTATAGTAATATATTCTATATAAGTTTTTCAATACATTTAATTTATAGTTTTAAAATTAGTTTGTTATTGCAGGCAGAATATTTTTAATTCATTTCATACCTAAAATTTCCTTCATAAAATTTGTATGACCAATATGACAGTTATTTTTCACGATACTAAAACCGGAATCGAACTTCTTTAATTCACGCATGCACATATATTCCTAATATATTTCTTCCATCTTTTTAAATTTTATAATAAAATTACTTAATTTTTACGTATTTTATCTTTTACACTTACTTACATCAAATTTGACATCATATGTCAAATTTTGTGAACATATGAATAACTCATCTGTTTTATGGAAATTTCTCAGCCTAAACGATATGTAAAATTATTATAATTTATATATTTTTTCTCTATCTAGCTAGAAGTTATATATAAACGTAATTATGCAGATCGGTAGAAAATTAAAAAATCTTTATATTTATAATAACGAAATTTGCGAAAATATGGTATTTAGAGGTATTTTTTAGGAAAAATGGTTTAAAGCTTCAAGTAAAGTACTACTTCCGATTAACCGATTGTAGTCAAAATCTAATCAGTTCATCATATTTGAATATAAGTCTTAAATACCAAATATTATATTTTTTACTTGTATCGTATTGTAGTTATCGTGGACGAAAAATCGTCACAGACACACACACACACAGACACACACACACAGACACACACACACAGACATACAGACATCATGCCAAAAATAGTAAAATCGTATTCTAGGAACCCTAATTCGTGCTCATATGTTGAAAACTCACACTCGAGAAATCTGACCAAAAACAATACCTCCCTTATCTATATATTGATAGGCGGGAGGTAAAAAGGACGCTAAAATTGACACACAAAACCCCGACTATGTAAATTGTTTCAACACTTGCAAAAATCTCTTATCAAATGAACCGATATTGCAAAACCCTGACTTCAATCAACCGTTCAACCTGACAACAGACGCGAGTGCAATTGGCGCGATATTGTCCCTGGGCAAAGTAGGTTCAGACTTGCCGATAGCTTATGCTAGTCGTACCTTAAATGACACCGAATCTAAATATGCAACTATCGAAAAAGAAACTTTGGCAATCGTATGGGCATTAAAACATTTTAGACCATACTTATTCGGACGTAAATTTACCATCTACACTGACCATCAACCATTAGAATGGTTGTTTAAAATGAGGGAACCCAACTCCAAACTTGTGAGATGAAGACTCAAACTAGCAGAGTTTGATTACAAAATTGAATATAAACCAGGCTCGCTAAACAAAAACGCTGACGCATTATCCCGAATCCAAATTAATACAAACGAAACGATAGATAATTATGGCGGAATATTTGATTATATAAAAGACTTTAACAAAAACTTTGATAACGCAGCACAAGCGGACGGAGATAAAAACCTGGATACAATTTCACTGATAGTACAACCAGACGAAGAGAATAACGATAACGACATATCAGATGACGAGACTGTACACACTATTAGAGAAAACCCGATTGTAGGAATTCCAATTTGCGACAAACCTGTTAATTTTGGCACAAATCAAATCATCATATCGCAAGTTAATTTTGATCCGAAAAAACCAAAAATTGTAAAACTATTTCAAAATACACAACGTTTTATAGTAGAAATATCAAAAAATAATTTTGTTAAAGACATTATCAATTTTGTGAAAGAATATATCACTCCAAAAGTTAAGTATTGTGTATATTTCGAAGATCCAATCTACGATAAATTTAGTTCAGTAATACAAAAATATTTTAAGAATTCAGAAATTCAACTTGTAAAATATACCCAAAAGCTTTTAGACGTTGAAGACCCGGACAATATTAAAAACGTTATTCAAAATTATCATGAGAGTAAAACTAACCATCGAGGACTCGACGAGACTGAAATTCAAATAAAGAAAAAATACTATTGGCCAAACTTGAGAAAATCCGTACAAACATATATCAACGAATGCGAAATATGTTTGAAAACAAAATACGACAGAGTACCATTAAAACTAAAATTTAATATATCCCCTACTCTTACAAAACCCTTCGAAATTTTGCATATTGATTCAATCACTTTGGAAAAACAAAAATTTTTAACAATCATTGACGCATTTTCGAGATACGCCCAAGCTTATAGACTAAACTCTGGACAAGGTATAGAAGTCGTAAACAACCTCATTAAGTATTTTACACATCACGGTACACCGGACCAAATAATTTCGGACAACGGCCTAGAATTCAAAAACTCTCTCATTAAAGAATTATTAGAAGTTCACAAAGTAAAACTTCACTTTATTAGCTCACAACATCCGGAATCGAACGGATTAAGCGAAAGGTTTCACTCAACACTCGTTGAACATATTCGACTATTAAACAATCAAGATGAATACAAAAAAGAACCAATCGAAACAAAAATTAATTACGCATTATTAGCCTATAATAATTCTACTCACTCCGCCACCAAACTTAAACCTTGCGAAATTATAACAGGCCATTTAGATGTAAACTCACCCCTAGATGTCGAATTAGAAAAACAATTAGTTAATTACTATATCATTAATCATAAAGAAAAAATTAAATTGTTATATAATAAAATCAAAGAAACTAATGAGCAATATAAACACAGAACTATTAATTATGCGAATAAAAACCGTGAAGAACTCCCTGAAATTCCTGAAACAGTTTTTGTAAAGAACAAGCAAAAACAAAGTAAGACTAACAATAAATTTAAACCAGAAAAAATCGAAACAGTTAACCAACATTTAAAAACGGCAGAAATAAAACCTGAACATGGCAATACTTCCAAAAACATATACTTAAGTAATATAAAACGACCCAGACAAAAGACATTTAGTTTTAAAACAAAAAAGAATGATAATGAAAATAAATTTAAAATTTTCGAAAACAAGGTAATAAAAAAGCCTTCCTTGTTGCAGACTTGTGACTCTTCACATGACAAAAACACAGGACGTACAAATACGGAACTTAGAAAATAATCCTGGAATCCTTCCTTTCAAGTTAGGTCAGGCCAGAATAAAAACATCCACCCACACATTCCTACATTACATTGATCTAAAAATCATCAAAAATCGAATTGATCTACTAAAGGAACATTTTAACAAATTTAAGAACATAATAGAATCTGCTACACCCGATATTTATAACACTTTGAATAATTACTATGAACATCTTAAATATCAAATAAAAACTGTAAACAGAAAATTCAAAACATTCTATCCCGACAAAAGTCAAAAACGAGGAATTATTAACCCCCTAGGATCACTAATTAAATTTATTACTGGAAATATGGACAACGACGATGCTCAGGAAATTCACAACTATATTAAAAAGCTACAAACTAATGAAAATAAAATTGTTACCAAATTAAATAAACAAATATCGCTTTCAAAAAATATTATGGCAAACATAAATGAAACAATGACACTAATTATTAATAATCAAAACAATACTGAAAACAGAACAAACGAGCTTATTCAATCAATAAATAAATCAAATTTTGCCTTTTTCTCATTATTTGGATGCACAAGAAATTTTGGAACAATTAAAATATAATCTCGATTCATTATTAAACTATTTAGAAGAGATATAAAATGCAGTATCGTTTGCTATCCTAGAAACTGCACACCCGAGCATTATATCTTATCAGGACTTACAAGATATCATTAAAGAATTACAATCCATTTATGATCATAAACAATTACTATTTTCGAACTCAAATACTAACGACCTATCAAAATATTATCACATTATCAAAATTAAAGTTCACATCATTAATGAAAAAATTATGTTTTCATTAGATTTCCCCTTAATACATCCTGATACATTTGATCATTATCATCTATTTTCTATTCCTAATTCAAACCAATCAACCATTATTCCACCTACCACGTACCTATCAATAAGCAACCATGCATACCAATACAGTAATGAAAAATGCACCGATATACAATCAGAATTCCTGTGCGAAAACACAAATCCTCTTCAACTGCAAAAGGAAGAAGAATGTCTATCCTCAATCCTATCGACTGACACAACAGCTAATAATTGCCAACAAATACCAATCAAAATCACTGAAAGAGTAATATTGGAATCAACGAAGCCCATTACATCGGAATATTTCCAAAACAACAGAAAATACAGACATCCTGCAAACAAAATACTATCGCATCCCTTAAAGGAACTTACTTAATCGTGATTCCTCCGAATTGTTCAATTAAAGTATCAACAAATGTCTATGCCAACAGATTAACAATAATACCAGGTCATCCAATGAGCCTCGAAGGGATTACCATGCGAAACTCATCAGTATTACAAGTCGAGAAGTTAAAACTGGACAAGGTGTCCTTAGACAAATTACACCAAATCCAACTTCAAGAAGCAATTCCCATCGAATCAATCGATCTTCACAACAATTTCTCAGTGGGCTCGATCATTGGCGTTACCATCCTTTCGCTTGTGATTATGCTCTATTTTCTGATAAAATGTAAAAATGAACTTTTACAGAAAAAGGTAGCTGACCCGAATCCTGCAGCATTTTGCGAAACTCAAGTCGTTCCACCCTAGAGTTTCGTTTCAAGGAGGGAGGTGTTACATAACCTGAACCAGCAGACTCAGCAGTCCTTACCAGCGGATGTTCCCGCGCCGTACCATGTCAGCTTCATATTACTTGCTTGTACAAAAATATGGAAATGTAATGTAACTGCAGTCTTGATGTAACAACAGAGCAATAAAGATCTCTTATTTGTGAATAAAATAAAATCTTTTTAAAAACTTACATCCTAACACCGTTAAATTAATTTATATATATATATATATATATATATATATATATATATATATATATATATAATATAAAAAATGTTTGTTTACTACAAGTTTGCAAATTAACAACAGAATCTCTTCAGATAGGAACAAATAAAATCCTTCATATTTTTAGCGTCAGACAAACTAAATATGACAATTTTTACATCTCTGAACAAAAGTGTGTATTTATTAATTTTTAAAATATATTAGTATATATCTGTAAGTTACCGAATATTTTGGAAATTCAATAAGTAAAACGATAACGTTAATTTTTTGATATTTGGAGGTTGTTCCTATTTTTTCTTAAATCAATGTCCAGTATTTTTATAATTTTAATTTTTAATAAATAAATTCTTGTGCTCTAAAGTGGACACTTTTTTGTATTGCTTGCCTTCGTGACCTCACAGCGTTTCCTTGAATTTACCTGGCTGAAGCCCGGGCCTGTAAGTATTTAGGAGGCAGTGGGAGAACCGTGTGAGCTTATGATTGGTTAGTCGGTGCAGAAAGCTGCAAGCATTTAGTAGCTTTGTCTCTTCATCTGGAGCTGGAGTCAGTGTGCATCAGTGATTGATATTAGTGTGTTACTATGAGGAACACTGGTGATCCAGAAATGTAATAACAAAGTGTACTTGTGGCTCAGAATCATAAAACATTACAACTATTTTCACAATAGATGGCCTCTCATTCAAAACAACTTTTTGCTAATGTTTTTATCTTTACACAACTTTGTATTTTATTTTTACTAAATTTTAAAAATCTGATTTGTAACATAATTCATTGTAAGTTCTAACTTCTTGCATTACACATGTAATATGTAACTAGTAACTAATTTCTATATTATTGGTAAGTTTTTGTATTTTTACATTTAATTATTATTGTAACAAATTGT
Source organism: Stenolophus ochropezus (assembly GCA_035578165.1). Lineage (NCBI taxonomy): Eukaryota > Metazoa > Arthropoda > Insecta > Coleoptera > Carabidae > Stenolophus > Stenolophus ochropezus. The sequence goes on from JAQOWZ010000017.1 coordinate 28,906,039, forward strand.
TAAAAACCTTTTAGCTGATGATGATTGCAGTTTTAAGCGTCGAAACGTCCAATTGTACCAAAAAATAAACAAAAAAAAATTACACATTTAATAATTTATGATCCTGAGCCACAAGTATCCTTTGTTATTAGTGTGTTACGGTGTTAGAACCATATAGTGTATATTTATTTTTAAATTAATAACAATGGCGCATTGCTTTGTTACATTTTTGGAAGACAATGTTTTTAAATATGTGCTTGTTACGGACACAGAATAGGTTTATACAGAAGTGACAGTAAGGCAGAGAAGTGAAAATTAGAGAGAGATGGAGAATGTGCACAAATTTAAAGGGCCCATTGTTTAAAATCGGAAAGTTTCCTCACATCTGAAAGAGAGATAGGAGAAGAGCACAAATTTAAACGTCTACACAATGCTTCAAGGTCATAGAACTGATTAGGGGAACATGAAAGGTACCGACACGGAGTGTCGCTTCTGTGTGTAACTATTCTGTCCTACAAATTTTTCAACTACGAAAAAATATTACGTGAAATGGGATGACAATAATTTCTATGCCGCTACAGCTATTTGTGTGAATGGTGAGTACCTATATTATTAATTTATATATTTATATCTTCTATTGTTAAGAATAATAGAACATGTTATGTTGGGTTAGGTTCTTTGGTGAAGATTTTTTGTTTTGTTTTATACCTAGGTAGTCGTAATATTTTCTACTTTTACCCTAATACATGTATGTAAATTTTAAACATATCTTAACAAAAAATAATTTTAATATACAGATAGCTTAAGTGAACGAGAAAAAATTGTGAACGAGAAGAGGCCTAGGACTGTGGCCAAACATTTACTAATGTCTGAAGATAGTAATGCAGAGTCTCAGTCATTATTAAACTTAAATAGATAGGTACGTTTTCCATATTGATCAAGTTATTTAATGTTGTAATAATTTATTAAATTGGTCTGTTATTAATATACAGCCGAGTATACAGCAGAAGAAAACTGTTTGCCCAAATAGAGACATTGGTTCCAAAATATTAAGGTCAGATATTTTAAAAGAAAAACTAGCATCTCAAACTAATAAAAATTAAAATGAGGATGCCATCTTATCTACGCCAACAACCACCTTAATGTCAACTACTCTGTTGAAAGAAGAATTGGCAAAAAAGGATGACGAAATAAAAATGTTAAAAAACAAAATTGTGATCTGCAGGACCGTAAAAATGAAACTTCAATTAGAAGTTATCGACAATATGAAAGGTAAGAGTTTCGAAATTATAATATATTTTTTCTACAATCGTGTTATTTGTCAAACTTTTAATGCGTCATTTTCATATTTCAATATAACCTGTAAATTTATTTTCCTTATTATTAAATCAGTTTTTATTTAGTGAATACAATAATAATATGTATATAGAATATTTATTTTTTCTATTATAACTGTACTTGTCACCTTCAATTAGGAAAATTATGTTTAGAAATGAAAATTGATATTAATTTTCAAATTATAATTAAATAACAGTCACTTCAGAATTCGGTGTTACCAACTACAACATTACACATACAAATTTCCCGAGATGAATTCGAATTAATAGAACAGATTTTTAAAAATATTTTAGTATGTAAAAGATGCAAAATATAAAAAAATACAGTATAAAGGTCTTATTTTATAAGACTTTATTTTCGCACTTATCGTTTAGAAAACTCGCCAGGGCTAATTTTCTAAACCTTAACGCGTGCGAAAACAACATGTGTTCTAAAATTCGTTCTTTAAGGGGATAGTCTACCTATAGCAAAAGAGTCGTTCGTACTTTTCTAAAATCTCAGTTTTTGTACATTTTAGAGAAAAATGTTATTAGAAAATGAGAAATATATTTTTAAAATAATATTCTTCACATGGAACTGTTTTTAAATTTCGAATTTTCAGTAAATTTTGGTTTTAAGTAACAAAAATCGTACTTTTCTAATAGCTCTTTTATGTAAAGGATTTTCATTCAAAAAAAAAAAATCATACATATTCTTACATGTTATCTTAACGTCGGACTGATTATATATTTTGTGAGATTATTTTGAAATTAAAATTAAAACTAAAATTTATATTTTAATTTATTCAAAAATCTAAATTTGAAAAACAGTTCGATGTTAAGGATATTATTTTAAAAACTTTTTTCTAATAACATTGTTCTCTAAAATGTACCAAAAATTAGTTATTAGAAAAGTACGAACGACACTTTTATTGTAGGTAGACTATCCCCTTAATATACTATTGTAAAACTTGAGAGACTTTCACTCCACGTTTTCCAAAGTTGCCCCTTTAACATATGCATAGTAGTAGCAAGTAGAACTTACGTTAATCAACATGTTGTAATACATAAGGGGGTATTCTGCTATAGTGAAATTTTGGACAAAACTATATTAATATTATACTGTTTACAATAGTTATTTGTTAAAAATGGTATAAGGTAAGATTATGTTATATGGTAAAAATTTTAGGGAGTGCATAGATGTAATCGTTTTCTGAACTAAAAATAATAAACCTATATCTGCTGTCTCTGTTTTAATCATGTTCCACAGAGACAGCAGATATTATGCTTGTTATGTTTAGTTCAAAAAGCAATGACGTCTGTGCTCTACTTAAAAATTTTACTAATTGAACATTAATTTATATTATTTAAAAATAAAAGATTATACAACGGTTAGATGGGTCAGATATAAGACTTTTTTCATGTTTGCTCAATAGATGGCGCTAAATTACACCAATGGTTGCGTTCAGCATGGATGTAGCGCTACGAGCGTTGTCATTAGCAAAACCACCATACCAATGTAGCTCTTCATTTAGTCATTTCTAACGCAAGTTCATATTTACAGTTTCCCAAAGTTGACGCTTGCGCACAAGTTACTTCCGCCCCTACTTGATGTACTTTTATTTTTATATGTTGGCACAGAACTACAACACGTCTTGTATACGTTGTCACGTATCTATATATAAGACAACGTTGGCTACATCCTTTTTGAACACGACTATTGTCATGAGGAGGAAATACGTCACATCCGTAAAAATTAAAATTTCATGATAACTTAAAAATCATCTCTCAGTGAAATTAAATAAAAAATAATTTCACATTTATAAATAACATATTAAGTACTTTCAAAAATAAAAAAGAAATATGTAGTAGAATACCTCATTATACTTCATAGGTACTAATACACATCATATTTCCCTACAATTATAATTTTTTTATGTATCTTTTCAAATTTTTATATCTGTTTTAGAGTTTTTAAAAAGAAATTTTTTTTATATCTCCTAAGAATTTTACAATCTATCTAAATATAAGATAATATGTAAAAATATAACAGCAAGTGAATTACATGAGGAGCAATTTGTCCACTGACAAAAACTCGAAATATTAACTATATAATGTTAGTTAGTCAGTAGTAGTGTGTGTGTCGTGGTGTCAACACGTATGAGTTTGTGCTTTGTAAATAATTAAAAAAATATATGAAAAAAAAGGATATATAGGGCTATGAAAAACAAAGCAAGTTACTATGAAGAGACCCCAAAGGAAGATATAAAGGAAAAGATAAGTATCGTCAAAAAATATTAAAAAGCAAATAAATTTTTTTAGCCGATTGTAGGTTATACACATACTATTTCAAGTGACCTACATTGCCAGCAAAGCATAATCAAGAATTGCATTTTGCAAAGTAGTGTTTTGAGTCAGCTGCATATATCAGGTTACCGCCCGAATCAAGTAAGGTGATAACGCAAACTGAACTGACGACGCTTAGAACACCACCAAGAAAAACTAGCAAGTAAAGAGAATTGCATACCTTCATTTAATAAAATGGATGCTCAAATAATCCTAGATGCAATAGCCGATTTAAAAAAGGAATTAGCAAACATAAAAAAGAGAAAAATACTAAATTTAATATCACAGCAGATAATTTAGAAAACCATACCAGTAAAATAGTGAAAATAGAAAAAAATTAGAAAGAACAGGAAAAAATAAACAGAGAAAAAAATCTTTTTATTTTTGGCCTAATAGAAGAATACAGAGATAAATTTCAACTAGAAAATGCTAGAAGAATAAAATGGCTACAAACAAAAAAAAATGAAGACAAACAAGTACATGAAAAGAAATACAAAAAGATTTTACAAACAAAATCAAGCACAAAATAAAACACACAAAATCAAAGTACATGGCATAAAAAATATAAATGGTAGAATAGCAGAAAACTAACAAGAATATAAACAAATTTGGATTAACCACTTTAAAGATTTATTAACAGATACACAAGATGAAAATGAATTTGAAACCCAAAACAATGAACAAGATAGAATAGTACAAGAGCCAACGCTAAAAGAAGTACAAGAAATAATAAAAAAAATGACACAATGGAAAAACACCAGGTAAAGATGGAATAATTATTAAATTAATAAAATATGGAGGGGTAGTCTTGCAACAACAAATTTACGAACTCATAAAGAAAATATGGAGAGAGGAATAGATGCCAAAAGAATGGGAATCTGGACCAATAGTGACAATTCATAAAAGAGGTGACCAGCAAGTATGTAAAAACAACAGAGGTATTACTATGTTGAATACGGTATATAAAATACTATCCACATTAATACAAAGGAGATTAGTAAATGAAGAAAATAACTTAATTGGACAATATCAATGTGGATTCAGAAAAGGCAGATCAACAACAGACGCCGTACATAGAGTCAAAGAAATAATTGAAAAATCAGTTGAATACAATATGAATATAGAAATGCTATTTATTGATTTCCAGCAAGCCTTTGACTCCATTAAAAGAAAAAAGCTCATGACAGTACTTGAGGAGCTAAATATACCAGCAAAATTAAGAAGACTAACCTCGATGACAATGAGGAAAAATAAAATAAGCATTATAACACAAAAAGGGGAGACAGAAGAGATCGAGATAAAAAAAGGGATTAGACAAGGTTGCGCTGTCGGCAACATTATTCAAACTAGCTTTAGAAAATGTACTTAGAAAAATAAATAAAGGAACGCTTAGAAAACGAGGAGGCCAATAATAGCATATGCCGACGACATAGTTATTGCAACGAAGAACAGGAATATAATGATAAAAATGCTGCAAGAAATAATGATCCAAGGAGATATGATAGGATTAAAAATCAACGAAGCAAAAACCAAAATAATGCTGCTAGGAAAGAATGATGAAAACAAAGGAATAAAAATCGAAGAACACACATTTAAACAAGTAGATACGTTTAAATATCTAGGAATTATGCTATCAAGTAAAGGAGAAAGAGAAACAGAAATTAAAGAAAAGATTATAGCAACAAGTAGAGCTTTTTACGCAAATAAAAAATATTAAAAAGCACACTATTAACAAAAAATACCAAAATCAGAATATACAAATCAATAATAAGACCAATAACATTATACGCAGCTGAAACAATCACAATGACAAAAAAAGAAAAAGATCTAAAAATAATAGAACGCAAAATAATACGAACAATTCTAGGACCAATCAAGGTATTAGAAAATGAATACAGAATAAGAATGAACCATGAAATAGAACAAGAATTAGAAGGAGAAAATATAGAGAAAAAAATTAAACAACAAAGAATGAGATGGCTTGGCTATGTATGGAGAGCAGAAGAAAGGGATACAATAATATCAATAGTCGAGTGGAGCCCAGGCGAAAGAAGAAGACGAGGCAGGCCCAGATCAACATGGTTGACAGAAGTGGAAGAAGATCTAAAAGCAGCTGAAATTAGCAACTGGAAGAACAAAACAAGAGATAGGGAGTTGTGGAGGAATATTATAAAGAACATCTAAGAAACAGGAACGGAGATTGATCCACTCCAATAAAATTGGATCTAGAAAGCTTCGAGGGAAGCGGCGCAACCCCATGGGGATGTTAAGCCACTATATACTCGTATATATATATATATATATATATATATATATAATGTTAATTAAATCTAGTTACTAAATCTAATGGTTCAAAACGTTTTAATCGTCGTATGTCCTCACTGCTGTCTAACAATTTCACTGCACTTGTGTTTGGGTGGGCTTTAAGTCTTTTAAGATATTTTGTACTAAATTGTTTGATTATTTCTTTCACTGTACACATGTTGAGGTCTCTGTGAATGTTTACATTTGGCACATACCAAGGAGCATTTGTAATTGTTCGGAGGCACTTAGATTGAAAGCGTTGAAGTATTTCAATATTGGAGTTGCTTGCTGTTCCCCAGAGTTATATTCCATACATCCAGACTGGTTTAATGATGCTTTTATATATCAGTAGTTTGTTTTCCAGTGACAGTTTGGAAGTTCTACCTAATAGGCAATAGTGCTGCCTGAATTTTTGTCCCAGTTGTTTTCTTTTTGAGAAGATGTATTTACGCTATGTTAGTCTTCTTTCAAGATGTATTCTTAGATATCTTGTTTCTTCAGTTTGCAGTAGCGGTTGGTTATTGAGTGTTACCGCAGGACACGTACTTTTATTCAAATTAAAGGTTACATGGACTGATTTGGTTTCGTTGGCTTTTATTCTCCAGATTTTTAGCCACTTTTCGATTTTTTTAAGCTGTACTTGAAGAAAATGTGAGGCCTCTGTTGAATTTTTATGACAAGCTAGGATTGCTGTGTCATCAGCAAATATGCAACTGTAGAATTTGGAGTTATTGGAATATCAGCTGTGTAGATGAGGAAGAGAATAGGTCCAAGAACACTACCTTGGGGTACTCCTGATTTGATTGGGTATAATGGACTACACTCTTCTTTGTATTTTACTGTAAAATATCTGTTTGTTAGATAGGATTCTAGGATTCGATAGAAGGTATGAGGGATGTTACTTTTTAATTTATATAGCAGGCCAATATGCCACACTTTATCGAACGCTTGCGAAACGTCTATAAAAGCTGCTGAACAGTAGTGTTTTCTTTAAAGTGTTTTGTTTATTACGTCGACTACTCTGTGAGCCTGCTCAATAGTGGAGTGTTGTTTTCGGAAGCCAAATTGTTAATCAGGAATTAATTTTCTTCGCATAAGTATGGGCTCCAGTCTAGTGATGAAAAGTTTTTCAAATACTTTTGAAAGTGCAAGTAGTAAACTTATTGGACGGTAGGACGATGTTTCCTCAGCGGGTTTCCCTGGTTTGTGTATAAGAATAATTTGAGCTACTTTCCATTGTGATGGAAAAACTCCAAGTCTTAAGATTGTGTTAAATATATAATTTATAAGAATGATTGCTTTAAATGGGAGTTGTCTTAAAATTTTTCCAGAGATTAAATCGTATCCGGGAGTTTTTTTGGATTTATATGTTTGCATATTATCTCGAGAACATCCTTCAGTTTAAAATGTTATATAGGATGATCCAACTGAAAGGGATGTTCTAACGTATTGTATATGAATTGTTCGTCTTCTGGTGGTATTGAGGGTGGAAAAGGTTGGAGTCCTTGCCCATAGTCTGCCTTCTTTCCTAATAGGTGGAATGTGTTTCTGATTTTCCACTGATTATGAAAAAGTCATGTAGATCAGGTACTTTATTTGGGTCAGTCGGCCAGTAGGTTGGTTCTCCAGTTGATAGGGTTATGTAATGTTTATTCTGAATAGTTTTGTAATCTCCACCAGCAATGAATTTATTTCCCAATGTATTAAAAAATGTAGTACATTCTTCGTTTCGGTGGCATATAAATTGCTGGCACTACAAAAGATTCTGATAGTGTTTCAATTTTTATATTTGTGGCTTGCAAATATTCTTTTTGGTATTTTACAAGTTCATAATGTTTAATTGAATTTTTTACAGTAATTGCAGTTCCACCATGAGCCGTTCCGTCAGGATGATTTGTTGAATATATTGAATAATTTGGTATTTTATGGTAGTTTTTATTTGTAAAATGAGTTTCTAAAACAAGTATTATATCTAGCTGGTGGTTAATAATAAATGATTTTAATTCTTGTCTATGTTGAGCCAAGCCAATGACATTCCATAGTACAATTTTCATCTGAGTATTCATTTTATTTTTAAAATTAATGTTGTTAATAGTATTTTACAATATTAGCCAGGTAAAACAGTTTTTACTGGTGATAGGAGGAATTGACTGGCGAGCCGTTTAGGCGAGCCTGTCATCTCCTTGAACCAGTAAAAACTGTTACCTGGCGTATAATGTACAATAGTTTACTTGTTATTGACTTGTAAATAAAATTAAAATTAAAACCAAATTTTGACAGTTACTAATTTTGTGCCAAAATTTGTTTAGTTTTAAATGATATATCGTAAGCCTTGGAAGACATTTGGAAGTGTTGTAGTTACGCATGTTGCGCATTGTTTATTTCAAATATTTAATCCTGAATTTAATTTTGTGTTCTGATTTTGTGATGAATTTTACTGATATGGATTTAAAAGTGCCAGAAGCTATCATAAAAGAAGCTATAAGTGTGGAATCAAGTTTACTGCCCGAAAAATCTGCAACAAGGTATGAACGGGAATACACAGATTTCAAAAAATGGCAAGAAAAAAACTGTGTAACTGTTGTGACGAAAAAAGTTTTGCTGACTTATATAAACCAACTCTCCACGAGATTCAGACCAAATTCCTTGTGGTCGAAATGGTCAATGTTGAAGAGCTGTCTGGAAATCAAAGAAAACATTGAAGTTCACAGGTTTTTTTTTCTATTAAAGATGATTATGAAAAAAAATAACATTGTACATTTACTTTTAATATATATGACAATACCAAAACAAGTGTAGAGAATTCTGAATAAAACTTTTGTTGATTGTTGATTTAATTTAATTTTATACACTTCCTTTTTTTCTAGCCTTTTCTGGTGGTATGTTGGTGCGAAATTTAAATTTCAAAGTAGATTTTAATAAACAATGGAACTACTAGCCAGTAAATCTGACAGGTGTCATCTTAACATGCTAGGTACTGGTAAATCTGACAGCTGTCATTTTTACAATGTAGTAGCTTGTAAAAATTAATTTACCTGGCAACAAAGAGTTAAGATAAATGATAGTTTACAAGTCAGTAACAAGTAAAATATTTAACATTGTGTCCATACGTTCCATTAGTTTACATAACATTTGTTCTACATTTTTATTAGAATTACCTTGTGTGTTTATTTCCGGGGTAACGATTTCATTAGTTGGCGTCTCGACCTGTGAATTTTTTGAAGTATTTGCATTAATATTAGTAGGTTGCTGATTAGACATTTTTGCAACACTTGCATATGTATTGTTATTGTTTACATATTGCGCTGGACGGATGTTGACATTACTATTTGTAGGTCGTTGAGTAATTTGTTTAGTACGTAAAGTGGGATATTTTATTTTTTGAATGTCTTTGTATATTGCGCAACCTTTATAATTTGCAGAGTGTTTACCATCACATAAGGCACAGGTTGCATCTGTATTAGATGGTTTTTCACACGTAGATGTATGATGATTTTTCCCACATTTCACACAGCGTGCGTGCCGCTCGCAGTAGTTATGGGTATGTCCGTATCTTTGGCAATTAGTACACTGTACGATTTGTCGTTTTACTTGCGAAGGTTCGAATTCAATTTTACAGTTTAATAAATATTTAATGTCGTATACTTTTTTATTATTTTCCTGCTATTCCACATAAAACATGGGAAGCGGCTGTTTGGTTTTCCAATTTTTAATATTGTGAATATTAATAACTTTGTGACCATACGATTCTAAGAAAAAAAAATAATAAAGAACCGAAAAAATGTACAACAAACGAAGAAAATATTCCGGAGCCAGGTTGTACAAAAGAGAATAACGTAAATATGCTGTCTTAATAATTGCATTAACATGGGGATCTCAAGAACCGTAAGATAAATGAGATATCGGTTGAATAAATATAAGTTCATATGAACGCATAGATAACATCATTTTAAAACAATTGCCGGATTTCTAATTTTGTTTCTAACATTTACCTATTTGAATTAAAACAAAGATGATTATTTAGTACTATATTATTTGCAATAACTTATTTACGAACGAAAACAAACTGGTCCCATGTTAAACACTTACAGCACAAATATTGTATTATGTTGAATTTCTTTACAGACTCACGTCGGACGAGGTATATGGATACCAACGACCACGTTTGAAAGTTTTTATACTCTAAGTAAATCGGGACAACAATTTGTAAAAAATTTGGCTCGTGCGGTATATGGTCATTTGGAGTTGGCCAACAGTTCCGTAAATGGACGTGCCTGCAATAGATTAAATGATAGCCAGTCTAAACCTGCTTTACATCCAATCCAAGGTAAAAGGCTTTTAATTTTTCAAAATAATTACGAAATAGTTTGATACGCCAAAAAAGTTGTAATTAATTTGAATGGTAATAATTATTAGCTTTTTTTTCTAAATTTTTGGCCATTCGATGTAAACTCTAAAAAAGAATTTCAACATTGTTAATACAGATCAAACCTCAATTTAAGGTTCTTTTTTACAGGGTCTCGCAGATAACTTGTTAAGCATGGGGATCTCAAGAACGGTAAAAGACACGAGATCGGTTAAATTAGGCCAAAGTTGCGGCATTAAGGGACCATTTAAACCATACTTTTGTTTTCCTAAAAAAATGCATAGCTTTCTAGACATGAACGAACATTTTTATTGCTCATAATTTCCCAAATTAAAAGATTAACTAATTTTGGTGTGCATCTTCTTCAGACACTTTTTTATAATAAATTTACGACGGTTCACAACGTACTACAAGCTCCATATGAAAAATTGAAGTTGACACTGATAACTTAAAACGGTACGCGATTAAAAAATTGAGAAGCCCCGTAAATGTATTATAAAAAAGTGCCTGAAGAAGGTGCACACCAAAACCAATTAATTTTTTAATTTTGGATGTTAGGAGTAAAAACCGTATAATTTACATTTTCGTTCATATCTGGTAACCTATGCATTTTTTTTATGAAAACAAAAGCATGGTGAAAATCATCCCTTGATGCCGCAACTATGGTCTAATTTAACTGATTTCGTATCTTTCTCGTGTTTAGTTCCACCAGATGAAATTTCTAACTTTTTTAAATTCATAAAATTTAATTGTAATTATTTTTACTCTGATGAACGCAACACAGTGTGTATTTTAAAAATAAATCTGCTAAAAATTTGTTTACTAACAAAATTTATTTTTATGTAACTGAAAAAACGTAAACATAAAAAAGTCTAATCGAATTTTTGACAGCAATGTTAAATCATGCATTTTACATTTTATTTCGATTCGATATTGTCTATTTAAGGCAAGCTTAAAATTTAATTTATGTTGGTACAACCGGCCATACATTATATAAATGTATATATTATTTTTCAGACTGTTACAAATATTATCTTAGGTAGAAGAGTACATCTGAGGATGTTATTGATTTGGAATTGCAAAAGTAGAGTAATTGAAAAACCAATAGAAAAAAATAATAAAGATGTAGAAAAAGATAATAAAGAAGTAGAAAATGATAATAAAGAAGTAGACGAGGACCTTTCTTCGGACGACAATGAAACGGTAACTTATATTCATCTGTCATTTTGGACCTGATGTCTATTTTATTTAGATCATTATTGTGGACAATTCTTAAATGAATATTGTTTAGCATAAAAATCTACTTATAAAATAGAAAACTATTTCAATTTTGCATGCTTTATAAAGGCAAAAAAATTATTAAAATATTATATGTCTAGCCCAGATATTAAAATATAAATTTGTGACATTTTTTCTGTTATTTATAAATTGTTTTACGTGAAAATATCTGACATTTTGTTCACCTTTGGCCCGCTTTTTGTGTTACCACTGTATACATTAACCGTTATTTGTAAAACTGGAATAATATTTTTTTTTGCAGATTCCTGTGGTTTACGTATTTCGTATAACGTTTTTTTATGTTACTATATAATGCTATATTTTATTTTAATCACAATATCTTATACTTTATATTGGGACAATTGATTATTTATAAAACTATGATTCCACAAATTACAATAAATAGGTCCACCAACTATGATTTCATAACTATATACAAAAAAAGCAAATCTTGTGTTTCCAAGTATGTATAGAAAACAATACAACCCAATTTAAAAATTCAAAACTCGAATGTATAAGTAAGTATCAAATCCTATAGAAAACAATGAAATCCAAACTGTATATATCTTACCTTATGGTATACATAAATGCGAATTAAATCCTATAGAAAACAATAAACTCCAATATGAAAATTCAGTGCTCTATGGTATAAATACGTATCTAGCAATAAAAACCATTCTGCAATTCCGGCGCCTTATAGTATAAATACCAATTATATCCAATATAAAACAATAAAATCTAATCTGCAAATCCAGTGCTCTATGGCATATTTATTTATTTATGTTTAACTATATATATTTATGTTTAACTATAAATACGTATCAAGTCCTATAGAAAGTAATAAAAACCATTCTGCAATTCCGGCGCCTTATAGTATAAATACCAATTATATCCAATATAAAACAATAAAATCTAATCTGCAAATCCAGTGCTCTATGGCATAAATACGTATCAAGTCCTATAGAAAGTAATAAAAACCATTCTGCAATTCCCGCGCCTTATAGTATAAATACCAAATAAATCCAATATAAATCAGTTAAATCTAATCTGCAAATTCAGTGCTCTATGGTATAAATACGTATCTTGTCCTAAAGAAAGCAATAAAAACCATACTACAATTCCGGCGCCTTATAGTATAAATACCAATTAAATCCAACATAAAACAATAAAATCTATTCTGAAAATCCAGTGCTCTATGGTATAAATACGTATCAAGTCCTATAGAAAGCAATAAAATCCAATCTGTAATTCATGTGCCTTATAGTATAAATACCAGTTAAATCCAATATAAAACAATAAAATCTAATTTGTAAATCCAGTGACCTGTGGTATAAATACGTATCAAATCCTATAGAAAGCAATAAAATCCAATCTGCAATTCTTGGGTCTTGTAGTATGAATACCAATTAAATCCAATCTGTAATTTCTGTGCCTTATAGTACAAATTCTAATTAAATCCAATAGAAAACAATAAAATTCAATCTGTAAATCCAATGCTCTGTGGCATGAATACTTCAGTGGCGCCTGGTGATATTTTATAAGGTAGGGCACAAAAATTAAAAACGTGTAAATACAATTTAAACATAAAATCCATCTTGCGTTCTTTTGCATGAATGAAATGTTCGATTACTTCATTGTTGTTTAAGAAGGTTTTCATCATAGTATTTTCGTTTGAAATTGCTAGCGCAAACCGTCTATCTCAAATCATTGTGTTGTAAAAATATTTTAATTTTTAAGTAGAACAAGAGTGTTCACATTCTACATTAGTCATGGATATTGTACAAGTAATGTTTAGTAATTTAACACATTTATAAAATGGTGTTGTTAAATAATTACTATTTAATAATTTATTAATAATAATTATTATTATTTCGTATTTGTAACAATAATAAAGCACCATCTACGTTTGCAAAATCATCATCAGAAGTAATTATCGTTCAATACATGAATTTTTACCACAAACAATGCTAACTGATTACTTTAGACACATTCGGAAATCTTCGTCTAAATTTTGGGCACTGCCCCATTTCAATTTATTCTAGCGCCATGGAAATACGCTCCTATTGGTCAAAATAGCGAAAACTCGAGAAAAAGTGGCGGGAGACCGGGGCAATACTATGAGTGCCCTAGCTTGCTAGGTAGCCACCAAACTTTCAGTGGTGTATTGAAGGGTGCATTACATGATATTAAATATAATACTAACTGTGTTGTATTGAGGGATGTATTATATGATATTAAATAAAAAATAAATAATATTAAATTAAAATTGACACGCACAAATACTGGCTTATTTTTTTCTAATAATTATTTAATTATTAATAGGGGCCCTGTGCCCCATAGTACAAGCCGCCACTGAAATACGTATCAAATTCTATAGAAAGCAATAGAATCCAAACTGTAAATCTCGTTCGTTATGGTATAAATGCGAAATAAATCCTATAGAAAACAATAAAATCCAATCTGCAAGTCCATTGCTCTGCAGAATAAATACGTATCAAATCGTATAGAAAACAATAAAATTCAAACTGTAAATCCCGCACAAATGAGACTACAATCATATAGAAAACAATAAAATTTAAATTTTAAATCTAGTGCATTATGGTATAAATATCAGTAAATTCCGAAAAATATGCGTTTCAATACACATATTTAGTACCATACATTCAAATAAGTACATTACTATCTGTTTACCATTACAACACATAAAAGTAGATACACATCAATTTGTATATACAAATAAAAAAGAATAAAACTAATAACTGCATTTCCAGAATTATATGGTAAAATGTACGTTTCAATATACATATTGACTACTTTTAAATCGGATAATAAATTTTTATGCGTTTTTATCCGGCTGTTACGTAAAATGCGTGCCACGCGAGATAAGCGATGACGCAATGGTAAGTAAACGCACCCTAGTTGGTTTGGTGTGCGGCCGCCAGCTTTTAACAGTGGCGAAGGGATGGGTTAAAATTAATATGAACAACCCTAAAAAGGGGTTGCAAGGGCGCCACGTAATTTTTGACTGTAAAATTACGAAAAGGTTCAATCCTTTATATTAAGATATCGTTACCTACCGTAATTTCGTTGCTTCCTGAAAACGTGAGAAAATAAGGTTTTTCCCCAAAATAAAACTCAAGGCTTCTAAGAATTAATTATAAATATACGTTTAATAACGTTAAGAAAATTTTAATATAAAATACTATAAATTTAGATATAATCAAAAATGTATATATGTATATATATATATATACATATACATATATATATATATATATATATATATATATATATATAAATATATATATATATACATATATATATATATATATATATATATATATATAGATATATATATATATATATATATATATATATATATATATATATATATATATATATATCTCCAAAACTAAATAAATTCAATTTGACGGCGCGAAAAGCCCGTAGCCCGATAGACATCTATACGCCTATTGTTGGCCAACCATACGACGCAAGCAATACAATTCACAGCCAGTTGAAACCGGGTGACGAACAATCCGCGAACGGCAAAACAATATAAGTATATAAAAATGGAGATAAACTATCTAATTACAATAAATCTAACAACGACGATCTAAATTTGCTAAATAAATAAACCATAGACGATGCTCTCAAGAAGAGAATAGAAACGAAATAGATGGTTGCTTTCAGGAGACAACAATGAAATATATATAAATATATGTATATAAAAAGTCTGTAAAAAAAAACTTATCCGGTTCCAAGTGGCGGTCGGTTCGGTACAGGAACGGCGGGAACAAGGCAGCAGCTGAATGTCTGGAATGCTGACGGTGGCGAACGGCAATACACCAGTTGAAGATGTCCACGAAAGATGACGTGGAAAGTAATAATACGAATCCCCCGAAGGGCCGGACTGCTTCCAAAACTCGGGTCGTCCTACCACGCAGCACGTGCTTTACGCAGGACACCACACCAGGATAACGAGTCCACAAAAATTCCGGCACGAACTAATCCGCGTAAAGCGAAACCACTCTAAGTTAAAATATCGCACTCGGAACAATTATTAACTTCCACGTGCAGCGAAAATATAAAGAGCACGCCGACGAACAACTGTCGCACTGCACGACCAAGCTACCACTTCTTTTTTCAGGAAATCTGAATCTTTTTTATCAAAACTCAAAAGGTTCACAGCGGAAGAAGAAAGAAAGTAAATAAAAACAAAGAGAGTAAGAGAGAAATTGGATATGAAGAAGAAAGTTAAGAACAAAAGACCCATTCACGACAGTATATTTTAAGTTTAAGATAATTATGAAGACAAGTGAAAGGATAAAACAATTTCCAAATATATTATAAACAAAATATTCTGCAATAAATAGACAATATTTGGGTTTTAGTTCTGTAAAAATTTTATTAATTACAACGTTTCGACAGCTTAATTTTTACAGAACTAAAACCCAAATATTGTCTATTTATTAATTATGAGTTCTGAAAGCTTCTTTCAATATTTAAAATATTCTGCCCTAATATCATTACAAATAAATAAAGAAATTGAAAAGAAATTTTGATAATATTTATTTAATTTTTTATTAAGTGAAACTAATGCCTAGTGTAAATATTACTTTAATGTGCGGGCATCTGAAGATGAAGGTTAATCACGCACGCTCCAAGTTGTCAAAACATTGTAAACAATAAAGAAACACATGACAATTTATTTGTGGAATAAACTACATATACTACAACAACAAATATTTAAACAAATAGGTATGATACTAAATTGTCTCCAACAATGCACTTCATATGATCAGTGTTGCCAGTTTGTTACTAATGTAACAAATTTGTTACGTTTTTTCTACTTTCGTTACGTTGTTACACCTTTTAAAAATTAGTTACGTTTTTATAATAAGTCGCTTTAAACGAAACATCGTATTTTAAAATCTCATAAGAGAAAAAGAAAATTTTTATGTAGCGCTATCTGGTAGACAGATTTTTATTTTGCATTTATTCAGTCAGTGCACTTTGTTAAATTGGATTTGAAACTGTGAAACAAATGAACGAAGCCGAATGTTTTGCATTCATCTTTGGTCGTTTGTGGCGTGATGCTGACGGCTGACACGCTGACAGTTCCTAACCTAAGCTAACAAAGGATGTAAACAAGTTGAAGTTATTTTAGTTGTTAAAAGTTTAGTTAGGTGGATATTTGCTGTTATAAAATGGACAGGTAATATAATTTTTTAATGCATTTTGCTATTTTTGCAAAATATGCATCTTTAGGTTCATGACTATAACCAAGAAAGACTATAACGTTGCAGATAAAAATAAAAATGACGATACTAGTAATTCAGTTGTATATAACAGTGACAGTAGTGATAGCAGTGACAGTAACAATGTTGATAATATTGATAATAATGAAATTGTACCTAAAAAAAATGCTAAAGTATACTACAAAAGAAAGTTTAAGGACGAGTGGAAAAATAAATCTGCTTGGCTTGAGAACATAAGTGGAAAATCTTACTGCAAAGTATGCTGCAAAACAGTTAATGGTGGTTTAACACATCTTGAACGTCGTGAGTCTAGTAATTTACACAAAAGAATTTTTAAGAAAGCTGAAAAGGCTCCCGTTATTACATCTTTTTTAAACGATGAGAAACTTTCTATATGAACATGATAACATAATCTACCATATAGTTTAATGGATCATCTACCCCAATTAATAAAGTCAGTATGTCCTGATTCACAAATTTCCAAAGATATTCATTGCGGCAGAACTAAAGCAACGTTGATGACATCAGATTGTTTAGCTAAAGAGCAGTTATTTATTATTACCGAAAAACTTAAACATGCTAAATTTTCAATTAAAGTGGATGAAACTACAGACATAAGTGTTAACAAATCATTAGCTATTGTTGCAAGATTTTACGATGAAGGTAAATGGACAGACCATTTCTTTGGACTACTAAGTGTCAAGTCGTCGTCTGCCGAGGAATTATTTAATGTTATTTGCAAATATCTCAGAGACCTGGATATTCCAATAAACAATTTAATTGGATTAGCTGCAGATAACTGTGCAGTAATGATGGGAAATATTAATGAAATTAAAGAAATTTTACCAAATATTTTTATACTTGGTTTTATATGCCACCCTTGTCACCTGTGATCTTCAGCAGCTGCTAAAAAATTACCTAGGTGTCTTGAGGATTTTATAAGGAGGTTATATAAGTAAGAGATTAGCAAAGTTGAAAGAGTTTCAAGCATTCCTAAAACTAAAACCTCATAAGATTCTGCACCCTAGTCAGACTAGATGGCTTTCTATTCAGGTATATTTTAATACATTTATAGCTTTATAAAATAGGTATAATTTTCTATTTTTAATATTACAGCAAGCCATAGATAGAGTTTTAGAAAATTGGGATCTTCTCATTCTTTTCTTTACCAATGAATGTTTTGAAGATGATCTTCATTCAATCCAGACTACACTGCAGTCTTTAAAAAATCCCGTGTATAAAATTTAATTTACGTTCTTATCGTACGTTTCAGATATAGTTAATAGGTTAAATTTAGAATTTCAATCCCAAAGTCCAAAATTACCCCTTCTTTTAGCAAGTGTGAAAAATTTATTCAAAACTATTTTGAAGAATTATTTAAAAAAGAACTATTTAGATAGTTACTCTTGAAATAGTATTAATGTAAGTGACCCAAAAAAAATTATTGCTTTGGAAAATATTTACTTTGGTGCAAAAACTGAAATACTTTTGTTACATAAAAATCTAGATCGCAAAGAAGTAGATGATTTTAAACTAAGAGCTTTAGATTTTTATGTAGAACTTTCAATACAAATAAAGAAAAGATTTAATCTGGATGATCCCATTCTAAATTATGTCAGTCAGTTTGAACCAAAAAAAGCTTTAAGTGGCGACATTCCCAGCATTGCTACCGATACTTTAAAATTATTTCCACATCTTGTCAATGATATAGAAAAATTAAATACGGAATGGCGTTTATTATCTGATCTGGACGATTTGAAAAAATATAAAGACTTAAATGTTGAAGACATCTGGAATCAAATATTTGTTCTTAAAAATGATTTAAACGATGAAATGTTCCCTAATTTGACTTTGTTAGTTAAAAGTCTATTAGCACTCCCACATTCTTCTGCGGCAGCAGAGCGAGTTTTTTCCCAACTAAATTTACTAAAAACCAAAGTTAGAAATCGTTTAATAGTAACAAATTGTGAGAGCATTTTGCATGCTAAGCAAATGTTAAATGATAACACTTGTTTCTCTTGGAAGCCCAATATCTCTATTAAAAAGAAAACCTAGTTATTCAATCAATATACAGTAGACGTTTGATAATGTGAACTAGTTTAAACCTGTATGTATTTGAAAAATATTTCGTGATTTAAAATGTGATAATAATTATTTTGTAGGAAAGATATAGTGTTTTTTTTTTCAATTAAATAATTAAAATATTTGTTTTTTTTATTTATTCTGTATAACAAAAATTTGTTACGTTTTTTGTTTTAATGTTACGTTTTGTGCTGACATCTGTTACGAAAGAAAAAAGTGATCTGGCAACACTACATATGACTTGCAGCTAAACTTGAACAATATTGACCTACAAAAATAATAACAATATTGCCGTGAAGAGTTTAGAAAGAATAGCGCTAAATGAGTAAAATGGTAAACAGGAGAAAATTAGGATTAAAGAAGGAGAAAGAACGGAACGGAACGACAGTCAAAAAAGTAATGTGATACGGCATTCTAACCAGATTGTTGCAAATGGGTTAGATGTAGTGCCATAGGATCCGTAGATTTAAATTTTGTTTTGGAAAACCGTGTTAAAGTTATTTCAACTTTAGTAATTACACATTTAAATACAGACTTATTTTTAAGTAAAGACTTTTAGAAAAATATTGGTATACTTGCTAATTTCAAAATTAATTCAAGGAATTTCTCCTGGGAATGTCATGCGGCAGCACTTGACCCCGGTGTGACTGACATATTGACTTCTCAAGAGCGTGATGGTTTCTATAATTCAAATTGATGGGTAACGGTTTAGGATGTGCGCACGGAGTTGAACATTAGTTTTAAAGATACGCAATGATATTGGAAACGGAGACAAAGATGTTCTCAGTTTTAAACAGCTGATTGAAAATATAAAACTCACAATATTCGGCAAAGCAAAATAAATTTCTATTGAAAAATTGGAAACTGGTACTAACAAACTCCAGCTCAACGCCCCACTTTGCGGGTGCCAAAAATATGCTACTAAGTCGAAAATTCTAAGTAACTTTGAATCTATTGTAAATCTCAAAAAAATGGTACATATTGAAGAGAATGAAGATGATGGATGTGTATATAAATAAATAATAAAATTCAGGCAGACCAATACGCACAAAATCACAATTGTAATTGACAACCAATCTCAGTATGGATCTCTATCCTACAATTTTATCATAAGTGTGTGTAATAAATTATTGGGACAACACTGTATTTAAATGTACTATTTATATAATTGTTAAATGGTTAAAATTGTTTCTCTATCTGAGCTTTTGACTGTGGTTTCCCTCAGGTTATTAAAGTAAACCGGAGAGCTAGTTTTCCAGAGAATTTTTCAATGCACTTCATTATTTTATTTTTGACAATATTTCATTAATTATGATCTTATTTGAAGTAGAACGTAGAAGTTTTGCTCTAAATCAGTCAGGAGAGAGAATTTTTTTCCAAATTGAAAGATCAAACACCACTCGATTTTCAAACTAACGTTGTATAAGAAATTAATTGTAACAATTGTAATTTAAAATACATAGGTCAGACCAAAAATTGGTTAAAGAAAAGAATTCAAAATCATAAAACCGATTGTTTAAATCATTATAAAAAATGATAAAACAGTTTTAACTTATCATGATTCAGTAACGACATCATTTTGATTTTGATAGAGTAAAAGTCTTTGACAAAGAATCTACTTATAAGAAGAGATTATTAATGCTACACATCATTAAATCAGAACACTCTGAATTTCAGAAGAGACGTTCAATTTTTGAATAAATTTTATATCAATATTTGACAATAATATTATTCTTGAATTTAGTTTATTTTAATAGATTAAGTGTCTATCAGTTCTGGTCTTTTTTTTTATAAATTTTTCCTACGTTTATATGGGCGTTTGTATAATAAAGTCAATCCTTGATCTTTCTCCCGACAATGTACTTCATATAAAATTCAACACATATAAAATGTTAATTTTAGTGTACGTAATTCTGATTTTTTTTACATTGTTAACTGTTTTTTTTTTTGCTACATTGTACTATAGTTTACTAAATTGTAATAATTTTGTAGAACCTTTTATGAGTCTCTGAGGATGACTATAATATAATTAAAACTTTAGACAATGGTAAATTGATTTCTTTTGACTCCTGTTCAAATACCTTTTCACCTAAATCAACTTTATTGGCCACAAATACATTTCATATTAGGATCAGTTTTATTAACTGCTATGAGTTTTCAGTTCTTCCCTAATTTATTGGAATCAATTATATTATTATTTATGTTATAACTTCCTTATGTCAAGCTGTTTTGTATTCACCCTCTAGGTATATATAAACTCGGTATCCCTGAGTTGATACTCACGTCATCAATTTTTGTTACAAGAATTATTAAACTTTTATTTTGTATCTGTGTCAAATACGCATGTAAGGCTTTATTCGCTATCTCATCACACTGTGGGTATATATGCTATCGGCGACTAACCATCGACAATAATGAAATAGAAACAGTAGTGTAACTACGGTAACATATATTTTGAAATATTTAATAAAATAAGTAAGCCATTAATGTTATTTATTAAGGTTATCTTGGCATCGACAATTTGTGGTTCATTGTGTGCTGGTAGTTTCGTTAATTTAATCTGCAACTCTTTTTGTATGTTTCTTGTTTTCAACCATTATTGTATTTGTATCTAGTACTGTCTTTGTGAAATTTATTTTCTGTGGAAATCTCACGATTTCACTCGACAAGATGATGTAATCAATCACCCTATTCCCCTTGTCAATTTCAATCACATGGTTACGATATATCATTTCAAACACTTTTATTATTTTTTATTTAAAATATTGTGTTAATAAAAATGTTGCATATTTGATGTAGGTCATTTCATTCATTTAAACAAATGTTATATTAATTATTTTTCTAATTACAATACTTACCTCATGAGCTTCTTTCCTCCATGTAATTGTCGGAATAGGCGTACCTCGTACAGTACAGTTCAATGTTATATAACTTCCTTCTTCTGCGGTAATGTTCAGATTTTGTTCTGCGTCGACTATTTCCGGAGGAACACCTAATCAAAATACAAAAATCTAGAAATCGGTGACGACAGAAAGTATTATAAGAATATTCTGTATTTTATTTGTCTGACAGTTAGACTGTCAATTTAAACCTCTTCAATAATTTTTCTATGGTATTTGGAAGATTACTCGTACATATACCATTAGTTAAGTATTATTTACCGTAGTATATACCATATCTTTTTTTTTTGACAAATTTTTAGGCTCTCATA
This sequence comes from Stenolophus ochropezus, assembly GCA_035578165.1. Taxonomy (NCBI): domain Eukaryota; kingdom Metazoa; phylum Arthropoda; class Insecta; order Coleoptera; family Carabidae; genus Stenolophus; species Stenolophus ochropezus. The sequence continues at coordinate 28,928,182 of JAQOWZ010000017.1, forward strand.
ATATTTCATTTTCATAAACAAGTCAGTTACACGTTTTCTGTTTTCACTCAACATTGTTAACACCTTACTATATTAATTTATGGTTCATTATGTAATCAGTTCTCCACCGTAATAGCAAATTAGACAGTTGTTTAGTTACAGTCAAGCCAGACCTTAATTATGATGGGAACCATTAAAGTTTAAAAAAGTTATTATACTTTCTTCACGTTAAGTTAAGAGTAAAGGATAGTACAGGAACTATGATTCCGGCTCTGTGATTGATTAAAATGAGTGACTAATGTGAGAATTTTCAAAAAAAGGTTGAAACAAAGTTATTAAAAGTTGTACCTCTTCAATCATTTAATTGCACGCCAATTTAAATTTTGTGTGTGTGTGTGTATGTGTGTGTACGTGTGTATGTGTATGTGCATGTGTGTGTGTGTATGTGTGTGTGCGTATGTATGTATGCAAACTGGCTTGGTACGACGCATCGACCTTATACACTATAGACCCAGCAAGTGATTTTTTCACTTATCTAGATACCAATATGCAATATACCTCCTATATAACGTAGAGTTGCTAACATGTGTAACATACTTTTTTGTACTACCTCCTTCTATACTATGTATATTAGTATCTTCTTATCTCTCTTACTAGCGCTAGTGACCAATCAGCAGGGTTGTTATAAAAGCCACTTTTTGTAATAAAAGCCAGACCAGTGGTTTAAATTGGTTTAAACCGGAAGAAATTGGTTTAAACCGGCTGAAAGTGGTTTAAATCACTTAAAATTAAATAAATACGTATTAGTTAATATTTTGAGTCAAATACACTAAGGGCTGGTTTCATAAACTAATTTAATACCCACTTAAATCTACTTGCACAGCAAATTTTCATCATCTAGTCCAAATGATAAACGAATGTATGATAAAATCATCATTTAATAAATTAAAACGATGTGTATTTGATGAAAAAAAAAATGAATTTACCGAACTAAATTTAAGTGGGTATTAATTTTTTTTATATAAAACCGGCTTTAATACTAATATTAAAATATGATAACTCATTTGGCAATTACTTCATTCTGTAATAACATAAAGTTAAAATTTCTGAATACAAAAATGTATTAATAGTTTTCAATATTCCGAATATATATGCTTGTCTCTGTAAATTTATTGTACCTATTATTAATAATATAAATACAAGTATAACTTTCTAACTTACGAATGCAACACAATGCAGAACACACAAATCAAAAAGTGTATTTTTTACTATTATTTTTAATAAGAACCACTGGTTAAAACTAGGTATATAAAAACCAGTCCTGTTAAAACCGGTTTAAACCGCTGGTTTAAACCATAGTGGCTTTTTCTTAACAACTCTGCCAATTAGCATGAAGCAAATTGACTCCGCAAGTGTGACGTCACGACGCCATTTTGATTGTGGTTTGCGTTCCAAACAAACCAAACTGAACGTGCATTTCAAGTATACCAAAGTTTTAAAGCTATCTTACCGTGTTGCGAAAAAGAATTGGGACAATAAAATGAATACTTTCATAAAAGCAATAATAAAAAATGTATTCAGGAATAGAACAATAAAATTAATACTCTCAAAAAGGACTCAGACTACTTTGTACAGGTTAGAAATTTTATTGTGCACAAATTTATGGCACTTGTCAGACATCTAGGCGCTCATTCTAATGACAGCAGACACAATCTGGAGTATCTTAGAGTTGGATACTCCAGAATTACGAATTTCTATGCTCTAATTGACCACTAAGCAGTATATTTCTTCCACCACCAGACACCAGACCTAACATAGTGTTCAGTTTTTATATGTAGATTTTAAAACATTCAGAAAGATCAGTTGATCATTATCATATATTACGTAATGTAATACATATTTCTTTTAAATATTGTAGTCATACTTATAAATAAAGTGCAAACAAAGTGTACATTGCATTTCGGTGCCCCTGTCACTGGAAGATTCCAATAAGAAACGCGGCTCAACCAACGTAGTTTATGCTTTTTGCGTAATGTAAGTAAATTTATATTTTAATACAGATCTAAACTTTTAGAGAGACGATATTTTAATTTTATTGTCGTCGTCGTGTACAAAAATTCAATATTTTATATAACAAATTTTAAAGAGAAAAAGAATTAAATTATACCTATTTAAGAACAATTTTAAAATCTCAGTAGTGTGGGTTGTTATGGAAATGTATTTGTATTAAATATAAATTAAATTTTTTTTATCTATTCTTGCTGTCAAAGTATTTTACATTATCTAACCTTGCTGTTAAAGTATTAGTTTTTCTATAGCCCTGCTGTTAAAATGCTGCTTGATCAACTATCACACTTTAAAATGTTTAAGATATGCTGTAGAAAAATGAATTATATAAATATTAAGTTCAAAAAAGGTAATGTTACATATAACCTCTAAATTAAATTATTCTTTTTAAGTATCAGATGTATTAAAATTGAAAAATTGTTTGCGCTAGCGTTACCTCACATCATATCAATATTTAAAAATACACTTATCTATAAAATAAACTTATATATTTATTGAAAACGATATTTTCACACTTCCCTTATGCACAGTTCCATATACCTGTCCTTTGTTTGGAACGCAGACCTTAACCTATCTCAACAAAATGGCGGCCGTGACGACCTCACTTGCGGAGTCAATTGTACGTCTATTTTTAGTCAAGTTCATGTCAGTTTCTGTTTATTTCTATTAACCTAGCTATTTTTTTGATGATATTCTGAGTTTTATAATGTTTTGATTGAATTAATGCAATATAATAATTAGAGACAATGGTTAGAAAATATTTGATGTGTAAAACATCACAACTGAAGGATTCACCTCTTTCATTTCACAGGTAAATTATAAAATATATTATAGGATGTGTTTATTCCCAGGGAAAGTTTTTGTAAGCGTAAGATGCCTATATGCCAGTAAAGTGCCCGTAAGATAATGGAACTTTGAGGCCAGAAGTGTAACGTACTATAAAAGAACACAGGTCCACAGGGCTTCATATTAGGTCCATGCTTGTGGAACAAATATTATGATGGATTGTTCTACACCCCCCACTACATGGCATTTACAGACGATCAATACTAAATTTATGAAGGTATTTTAATGACAAAATTTTATATTTAACGCATTTTTCGAGGTAATGTCAAATGGTGATTGCAAGTAAGATATCACTGTAGATATATGTACATCTCAGACAAAGACAGAGCATCAGAGAATGTCTATGTTGACATACTATTCAGAAGGTATTTCGAAAGTGATAGCAAGTGAGATAAGTGAAATAACATAATTGATATTTCAGATAAAAATAATTCTTCAATATACGTCGTTGCTATGATAACAAAAATTTTGTAGTGTTGGTATCTAGATAAGTACAAAATCATTGGACCCAGCGTATTCTATTTTGCAAATGCTGCTATCCCAAGTAACAATTTTTGTCTTCTTTGTCACAATAACTAATCGCTATTTATAAAAACGTTTTCGCCACTATAGATTAGCTGTTCATTATAGAAAAGAAATCGTATTATGGACACAAATTTTGTTACAATGACGTTGTTATTTCGTTAAATATTAAAAGTTTATCACAGTTACCTAGCAAAACGCTTTTATGACTAAAGTTTAATCTAAATATTTCAGTTATTTTTTATGAGTCACGAAAACGTCTTCTTCACCATTATTATTTCTAAAATATTCCTAATAATATTTCTAAATAATAAGTTTTCTTTACAGTCTGGATAGCTGAAATAATAATGATCATAATAATGTAATATTTTCAGTAGTACAGGGTGAAAACTTTCCAATTATACTAGAAAGAAAACGGTAAGAATTCTATTTATTTATTAACATATTTTCGTATTCATGTGTTTTTTTTGTAACATACAAATATACGAAAATTTTACTACAGTCTTCATTAAGCAATGTAAACAAAATATCTTTAAAAAATTTAAAAACACAAGATCAGATATTAAGTCCGTGATGTGTTTGTTATTGGCATCTTAACGGTTGTCATTTGTTGTACGTTATTTACACCATAACAAACTAGAATTCGACAAAGTGTTTGCCATAATAATTCTGAAAATAATTGTTAAAAAACTTACTCTTAATAAATAAATAATAATTAATTTGGGTAGCCCGCTAATAAAATTTTTCAAATAAAACTATTTTTCACAAGCAAAATTGAAATTAAGTATAATAATAATAATAATATGTTCCTGTATCTCCCAAGCGGAGCATAGGGCAACCGAACTCACCGAGCCGCAGTTCTAACTGCCGTACTGTCGGTTGTTTCATTTCCCAGCGCTACTTCTATTTAAGATGTATAGATGGCAAGTCTATAGCATCCGAGTGTGATACACAAGTAGCTGTGTTTTTTATTTTACGACAAATCACACGTTGTCGGTCGCTGGGACTCGAACTGAGGATCTCAGGTTCGTATGACGTCACAGCGAGCTAAAGATGTGCGCTAGCTCGCTCAGCCATCCAGCCGAAATTAAGTATAAAGGATACATTATGTTTTTTTTTAAGTAATAATTATTTCATGTAAACAGTTTTTAAAATCTCTTACCTGGTGTTTGAGTTGAAGTTTGAGCAGTAGACTTGTGAGGCGACAAAGGCAGTGGTGTTGTTACAGTAGTTGATCTTTCCACTGGGTACACTACATACTTCATATATTGCTCATCTTCCGGATCGTTGGAATGTACTGGTCCCAGTGCTTGTACAGTAATTGACCATGTCGCAGGTTTTCCCAGGCCGTTATACGCCTGACATGTATAGACACCCAGGTTGGAAAGGGCCACGGAGCGGATGTAGAGAGAGTAGTCCTGTTTCAGTTCGTATGTGCCGCTGGACATTGGCAACATGGCGTCGCCTCGCCACCAAGTGATTATAGGGCGTGGCCATCCGTAAGCGAAGCAGCGAAGGTACGATTCGGATCCCAACGATACGGTTACTTTATCATCATCCTCCCCCAGTACGACGCCAGAATGAGGAATGGGTTCTACATGCCGACAAGACAGCAGTCAGTATAAAAATTATTAATTTAACACTTTCGTTTTTTTAAATTCAATTGCATTTATTTATTACAGGCATAAAAATAATTAAATGAAGTGTTTCTAAATTCATGGAAATTACTTGAAATTTGATATAAATCATCAGAGTGAATGTTCCAGTTTCAACTATAATCATTGAGATCTCGAAATCAGTAAGAACTAAGAGGTCGACATTTTTTAGACTCCTACATTTTATATAAAGGGTATTTCTTACTATAAAATTAATATTATACATATGTTAATGTAATATTTACTGGCAAAATGAAAAATAAAAAAAATGTGCTCCTGAAAATAATAGCTGACTAACAGAACATATAAAGTGTATCCCCTTTTCGATTGTCATCTAGAAAGTATAATATCTACAAGGTCGATTAAATTGGACTTTTTATGCGCCTACATGGAGTCTTTTTTTTGTGTTTTTTCAAAAACTAAGAAACAAATAAAATTCATTGGTATTGTAGTTTTCAATCCTTTATATGTTTTGTAGTCTACAACGAAATAAAATAAATAACGTTATTAATTATTGTTCCTATACGAGGTGGTGCTCAGGAGAAGCGAACATACAAATTTTTAATATGATATACAAGTTTTATGAATTTTTTTGCTGCCCTGTTTATTTTACGGAAAAACTACAGAGGTTAAAGTTGTTTAAAAGATTGACGCGTTACAACTTCTAACATTGACATTTATAAATAATTTATGCAAATAAAAATCGGGGATATTACTTCAATTCGGAAATTATAAAATTTATTTTTAAAGTTATAGAGAAACTTATGTTCAAAAGAATTGTACTATAGATATACAAGTATACTATACAGGGTGTTCCATTTAAGTGTGCCACCGTTGCTATCTCGAGAACTATAAGAGCTACGAGGTTGGTTAAATTAGCAAAGAACCACAATTTTACAAGACTAATACAATGAGAAAAAAATTTTTTTTTCGACCAGTGGTTATCAAAATACGGGACACAACTTTCTTATTTTAAATGGGAACATATGTTTATTTTTAGGTAATTCGATAGAGTATTTTTTTATGTTTTCTATCCATAGCACCCTTGTTTCAGCCAGATATAAATAAAATACATATAAACCTAACATGCATTTTTCTCAATTATTTTGTTATATTAGTATATGATATTTTTAGATCGTTGAATTCAGAAAAAAATACTCTATCGAATACCCTAAAAATAAACATATGTTCCCATTTAAAATAAGAAAGTTGTGTTCCGTACTTTGAGAACCACTGCTCAAAAAAAAATTTTTTTTTGCTCATTGTATTAGTCTAGTAAAATGGTGGTTCTTTGCTAATTTAACCAACCTCGTAGCTCTTATAGTTCTCGAGACAGCAATGGTGGCACACTTAAATGGAACATCCTATATACTAAATGCTCATGTTTAACGTTTAGCGACGCTAGGCCTCCGGTGTCGGCGTCAGTGATACATTTACATTTTATGGCTACTTTTTGTTATTTCTGCGAGCCAGTCGGGTTGAAATGCAGTATACGGGCACCCAATGTTGTCTTATTAAAATAAGGTAAGATTAGGTTTAGATTAGGTTAGGTTTAGGTCAGGTTAAGTTTAGGTTAGGTTAGTTTCAGGTTAGGTTTTTGTCAGGTTAGGTTTAGGTCGGGTTATGTTTAGGTCAGAGTAAGTTCAGTTTAGGTTTATGTCAGATTAAGTTCAGGGTAAGTTTAGGTTAAGTTTAGGACAGATTAGGGTTAGGTTGGTTAGTTTAGGTTAAGTTTAGTTTAGATATACTATCAAGGACCATGGTTTCGTTGCTACTGATCTCGCCAAATTGCCTCCTACCGGCAAAAAATTGAACTTCATGGTTTACGTACCATTTCAACCGTTAAGTTCAACTATTCGGGCCATGAAACCAACCACCATAGCGGAAAGTAGACAGTACATTGTTTCTAGAATTAATATCAGACACTTCGAGAAAACCCTAGTTACGAACAAAATTATTAATCATAAACTTCACCATGTAAATATGTCAGTCCCAAGGCAAATGGAATTCACTCGACCTCCATCACAGATATCTTATCCACAATTTCAAAAATTCGCTGAACAACCACAATTATTCCTAAGTAACCCCATTCGCTTACAACATAGACCAGTCCATCCTCAAAGATTTTTGACCAACCAAAAAGTGTTTGGAAACACAAATCCAAGACCTAACAAATGTTTGGAGATCACAAGGCTCCGCAAACAACCCTATACAACTAAAACCTACCCCTATGAGCGGAATATCCCATGGAACTTTCCCAAAACTTGACTTTAGACCACAAAGACCTCAAAATCAAGAACAACCAAAATTCGTTTCAGAAGAATTATTTCACGTAGAATCAACACAATATCATGACTCTACTGAATATTACTCGTTATGAAAATTTTGAGACAGATTACGTTGAATATTACCCACAAGATAATTTATACAACTCTGACGAGATCGAACATATTTACGAACCGAAACAAATAGATGAGAATCAATTTTTTTCCTAAACCAACCAATGAGAACCAAACATAGAACTACATTCAATATACGAAAAAAGACCTACCTTTCGTAAAAATATCAAATCCACCATTTAAATTACTAATACATACTGGAGCAACAAAATCCTTTCTAAATCCTGACATTGCAGAAACATACTTTAAAAATAAAATTAAGAAACAAAACTTCACTATCTCGTCAATATTTCAAACAACTAAAAGAAACTCCTGTATTGAAATCCTAGCATTCCCGGAAATGAATGTTGATATCTTCTATTCTATCTTTTTAAATTTCATAATTTCTTTGACGGTTTAATCGGATATGATAGCTTAAAAGACTAAAATGTTACAATTAGACTTGAACTATTCTCTCTTCAAAACTTCATATACAGTATTAAAATTATATCCTTATGAAGCTAGAAGAAAATTATTATTTCTTGCTCGATTAGAACCACATACTTTAGAATCATTAGAAAAACGAGTAAACAAACTATCACAAACTAAAGTTTCAAATTGTGAAATAAGAGAATGCTTATCGCATTGTAGAAACGGATATGCCCCAGTTGATATTTACAACAACACTATTGCACCTGAAGAAATCTATACGACCCTATTAAAATAAACTCCTTTAATAATACAGAATTTGACCTATTTAACGCTATCGTCAATAATAATCCAAAAGGTAATAAAGAATGTACAAAATCAAACATTATTAATATGTTACGCACCGGCCATATGAATTCTGGGGAAAAATACCAAGTAGAAAAATTAGTAGCGTCATAACTTCTACATATTTTATCGCGAAGTAACCCTATTAACTTTTACAAATAAAATTAAACATAGAATAATAACTAATACGAAATCCCAGTTCACAAAAAATCTTATCGATACCCATTTGTACACAAACCGGAAGTTGAAAGAAAGATAAATAACATGTTAAAACACAGTATAATCCGACCAAGTGATTTACCATGGTCATCACCTATTTGGATAACAGAAATGACGAATATATATTATCGAAAGATAAACGAAATAAACTATAGATGACCACTACCCCATTTCCGGCATATCAGATACATTAGATAGACTTGGACGACCTCAATACTTTACAACTTTAGATTTGGCGAGTGGATTTCACCAAGTCGAAATGAACCCAGACGATATACAGAAGACAGCATTTAACGTAGAACATGGACATTACTAATTCTCAAAAACCCCGTTTGGCTTAAAAAATGTTCCATTGATCTTTTAAAGAATTATGGACAATACCTTGAGAGAATTTCTTAATAAATTCTGTTTTGTATTTATGGATGACATAATAATTTATTCATTATCACTCAAAGAACATATTGTAAATTTAAAACGAATATTTCAAAAACTGCGTAATAATAATATCAAAGTATAACCAGACAAATCTGATTTTTTGAAAAAAGAAGTAACATTTCTTGGCCATCTAATAGCATCAGAAGGAATCAAGCCTAATCCAGCAAAAATAAAAGCTATTCAACATTATCTTTTGCCAAAAACTACGCACGAAATCAAAGCAATTCTCGGATTATTAGGTTGCTACCGCAAATTTATAGTTTACAAAATTAACAAAGCCATTGACCTCATGTTTAAAAAAGGACGCTGAAATTGACACACAAAATCCTGACTATGTAAATTAAACGACACCGAATCTAAATATATCCTACTTATTCGGACCTAAATTCACCATCTACACCGATTATCAACCTTTAAAATGGCTGTGTAAAATGAAAGAACCCAACTCCAAACTTGGAAGGTGGAGACTTAAACTCGCAGAGTTCTATTAAAACATTGAATATAAACCAGGCGCACTAAATAAAAACGCTGACGCATTATCTCGAATATAAATTAATACAAACGAAACAATAGAAAATTCTGGCGGAATATTTGATTATATAAAAGACTTTAACAAAAACCTTAATAACGCAGCGCAAGTGGACAGAAATAAAAACCTGGATAGAATTTTAATGTTAGTAAAACCAGACGAAGACAATAACGATAACGACATATCAGATGACGAGATTGTACATACTAGTAGAGAAAACCCGATTGTAGGAATTGCAATTTGCGACAAACCTGTTACTTTTACTAATCAAATTATTCGATCGGAACTTAATTTTGAGCCAAAAAAACAAAAATTGTAAAACTATTTAAAAAAAACAACGTTTTATAGTTGAATTTTCAAAAAAAAAATATTTTATTAGAGACATTATCAATTTTGTTAAAGAATATATTATCCCAAAAGTTAAGTATTGCGTATATTTCGAAGATCCAATATACGAAAAATTTAGTTTAATAATTCAAAAGTATTTCAAGAACTCTGAAATACAAGAGGAAATACATCTCGTTAAATACACTCAAAAGCTATTAGACGTTGAAGACTCGGAAGATATTAAAAACATTATTATTATCATGAGAGTAAAACTAACCATCGAGGACTCGATGAGACTGTAATTCAGATAAAGTATAAGTACTATTGGCCAAATTTGGGAAAATCCATACAAAACATATATTAATGAATGCGAAATATGTTTGAAAACAATATAGGACAGAGTACCATTAAAACCAAAATTTAATATATCCCCTACTTCTACAAAACCATTTGAAATTTTGCATATTGATTGAATCACTTTAGAGAAACTATTATTGACGCATTCTCCAGACACGCCCAAGGTTATAGTACACTAAACTCTGGTCAAGGTGTAGAAGGCGTAAACAACTTTATTAAGTATTTTACACATCATGGAATACCTGGTCAAATAATTTCAGACAATGGCCTAGAATTTAAAAACTCTGTCATTAAAGAATTATTAGAAGTTCATAAAGTAAAACTTCACCTTCAGTTCTTAATCGGCTGACAGCTTCTTCTTCTTCGTTTTGCGCTGGAATTATTAAGTCATCTAAGTATTGTAGTACTATATTTTGATTGATGAGTTCTCGAAATACATGATTTATATATCTCTGGAACTCAGATGGTGAAGTACATAGGCCAAACGGCATGTTTGTTAATTGGTATTGGCCTCTGTGAGTCACAAACGAAGTGTATTTTCGACTTTGTTCCTCGACGTTTACATAAAAAAAGCCATTCTTTAATTCGATTGAGTTAAAAATCTTTGAATCGTGCAACTTGTCCAACTGGTCTTCTATGAGCGGTAGTGGGTATCTGTCTTTTACAATAACTTTGTTTAGTCTCCTGTAATCGATACAAATGCGTGGAGACCCATCTTTCTTTCTTACTACGACTACTTGGCTTGAATACTCGGAATCTGACGGTTCTACTATCCCCTCCTTTAACCACTGTTCTGCTTGGTCATCCACTATGTTGCGCTCTGGTAATGGTAGTTTTCTTGGTCAACTGAATATCGCTTTTTCATTTTTTTAAAATTATTTTCATCTTTAAATTTTTTTCTTACTTAGATTTGGCTTGTAGCTATTAATTAGTTCTTCAACATTTTTCTTTATTTCTTTACTCACTTTCAAACTGATGTTTATTTCTTTATCTTCGTTCTTCAATTCGATGTTCATTATAAATGCTTCCTTGTTTCTTTTACTAATCTTTACGCCATCTTCACTAATTAGAACAGTCGATTGATTTAGTAATTCGTTTCCTGTTATACCATTTATTGTCATGACGTCATTCGATACGACATGAAATTTAGTGGCATATTCTCCATTGTCGACAGTAACGATTTCTTCAAAGTTGCCAATAGACTTAACACATGATTTTCCAAACCCACTAAATACCAATTCAGAATGAGTAAGCTTGAGCGAACCTATCATTTCTTAGGCTTCTCTTCGAATTACATTAATTTCGCTGCCTGTATCTATGAGGACATTTAATTCTTTATTATTAATTGACACCTTCTTGAGCATTTTGCTGAGTGCTTTATTGATATTATTATTATTAGAATTCTGTGACGTGACGTGGTAGAGTGAAGAGTTAGTGTAGTGGCTAAATAGTTTTGTTAATCTTTAAGGATCAAAATTAAACAATAATAAGTGGTTCTTGTATTTTCGCAGTAGTTACAATTTGTGGATGTTGTAATATTGTGGATGTAAGGTTATGAGGAACGATAAACACGATACTTAGATAAAAGTAAGTTGATACAACTTATAGGTTATCTAGATGTCATATTACATGTCACGTCAAATCTTAGCAAAAGCAGGGATCTAGTACCGACATCTAGCGTCTAATAGTAACATCTAGCCAGCGATTTTACAGGTGACTGTTTAAATTAAGTAGGGCAGTGACAATAACTAAATACCGATGCTAAGTTACTATTTAGGACGCACAGATAGAGCTAGTAGCTCAACATGGAAACAAAAATATTAGAAGCGATAGCAGATTTAAAAAATGACATAGCAAGTATGAAAAAGACAACGCAAGACAGGTTTATAATAACAGCAGACGCCCTTGATGAACATAAGAAAATATTAATCGAACACGAAGAACGGTGGACAGATCTAGAACGCAGTATAAGACAAAAAATATTATTAATTCGGATTAATGGAAAGAGAGACAAGTAGACATGAACTCGAGAAGGAATGCCTAGACTTAATTTCCAAAAAATTAAAAATAGATATATCCATCTTTGAGATAGACAACATATACAGGATTGGAATTAAAAAATACCACAAGAATAGACCAGTTTTAGTAAGATTCACTTCAAGAAGGAATGTAATAGATATTTTAACAAATACAAAGTTACTGAAAGGAACAAACATCGTAATCTCAGAAGACTTCTCGAAAGAAGTTGCAGAAGAAAGGAAGCAGTTATTACCATTAATGAAAAAGATGCGTAAAGAGGGCAAACATGCAATAATAAAATATAACAAGCTATATGTTGACGGTAAGCCAATTAAAAAAGATGGAGCAATAAGAACCTTGCACAAAAAAAATGAAAAGAAAGACAACTATCAGAAGAAAAAGTTGAAGAAACAAAGGAAAGAGGAACTCAAAAAAATGTAACAAACAATGAAAGACAAGAAACGAAAAGACAGAAACCAATAACCTCATATGTAACACACACTCCCGATTATAGGGATCGTCAAAAGTCAAGCAGCTATAATAGATATGATGAAAGACCAATTAAAGGCTGCGCAACAGCATCCATTTACAGAGAAACGGCGCCAAAAGCACCACCAAAAGAGGAAGATCCAAAAAACGATTCAAAATAAGCGCGCTGAATAACTCAGATCGGACTAAAATAGGATTTTGGAACATCGCCGGCTTAAAGAATAAGGACAATGATTTCTGGAATTTTATAGAAGAATATGATTTTATCGGGCTAATAGAAACGTGGACAGGAGAGAAAGACTGGACAAACTGGGAAACTAAACTTCCGAATAAATTTTAATGGAAATAATAATATTAATAAAAAGGGAAGAGCTAAAGGAGGAATAATAACAAGAGACAGAAACATATTAGAGGAACTACCGGAGGAGAGGAGTATGGACCAAATGCAAGAACGAACATTGCTAATAGAAAAGGAAAAATAAAAAATAATAACAACATACAGCAAAGGAGAAATAAAACTCATACAAGAGCAAATAGAAGAATCAGAGGAAGTTGACACGAATACAATTTATTATTAGGAGGAGACTTCAACGCCAGAATAGGGGAAGAAGGAAAAATTATTGATACTAGAGATGAAACTGAAAAAAAAACAGGACATCAAAAGACAAAATAATTAAGAGCGAAGGAGAAAAACTCCTAGAATTCGTGGAAGAAAATGGACTAAATATACTGAATGGACATACGAAAGGAGATGAAGAAGGGGAATTTACTTATATAGGCCCAAACGGAGAATCAGTTATAGACTACGCCATTGCAAATGAAGAAGCAATGGATAAAATAATATTTTTCACAGTAACAGATAGAATAGAATCCGATCACCAGCCGCCTGTCATAGAATTAGAAAACCTTAATGAAAAAAACAAAAACAGTGAAAGGAAAAATAAGAATAGATTGGTCTGAAGAAGGCAAGAAAAAGTATCAAGAAAAATTAAAAGACGAACTGATAGACAATATACACAGCTCATTAGCAAAGAAAATTTGGAAGAAAAAAGATAATATAAGAAAAAGTAATTGTAAAGTGAACAAAAACATACCAATGAGCACTTGGAGAAAATACTTCATGACTCAATTAAACGGAACTGATGAAAAAAATACCATATCATTAGAAACACAAACCACACATAGTTTAAAGACATATATAACAGAAAGTAATGTAAGACGACAAATATAGAAACAAAGAAAACGAAAAGTCGCAGGTGAAGACGGAATACAAAACGAGGCTTGGATATACGGAACAAACGAAGCAGTCGATAGACTTACAAAAATAATAAATAATGTTTGGAAAGGAAAAAGCTTTCCACAAAGAAGGAGAAAAGGCATTATCAGTCTAATACACAAAAACGGAGACAGAGAAGAAACTAAAAACTACAGAGGCATAACACTGTTAGACACGGCATACAAAATATACGCCATGATCTTAGAGGAGTAATAAAGTAAAGAAGCAGAAGAGAGAAATATACTACAAGATAACCAAGCAGGCTTTAGGAAAGGAAATTATGCAATACAGAAGGAAATAAGCACAAAAAGGGAAAATTATATGTACTATTTGCAGATTTGAAAGCAGCACTCGATATTGTAAATAGGAAAAAGATGATTGACATATTGACGAAATCTGGCATCGAAGAAAACTTGGTAGAAAGAATAGCAGAAATATACTCTGAAACCATAAGTTTGGTGAAAATAGACGGAGAAGAAGGGGGGGGGGGCGGGTTTGGACAACGTGCGGAGTTAGACAAGGGTGCCCATTAAGCCCTATTCTTTTCTCTATTTACATGTCAGACATTGAAGCTCACTTTACTAAAGGACAGACAGGAGGCATTGTAATTGGGAGCAAATAGTTTTGGGACATTATCGTACGCCGACGACCTGGCAATAGTTGGGAAAACAAAACAAGAAATGGATTCCTTAATGAAGAGACTAATGATAAACTTAAAGAAAAAAGACATGGTGTTAAACACAGAAAAAAACAAGATTGTTGTTTTCAATAAAGGAAGAGGCAGGGAAACAAAAGAAACGTAGACATGGGAAGGGAAACAAATAGAAAAAGTAAAAAGTTTTAAATACTTGGGGTATTCATTTCACAAGAATGGTAAAGAGAATGAACATATAAAGCAAACAACAAAAAAAGCAAACATAGCTCTTCCACAAATCTGGGGCATAGGGCAAAGAAAATTCAAAAACTACTTTAAATTAAGAATGTTACTGTTTGATAAATTGATAGCGAGCATTATAATGTATGGAGCCGAAATTTGGGGTTGGAAAGAACAAAATGAAATAGAAAAAATTCAAACAAAGTATATACGATGGATACTTGGACTAGATAAACAAACACCGGTGTATATAATTGAGGAAGAAACAAAACTATTTAAAATGAAGACTGAAGCAGGAAGAAGAGCAATGAAGTAAGAAGAAAAATTATAAAGGACACAATGGAAAAGTCTTGTATTTGATTGTTGGGTAAAAATAACCAAAAAAGAAGAAAGGAAACAGGAAAAGAACCAATGTGAAGCAAAACCAAAACGGGTAAAATTCTATGAAAGCAACGGACATTCAATAACAGACATAGAAAGGCGAAGAAATACTGGCCAAAACATGGTGAATGAAAATACACGGACGGAACAAGATATACAAACTCAGATAAGAAGGGAAAAGATATATAAATCAACTTATAATCCAGGATATAAATACTTATGTACTATAAGAAAACCACTATACTTGACAACAGAAAACAAAAATTTAAAAATTATCGCAAGATTTAGAACGGGAAACGAAGAAAAAAGGATTAAATACAGGATAGGAGACGATGAAAGACAATGCAGAATATGTGGGAGAGACTTTGATACAATAAATCACTTAAGAAGACACTGCAGCGAAAACCTGAGAAATGACAAATCTACACAACAGACACTACACGACAAAAACCCAGACACAGATTGAATGAAGAAAGTATATATAAGTAGATTAAATACTAAGTTATAATAATGTAGATACCACATGAAATGTAAAATATAGATAATGTAGAAATTTGAACACCGAAAGGTAACAAATAAAATATTTACTACTACTAAGTGACACATTCTTGAGCATTTTGCTGAGTCCTTTGTTGGTATTATTTACCTCTGCTATACTCTTGTCATGTTTTTCTTTGCCTTTGGCTTTATCCACACAGCCGCCGGACCTATGGCCAAGTCTTCCGCAACTATAACATCGTATTCGGTTTTGTCATTTTGGCTTTTCTTTGTCGGTTGCTTGTGAGACTCTGTATTCTATCGTTCTCTTAAACCTTGATAGTTTCTTCTTTCCTGTTTCGAGATGGAGTTGAATGTTTTCGATTTTATTGTTTTATAGAGCTTAACTTTTTCTTTTACTTCTCTATATGTCTTAGCACTATACAATATTGCTTTATTCATTGGATCGTCTAATATTCCATCCACAATGTATTGTATTACAGTCTCTTCTTCTATTGCAGCCCCACTCGCTATCTCTTTCGTGATTAAGATGAATTCTTGTATTGTTTCTTCTTTCTTGTTACGTCTTTCCATCAGCAGTTTATGTATTGATGCGCTGATTGTCTTCGTTTTAAATTCTTCTCGAAGCATTTCTTTCAATTTTTTCCAAGTCGTGATACCTTTCTCTGTCTGGATTAAAGTTTTAGCAAGACCTTTCAGTGACTTCTTACCAAAGATTAATTTCTGTAAGTTGTTCCACCGCATATTCTCAACAATTTCTGCAAATTCTTGGATTCATTTATTTATCGGATATCCGTCTTTTCCATCAAAACACCTCAGTAAATCTTCGACATCGCGAAATGTCATTGGAAATGTTTGTGAATTCTTCTCACATCTTTCTACATATCTTCTTTAATGGCTTCTTAAATTTTCTTTCATTTTTTATTTGCTTCTTCATCTTCACTTCTTCCTTGTTCTTCTTCGTCGTCTGTAGTATTTTCGTCTTCACTTCCTTCGTTTCTTTTTGATTCTTGTTTTTTGTTTATCTTCTTTAATGGCTTCTTACTTTTTCTATTTTTTAATTTGCTTCTTCGTCTTCACTTCTTCCTTCTTCTTCGTCGTCTGTAGAGTCTTCATCTTCACTTCTTTCGTTTCTTTTTGATTCTTTATCCTTAGTTTGCTCATCTTCTGCGTCTTTATCTTCATCAGATCTATGATCAATTCCGGTTCCTCCATTTTCATCTTTCGTCTTTCTTCCTAAATTGCAAAGGAATTGGCACACCTTAGAGAGTAATTCTTTTTTGTCCCTTCATGGTTAATTTCTAAGATACGGCATACGGAAACAGCACCATCTGTTGTAAGATCATCCATAATGTTTGTCAACTTTAACTGGTATTCTTCGGATTCTTCTGCAAAACTAAATCCTGGGAATCTTCTTAACTGTCGTCTTAATAATCGTAGTTGTTCTATCGTTTCAAATGCAATAAAGTGTAGCAGTTTTATTGCTTTTAATTTAATATTATTTATATTGTATAAAATCTTGTTGTTGGCACCTAACGTGCTCATCTTGCTGAATCTTCTTTCACGAAACCACTATCACACTGATACACAGTTCCCACTGTTAATAACCACTTCTATTTATCACTATCTTGTCCCTGTTTCTAAATTTTTATCCCGGTTGAGCCCCCCAATTTTATAGAGATACAAGATTAATGGCAAACACGTGATTAATATATAAACAATTCAATGAAACACAACAACTTTACACAATTTTAAACAATATTACAATCTTTGACATGTCTCTTTTCCGCGCTATTTTTCAAACGACTCTCTTGTTTTTCCGTTGTCCATGCCCACCTCCCTGTAACCACGCGCTGTGCTCGCTCCGGCCAGGACCGTACTGAGATATATATATATATATATATATATATATATATATATATATATATATATATATATATGAACCAATGATTAAAATTTCACATACATTAAATAAACAGAAAATGAAAAAATCAATAAGAACTGTGTTCACCACGCGCTCTTGTTACCGCTTCTACTCGTCGAGGCATGGATTGAATAAGGTTGCGAATAACATTTTGCGGTATTTCATTCCATGCTCTTTCGACTACAGCCCATAGTTCTTCCACATTTTGTATTGGTGTCTGAATACGTCGCACTGCTTTTCCTAGGACGTCCCATAGATTTTCAATAGGCGACAAATCTAGAGAACGGGCCTGCCATGGAAGCACTGGTATTCTGTGCTGGTCAAAGAAGGTTAATACTCTTCCCGTGACATGAGGTCTTCCGTTATCCTGCTGAAATATGGCTGCTGGGTGGTCTTGAATATGTGGAGCAACTTCCGGTATTAGGATCTCGTCAATGTATCGCTGACTGTTCAAAGTACCGGGTAAACGAATTAGGCGAGATTTCCAATTGTATGAAATTGCTCTCCACACCATAATTCCTTGCGTAGGTGCCGTATGACGCGTATAAATGCAGGTCACATTCCCTCTTTCACACTGGCGTCGTCTCACAAGTACCCGACCGTCATTTTGAAACATACAAAATCGCAATTCGTTAGAAAAGACAATTTCATTACATTCATTATTCCACAACCACCTTTCTCTGCACCAATCAAGGCGCAATGATATATGGCGCGTGGTCAGTGGAAGTCGCAATAATGCACGACGCGCATGCAGTCCAAATTCTGATAAACGATGACGAGTACGTCTTACAGATAGTGGGTATCTTGTCACTGTCCACCACCACTGCCGTGCTAGAGTTGGTGCACTTTGAAATCGACCTTGAAAGGATAGCCGAATAAGGAGACGGTCGTTTCTCGCTGATGTCCTCCGGCGAGCTCCAGATCCTGGCTGCCTTCTTTCTGTACCTGTTTGTATTCACTGCCGCCATATGCGTGAAATTGTACTTAGATTGCGAGTTAAACGAGTCGCTATATCACGCAGTGACAACCCGCTTTCGCGCATACCCACTATACGGCCCCTTTCAAAATCACCCACTTGCTCAAATGAACGTTGATGTCTTCTACGAGGCATGTTAAGTTGATAACAATAAAATTTTAACTGAATTTGAATTATATTGAAGAAATATCGAATAAATAATTCTGCTTGATAATTAAGTTTAAACCTGCATATTTTCTGAACAAATATGTTTAGCGATTCTTAATTTTAATCATTTATTCTTCTAAAAATAAGAAACCTCTGTGCTGAATTTTGTGTGATTATTCCCATTATTTTTTGGTGTTGCGTTTTCAACGACCGCAAGTATATATATATATATATATATATATATATATATATATATATATATATATATATATATATATATTTTATTTTTATTTATTATTATTTCTTTAATTCTTGCTTTCCAGCTTAGAATTTTTTCTTTACATTAACAAATTACAATAATTATCTTGGTTGAGATATGTCATATTACAATACGTAAATATAAATACATATATTTTGATTATTTTATTTCTTCTCTGGTCTTCTTGAGTATTTTGGCCCAGGTCTCTCCTACCCCGGATTCATCTAGGATAGAGTGTAGGCTGTTGGTTTGCCTTGGGAGATACCTGCAATAATATAGTAGATGGATTAGCGTTTCTTCTTTTTCTTTGCAGAGTCTGCATAATCTGTTGTCTTTTTCGAGCCAATATTTATTTTGGTTTGCTTCATTTCCACATCTTAGTCGGGCTATTAGTTTTATTGATCGTCCATTTTTACTTCTTAGGTATTGTGGCGTGCCTATTGGCCTAATGTTTTTGTATGTCTTGTTATATTTAGATTCTTGTATCTTCTTATCTTGTTCTTGCTTCTGTAGTTCTTGGTCTCTGCTTGCTACTTCCAATTTTATGTTAATATTTTCCTGTCTCTTTCTTTCAATTTCGTTTGGTGAATATCCATTTTTTTGGAAGTAGTTTTTTCTTTTTGTTTCCCAGGTTGTCAATGGTCTTTTTCTATCTTCCTTTCTCTTGATTTCTTTCCAGCACTGGTATAGAATTCTACGTGTATCACAGTTTCTTATTTTTTCTTCGTATTTGGTTGCTCTCAATCTGGCTTGTATTCTTATTCTATCTCTATTTGTTTCTTCCATAACGATATATTGTGGTGTACTTCTTTCTAGGCCTAGTGTCCATTTCAAATATTTAATTTGTATTTGTTCTAACTTTTCAATTTCTTCCCATCCCCAGATTTCTGCGCCGCATAAGAGTATGCTTTTTATTACTGAGTCAAATAACATTAATCTTATTTTATAATTATTTTTAAATTTACGTTCAGCTATACTCCATACTTCCTTCATCGCGATGTTTGCCTTTTTAACTAATTGATCTATATGGGTTTGAACAATGTTACTTTGTTTCAGTGTGTAGCCTAAATACTTAAATACTTTCACCCTTTCAATTTTTTGTCCTCTCCATAACCATTGTTCGTCTTTTTCTCTTCCACCTCCTTTTTTAAACTTCATAATTTTGGACTTCTCAACGTTTAACTCCATTTTCTTTTTCTCTAAGTAGATATTTAGCCTTTGGATCATGGATTTCAATTCTTTTTCGGTTTTTGCGAGTAACACTATGTCGTCAGCATATGCTAGTGTCCAAAATTTTGTTTTTCCGATAATCACTCCTCCAGTTTGTCCTTTCTGGAAGTGTTGCTCTATGTCGGCCATGTATATCGCAAATAGTGTTGGACTTAGTGGGCAACCTTGCCTTAATCCGGCTACTGTCCAAAATTCATTGGTATAGTTCTGTCCAACTCTAACCACATTTGATGTTTCTTCGTAAATTTCCTCTATCTTCTTAATCAGGTGTATATCTACGTTTTGTCTTCTTAGCGTTTCGATTAATATCTGTCTATCAACTTTGTCGAATGCTGCTTTTAGATCAATAAAGAAAGCGTATAGTTTTCCTTTATCTTTCATTAATTGTTCTTCTATTAAATAATTTAATATGTATATATTATCTACTGCACTTCGTTGCTGTCTAAATCCTGATTGTGTTTCCGGTAAAATTTGTTTAATTTCTAGTTCGTCCTGGAGTCTTTGGTTTAATACCATCGCGTATACTTTATATAATGTGTTTAGTAATGTGATTCCTCGGTAATTGTTAGGTAAACTTGTATCTCCTTTTTTGTGGATGGGTATAATTATGCCTTTTGTCCAATGTTTCGGTATTTTATGTCCTTTCCAAACTTTATTAATAATTTCTGTTATAATGCCTATTATTTTCTCTCCCCCGTATATCCAAGCCTCGTTTGGGATTCCATCTTCTCCATATGCTTTCTTTTTTTTTTAATTTATTTATTTGTATTTTTACTTCATCCTCAGTGATATCTCCTCCCTCGTATTTGTTTCTTTCCTCGTTCCTTATACCGGTTCCTGGGTTTTCGTCTATTCCTTGTAATAAGTTTTTAAAATGGAGGTTCCATTGTTCTGCTGTTATGTTTTCATCTATGCATGCTTGCTTTTTTCTTTCCTGTTTTATGAATGTCCAAGCTTGTGCTTCCGAGGTTATGTTATTTAATTCATTCATGGTTTTTTGTTTACATATATCTTGTTTTTCTTTGCATATATTTTTGTATTCTCTTATTTTTAGTTTGTATACTTCTTGCGTTATATGTCCTTTTCTGAAGTGCCTCAAAAATCTTCTCATTTCTTTTTGTTTCTCTCTACATTCTTTGTCCCACCAATAATTTTTTGAGATATTCTCTGTGTTTATTCTCCTTGTTATCTTCGTTGTTGCTTTATGAACCTCATCCAATAAGTGCTTTATCTGATCTTCTACATCATCTGTATGTTGAATTTCAAACTTCCCGATCTTCTCTTTATATTGTTTTATTGCTTCCTCATTCCATATTATAGTAGTTTGTTCGTGAACTATTTTTGGCATGTTGCTTTTTGTGAGTTTTAGAGTAAGGACTGCTAATTGGTGGTCGGATTCAGTTTGGTCTATTATCGAGAATTTTAATACTTTGTCCCGTGCTTCATTATTCGTTATTCCATAATCTATTACTGATGCATCATTGTTTGTATTGATGAAGGTAAATTCCCCTGATTCGTCGCCCGCGTGGTTTCCATTAAGGATGTTTAAACCTCTTTCTTCGCACCATTTTATTAGTATTGAGCCTTCCTTATTTGAGATTTTGTCTTTTGAGTTCCTTTTCTCAATTTCGCCTGTAAGCATATTGCAAAATCCGCCATTCTCGCCTGTCCTCGCATTAAAATCGCCTCCTATTACCAAATTGTGTTCGTTTGTTTCTTCAATATTTTCGTCTATTTTTTTTAATATAGCATTCATCTTATTATTGTTATATATCGTGACTATTCTCCATATTTCATTGTCTAATTGTACTCGTCTTTCTTGAATATTTTCTGTGTAATTCGTATTGGCATCTATTTCTACTATATTTTGTTTTACTCCTGTAATAATTCCCCCCTTTGCTCTTCCTTTCTTGTGAGTTCTCGTGGCAAAAAGACATTTCCATTTAAATTCTTTTGGTAGTTTTTGTTTTATTATTCTCCAATTCTTTTCTTCAACCCAAGTTTCTGTAAGTCCTACAATATGATATTTTTTTATATGATCCCAGCAATCCTTATCTTTCCCTTTAATTCCCTTTATATTCCAAAACCCAATTTTTATATTATCTATCTTATGTGTGTTATGACTTTTCGCTAGTTTGTCTAAAAATTTCCTTCCTTTTTTTGTTCTTGTATTACTTCAATTTTGTTTTCAAGTTCGTTCCAATTATACCATTTTTCATTTATTTTAATCCTTTTATATGCGACTGTGACTGAGTTACCTTTTGATCGTTCCTCCTTCGCCAAATTTCTAAGAGTGGCTTGAATTTCACGTTCTAGCAGTGTATAATCATGATCGATGTAGGTGTTTGTTCCTTTTAGCATCTTTTTGTTCTTAAGTATTTTCTGTTTTTCTTGCCACGTTGATAATTTAACTATTGCTGCTTCCCTTTCCTTTGTTTTAATTTTATATGCATCTGTCACAATTGTTTTTATTTTCAATTTTTCGCACAGCCAATTTTCGACTGCTTCTTTTAAGTTTTCATTTTCTACTTCTATCCCTTTAATTATTATATTATTTTTCTTTTCACGTTTTTCCCGTTGTTCTTCTTTGGTTTCCAATTTTTCAATTCTTTTTAATAGTTCTTCTTTCTCTGTTTTCCATTGTTGTTCCTTTTTAACTATTTCCTCTTCTAATTTTCTTATCATACTGTTGTTTTCCTTAATCTCTTTTAATAATTCTATCTTATTTGCGTTAATTGTTTCTGTTACGCCCTGAATTGCTTTCAGTATTTGTTCTGTGCCCATGTTTTCCTGTTCTTTAAGAGTATACTCTTTGATTTTGTTCTTTATTGGAGACCGTACTACTAGTTTGCTTTTCTTGAATATGTCGTCTTGTATTAATTGGTCTGTATGCTCTCTTTGTTCTCGTTTGCGTTTGAATTGATCTTCTGTAGTGTTACTGCTTTGAGCCCTTTCTCTAAACTGTCTCTGCATTTAAATTCCCCTTATTATTGTTTACTTAAAAATCTTCTCTGTTTTGTGTGATGCCTAACCTTTGTTTATTTTATTTAAATTATTTTCAATGTTGATGGTTTGACTTGCAGGCTCGTGTTAAGAGGTGCCGTTGTTGTTATTTTTGCAGTTTTCTATTTTATTTATTCCTAGCTTTGCTATGTCTCGTTCAAAGATGTCTCTACTATTTGTATTTTTTTCACTTGCTGCCTAAGTAAGTTCTGTGTTTTTGACTCGAATAATGTATCTTAGTCTAACTGATTAATAATGGGAATCTCCTACCTTTTTAAAGGCTGGTTTTCTCTGCTATCCAAATTTCGTTTAGTAGAATTTCTTTTTGTTTTCTCTTAGATATATGTATTTAAATTCACAGTAAGTACTATGCGTTATGCTCACGTGACAACCACCGAACAAACATTCATATATATATATATATATATATATATATATATATATATATATATATATATATATACATTTTTGTCTCAAATGACCTCGGGAATAAGTTGTTAAAGTTTGTTACACTAGTCCTGAAACACCCTGTATATATATATATATATATATATATATATATATATATATATGTATATATATATATATATATATATATATATATATATATATATATATATAAAACAGTTTCCTTAAGAAAAGACGAATTTTCGTAATTCGATTTTTTTTTTAATTCTTTCCCTTTCGTAATCTACACATGTCATACTACTTACCCTTATGACATTAAGTTCATTTATATTCGTATATGTATATATATATATATATATATATATATATATATATATATATATACATATATAAATTATGTAGACGCCCATCCCTTATTGCATCATTTTATGTAAGTTTCCACTCTGTAACATTAAACCCTACACAGCATAAACATCATACGACACAAAGGTGATAAATAGACCAACTCTGCTAGAATCCGTTAGATTATGTAAGTCTGTAGAATAATTAACTTCATATTATTCTTGTTGTATCTTGTATGTAAAATAAAAACTTTTTAAAAACATTAAATCATATTTCATTGATTTAATTGGCGCAGTCGGTAGGATTGCTGAAAGACTTTTACTTCGAAGACCTAATAAATTAGTGTCCAATTCGTTTAAAAGTGAAGTCGTCACTTTTAAGTGTTTATTCGGCATCCGAATCATCGTTCTCCAGAGTGTTATAAAAATCTGAAGTAAAATACAGATTTTACACTCAAAACATAAACGCAAGTGCAACAGACATCTACAAAAACTGCATAACCTCCGACGAAGAAAGGCTCAACATATCGTCGTTAATTCCGTGAGTTCCGAGAGGCCTGACCACCGAGAGTACATCGGCAGCAGAAGGCACCTCCAGCTCCTTCACCCGCTGAGCGAACATCAGCGACAACCAAACTTTCGTCTCCTGGACACCTGGACCATGAAGTTGGCCGTCATCAACTAAATCCTAATGTTACTGTGAGTTATTATTCAAAACTTTATTACTACTATTTTTTTGAATTGCTGTACGAATCACTGACTAACAAATTAACGTAGCATCAATTGTAATTTGCATAACCCAATATTATTAAGAAACTTACTGTTATAACTATTATAAAACAAAACACACGTAACAATGCCAAACAACACAATTGTACAACCCGTTACACTTAACCTCTTACCCAAAATTCCTTCAGAAATCAAGGAATTAATAGAAATAATACCCGAGTACGATGGAAGTACGGGCACATTACCTCATTTCATAAATATGTGCGATGAAATTCTCGAAATAATCGACAAACAAAATTTATCAATCATTGTAAAACGAATTATCTTACACACTATTAGAAAGAAAATTATTAAAGACGCAAACATAAAATTAGCGACAAAAACATATCTAGATTGGAAATCCTTAAAAGACCTTTTAATTGAGGAGTACGGAGACAAGCGAAACGAAGTACACTTCCTCACAGAATTATCACACTTAGAACAGAAACACAATGAAGATATTTTTAGCTATTTTGATAAATATGAAGATATTTACAATAGACTTATCAGCTTATTAAAATTGAACTTTAGCAACAATTCAAAAAATATTATAATATTCATGTCTTCATATGCTTCACACAATTTCATAATAAACTGTAGAGAGCCATATAGAAGTCAGTTGGCTGCTCGAAATCCAAAATCTTTAAGTGATATTCAGAATTTAATCAAAAATGACTTCCAGTACATTCACACAAACATACACAAGCAGAACACTATCAAACCGAAGATAAACGTTCCAACACCTGTTTACAAACCTGCAACACAAAACCAAAATCCAAATTTAAATCCAAATCAATTCCAACATCGATCACCAATGTTCCGCTATCCTCAACAACAACGAAACTTCCCGAATCAATCAATACATCCAAAACCGAGAGTAAATAATTATCCTCAGCCTATGTCCATCAGTACAAACACTTTTAGACCACAACAAAAAAGACGGAGACAGGACTTACAAATGCTAGACAGTAACGTCGAAGCCTTTGTTGAACCCAACAATGACAACGAATCATTTGAATATTATGACTATGACCAAACACACGATGAACAAAACATTGAAGTAAACAACGAACTAGAGTCACAAACTGAAAATTTTCCCATAGAACTTTTAGAAGATTCGAAACCCTAGCAACCTATACTTCACGTCTACCATTTATCCAATTTAAAAATTGCCGTGTTTTAATAGACACTGGCTCCTCTGAAAATTTTATTAGTCAAAGTTTCGTTAACAAAAATAAAAACAAATTTAAAATTTTTGATGAATATTTTGAGATACAAACCGCAAACGCTGTTTCAAACGGTACTCAATTTACATTTGTTGAACTACTTAAGAAAAATTTAAAATGTTTCATTTTTGAATTTCATAAAGATTTTGATATTGTAATAGGAAATTCTGGCCTAAAATTGTTAAATGCGAAAATTAATTATTCAGATGAATCTATTTTACTAGAAAAACGTAAATTTAAATTTAGCTATTTCCACAAAAACAAATTAGAAATGAATTATCAAGAAATTTCAGAAAAATTAAATTTAAGAACTGATCATTTAAATGACGTAGAAATCAAAGAGTTAAATAGCGTTATTAAAGAATTCGAAGACTTGATTATTGACGACGACAAAAATTTAACTTTTACTAATGTTATAAAACACAAAATTAAGACAAGCGACGAAAATCCAGTTTATCAAAGATCATACAAATATCCAATTATATACAAAGAAGAAGTTGACAAACAAATTAATAAATTACTAGATCAAGAAATAATTAGACATTCATACTCTCCTTGGAGTAGTCCAATATGGAATGTTCCGAAAAAACAGGATGCTTCGGGTGAAAACAAATTTCGTATGGTTATAGATTACCGTAAATTAAATTCTAAAACGATTGATGACAAATTTCCGATACCTGATATCGCGGATATTTTGGACCAACTTGGTAAATGTAATTATTTCACTACAATTGATTTAAAAAGCGGCTTTCACCAAATTGAAATGGATTCTGACTCAATAGAAAAAACTGCCTTTTCAACTGATCAAGGACATTTTGAATTTCTTAGAATGCCTTTTGGTTTCAAAAACGCACCAAGAACATTTCAGAGACTAATGAATTTTGTTTTAAAAGACCTCATTAATAAAATATGTTTCGTTTATTTAGATGATATAATAATATTAGGCAAATCATTACAAGAACACATTCAAAATATCAAAATTGTTTTCCAAAGACTAAGAAAGGCAAATCTTAAATTACAACTCGATAAGAGCGGATTTCTTAGAAAAGAAGTCGCGTATCTCGGACACATGATTACCACCGAAGGCATTAAACCGAATCCAGATAAAATTGAAACTATTAAAAAATTTACTCTTCCAAAGACTCAAAAAGAAATCAAATCATTTTTAGGCTTTCTTGGTTATTACCGCAGATTTATAAAAGATTTTTCCAAATTAACTAAACCGTTTACCAAATGTTTAAAGAAAAATGCCAAAATTAATATTGAAGACAAGGAATACATTTCTAGTTTTGAAAAATGTAAATTATTACTTTCGAACGCACCAATATTACAGTATCCTGACTTTTCAAAACAATTCCGTCTAACGACCGACGCCTCAAATTATGCTTTGGGTGCAGTCCTATCCCAAAATATAGATGGAAAAGATCTACCTATAGCTTACGCAAGCCGGACACTCAACGAACATGAAATAAATTATTCAACAACCGAAAAAGAACTACTTGCTATTATCTGGGCTACGAAACATTTTCATCCCTATTTATACGGTCACAAATTTAAATTAATTACAGATCACAAACCCCTTATTTGGCTAAACAGTTTAAAAGAACCAAATTTAAAACTTGTACGTTGGAAATTAAAATTATCACAATATAATTATGACATAGAATATCAAAAAGGCAAACAAAATTACGTTGCAGACTATCTATCCAGAATTCCGAAACCTTTCGAGATAAATTATAAATCTTCAAATATTTTTGACCACAAAGAACCCATAATACATTGCATTTCCAAAGATTTTGAAATGGGTCAAGGCTTCGCAAAACAGATCAATGAAAAGTATCATACTAAGAACGATTTAGATAAAATAAAAATAGTAAATAATATTGCCATACAAACATCACCTCGATTAATCATACATTTAATTACAAAAGAAAAATATTTTAATAAACCAACTTTAAAAAGCATCGAAAATAGTTTAAAACAATTAAGACATTACCTAATCGAAAATAATATTAATTCAATTAACATGCCAAAAATTGCATGTGGTTTAGATAGGCAAAATTGGTTAGACATAGAAAATTTACTAAGGCAAATTTTTGAAAATACGAACATTCAAATTAATGTTTTTGCTTCAAACAAAATCGAGAACTACGCAAACTCCGTTATCGCTGAAAAAGACACGGACAGCTGTACTCAGCATTCTGATGACGAATCTCCTATCAACGGCCTTCATTACAAAGACACTTCAATAAATTTCGGTAAAAATCAAATTATTTTTAAAGAAACAAATTCGAAAAGCTCTGTAGAAATTTAAAAAATGTTTGGACACGAAAAACAAAGAATTTATATTTACCTAAACAAAACTAATTTTAAAAATACCCTATTAAAATTTATCAAAGAGTACCTCATACCTGGAATACATTATTATTGCATTGTTCCGGTACAATTT
This sequence comes from Stenolophus ochropezus, assembly GCA_035578165.1. NCBI lineage: Eukaryota > Metazoa > Arthropoda > Insecta > Coleoptera > Carabidae > Stenolophus > Stenolophus ochropezus. The sequence continues at coordinate 28,956,538 of JAQOWZ010000017.1, forward strand.
CAAAAAATGTTAAATTCAATTTTACAAATTTATTTCCAACCAGGCACTTATATTTTAACTAGTTGTAAAAATCAATTACAAGACGTAGAATTATCAGACGAACAAATTGATTTAGTAAAAAATTATCATTTAGGCAAAACGAACCATCGTGGCATAATTGAAACCTATCAGAAACTAAAACAACAGTACTATTGGCCAAACATGCAGCAAACTGTTTCTAAATTCATAAACAACTGTGATGTATGTCAGGAAAACAAATATGAAAGAAATCCCATAAAAGTACCTATTATAAAAACACAAACAGCGAACAAGCCCCTCGAAATTATTCACATTGATATTTTATCATTAAAGAAAGAAAAATTCTTAACAATAATCGACAGTTTCTCCAAGCATGCACAAATTTACCATTTGTCAGAAACCAACACCGTAACTATTATACAAAAATTAATAAAATATTTCTCCATTTTCGGCACTCCTAAATTAATAATATCAGATAATGGTTTACAATTTAACAACCAACTGATATATAACTTTTTATCAACTAAAAATATTCGTATTCATCTTATTAGTGTCAATAATCCAAAAAGTAATGGAAATATTGAAAGGTTCCATTCAACAATAATAGAACATGTTAGAATATTAGAACAAAATAAAGATTTTAACGATTTAACAATTAGTAATAAAGCCCGTTATGCTCTTCAAGCATATAACCAGACTATTCATTCAGTTACAAAACGTACACCGAATGAAATACTTTTCGGCCATTATAATGAATTAAAAGAAGAAATTTCTCCTGAAATTGTTACTGACAACTATGTTCAGACCCACAAAGAAATTATGAAGAAAATTTACGATGAAACTAAATTGTTATTAGATAGCAGTAAAAGGAAGTACGCTACGTCACAAGTAGATAGTATTAAATTACCTGATAAAGCATTTGAAGAACAAGCCAAAAGAAACACCGGTAAAGTCGAGAAATCCCGCTATAAGAAACAAAAAATCAAAACATATGTAAAAGACAAAGCTCAAATAATAACCGACAAGAACAAAAAAATAAAAATTGACAAAATATAACCTCACCGTCACTTTACAGACTCATACGAACAGCAACAACCATCAACCTCAAAGACGAAATACACAACCCCGGAATTAACGTCCTGAAGCTAGGAAATGCCCTAAATTCAACTAATAATAAATACATTTATGTTAAGCTTAATTTAGATAGAATTAAAGAAACATATAATAACCTTACATATTATTATAACCAATTAAAATTAGAATTAAAATAGAACGTTAATAACAAAATTATTTAAAATAAAATTAATGAAATGCATATTGTTTTAGGAAAAATAATAGATACGAACGATAAACTTTATATAGAAAATATAATAACACAACTAACATTTGCAGCCACAAATTTGATAAGTATTCTTAACGAAATTGAAACTACCTTCGCTTTTTGCGAAACAAACACTTTATATTTTGGTATCTTATCGAGAGACGACGTTAAAAGAGAAATTAACAAATTATTACCAAACAGTTTAAAATACCTTGTAATCAAAAATTGGCAAAACCAACAATTAGTTAAAACATATTGTAAATATGAAAAATTCACTTTGGACATAATAATAGACATCCCTATTCCTCTTGTACAAAACGAACTTCTACAAATCACCCCCATTTCTACTTTACACGACAACACCTATGTTACATTAGACATAACCCCTGGCTATTACACTAAATCTAATACACACATTAATAATTTGAATAAATGTACTTTAGTAGAAGATAAGCTTTATATTTGTAATAATGAAAATTCCCTACCAAATAAATGTGTAGAAAATTTGTATTTTAATAGAAATAGTAATAACTGTGAATATATTAAAGTAATTAACCACAATGAAATCATTCCAATACCCAACTCAAATATTGTATCTCTCTTTTTACCAAATAAAGAAGTAATAAATATCGAATGTGATCACGAAATTCAAGATAAAGAAATTTCCGGAATTTACTCTATAAAAGACTGTTTAATAAACAAACAAAAAATGTTTAAAAATATTAAGTATGATAAAATTATTAACATAAATATCGGGCAAAATAAAAATAAAATAATTCTTAATAAAACATTGAATATAAAAAATCTAGAACCAGTTAAAATTCCAAGTCAACAAATAACACACTTAAATGAAATTAATAACTTTGAGTCACATTCAATATTTTTCGATATAATTTTATGTATTGTAACCCTAGTTGTAATCATGTTATTATTTCATAAAATTTATGTAATAATTAAGAAAAGAAATTTAATCAAATCAAATAAGAATAAATTAACAATTGAAACAATACCTATTGAACATCCAACAGGTATTCTTTCATCTTAGGGGGGAGGAATTATGTAGACGCCCATCCCTTATTGCATCATTTTATGTAAGTTTCCACTCTGTAACATTAAACCCTACACAGCATAAACATCATACGACACAAAGGTGATAAATAGACCAACTCTGCTAGAATCCGTTAGATTATGTAAGTCTGTAGAATAATTAACTTCATATTATTCTTCTTGTATCTTGTATGTAAAATAAAAACTTTTTAAAAACATTAAATCATATTTCATTGATTTAATTTATATATATATATATATATATATATATATATATATATATATATATATATATATATATATATATACGAATCTAAAGTACTTCTATATACGAATATTAAAGGTTGCAATTGATCCACTTCATAACTTTTACGGTAGTCAGTAACCCAATAGCAGGAAATGAAAATAATTTGTACATACCAATAAAACCAAACAAAATACTAAAATAATAAAAATAAAATATATGAATATTTGTTTTGAAAGTGTTTCCATTTCTGTCTTATTATTTAGAATAAAACCAGAGAAAATATTTAAAAAAAACATACCTGCAATATTTAATCGAACCTTCTTTCTCGCTGGACTGGAAAAACCATTATCTGCTATACATTCGTAATCTCCTGCATCACTCTTATATAATCCAACAATCTGAAGACTTCCATCTCTTAATATACGTTGTCTCGATGCAGTTCCCTCCAACTGTAAGAAACAGATCATAGAATGTAATTTTAAAATCAAAAAGAAATTAATGAAATCACTTTATTTTTCTCTTTAATTTTTAATTATTGTACTGTTATAGACTGAATTTGGATGTTTCATTAAAAATTGTTAGTCTTGATCACAAAATAGAAAACAGTTGTGTCGCATATTTAAATTGTTCTGTTAGTTTTTATTTCTAGTAGTAGATATCGTTTTGTTTGTGTTTAAAAAAGAATAATCAGCAAGAGTGCGAGTGATCGTGATGGATCTAATAAAGCATATTAAAACGTTAAACAATGAAGTTGATCGGCCAGTTTGGAAACTTAATATTTGAGATTTTCCCGATTACCACTAGGGAGCACAAGATGCAATTAATGGCAAATTGAAGATGCCAGAGCCACTAGCAAAAGGCAACAGACGCTGAGACTAGAAAGCATAAACTGGAGTCGGATTTATATCGAAAAACGATCAGTTATGCTAATGCATGATAACCAACGTAGTTACTGATGTTGTGTATCAGAAGATTATGCACAAAGTTCATGAGACGTGAAAAGATTTGATAATTTTTAAGCATCGTCCAGGGCTTAGGTATTTAAGATATCCACGGATTTCTTCCCTTTTTATTAGACATCAGGAGAAGATGTTTTAACGCTCATTGCAAAACTGAGTAATTCGTGGAATGAGTTAAATAATGGACTTAAATCTAAAGTAAGACTGATTTACATGACTTAATATTAGTTTGTAAAATATTACATATTCTACCAATAAACTAAGAAATATTGAAATCAAGTTCAATGTTGGTAATAAACCAGGAAGGAGAAACTTTCGATGACTTAATAGTAGTGTAACACCACTTTCTAAAGGAGATATGGCGTCATCAAACTGTAGCACGTCCTCTCAATAAATTCCATAACTACCAACGTGTAGCACTCTTACAGGACCTCTGCTACCAGTTTGTGACCCTCTCCTTAAAAGAATAGGTTACAATATATATATATATATATATATATATATATATATATATATATATATATATATATATTTTGGGTTCTTTGTCAGACCGGATACGGAGCAAGTATTAGGAGATGGATATTGAATTAAATAGAATACTCACATTTGTATAAAAATATAAATAATATAATAAATAATGGTTTACAATTGGTTTGGTCTCCATTGACACTTCTGTCCACCACCGCCGTCTACCACTGACTATACCACTCTACTTCTCTTTCACTTCTCTGTCTTTCTGTCCGTCTTTACAACCATTACCTTATACTATATATACTATGAACAAGTACTAAGTCAGCAAATATTAGTTTTACCTTTACACAACACTATTTATGAATTACATCCATATCCTACTTACATAATTGGTGCCACTAGAATGTGCTGACTTAGACTTGTTACAGTAGTATATATTTGGAAATGGACAAAAAGGGCTTGTGAATTGACAACGGTACAACGAAACACGTAACAAATTGATCCAGCTATTTCATTGAATTTGAAGAGTCTCAACATTTCCACTATATCACTGCTAGTGCACAAAAAGCTTTGACTGCAGTAGGGAAAGTATCAATACGAGTCTTATCAACTGCTGAAAATAGAACTGGAAAGATTCTTCTGGTGGGTGTCTGGTGTGCACCGAAATTTTTAAAAACCTTTCCTTTTCTTCGTTTTAGCTGCGCAGGATCTTATTGTATTGTATTGTATGTATATGAGGGTTTAAGCGTTTTTTCGCTTTTTGTCAACGCGACCTAGAAGATCTATTGAGACACAGCCCTTACTTAGTTTTCCGGAAGTATATCCAGATTTTTGATGAAGCCGATTATGGCTCCAGGAGTCAAGTTCTTGATCTCATCTGCCGTAAGATACCTCTTACCTAGTTGATTGAGGATTTTAACAAAAATAATAAATTTAATCAACCGCCACGACTTGTTTACTCATAATTAATACTCAAGTTGTATGAAATTCTTGAAGTAGCCGGCACTCTGTAAAAGCGACCATTGAACCGATAGCGCCTGAGTATGAAGTTGAAGTTTCTGTCTCTGTTGATGATGATTTGAACTTGCTACAATTATATGATGAAAGAAAGAGTCACCAATATAAACCCCATGTCAAAGAAAAACTGAAGAGAGAATACGGTATTAATGTCAAGATGAGTACTTTACTATACGATCCCTGAGTCTACGGTAAAGCACATCGATTGTCCTTTGATACAGGGGAAAAGTCAGTCAGTGTTAGTCTTTTGCGGAGTCATTTAAAAGAGGCTTTATCTCGTTGTGTTCAAGGACACCTACAGGAAAATTCGCAACAATTACTTCGTTGCGAAGAAATTAGAGGTAAATTCTAAAGTATTTTCTTATGTAAACTACAACGTTGGAGCATTCAATGAGAAAGCTGCTGAATGCTAACGGCGAGAAGTTTGACAATGAAGAGGTTTGATCAATTTTATATGCTAGAGGAATAAAACAACAGTTGTTAGCGTCCTATACTCCTGACCAAATGACATCTGCAAACGAGATAATTGGACTAAGTTGAATGGCCAGAACGCTGAAATATTTAAAGTCAGAAATCAATTGCCCAGAAAGAGAATTGAGTTTTCTACAGAGAATAAGTATCTAGGAATCATTCTAGACCAAAATCTCAAGTAGAACTCACATATCAACAAATTTATAAAGAAATAAACAGTGGCGTTAAACACATGCCGTCAGCTTCTGAGTAAAAACTGGGGACTACAGCCAAAAATGACCCATTGTGCATATACTAGTGTTGTAAGACCCATGATCATCTACGCGTTACTTGCATGGTGGCCAAAAGTGAAATAAATCACAGCACAGGCATCACTGCGCAAACTACACGCATGGCCTGTCTCAGTATTACAAGTGCTATGAGTACCAGCAATGGAAGTGATTCTGGGGCTAACACCTCTACACATTCAGATGAAAAAAAAGCGATGCAACAGGCACTGACTCTCTGCAGAACGAAACATTTTATGCCCGGAGATTTCGTAGGCCACTTGGAAATACTAAGGGAAGTACAACCAGATAAACTGGCCTTGACTGTATGTAATACGATGACAACAAAATACGATTTTGACCAGAAGTATAAGGTTGTTATTGGTAATCTCCTTGAAAGGGCAACTGAAAGACCTGTTGTAAGGGATTCTCTGTCCAGGTTCACTGATGGTTCAAAATTAGACATAGGAGGAACTGGAGTAGGTGTGCTTGGCCCAGATTATCCGAATTATCCGACTTTCTTCTGTTGGTATATATATATATATATATATATATATATATATATATATATATATATATATATATATAACTTATTTTTTGATTTTGTCGCCAAATATCGCCAAACATTACTAATTTATCGCAAATTTAATCGCCAATCGCCAAATTGAAAATTTTGTCGCCGAATACTATAAAATGTCGCCCAAATGGCGACAAGTCGCCAAATCTGGCAACATTGCTTCAAACTACTATGGCTTTGAACTTGTTTATGCTACCATCTGCATTCATTTTAAGTTGGAAAACCCATTTACATGTTATCGACTTTTATTTTCTCTTAAGAAAGAAATTTTAAGAAATGTGTTTCTCTATTTATTGCCTTTTTCCATCAAGAACGTCTTCATATGTTTGAGGAGTTTTGATTGGGTTGACAATCTCTGCTAACTTCGGTCTTGCAAATTAAACTCACGTTTTGGCTTTTGATTTTCTCGGACATCATCTTGATCGGTCTCGTTTCCGGTCTTGCACACTTCTGTACTTTTGTCAGATTCGCTGAATCCAACATGGCTTTTCTTGATACCGCATTTACTGACTTTTCCAACTGGTTCTTCTGATGTTGTATTTTGAAGTGGTTGTTTGATGTGTACAACTTCCAAGTATCTCCTCAAATTGAATATCCCTTGACAGAATGACTTTGCTGCATTCTCTCAGCCAAATTCTATAATGCTCATCGCCGTTATATCCTACAAGATGCCCTTTAACAGGTTTTTGATTCATTTTCTTTTGCCTTTGACCTGGCACGTAAATGTAGCATTTACAACCGATAATCCTAAGAAACTTTGTTCTCGACATTTTATTTATCCACAACTCGTAGAGACTGACATTCTTTACAGATGACTTTCCGATTCTACTCACCATGAAGACAGCACTGTTCATCAAATCACCCTTGTATTATATTGTATTGTATGTATACGAGGCTTTAAGCGTTCTGTCGCTTTTTGTCAACGCGGCCTAGAAGATCTATTGTGACACAGCCCTTACTTAGTTATCCGGAAGTAGTTCCAGATTTTTGATGAAGCCGATTATGGCTCCAGGAGTCAAGTTTTTGATCTCATCTGCCGTAAGATACCTCTTACCCACTTGATTGAGTCTCTGCGTAGGTACGGCTGGGTATTCACACAGTATGTGTTTCGACGATTCTTCGTCCTCTTACAGAGTGGACAGGTTTCATTTTCAGCTTTAAAGGACAGTGGCCAGTAAGAATTACTGTCATTATGTAGAGATCTTTTTTGCTGAGATCTAGTAGCTCTTTGGCGTTTGTCGAAACTGGGGAAATGAATTTCCGTGCTTGATTGAGGCCTGGAATATTTTTCCAATATGAAAATATGTCAGATTCCTCCTAGTTTTTGACCACCTACTTATAGTGGCTTTGTGGAAGACCACATGAAGGTTCCGGTCCGTGGTATGAAAGTTTAGCCCCTTTTTTTGCAAGTTCATCAGCTTTCTCGTTTTCTCGGATTCCCTCGTGCCCTGGTACCCACCATAGGGTGACGTGGTTTGCTTCGAATAGCAATTGGGGGGTCTCCCTGCAGTTCCAGACTAGCTTTGATTTACATGTGAAGGCATTCAGTGCCTTTAAAGCTGCCTGGCTGTCTGGCATTATATTTATTAATGCTCCTTTTAGACCTTTATCTAGGTTTATGTGAGCACAGAGATTTATTGCATATATCTCAGCCTGAAAAATTGTGGAGCAGGTGCCTATGGATTCCTTAATTCGGATAATCTGGGCCAAGCACACCTACTCCAGTTCCTCCTATGTCCAATTTTGAACCATCAGTGAACCAGGACAGAGAATCCCTTACAACAGGTCTTTCAGTTGCCCTTTCAAGGAGATTACCAATAACAACCTTATACTTCTGGTCAAAATTGTATTTTGTTGTCATCGTATTACAGACAGACAAGGCCAGTTTATCTGGTTGTACTTCGCTTAGAATTTCCAAGTGGCCTACGAAATCTCCGGGCATAAAATGTTTCGTTCTGCAGAGAGTCAGTGCCTGTTGCATCGCTTTTTTTTCATCTGAATGTGTAGAGGTGTTAGCCCCAGAATCACTTCCATTGCTGCAGTCGGACAGGTACTCATAGCACTTGTAATACTGAGACAGGCCATGCGTGTAGTTTGCGCAGTGATGCCTGTGCTGTGATTTATTTCACTTTTGGCCACCATGCAAGTAACGCGTAGATGATCATGGGTCTTACAACACTAGTATATGCACAATGGGTCATTTTTGGCTGTAGTCCCCAGTTTCTACTCAGAAGCTGACGGCATGTGTTTAACGCCACTGCTTATTTCTTTATAATTTTGTTGATATGTGAGTTCTACTTGAGTTTTTGGTCTAGAATGATTCCTAGATACTTATTCTCTGTAGAAAACTCAATTCCCTTTCTGGGCAATTGATTTCTGACTTTAAATATTTCAGCGTTCTGGCCATTCAACTTAGTCCAATTATCTTGTTTGCAGATGTCATTTGGTCAGGAGTATAGGACGCTAACAACTGTTGTTTTATTCCTCTAGCATATAAAATTGATCAAACCTCTTCATTGTCAAACTTCTCGCCGTTAGCATTCAGTAGCTTTCTCACTGAATGCTCCAACGTTGTAGTTTACATAAGAAAATACTTTAGAATTTACCTCTAATTTCTTCGCAACGAAGTAATTGTTGCGAATTTTCCTGTAGGTGTCCTTGAACACAACGAGATAAAGCCTCTTTTTAAATGACTCCGCAAAAGACTAACACTGACTGACTTTTCCCCTGTATCAAAGGACAATCGATGTGCTTTACCGTAGACTCAGGGATCGTATAGTAAAGTACTCATCTTGACATTAATACCGTATTCTCTCTTCAGTTTTTCTTTGACATGGGGTTTATATTGGTGACTCTTTCTTTCATCATAAAGTTGTAGCAAGTTCAAATCATCATCAACAGAGACAGAAACTTCAACTTCATACTCAGGCGCTATCGGTTCAATGGTCGCTTTTACAGAGTGCCGACTACTTCAAGAATTTCATACAACTTGAGTATTAATTATGAGTAAACAAGTCGTGGCGGTTGATTAAATTTATTATTTTTGTTAAGATCCTCAATCAACTAGGTAAGAGGTATCTTACGGCACATGAGATCAAGAACTTGACTCCTGGAGCCATAATCGGCTTCATCAAAAATCTGGATATACTTCCGGAAAACTAAGTAAGGGCTGTGTCACAATAGATCTTCTAGGTCGCGTTGACAAAAAGCGAAAAAACGCTTAAACCCTCATATACATACAATACAATACAATAAGATCCTGCGCAGCTAAAACGAAGAAAAGGAAAGGTTTTTAAAAATTTCGGTGCACACCAGACACCCACCAGAAGAATCTTTCTAGTTCTATTTTCAGCAGTTGATAAGACTCATATTGATACTTTCCCTACTGCAGTCAAAGCTTTCTGTGCACTAGCAGTGATATAGTGGAAATGTTGAGACTCTTCAAATTCAGTGAAATAGCTGGATCAATTTGTTACGTGTTTCGTTGTACCGTTGTCAATTCACAAGCCCTTTTTGTCCATTTCCAAATATATACTACTATTAAGTCATCGAAAGTTTCTCCTTCCTGGTTTATTACCATCATTGTACTTGATTTCAATATTTCTTAGTTTATTGGTAGAATATGTAATATTTTACAAACTAATATTAAGTCATGTAAATCAGTCTTACTTTAGATTTAAGTCCATTATTTAACTCATTCCACGAATTTCTCAGTTTTGCAATGAACGTTAAAACATCTTCTCCTGATGTCTAATAAAAAGGGAAGAAATCTGTGCATATCTTAAATACCTAAGCCATTATAACATTAGTAGCATTATGATTATTTGCGTTTATTTAACTTAAAATTTTGTGAGCTGTATGTAATTTATGTTTCTTAGAATTTGCAATAAAGCCTTCGGCCAAGGAGGTAGATTTCTAGCCCCCGTGGCGCTTTAAAGCTGTTATTGTAGCTCCTGCATCAGCACACAATGTTTCAGCTGATCTTTGTAAACAATGTTCGGTGCACTTTTCTGGATGCTCCAGTTTTAAAAATTGTGCTATTAGTTTGCCCATAGCTCCTTGTTAATGCCAATTACTTGTTTTGTGCATTTTCCGTTTTAATAGTTAGGAAAAAATTATTCTGAAGTTACAAACGAAGGACGAAGAACTTTATATTTTTTTACAATTTCATAGAAACTATCAGTCACCGTAAAGTTAGAAGGAACTTTGTTTTTAGTTTTCATTACATAAAGTTCATTTGCTCGGCAAGTTCCCATCACTCCCATTATTAATGCGACCTTAATAAAATAATTATTTAAAATAATATAGCAATAATTATTACCATTTTATCTTTGTTGCCAAATATCAGGAGCTTCAGTAATAAATTTGTAAATTTGTTCTTCTGTAAATGCTTCAGACTTTTTTGGATGATATTCTTCGGATTCTCTTTTCAATAATGCACGTAGTCGTGCATAAGGTTTAATAATTATATTATGTTTTTAATTCAGAGTGCACACATACACACACACACACACATATATATATATATATATATATATATATATATATATATATATATATATATATATATGTGTGTGTGTGTGTGTGTGTGTGTGTGTGTGTGTGTGTGTGTGTGTTTGGTGAAAGTCCGGCGCCCAGAATATTTCGTTTATTATGAGATACAGAAAAATGTTACGGAACAAAATTAAGCTAATCAAAAGGACTCATAAAATGATCTTAGTAAGAATTTTGTGTCACTTCCGGTTTGAGCTGTCGAAATGTTGTAATTAATAAATTTTTACAGAACTAAAACCCAAATATTGTCTATTTATTAATTATGAGTTCTGAAAGCTTCTTTCAATATCTAAATAATTTATGTTCTTTATTTAATTATTTTTAATTTAATGATGTTTACTGAAAATAATTTGTTTCTATTTCATTATTTGAATAATATTTGTTTGATTACATATTTTATGCCTTTGTGGAATGTTTTCACTACGAGATTTGGAAAGTCCACATAATATAGACACATACGATTAACGGGATTTTATTGTAGTACCTGAATGTATCCCTTTCTGTTACATTGTTTAATTTTGTCTCAGAATGTAGAGTTTCATCCTCTTTGCTACTTGGCGGCGCTAGCTCCTAACAGCATTTTATACCAAAAAAGCGTTTTGGTTTGGGCCACGAAATTGACATTATTTATGAATATTTTCAAAGACTTTTTTCTATATCTTGTAGATAAAGGTCCATGACAGGTTCGTCCAGTATTAGTTTTTTGAATATCGTACCTGTTTATTTTTTATTTAAAGCTAAAAGTACCTTAACTTTGGAATCCTATAAAAATTATTAAAAGAAAAAAATCAAAAAAATGGCGCAAGACAGGCCTAGATTTATTCTTTAGCTACAAATAAAAAAAAAGTTTATGCAAATCGGGTCAAAAATAGAGCCAATTTTGTGGCCCCAACGAAGTATTTGCCATATTGAACAAGGGGTATGGATTCCTCTTAACCAGCGCGCGTTGGGTTCCCATGGCAACAGAGAAGTATGTGGTATAATGCCTCAAAATACAACCTACGATCAAAAAGTCAGGTCTCACCATCCCTTCTGCGGAATTAATTATAAATAATTGACAACATAATTTTAACTTACTTTTTAAATTATAATTATTCATATACTTACGACTAAAAGATATTTCCCATGTAATTTCAACCACGCTAAACTTCCCCATTAACGAGAAAAAAATGTTTAAAATAATTTAAAACAATCAACACAATACAAACTCTCTTACTAAATATAACAAACAAAATTAAAATTAAAAATACTCAAATGGCTGCCGTCATTTTCTGCACAATTTGTCACATATAACCAATCTAACCAAATCTGCCAATACATAGGCAGGAAAGGAAGATCTAATATTTTTTGACATTATTTGTTTGGTTTCAGGTAACAAAATCTCAAATAACTGGTTATAATGTATTTTTTATGAATTTTTATTAGTAAATATTTTACAAATAAAGTGTCGCCATTTTGAAATGGTTGAAGTGAAACAATGATATTTTAGTATCATTGTAATAAAAAAAAATATATATATAAAAATACCGATTCCCTGTATATATATATATATATATATATATATATATATATATATATATATATATATATATATATATATACAGACTGTCTACTGAATTCGGGCCACTTAAGGGAATTCCTAAACTAGAAGAGGTACGACTTCGGTTAAATTAGACAAAAGTTGCCTTATCAGGGGGCTATTCCTGTAATGTTTTTGTTTTTCCAAAAATATGCATAGGTCACTAGACAGAAGAAAAAATACGAAATTAGTGAAAATTAATAAATCGTTTTTATTCTTAAACGATGACAAATAGACAAAAATATTCCAGATAAAACTTTTAGAAGATAAAGTGCGCCATAAAGAGAAATAATAATAAAAAAATTTTAGTCAACTGTTTCCGAGATATGGCAAGAAAAATTTTTTTTTTAAATGGTAATCATAGGTGGCTATGGCATCGTTAAAAGTAGTATTTTTATCTCTTTTCAACAGTAGGTACCTTTATATCATTCATTTTATAAATTATTGTTTTATTTACATAAAACCTAAAACATTTCTTTCTAATGGCATTTTTAAAGTAGACTTTGGTACAAACAATTGAAAACAACTGATTTTTTTTTGTATTCATTTATTTTTTTAATCTAGGTTATGTCTTAATTACTTATATAAAACGTAACAATAATCTATTATAATTAATTGTAAACAAATTTACTTATTCCTAAGATAAGATTAATAACAAAAAATGAAACATAAGAAGCACTAAATAAAAGTAAATCTGTCCATAATTATTTTTATGGACCAATTCTGAACAAATCTGTAAGTCTTACAGATCTATAAATCTGTAAAAAAACTAACAAAAACGCATCAATTTTTGTTGATTAATATAAAGTTGTGCATAACAGCGACTGGTTTCGTTGCGATTTTGTTCATTATTTACAGATTTACAGATCTGTAAGACTTACAGATTTGTTCACAATTGGCCTATATTTAACAGTTTGACACAAAAAACTTTAACAATATGACAGAAATATTATAAAATCAGTTGTTTTAAATTGTTTGTACCAAAACTTACTTTAAAAATGCCATTAGAAAGAAGTGTTTTATGATTTATGTACATAAAACAATAATTTTTAAAATAAATGATATAAAAGTACCTACTGCTAAAAAGAGATAAAAATACTAGTTTTAATGATGCCATAGCCACCTATGATTACCATTTAAAAAAAAAAATTTCTTGCCATATCTCGCAAACAGTTGGCCAAAATTTTTTTATTATTTTTTCTCTTTATGGCGCACTTTGTCTTCTAAAAGTTTTATCTGGAACATTTTTGTCTATCTATCATCGTTTAAGAATAAAAACGATTTATTAATTTTCATTACTTTCATATTTTTTCTTCTGTCTAGTGACCTATGCATATTTTTGGAAAAACAAATACATCACAGGAATAGCCCCCTGATAAGGCAACTTTTGTCTAATTTAACCGAAGTCGTACCTCTTCTAGTTTAGGAATTCCCTTAAGTGGCCCGAATTCAGTAGACAGTCTGTATATATATATATATATATATATATATATATATATATATATATATATATATATATATATATAAATTATATAGAGACACTACCCTTATTTGCGTAATGCAACTATAAATTGCATCATTCTCTTTCTCATAAATTCAGCACTTTTAATTTGAGATTACTTAAAAGAAGACGATCCTTGTATATATACGATGTACTTAGTAAGATAAGACATTCCTTGTTTAGCTACTGTTAATGTAAGATTGTGTTTTAAAATAAATTTTTTAAAAACTTAAATTTGAGTTCCAAATTTATTATTGGTGCAGTCGGTAGGATTGACAAACAAGTATTTGTGAATCGAAAACCAAGTGTTCAATTCGTTCAAATTCACAAATTTGTCGATTTTTATCGTTAAATTCTGCCAATCACGAATCAACGAGTCAATCCTGCAATCATCAGCGATACTCAAGTGAAAAAATACGAAACTCATCCCATCTTACGTGACGAGGAATCCTTCTACGGCAGTTCCTGATTCAAAGGACCCGAGAAGTAAACCACACGGACTCGGACTCTACGCATCGAACGAACATCGATCGAGAGCCAACCAGTCACCACCCATTCCCACTCCACATCGAGCGGACATCGATCGACATCTGACCGTGCCATCATCCACTGGACGAACTACTAAACACACTAAATAACCTAAGTATCAATATGACTCCCCCTGTACCAACCAATGTACTCGATAACTTAAACAATGAAATTATAAAATTATTAGACCTAATACCATGCTTCGATGGAGATGTAAAAACTCTACCAAATTTCATAAACACCGTAGACGACATAATAAGTTTAGTCAATCAATCAAACCCATCAGAGGTTACAAAAAAATTGTTATCCTCACTTTAAAAAACAAAATTAAAGGAAGTGCTGCGCAATGCTTCAGCATCACAACCATAAACTCCTGGAAAGATTTAAAAGACCATTTATTACAAAATTATTCCGATACTAGATCAGAGCACACTTTAATATACGAAATTACAACTTACAAGCAAACAAAGGATAATATAATTGAATTCTTCAATAAATTTAATGACATTTATCTAATATATAAGAGTAAAGTAGAATGCAAATACAATAGTGCAATCAGCAAAATAATATTAGAATACTCCACAAAATACTTTACACAATGCTTTATAAACAATTGCAGAGATCCATTTAGATCCCAACTCTCTGCCAGAAACCCGCAAAGTTTAAGTGAAATATTAAATCTTATCACTAACAACCTCCAATACATACACAACCAACACACACAAACACAAAAAGCACCTCCACCAAAGAATCAATTGCAATTCAACCCACCAAAATACCAATCTCCAATGCATAAATATCCTCAACAACCACAACAACAACCATCTAAATCCTTTGCCCCTAGTGCAAATATTCGTAATGCACAACAAAGAGTTACCACACCCATGAGCATCCAAACCTCTCAATTCTCCAGACGCCCTGTCCAACCACGATCAGAACAATTATTTACTCAAGATATCGAAAGTGCAGATAATACACCAGTAGAATACCCAGAATCTTTGGAAATTGAGCAAGAAAATGAAATTAACGAGGAAAATAATTTTTTAGACATAGACCAATACCAACAAGAATCGAATCCTTAACTTACAATTTCAGTAAACTACCATTCATCAAAGTGTCAAATTTAAAAATTTTATTAGATACTGACTCTGCCCAAAATTATATCAATCCAAATTTAATTAAACCAAATTTCACTAAATTTCCCGAATTATTCACAGTACATACTTGCAACGGCAAATCTTCAGGGAAAGAATTCACATTTTTCAAATTTAAAAATAATAATATAAAAAGTTATATTTTTAATTTTCATAAAGATTTTGACATTTTATTAGGCCTACCAGGAATAAAATTACTTAAAACAAAATTTGATTTTATAAAAGAAGAAATAACATTTTTAAATAAATTTAAATATAAATTACAATATTTTAACTCAAATAAAAACGAAAATTTCAACATAGAAATAAAAAATCAAACTATTCGAGATGAACATTTAAATCCTGAAGAAAAAAAAGGCTTAAACAAAGTAATAAACAAATACAAATCTTTAATATTACAAGAAAATTAAAAACTCACTTTCACTAACAAAATCAAACATCAAATTAAAACTACTGACAGTGTTCCTATCCATACCAAACAATACAAATATCCAGAGACGTACAAACAAGAAGTACAAACACAGATTGACAAAATGTTACACGACGACATTATACAACACTCTTACTCCCCTTGGTCCGCCCCTATTTGAGTCGTCCCAAAGAAAATGGACGCTTCAGGTAAACAAAAATTTCGCGTCGTAATTGACTACAGAAAATTAAACGACAAGACAATCACTGACAAATTCCCTATACCAGACATCACTGACATCTTAGACAAGTTAGGCAAGTCAAACTATTTCACAACCATCGACTTGACATCGGGCTTTCACCAAATAGAAGTTGACCCAGACGACATCCCAAAAACTGCATTTTCAACAAATTTCGGACATTACGAGTTTAAAAGAATGCCTTTCGGCTTAAAAAATGCACCGTCGACATTTCAAAGACTTATGAACTTCGTTCTCAAAGATCTGATTAATAAAATATGCTTTGTCTATCTCGACGACATAATTATACTAGGCACATCCCTCGAAGATCATTTAAACAATATCGAAAAAGTATTCCAAAAATTAGAGGAAGCCAAATTAAAAATCCAGCTAGATAAATGCGAATTTCTCCGCAAAGAAGTCGCTTATCTCGGGCACGTTATTACTACGAAAGGAATCAAACCCAACCCGGACAAAATTCTCGCAATAAAAAATTTCCCTATTCCTAAAACAAGTAAAGAAATAAAATCATTTCTCGGACTCCTGGGCTATTATAGAAGATTTATCGACAGCTTTTCAAAAATCACTAAACCCTTAACCAACTGTCTAAAAAAATGTCAAAAAATTGACATAAAAGATCCGGAATACATCAAATGTTTCAAAAAATGCAAAACACTTCTCTCTAACAGCCCCATTTTACAATATCCAAATTTCTCAAAAACATTTATCATAACAACCGACGCGAGCAATTACGCGATCGGAGCAGTTTTATCGCAAAAGAACGAAAATAATAAAGATCTCCCCATAGCCTACATTTCACGAACCCTCAATAATCACGAAATAAATTATTCAGTTGTCGAAAAAGAACTCTTGGCTATCATATGCGCAACAAAACAATTTCGGCCATATTGTATTGTATTGTATGTATATGAGGGTTTTAAGCGTTTTGTCGCTTTTTGTCAACGCGACCTAGAAGATCTATTGTGACACAGACCTTACTTAGTTTTTCCGGAAGTAGATCCAGATTTTTGATGAAGCCGATTAGGCCTCAAGTACCTAAAGTACTTGTTTCGTTACATGTTTTACTTGCATTTTAGTGATGCAGGTTGTCAGCCTATTTATTACAACACCAATTCAAAATTATTACAGATCATAGACCTTTAGTTTGGCTTAATTCACTTAAAGAACCAAATTCCAAATTAATAAGATGGCGCTTTGATTATACAGTAGAATACAAGAAAGGATGCCAAAATGTCGTAGCCGATGCCCTGTCCCGAATCAGACCAGATTTTAAAATAGAATACAAAAAATCAAATATTTTCGAATCTGACAAACCACTCGTCCATTGTATTTCTAGCGACACAAAAATGAGTAAAGGTTTTGCATATCAAGTAAAACAAAATTACCCTAGTGAAATTTATTATAACATTGACAACAAAATTCTTATACAAAACGACCCACGATTAATTTGTCATTTAATTACAAAAGATAAATACCATAATAAGCCTTCAATTAAAAATATAAAAATATGCCTATAAAAATTATTATATTACTGCATACAGAACGAAATAAACGAAATTGACATGCCAAAAATTTGTTCCGGCCATGATGGAAAAAATTGGAACGAAATAGAAGACATAATAAAAGTAATATTTCTAAATTCTAATATCAAAATTAATGTTTATGAACAACCTAATGACGAAGAATTAAACTTAAATTCGGACACAGATTCTGTAATCGTAGAAACAGGTAGCGAAAAAGATTCAACCGATACAGCTCACTCTGATAACGAGCACCCAGTAAATGGCTTAACATATTTAGAAACACCTATAAATACATGCAAAAACCAGATAGTTGTAAAAGAAACTAATGGTAAAAACGATATAAAAATAAGCAAGCTTTTTAATAATAATATTCTACGCATTTACCTTTATTTAAACAAAATTGACAGTAATAAAACAATCCTGAAATTCATTAAAGAACTCCTACAACCTGGAAAAACGTACTATTGCTTGATCCCTGACAAATTCAAAACTAACTTCAACGCCGTACTGCAAACCTACTTCGACGCGAATAGCTATAAATTAGTAGCATGCAGCTCGATAAGTAATGATATTGAAAATAAAGAAGACCAGCAACTCACAATAAAAAACTATCACGAGGGAAAGACTAACCACAGAGGTATAACGGAAACTTACAACAAGCTAAAACAATCATATTACTGGCCTAATATGCTGAAAGATATTCAAAATTACATTAATAAATGCAATATTTGCTTAACCACAAAATATAAAAGAAACCCTATTCAAATACCTAACATCAAAACACCCACAGCAGACAAATCTTTCGAAAAAATTCATATTGATCTCTTATCGTTAGAATAAATTAAAATATTAACCATAGTAGACTCTTTTTCAAAATTCGCTGTAGCATATGTAATTAAAGATAAAAATGCAATAACAATTTTAAACAAATTAATTAAATATTTTACACATTTCCCAATACCAAAAGAAATAGTATCTGATAACGACCTAGAATTTAATAACAAAACAATTCAAAATTATCTGGCTCTCAGACAAATAAATATCCATTATATTTCTATTGATAACCCAAGAGTAATGGCATAGTAGAAAGATTCCATTCTTCCCTCATAGAACATATGAGAATTATTAACCAAAATCCGATAATAAAAACTTTACAACTCAAAGAAAGATTGAATTATGCACTAATAGCTTACAACAATAGCATTCACTTAATTACGAAAAGAACTCCCTTAGAAATTATTTTCGGACGCATCTCTGAGCCAAATTTGAAACCAGAAGAAGTACAAGTCGACGAATATTTACAAAAACACTCCGAAATTCTCAAACAAATAAACGAACATGTAAAATCTAACATAGAAAAATATAAAGCAAAATATTCAGGAAAAACCGAAAAACAATATGAAATACCAAACCAAGCTTATGTAAAAATAAATAAGAGAAATTCCGGCAAAATAGAAAAACCAAAATTTAAAATTCTAGGTGTAAAGACAATACGTCCGGCAAGAGGACAAATTGTAGACGAAAACGATAAAAAACATAAAATATCAAATCTTAAAACTCCTTGACTTGTTACAGACTAATTCCTTTCGGAATATCCCAAATCATACAAGATGACACTAATACTGGACTTAACATACTTGACTTAGGGACAGCCTACATACAGGTAAACACCCAAATAATATCATTCCAAGTCCCCATATCTAATATCCTCCAACAATACCATATCTTAGAATCCAACACTAACACCCTATATCAAAAACTACAAAAATATAAATTTCAAGATAATATCACAAACAACAAAAATATATTAAATAATATCATATTACATTTAAGAGATAAAGTACAACTCTAAAATACTAAAAGAAATAAACGCGGTTTAATTAACGGGCTAGGCTCAATAATCAAAAGTATAACAGGTAACCTGGATGATACAGATAAAGAACGATACGATCAAATAATAGAAAATATAAAATTCAATGAAAATAAATTAACCGATAAAATCAATACAATGGTAAAAATCAACAACAATATCACCGCCCAATTTAACGATAAAATTGAAATAATTAATGAAAATAACAACATTTTTATTAAAAAACTAGACACTTTAGAAATAGTATTAGGAAAAATTATCGACGAAATAGACATTGTAAGAACTCAAAACATTATAAACGAATTAATACAAATAGGACATGAACTTTATTTCTCTCTAATACTGTTAGAAGAAACTATAACTTTCTGTCAATTAAATACTTTATATTTCGGAATAATAAATTAAAACGAACTAATAAACAAAATCAATAAGATTGAAAACAATTTTATAAAAACAATTTTAATTAACAATATTCATAATAACAATCTTTTAAAAACGTATTGTTCTATAAAAGACGAGAACCTTATAATCCTGATAGAAATCCCATCAAATATCCTTAAAGAAGAACTCTTACAAGTCACCTCAATTCCAACATACCAACACGAAACATACAAAACTGTAAATGTACTAAATGGCCTATACACGAAAAATAATTGTAAAATAAAACCCGTAAATAAATGTATTAGAATAAGTAACAAAGAATACTACTGTCTATCTAAACACAACGAATATGAAAAATTTTTAGAAAACGTAATATGCTATAAAGATTTCCAATATTGTACTTATCATAAAATATAATTAATCAACTCAATAATTGAAATAAAAAATTCTAATTTAAAATATCTATATTTTCTGTATAAAAAACAAGTAAAATTTTATTGTAACAACACGTTGCATATTAAAGATTTAAAAGGCATATATTATACAAATAACTGCAAATTTAACGATCAAATTAAGATAAAAGATAACTTTGGAGAATTAGTAGATATCCAAATAAATTCTACTAATACCTATATCAAAAAATCAAAAGACGAAATAAAAAATATATCACTAATTAAACACGACATAGAAAGTAATATTCGACTAGATTATCCATATGATGTAAGCATTAATAATTATCATTATATTTTGATTTATACTTTAATTACGTTAATTATTATTATAATATTAATTTGTAAGTACAAAGATTGTCTTCGAAACAAATTTAAAAATTCAAACCAATTAGAATTAAAAGAAACTAGTAAAAGTTCCAAAATTGTAACTTCCACTCTTGAGGAGGGAGGAATTATATAGAGACACCACCCTTATTTACGTAATGCAACTATAAATTGCATCATTCTCTTTCTCATAAATTCAGCACTTTTAACTTGAGATCTCTTAAAAGAAGACGATCCTTGTATATATAAGATGTACTTAGTAAGATAAGACATTCCTTGTTTAGCTACTGTTAATGTAAGATTTCATTGTGTTTTAAAATAAATTTTTTAAAACTTTGCGTTCCAAATTTATTATTTATATATATTACAATATTTTAGTAATTATTTCATTCTCAACACATTTGACGCAGTAAACATATATTAATGTTTACTGCGTCAACTGTACTAAGCATACGCTCTCCATAATTTTGAGTTTTGAACTTGTTAAAGAAATAAAAGAAATTTGATAGATTCACTATATATTTATATTTTAAATAATCAAGAGCATCGGCGAATTTTTACCTCGGGGTAAGAGGTTAAAGGATTTATGCAATAATTTTAATTTTTTTATCACATGATGTGGTTTAATGAGGATTGCGATCCTTTTGGGGTCTCATATTTTTACTATGAGTGGTTTTTCGTGTTAAAAAATTAAAATTCAGCCAAAGTGGTACCTTGAAACAATGGATCCCAGAGCCCGTGTCTACATTTAAGAAGAATCACGCAGTCATCCGTCACTTTTGACAATCTATCTATGAACTTTAAATGATTATATCTTTTAATAGAATATTGATAAAAAAGATTTGAAAACAGTATCATGATTAATAGTCCTGAGCAAAGGTTTTACCAATATTTTAAGAGTATAACACAACACATTTAATTATTTTAAATTTTGGCGTTTCGAATTACATAAGTCAATGTTGCCAAATGTGTGATGAAATTACTAAACAAAAAACAAATATTCCTAAATGAACTTCACTGAAGACGGTGGCTATTATATTAAGATTGCCGATGGTAATTTATAAATTTCAAAATTAACTACAATATTTTAATACAAACAATGTTGCCAAATTAGTAAGTAACTAAATAAAAATCAAATGTTCGTAATTAAGTTAAACACTTTGCTTTGTTTGATATCAAAAGAAAGAAAACCATAAGCGCCGGTTTTGAAATGACAAAAAAAATGTATCATGTCGATCTGCATTTGTTTTTCGTAAAAAGTTGTTACAAGTAGGTCGTTACACAAGTTTTATATTTTCAAAGAGAAATATAAAGTAAACTATGTTTAAAAGAACATGTACAATACACTTTGTGATGTAAGTATATCATTTATAATATGTTTCGCTCTATTTAAATATGTATTTTCATTTCAGTTACAATTTTTAATTGGTTACTCAAACAAGAGTACATTTATAGAAGAGAAATACAATTACTGATAATAGCACTAATGAATTGTAACTGATTATCATAAAAGTGCATTGTACATAATAATTTACGCCAAACCTTATTTACATTATTTAAATTTTCATGTCATGTGACGTTTGTCAAAACGTCAGCTCTAATCTAACAATCATCATGCTAGTCTTGTATTTTCCTGGAGAAATATATATTAAAATTAGTTTAAAAGTAGAATTACACTACATTCTGTAATGTAAGTATGTAATTTTCTATTTTTTGGCTGTATTTAGATATGTGTTTTCATTTCAGTTATAGATTTTAATTGCTAAGTTATCCAAACAAGAATATATTTATAGAAAAAAAAATTACACAAAATTACGAATAATAACACTATTGACAAAAATTTAATTCTAGAAATCTAACAAAACAAATCTGTCATAAACACATTTATTTAAAAATACTGACAAACCTTTCTTTCATACTCTTTTGGAAGAAATGTTTCACAATTTATTGTACAATAATTATTTTGATTTATGTTATCTGGATTATATTAAACTGTAAGTAACTGCATTTTATACAACTACGATTAGATATTTAAAAATTCTATTGTATTTTGTTATGGAATGAGATAATTTTATAGATGAAAACGTTTACAAAAACATAGTATCTACCCACTTATTTATTCATATTGATATTTCAAACAATAAACACTTTCTGAAACCAAATATTAATCGAGATATGCGTTTGATGGCATATGCTCTTAGTCGAATGTGACTATGAATGGATTGCATGAAAATTCATATTTTTACTATTGGTATACTTGCTAATTTCAAAATTAATTCAAGGAATTTCTCCTGAGAATGTCATGCGGCAGCACTTGACAGCTGATTGGAAATATAAAACACAATATTCGGCAAAGCAAAATAAATTTTAATTGAAATATTGGAAACTGGTACTAACAAACTACTACTCAACGCCCCATTTTGCGGGTGCCAAAAATATGCTAGGAAGTCGAAAATTCTGAGCAACTTTGAATCTATTGTAAATCTCAAAAAAAAATGGTACATATTAAAGAGAATGAAGATAATGGATGTGTATATAAATAAATAATAAAATTCAAGCAGACCAATACGCACAAAATCACAATTGTAATTGAGAACCATTTTCAGTGTGGATCTCCATCCTACAATTTTATCATAGGTGTGTGTAATAAATTATTGGGACAACACTGTATTTAAATGTACTATTTATATAATTGTTAAATGGTTAAAATTGTTTTTCTATCTGAGGTTTTGACTGTGGTTTCTCTCAGGTTATTAAGGTGAACCGGAGAGCTAGTTTTCCAGAGAATTTTTCAATCCACTTCATTATTTTATTTTTGCCAATATTTCATTAATTATGATCTTATTTGAAGTAGAATGTAGAAGTTTTGCTCTAAATCATTCAGGAGAGAGAATTTTTTTCCAAATTGAAAGATCAAACACCACTCGATTTTCAAACTAACGTTATATAAGAAATTAATTGTAACAATTGTAATTTAAAATACAAAGGTCAGACCAAAAATTGGTTAAAGAAAAGAATTCAAAATCATAAAACCGATTGTTTAAATCATTATAAAAAATGATAAAACAGTTTTAACTTATCATCCTTCAGTAACTGGACATCATTTTGATTTTGATAGAGTCAAAGTCTTTGACAAAGATTCTACTTATAAGAAGAGATTATTAACGCTACACATCTTTAAATCAGAACACTCTGAATTTCAGAAGAGACGTTCAATTTTTGGATAAATTATATATCAATATTTTTCAATAACATTATTATTAAATTTATTTACTTTTAATAGATTAAGTTTCTATAAGTTCTGGTCTTTTTTTTATAAATTTTTCCTACATTTACACGGGCCTTTGTATAATAAAGTCAATCCTTGATCTTTCTCCCGACAATGTACTTCATATAAAATTCAACAAATATAAAATGGTAATTTTTGTTTACGTAGTTCTGATTTTTTTTTACATTGTTAACTGTTTTTTTTCTACATTGTACTATAGTTTACTAAATTGTAATAATTTTGTAGAACCTTTTATGAGTCTCTGAGAATGACTATATTAAAGTTGAAACTTTAGACAATGGTAAATTTATTTGTTCTGACTCCTGTTCAAATTCCTTTTCCCCTAAATCAACTTTATTGGACACAAATACATTTCACATTAGGATCAGTTTTATTAACTGCTATGAGTTTTCAGTTCTTCCCCAATTTATTGGAATCATTTATATTATTATTTATGTTATAACTTTCCTATGTCAAGCTGTTTTGTATTCACCCTCTAGGTATATATAAACTCGGTATCCCTGAGTTGATACTCACGTCATCAATTTTTGTTACAAGAATTATTAAACTTTTATTTTGTATCTGTGTCAAATACGCATGTAAGGCTTTATTCGCTATCTCATTACACTGTGGGTATATATGCTATCGGCGACCAACCATCGACAATAATGAAATAGAAACAGTAGTGTAACTACGGTAACATATATTTTAAAATATTTAATAAAATAAGTATGCCATTAATGTCATTTATTAAGGTTATCTTGGCATCGACAATTTGTGGTTCATTGTGTGCTGGTAGTTTCGTTAATTTAATCTGTAACTCTTTTTGTATGTTTCTTGTTTTCATCCATTATTGTATTTGTATCTAGTACTGTCTTTGTGACATTTATATTCTTTGGAAATCTCACGATTTCACTCGACAAGATAATGTAATCAATCACCCTATTCCCCTTGTCAATTTCAATCACATGGTTACGATATATCATTTCAAACACTTTTATTATTTTTTATTTAAAATATTGTATTAATAAAAATGTTGCATATTTGATGTAGGTCATTTCATTCATTTGAACAAATGTTATATTAATTATTTTTCTAATTACAATACTTACCTCATGAGCTTCTTTCCTCCATGTAATTGTCGGAATAGGAGTATCTCGTACAGTACAGTTCAATGTTATATAACTTCCTTCTTCTGCGGTAATGTTCAGATTTTGTTCTGCGTCGACTATTTCCGGAGGAACACCTAATCAAAATACAAAAATCTAGAAATCACTGACTACAGAAAGTAGTATAAGAATATTCTGTATTTTATTTGTCTTACAGTTAGACTGTCAATCTAAACCTCTTGAATAATTTTTTCTATGGTATTTGGAAGATTACTCGTACATACACCATTAGTTAAGTATTATTTACCATAGTATATACGGTATCTACTTTTTTGACAAATTTTTAGGCTCTCATAATATTTCATTTTCATGAACAAGTCAATTACACGTTTTCTGTTTTAACTCAACATTGTTAACTCCTTACTATATTAATTTATGATTCCTTTATATAATCTGTTCTCCACTGTAATAGCAAATTAAACAGTTGATTAGTTACAGTCAAGCCAGACCTTAATGATGATGGGAACCATTAAAGTTTAAAAAGGTTATTACACTCTCTTCACGTTAAGTTAAGAGTAAAGGATAGTACAGGAACTATGACTCCGGCTCTGTGATTGGTTAAAATACAAACTAAGTTGTCACAAAGAGTGACTAAATTTCGTGTGTGTGTATGTGTGTACGTGTGTATGTGTGTACGTGTGAATGTGTGTATGTGTATGTGCATGTGTGTGTATGTGTGTGTGTATGTGTGTATGTATGTATGTATGTATGCAAACTGGCTTGGTACGACGCATCGGTTTTATACACTATAGACCCAGCCAGTGATTTTTTACTTATCTAGATACCAATATGCAATATACTTCCTTTATAACGTAGTGTTGCTAACATGTGTAACATACTTTTTTGTACCACCTCTTTCTATACTGTGTATATTAGTATCTTGTTGTCTCTCTCACTAGCACTAGTGACCAATCAGCATGAGGCAAATCGTACGTCTATTTTTAGTCAAGTTCATGTCAGTTTCTGTTTATTTCTATTAACCTAGCTATTTTGTTGATGATATTGGGAGTTTTATAATGTTTTGATTGAATTAATGTAATATAATAATTTAAGACAATGGTTAGAAAATATTTGATGTGTAAAACATCACAACTGAAGGATTCACCGCTATCATTGCACAGGTAAATTATAAAATATATTATTGGATGTGTTTATTCCCAGGGAAAGTTTTTGTAAGCGTAAGATGCCTATATGCCAGTAAAGTGCCCGTAAGATAATAAAACTTTGAGGACAGAAGTGTAACGTACTACAAAAGAACACTTGTTCCACAGGGCTTCATATTAGGTGCAGACTTGTGGAACAAATATTATGATGGATTGTTCTACACCTCCCACTACATAGCATTTACAGACGATGTCGCTATCAATACTAAATTTATGAAGTTATTATAATGACAGAATTTTATATTTAACGCATTTTTCTAGGTAATGTCAAATGTTGATTGCAAGTAAGATACCACTATAGATATATGTACATCTCAGACAAAGACAGCGCATCAGAGAATGTCTATGTTGACATACTATTCAGAAGGTATTTCAAAAGTGATAGCAAGTGAGATAAGTGAAATAACATCATTGATATTTCAGATAAAAATAATTCTTCAAAGTACGTCGTTGCTAAGATAACAACAAAAATTTAGTAGTGTTGGTATCTAGATAAGTACAAAATCATTGGACCCAGCGTATTCCATTTTGCAAATGCTGCTATCCCAAGTAACAATTTTTGTCTTCTTTGTCACAATAACTAATCTCTATTTATAAAAACGTTTTTGTTTATTATTGATTAGCTGTTCATTATAGAAAAAAAATCGTATTATGGACACAAATATTATTACAATGACGTTGTTATTTCGTTAAATATTAAAAGTTTATTACAGTTACAAAAAATAGTCTGAGTTGTGCGATACACGTTGATTGGCTAAGTTAATAAGTGAAAACAGAGTAAAAAAGCAAAAATAAAATTTAAACTTTGTATAAACTGAAGTACAGATTAAGTGCATCTCTTACTGTGATTTGTGGTATAAAACTAACAAATAAATACGATTTTTTACATTGTTACTTAAATCTAACCTTTAAAGTGGACAAGAAGTGTCAATGAACTGTAGTTAAAACGTGGTGCGAGAAGTGTCTTAAAAAACTATTATAACTATCTATATAAATTATTTATTTTATTTACAAAAAAAGGGAAAATAAATTTAAAAATTCAAAATAGGATAAATTTAGCTTTAGAATTTAAATAAAATTTTGATAAAAAAAAAATAGGGCGCTGGGTTTTGAACCGCTGACCCGACGTTTTCTGAGAGAGACCCGTACCACGGATCTGTTGCGACAAATGGATTTATTTGTATAAACATTGAACATTACATTGCGTGCGATTATTCTAAAGTACAAAATAAAATAAATTCAAGTTATTTTTCAATTAAATTCAAATGTCATGAATAAAGAACACAAAAAAGAAATATCTACAATTGAAGACAAACAAAGAAAGGAAGAATACGAAGAAGGAACATCCACTGACGAGGGGAAAAGAAGAAGAGATAGCGACTCAGAAAACGCAGTCTTTAAAAGAAGCAAAATAATTAAAAGGACACCATCTAAAACTAAAAATAAAGATATGGAAGAACTAAAGAGCATGATGTCTGAAATAATGATAGAAATAAAGGAAATAAGGAGAGAAAATAATATATTCAGACAAGAAATAGATAAATTAAAAGAAAAATTGCAAAATTAAAAAACAATGAAACAAAGGTGGAAATAGAAACACAAAACTTAAAACAGAGAATTTATGATTTAGAAAGAAAGGAAGACAGAAGAGAAAAGGCCATGATAAAAAATAATATTATAATTAAAGGTGCAAAATTAGAGAATAAAAATAAAGATGTAGAAGATTTCATAAAATACAAAATAGGAGTCGAAGTTAAAATAACAGACACTTACAAAATAGGAAGAAACGAAGAAAGACAACACACAGTTGCTACAGTAGATACTTGGGAAAACAAAATGAAGATTATGGAGAATAAAAGAAAACTTGGAAAAACAAAAATATACATAGAAGGTCAGTTGACAAAAAAAGAAATGGATATACAGCAAGAAATAATAAAAGTAGCAAAGGAGGAGAAATCAAAGAACAAAGAAATTAAAATTGGCTATAAAAAACTTAAAATTGATAATGAATGGTATGAATGGAGGGAAAAAGAAGGAAAACTGTTACTAAGTACGGCTTCAAAAAACTACTAGAAAGTAATGATATAGGTGAAGGAACAATAAAGAAAATATTAAAAATAAAAAGTAAATATAAGTCAAGTAAAAACAAAACCGTAAAAATAAGTACATGGAACGTTAGAACAATGTTAGTAGTGGGAAAAATGATAGAAATAGGCATAGAATTAGAAAAATATGGGATAAGTATTGGAGCATTACAGGAAACCAGGTGGAAAGGGAATGGGCAAGTAAACAATAAAAATTTAAATTTTAAATATTAAGCCAAAATTGGATATTTTGAAGGGAATTAGATATTGGAGATTATGGCTTTGTTTATATTAAATTTTTTAATTGAAAAGACGACGTTTCGGTTCTGATCGGAACCATCTTCAGGTCTATAATATTGAAATTATTGAAGTTAAGGTAAAGTTGTAAGTTTAAAGTTAAAATTTAAAATTTAAAATTTTTTTAATCCAACATGTCGACATGTTGGAGAGTCATATGATTAAAAAAATTTTAAATTTTAACTTTAAACTTACAACTTTACCTTAACTTCAATCATTTCAATATTATAGACCTGAAGATGGTTCCGATCAGAACCGAAACGTCGTCTTTTCAATAAAAAAATTTAATATAAACAAAGCCATAATCTCCAATATCTAATTCCCTTCTAAACAATAAAAACTTCACATTATTATACTCAGGGGATGAAAAACAAGGGAAATATGGGGTAGCTTTTATGATAATGAAGGAAATGAAACACAATATATTAAATTTTAAACCCATAAATGAAAGAATAGCGTACTTAAGAATAGCAGCAAAACCTTTCAATATATCATTATTAAATGTTTACGCACCAACGGAGAACGCAAAGAAAGAGGAAAAAGAAAAATTTTACGACGATATGGAACAGGAATTAGAAAATATTGCAAAAGAAGACATATTAATATTACTCGGTGATTTAAATGCTCAAGTAGGCAAAGAACACTATATTAAAGAAGTAGCAGGAAAACACACAGTACATAACATATCAAATAATAATGGGCAAAGATTATGTAACTTTGCAATAAAAACTAATATGATAATAAGTAGCACAAAATTCGATCACCCATGGCAACATAAAATAACAAGAACGTCACCAGATCAAAAATATAAAACACAAATAGACCACATACTAGTAACTAAAAGAAGGCAAACATCAATAAGGGATGTAAGAACATATAGGGGAGCATGTGCTGACACTGATCACTATATGGTAGCTGCAACAATAAAACAAAAGATAAAAAGAGACAACAAACATAATAACAAACAAAAAAAATGGAATTTAGAAAAATTCAATAACGAACATAGTAGAAATGAATACGTGATAAGACTAGAAGAAAACATCAAAAGTAATATAACGAATATAACAGATATCGATGCAAACTGGAATGAAATAAAAACAAGTATTATAGAAGCGGCGGAAGGGAAGATAGGAATACAAAAGAAAGAGAGCAAAAAAGAATGGTTCAGCGAAGAATGCAAAATACTACAAGACAATAAAGCACAAAAAAGAATCAAATGGATACAGACAAATAAGAATGAAGACAAAATCGAGTATGAGCAAAGCCGAAAAGAATGCAATAAAACTGTAAGAAGAACTAAAAGAAAATGGATGGAAGAAAAAATAAAAACATAGAAATAGAAAGAAGGAACAGAAACACAAAGCGTTTTTATACAAAAATAAAGCAAGAAAATTATACACATAAGTCAATTGTAAATAGTATGAAAGATACAACTGGAGAAATAACAGAAACACAGGAACAATACAAAAAAGTGTGGGAAAAATACTTCAAAGAGTTACTGAATGAAGAAAACACAGAGATAGAAAAAGATGAAATAGAAGAAGAAAATGAAGAGAATACAGTAAGAGAACCAACAATAGAAGAAGTTAAGAAAATAATTGTAGATAGTAAAAATGGCAAGACTCCAGGAAGCGACGGGATAAACATGGAATTTATAAAATATGGCGGGCACACATTACATGAACAGATGCATAACTTAATAATTAAAATCTGGAGAAAAGAACAAATGCCAACAGAATGGGAAGAAGGCCAAGTTGTAACAATTTATAAGAAAGGGGATCCACAGCAATGTAAAAATTATAGAGGCATAACATTACTTAACAATGCATACAAAATCTTGTCATCTATTATACAAAAAAGATTAGCTGAACAAGTAAATAAAATAGGTCAATATCAATATGGATTTATAAAAGGAAAATCAACAGTAGACGCAATACATATATTAAAACAAATTATAGAAAAAACTCAAAGAGCTAATATAAACATAGAAATGTTATTTATAGATTTCCAACAAGCTTTTGATTCCATAAATAGAGGTAAATTAATGATGATATTGAAAGAGTTAAAAATTGAAACAAAACTGAGAAGACTAGTAAAAATGACAATGCAGAATACAAGAATATGTATAAAAACAAAATACGGAAGTACAGAAGAATTCATAATAAACAAAGGAGTGAAACAAGGTGACGCACTGTCTGCCAGTCTCTTTAATTTAGTTATAGAATATGTAACAAGAAAAATAAACAAAAACTCGATAAGAACTAACGGTGGCCAAATAATAGCATATGCTGATGACCTGGTTATCATAACAAAAAGAAGGGAAATGATGAAAAAAATGTTTAATGAAATTGTAGCAGAAGGAAAGAAAATTGGATTGAAAATAAATGAAAGCAAGACAAAAATTATGAGATTTGGTCAAAAACATAAGAACAAGACAATAAAAATAGGAGAACAAGAATTTGAAGAAGTAGAACAATATAAATATCTGGGTGTTATGATATCAAATGGAGGAGATAGAGAAACAGAAATAAAAGAAAAAATATTTGCAACAAACAAAGCTTTTCATATGCACAAAAGATTATTAAAAAACAAAACACTGACAAAAACAACGAAAATGAGAATTTACAAAACAATCATCAGACCGATAATAATGTACGATGCAGAAACACTAACAATGACCAAGAAAGAAGAAGAACAACTAAGAATAACAGAAAGAAAAATATTAAGAGCAATATTAGGACCGATTAAAGTAGATGAAAATGAATATCGGACAAGAATGAACAGAGAGATACTACAAGAACTAGAAGATGAAGATATAGTTAAAAAAATAAAACAGCAGAGAGTCAAATGGTTGGGGCACATATGGCGAGCAGGAAAAGATGCAATGATATACTCGATAGTAGAATGGGAACCCGGAAACAAAAAGAGAGGAAGACCACGATCAACATGGAAGAAAGAAGTAATTCAAGACCTAAAAGACGCCAACATTGCAGAGAAAATTTAAAAGAAAATGAAATAGGAACTGATCCCCCCTATAATAAAGGATCTAGAGAGCTTCATAAGAAGCGGCTTAATCCCACAACGGGATGAATGGCCACTATATATATATATATATATTATTACAGTTACCTAAAACGTTTAAATCCAAATATTTCAGTTATTTTTTATGAGTCACGAAAACGTCTTCTTCACCATTATTATTTCTAAAATATTCCTAATAATATTTCTAAATAATAAGTTTTCTTTACAGTCTGGATAGCTGAAATAATAATGTTCATAATAATGTAATATTTTCAGTAGTACAGGGTGAAAACTTTCCAATTATACTAGAAAGAAAACGGTAAGAATTCTATTTATTTATTAACATATTTTCGTATTCTTATGGTTTTTGTTGTAACATACAAATATACGAAAATTTTACAACAGTCTTCATTAAGCAATGTAAACAAAATATCTTTAAAAATTTAAAAACACAAGATCAGATATTAAGCCCGTGATGTGTTTGTTATTGACATCTTAACGGTTGTCATTTGTTGAACGTTATTTACACCATAACAAACTAGAATTCGACAAAGTGTTTTCCATAAAATGACGTTTTACTTCCTGCCTATCAATATATAGATAAGGGAGGTATTGTTTTTGGTCAGATTTCTCGAGTGTGTGTTTTCAACATATGAGCACGAACTAAGGTCCCTAGAATACGATTTTACTATTTTTAGCGTTATGTCTGTATGTCCGCGTGTGTGTGTGTGCGTGTGAGTGTGCGTGTGCGTGTGCGTGTGCGTGTGCGTGTGTGTGTGTGTGTGTGTGTGTGTTTTTTTTAATAATAATTTATTCAGAGCATATCCCATACAATGATATTACATGCTCTTTTGTGAGCCCAGTTAAAATTGTTACAAATATAATAATGATATCATTATCTAACTTTTTTAACTAATCTAACTACTTAACATAATATATTAATCTAACCACTTTAATACTAATCATGCTAATTAACAATAATCATCCTAATACATATTAATTACCTTATCACAGTAATTTTTCAAAATCTATACTATCTACAAACTTAAAAAATGTTTTCATGTGACATTGCACCAGCTCCGTCGTTGGTATTGGCCAGGCAGCAGTTCTATTTCGAACGTCAGTCTTTAAATCACTTCGTTCCGTCGTAAGAAGATCGCAATCAAACACTACATGGTTCACAGTTTGATTAGCCGCGCCACATTTACACTCAGCACTTTCTTTTATTTTAAATCTTTTAAAGTAACTGTTTAACTTCCCGTGACCACTTAAAATTGTTGTTAATTTAGGTGAATAATGTAACTTAACTTTTAGTCTTTCTTTTACACTGGGGAAGAAGGT
The DNA here is from genome assembly GCA_035578165.1 of Stenolophus ochropezus. NCBI lineage: Eukaryota > Metazoa > Arthropoda > Insecta > Coleoptera > Carabidae > Stenolophus > Stenolophus ochropezus. The sequence goes on from JAQOWZ010000017.1 coordinate 28,989,809, forward strand.
TTTTGTTATAGTCCCTTTTTCACTACTTGACCACAATCTCTGCCACTTCTCCATTCTTAGCTCACGTTCAGCAGTAACCACTTCTGATTTGATTTCTATTGCTTCTTCTTCGTTATCTTCTGTGACCGTTGCCTCCGCTGTTTTTAATTCGTTGTATATGTTCGCTATTTCTTCCAGCTTTAAAATAATTGGAGTATTGCCTGTCAATATACAAGATACTTCACAGGATAATGTTTTAAAACTCTTTAGTATCTTTATGTTCATTATTCTCTGTATGTTTTTAATTCTCTTTTGGTTCTCTTTCCTTTTCACTGATTCTATCCACACCGCTGCCCCGTATGCTAAAATTGGCAGAATTGCTCCTTTGTAGATTGTATTTAGCGCTTTTTGTCTCAGTCCCCAGGAGATTCTGGCGGATTTTGCTAGTACGTGTATTATTTTATTACATTTATCTGTGATGTACTTAATATGTTTACTGAATCGGAGCTGATTGTCGATCTGTATTCCTAGATATTTAATGGTGTCGACTTGTTTAAGTTTTTTAAAGTTTACGTAAATATTCAGCTGTTTTTGTAATTGTGTTCTTCTTATTGTACGTAACATAACTTGGGATTTCGTTTCGTTAAATACAATTTTGTTATTTTCTGCCCATTTCATAATTTTCCCTATTTCAATATTTGCTATGTTTTCGGCTTCCAAACCAGTATTTGCTTTTGTTAGTACAATTAAGTCGTCAGCGAATGCTATTACTTTAGTGTGTTTTGTGTATTTCAGATTTAGTAGAGAATTGTACTGAATATTCCAGAAGCCAGGGCCACTACACGAACCTTGTGGACAGCCTCTGCTCACTTCTTTTTTTACTGTTTCTCCTGCAATACGCAGTACTGCTAGTCTGTCAGCGAAGTATTTTTTAGTAAGTTCAAATAATTTTTTTGGACACTTAGAATCCTTCAATGCTTTTATGATGGCTGGCCACCATGCCGCATTAAATGCTCCCTTTACGTCCAGGCTAACAAGAGCCACTACTTTTCTCTGTTTAAAACTATCTTCCATAAAATATTTTAGGGCCATCACTGCTTCTGTCGTGCCACATTTTGGTTTGAAACCAAATTGATTTTTGTTCATAAGTTGGTTTATATTCATGTATTGCATAATTCTATTTATTAGAAGTTTTTCCAATACCTTGCCTCCGACGTTTATTAAACTTATTGGTCGATATTTGGAAACCTCTTCAGAGTTTTCTTTGCCTGGTTTAATAATTGGTATGATCGTAGCTTCTTTCCATTCTGTTGGGAAGTATGCAATTTTCAAGCATTGGTTATATACTTCGGTTGTAAATAATGGAAATTTTTTGAATATTCTTGTTAAAATATCGCTTGTTATGCCATCCTTACCAGGTGCTTTTTTAGGATTCATGTTTTTCAGTATGATTTCGATTTCTTCTTTTTTAAACTGTTCATCGTCTTCTGTATTTAATGGTTCTAAGATATTTGATCTTATAACTTTGTGATATTCCGTGTAATCTTTTTTATTATCTTCGGGTATAAATTCTTCCATCATTACTGTTAGAGTGCTTTCAATATCTGTTGTGTAATTACCACTGTTTTCTTTAATTGTTGTGAGTGTTGTTTCTGTTTTAATTTTCCCAGTTGACATTTTGTAAACGGCGTTCCATGGATTTGTAGTGCTTGATATTTTACAGAATTCTTTCCATGATTGTGTTTTTGCGTTATTTATTTTATTTGTGTATTTAGTTCTTTCCATCCAGTACTTTATTTTCCTCTCATTGCGGAGTTGCTCGTCGTTTGTAGTTTTTTGATATTTTCTTCGGAGGGTAGTAACTGTTTTTCTCATTTCAGTAAGATCATCGGTCCACCAAGGCACCGTTCTTCCTTTGTCCACCCATTTTTTATTATGTGATTGTCGGAATGATTTAGTACATGCTGTCTGTATTGCTGTATTATATCGATCTATGGTGCTTTTAGTGTTCGTTTCTTCTTGTAGTTTTTGTTTTAATTTCTTATCTAATTCTTCTGACTCCAATTGATTACCATCTATACTTAGTAATGTCTTGAATTCCTCGGTAATAGTTTTGTCGAATTTTTCCCAGTTTGCTGGCTTTACTATATATTTAAGTCCGGTTTGATATGTTTTCCTTTCATTTTTTGAAGTAGTTAATTTTATATTAAATGAAAGAATTCTATGGTCAGAACAGCTTTCACTTTCTTCAATCTTCCAGTTTTGTGTTAAATTAATTAAATGATGGCTGGACAAGGTCAAATCGATGTTACTTTTTCCTCTTCCATTGTCGAATGTGTATAACTCGCTTTCTTCATTCACTATGTACAATTCTTGCATTGTGATAAAATCTGACAGTTGTTTACCTCTTGCGTTTGTTATAAAATCATGCCATACGGTGGATCTACAATTGCTGTCAACTGCTATTAAATGTGGTTTGTTCTTAACATGTTCTACAATGTTTTCTAGATGTCGAAGGTTTATTGCTAGGTCTTGTTTTATATCAAAATAGCACGAAATTGCGTATAGATGTGAGTGTTTATAATTTATTTGAATTACCACTGTGTCCTCGTCTGAAAATTGACTTATTAGTATTATATTCAAATCTTTATTTCTTACTATTATTGCCGCTCTTTTGTGTCCATTTCCTTGCAAGAATGTTCTATACTGGCTTGGTATACTTCTTAATTTGTTGTCAGTTTCGTAAGGTTCTTGTATTAGTGCTATATCTATAGAATATTGGTCCATATATTGTAGAATATTTTGTGTAGCTGCCTTAGAGTGTTGCAAATTAACTTGTATTATTTTAATATCTTGTTTATAATTATCCCTACCTGCATATGCTGTTTTCGTTTTAAATGAATCGTCTGTTGAATCATTTGTATGATTTCTTTGTTGATTTTGTTGCATTGTATTTAGTAATTAATGTTTTCAATATACTTTTTTAATACGTTTTGATAGCAGGGGAATTTTTTGTCGAGGGATGAATGATTGTCATTTATTTTTGTTTGATTGCTGTGTTTATTCCAGTTTTCGCAATTAATGCATTTATACATGTTTTTATTTACTTTACATTCTGACATTTTGTGATCTTTTGCACACAACGGGCATGTTATGCTACCTCGACAGTTTTCTGCTTTGTGATTGTATTTACAACATTTGTAGCATCTCCTTATTGATATGTAATCATCAATGTTACATCTGTTCCACCCTAATTTTAATTTTAGGTTTTTCAGTTTATTCCTTATTCCTTATTTCTGAAGTAACCTCTATAACTAAGTTTTTTACACCTTTCTTATTTTTACATAGAAATTTTGGTGCTATATCTCCAGGCTTTAGATTTAGTTCTGTATTTTGTGCATATAGAGCGTGCTCAGAATTTTCCACATCTATTTCATCAGGAACATTAAAGATTATCATTTTAGGATTTTGTACTTGAACTGCAGTGGCTTCTAAACTTTCCCTGCAAGATTCGTTTATGTTCGCCGTTAATATTTTTATTTCCTTTTCACTTGAGGATTCTATTAGTACATTACCATTTCTTAGTGATTTTAGTGATTTTATGCCTACTTTAAGTTGTACTGGGTGTGCGTGTGCGTGTGCGTGTGCGTGTGCGTGTGCGTGTGCGTGTGCGTGTGCGTGTGCGTGTGCGTGTGCGTGTGCGTGTGCGTGTGCGTGTGCGTGTGCGTGTGCGTGTGCGTGTGCGTGTGCGTGTGCGTGTGCGTGTGCGTGCGTGCGTGCGTGCGTGCGTGCGTGCGTGCGTGCGTGCATGTGTGTGTGTGTGTGTGTCTGTGACGATTTTTCGTCCACGATAACTCCAATACGATACATGTAAAAAATATAATATTTGGTATTTAAAAGTACTATTCTAATATGATGAACTGATTAGATTTGGTTAACCGGAAGTAGTACTTTACTTGAAGCTTTAAACCGTTTTTCCTAAAAAATACCTCCAAATACCATATTTTCGCAAATTTCGTTATTATAAATAATTTTTTTTTTTAATTTTCTGCCGATCTGCATAATTACGTTTATATATAACTTCTAGGTAGATAAAAGAAATATATAAATTATAATAATTTTACATATCGTTTAGGCTGAGGAATTTCGATAAAACAGATGAGTTATTAATATGTTCACAAAATTTGACATATGATATCAAATTTGATGTAAGTAAGTGTAAAAGATAAAATAAGTAAAATATGAAGTAATTTTAAAAGATGGAAGAAATATATTAGGAATGTATTTGCATGCGTGAATCAAAGTAAGTTCAGTTCGGGTTTTAGTAACGTCAAAAATAGCTGTCATATTGGTCACACAAAATTTATGAAGGAAATTTTAGGTATGAAATGAATTAAAAATATTCTGAACTGCAATAGCAAACTAATTTTAAAACTACAAATTAAATGTATTGATAAACTTATATAGAATATATTACTACAGTGGCGGGAAGTGTTGTGTTGGACACACCAGATTTTTTAATTCTGAAAACAATTGTTAAAAAAACTTACTCTTAAAAAATAAATAATAATTAATTTGAGTAGCCCGCTAATAAATTTTTTACAAATAAAACTATTTTTCACAAATAAAATTGAAATTAAGTATAAAGGATAAGGATACATTATGTTTTTTTTTAAGTAATAATTATTTCATGTAAACAGTTTTTAAAATCTTTTACCTGGTGTTTGAGTTGAAGTTTGAGCAGTAGACTTGTGAGGAGACAAAGGCAGTGGTGTTGTTACAGTAGTTGATCTTTCCACAGGGTACACTACATACTTCATATATTGCTCATCTTCCGGATCGTTGGAATGTACTGGTCCCAGTGCTTGTACAGTAATTGACCATGACGCAGGTTTTCCCAGGCCGTTATACGCCTGACATGTATAGACACCCAGGTTGGAAAGGGCCACGGAGCGGATGTAGAGAGAGTAGTCCTGTTTCTGTTCGTACGTGCCGCTGGACATTGGCAACATGGCGTCGCCTCGCCACCAAGTGATTATAGGGCGTGGCCATCCGTAAGCGAAGCAGCGAAGGTACGATTCGGATCCCAACGATACGGTTACTTTATCATCATCCTCCCCCAGTACGACGCCAGAATGAGGAATGGGTTCTACATGCCGACAAGACAGTAGTCAGTATAAAAATTATTAATTTAACACTTTCGTTTTTTTAAATTCAATTGCATTTATTTATTACAGGCATAAAAATAATTAAATGAAGTGTTTCTAAATTCATGGAAATTACTTGAAATTTGATATAAATCAACAGAGTGAATGTTCCAGTTTCAACTATAATCATTGAGATCTCGAAATCAGTAAGAACTAAGAGGTCGACATATTTTAGACTCCTACATTTTATATAAAGGGTATTTCTTATTATAAAATTAATATTATACATATGTTAATGTAATATTTACTGGCAAAATGAAAAATAAAAAAATGTGCTCCTGAAAATAATAGCTGACTAACAGAACATATAAAGTGTATCCCCTTTTCGATTGCCATCTAGAAACTATAAGACCTACAAGGTCGATTAAATTGGACTTTTTATGCGCCTACATGGAGTCTTTTTTTGTGTTTTTTCAGAAATTAAGAAACAAATAAAATTCATTGGTATTGTAGTTTTCAATCCTTTATATGTTTTGTAGTCTACAACGAAATAAAATAAATAACGTTATTAATTATTGTTCCTATACGAGGTGGTGCTCAGGAGAAGCGAACATACAAATTTTTAATATGATATACAAGTTTTATGAATTTTTTTGCTGCCCTGTTTATTTTACGGAAAAACTACAGAGGTTGAAGTTGTTTAAAAGATTGACGCGTTACAACTTCTAACATTGACATTTATAAATAATTTATGCAAATAAAAATCGGGGATATTACTTCAATTCGGAAATTATAAAATTTATTTTTAAAGTTATAGAGAAACTTATGTTCAAAAGAATTGTACTATAGATATACAAGTATACTATACAGGGTGTTCCATTTAAGTGTGCCACCGTTGCTATCTCGAGAACTATAAGAGCTACGAGGTTAGTTAAATTAGCAAAGAATCACAATTTTACAAGACTAATACAATGAGGAAAAAAAATTTTTTTTTCGACCAGTGGTTATCAAAATACGGGACACAACTTTCTTATTTTAAATGGGAACATATGTTTATTTTTAGGTAATTCGATAGAGTATTTTTTTTATGTTTTCTATCCATAGCACCCTTGTTTCAGCCAGATATAAATAAAATACATATAAATCTAACATGCATTTTTCTCAATTATTTTGTTATATTAGTATATGATATTTTTAGATCGTTGAATTCAGAAAAAAATACTCTATCGAATAACCTAAAAATAAACATATGTTCCCATTTAAAATAAGAAAGTTGTGTTCCGTACTTTGAGAACCACTGCTCAAAAAAAATTGTTTTTTGCTCATTGTATTAGTCTAGTAAAATGGTGGTTCTTTGCTAATTTAACCAACCTCGTAGCTCTTATAGTTCTCGAGACAGCAATGGTGGCACACTTAAATGGAACATCCTATATACTAAATGCTCATGTTTAACGTTTAGCGACGCTAGGCCTCCGGTGTCGGCGTCAGTGATACATTTACATTTTATGGCTACTTTTTGTTATCTCTGCGAGCCAGTCGGGTTGAAATGCAGTATACGGGCACCCAATGTGCGCATGCGCAAAATGACAGAAACCGGAGATTCTCAAACATTTATCTGACCCAATGTTGTCTTATTGAAATAAGGTAAGATTAGGTTTAGATTAGGTTAGGTTTAGGTTAGGTTAAGTTTAGGTTAGGTTAGTTTCAGGTTAGGTTCAGGTCGGGTTATGTTTAGGTCAGAGTAGGTTTAGTTTATGTTTAGGTCAGATTAAGTTCAGGGCAAGTTTAGGTTAAGTTTAGGACAGATTAGGGTTAGGTTGGTTAGTTTAGGTTAGGTTTAGTTTAGATATACTATCACGGACCATGGTTTCGTTGCCACTGATCTCGCCAAATTGCCTCCTACCGGCAAAAAATTGAACTTAATGGTTTACGTACCATTTCAACCGTTAAGTTCAACTATTCGGGCCATGAAACCAACCACCTTAGCGGAAAGTAGACAGTACATTGTTTCTGGAATTAATATCAGACACTTCGAGAAAACCCTAGTTACGAACAAAATTATTAATCATAAACTTCACCATGTAAATATGTCAGTCCCACGGCAAATGGAATTCACTCGACCTCCATCACAGATATCTTATCCACAATTTCAAAAATTCGCTGACCAACCACAATCATTCCTAAGTAACCCCATTCGCTTACAACATAGACCAGTCCATCCTCAAAGATTTTTCACCAACCAAAAAGTGTTTGGAAACACAAATCCAAGACCTAACAAATGTTTGGAGACCACAAGGCTCCGCAAATAACCCTATACAACTAAAACCTACCCCTATGAGCGGAATATCCCATGGAACTTTCCCAAAACTTGACTTTAGACCACAAAGACCTCAAAATCAAGAACAACCAAAATTCGTTTCAGAAGAATTATTTCACGTAGAATCAACACAATATCATGACTCTACTGAATATTACTCGTTATGAAAATTTTGAGACAGATTACGTTGAATATTACCCACAAGATAATTTATACAACTCTGACGAGATCGAACATATTTACGAACCGAAACCAATAGATGAGAATCAATTTTTTCCTAAACCAACCAACGAGAACCAAACATAGAACTACATTCAATATACGACAAAAGACCTACCTTTCGTAAAAATATCAAATCCACCATTTAAATTACTAATACATACTGGAGCAACAAAATCCTTTCTAAATCCTGACATTGCAAAAACATACTTTAAAAATAAAATTAAGAAACAAAACTTCACTATCTCGTCAATATTTCAAACAACTAAAAGAAACTCCTGTATTGAAATCCTAGCATTCCCGGAAATGAATGTTGATACGACCGTAAAATTCTACCTTTTTAAATTTCATAATTTCTTTGACGGTTTAATCGGATATGATAGCTTAAAAGACTAAAATGTTACAATTAGACTTGAACTATTCTCTCTTCAAAACTTCATATACAGTATTAAAATTATATCCCTATGAAGCTAAAAGAAAATTATTATTTCTTGCTCGATTAGAACCACATACTTTAGAATCATTAGAAATACGACTAAACAAACTATCACAAACTAAAGTTTCAAATTGTGAAATAAGAGAATGCTTATCGCATTGTAGAAACGGATATGCCCCAGTTGATATTTATAACAACACTATTGCACCTCAAGAAATCTATTTATACGACCCTATTAAAATAAACTCCTTTAATAATACAGAATTTGACCTATTTAACGCTATCGTCAATAATAATCCAAAAGGTAATAAAGAATGTACAAAATCAAACATTATTAATATGTTACGTACCGGCCATATGAATTCTGGGGAAAAATACCAAGTAGAAAAATTAGTAGCGTCATAACTTCTACATATTTTATCGCGAAATAACCCTATTAACTTTTACAAATAAAATTAAACATAGAATAATAACTAATACGAAATCCCAGTTCACAAAAAATCTTATCGATACCCATTTGTACACAAACCGGAAGTTGAAAGAAAGATAAATAACATGTTAAAACACGGTATAATCCGACCAAGTGATTTACCATGGTCATTACCTATTTGGATAACAGAAATGACGAATATATATTATCGAAAGATAAACGAAAAAAACTATAGATGATCACTACCCCATTTCCGGCATATCAGATACATTAGATAGACTTGGACAACCTCAATACTTTACAACTTTAGATTTGGCGAGTGGATTTCACCAAGTCGAAATGAACCCAGACGATATACAGAAGACAGCATTTAACGTAGAACATGGACATTACTAATTCTCAAAAACCCCGTTTGGCTTAAAAAATGTTCCATTGATCTTTTAAAGAATTATGGACAATACCTTGAGAGAATTTCTTAATAAATTCTGTTTTGTATTCATGGATGACATAATAATATATTCATTATCACTCAAAGAACATATTGTAAATTTAAAACAAATATTTCAAAAACTGCGTAATAATAGTATCAAAGTTTAACCAGACAAATCTGATTTTTTGAAAGAAGAAGTAACATTTCTTGGCCATCTAATAGCATCAGAAGGAATGGGATATTCAAAGTTTTTTTCATTTTTTAATATGTTATTCTATGCATAAAAATATTAGACCCGTATTTTTTCTTTTCGCCGAAAGGTTTCAAACACGCCAGAAATAAATTTTTAAAGTTTCAATAAATTACACCCTAGAAAATCGGCCGTGCGTGTGACGTCACAGGCACTGAGAATCAGCTGAGAACATCATTCGTAGGTCTGAGCCAGAGGCGTGGCGCGTTCGAACAAGAGCCAATAGGCTGACGCGAGTGCCGTCTTCGTCACAACAAGGCTGATACTAAATTTTACGTACTCGATTCAAATGCATTACAATTTCATTTTGATATTATGGTATTAAAAATCAGAAAAATAATGATTATATTCACTTTAATATTACTTATATATGGTAAACAATGATATCCAATAAGAATTTCTTTAAAAGCCGTAGGCTTGGAATACCCCATCAAGCCTAATCCAGCAAAAATAAAAGCTATTCAACATTACATATCTTTTGCCAAAAACTACGCACGAAATCAAAGCAATTCTCGGATTATTAGGTTGCTACCGCAAATTTATAAACAAGTTTGCAAAATTAACAAAGCCATTGACCTCATGTTTAAAAAAAGACGCTGAAATTGACACACAAAATCCTGACTATGTAAATTAAACGACACCGAATCTAAATATATCCTACTTATTCGGACCTAAATTCACCATCTACACCGATTATCAACCTTTAAAATGGCTGTGTAAAATGAAAGAACCCAACTCCAAACTTGGGAGGTGGAGACTTAAACTCGCAGAGTTCTATTAAAACATTGAATATAAACCAGGCGCACTAAATAAAAACGCTGACGCATTATCTCGAATATAAATTAATACAAACGAAACAATAGAAAATTCTGAAAAATGAAAAGAAAAGAAAAGACAACTATCAGAAGAAAAAGTTGAAGAAGAAACAAAGGAAAGAGGAACTCAAAAAAATGTAACAAACAATGAAAGACAAGAAACGAAAAGACAGAAACCAATAACCTCATATGTAACACACACTCCCGATTATAGGGATCGTCAAAAGCCAAGCAGCTATAATAGATATGATGAAAGACTAATTAAAGGCTGCGCACAAGCATCCATTTACAGAGAAACGGCGCCAAAAGCACCACCACAAGAGGAAGATCCAAAAAACGATTCAAAATAAGCGCACTGAATAACTCAGATCGGACTAAAATAGGATTTTGGAACATCGCCGGCTTAAAGAATAAGGACAATGATTTCTGGAATTTTATAGAAGAATATGATTTTATCGGGCTAATAGAAACGTGGACAGGAGAGAAAGACTGGACAAACTGGGAAACTAAACTTCCGAATAAATTTTAATGGAAATAATAATATTAATAAAAAGAGAAGAGCTAAAGAAGGAATAATAACTGGAGTCAGAAACATATTAGAAGAACTACCGGAGGGGAGGAGTATGGACCAAATGCAAGAACGAACATTACTAATAGAAGGGGAAAAATGAAAAATAATAACAACATACAGCAAAGGAGAAATAAAACTCATACAAGAGCAAATAGAAGAAACAGAGGAGAGACACGAATACAATTTATTATTAGGAGGAGACTTCAACGCCAGAATAGGGGAAGAAGGAAAAATTATTGATACTAGAGATGGAACCGAAAAAAAAAACAGGACATCAAAAGACAAAATAATTAAGAGCGAAGGAGAAAAACTCCTAGAATTCGTGGAAGAAAATGGACTAAATATACTGAATGGACATACGAAAGGAGATGAAGAAGGGGAATTTACTTATATAGGCCCAAACGGAGAATCAGTTATAGACTACGGCATTGCAAATGAAGAAGCAATGGATAAAATAATATTTTTCACAGTGACAGATAGAATAGAGTCCGATCACCAGCCGCCTGTCTTGAATTAGAAAACCTTAATGAAAAAAACAAAAACAGTGAAAGGAAAAATAAGAATAGATTGGTCTGAAGAAGGCAAGAAAAAGTATCAAGAAAAATTAAAAGAAAAAATATTTAAAGAAGACGACTGTAATAAAGCTCTAGACGAACTGATAGACAATATACACAGCTCATTAGCAAAGAAAATTTGGAAGAAAAAAGATAATATAAGAAAAAGTAATTGTAAAGTGAACAAAAACATACCAATGAGCACTTGGAGAAAATACTTCATGACTCAATTAAACGGAACTGATGAAAAAAATACCATATAATTAGAAACACAAACCACACATATTCTAAAGACATATATAACAGAAAGTAATGTAAGACGACAAATATAGAAACAAAGAAAACGAAAAGTCGCAGGTGAAGACGGAATACAAAACGAGGCTTGGATATACGGAACAAACGAAGCAGTCGATAGACTTACAAAAATAATAAATAATGTTTGGAAAGGAAAAAGCTTTCCACAAAGAAGGAGAAAAGGCATTTTCAGTCTAATACACAAAAACGCAGACAGAGAAGAAACTAAAAACTACAGAGGCATAACACTGTTAGACACGGCATACAAAATATACGCCATGATCTTAGAGGAGTAATAAAGTAAAGAAGCAGAAGAGAGAAATATACTACAAGATAACCAAGCAGGCTTTAGGAAAGAAAATTATGCAATACAGAAGGAAATAAGCACAAAAAGGGAAAATTATATGTACTATTTGCAGATTTGAAAGCAGCATTCGATATTGTAAATAGGAAAAAGATGATTTACACATTGACGAAATCTGGCATCGAAGAAAACCTGGTAGAAAGAATAGCAGAAATATACTCTGAAACCATAAGTTCGGTGAAAATAGACGGAGAAGAAGGGGAGGGTTTTTGGACAACGTGCAGAGTTAGACAAGGGTGCCCATTAAGCCCTATTCTTTTCTCTATTTACATGTCAGACATTGAAGCTCACTTTACTAAAGGACAGACAGGAGGCATTGTAATTGGGAGCAAATAGTTTTGGACATTATCGTACGCCGACGACCTGGCAATAGTTGAGAAAACAAAACAAGAAATGGATTCCTTAATGAAGAGACTAATGATAAAGTTAAAGAAAAAAGACATGATGTTAAACACAGAAAAAACCAAGATTGTTGTTTTCAATAAAGGAAGAGGCAGGGAAACAAAAGAAACGTAGACATGGGAAGGGAAACAAATAGAAAAAGTAAAAAGTTTTAAATACTTGGGGTATTCATTTCACAAGAATGATAAAGAGAATGAACATATAAACAAACAACAAAAAAAGCAAACATAGCTCTTCCACAAATCTGGGGCATAGGGCAAAGAAAATTCAAAAACTACTTTAAATTAAGAATGTTACTGTTTGATAAATTGATAGCGAGCATTATAATGTATGGAGCCGAAATTTGGGGTTGGAAAGAACAAAATGAAATAGAAAAAATTCAAACAAAGTATAAACGATGGATACTTGGACTAGATAAACAAACACCGGTGTATATAATTGAGAAAGAAACAAAACTATTTAAAATGAAGACTGAAGCAGGAAGAAGAGCAATGAAGTAAGAAGAAAAATTAAAAAAGACACAATGGAAAAGTCTTGTATTTGATTGTTGGGTAAAAATAAGCAAAAAAGAAGAAAGGAAACAGGAAAAGAACCAATGTGAAGCAAAACCAAAACGGGTAAAATTCTATGAAAGCAACGGACATTCAATAACAGACATAGAAAGGCGAAGAAATACTGGCCAAAACATGGTGAATGAAATTACACGGACGGAACAAGATATACAAACTCAGATAAGAAGGGAAAAGATATATAAATCAACTTATAATCCAGGATATAAATACTTATGTGCTATAAGAAAACCACTATACTTGACAACAGAAAACAAAAATTTAAAAATTATCGCAAGATTTAGAACGAGAAACGAAGAAAAAAGGATTAAATACTGGATAGGAGACGATGAAAGACAATGCAGAATATGTGGGAGAGACTTTGATACAATAAATCACTTAAGAAGACACTGCAGCGAAAACCTGAGAAATGACAAATCTACACAACAGACACTACACGACGAAAACCCAGACACAGATTGAATGAAGAAAGTATATATAAGTAGATTAAATACTAAGTTATAATAATGTAGATACCACATGAAATGTAAAATATAGATAATGTAGAAATTTGAACACCGAAAGGTAACAAATAAAATATTTACTACTACTAAGTGACACATTCTTGAGCATTTTGCTGAGTCCTTTGTTGGTATTATTTACCTCTGCTATACTCTCGTCATGTTTTTCTTTGCCTTTGGCTTTATCCACACAGCCGCTGGACCTATGGCCAAGTCTTCCGCAACTATAACATCGTATTTCGGTTTTGTCATTTTGGCTTTTCTTCGTCGGTTGCTTGTGAGACTCTGTATTCTATCGTTCTCTTAAACCTTGATAGTTTCTTCTTTCCTGTTTCCAGATGGAGTTGAATGTTTTCGATTTTATTGTTTTATAGAGCTTAATTTTTTCTTTTACTTCTCCATATGTCTTAGCACTATACAATATTTCTTTATTCATTGGATCGTCTAATATTCCATCCACAAAGTATTGTATTACAGTCTCTTCTTCTATTGCAGCCCTACTCGCTATCTCTTTCGTGATTAAGATGAATTCTTGTATTGTTTCTTCTTTCTTGTTACGTCTTTCCATCAGCAGTTTATGTATTGATGCGCTGATTGTCTTCGTTTTAAATTCTTCTCGAAGCATTTCTTTCAATTTTTTCCAAGTCGTGATACCTTTCTCTGTCTGGATTAAAGTTTTAGCAAGACCTTTCAGTGACTTCTTGCCAAAGATTAATTTCTGTAAGTTGTTCCACCTCATATTCTCAGCAATTTCTGAAATTCTTGGATTCATTTATATATCGGATATCCGTCTTTTCCATCAAAACACCTCAGTAAATCTTCGACATCGCGAAATGTCATTGGAAATGTTTGTGAATTCTTCTCACATCTTTCTACATATCTTCTTTAATGGCTTCTTAAATTTTCTTTCATTTTTTATTTGCTTCTTCATCTTCACTTCTTCCTTGTTCTTCTTCGTCGTCTGTAGTATTTTCGTCTTCACTTCCTTCGTTTCTTTTTGATTCTTGTTTTTTGTTTATCTTCTTTAATGGCTTCTTACTTTTTCTATTTTTTAATTTGCTTCTTCGTCTTCACTTCTTCCTTCTTCTTCGTCGTCTGTAGAGTCTTCATCTTCACTTCTTTCGTTTCTTTTTGATTCTTTATCTTTAGTTTGCTCATCTTCTGCGTCTTTATCTTCATCAGATCTATGATCAATTCCGGTTCCTTCATTTTCATCTTTCGTCTTTCTTCCTAAATTGCAAAGGAATTGGCACACCTTAGAGAGTAATTCTTTTTTTGTCCCTTCATGGTTAATTTCTAAGATACGGCATACGGAAACAGCACCATCTGTTGTAAGATCATCCATAATGTTTGTCAACTTTAACTGGTATTCTTCGGATTTTTCTGCAAAACTAAATCCTGGGAATCTTCTTAACTGTCGTCTTAATAATCGTAGTTGTTCTATCGTTTCAAATGCAATAAAGTGTAGCAGTTTTATTGCTTTTAATTTAATATTATTTATATTGTATAAAATCTTGTTGTTGTCGCCTAACGTGCTCATCTTGTTGAATCTTCTTTCACGAAACCACTATCACACTGTTACACTGTTCCCACTGTTAATAACCACTTCTATTTATCACTATCTTGTCCCTATTTCTAAATTTTGGGGTTGAGCCCCCCAATTTTATAGAGATACAAGATTAATGGCAAACACGTGATTAATATATAAACAATTCAATGAAACACAACAACTTTATACAATTTTAAACAATATTACAATCTTTGACATGTCTCTTTTCCGCGCTATTTTTCAAACGACTCTCTTGTTTTTTCCGTTGTCCATGACCACCTTCCTGTAACCACGCGCTGCGCTCGCTCAGGTCAGGACCGTACTGAGATATATATATATATATATATATATATATATATATATATATATATATATATATAGATGAATCAATGATTAATATTTCACATACATTAAATAAACAGAAAATGAAAAATTTAATAAGAACTGTGTTCACCACGCGCTCTTGTTACCGCTTCTACTCGTCGAGGCATGGATTGAATAAGGTTGCGAATAACATTTTGCGGTATTTCATTCCATGCTCTTTCGACTACAGCCCATAGTTCTTCCACATTTTGTATTGGTGTCTGAATAGGTCGCACTGCTCTTCCTAGGACATCCCACAGATTTTCAATAGGCGACAAGTCTAGAGAACGGGCCGGCCATGGAAGCACTGGTATTCTGTGCTGGTCAAAGAAGGTTAATACTCTTCCCGTGACATGAGGTCTTCCGTTATCCTGCTGAAATATGGCTGCTGGGTGGTCTTGAATATGTGGAGCAACTTCCGGTATTAGGATCTCGTCAATGTATCGCTGACTGTTCAAAGTGCCGGGTAAACGAATTAGGCGAGATTTCCAATTGTATGAAATTGCTCTCCACACCATAATTCCTTGCGTAGGTGCCGTATGACGCGTATGAATGCAGGTCACATTCCCTCTTTCACCCTGGCGTCGTCTCACAAGTACCCGACCGTCATTTTGAAACAAACAAAATCGCAATTCGTTAGAAAAGACAATTTCATTACATTTATTATTCCACAACCGCCTTTCTCTGCACCAATCAAGACGCAATGATATATGCCGCGTGGTCAGTGGAAGTCGTAATAATGCGCGACGCGCATGCAGCCCAAATTCTGATAAACGATGACGAGTACGTCTTACAGATAGTGGGTATCTTGTCACTGTCCACCACCACTGCCGTGCTAGAGTTGGTGTACTTTGAAATCGACCTTGTAAGGATAGCCGAATAAGGAGACGGTCGTTTCTCGCTGATGTCCTCCGGCGAGCTCCAGATCCTGGCTGCCTTATTTCTGTACCTGTTTGTATCCACTGTCGCCATATGCGTGAAATTGTACTTAGATTGCGAGTTAAACGAGTCGCTATATCACGCAGTGACAACCCGCTTTCGCGCATACCCACTATACGGCCCCTTTCAAAATCACCCACTTGCCGTGACGTGACGTCTGGTCGCCGAAGCGAATATTATTTACATTTCGTTTCGTTGTATTAAAACTGAATCTGCTATCCAGAATGTCTTCAGCATTGTCCTTCATCGATAAATTGAAGGGTCGCGAAAACTACACATCCTGGAAATTTCAGGTAAAGTCATTATTAAAATTGGATGATCAATGGGACGTCGTACAAGGCACTGTGAAGATAGAAGAAAATAGAGATAAAGACCGCAAAGCACTAGCAAAAATCTCATTGTTAGTGGCAACCGATCTAATTCATCATATTGAGAAATGCGAGACATCTAAAGAAGCTTGGGATACAATTCAGAGACTATTTGAAAATTCCGGACTTACATGAAAAGTCGGACTTCTTCGTCAATTAATTCTAACACGCTTAGAAGATTGTGGATCTACAGAAGAATATGTCAATAAAATCATATCTACAGCGCAACGTCTCCGAGAAATAAAATTTGATATAACTGATGAGTGGATTGGAACTTTATTATTAGCAGGTCTTCCTGAAGAATACAAACCGATGATAATGGGTTTGGAAAGCTCCGGTATCTCAATCACAGCCGATGCAATAAAAATAAAACTATTGCAAGATGTTAAGGCCAAAGCAGAAAACAAATCAAATGATGCCGTACTATACAGTAAAGAACATTCAAATTATAAAAAGAATAATTATATCAAACAGAAACAATATGTCAGATGCTACAAGTGTAACAAACAAGGACATTTTACCTCGAATTGTCGGTCTAAGAATAAAAATGACGACACTAATAATAAAAAGGGAGACAGTAAAAATACAAATGCCTTTTTGTCATATATGTATTCAGAAAGGAATACAATAAATAATTCTGCGTGGTATTTGGATTCTTGTGCATCTGTACACTTAACTAAAGATAAATCCAACATTAGCGAAGCTGTTTCCAAATCCGCAGTTAAAATATTCACTGCGAATAAGCAATCGCTCACAACTGAATCAGTTGGAATTGTCAACATTCACTTGACAGGTGATGACAGTAATTGCAATGACAATGTCAATGTCAAAGCATATGATGTACATTACGCACCAGGAATTGCAGCAAATCTTTTATCAGTTAGCAAGATAACAAGTAAAGGTAATACAGTCATATTTAATAAAGATGGTGGGAAAGTAATCAATAGTAAAAATGAACTCATAGCAACCGCAACGCAGAAAAATGGTATTTATGAATTAAACACACCACAAAATGACACTTTTCAACGAGCATATGTCACAACAAGTGTCAAAAATATATGGCACCGGAGATTAGGTCATATGAACAGAAAAAGCTTAAACTTATTAAAGACTATGGCCAACGGTATAGAATGTCTTCAAGTAGACAGTAATCCCTGCGAAGTATGTGTTGCAGACAAACAAACTCGATTACCTTTTAAATCAAGCAAGTTTCGAGCAAAAGAAGTATTGGAATTGATCCATACCGACTTATGTGGGCCAATCGATAGGGGGTAGTAAATATTTTTTCATTTTAATAGACGATTATTCCCGGTACACATTTGTATATTTTTTAAAATCAAAAGAACAAGTTTTTGATAAATTTAAAGAATTTTGTATCCTTGTAGAGACACAAACTGGCAAGAAAATTAAATGTTTACGATCGGATAATGGTACAGAATTTATAAACAACCATATGTCAAATTTTTTAACTTCAAAAGGAATTAGACATCAGCGTACCGTAAGATTTACGCCCCAGCAAAATGGAACATCAGAACGAGCCAATCGTAAAATCATTGAGAAGGCAAGATGCATGCTTCAAGACGCAAATTTACCCAAAATGTATTGGGCAGAAGCAGTTTCTACAGCCGTATATCTCAATAATAGAAGTCCTACAAGAGCTATCCAGAAAAGTATTCCGTATGAAATTTGGTATTCAAGAAAACCCAATCTGAAGTACCTTAAAATCTTCGGATGCGAAGCAATGTCACAAATACCAAAAGAGCAACGAAAGAAATGGGATTCTCGATCTGAAAAATTATTATTTATAGGATACTGCGAAAATACTAAGGGTTATCGACTTATTAACCCATTTACAAGAAAAATAACAATTAGCAGAGATGTAGTCTTCTTAGAATATAAAATGATAAAATAAGAATCTTTTACTAAAGAAGAAAGAAATAAAAATAATTCTCTATATTTAAATAATGACAAAAGTGAAGAAGAAAATTCAGTTCTTGAAAATAATGGATTACCTGACAATGATCAACTTATATTAGTCAATGACGAAGATGATCAGACTCCTGAACGAACTCCTGAAGAAGAAATACAAGTCGCTGAACCAATTCAACTAAGAAGATCCATTCGAATTATGAATCGTCAAAATGACCCAAATAATGTGTCATATCTTGTAGCTGAGAATAATGAACCGCTTACTCCAGAGGAAGCACTCGCAAGTCCGCAAGCTCCAAGATGGAAGGAAGCCATGAATGAAGAATTAGAATCTTTCAAAATCAACAAAACATTTGAATGGTCAAATATACCGCAAGGTAAGAATGGTCTTAGAACAAAATGGGTATACAAAGTAAAAGATTCCGAGTCAATTTCTCCAAAATATAAGGCTCGACTAGTTGTTAAAGGTTGTTTACAAAAAGAAGGAATCGACTATGAAGAAACCTTTTCACCAGTTGTGAAATATTCCTCTTTACGATACCTCTTTGCGTTAGCAGTTAAAGAAGATATGTATATAACGCATATGGATGTAAAGACAGCTTACCTTCATGGGTATATTGATGAAGAAATTTACGTAATTCCACCTAAAGAATTTGAAAAGAAGCAACATGGTAAAGTTTGGCGATTAAGAAAAGCTATGTATGGGCTAAAACAGAGTGGAAGGTGTTGGAATCGTCGTTTGTACCAAGTCCTGATTGAAAGTGGTCTTGAACAGTCAAAAGCAGATCCATGTGTCTACTACAAACATACAAGCCGAGGTATCATCATAGTAGCCATATATGTAGATGATATTCTCATTTTTTCAAAAGAACCGAGTTTGAAGAAAAATATACAAAGAAAACTAGAATCAGAATTCCGAATGAAAGACCTAGGGGAAGTAAAAAGTTGTTTAGGGATGAAGATCACCAGAGACTGGAAAAATGGAAAACTATGGATCGACCAGTCACAGTATATCGAAAAAATATTGCAGAGATTCGAGATGGCAGACTGCAAACCTGTCTCGACCCCGATGGAAGCTGGTATAAAATTGAGAGATTCGCCGGAAAAAGACTCAGTAAATTTTGATTCACTATTATATCAACAAGCTGTAGGTAGTCTTTTATATATATCTCTAATATCTAGACCAGATATTTCGTACTCTGTAAATTGCGTCAGTCAATTTAACAATAAACCTAAAAATTGTCATTAGCTTGCAGTTAAGAGAATTTTTAGGTATTTAAAAGGATCACTAAATTTAAAATTAGAATTTGATAAAAATAGTAATGATATTGTAAAAAGTTTTAGTGATGCTGATTGGGGTAATGAAAACAATAATAGACATTCTGTCACAGGGAGTAGTTTCAAATTTATGGGTGGCTTGATTTCTTGGTATAGTAAGAAGCAAAGAACAATTGCTTTAAGTACAGTTGAAGCTGAGTATATGGCACTTAGTTCCACAATTCAAGAAATTTTGTGGTTCAAAACATTAATTAATGAACTACAACCGACTGTAGAATTCAAGCCATACATAATTTATTGTGACAATAGAGGAGCAATATATTTGGCAAAAAATGACGTTACTAGCCAGAGATCCAAACATATAGATATCAGGCATCATTTTATTAGAAAACATATCCAAGACAAAGTAATATCAATTGAATATATACCTACCGAGAAAATGTTGTCAGATATATTGACCAAACCACTATCTAAGGACAAGCATGAATATTTTGATAAAATGCTTGGTCTTCGATAACTTTATATTTATAATACAATTAACAATAATTCAAGGGGAAGTGTTGGAAATATTAATTATTGTTAAATATTAAGTAATCACGTATGTAGAAAAATAATAGAGAGTTTATATATTGATTTGTCATCCACGATATTTATTTTAAGTTCTGTATGTTCTACAGTATTAATAAACCACTGTGTTGTTCTGTGTTAATTGTTCTTGTTTTTTATATAACCAACACGAATTTTTTTTAATTCTTTCCCTTTCGTAATCTACACATGTCATGCTACTTACCCTTATGACATTAAGTTTATTTATATTCGTATATGTATAAACATATATATATATATATATATATATATATATATATATATATATATATATATATATATATATATACGAATCTAAAGTACTTCTATATACGAATATTAAAGGTTGCAATTGATCGACTTCATAACTTTTACGGTAGTCAGTAACCCAATAGCAGGAAATGAAAATAATTTGTACATACCAATAAAACCAAACAAAATACTAAAATAATAAAAATAAAATATATGAATATTTGTTTTGAAGTGTTTCCATTTCTGTCTCATTATTTAGAATAAAACCAGAGAAAATATTAAAAAAAAACGTACCTGCAATATTTAATCGAACCTTCTTTCTCGCTGGACTGGAAAAACCATTATCTGCTATACATTCGTAATCTCCTGCATCACTCTTCTTTAATCCAACAATCTGAAGACTTCCATCTCTTAATATACGTTGTCTCGATGCAGTTCCATCCAACTATAAGAAACAGATCATAGAATGTAATTTTAAAATAAAAAAAAATGAAATCAGTTTATTTTTCTCTTTAATTTTTTATTATTGTAGTTATATTTCTAGAAGTAGATATCGTTGTGTTTGTGTTTAAAAAAGAATCATCAGCAAGAGTGCGAGTGATCGTGATGGATCTAATAAAGCATATTAAAACGTTAAACAATGAAGTTGATCTGCCAGTTTGGAAACTTAATATTTGAGATTTTCTCGATTACCACTAGGGAGCACAAGATGCAATTAATGGCAAATTGAAGATGCCAGAGTCACTAGCAAAAGGCAACAGATGCTGAGACTAGAAAGCATAAACTGGAGTTGGATTTATATCGAAAAACGATCAGTTATGCTAATGCATGATAACCAACGTAGTTACTGATGTTGTGCATCAGAAGATTATGCACAAAGGGACGGTTCATGAGACGTGAAAAAATTGATAATTTTTAAGCATCGTCCAGGGCTTAGGTATTTAAGATATGCACGGATTTGTTCCCTTTTTATTAGACATCAGGAGAAGATGTTTTAACGCTCATTGCAAAACTGAGAAATTCGTGGAATGAGTTAAATAATGGACTTAAATCTAAAGTAAGACTGATTTACATGACTTAATATTAGTTTGTAAAATATTACATATTCTACCAATAAACTAAGAAATATTGAAATCAAGTTCAGTGTTGGTAATAAACCAGGAAGGAGAAACTTTCGATGACTTAATAGTAGTATATATTTGGTAATGGACAAAAAGGACTTGTGAATTGACAACGGTACAACGAAACACGTAACAAATTGATCCAGCTATTTCATTGAATTTGAAGAGTCTCAACATTTCTACGATATCACTGCTAGTGCACAGAAAGCTTTGACTGCAGTACGGAAAGTATCAATACGAGTCTTATCAACTGCTGAAAATAGAACTGGAAAGATTCTTCTGGTGGGTGTCTGGTGTGCACCGAAATTTTTAAAAACCTTTCCTTTTCTTCGTTTTAGCTGCGCAGGATCTTAACAAAAATAATAAATTTAATCAACCGCCACGACTTGTTTACTCATAATTAATACTCAAGTTGTATGAAATTCTTGAAGTAGCCGGCACTCTGTAACAGCGACCATTGAACCGATAGCGCCTGAGTATGAAGTTGAAGTTTCTGTCTCTGATGTTGATGATTTGAACTTGCTACAACTTTATGATGAAAGAAAGAGTCACCAATATAAACCCCATGTCAAAGAAAAACTGAAGAGATAATACGGTATTAATGTCAAGATGAGTACTTTGCTATACGATCCCTGAGTCTACGGTAAAGCACATCGATTGTCCTTTGATACAGGGGAAAAGTCAGTCAGTGTTAGTCTTTTGCGAAGTCATTTAAAAAGAGGCTTTATCTCGTTGTGTTCAAGGACACCTACAGGAAAATTCGCAACAATTACTTCGTTGCGAAGAAATTAGAGGTAAATTCTAAAGTATTTTCTTATGTAAACTACAACGTTGGAGCATTCAGTGAGAAAGCTGCTGAATGCTAACGGCGAGAAGTTTGACAATGAAGAGGTTTGATCAATTTTATATGCTAGAGGAATAAAACAACAGTTGTTAGCGTCCTATACTCCTGACCAAATGACATCTGCAAACGAGATAATTATACTAAGTTGAACGGCCAGAATGCTGAAATATTTAAAGTCAGAAATCAATTGCCCAGAAAGGGAATTGAGTTTTCTACAGAGAATAAGTATCTAGGAATCATTCTAGACCAAAATCTCAAGTAGAACTCACATATCAACAAATTTATAAAGAAATAAACAGTGGCGTTAAACACATGCCGTCAGCTTCTGAGTAAAAACTGGGGACTACAGCCAAAAATGACCCATTGTGCATATACTAGTGTTGTAAGACCCATGATCATCTACGCGTTACTTGCATGGTGGCCAAAAGTGAAATAAATCACAGCACAGGCATCACTGCGCAAACTACACGCATGGCCTGTCTCAGTATTACAAGTGCTATGAGTACCTGTCCGACTGCAGCAATGGAAGTGATTCTGGGGCTAACACCTCTACACATTCAGATGAAAAAAAAGCGATGCAACAGGCACTGACTCTCTGCAGAACGAAACATTTTATGCCCGGAGATTTCGTAGGCCACTTGGAAATTCTAAGGGAAGTACAACCAGATAAACTGGCCTTGACTGTATGTAATACGATGACAACAAAATACGATTTTGACCAGAAGTATAAGGTTGTTATTGGTAATCTCCTTGAAAGGGCAACTGAAAGACCTGTTGTAAGGGATTCTCTGTCCTGGTTCACTGATGGTTCAAAATTGGACATAGGAGGAACTGGAGTAGGTGTGCTTGGCCCAGATTATCCGAATTAAGGAATCCATAGGCACCTGCTCCACAATTTTTCAGGCTGAGATATATGCAATAAATCTCTGTGCTCACATAAACCTAGATAAAGGTCTAAAAGGAGCATTAATAAATATAATGCCAGACAGCCAGGCAGCTTTAAAGGCACTGAATGCCTTCACATGTAAATCAAAGCTAGTCTGGAACTGCAGAGAGACCCCCCAATTGGTATTTGAAGCAAACCACGTCTCCCTATGGTGGGTACCAGGGCACAAGGGAATCCTAGAAAACGAGAAAGCTGATGAACTTGCAAAAAAGGGGCTAAACTTTCATACCACGGACCGGAACCTTCATGTGGTCTTCCACAAAGCCACTACAAGTAGGTGGTCAAAAACTAGGAGGAATCTGACATATCTTCATATTGGAAAAATATTCCAGGCCTCAATCAAGCACGGAAATTCATTTCCCCAGTTTCGACAAACGCCAAAGAGCTACTAGCTCTCAGCAAAAAAGATCTCCACATAATGACAGTAATTCTCACTGGCCACTGTCCTTTAAAGCTGAAAATGAAACCTGTCCACTCTGTAAGAGGACGAAGAATCGTCGAAACACATACTGTGTGAATGTCCAGCCATACCTACGCAGAGATTCAATCAAGTAAGTAAGAGGTATCTTACGGCAGATGAGATCAAGAACTTGACTCCTGGAGCCATAATCGGCTTCATCAAAAATCTGGAACTACTTCTGGAAAACTAAGTAAGGGCTGTGTCACAATAGATCTTCTAGGCCGCGTTGACAAAAAGCGACAAAACGCTTAAACCCTCGTATACATACAATACAATATACTACAAGGGTGATTTGATGAACAGTGCTGTCTTCATGGTGAGTAGAATCGGAAAGTCATCTGTAAAGAATGTCAGTCTCTACTAGTTGTGGATAAATAAAATGTCGAGAACAAAGTTTCTTAGGATTATCGGTTGTAAATGCTACATTTACGTGCCAGGTCAAAGGCAAAAGAAAATGAATCAAAAACCTGTTAAAGAGCATCTTGTAGGATATGACGGCGATGAGCGTTATAGAATTTGGCTGAGAGAATGCAGCGAAGTCATTCTGTCAAGGGATATTCAATTTGAAGAGATACTTGGAAGTTGTACACATCAAACAACCACTTCAAAATACAACATCAGAAGAACCAGTTGGAAAAGTCAGTAAATGCGATATCAAGAAAAGCCATGTTGAATTCAGCGAATCTGACAAAAGTACAGAAGTGTGCAAGACCGGAAACGAGACCGATCAAGATGATGTCCAAGAAAATCAAAAGCCAAAACGTGAGTTTAATTTGCAAGACCGAAGTTAGCAGAGATTGTCAACCCAATCAAAACTCCTCAAACATATGAAGACGTTCTTGATCACAATGGCAGCTTGGAATGGAAAAAGGCAATAAATAGAGAAACACATTTCTTAAAATTTCTTTCTTAAGAGAAAATAAAAGTCGATAACATGTGAATGGGTTTTCCAACTTAAAATGAATGCAGATGGTAGCATAAACATGTTCAAAGCCATAGTAGTTTGAAGTGCTACGCGGACTACGGAGGTTATTCTACGATGGGCTGATCGATATCCGGAGTGATCATAATGTATGATGGGGGAGATATTTCATGGCTGAATTAGCGACAAGTCATAGTGATAACTTCAAATACTAAAGCAGAAATTGGAGCAGAGAATGAAGTTGTCAAAGAAATTATCTGGATGACTCGACTATTTGAAGAGGCCATGAAGCTCAAGCATATTCCCATTCCCATTGGACTCTTGCAATAGTAACATTTTTACTCAACATGGGACAGTGTTAAAAATTTGAATTAGTATGTTTACATAAAAATAGTTAACTATTTTTGTTCACCAAATAGAAAACAGTTCTTCCAAATATTTAATTTAGTTATTAATATATAGTAATATATGTATGTGAGGTCTATCCGGGAAGTATCTGGCATTGTACTACATTTTCATACCTATATCTGATATTGTAAAAAACGATCACATTACATGGAGAGGAGATCTTCATGACTAACCTCACCATGCGGCATGGCCATATAACTGTACATGTTGTTATGGTTTGCATTTGACTTGCATTTCAAAAAGACAAAAAATATGTTTAGCCTAAAACTAGTCTATTCTTCTTCTGAAACAGTCGGTATGAAACACAAAGTTTACGGCGACGAATCTTTAGGCGATTAAAGAGAAGATTTGGAAATTTAAAAATTCCCGAATGTTAATGGATAGTGATTCTCGTTTTGGTAAGCGTGCAACGACCAGAAATCCAGAAAGTAATAAATATGAATTAGAAATGCGAAAACTATTGTTTTTGTGATCTCCATTTAATCACTCATTATTAATGCCTCTTGTGCCCGCTCTAGAGGACTTTCTTCTGTTGGTTGCAAAAAGTGCACAAGTGTCCTTATTTTCAAATTTTGCTAATTATTTATCGACATGTAAATTCAATGAGTTTGAGAGCGTGCAGATCAACGTTACGAAGTGATAGTTTTTGTGGTTTTGGTCGCCATAGTGCATATTCTGCTAATTAGGCCTTGGGGCGTTATTTTACAACTATTATTCTTTTGAGATAGTTGATTTAAATGGCGTTGTACCATTTTCTACGGGTTTCAAGTTTTGTGCCGTGGCAAACTTATCGTGGTTGCGCCGTTATCATTTCGTCGCAACTACCTTCAACAAACCACTGTTTTACATTTACTTGAAAAAACAATGAAAAAATTATTGAATTAGAATCTTTTGTTACAAATATTTCTGGATGAATATTGTAATCATCCGAGGGTAATGTAGCCATATTATGCGAGTCAAATACTATACTTTATCTATAACTATCAGGCATATAAAAAATCTGATATTATTTGTTAAATATTTTTGCTGTCATACAATTTCATTTACCTGAATATATACATAAGGTTAAAAAATAGATCATTTATAAACAAAATCCTTTATTTACTTATGAAATTAATTGTTACATTAGTACAATTATTTAAATTAACTGATGGCGTAGTGCCAATATCAAAATTACTATTTGTTGTCAGACATAAGTTGTTTTCCATAATGCAAGATTTTCCCTCCTGATTTGTACTAACATTAGTAGCATTATGATTATTTGCGTTTATTTAACTTAAAATTTTATGAGCTGTATCTAATTTATGTTTCTTAGAATTTGCAATAAAGCCTTCGGCCAAGGAGGTAGATTTCTAGCCCCCGTGGCGCTTTAAAGCTGTTATTGTAGGTCCTGCATCAGCACACAATGTTTCAGATGATCTTTGTAAACAATGTTCGGTGCACTTTTCTGGATGCTCCAGTTTTAAAAATTGAGCTATTAGTTTGCCCATAGCTCCTTGTTAATGCCAATTACTTGTTTTGTGTATTTTCCGTTTTAATAGTTAGGAAAAAATTATTCTGAAGTTTCAAACGAAGGACGATGATCTTTATATTTTTTCACAATTTCATAAAAACTATCAGTCACCGTAAAGTTAGACGGAACTTTGTTTTTAGTAAGCGGTACAAAAACTTGTACACAGTCGTCATAGAATTTAAATCTTCCGTTTTCATTACATACAGTTCATTTGCTCGGCAAGTTCCCATCACTCCCATTATTAATGCGACCTTAATAAAATAATTATTTAAAATAATATAGTAATAATTATTATCATTTTACCTTTGTTGCCAAATATCAGGAGCTTCAGTAATAAATTTGTAAATTTGTTCTTCTGTAAATGCTTTTTTGGATGATATTATTCGGATTCTATTTCAAAAATGCACGTAGTCGTGCATAAGGTTTAATAATTATATTCTGTTTTTAATTCAGAGTGCACACATACACACACACACACACACACACACGCACACGCACACGCACACGCACACACGCACGCACGCACGCACGCACGCACGCACACACGCACACACGCACACACGCACACACGCACACACGCTCACACGCACACACGCACACACGCACACACGCACACACGCACACACGCACACACGCACACACGCACGCGCACACACACACACACACACACACACGCACGCGCGCACACACACACACACACACACACACACACACACACACACACACACACACACACACACACACACACACACACACACACACACACACACACACACACACACACACACACACACACATATATATATATATATATATATATATATATATATATATATATATATATATATATATATATAGGCTGAGTCTGGGAAGAAGCCCCCCCCCCCCCTTAACTTTTTTATTATAAGTAATAGAAAAAAATGGCTCATATAAAAGTTTTATAATTTTACATATACTATTTGATGGCAGATGTAGATATTTTTTATAAAGTCAGGTTTACAAGATACGACTATCAACTTTTATTTTTCAAATGACAACCTATAATTATTTTAATAAAATAGAAACCGCCAATTTTTTTCTCTTTTCAACGATGTATTAACTTTTATTATTTTCTAGTATTTTCTTCAGACTTTTTTCCAGAATTTTAGCAATTTCGGTTAAATTAATTGGAATATCGAATAAAAAATCATCAGCACTTTCTCTAGCTTCTACCAAGGCTTGCCGTAGGCAAAGTTGTAAAACAGTCTTGGTTCCCTATGTCTCCAAATCTCGGTCTTCCAACTCATTCTTGAAATCAGTCACTTTTAATTCACTTAATTTTACTTTTTTCATCGCCATGTCATTTATTTTCAATTCAAACTTTACAGTTTTTAATAACCCCACACCTGACACCAATTGTAACGTGTTATTTATTTAGGTGAAGTAGAAAAAATGATTGAAACACTAATATTTGTATAATTAAGTTTAATAAAAGAAATATGAATTATAAAAATAATGAAAAGTACTCGTAACTAACACTAAAAATATAAAGATTAATTTATGTATAATAATTATTAATAAAAACTTAAACACCAACTATTTATATCACCAACGATCACTACACTTGTCAATATTACACTTTCCTCGCGATCTCCTGCTCGGAGGTTTTATAGTGGAACAATTATGTTCTGAAATGGTCATCAATCCTCTGGAAAACAGAACAATGAGAAGCGAGCGGACCTGTTGTGACATGTTCGCTAACGGCCGTCGCCCACGACGTGACCTTGGGATCGCTATAACATTATAGAACTTGTAATAACTATTGGGGCAACTTAAATTACTGTACGTGATTTTATCGCATTGTTTAATTATCGTAAAATATGACCCGTTTGTTCTGTTAAGTTAAATTTTTGCTTGGTGTAGGGTCTGTTAAATTAGGGTAGCTTTTAAGTGATCTTCACGCATCTCCATTTGATCACTCATGCCCGCTCTACGACGACTTTCATCTGCTAATTGCAAAAAGTACACTAGTGTCCATATTTTCGAGTTTTGCTAAATTATTTACCGACAGGTAACTTCAGTGAGTGTGACAGCGTAGAGATTAACGTTACGAAGTGAAAGTGTTTGCGGTGTTTGATCGTCATAGTGTGGATTATGCTAATTATGCCTTAGGGCGTTTTTTTACAACTATTATTCTTTTAAGATAGTTAATTTAAGTGCCGTTATGTCATTTTCTACGGGTTTCGAGTTTTTGCCGAGCCAAATTTATTGTGGTTGCGTTATCTTTTCGTCGCAACTGCCTCCAAAGCAATCTCCACCAGGTTCCATACTCAACCAGTGTGGAAACCCACTAAACCATGCCGTCATAAGCCGCCGACCACGCGGATCTTCATATCGCCACCGCTTGGACAACGTCTACAGGACCGCATTTGTTCCTCAAGCAACTACTCCCACTCTCTGCTTTTAAATGCGTGTGGCCACATTTAAAACTTCACCCTCATCTTCATTTTTTATATGTATCATTTTTATTGAGATTTACAATAGATTCAAAGTTGCTCAGAATTTTCGACTTCATAGCATATTTTTGGTACCCGCAACGTGGGGCTTTGAGTTGGTGTTTGATAGTACCAGTTTCCAATATTTCAATTGAAATTTATTTTGCTTCGCCGAATATTTTTAGTTTTATATTTCCAATTAGCTGTTTAAAACTGAGAACATCTTTGTCTCCGTTTTTTATTTATTTATTAGGGAAACAAACAACAGAAAACTACATAGTTTCCACAGATTATAATATAGTAAATTAATTACATAATGAATGCATTAGTAGAATTTTTAGAAAATAATATCAATTTAATATTAAAACAGTGATAACAGTAGTGATAAAAATAATAGTAGTATTTAAGACACAGAGAATTCAAGTTAATGAACGGGTAAACATATTATAATAATCGGCTAACTAGCTTTTTATATTTTGCGATATTTAATGAAAATGGATCTACATCATTTAAATTATTATTATAAAGTATCATGAGTCTGTCTATTGGCGTATATGCAAGAAGATTAGAATTGTATTTGTGAATTTTAAATAAATGTTTTTTTCGTACTGTTTTTTGTGGTACATGAAAGTTAAAGTTATGTAAATATGATTCAAGCTTGTATTGATTATTTAAAATTTTAAACAAAGTGATTGCATCATATAAACTGCTTCTAAATTCTAATGTTTTAAGCTCCAAGATTTTTACTATAGTGGGCTTTTTAATTTTGAATTTGTAATGTAAAATTAATATAAATTTATTTTGTATGTTTTCAATTTATTTTATTAAATTTTATAAAAGGGATTTGAAACTGAGGTCACAAATTCCAAATGCGGTCTTATCAAGGTTTTAAATAATAATGCAAAACTTTTAATATCATTGAATGATCTGCAGCTACGAAATATGAAACCCATCATTTGTAAAGCTTTTTTAGTGAATGCAGTAATGTGTTCAATAAATGTAAGTTTCACATCAAATGTTATGCCTAAATCTTTAATTATTGATTTAGATGTTAACACCAAGTTATTTATGTTGTAATCATATACAATAGTGCTTCGTTTTCTGTTATATCGAACAACAAAACATTTATCAATATTTAGTGATAAATTATTTTTATTACAATAATCCTGAAATCTCATTAGATCATATTGTATATTTTTACAATCTTGAATATTTTTTACAGTTGAAAATAGTTTCAAATCATCTGCAAATAATAAGAATCTCGTATATGTGAAACATTTACTTATGGAATTAATATAAATATTAAAAACAAATAGACCGAAATGAGAACCTTGAGGTACTCCTGACGTTACTCTAATTTCTCTAAATAGATAATTATTTACATTTACTACTTGAGATCTGTTTGTCAGATATGACTCTAGCCATCTTAAAAGAGACCCATGAATTCCATTTTGCATTAATTTTTTTAACAATAAATTTATGTTTACACGATCAAAAGCTTTACTGAAATCCGTGTATATTACGTCCACCTAATGACATTGATCCAGATTTTCTGTAAGGTACTCGGTAAATGTTATCAAGTTTGTCGTAACTGCTTTACCTCGTATAAATCCATGTTGTTCTGATATGATTATATTTTCTAACGAAAATTTAATTTGTTTTATAATTAGTTTTTCAAAAATTTTTGCTAGGATAGATTGTTTAGAAATGGGACGATAATTTTTAATATCATTTAATTTACCGGATTTGAAAATGGGTGATGATTCCTTCCAGTATGTGGGAAATATACCTGTACTTAGAGATTTATTATAAATAATTTTTAATGGTTTTATTAAATAGTATGAACAGTTTCGAATGAAAATAGAGTGTAGTTTATCTGGCCCTGGGCCTGAAGTGCATTTGACATTAATTAATAAATCATATATATCATTAGCCATTATTGAAATATCAGAGATAATTATGTTAGAGACATCTTGATTTTCTTGCATTGTTTTATCATCAGGGAGAGTTATATACAAGGATTAAAAATATTTTGCAAATAAATTGCTAATATCTGCTCCTTTAGTTAAATCATTAATAGTTGTAGAAAATATTTCCACATCTTGATTCACGTCTGGATTATTTAATTTATTTTCCCAATTAATATCAGATAAGTTATAAGATAATAATAAGATATTATATTTTCATAATCAGCTTTGTAAAAATTATAAGTAATATTTTCGTTAATATCTAAGGTTTTAGAATAATTTAGGGATAAATTAAATTCCAGACATGGATGATAGTTATCAATTTTTCAAATTGGATTATCAGATATCGTAACTTCCAAATTATTTGTACATAAAATCAAGTCTAATATTTTACCATTATAGTTTAAGTTATTATTACATTCATATAGATCAGAAAAATTTAGCATATTACAAATTTCAATGGAGGTAGTTGTATTAATAGTTACATGTTTCAGTATATTATTGTTATTAGCAAACCATGTTATTTCAGGTATATTATAATCTCCAGCTATAAGAAACAGATCATTCCAACATCATTGCGTTTTTTTAAAACTAATAAATCATATTCATGTTTCGCTGCCTTATTCTCATATTGTATTATATTGAATGTGGACGAGGGTTTAAGCGTTTTATAGCTTTTTGTCAACGCGACTTGGAAGATCTATTGTGACTTAGCCCTTACTTAGTTTTCCGGAAGTAGTTCCAGATTTTTGATGAAGTCGATTAGTCAGTTTTTACCCAGAAGACGACGGCATGTATTTAACGCCACTGATGATTTCTTTGTAATTTTATTGATATGTGAGTTCCACGTGAGTTTTAGGTCTAGAATGATTCCTAGATACTTAACCTCTGTATAAAACTCAACTCTAGTACTCTTTAAGTAGCGAGCTTGAAGATTTAGCTTCCTTCCCTTTGGAAAGGGGACGATTGTAGTTTTGTTAGAGTTTACATTAACTTCACGTTCCAGGTACCAATCTTGCACTAGATTTTGAGCTTTTTGTGTAAGGTACGAGATTGTAGTGTCACTATGGCCTCTGACCATAATTGCAACATCGTCTGCGTATCCGTTTGCAAAATATCCAGCTTTATTGAGTCTAGTCAGGAGGTCATTAATAACAATGCACGAGAATAGAGGTGATTAAACCCCACCTTGTGGGCATCCTCTACTGGTTTTTATCATTACTGATTCTCCTCTAATCGAAGCTGTAATCGTTCGACTATGCAACATGGCTTTTATCCACTCCACAACAGCTGGGTCGAAACCTTTTGACCTAGTAATTAAAATTAGAAGCGTTCGTAATGTTGATCAACTTATGTGAAATTTGTTGGCATTTAAAATTAATGCAGAATCTGAAATTACTACCGAATCTGAAATTACTACCTACAATTAAAAAATTATTAAATTAGAAGCTTTTGTGACAAATTTTTCTGGATCTCTAGGTGACAATGATTATCAGCGAATCTAAACAAAACTACAACATTTATAAGGACCGCTTAGGAGAATTACTATTGACGCTGAACATTTATTACGAGGGAGAACTAATTTAATAACTCAACTACATTGTTTTGAAGATCTAGTGGACAGTAAAACTTTAAATTCTGTTGTACCAATAAAATTAAATATTGATCAGATACCGATTAAAGTCACAAGACAATCATTTCCTGTACATAAGTGCTAACCGTCGTTTAACAGAGACGGAAAGGGGCTTAGTGTCACAGTGTTTTTGGAACATATGGAGGAGTATAGAATTTTGCATAATATTTCGAATTCAGAATTGTTTGATTCCTTTAGCGATTTACTTACCGGAAGCGCGCTGATATAGTACCGTTCGATTAGATCTAAATTGGAAAACTGGTTTTACCAAGTTTCTTTATTAAATACAGAATACTAGTCATTTGGTTATCACTGAGAATGAATGAGAGAGATTCGTTGTAGAATTCAGGGTCCGACTGAGAGTATTTTGGGAATTATATCGCATGTATGTTAAATCTTTTCAATAGACTGCCGACGCCAATCAGTGAAGTGAAATGTCGCACCATATTTTATTCAAAGAATAGGCACTAACGTCATTAAAACTGTAGATGGTCTACTTAAAGTTTGTAAGCAGTTAGAATATAATAAACGAATGGCGGAAAACTTTAATGATGTCTAATAACAGCAAACTGCTTGAACCTGATTTAGCAATGCCAATACCAGAAAATAAACAGCGTTTTCGTTTAAATTCCCCTAAAGTGGCATCGGTCTCGCAAATAAACCAAAAATATGGAATTGCCATAATGCGAATCATGTGTATCGTAATTGTAGTAAACCCCGTACACAAAAATTTTGCTACGACTGTGACCAGCCAAATCTAATCAAACCTAATTGGCCAAAATGCAGTTCGAGAAACATGTAACCGAGCTCGATTCAAGCCGACACGCATGTCGGAAAGTATTTCCGCTGGCGTCGCAAACTAACGAATGGAAAGATTGGCTAATAACTGTTAAAAATTTTTACACGCAAATTAATGTAAATTATCTGTACGTGCCCGTATAGTTCCCGACAGAGCGTAATAAAAATTTGCAAAATTCTCTAATTATCAATAAGCTGACTGGCAGCAGCATTACACCCATCTCTTCTTTACGACATAATCCGTTTGGCGACCATCGGCACCGTCTGTAATCTTAATGCCGACGGACAATAGTATTTTATTATATCCCCTCTGTTAAGGGCGAGTTTTAAGATGAAACAAAAATTGTAGTTTTGTAAAACTCATAGTAACATAATCATTCTTTATTCAGACATCCTACAATATCGTTTTCTCAGTGTTGTACATATTGTAAACTACCTAACTATTCACACTAGCTTAAGTCGGCGCGTGAAGGTGTGCAGTACCACGTTTCGGAAACTTGAACTCAAGTTGGTCAACGAAGGAAGGATCACTCACATCAAATTATATTTTCAACATTAACTTTTATCAAAATGTGGAAATGACGAACGTCCTTTATTATTAGTTTTAGTTTATGGGATATCTATTACCAGTTTATTGAACTCTGGACCTACGAGAACGATAACTAATGTTAAATTTTGGGAAAATCTAAAACCTTTAAATGTCAAATTACGTCAATCAAGCTTGAAATCTGTAACTGCCCTGGTTAGAATGACAGATAAAAAAGTAATTAATTCAGATTAAGTTTAAATGAGAACTTAATGTAATTGTATTGTATTGTATTGCTACTTCGTATGTTATCTGCATTTTCCAAATTTATAATAGAAATCTTATCACTATTTATAGGAAAGTACATTATTGTTTTATCGTATCTTATACGAAGTTACGCAGTTTGTTTTATATATTTATACTGTTTTATGGTAAGTTTACTGAATATTCTTAATTAGATTATATTTGTCTCTATGTGTAATAAAAGCTATAAGTTTTGTGACGAAGCGTCACGAAGCAATTTTATTTTAACAGTATTTTTGAACGTTAATTTGTTATCAAATTTACCGAAGCTCTACCTTCCAAATATTTTAAAACTATTGCAAGCAACCGCGCAAGGCCAGCGCGCGCATGTCTAGTAATGGCAGAACAACATGGAGTTTTATTTGTTTATATTGTGTTCTTTTGAAGTTGTTCTGTGAATCATCACTCTGAGTTTCTTGATTCGATCACCGTGAGATGCAAGACAATGTTCTACATAGTGTAGTGCCAAACACATCGCAGTGGTTTTTGTGAAAGTGGAACTTTGAAAAACATAACCATCGAACATGTGTTTGGGTTGTAGTCAAATTACTCGATACAGTTAATTTCATGCGGCGAAATTAACTCGTTTAGTGATTTAAGGCAATAGTAAGTGTTTTTATTTCTGTTTGTAATGTTAAATGTTATTTATTTATATTTATATATGATATTTGTAATTGTTTTGTAACTATGTTTACCTCCGATTATGGGTACGAGGGGAAGAAGGTGAACATTTTGATAAAAGCGCGGTCGTTGACCGACTCGTGGCTATTTTTAGTGAGTTTTTGGCCAAATAAAGAAGTAACAAATAAAAGTTGTGAAGCAGAGTTTATTATTTAAATTATTTTCATTTGTTTTCCAATTCTTCTACTGGTGAACGTAAGGTAAGTGGAAGTGAAGTATTTATGGGAAAATTGGAATAGTGTTTTGCCGTTTTTCACACCCTTATGTGAGCAAAACGTGTGTGTGAAAAAAATCGTTCATTTTCATCCCGTGCACGAGTTGTGCGTAAGTTGCGATAGTTTGTGAATTCCGATGACTAGGGGCGGAGAAGAACTAGTGATTGCGCTACCACTATCGAAATAATTTTGGATGAATTTCGGCGTAGAAAGAATCCTCGAATCCGTCATTTTGCTTCGTGAGCCGCGGAACAGGATTCTGCTGGTCCATCGGCCACCGCCAGGACTAATCAAGGATAGTTCTGCTGAATTTGGCTTTGCGTTCGTTTTTACCTCACCCTCGCATCGCGTGCACGTGGGTGAGCGAGCAACGCAGGTTGTAAGAATAACCGATTTTTATCCGAAATTTATTTATGCTTTTATTTACGTCTTTTTACTGTCTTTTTTTTGGAAAGTCGTTCCGTGATGTTGTGTTTAAGCGAGCAACTACAACCAATGTTGGAATCCGTACCTTGGAATTTTTCTCCATTGAGATATCCGTGGCCGTCGTCACTGGAAGCCTGCGAGTTAGACGTCTCTACCGTTACGTAGAGTGGCGCGATTTGCAATGAATAGTGCGACAGTGTTTGTATATTTTATTATACCGTGCCTGTCGACTAATTATTGTGTTTTTGTATGAGTTACTGTTTTATAGGCTGTGACGACGTAATTTACATTGTGTGACGCGAAGGTAACGCCGTAGTCCGTTACACGTTTTCGAGAACGATAGAGACTGACAACGTAACGAAGTCACAGTTATGAGCAAAATTGATGTTTTCTATTAGAATTAATACGAATTCTATCCGTAATGTAATTCATAGTGTTTTATGGCAATTTTACTGAATATTTTTAATTGGATTATATTTGTTTCTCTGTGTGTTATAAATGCTATTGGTTTCTATGAGCAAAATGGCTTAATATTTTCTATTAGAATTAATACGAATTCTATTCGCAATGAAATTTTAGTGTTTATGGTAATATAACTGGATATTTTCAATTGGATTATATATGTCTCTATGTGTTATAAATGCTATTGGTTTCTATGAGCAAAAGGGCTTAATAATTTCTATTAGAATTAATACAAATTCTATCCGCAATGAAATTCATAGTGTTTTATAGCAATTTTACTGGATGTTTTCAATTGGATTATACTTGTTTCTATGTGTTATAAATGCTATTGGTTTCTATGAGCAAAATGGGTTAATATTTTCTATTAGAATTAATACGAATTCAATCCGCAATGAAATTTATAGTGTTTTATGGTAATTTTACTGGATATTTTCAATTGGATTATGTGTTATAAATGCTTTTGGTTTCTATGAGCAAAATGGGTTGATGTTTTCTATTACAATTAATGCGAATTCTATCCGCAATGAAATTTATAGTGTTTTATGGTAATTTTACTAGATATTTTCAATTGGATTATATTTGTTTTTATGTGGTATAAATACTATTGGTTTTCATGAGCAAAATGGGTTGATGTTTTCTATTAGAATTGATACGAATTCTATCCGCAATGATATTTATAGTGTTTTATGGTAATTTTACTGGATATTTTCAATTGCATTATATTTGTTTCTATGTGGTATAAATACTATTGGTTTCTATGAGCAAAATATGTTAATATATTCTATTAGAATTAATACGAATTCTATCCGCAATGAAATTTATAGTGTTTATAGTTATATAATTGGATATTTTCAATTGGATTTTATTTGTTTCTATGTGGTCTCTGTTACTATAAACAAAATAGAAGAATGTTTTCTATTAAAATTAAGATGAGTTCTATCTTCTATCCGCAATTATATTTATACAATCTTATTATAGTCATTTTAGTAAATATTTTCAACTGAATTATATCTGTTTCTAAGTGGTTTAAATACTATTTGTTCGTATGAGCAAAATGGATCAATGTTTTAAAATTAATATGAATTCTAACCGCAATAACATTTAAACTGTTTTATTTATGATAATTTTAACAAATATTGTTAACTGGATTATTTGTTTTTATTCATATTAATTCTAATACAAAATATTGTCCCATTTTTCTTATAGAATCGAAAAGTATTTCTACTTATACCTAATACTACGTAGAGACTTTTGAAAATATTTAGTACAATTACCATAAAACTATATATTATATCGGAAATATGGTTTTGTTGTGTAGGCGGTTTTGATGGAATTTTTTAAAAATATTTACTTATGTCCTATATATCGGTCAAGGTGGTTGATGTTTTAAATAGGTACATTATAGAACAAAAATAAAAAGATTACCGGTAATTTTGAAATTCTGCTAATTGCGGACAAAAGGTATAATGGTTGAACCAGGTACCTATATGAAAATCTAAAAGTTAGAAAGGTTAATTCTAATAAATATAATGTTAACGATCCAGTGGCAGATTTAACGGCGGGTGTACCGGGCGCGCGCCCTGGGCCCCGACATTCGAGGAGCCCCGCAGAACCTCAACTTTTTTCTAATGTGCGATTTTAATTACGTTTAAGTTTACGGTAAAACCTGATAGTACCAACCTATGTTTGTGACAGGTTATTTTTATTATTTCATAACTACGCTGTATAGGCATAGGCATAATTAGGGGGGTACTTGGGGATGTTAAGCACCCCTAAATTTTGAATAGCACCCCTAAACAAAATTTTGTAAATTTTAAGAAAAGTTATCTTCATCCTAATAGGGAGCATAGAAATAGAACAATGAAATGCCACTATACTTATAGAACGACAAAGAAATATAACATAAGTAAACGTATAATTGATGAATTAACTCCGTAGAAAATTTTGATGAACGTTCCAAATTTGTACATATATAATTATATTGCTTTTGAAGTAAATAAAGATATTTTGAAAGCTAAAATAATGACTTTTCTGAAGAAAATTCAAAAATTACATGATATTAGAGGTTTACTTAATTTAGGTATCTTCCTGAATTTTATTTGGTTTTTATTATAAAATTCTGCTTATGAACACAGGAACTTGTGAAAGGTTATACTGTGTTATCAGGAAAATAAAAAACTGGATGAAAACTACTACGACACAAAATCGCGGTAATATTTTAGCCGTATTAAATATTAAAAATGAACTCAAAAAATTAATACATAAGATAATTTGGAAGAATTTATTATTTTTAAGAGATAACTGTTATTACGCAGTAATATATGTTATTGTGACATTAAAATGATATTTTATTTCAACAATCAATAATATTTTTTGTTTTTATGTATAAATTAAACAAATAAACACTTTTTATTTTGTAAACCAACGATTAGTTTTAAGGGTACGAATCCAAGTGCTAGTACTCGTAAAATCCGTCGTACCCTATCTATAGGCGCCACCAGTACTTTTTCTCATTCGTAGCGAGCGATACAGAATCAGTGTGAATCATTTACTTCTGTCTATCTCCACCTATTACGGTCTTAAAAGTGAGGGAATGAAGGCGGGCGTAGAACCCTCGAAACATTTCTTTTCTATATGTATAAGCATCGCAAGTTGAATTGTGATAAAAAAAATTGTTTCAAAGACTCCCAAATATACAAAATGGAATATCACAAGCTATAATAGATAAATAAAAATTCTGTAGATATGTAGGTACCAGGAAATAATATTTGAATGCAATTCGATACTTTAATAAATTTTTAATTTTCATTATCAATTTATTTCTATTTTCCACATACCAGACTTATGATATTAATAAACACATACTTATATACTCATTATTCAGGATTCCGTCATCCAGTAAAAATAATGCGGTAGACGCTCTTGCAACCCGCGTTCAAATTTAATTATGACACTCAGGAAGTGGGATGCTAATGATACTTATGTAAAAATTTTGCTAGAAATTATTTTTAATATATTATTGTAATCAAAATAAAACCTAAAAAAATTTTTCTACGACCACCAAAGTAAGCCCTTATTATACAATTTTACGAAAGGCTGTGTGTTAAGTAGGTATACGATCGCACAGTTAGGGTATTTTTGATATTTCAAAATTATGTTAGCAGTGTAAATAAGACAAAATTAATTATAATTAATTTAAAACATTACGACTATTAACGAAATAAACAAGAAATGTTCCACATAGAATTGTTTTATTGGATTGTAAATAGCTTCAATTTATTATGATTCTTTCAGTGCATCGTGTGATCGAAATACAGTGAAATAATTGTCGCGGATCTTGTGTAATTTTTCCACTTTGTGCCTAATATGCATCTTATAACTCTTAATATATAATATAGGTACTATTATTTAGCAGAACCATTTTATTGAGAAATTCCTTTGGGTGTATTATTAATTAAATGAAAAAAAATATGTATTTGATGTTTTTGAATAATTTGATTATCTCCCATAGCCTAATGTAAAAAACTCGATGATTTAATAGGTAATATTTTTCACGTGCAATATATTACAAATAGAAATTACTTTGCTTATTTTGTAATAATCAAAATATAACCTAAAATCTATTAATTAGCAAAAGCATTCAACTGCGAAATTCCTGTCGATTTTTGTTGATTAAATAAAAAAAAAATATCGATGAATATATTTAATATTAGGTTACATTTTAAACGAATA
This sequence comes from Stenolophus ochropezus, assembly GCA_035578165.1. NCBI lineage: Eukaryota > Metazoa > Arthropoda > Insecta > Coleoptera > Carabidae > Stenolophus > Stenolophus ochropezus. Next base: position 29,029,780 of record JAQOWZ010000017.1, read on the forward strand.
ATATAATAAAAATAGAAAGTTTCTTGCCGCCCCACTTGATTTGTGTCTAAAAATGATGCTATAACTTTTACTCAGTAGCTCAACCTATTATAATAATGACGTGTATTTGTGTCTAAATGGTCATATTCAACAGTGAATTCATCAAATTTGACATATTAATCAATGCAAGTTTAGCAAATTCTTATAAGTAAAATTTAAATTACTTACAATTTAGGTGCCCAAACACATGAACAAACATAACATTTATACACCTTGCCGTATAAATTAATATTTAACATTTCTGACATCAACATTCATATAGTACACTACATATAAGACATATAGGATTAATTGGCGAGACGGATATAATTGAAATAAAATGCTTATATAGTTTAGCAAACACGACGACGACAATTAAAGTAGCTATAGTTGAGAAGAAAAATTGTTGCCTGCAAATTAAAAATGATGTAGTATCTTTAAAAAGAAATCATGATTACTATTACCAAGTAATTATAAAAGTATTATTTTTTTCTATTTTATTACTTGAAATTGACATTTTTTTTATAGATTCAAGGGCAACTACACATATCTAATAAATTATTGTGTTATTTTGTTGTGTATAGGAATGACTAAACAGATTTATTTGTAGAACAAATAAAAAGGGACGATGTTTTCTGGGAACATAATATGTTACCTAAATTAACATTGTTTTATAAAGAATGTTTATTGAAAGAAATAATTTGTAGAAGAATACCACGGGGTCTTTCTTGTATTGAGCCAAATCAATAAAAATATTCATAAAATACCTATTGCTTCTCATATAATTGTAGTATATTTATATGTAATAGTAATATATATACTATTAATAGAAACATAGATACTTTCATAAATTTCATTTGGATTTCTCAGCTTGTTTAGGCTTATACTGATTTATTTCGTAGAAAGAAACAATTTCTATTGTAAGGAGTTGAAATTTATAGGCTACTAACCAATCACAATTCATATAAATATCAGCGATACTATGACTACCACCACCATATTCGTGGAATGTAGTTTTGAGTAGATATTAATATAAGAGCCTCTAGCGGACAAACGCTGAATCTTTTAACATTGTAGTATATGGAAGGAACAAATTACGCAGTTTTCTCAAGATTCTTGGCAAAACTGATAATTTTTCTTGTTGAATATTGCAATAAAAGTTATTTTCTATGTCTTGAGATAGCAATGAATATTTTTATTAATTTTCTTCGTAATGAAATATGATATCTAAAATCAGAAAAAAATGCATGCACAATATGAATTAATTATGACAAAGTGGTAAATAATTTCAACTGCAAATTGTATTCATGACATAGTTCAACCATCAAAGATTGTGCATACAAAATTTCGTGGAATTTAATTCAACCATTTTTGAGAAAACTGCGTAGAAAATAAGGTCAATTTTGGACTAAAATCATACACTAAAAGCAGTAAGGTTGCGCGCCCTTAAGTATTTGAATGTAAAGGACTTGAGCACCCCTCAATTTAAAAACTAACTACGCCTATGTGTATAGGCCCTAACCGATTACATTACCTCTCCCCAACGCTATAAAATCGTATTTGTTATTATTTTTCCCTTCCAAAGGTTCTATTTGTAAATTACGGTTTGAAAAGTATATATAATTTTACAGAGTAAGTAGAAAAGAAAGGCATTGGCAATATTTTTCTTTAAAATAACAACATCCCATTTCAGTAAATTTTTTAATTCCCATGGATGAATGATCGAAATATTACTAATACAAATAGTCAGCAATTCCTGTGTTGTGAAGTTCTTTGTTTATTGCATTTTCGCATCTAATTCTTTATTTAAAACTACTATAATTTTGTCCTATATATTTATATATCAAAATTGAATAATCATATTTTTACTAAACAAATACTCAGCAATTCCTGTGTTGTTAAGTTAATTGTTTTAATGACTATATTTTTGAATAAAAAAAGTATATTTTTTTTAAGGGGCTCAATAACCTAAATCCGCCACTGTAATGACCAGTAACTCACAACTACTTAACCTATTTGAAAACCTGTCGTCGTACCTACCAGTATACCAGTTGTTCCTCAGTTCTTCAACTGTATTGTAACGTTTTATTTATTTAGGTGAAGTGTAAAATTGATTAAAACACTAATATTTATATAACTATGTTTAATTAAAGATTATGAATTATAAAGAATAAATAAAAATAACTAACACTAAGAATTAACAAATATAAACACTAATTTAAGACTAATAATCATTAATAAAGACTTAACCACTACAAACATTTATTTAAACAATTAGAACTACGCGATATTTATTTCAACAATATTTATATTACCAACTATTTATATCACCCTCTATTTATTTATATCACCATGTGTTCACTACTTGTATCGATACAAGACTGTCCTCGCGATCTTTTGCTAAGGGTATTTATATTAAAACACTTCATTCTAGAATATTCTTTGATTCCTTGTAAATCAGAACAATGGGGAGCGGACGGACGTGTTCTGACCTGTTCGCTAGCGGCCGCCGCCCGCGCCGCGACCCTGGGTTCGCTACAGTATTATTAAGGCTGCCGTTTGAAGTGTGAAATTCGTAATGCTTATTGCATTTGAGAACTAGTGGATAAATTGTTTTAAAATTTTAATACGTAATATTAGGATCCTGTATCTAGGGGCAGACATATTTAATATATTTTTTAATTATGTATTTTGTCCGAAAACTGATATAATAGTTTATTATTTAACAAGCATAATATGTAGGCTATATTACACGAGGATGTAATTAAAAATACGAGCGGTAGCGAGTATATTTAATCATCCGAGTGCAATGTAGCCATATTATGCGAGTCAAATACTATACTTTATCTACAACTAACAGTCATATAAAAAATCAGATATTATTTGTTAAATATTCAGTTAGGTGTGAGTAGTTCATATATAGCTTAACAGATGACGCCACAGTAGCACTTAAATGTCAAAATAACTATTCAAATTGAATTTATTATACTTTTATAATCATTTATATTGATATTTATAATTAAAAATATATTATTAATAAATTAACAGTTTATTAAAATGTAATTTGTTAAATTATATGCTCTATTTATTGCAGAAAAATGTAGCGTGTAATAAAAAAAAATAACAAATTCATCATCATCAAGGTTTTTAAATAATTATGTCTCATTTTGAAATGCAAGTAGAATTACGATTTTCTCATAAGACGCAATGTTAATTTAGTTCAGAGGTTTAGCGTGAGAGGTCGTACTACCTGAAAAAAACTACTTTCCTTATAATATGGTGAGCCAATTGTGTTGCACATGTAGCTTCGCTTAAAAGTAAACAGTATTCAGTTGGACAATTACTTGAACTTATCGCAGTAAAGGCAGAAAGTGGGAGGGTTCATCTTCACCCTTATTTTTTCTAATACAATACGGAAGGGTCAGATCCAATACTGTTGTATGAATTTATTTCTATAAGAAGTCCGCCGGATGATTATTAATTTGTTTTTTTTATGTGCATTCTAGAATATTTCAATACTTATAACTTTGAACTATTATTAATTTTTATTTATTTTTGAAAAATTAATATGGAACCCATATTAATTTTTCAAATTATTAATTTTTCTTTAGAGAAATTTATTCTATTACACTTTTTCATTACTTAGTGGATTTTTTTAAACAAAAATATATTATATTGAAAAAAAAATGAACTGTTTTTCATTTATTAGAAAATGAATGTTGATTATAAAGTAAAATGTGACGATTATTTGTGTCACTTAATTACCTATCATGCAAATAAAGCATGTTTGAATATTGTACTTATGTCATTAAATATTTTTATTTTAATATTGAAAGTTGTTGAAGGAAAAATAATGTGTGCGAGTGCAAAATAGTATTGCCGCTCTATAATTAAAGAAGAATATTTTATAGTTATTTTTGATTCCAGATTACGAAATGTCAGTTTTGCATTCGAGAATCAAATTTTTTTTGCGGGCACAGCGAGCAAAAAAAATCTAGAATGCAAAAGCATTTCGCAATCAAGTATAAAAAGGCATTTTGTCGAAAATTACGTTCCAAAATTAGTAAAAATACAGAAAGAAAATTTTGACATTTATCAAATCAAATATTTTTTCACAGCTGTCAGTTAGTTGACAGCAGAAATCAAGCAAATGTTTTAAATTATATCAATTTTTCAAGTAAATATTTCAATACTTCGTTGCTTAATGCAATTAAAATGAATTTAAAAAGCAAGAAATACACTAAAATAACAAATTTGATTAAATTGCGACCCATTATTTTATTAAAAAAAATCCTGGATGTAAAAGACTTTTAGGCGGCTGGTACATAAATTGTTGTTTTTCGTATCTGCTGGCAAATCTTAAAGTAACAATTTTTATTTCAAAGTCAAAATTTTTGGCCGCTTGTTTGTTCATTATCGATTTACATAGTTTATATTAATGTGATTAATTATTTTAGAATATAATAACAAGTGTAAGTAAAATTTTAACTATTCCTTTACAACTATTAATGAAAATGTAATGAATTTGCGAGTAAAAATAGCGGCCGTAAAGTAAATTTTGGCGGATGTCAAAAATTGATTTTGAATGAAAATTAATAATTTCTTGTTGTAATCGCCTAAAAATGTTGTGTGCACCTCGGCTAAAAGTTTTTTTTGGGCCTCATCTGATTTGTAGCCTCGGCTGCAAACTTCGGGTTCGGCCAAAAAAGATTACTTTTAGAACCTTGATACACAAATAACTATTTTTCGAAAACTGTCATGAGAAGTTATTATTTACACGACCACTATCAACTCGCGAAATGATTGTTTTTTGTCGCATGTATCATCAATGGCTTTTTTTTCTTACTTCGATTACCTTGTAATATTTCACCGTCAGTCTCATTTGGACTCATTTTTACCACAAAACAACAATTTTTATTTAGAATTGACATTCATGTCAGAATGACAGATAATTTATTTTTGTTTTGAGGTTCAATGGTGATTGTAGTCATGGAAACAATTATAATGTGATTTTTTAAGATAAATACAAATCACGTTTACTGTCAAATAGTTTTAATAGAGAAATTCATAATACATGATACAAAAAATATTGTATGATACATATGCCATATGCAATGTGTCTTTTACACTTGTACGTTTTTATATAATGCAAGTGTATCATGAATTTGTATTTTCTATAACTGTCAAAAAAAGTTGTTGTTTATGTATTAATACCTGTTACCAAAAAATGATTGAATTTTTCATAGTACCATTTCAATAAATATATTATTGGTAAAAAAAAATGTTGTCTTTAGTGTGTTCGATTGAATTTTTCAGTGACATTCTCTCTCTCGCATTAAAGACACAAACTTGGTACATACAAAAATAATATTTCGTAATGAACCTCAGGCCAAGTATCGTCTTATCTTTAATAATTCAGGCAACGAAGGGGTCTAGTGCATGGAAATAATTTTGATGTCATGATGATGATAGTGTCGCCGCGTAGCGGAATAGTTTGTCAAGCCCGATTGAACGGCAGCCTTAAACACGTGTTTTTCATTATAGAGAGATTTAGCAATAAAGTAATCCCAATTTAATTTGGTTCTGTATTTTTATGATTGTGGAAAGGTGAAAGTGTTTGCAAGAGAATTTTTGGTTGTCTTGTTACAAAATACTAAATTACAATGAGTGATAAAAAGCAAAAAAAAATGGTACAAAAAGTATTATGATCCAACTGCGTTTTCATCTAAAAGACATGTGAGTAAAACAACAAAATGGAGATGGGATAAATATATAAATGAACAAGAGAAAAGTTTTGTGCACCTGTTCAAGAAAACATTGACGGTAGCCTTAATGAAAGTACTGAACATGAACTTGAAGACAATAGTGTTTCACATAAATAAGAGTGTAAAGCAAAAATAAATTTTGTTCCGGAAATAGAAACGACCAATGTTAATCCCAAAGTGAATCAAACTATAGACAATAAATTAATGGAAGAAAATAAAATAATGTTTCCTGCAACGGGTTTAAGAAAAAAAGTTATTCTTTTAATGGTAATGGGTCTAAAGCTTAGACATACTCTTTCAGATACAACTGAAAATGATATTATTAATTTGTTAGAATACTGTGAGGGTAAAAATATATTACTACAAAATTCAAAATACGTAACACCAAAATTATTCAATGTCCCTGCAGAAACAGTAAAATACATATATTTTTGTGAGAACTGTTTTACAAAATTGACGGAACCACAAATAAAAACGATGTCAATAATTCTGAAGGTATGTACTTCAGTTGCTCAAAGAAACAAAACATTTCGCTATCATCATACAACTATTTTTTGACTGTGTACATATCATATCAATTGAAAAAATTATTTGAAAACAAAGCTATACAAAAAGAGTTATCTGGATTTACTATTACAAATAATTCGGATTCTATATCTGATATGCATGACGGTGATTTATATAAAAGTCTAAAGGAACAGGAAATTAAATTTCAATTTTCATATAATTTCAACACTGATGGCGTTCCAACTTTAATTCGTCTAAATTTTCAATGTGGCCAATTTATATTTTAATAAATGAATTACCACCAAGGATGAGATTTCGAAATTTAATATTGGCTTGTTTTGGTATGGGAGTAAAGAACCGAAGATGAATCTTTTCTTGTCGGAATTTGTAAACCAAGCAAAATATTTATTTACCTCGGGAATTGAATGTCAGAATTCGAACAGTGGCAGTGACAAGATCATTTTTAAAGGTGTATCGATTTGCTGATCTGTGGATTCTGATGCACGACCGTTAGTACAAAATTGTAGTAGTAGTGCTACCATCCAGGAGTGATAGTCGGGAAGAAAATTAAATATCCAATGCAAAATCACCTTGCATATAACAATCGAACAACAGAGGAAAAAGTGAAATATATGTGCAACGCAATAGAGACTGAAACAAAGGTAAAAGGCGTGAAAAGACCCGCCGCTTTGATTGAAATTTACCGCACTTTGACATAATATGGAGATGTCCACCAGATTATATGCATGGGGTAATACTAGGAGTAATACGCCAAATTTGGGATATATGAATAAGCTACGAAAAAGAAAAATCATGCTACATCCGAAATCCAAAAATTCTCCCAATAAAGATCTCTTATTTGTGAATAAAATAAGATCTTTTTAAAAACTTACATCCTAACACCGTTAAATTAATTGGCGCAGTCGGTAGGATATTGAGAGGAAATTCACCGCGAATAAACCTTCAATATCAATTGTTTACTCAATAACGGAACCGCGACCCGGCAAGAATTCATCGAGAATCCAACCGCCACCGTACCTGGAGAACTCCATCGTGGACATCTATCAGGGATGAAGATCATCGCATTGGTTTTGTAAGTTGCTTTCCTATTTATGTCAGACTCCTCGCTTTCTTCTACCTCTTCCACCGCGGAAAATAGTAAAAACGAGTTAGATTTAGATTACCCACAAAGTAGCATAGATACAGATTTAGATTTAACTATAATTAACAATATTTTATCAAACTTAGCTATAGAAGAAAATACTAACTTAATCATGTCGCTAGTACCGAAATTCGAAGCAAAATTATTAGAAATTGTACCTAGATTTGACGGAAATCCATCCGAATTATCCTCATTTCTAGATATAGCAAATGCTTTAATTAAAACCTATTGGGATCCAAAACCAGAAAATATTAAATGTGTCCAGAATATCACTGTAGTTTATGGAATTTACGCAAAATTGACCGGAGTTGCACGCGAGGTATACACCACCTGCATCTCCAAAGATTGGAAAACTGTAAAAGATGCCCTCGTTGCGCTTTTTGGCGATCAGCGCGATGAGAATGGTTTATTGTTTGACTTGGATCAGCTCCGTCAAAAACACGAACCAGCCTTGCAATATTATACGAGAGTAATGTCAAATTTAAGTGCATTACACAATTTCATCGACATTCACTAAACTGATGAAGCAATTCGAACTGTTAAAAATAATTTTTATAATATCCATGCCCTAAAAATATTTTTAGCCGGTCTAAAGGAACCGTTAGGTTCAACTATTCGGGTCATGAAACCAACCACCTTAGCGGAAAGTAGACAATACATTGTATCCCAAAATAATATCAGACACTTACAAAAAACCCCAGTTTCGAACAAAATTTATTCAATTGCATATGTCGCTAAATTGTTTAAGTTGAAAAAAATACTAAGGTTTATAAAATAGCAAATTAAAAATATATACTTTTTATTCACAAAAGTTTCATTTTTACCCTCAAAATTTCATTTTTACCCCATTTGGGGTAATTTACCCCGGTTCCCCGACCGCTGGTTTAATCGGATACGATACCCTAAAAGACTTAAATGTACAATTAGATCTGAACTATTCTCTCTTCAAAACTCCAAATACAGTGTTAAAATTATGCCACTACGAAGCTAAAAGAAAATTATTATTTTTTGCTCGTTTAGAACCTAATACTTTAGAAACATTAAAAATTCCAGTAAATTCAAAAGACGGCGACATTATGATCCCATAGACTAGAGTTTCAAATTGTAAAGTTAGAGAATGTTGCCCCAGTTGATATTTACAACAACACAATTGCACCTCAAGAAATCTATTTATACGACCCTATTAAATTTGACCCCTTTAATAATATAGAATTTGAGTTATTTAACGCTATTGTCAATAACAACCCGAACGATAACAAAGAATTCAAAAAATCAGATATAATTAATATGTTACGCACGGAACATATGAATTCTGAAGAAAAATATCAAATAGAAAAATTAGTAGCGTCATACACCGATATATTTTATCGCGAAGGCACCCCATTAACCTTTACAAATAAAATTAAGCATAGAATACTAACCAAAGACGAAATTCCAGTTCACACAAAATCTTACCGTTACCCATTTGTACACAAACCGGAAGTTGAAAGACAGATAAATAACATGTTGAAACAAGGTATAATCCGACCAAGTCACTCACCATGGTCATCACCTATTTGGTGTAGAGTTAAGAAAATAAATCAATAACTCAGTGCGAGTAAGGTTTAATATTTTTTACTATAACATTGAAAAAATGACAACTGACTTATCTATTTATAAATTTTTTACAACTATTAAAAAATGTCACTGACTTCTCTGATTCTTGAAATCTAAAATTATCCTTCAACACCTTCTCCTAATTTCAGATTTCTTTTCAAAAATTACAATTTTCAAATAATCTTAGATTAAATACAGAATGAAATTAAATAAAGTACAATAAATTATTTAAGTAACGCATTACAGTGAACTTCAAACTTGTTTCTTCCTAAGGGTTTTGTTAAAATATCTGCCACTTGACATTCAGTAGGACAATAAATTACATCAATTTCACCTTGCAAATATTTCTCATGTATAAAATGATATCGTACATCGATATGTTTGCTCCTTCTGTTCATAATTCCCGTTTTGATTAAATTTATTGAACTCTGATTGTCTACGTTCAGTTGTACTTTAATCTTTACTTCATTAATTTCTTCAATTAGGTGTTTTAAATATATAGCATCCTTACAACAATCAGCAGCACCGATATACTCTGCTTCTGTTGATGAAACTGCTACAATCGGCTGACGTCGAGAGCTCCAACTTATTGGTCCACTAGCAAACATGACAGCATACCCTGTAGTGCTTCTTCTTGTCCCTATATCCCCGGCGTAGTCCGAGTCACAGAAAACTACCAGTTGTTCAACGTCACCATATGCATTAAATTTTATTCCTTTCTTCATACTTCCTACTAAGTATTTGAAGATACGTTTTACAGCAACAACATTTTCTTTGCTAGGGTTCTCACTATTTCTGCTAGCTATATTGACAGCATTAGCTATGTCAGGCCGAGTTCTAGTCGAAAGATAAAAAAGACTTCCCACTGCTTCCTTATATGGAAATTTTATTTTTTCCGTCGATACATCTTCGTTTTTACTAATAGTTCCGGGTGCATTTATAGGTTTTGCGCCTTTCATTTGATATTTCTGAAGAATATTCTGTAGATAATTTTCTTGAGAAAGTTTTATTCCATTTGAATCTCTTCGTATTTCCATTACAAGAAATGTAGTTGGGTTTTCTTCTATTTTTAATTCAAATTCTTGTTCTAATATCGCTATAACTTTATGCAGTTTTTCTTTATCAGGGCCAACTACTAGTCCATCGTCTACGTAAATAGCTATCATGACATTATCAGTTTTAAAAATGCATTTTTCACTCTTCATTGCTTTAAATCCTTTTTCTTTCATTGTATCTGTAAACTTTCTGTTCCAAGCTAAAGGGGCTTGTTTTAACCCATAAAGTGCTTTTTTAAGTTTACAAACTTTACCATCCCCATTATATCCTTTGGACACTTTCATGAAAATGTCTTCGTGAATTTCGCCATGCAAAAACGCTGTTTTAATGTCAAATTTCATTATATGATAATTTCTAGCAGCTGCAATAGCAAAAATTGAGTGAACTCATATTTACTACAGGACTGAATATTTCTTCATAATTCATTTCACATTTCTGTTCGCATCCACGTACAACCAGTCTTGCTTTATATTTTCCATTTTCTTTAACTCGAAATATCCATTTGTTTGAAAGAATTTTGTGGCCGTTTGCTTTATCTTCATCGACAAGTTCCCATGTTTGATTGGTTTTCAATGAATCTTTTTCCTCTTTTATTGCTTTCAACCATTTCTCTCTTTCTCTTCCCGACACTACTTCTTCGTAAGTCAGCATAACATAATCTTCGAACTTCTTAGGTCGCTTTATTTTTCTTCCTGATGACGTTTTTATTGGTCCCTGCGTTTCATTTTCTACGTTTACTTTTTCATTTGTTTCATTTTCAGATCCCTGCATTTCATTTTCTTTTTCATATTTTTCGTCATTTTCTTCGTTTTCGGATCCTTGCGTTTCATTTTCTTCGATTACATTTTCATTTCCTTTGTTTAAATTTTGTTCTGTGTAATCTTCATTATCATTTTCTTCTTCTCTTTCGAATTCATCTTCTCTTCCATTTCTTTGTCTGTTTATCTTTTTACTGTCATCTTTCGTCCTGAGTTTTAACTGATCTTCAATACCTCCTCCGTCATTTTCACATTTATTTGTGAAAATTACATCTCTTGCCAGTACAATTTTTTTGTTTTTCGGATTCCATAATCGGTAGCCATTCAATGTGTAACCCAAAAATATACATTTTTGACTTCGAGGTTGGAGTTTTTTGAGATATCCCAGTACTTTAACGTATGCTATTGACCCAAAACGTTGAATGTTAGATATATTAGGTCTCTTACCAAACCATTTTTCTGCTGGGGATACATTTACTGCATTACTAGGACTGCGATTTATGAGATACACAGCTGTCAATACTGCTTCACCCCAAAATTCGTTATCGAGTCCTGAATCATATAACAGAGCCCGTGCTTTCTCCATAATAGTTCTTCCCAGTCTTTCAGATTTTCTATTTAACTGAGGTGTATGGCTAATAGTAAAATCAAAAATTATTCCTTTATTTTTACCCCATTGTTTCATTTCATTGCTGGAATATTCTCCTCCATTATCGCATCTCAATTTTGATACTTTTAAATTCTTCTCTGCTTCGACTTCATTTACATATTCTTTTAAGAATTGGAATAGCTCACTTTTTCTTTCTAGTAGATAAACTTTCGTGAAATGGGTATAGTCATCCATAAAAGATAAAATATATCTTTTATTATCCCATGTTCTTGATTCTATTGTTACTATATCTGAATGTATGATTTGTAGAATTATTTCGGCTCTTTGCCTGACAGCTTTGAATGGAAATCGTGTCTGTTTGGCTTTTAAACAAATGTTCCATACAGAAGGTAATTCATCTACATCCTTTTCATTTAATTGGATTCCATCTACAAGTGGAATTAGTTTTTTCAATGTAGATGCACTTGGATGTCCTAATTTCTTATGTATGTCTATTGCAGTGATATTTTTAGCAACAAGAGCTGAATTTTTAGAAGTATTGACGTTTACTGTATAAAGACCGTTTTTCTGTTTTTCTCTTGTTATTACTGTTTGTTTATTTTTCATAATTTTTACTTTTTCTTTTGTAAATACAACTACACCATTATTTTCCGTGATTGCATTTACTGACATTAAATTCACAGATAAATCTGGTGCGTATAAAGTCTTTTGTAGTACAAAATTTTCTGCTTCTATTTTATCTGTCCCATACGATTTTATTGAATGAGATTTTTTAGCAGTCATTACATTCGAACTTTCATTATTTAATTCGATAAAAAGATGTTTATCCTTACTCATATGAGTGGTACAACCTGAATCTACCACGAATTTTTCAGATAAATTTTCTTTGCAGGACAAAATGCTGTTTTTGCTTGATTATATTTTTTTCGATTTGCTCTTTAGAAACAATCTTTTTCGACGTGATTATTTTTCTTGCATATCTTGCAAAATTCTGAAGTGTTATTTCTGTTTTGACGACAAAATTTTGTTATATGATTACCTTCACATATAAAACATTTTATTACACGTTCTGTTTTATTTCTATTTTGTTGAAAATTTTTTCTTGAGTTCATTTTAAATGCTACAGCAGTCTTGTCTTCCTCTTCATTTTTTTCCGTGCTTCTTCAGCCAGTAATCTAGATGTTAAATTGGCAATTGTTTTTTCGGATACAGAAGTGGCGTCCCATGTTGTCACAAAGTGATTATAGCTTTCAGGTAGAGCAGCTATGATCCGGGAAATAACCATGTCATCTCCAATGTTTTTTTTTAAAGATTTTAACTGAAAAACCATATTTTCTATCTGAGAAATGAAGGATGTCATATTTTGTCCTTTCGTGTACTTAACATTGAAAAAATCTTGCAATAATTTTGACTTTTTTAACTCTGCTTCTCTATCGAATATACTGCATATTTTACTGAACATTTCTTTAGAAGTCTCGCAAGTCAAGATATAACTAACTAACTTTCTGTCTATTGTTGTTACTATTATTTTTGCGCCTGTGCATCTTTTCTTAGCCATGTTTCTCTTTTTAGTTCATTTTCTATTCCAGATTCAGGTCCTAGTTCCGGAATTTTATTATCACCAGTGACGATTCCGTCTGTTCCATTAGCTTTTAATAAAACAGTTACTTGGAATTTCCACGTAGGATAGCTTTCACTGTCAACTAATTTTTCAATATTCAGCACTTCCTCACTCGACATTTTTACTTTTACTTTATTTTATTTTTTTTCTGAACTACGCTCTGCTACCATGTAGAGTTAAGAAAATAAATCAATAACTCAGTGCGAGTAAGGTTTAATATTTTTTACTATAACATTGAAAAAATGACAACTGACTTATCTATTTATGTTTTTTTTACAACTATTAAAAATGTCACTGACTTCTCTGATTCTTGAAATCTAAAATTATCCTTCAACATTTGGATCGTTCCAAAGAAGGTTGATGCCTCCGGAAAACAAAAGTGGCGAATAGTTGTCGATTATCGAAAGATAAACGAAAAAAGTGTAGACGATCGCTACCCTATTCCCAACATATCAGACATATTACACAGACTTGGACGAGCTCAATACTTCACAACTTTAGATTTGGCGAGTGGATTTCACCAAATTGAAATGCACCCAGACGACATACAAAAGACAGCATTTAACCTGGAACACGGACACTACGAATTTAAGAACCCCATTTGGCTTAAAAAATGCTCCATCGACCTTTCAAAGAGTTATCTTGAGAGAATTTCTTAATAAATTTTGTTTTGTATTCATAGATGACATAATAATTTATTCATTATCACTCAAAGAACATATTGTAAATTTAAAACAAATTTTTCAAAAACTGCGTGAAAGTAATCTCAAAGTACAACCAGATAAATCAGAATTTTTGAAAAAAGAAGTAACATTTCTTGGCCATCTAATAATATCAGAAGGAATCAAGCCTAATCCTGCAAAAATCAAAGCTATTCAAAATTATCCTTTGCCGAAAACTACACGCGAAATTAAAGCCTTTCTCGGATTATTAGGTTACTACCGCAAATTTATAAACAATTTTGCAAAATTAACAAAGCCGTTAACTTCATGTTTAAAAAATCAGGTGTGTCCAACACAATACCTCTCGCCACTATAGTAATATATTCTATATAAGTTTTTCAATACATTTAATTTATAGTTTTAAAATTAGTTTGTTATTGCAGGCAGAATATTTTTAATTCATTTCATACCTAAAATTTCCTTCATAAAATTTGTATGACCAATATGACAGTTATTTTTCACGATACTAAAACCGGAATCGAACTTCTTTAATTCACGCATGCACATATATTCCTAATATATTTCTTCCATCTTTTTAAATTTTATAATAAAATTACTTAATTTTTACGTATTTTATCTTTTACACTTACTTACATCAAATTTGACATCATATGTCAAATTTTGTGAACATATGAATAACTCATCTGTTTTATGGAAATTTCTCAGCCTAAACGATATGTAAAATTATTATAATTTATATATTTTTTCTCTATCTAGCTAGAAGTTATATATAAACGTAATTATGCAGATCGGTAGAAAATTAAAAAATCTTTATATTTATAATAACGAAATTTGCGAAAATATGGTATTTAGAGGTATTTTTTAGGAAAAACGGTTTAAAGCTTCAAGTAAAGTACTACTTCCGATTAACCGATTGTAGTCAAAATCTAATCAGTTCATCATATTTGAATATAAGTCTTAAATACCAAATATTATATTTTTTACTTGTATCGTATTGTAGTTATCGTGGACGAAAAATCGTCACAGACACACACACACACAGACACACACACACACAGACATACAGACATCATGCCAAAAATAGTAAAATCGTATTCTAGGAACCCTAATTCGTGCTCATATGTTGAAAACTCACACTCGAGAAATCTGACCAAAAACAATACCTCCCTTATCTATATATTGATAGGCGGGAGGTAAAAAGGACGCTAAAATTGACACACAAAACCCCGACTATGTAAATTGTTTCAACACTTGCAAAAATCTCTTATCAAATGAACCGATATTGCAAAACCCTGACTTCAATCAACCGTTCAACCTGACAACAGACGCGAGTGCAATTGGCGCGATATTGTCCCTGGGCAAAGTAGGTTCAGACTTGCCGATAGCTTATGCTAGTCGTACCTTAAATGACACCGAATCTAAATATGCAACTATCGAAAAAGAAACTTTGGCAATCGTATGGGTATTAAAACATTTTAGACCATACTTATTCGGACGTAAATTTACCATCTACACTGACCATCAACCATTAGAATGGTTGTTTAAAATGAGGGAACCCAACTCCAAACTTGTGAGATGAAGACTCAAACTAGCAGAGTTTGATTACAAAATTGAATATAAACCAGGCTCGCTAAACAAAAACGCTGATGCATTATCCCGAATCCAAATTAATACAAACGAAACGATAGATAATTATGGCGGAATATTTGATTATATAAAAGACTTTAACAAAAACTTTGATAACGCAGCACAAGCGGACGGAGATAAAAACCTGGATACAATTTCACTGATAGTACAACCAGACGAAGAGAATAACGATAACGACATATCAGATGACGAGACTGTACACACTATTAGAGAAAACCCGATTGTAGGAATTCCAATTTGCGACAAACCTGTTAATTTTGGCACAAATCAAATCATCATATCGCAAGTTAATTTTGATCCGAAAAAACCAAAAATTGTAAAACTATTTCAAAATACACAACGTTTTATAGTAGAAATATCAAAAAATAATTTTGTTAAAGACATTATCAATTTTGTGAAAGAATATATCACTCCAAAAGTTAAGTATTGTGTATATTTCGAAGATCCAATCTACGATAAATTTAGTTCAGTAATACAAAAATATTTTAAGAATTCAGAAATTCAACTTGTAAAATATACCCAAAAGCTTTTAGACGTTGAAGACCCGGACAATATTAAAAACGTTATTCAAAATTATCATGAGAGTAAAACTAACCATCGAGGACTCGACGAGACTGAAATTCAAATAAAGAAAAAATACTATTGGCCAAACTTGAGAAAATCCGTACAAACATATATCAACGAATGCGAAATATGTTTGAAAACAAAATACGACAGAGTACCATTAAAACCAAAATTTAATATATCCCCTACTCTTACAAAACCCTTCGAAATTTTGCATATTGATTCAATCACTTTGGAAAAACAAAAATTTTTAACAATCATTGACGCATTTTCGAGATACGCCCAAGCTTATAGACTAAACTCTGGACAAGGTATAGAAGTCGTAAACAACCTCATTAAGTATTTTACACATCACGGTATACCGGACCAAATAATTTCGGACAACGGCCTAGAATTCAAAAACTCTCTCATTAAAGAATTATTAGAAGTTCACAAAGTAAAACTTCACTTTATTAGCTCACAACATCCGGAATCGAACGGATTAATCGAAAGGTTTCACTCAACACTCGTTGAACATATTCGACTATTAAACAATCAAGATGAATACAAAAAAGAACCAATCGAAACAAAAATTAATTACGCATTATTAGCCTATAATAATTCTACTCACTCCGCCACCAAACTTAAACCTTGCGAAATTATAACAGGCCATTTAGATGTAAACTCACCCCTAGATGTCGAATTAGAAAAACAATTAGTTAATTACTATATCATTAATCATAAAGAAAAAATTAAATTGTTATATAATAAAATCAAAGAAACTAATGAGCAATATAAACACAGAACTATTAATTATGCGAATAAAAACCGTGAAGAACTCCCTGAAATTCCTGAAACAGTTTTTGTAAAGAACAAGCAAAAACAAAGTAAGACTAACAATAAATTTAAACCAGAAAAAATCGAAACAGTTAACCAACATTTAAAAACGGCAGAAATAAAACCTGAACATGGCAATACTTCCAAAAACATATACTTAAGTAATATAAAACGACCCAGACAAAAGACATTTAGTTTTAAAACAAAAAAGAATGATAATGAAAATAAATTTAAAATTTTAGAAAACAAGGTAATAAAAAAGCCTTCCTTGTTGCAGACTTGTGACTCTTCACATGACAAAGACACAGGACGTACAAATACGGAACTTAGAAAATAATCCTGGAATCCTTCCTTTCAAGTTAGGTCAGGCCAGAATAAAAACATCCACCCACACATTCCTACATTACATTGATCTAAAAATCATCAAAAATCGAATTGATCTACTAAAGGAACATTTTAACAAATTTAAGAACATAATAGAATCTGCTACACCCGATATTTATAACACTTTGAATAATTACTATGAACATCTTAAATATCAAATAAAAACTGTAAACAGAAAATTCAAAACATTCTATCCCGACAAAAGTCAAAAACGAGGAATTATTAACCCCCTAGGATCACTAATTAAATTTATTACTGGAAATATGGACAACGACGATGCTCAGGAAATTCACAACTATATTAAAAAGCTACAAACTAATGAAAATAAAATTGTTACCAAATTAAATAAACAAATATCGCTTTCAAAAAACATTTGATCATTATCATCTATTTTCTATTCCTAATTCAAACCAATCAACCATTATTCCACCTGCCACGTACCTATCAATAAGCAACCATGCATACCAATACAGTAATGAAAAATGCACCGATATACAATCAGAATTCCTGTGCGAAAACACAAATCCTCTTCAACTGCAAAAGGAAGAAGAATGTCTATCCTCAATCCTATCGACTGACACAACAGCTAATAATTGCCAACAAATACCAATCAAAATCACTGAAAGAGTAATATTGGAAATCAACGAAGCCCATTACATCGGAATATTTCCAAAACAACAGAAAATACAGACATCCTGCAAACAAAATACTATCGCATCCCTTAAAGGAACTTACTTAATCGTGATTCCTCCGAATTGTTCAATTAAAGTATCAACCAATGTCTATACCAACAGATTAACAATAATACCAGGTCATCCAATGAGCCTCGAAGGGATTACCATGCGAAACTCATCAGTATTACAAGTCGAGAAGTTAAAACTGGACAAGGTGTCCTTAGACAAATTACACCAAATCCAACTTCAAGAAGCAATTCCCATCGAATCAATCGATCTTCACAACAATTTCTCAGTGGGCTCGATCATTGGCGTTACCATCCTTTCGCTTGTGATTATGCTCTATTTTCTGATAAAATGTAAAAATGAACTTTTACAGAAAAAGGTAGCTGACCCGAATCCTGCAGCATTTTGCGAAACTCAAGTCGTTGCACCCTAGAGTTTCGTTTCAAGGAGGGAGGTGTTACATAACCTGAACCAGCAGACTCAGCAGTTCTTACCAGCGGATGTTCCCGCGCCGTACCATGTCAGCTTCATATTACTTGCTTGTACAAAAATATGGAAATGTAATGTAACTGCAGTCTTGATGTAACAACAGAGCAATAAAGATCTCTTATTTGTGAATAAAATAAAATCTTTTTAAAAACTTACATCCTAACACCGTTAAATTAATTTATATATATATATATATATATATATATATATATATATATATATATATATATATATATATAATATAAAAAATGTTTGTTTACTACAAGTTTGCAAATTAACAACAGAATCTCTTCAGATAGGAACAAATAAAATCCTTCATATTTTTAGCGTCAGACAAACTAAATATGACAATTTTTACATCTCTGAACAAAAGTGTGTATTTATTAATTTTTAAAATATATTAGTATATATCTGTAAGTTACCGAATATTTTGGAAATTCAATAAGTGAAACGATAACGTTAATTTTTTGATATTTGGAGGTTGTTCCTATTTTTTCTTAAATCAATGTCCAGTATTTTTATAATTTTAATTTTTAATAAATAAATTCTTGTGCTCTAAAGTGGACACTTTTTTGTATTGCTTGCCTTCGTGACCTCACAGCGTTTCCTTGAATTTACCTGGCTGAAGCCCGGGCCTGTAAGTATTTAGGAGGCAGTGGGAGAACCGTGTGAGCTTATGATTGGTTAGTCGGTGCAGAAAGCTGCAAGCATTTAGTAGCTTTGTCTCTTCATCTGGAGCTGGAGTCAGTGTGCATCAGTGATTGATATTAGTGTGTTACTATGAGGAACACTGGTGATACAGAAATGTAATAACAAAGTGTACTTGTGGCTCAGAATCATAAAACATTACAACTATTTTCACAATAGATGGCCTCTCATTCAAAACAACTTTTTGCTAATGTTTTTATCTTTACACAACTTTGTATTTTATTTTTACTAAATTTTAAAAATCTGATTTGTAACATAATTCATTGTAAGTTCTAACTTCTTGCATTACACATGTAATATGTAACTAGTAACTAATTTCTATATTATTGGTAAGTTTTTGTATTTTTACATTTAATTATTATTGTAACAAATTGTTAAAAACCTTTTAGCTGATGATGATTGCAGTTTTAAGCGTCGAAACGTCCAATTGTACCAAAAAATAAACAAAAAAAAATTACACATTTAATAATTTATGATCCTGAGCCACAAGTATCCTTTGTTATTAGTGTGTTACGGTGTTAGAACCATATAGTGTATATTTATTTTTAAATTAATAACAATGGCGCATTGCTTTGTTACATTTTTGGAAGACAATGTTTTTAAATATGTGCTTGTTACGGACACAGAATAGGTTTATACAGAAGTGACAGTAAGGCAGAGAAGTGAAAATTAGAGAGAGATGGAGAATGTGCACAAATTTAAAGGGCCCATTGTTTAAAATCGGAAAGTTTCCTCACATCTGAAAGAGAGATAGGAGAAGAGCACAAATTTAAACGTCTACACAATGCTTCAAGGTCATAGAACTGATTAGGGGAACATGAAAGGTACCGACACGGAGTGTCGCTTCTGTGTGTAACTATTCTGTCCTACAAATTTTTCAACTACGAAAAAATATTACGTGAAATGGGATGACAATAATTTCTATGCCGCTACAGCTATTTGTGTGAATGGTGAGTACCTATATTATTAATTTATATATTTATATCTTCTATTGTTAAGAATAATAGAACATGTTATGTTGGGTTAGGTTCTTTGGTGAAGATTTTTTGTTTTGTTTTATACCTAGGTAGTCGTAATATTTTCTACTTTTACCCTAATACATGTATGTAAATTTTAAACATATCTTAACAAAAAATAATTTTAATATACAGATAGCTTAAGTGAACGAGAAAAAATTGTGAACGAGAAGAGGCCTAGGACTGTGGCCAAACATTTACTAATGTCTGAAGATAGTAATGCAGAGTCTCAGTCATTATTAAACTTAAATAGATAGGTACGTTTTCCATATTGATCAAGTTATTTAATGTTGTAATAATTTATTAAATTGGTCTGTTATTAATATACAGCCGAGTATACAGCAGAAGAAAACTGTTTGCCCAAATAGAGACATTGGTTCCAAAATATTAAGGTCAGATATTTTAAAAGAAAAACTAGCATCTCAAACTAATAAAAATTAAAATGAGGATGCCATCTTATCTACGCCAACAACCACCTTAATGTCAACTACTCTGTTGAAAGAATAATTGGCAAAAAAGGATGACGAAATAAAAATGTTAAAAAACAAAATTGTGATTTGCAGGACCGTAAAAATGAAACTTCAATTAGAAGTTATCGACAATATGAAAGGTAAGAGTTTCGAAATTATAATATATTTTTTCTACAATCGTGTTATTTGTCAAACTTTTAATGCGTCATTTTCATATTTCAATATAACCTGTAAATTTATTTTCCTTATTATTAAATCAGTTTTTATTTAGTGAATACAATAATAATATGTATATAGAATATTTATTTTTTCTATTATAACTGTACTTGTCACCTTCAATTAGGAAAATTATGTTTAGAAATGAAAATTGATATTAATTTTCAAATTATAATTAAATAACAGTCACTTCAGAATTCGGTGTTACCAACTACAACATTACACATACAAATTTCCCGAGATGAATTCGAATTAATAGAACAGATTTTTAAAAATATTTTAGTATGTAAAAGATGCAAAATATAAAAAAATACAGTATAAAGGTCTTATTTTATAAGACTTTATTTTCGCACTTATCGTTTAGAAAACTCGCCAGGGCTAATTTTCTAAACCTTAACGCGTGCGAAAACAACATGTGTTCTAAAATTCGTTCTTTAAGGGGATAGTCTACCTATAGCAAAAGAGTCGTTCGTACTTTTCTAAAATCTCAGTTTTTGTACATTTTAGAGAAAAATGTTATTAGAAAATGAGAAATATGTTTTTAAAATAATATTCTTCACATGGAACTGTTTTTAAATTTCGAATTTTCAGTAAATTTTGGTTTTAAGTAACAAAAATCGTACTTTTCTAATAGCTCTTTTATGTAAAGGATTTTCATTCAAAAAAAAAAATCATACATATTCTTACATGTTATCTTAACGTCGAACTGATTATATATTTTGTGAGATTATTTTGAAATTAAAATTAAAACTAAAATTTATATTTTAATTTATTCAAAAATCTAAATTTGAAAAACAGTTCGATGTTAAGGATATTATTTTAAAAACTTTTTTCTAATAACATTGTTCTCTAAAATGTACCAAAAATTAGTTATTAGAAAAGTACGAACGACACTTTTATTGTAGGTAGACTATCCCCTTAATATACTATTGTAAAACTTGAGAGACTTTCACTCCACGTTTTCCAAAGTTGCCCCTTTAACATATGCATAGTAGTAGCAAGTAGAACTTACGTTAATCAACATGTTGTAATACATAAGGGGGTATTCTGCTATAGTGAAATTTTGGACAAAACTATATTAATATTATACTGTTTACAATAGTTATTTGTTAAAAATGGTATAAGGTAAGATTATGTTATATGGTAAAAATTTTAGGGAGTGCATAGATGTAATCGTTTTCTGAACTAAAAATAATAAACCTATATCTGCTGTCTCTGTTTTAATCATGTTCCACAGAGACAGCAGATATTATGCTTGTTATGTTTAGTTCAAAAAGCAATGACGTCTGTGCTCTACTTAAAAATTTTACTAATTGAACATTAATTTATATTATTTAAAAATAAAAGATTATACAACGGTTAGATGGGTCAGATATAAGACTTTTTTCATGTTTGCTCAATAGATGGCGCTAAATTACACCAATGGTTGCGTTCAGCATGGATGTAGCGCTACGAGCGTTGTCATTAGCAAAACCACCATACCAATGTAGCTCTTCATTTAGTCATTTCTAACGCAAGTTCATATTTACAGTTTCCCAAAGTTGACGCTTGCGCACAAGTTACTTCCGCCCCTACTTGATGTACTTTTATTTTTATATGTTGGCACAGAACTACAACACGTCTTGTATACGTTGTCACGTATCTATATATAAGACAACGTTGGCTACATCCTTTTTGAACACGACTATTGTCATGAGGAGGAAATACGTCACATCCGTAAAAATTAAAATTTCATGATAACTTAAAAATCATCTCTCAGTGAAATTAAATAAAAAATAATTTCACATTTATAAATAACATATTAAGTACTTTCAAAAATAAAAAAGAAATATGTAGTAGAATACCTCATTATACTTCATAGGTACTAATACACATCATATTTCCCTACAATTATAATTTTTTTATGTATCTTTTCAAATTTTTATATCTGTTTTAGAGTTTTTAAAAAGAAATTTTTTTTATATCTCCTAAGAATTTTACAATCTATCTAAATATAAGATAATATGTAAAAATATAACAGCAAGTGAATTACATGAGGAGCAATTTGTCCACTGACAAAAACTCGAAATATTAACTATATAATGTTAGTTAGTCAGTAGTAGTGTGTGTGTCGTGGTGTCAACACGTATGAGTTTGTGCTTTGTAAATAATTAAAAAAATATATGAAAAAAAAGGATATATAGGGCTATGAAAAACAAAGCAAGTTACTATGAAGAGACCCCAAAGGAAGATATAAAGGAAAAGATAAGTATCGTCAAAAAATATTAAAAAGCAAATAAATTTTTTTAGCCGATTGTAGGTTATACACATACTATTTCAAGTGACCTACATTGCCAGCAAAGCATAATCAAGAATTGCATTTTGCAAAGTAGTGTTTTGAGTCAGCTGCATATATCAGGTTACCGCCCGAATCAAGTAAGGTGATAACGCAAACTGAACTGACGACGCTTAGAACACCACCAAGCAAAACTAGCAAGTAAAGAGAATTGCATACCTTCATTTAATAAAATGGATGCTCAAATAATCCTAGATGCAATAGCCGATTTAAAAAAGGAATTAGCAAACATAAAAAAGAGAAAAATACTAAATTTAATATCACAGCAGATAATTTAGAAAACCATACCAGTAAAATAGTGAAAATAGAAAAAAATTAGAAAGAACAGGAAAAAATAAACAGAGAAAAAAATCTTTTTATTTTTGGCCTAATAGAAGAATACAGAGATAAATTTCAACTAGAAAATGCTAGAAGAATAAAATGGCTACAAACAAAAAAAAATGAAGACAAACAAGTACATGAAAAGAAATACAAAAAGATTTTACAAACAAAATCAAGCACAAAATAAAACACACAAAATCAAAGTACATGGCATAAAAAATATAAATGGTAGAATAGCAGAAAACTAACAAGAATATAAACAAATTTGGATTAACCACTTTAAAGATTTATTAACAGATACACAAGATGAAAATGAATTTGAAACCCAAAACAATGAACAAGATAGAATAGTACAAGAGCCAACGCTAAAAGAAGTACAAGAAATAATAAAAAAAATGACACAATGGAAAAACACCAGGTAAAGATGGAATAATTATTAAATTAATAAAATATGGAGGGGTAGTCTTGCAACAACAAATTTACGAACTCATAAAGAAAATATGGAGAGAGGAATAGATGCCAAAAGAATGGGAATCTGGACCAATAGTGACAATTCATAAAAGAGGTGACCAGCAAGTATGTAAAAACAACAGAGGTATTACTATGTTGAATACGGTATATAAAATACTATCCACATTAATACAAAGGAGATTAGTAAATGAAGAAAATAACTTAATTGGACAATATCAATGTGGATTCAGAAAAGGCAGATCAACAACAGACGCCGTACATAGAGTCAAAAAAATAATTGACAAATCAGTTGAATACAATATGAATATAGAAATGCTATTTATTGATTTCCAGCAAGCCTTTGACTCCATTAAAAGAAAAAAGCTCATGACAGTACTTGAGGAGCTAAATATACCAGCAAAATTAAGAAGACTAACCTCGATGACAATGAGGAAAAATAAAATAAGCATTATAACACAAAAAGGGGAGACAGAAGAGATCGAGATAAAAAAAGGGATTAGACAAGGTTGCGCTGTCGGCAACATTATTCAAACTAGCTTTAGAAAATGTACTTAGAAAAATAAATAAAGGAACGCTTAGAAAACGAGGAGGACAATAATAGCATATGCCGACGACATAGTTATTGCAACGAAGAACAGGAATATAATGATAAAAATGCTGCAAGAAATAATGATCCAAGGAGATATGATAGGATTAAAAATCAACGAAGCAAAAACCAAAATAATGCTGCTAGGAAAGAATGATGAAAACAAAGGAATAAAAATCGAAGAACACACATTTAAACAAGTAGATACGTTTAAATATCTAGGAATTATGCTATCAAGTAAAGGAGAAAGAGAAACAGAAATTAAAGAAAAGATTATAGCAACAAGTAGAGCTTTTTACGCAAATAAAAAATATTAAAAAACACACTATTAACAAAAAATACCAAAATCAGAATATACAAATCAATAATAAGACCAATAACATTATACGCAGCTGAAACAATCACAATGACAAAAAAAGAAGAAGATCTAAAAATAATAGAACGCAAAATAATACGAACAATTCTAGGACCAATCAAGGTATTAGAAAATAAATACAGAATAAGAATGAACCATGAAATAGAACAAGAATTAGAAGGAGAAAATATAGAGAAAAAAATTAAACAACAAAGAATGAGATGGCTTGGCTATGTATGGAGAGCAGAAGAAAGGGATACAATAATATCAATAGTCGAGTGGAGCCCAGGCGAAAGAAGAAGACGAGGCAGGCCCAGATCAACATGGTTGACAGAAGTGGAAGAAGATCTAAAAGCAGCTGAAATTAGCAACTGGAAGAACAAAACAAGAGATAGGGAGTTGTGGAGGAATATTATAAAGAACATCTAAGAAACAGGAACGGAGATTGATCCACTCCAATAAAATTGGATCTAGAAAGCTTCGAGGGAAGCGGCGCAACCCCATGGGGTTGTTAAGCCACTATATACTCGTATATATATATATATATATATATATATATATATATATATATAATGTTAATTAAATCTAGTTACTAAATCTAATGGTTCAAAACGTTTTAATCGTCGTATGTCCTCACTGCTGTCTAACAATTTCACTGCACTTGTGTTTGGGTGGGCTTTAAGTCTTTTAAGATATTTTGTACTAAATTGTTTGATTATTTCTTTCACTGTACACATGTTGAGGTCTCTGTGAATGTTTACATTTGGCACATACCAAGGAGCATTTGTAATTGTTCGGAGGCACTTAGATTGAAAGCGTTGAAGTATTTCAATATTGGAGTTGCTTGCTGTTCCCCAGAGTTATATTCCATACATCCAGACTGGTTTAATGATGCTTTTATATATCAGTAGTTTGTTTTCCAGTGACAGTTTGGAAGTTCTACCTAATAGGCAATAGTGCTGCCTGAATTTTTGTCCCAGTTGTTTTCTTTTTGAGAAGATGTATTTACGCCATGTTAGTCTTCTATCAAGATGTATTCTTAGATATCTTGTTTCTTCAGTTTGCAGTAGCGGTTGGTTATTGAGTGTTACCGCAGGACACGTACTTTTATTCAAATTAAAGGTTACATGGACTGATTTGGTTTCGTTGGCTTTTATTCTCCAGATTTTTAGCCACTTTTCGATTTTTTTAAGCTGTACTTGAAGAAAATGTGAGGCCTCTGTTGAATTTTTATGACAAGCTAGGATTGCTGTGTCATCAGCAAATATGCAACTGTAGAATTTGGAGTTATTGGAATATCAGCTGTGTAGATGAGGAAGAAAATAGGTCCAAGAACACTACCTTGGGGTACTCCTGATTTGATTGGGTATAATGGACTACACTCTTCTTTGTATTTTACTGTAAAATATCTGTTTGTTAGATAGGACTCTAGGATTCGATAGAAGATATGAGGGATGTTACTTTTTAATTTATATAGCAGGCCAATATGCCACACTTTAGCGAACGCTTGCGAAACGTCTATAAAAGCTGCTGAACAGTAGTGTTTTCTTTAAAGTGTTTTGTTTATTACGTCGACTACTCTGTGAGCCTGCTCAATAGTGGAGTGTTGTTTTCGGAAGCCAAATTGTTAATCAGGAATTAATTTTCTTCGCATAAGTATGGGCTCCAGTCTAGTGATGAAAAGTTTTTCAAATACTTTTGAAAGTGCAAGTAGTAAACTTATTGGACGGTAGGACGATGTTTCCTCAGCGGGTTTCCCTGGTTTGTGTATAAGAATAATTTGAGCTACTTTCCATTGTGATGGAAAAACTCCAAGTCTTAAGATTGTGTTAAATATATAATTTATAAGAATGATTGCTTTAAATGGGAGTTGTCTTAAAATTTTTCCAGAGATTAAATCGTATCCGGGAGTTTTTTTGGATTTATATGTTTGCATATTATCTCGAGAACATCCTTCAGTTTAAAATGTTATATAGGATGATCCAACTGAAAGGGATGTTCTAACGTATTGTATATGAATTGTTCGTCTTCTGGTGGTATTGAGGGTGGAAAAGGTTGGAGTCCTTGCCCATAGTCTGCCTTCTTTCCTAATAGGTGGAATGTGTTTCTGATTTTCCACTGATTATGAAAAAGTCATGTAGATCAGGTACTTTATTTGGGTCAGTCGGCCAGTAGGTTGGTTCTCCAGTTGATAGGGTTATGTAATGTTTATTCTGAATAGTTTTGTAATCTCCACCAGCAATGAATTTATTTCCCAATGTATTAAAAAATGTAGTACATTCTTCGTTTCGGTGGCATATAAATTGCTGGCACTACAAAAGATTCTGATAGTGTTTAAATTTTTATATTTGTGGCTTGCAAATATTCTTTTTGGTATTTTACAAGTTCATAATGTTTAATTGAATTTTTTACAGTAATTGCAGTTCCACCATGAGCCGTTCCGTCAGGATGATTTGTTGAATATATTGAATAATTTGGTATTTTATGGTAGTTTTTATTTGTAAAATGAGTTTCTAAAACAAGTATTATATCTAGCTGGTGGTTAATAATTAGGGCTGGGTACTTTTTGCGATATATCGATTGCTTTATCGAATAGTCGATATATCGAATACCGATATTTAAAATAAATAAATATCGATATATCGATAATTCGATATATCGATATATAGATAATGCGACAATATCGATAATTCGATATATCGCATATTCGATAATTCGATATATCGCATATTCGATAATTCGATATATCGCATATTCGATGATTCGATATATCGCATATTTGATAATTCGATATATCTTATAATCGAAAATTCGATATATCGCATATTCGATAAATTCGATATATTGAATAATTATACAGTCTGTCCATATTTCATCTGCCACCATTGGGATCTCGGAAACTATAAAAGCTACGACTCCGATTAAATGGGAGTTAATGTGCGCATCTGAGGGGTGATTTTGTTATCCTTGTTATCCCAAAATTCCCCATAGCTTATAAGAAAATGGCGAAAAACTGATATTCATCTATTTCTTCTTTCTCAAATAATTCCTAAACAGTTGTCAATAGTCCTCTATTTCGAAACGCATTTTTTGTTTTTGATAGTTGGTACTGGACGACATTTACTTCAATTTTGAAACAAACAAACAAAAATTTTAATACATATAACCTATAAATTTATTTTACTTATTAAATCTGTTTTTATTGAATGAATACAATAATAATATGTATATAGAACATTTTTTTTTTCTATTATAATTGTACTTGTTACCTTGAATTAAGAAAATTATGTTCAAAAATGAAAAAACCAGTAAGTATAATATAATATATATTTTGCGGAAATAAATCTACTTTGATATTTCTTAACAAGCTGCAACTTTAAATTATGAGCTGTATTATCTACGATATTTCGACCAACTAACAAAATACGTAAGGAAATATAATATCTATTATAGTCTATTTTGACCGCAAATGGTGCTTTGAACGACCTAATAACCGACATATCCAATATATGCGCTATGCTAGAGACAGATATTGTGATTTTTAGTTTTCATTCATTGCAAACGTTATCTACTTCGCGGTCGAAAGAGTAATTCGATATATCTATAATCTAACGTAGGTATCGAAAACCCGATATATCGATAACTCGATATATCGATAACTAGATATATCGATAATTCTATATATCGATAATTCAATATATCGATAATTCGATAATTCGATATATCGATAATTCGATATATCGATAATTCGATATATCGATAATTCAATATATTGGTAGTTCGATATATCGATAATTCGATATATCGATAATCCAATAAATCGATATATTCGATATATCAAATATTCGATATATCGAATATATCGATATTTTTTTTAATATCGATATTTTCGATATTTTTTCCAATATCGCCCACCCCTATTAATAATAAATGATTTTAATTCTTGTCTATGTTGAGCCAAGCCAATGACATTCCATAGTACAATTTTCATCTGAGTATTCATTTTATTTTTAAAATTAATGTTGTTAATAGTATTTTACAATATTAGCCAGGTAAAACAGTTTTTACTGGTGATAGGAGGAATTGACTGGCGAGCCGTTTAGGCGAGCCTGTCATCTCCTTGAACCAGTAAAAACTGTTACCTGGCGTATAATGTACAATAGTTTACTTGTTATTGACTTGTAAATAAAATTAAAATTAAAACCAAATTTTGACAGTTACTAATTTTGTGCCAAAATTTGTTTAGTTTTAAATGATATGTCGTAAGCCTTGGAAGACATTTGGAAGTGTTGTAGTTACGCATGTTGCGCATTGTTTATTTCAAAGATTTAATCCTGAATTTAATTTTGTGTTCTGATTTTGTGATGAATTTTACTGATATGGATTTAAAAGTGCCAGAAGCTATCATAAAAGAAGCTATAAGTGTGGAATCAAGTTTACTGCCCGAAAAATCTGAAAAAGGTATGAACGGGAATACACAGATTTCAAAAAATTGCAAGAAAAAAATTGTGTAACTGTTGTGACGGAGAAAGTTTTGCTGACTTATATAAACCAACTCTCCACGAGATTCAGACCAAATTCCTTGTGGTCGAAATGGTCAATGTTGAAGAGCTGTCTGGAAATCAAAGAAAACATTGAAGTTCACAGGTTTTTTTTTTCTATTAAAGATGATTATGAAAAAAAATAACATTGTACATTTACTTTTAATATATATGACAATACCAAAACAAGTGTAGAGAATTCTGAATAAAACTTTTGTTGATTGTTGATTTAATTTAATTTTATACACTTCCTTTTTTTCTAGCCTTTTCTGGTGGTATGTTGGTGCGAAATTTAAATTTCAAAGTAGATTTTAATAAACAATGGAACTACTAGCCAGTAAATCTGACAGGTATCATCTTAACATGCTAGGTACTGGTAAATCTGACAGCTGTCATTTTTACAATGTAGTAGCTTGTAAAAATTAATTTACCTGGCAACAAAGAGTTAAGATAAATGATAGTTTACCAGTCAGTAACAAGTAAAATATTTAATATTGTGTCCATACGTTCCATTAGTTTACATAACATTTGTTCTACATTTTTATTAGAATTACCTTGTGTGTTTATTTCCGGGGTAACGATTTCATTAGTTGGCGTCTCGACCTGTGAATTTTTTGAAGTATTTGCATTAATATTAGTAGGTTGCTGATTAGACATTTTTGCAACACTTGCATATGTATTGTTATTGTTTACATATTGCGCTGGACGGATGTTGACATTACTATTTGTAGGTCGTTGAGTAATTTGTTTAGTACGTAAAGTGGGATATTTTATTTTTTGAATGTCTTTGTATATTGCGCAACCTTTATAATTTGCAGAGTGTTTACCATCACATAAGGCACAGGTTGCATCTGTATTAGATGGTTTTTCACACGTAGATGTATGATGATTTTTCCCACATTTCACACAGCGTGCGTGCCGCTCGCAGTAGTTATGGGTATGTCCGTATCTTTGGCAATTAGTACACTGTACGATTTGTCGTTTTACTTGCGAAGGTTCGAATTCAATTTTACAGTTTAATAAATATTTAATGTCGTATACTTTTTTATTATTTTCCTGCTATTCCACATAAAACATGGGAAGCGGCTGTTTGGTTTTCCAATTTTTAATATTGTGAATATTACTAACTTTGTGACCATACGATTCTAAGAAAAAAAAATAATAAAGAACCGAAAAAATGTACAACAAACGAAGAAAATATTCCGGAGCCAGGTTGTACAAAAGAGAATAACGTAAATATGCTGTCTTAATAATTGCATTAACATGGGGATCTCAAGAACCGTAAGATAAATGAGATATCGGTTGAATAAATATAAGTTCATATGAACGCATAGATAACAACATTTTAAAACAATTGCCGGATTTCTAATTTTGTTTCTAACATTTACCTATTTGAATTAAAACAAAGATGATTATTTAGTACTATATTATTTGCAATAACTTATTTACGAACGAAAACAAACTGGTCCCATGTTAAACACTTACAGCACAAATATTGTATTATGTTGAATTTCTTTACAGACTCACGTCGGACGAGGTATATGGATACCAACGACCACGTTTGAAAGTTTTTATACTCTAAGTAAATCGGGACAACAATTTGTAAAAAATTTGGCTCGTGCGGTATATGGTCATTTGGAGTTGGCCAACAGTTCCGTAAATGGACGTGCCTGCAATAGATTAAATGATAGCCAGTCTAAACCTGCTTTACATCCAATCCAAGGTAAAAGGCTTTTAATTTTTCAAAATAATTACGAAATAGTTTGATACGCCAAAAAAGTTGTAATTAATTTGAATGGTAATAATTATTGGCTTTTTTTTCTAAATTTTTGGCCATTCGATGTAAACTCTAAAAAAGAATTTCAACATTGTTAATACAGATCAAACCTCAATTTAAGGTTCTTTTTTACAGGGTCTCGCAGATAACTTGTTAAGCATGGGGATCTCAAGAACGGTAAAAGACACGAGATCGGTTAAATTAGGCCAAAGTTGCGGCATTAAGGGACCATTTAAACCATACTTTTGTTTTCCTAAAAAAATGCATAGCTTTCTAGACATGAACGAACATTTTTATTGCTCATAATTTCCCAAATTAAAAGATTAACTAATTTTGGTGTGCACCTTCTTCAGACACTTTTTTATAATAAATTTACGACGGTTCACAACGTACTACAAGCTCCATATGAAAAATTGAAGTTGACACTGATAACTTAAAACGGTACGCGATTAAAAAATTGAGAAGCCCCGTAAATGTATTATAAAAAAGTGCCTGAAGAAGGTGCACACCAAAACCAATTAATTTTTTAATTTTGGATGTTAGGAGTAAAAACCGTATAATTTACATTTTCGTTCATATCTGGTAACCTATGCATTTTTTTTATGAAAACAAAAGCATGGTGAAAATCATCCCTTGATGCCGCAACTATGGTCTAATTTAACTGATTTCGTATCTTTCTCGTGTTTAGTTCCACCAGATGAAATTTCTAACTTTTTTAAATTCATAAAATTTAATTGTAATTATTTTTACTCTGATGAACGCAACACAGTGTGTATTTTAAAAATAAATCTGCTAAAAATTTGTTTACTAACAAAATTTATTTTTATGTAACTGAAAAAACGTAAACATAAAAAAGTCTAATCGAATTTTTGACAGCAATGTTAAATCATGCATTTTACATTTTATTTCGATTCGATATTGTCTATTTAAGGCAAGCTTAAAATTTAATTTATGTTGGTACAACCTGCCATACATTATATAAATGTATATATTATTTTTCAGACTGTTACAAATATTATCTTAGGTAGAAGAGTACATCTGAGGATGTTGTTGATTTGGAATTGCAAAAGTAGAGTAATTGAAAAACCAATAGAAAAAAATAATAAAGATGTAGAAAAAGATAATAAAGAAGTAGAAAATGATAATAAAGAAGTAGACGAGGACCTTTCTTCGGACGACAATGAAACGGTAACTTATATTCATCTGTCATTTTGGACCTGATGTCTATTTTATTTAGATCATTATTGTGGACAATTCTTAAATGAATATTGTTTAGCATAAATATCTACTTATAAAATAGAAAACTATTTCAATTTTGCATGCTTTTTAAAGGCAAAAAAATTATTAAAATATTATATGTCTAGCCCAGATATTAAAATATAAATTTGTGACATTTTTTCTGTTATTTATAAATTGTTTTACGTGAAAATATCTGACATTTTGTTCACCTTTGGCCCGCTTTTTGTGTTACCACTGTATACATTAACCGTTATTTGTAAAACTGGAATAATATTTTTTTTTGCAGATTCCTGTGGTTTACGTATTTCGTATAACGTTTTTTTATGTTACTATATAATGCTATATTTTATTTTAATCACAATATCTTATACTTTATATTGGGACAATTGATTATTTATAAAACTATGATTCCACAAATTACAATAAATAGGTCCACCAACTATGATTTCATAACTATATACAAAAAAAAAGCAAATCTTGTGTTTCCAAGTATGTATAGAAAACAATACAACCCAATTTAAAAATTCAGAACTCGAATGTATAAGTAAGTATCAAATCCTATAGAAAACAATGAAATCCAAACTGTATATATCTTACCTTATGGTATACATAAATGCGAATTAAATCCTATAGAAAACAATAAACTCCAATATGAAAATTCAGTGCTCTATGGTATAAATACGTATCTAGCAATAAAAACCATTCTGCAATTCCGGCGCCTTATAGTATAAATACCAATTATATCCAATATAAAACAATAAAATCTAATCTGCAAATCCAGTGCTCTATGGCATATTTATTTATTTATGTTTAACTATATATATTTATGTTTAACTATAAATACGTATCAAGTCCTATAGAAAGTAATAAAAACCATTCTGCAATTCCGGCGCCTTGTAGTATAAATACCAATTATATCCAATATAAAACAATAAAATCTAATCTGCAAATCCAGTGCTCTATGGCATAAATACGTATCAAGTCCTATAGAAAGTAATAAAAACCATTCTGCAATTCCCGCGCCTTATAGTATAAATACCAATTAAATCCAATATAAAACAGTTAAATCTAATCTGCAAATTCAGTGCTCTATGGTATAAATACGTATCTTGTCCTAAAGAAAGCAATAAAAACCATACTACAATTCCGGCGCCTTATAGTATAAATACCAATTAAAGCCAACATAAAACAATAAAATCTATTCTGAAAATCCAGTGCTCTATGGTATAAATACGTATCAAGTCCTATAGAAAGCAATAAAATCCAATCTGTAATTCATGTGCCTTATAGTATAAATACCAGTTAAATCCAATATAAAACAATAAAATCTAATTTGTAAATCCAGTGACCTGTGGTATAAATACGTATCAAATCCTATAGAAAGCAATAAAATCCAATCTGCAATTCTTGGGTCTTGTAGTATGAATACCAATTAAATCCAATCTGTAATTTCTGTGCCTTATAGTACAAATTCTAATTAAATCCAATAGAAAACAATAAAATTCAATCTGTAAATCCAATGCTCTGTGGCATGAATACTTCAGTGGCGCCTGGTGATATTTTATAAGGTAGGGCACAAAAATTAAAAACGTGTAAATACAATTTAAACATAAAATCCATCTTGCGTTCTTTTGCATGAATGAAATGTTCGATTACTTCATTGTTGTTTAAGAAGGTTTTCATCATAGTATTTTCGTTTGAAATTGCTAGCGCAAACCGTCCATCTCAAATCATTGTGTTGTAAAAATGTTTTAATTTTTAAGTAGAACAAGAGTGTTCACATTCTACATTAGTCATGGATATTGTACAAGTAATGTTTAGTAATTTAACACATTTATAAAATGGTGTTGTTAAATAATTACTATTTAATAATTTATTAATAATAATTATTATTATTTCGTATTTGTAACAATAATAAAGCACCATCTACGTTTGCAAAATCATCATCAGAAGTAATTATCGTTCAATACATGAATTTTTACCACAAACAATGCTAACTGATTACTTTAGACACATTCGGAAATCTTCGTCTAAATTTTGGGCACTGCCCCATTTCAATTTATTCTAGCGCCATGGAAATACGCTCCTATTGGTCAAAATAGCGAAAACTCGAGAAAAAGTGGCGGGAGACCGGGGCAATACTATGAGTGCCCTAGCTTGCTAGGTAGCCACCAAACTTTCAGTGGTGTATTGAAGGGTGCATTACATGATATTAAATATAATACTAACTGTGTTGTATTGAGGGATGTATTATATGATATTAAATAAAAAATAAATAATATTAAATTAAAATTGACACGCACAAATACTGGCTTATTTTTTTCTAATAATTATTTAATTATTAATAGGGGCCCTGTGCCCCATAGTACAAGCCGCCACTGAAATACGTATCAAATTCTATAGAAAGCAATAGAATCCAAACTGTAAATCTCGTTCGTTATGGTATAAATGCGAAATAAATCCTATAGAAAACAATAAAATCCAATCTGCAAGTCCATTGCTCTGCAGAATAAATACGTATCAAATCGTATAGAAAACAATAAAATTCAAACTGTAAATCCCGCACAAATGAGACTACAATCATATAGAAAACAATAAAATTTAAATTTTAAATCTAGTGCATTATGGTATAAATATCAGTAAATTCCGAAAAATATGCGTTTCAATACACATATTTAGTACCATACATTCAAATAAGTACATTACTATCTGTTTACCATTACAACACATAAAAGTAGATACACATCAATTTGTATATACAAATAAAAAAGAATAAAACTAATAACTGCATTTCCAGAATTATATGGTAAAATGTACGTTTCAATATACATATTGACTACTTTTAAATCGGATAATAAATTTTTATGCGTTTTTATCCGGCTGTTACGTAAAATGCGTGCCACGCGAGATAAGCGATGACGCAATGGTAAGTAAACGCACCCTAGTTGGTTTGGTGTGCGGCCGCCAGCTTTTAACAGTGGCGAAGGGATGGGTTAAAATTAATATGAACAACCCTAAAAAGGGGTTGCAAGGGCGCCACGTAATTTTTGACTGTAAAATTACGAAAAGGTTCAATCCTTTATATTAAGATATCGTTACCTACCGTAATTTCGTTGCTTCCTGAAAACGTGAGAAAATAAGGTTTTTCCCCAAAATAAAACTCAAGGCTTCTAAGAATTAATTATAAATATACGTTTAATAACGTTAAGAAAATTTTAATATAAAATACTATAAATTTAGATATAATCAAAAATGTATATATATATATATATATATATATATATATATATATATATATACATATACATATATATATATATATATATATATATATATATATATATATCTCCAAAACTAAATAAATTCAATTTGACGGCGCGAAAAGCCCGTAGCCCGATAGACATCTATACGCCTATTGTTGGCCAACCATACGACGCAGGCAATACAATTCACAGCCAGTTGAAACCGGGTGACGAACAATCCGCGAACGGCAAAACAATATAAGTATATAAAAATGGAGATAAACTATCTAATTACAATAAGTCTAACAACGACGATCTAAATTTGCTAAATAAATAAACCATAGACGATGCTCTCAAGAAGAGAATAGAAACGAAATAGATGGTTGCTTTCAGGAGACAACAATGAAATATATATAAATATATGTATATAAAAAGTCTGTAAAAAAAAACTTATCCGGTTCCAAGTGGCGGTCGGTTCGGTACAGGAACGGCGGGAACAAGGCAGCAGCTGAATGTCTGGAATGCTGACGGTGACGAATGGCAACACACCAGTTGAAGATGTCCACGAAAGATGACGTGGAAAGTAATAATACGAATCCCCCGAAGGGCCGGACTGCTTCCAAAACTCGGGTCGTCCTACCACGCAGCACGTGCTTTACGCAGGACACCACACCAGGATAACGAGTCCACAAAAATTCCGGCACGAACTAATCCGCGTAAAGCGAAACCACTCTAAGTTAAAATATCGCACTCGGAACAATTATTAACTTCCACGTGCAGCGAAAATATAAAGAGCACGCCGACGAACAACTGTCGCACTGCACGACCAAGCTACCACTTCTTTTTTCAGGAAATCTGAATCTTTTTTGTCAAAACTCAAAAGGTTCACAGCGGAAGAAGAAAGAAAGTAAATAAAAATGTGAGAAAGTATCGAGTAAGCGCTTGTAGTTTGACTGTTTTTATGTTGTCCTAGTTTTTCATGTTCCTGTTTTGACAGTTCAGTTTTGTATATTTACGTCAAATAAATGTGTTAAGTTAAACAGCATTTTGGCCTATTTATTTAGTAATAACCTGACAGGTTATGGGCCCAGACCACGCCAAGTAAGCACATTTAAATTCGTTTCTTCAAAAAAGTAAATAATAAAGTTAAAAATGACGGCTGCAATCGGCTTCGCAAATATTGAGAAGCTAACTGAAACAAATTATGAACTGTGGAAGGTTCAAATGAAAAGTGTTCTCGTTATCAACGATTTATGGCAGTTTGTTAACGGAACAGAACCAAAGCCTGAAGAAAACCTACAAGACTGGACGAAAAAGGATCTGAAGGCGCTGGCGTTGATAAATCTAAGTATCACGCATAGCCAGTTGAACCACGTCAAGAAGGCGACATCTTCGAAGGAGGCATGGGACGGAATCAAGGCGGTGTTCGAGTCTCGAGGACCAGTGCGGAAAGCAGTTCTGTACAAACAATTGCTAAGGATGGAGAAGAAGCCAGAAATGACCATGACGCAGTACGTGACAAACTTCACAAACAAAGCAGAGCAACTGGAAGAGGCCGGGATTCAGATACCAGATGAGTTATTATCAATTATGTTATTGGGATCGCTACCTGATGAATTTGAAAATTTCAGTGTAGCAATCGAGTCAAGAGATGACATACCGTCACTTGAAAATTTAAAATTGAAATTAATTGAAGAAGACGCACGACAATGCGAGCGGACAATGAAATCGGAAAGTGACCAAAAAGTAAATAACGCATTGTTATCAGGACATAATAAATTCGTGAAACAGAAGAAAGATAGAGGTAATGACAACAAAGCAAACGGGCGCAAGTTCGTCGGAAATTGTTTCAATTGTGGTAAAGCCGGGCACATGAGTAGAGACTGTAGATCCAAACGAAAACCGAAAGCAAATGAATCGAAAATGGGCGATGCAATGACCGCGATCGCGTGTAATGCTGAACTTATCGGAAAGTCAGATGTTTGGTTTCTTGACAGCGGAGCTACGCGTCACATGTGCAATAATAGTAGAAATTTCTCGAATATGAATGACAGCGAACAACTTAAAGTGTTTACGGCCGCGAATCAATTTATTGAGTCAACCGGATCTGGTGATGTAAATTTAAGAGCAAAATTAAATCGCGATAAAACAAACCCTGTTAAGTTGAAGAATGCGTTGTTTATACCGAATTTGAGAAACAATCTTTTATCAGTATCGAGCGTAACTGATAATGGTTATTCAGTTACTTTTTTGAAAAATAAGGCGACAGTGATAAGACATGACGGGTCCGTGGTTCTTACGGCAACGAAACGTGATAACATGTATGTGGTAAATGAAAGCTCAACAGGCGCTGCATATGCATATGAAAAGAAGAACACAGATCTGATCAAGTGGCACCAAAGATACGGCCACCTCAATGTTAATGATTTAAACAAAATGAAAAATAATCAGATGGTGTATGGCCTAAATTTTACATCAAAAATTGACAGACTAGATTGTGAAATATGTGCGAAATGTAAAATTCACGCTTTACCGTTCAAACGCTCTGATAATCGCGAATCAGAGATATTAGGTTTAATTCATTCGGATATTTGCGGGCCAATGAAAACTGAGTCTCTCGGAAGAGCTAAATACTTTGTCACCTTTATAGATGATTGTACCAGGTATACAGAAGTAGTAATGTTGCGAAATCGATCGGATGTTCTGAAAGCATTCAAAAATTACAAGAAAAAGGTTGAAAAACAAACCGGACATCAAATTAAAAAGCTTCGCACTGACAACGGACGGGAGTACTTATCGAAGGAGTTCGACAAATTCCTTGAAGATGAAGGCATCTCGCGACAACTGACTGTCGAATACACCCCGCAACAGAATGGAGTAGCGGAGCGAGCCAATCGAACGCTCGTGGAAATGGCTCGATGTTTGATGTTGCAGGCCAGTTTCCCTGATTCACTGTGGGCGGAAGTAGTGAATACCGCAGCTCATCTACGGAACCGATCAACTACCTCGTGCCTGAACGGGATCACGCCATACGAAGCGTGGACAAAACGAGTACCCTGCGTCACCTATCTGAGGACCATCGGCAGCAAAACAATCGTGCTGAAGAAGAGGCCCGAGAAAGGCAAGTTTCAACCAAAAGGTGAGGAATACCTGCTGGTGGGCTATTCAAGTGAGTCAAAGGCGTACAGACTTTGGAAGCCAGGGACAAAGACAGTTATAAAGTCCCGCAATGTGAAATTCATTGAAAGGGTAGATCTTCCAGAGGTATCAACGAGATCAATGCTTCCTATATTCGAGCCAGATTTCGAAAAGACGGAACCGAGATCAACGCTTCCTATTTTCGAGCCAGATTTCGAAAAGAAGGAACCAGCTGAAGATAAACCTGAAGATTCATTGGAAGAAGAGGAATCAAACAGAGATGATAGCGAAGTAAGTAGCCAATCAAACCGAGGCAGAGGTCGTCCAAAGTTAATAAGGACTGGCAGACCAGGATGGCCAAGAAAAGTGTACCAGACCAAAAAGCAGCCAGCGGCAGATCCTGAAAAAGCCAGTGAAGCAATTAATAGAGATGACGGAGATTTATGACTAACCGCCATGGAGAAGGAATACAACACACTTTGCGAAAATGGGACCTGGACACTCGTTGATAGACCACAAGATGCAAAAGTACTGACGAACCGCTGGGTGTTTAAAACGAAAGTTAACCCAGAGGGACAAATTATAAAATATAAAGCAAGGTTAGTAGCTCGAGGACATGTTCAAGAACACGGGATAGACTATGACGAAGTTTTTGCACCAGTGGCACGCTATGAAACCATTCGTGCGTTACTTGCCGCTGCAGTAAATGAAGAAATGTTTGTACATCAGATGGATGTTGTTTCTGCCTACGTCCAGGGTGAACTGCACGATGAAGTCTATATGACACAACCTGAGATGTTCATCGAAAAAGGTAATGAAGACAAGGTTTGTCGTTTACTCAAACCATTGTATGGGCTGAAGCAATCTGGACGAGAATGGTACAGAAAATTGGACAGCTTTCTCAGAGAAAATGGTAGCGAGTGCACTCCAGCAGATCCATGTGTGTATGTGTTCGGAAAGGGGGAGAATCGAATCATCGTCATCATCTACGTGGATGACTTGATTTTAGCGTCAAAGAGTATGCAGAAGCTCGAATTCATCAAAACAAAACTGAAGTCGGCGTTTAAGATGACAGATCTTGGACAAATAAACAATATCCTCGGAATCAACGTGCATCGTGAAAAAGACATTGGCCCAATGCATCTTTCTCAAGAGAAATACGTTGGTGAATTACTCAAGAAATTCAACATGGAGGATTCGAAGATAGCGTCAACCCCGATCGAGTCGAATTTGAAGGTAACAAAGGAAATGAGTCCGATTTCGGAAGATGAAAAACGCGAAATGTCAACTAGGCCTTACAGAGAATTAGTAGGAGGTTTAGTTTACTTAGCAAACGCGACGCGTCCCGACATAGCGTTCGCTGCTAATGTTTTGAGTCGTTTTTGTGCAAATCCCGGGAAGGCTCATTGGCTCATTGCAAAACGAGTGTTACGTTACTTAAAAGGGACAGCAAATTTTGGCATCAGATATGTCAAAGATGGAGAAAAAATCAAAGCATACACTGATTCAGATTGGGCAGGTGATACGGACGATCGAAAATCATGCTCAGGGAACGTAGTAACTTTAGCTGGAAGTCCAATTAGCTGGAAATCCCGAAAACAAGCATCCGTAGCATTGTCAACTATGGAGGCGGAATATGCAGCCCTATCTGAAGTAGCTCGTGAAACTGTTTATCTTAAGAGACTTTTTGTTCATATGGGTTTTAATGATATCGTTAAAGCACCAGTCGATATATTTTGTGACAATCAAAGTGCAATAAATCTCTCTAAAAATGCGGTATATCATAAAAGGAGTAAACATATTGATATCTGTTTTCATTACTCTCGTGAATTGATAGAAAAAGGAGAAATCGCGGTTCATTACTTGCAAACTGATGCTATGCCTGCAGATTTGTTAACGAAATCATTAACTAAATCCAAACATAATTATTGTATGGAAATATTAGGATTACGTAATTATGTGAAAATGTCTTAATGCGCATATCGATAAGGGGAGTGTGAGAAAGTATCGAGTAAGCGCTTGTAGTTTGACTGTTTTTATGTTGTCCTAGTTTTTCATGTTCCTGTTTTGACAGTTCAGTTTTGTATATTTACGTCAAATAAATGTGTTAAGTTAAACAGCATTTTGGCCTATTTATTTAGTAATAACCTGACATAAAAACAAAGAGAGTAAGAGAGAAATTGGATATGAAGAAGAAAGTTAAGAACAAAAGACCCATTCACGACAGTATATTTTAAGTTTAAGATAATTATGAAGACAAGTGAAAGGATAAAACAATTTCCAAATATATTATAAACAAAATATTCTGCAATAAATAGACAATATTTGGGTTTTAGTTCTGTAAAAATTTTATTAATTACAACGTTTCGACAGCTTAATTTTTACAGAACTAAAACCCAAATATTGTCTATTTATTAATTATGAGTTCTGAAAGCTTCTTTCAATATTTAAAATATTCTGCCCTAATATCATTACAAATAAATAAAGAAATTGAAAAGAAATTTTGATAATATTTATTTAATTTTTTATTAAGTGAAACTAATGCCTAGTGTAAATATTACTTTAATGTGCGGGCATCTGAAGATGAAGGTTAATCACGCACGCTCCAAGTTGTCAAAACATTGTAAACAATAAAGAAACACATGACAATTTATTTGTGGAATAAACTACATATACTACAACAACAAATATTTAAACAAATAGGTATGATACTAAATTGTCTCCAACAATGCACTTCATATGATCAGTGTTGCCAGTTTGTTACTAATGTAACAAATTTGTTACGTTTTTTCTACTTTCGTTACGTTGTTACACCTTTTAAAAATTAGTTACGTTTTTATAATAAGTCGCTTTAAACGAAACATCGTATTTTAAAATCTCATAAGAGAAAAAGAAAATTTTTATGTAGCGCTATCTGGTAGACAGATTTTTATTTTGCATTTATTCAGTCAGTGCACTTTGTTAAATTGGATTTGAAACTGTGAAACAAATGAACGAAGCCGAATGTTTTGCATTCATCTTTGGTCGTTTGTGGCGTGATGCTGACGGCTGACACGCTGACAGTTCCTAACCTAAGCTAACAAAGGATGTAAACAAGTTGAAGTTATTTTAGTTGTTAAAAGTTTAGTTAGGTGGATATTTGCTGTTATAAAATGGACAGGTAATATAATTTTTTAATGCATTTTGCTATTTTTGCAAAATATGCATCTTTAGGTTCATGACTATAACCAAGAAAGACTATAACGTTGCAGATAAAAATAAAAATGACGATACTAGTAATTCAGTTGTATATAACAGTGACAGTAGTGATAGCAGTGACAGTAACAATGTTGATAATATTGATAATAATGAAATTGTACCTAAAAAAAATGCTAAAGTATACTACAAAAGAAAGTTTAAGGACGAGTGGAAAAATAAATCTGCTTGGCTTGAGAACATAAGTGGAAAATCTTACTGCAAAGTATGCTGCAAAACAGTTAA
This sequence comes from Stenolophus ochropezus, assembly GCA_035578165.1. Lineage (NCBI taxonomy): Eukaryota > Metazoa > Arthropoda > Insecta > Coleoptera > Carabidae > Stenolophus > Stenolophus ochropezus. Next base: position 29,072,031 of record JAQOWZ010000017.1, read on the forward strand.
TGGTGGTTTAACACATCTTGAACGTCGTGAGTCTAGTAATTTACACAAAAGAATTTTTAAGAAAGCTGAAAAGGCCCCCGTTATTACATCTTTTTTAAACGATGAGAAACTTTCTATATGAACATGATAACATAATCTACCATATAGTTTAATGGATCATCTACCCCAATTAATAAAGTCAGTATGTCCTGATTCACAAATTTCCAAAGATATTCATTGCGGCAGAACTAAAGCAACGTTGATGACATCAGATTGTTTAGCTAAAGAGCAGTTATTTATTATTACCGAAAAACTTAAACATGCTAAATTTTCAATTAAAGTGGATGAAACTACAGACATAAGTGTTAACAAATCATTAGCTATTGTTGCAAGATTTTACGATGAAGGTAAATGGACAGACCATTTCTTTGGACTACTAAGTGTCAAGTCGTCGTCTGCCGAGGAATTATTTAATGTTATTTGCAAATATCTCAGAGACCTGGATATTCCAATAAACAATTTAATTGGATTAGCTGCAGATAACTGTGCAGTAATGATGGGAAATATTAATGAAATTAAAGAAATTTTACCAAATATTTTTATACTTGGTTTTATATGCCACCCTTGTCACCTGTGATCTTCAGCAGCTGCTAAAAAATTACCTAGGTGTCTTGAGGATTTTATAAGGAGGTTATATAAGTAAGAGATTAGCAAAGTTGAAAGAGTTTCAAGCATTCCTAAAACTAAAACCTCATAAGATTCTGCACCCTAGTCAGACTAGATGGCTTTCTATTCAGGTATATTTTAATACATTTATAGCTTTATAAAATAGGTATAATTTTCTATTTTTAATATTACAGCAAGCCATAGATAGAGTTTTAGAAAATTGGGATCTTCTCATTCTTTTCTTTACCAATGAATGTTTTGAAGATGATCTTCATTCAATCCAGACTACACTGCAGTCTTTAAAAAATCCCGTGTATAAAATTTAATTTACGTTCTTATCGTACGTTTCAGATATAGTTAATAGGTTAAATTTAGAATTTCAATCCCAAAGTCCAAAATTACCCCTTCTTTTAGCAAGTGTGAAAAATTTATTCAAAACTATTTTGAAGAATTATTTAAAAAAGAACTATTTAGATAGTTACTCTTGAAATAGTATTAATGTAAGTGACCCAAAAAAAATTATTGCTTTGGAAAATATTTACTTTGGTGCAAAAACTGAAATACTTTTGTTACATAAAAATCTAGATCGCAAAGAAGTAGATGATTTTAAACTAAGAGCTTTAGATTTTTATGTAGAACTTTCAATACAAATAAAGAAAAGATTTAATCTGGATGATCCCATTCTAAATTATGTCAGTCAGTTTGAACCAAAAAAAGCTTTAAGTGGCGACATTCCCAGCATTGCTACCGATACTTTAAAATTATTTCCACATCTTGTCAATGATATAGAAAAATTAAATACGGAATGGCGTTTATTATCTGATCTGGACGATTTGAAAAAATATAAAGACTTAAATGTTGAAGACATCTGGAATCAAATATTTGTTCTTAAAAATGATTTAAACGATGAAATGTTCCCTAATTTGACTTTGTTAGTTAAAAGTCTATTAGCACTCCCACATTCTTCTGCGGCAGCAGAGCGAGTTTTTTCCCAACTAAATTTACTAAAAACCAAAGTTAGAAATCGTTTAATAGTAACAAATTGTGAGAGCATTTTGCATGCTAAGCAAATGTTAAATGATAACACTTGTTTCTCTTGGAAGCCCAATATCTCTATTAAAAAGAAAACCTAGTTATTCAATCAATATACAGTAGACGTTTGATAATGTGAACTAGTTTAAACCTGTATGTATTTGAAAAATATTTCGTGATTTAAAATGTGATAATAATTATTTTGTAGGAAAGATATAGTGTTTTTTTTTTCAATTAAATAATTAAAATATTTGTTTTTTTTATTTATTCTGTATAACAAAAATTTGTTACGTTTTTTGTTTTAATGTTACGTTTTGTGCTGACATCTGTTACGAAAGAAAAAAGTGATCTGGCAACACTACATATGACTTGCAGCTAAACTTGAACAATATTGACCTACAAAAATAATAACAATATTGCCGTGAAGAGTTTAGAAAGAATAGCGCTAAATGAGTAAAATGGTAAACAGGAGAAAATTAGGATTAAAGAAGGAGAAAGAACGGAACGGAACGACAGTCAAAAAAGTAATGTAATACGGCATTCTAACCAGATTGTTGCAAATGGGTTAGATGTAGTGCCATAGGATCCGTAGATTTAAATTTTGTTTTGGAAAACCGTGTTAAAGTTATTTCAACTTTAGTAATTACACATTTAAATACAGACTTATTTTTAAGTAAAGACTTTTAGAAAAATATTGGTATACTTGCTAATTTCAAAATTAATTCAAGGAATTTCTCCTGGGAATGTCATGCGGCAGCACTTGACCCCGGTGTGACTGACATATTGACTTCTCAAGAGCGTGATGGTTTCTATAATTCAAATTGATGGGTAACGGTTTAGGATGTGCGCACGGAGTTGAACATTAGTTTTAAAGATACGCAATGATATTGGAAACGGAGACAAAGATGTTCTCAGTTTTAAACAGCTGATTGAAAATATAAAACTCACAATATTCGGCAAAGCAAAATAAATTTCTATTGAAAAATTGGAAACTGGTACTAACAAACTCCAGCTCAACGCCCCACTTTGCGGGTGCCAAAAATATGCTACTAAGTCGAAAATTCTAAGTAACTTTGAATCTATTGTAAATCTCAAAAAAAATGGTACATATTGAAGAGAATGAAGATGATGGATGTGTATATAAATAAATAATAAAATTCAGGCAGACCAATACGCACAAAATCACAATTGTAATTGACAACCAATCTCAGTATGGATCTCTATCCTACAATTTTATCATAAGTGTGTGTAATAAATTATTGGGACAACACTGTATTTAAATGTACTATTTATATAATTGTTAAATGGTTAAAATTGTTTCTCTATCTGAGCTTTTGACTGTGGTTTCCCTCAGGTTATTAAAGTAAACCGGAGAGCTAGTTTTCCAGAGAATTTTTCAATCCACTTCATTATTTTATTTTTGACAATATTTCATTAATTATGATCTTATTTGAAGTAGAACGTAGAAGTTTTGCTCTAAATCAGTCAGGAGAGAGAATTTTTTTCCAAATTGAAAGATCAAACACCACTCGATTTTCAAACTAACGTTGTATAAGAAATTAATTGTAACAATTGTAATTTAAAATACATAGGTCAGACCAAAAATTGGTTAAAGAAAAGAATTCAAAATCATAAAACCGATTGTTTAAATCATTATAAAAAATGATAAAACAGTTTTAACTTATCATGATTCAGTAACGACATCATTTTGATTTTGATAGAGTAAAAGTCTTTGACAAAGAATCTACTTATAAGAAGAGATTATTAACGCTACACATCTTTAAATCAGAACACTCTGAATTTCAGAAGAGACGTTCAATTTTTGAATAAATTTTATATCAATATTTGACAATAATATTATTCTTGAATTTAGTTTATTTTAATAGATTAAGTGTCTATCAGTTCTGGTCTTTTTTTTATAAATTTTTCCTACGTTTATATGGGCGTTTGTATAATAAAGTCAATCCTTGATCTTTCTCCCGACAATGTACTTCATATAAAATTCAACACATATAAAATGTTAATTTTAGTGTACGTAATTCTGATTTTTTTTACATTGTTAACTGTTTTTTTTTACTACATTGTACTATAGTTTACTAAATTGTAATAATTTTGTAGAACCTTTTATGAGTCTCTGAGGATGACTATAATATAATTAAAACTTTAGACAATGGTAAATTTATTTGTTCTGACTCCTGTTCAAATACCTTTTCACCTAAATCAACTTAATTGGCCACAAATACATTTCATATTAGGATCAGTTTTATTAACTGCTATGAGTTTTCAGTTCTTCCCTAATTTATTGGAATCAATTATATTATTATTTATGTTATAACTTCCTTATGTCAAGCTGTTTTGTATTCACCCTCTAGGTATATATAAACTCGGTATCCCTGAGTTGATACTCACGTCATCAATTTTTGTTACAAGAATTATTAAACTTTTATTTTGTATCTGTGTCAAATACGCATGTAAGGCTTTATTCGCTATCTCATCACACTGTGGGTATATATGCTATCGGCGACTAACCATCGACAATAATGAAATAGAAACAGTAGTGTAACTACGGTAACATATATTTTGAAATATTTAATAAAATAAGTAAGCCATTAATGTTATTTATTAAGGTTATCTTGGCATCGACAATTTGTGGTTCATTGTGTGCTGGTAGTTTCGTTAATTTAATCTGCAACTCTTTTTGTATGTTTCTTGTTTTCATCCATTATTGTATTTGTATCTAGTACTGTCTTTGTGAAATTTATTTTCTTTGGAAATCTCACGATTTCACTCGACAAGATGATGTAATCAATCACCCTATTCCCCTTGTCAATTTCAATCACATGGTTACGATATATCATTTCAAACACTTTTATTATTTTTTATTTAAAATATTGTGTTAATAAAAATGTTGCATATTTGATGTAGGTCATTTCATTCATTTAAACAAATGTTATATTAATTATTTTTCTAATTACAATACTTACCTCATGAGCTTCTTTCCTCCATGTAATTGTCGGAATAGGCGTACCTCGTACAGTACAGTTCAATGTTATATAACTTCCTTCTTCTGCGGTAATGTTCAGATTTTGTTCTGCGTCGACTATTTCCGGAGGAACACCTAATCAAAATACAAAAATCTAGAAATCGGTGACGACAGAAAGTATTATAAGAATATTCTGTATTTTATTTGTCTGACAGTTAGACTGTCAATTTAAACCTCTTCAATAATTTTTCTATGGTATTTGGAAGATTACTCGTACATATACCATTAGTTAAGTATTATTTACCGTAGTATATACCATATCTTTTTTTTTGACAAATTTTTAGGCTCTCATAATATTTCATTTTCATAAACAAGTCAGTTACACGTTTTCTGTTTTCACTCAACATTGTTAACACCTTACTATATTAATTTATGGTTCATTATGTAATCAGTTCTCCACCGTAATAGCAAATTAGACAGTTGTTTAGTTACAGTCAAGCCAGACCTTAATTATGATGGGAACCATTAAAGTTTAAAAAAATTATTATACTCTCTTCACGTTAAGTTAAGAGTAAAGGATAGTACAGGAACTATGATTCCGGCTCTGTGATTGATTAAAATGAGTGACTAATGTGAGAATTTTCAAAAAAAGGTTGAAAGTGTGTGTGTGTATGTGTGTGTACGTGTGTATGTGTATGTGCATGTGTGTGTGTGTATGTGTGTGTGCGTATGTATGTATGCAAACTGGCTTGGTACGACGCATCGACCTTATACACTATAGACCCAGCAAGTGATTTTTTCACTTATCTAGATACCAATATGCAATATACCTCCTATATAACGTAGAGTTGCTAACATGTGTAACATACTTTTTTGTACCACCTCCTTCTATACTATGTATATTAGTATCTTCTTATCTCTCTTACTAGCGCTAGTGACCAATCAGCATGAAGCAAATTGACTCCGCAAGTGTGACGTCACGATGCCATTTTGATTGTGGTTTGCGTTCCAAACAAACCAAACTGAACGTGCATTTCAAGTATACCAAAGTTTTAAAGCTATCTTACCGTGTTGCGAAAAAGAATTGGGACAATAAAATGAATACTTTCATAAAAGCAATAATAAAAAATGTATTCAGGAATAGAACAATAAAATTAATACTCTCAAAAAGGACTCAGACTACTTTGTACAGGTTAGAAATTTTATTGTGCACAAATTTATGGCACTTGTCAGACATCTAGGCGCTCATTCTAATGTCAGCAGACACAATCTGGAGTATCTTAGAGTTGGATACTCCAGAATTACGAATTTCTATGCTCTAATTGACCACTAAGCAGTATATTTCTTCCACCACCAGACACCAGACCTAACATAGTGTTCAGTTTTTATATGTAGATTTTAAAACATTCAGAAAGATCAGTTGATCATTATCATATATTACGTAATGTAATACATATTTCTTTTAAATATTGTAGTCATACTTATAAATAAAGTGCAAACAAAGTGTACATTGCATTTCGGTGCCCCTGTCACTGGAAGATTCCAATAAGAAACGCGGCTCAACCAACGTAGTTTATGCTTTTTGCGTAATGTAAGTAAATTTATATTTTAATACAGATCTAAACTTTTAGAGAGACGATATTTTAATTTTATTGTCGTCGTCGTGTACAAAAATTCAATATTTTATATAACAAATTTTAAAGAGAAAAAGAATTAAATTATACCTATTTAAGAACAATTTTAAAATCTCAGTAGTGTGGGTTGTTATGGAAATGTATTTGTATTAAATATAAATTAAAATTTTTTTTATCTATTCTTGCTGTCAAAGTATTTTACATTATCTAACCTTGCTGTTAAAGTATTAGTTTTTCTATAGCCCTGCTGTTAAAATGCTGCTTGATCAACTATCACACTTTAAAATGTTTAAGATATGCTGTAGAAAAATGAATTATATAAATATTAAGTTCAAAAAAGGTAATGTTACATATAACCTCTAAATTAAATTATTCGTTTTAAGTATCAGATGTATTAAAATTGAAAAATTGTTTGCGCTAGCGTTACCTCACATCATATCAATATTTAAAAATACACTTATCTATAAAATAACCTTATATATTTATTGAAAACGATATTTTCACACTTCCCTTATGCACAGTTCCATATACCTGTCCTTTGTTTGGAACGCAGACCTTAACCTATCTCAACAAAATGGCGGCCGTGACGACCTCACTTGCGGAGTCAATTGTACGTCTATTTTTAGTCAAGTTCATGTCAGTTTCTGTTTATTTCTATTAACCTAGCTATTTTTTTGATGATATTCTGAGTTTTATAATGTTTTGATTGAATTAATGCAATATAATAATTAGAGACAATGGTTAGAAAATATTTGATGTGTAAAACATCACAACTGAAGGATTCACCGCTTTCATTTCACAGGTAAATTATAAAATATATTATAGGATGTGTTTATTCCCAGGGAAAGTTTTTGTAAGCGTAAGATGCCTATATACCAGTAAAGTGCCCGTAAGATAATGGAACTTTGAGGCCAGAAGTGTAACGTACTATAAAAGAACACAGGTCCACAGGGCTTCATATTAGGTCCATGCTTGTGGAACAAATATTATGATGGATTGTTCTACACCCCCCACTACATAGCATTTACAGACGATGTCGCTATCAATACTAAATTTATGAAGTTATTATAATGACAGAATTTTATATTTAACGCATTTTTCTAGGTAATGTCAAATGTTGATTGCAAGTAAGATACCACTATAGATATATGTACATCTCAGACAAAGACAGCGCATCAGAGAATGTCTATGTTGACATACTATTCAGAAGGTATTTCGAAAGTGATAGCAAGTGAGATAAGTGAAATAACATAATTGATATTTCAGATAAAAATAATTCTTCAATATACGTCGTTGCTATGATAACAAAAATTTTGTAGTGTTGGTATCTAGATAAGTACAAAATCATTGGACCCAGCGTATTCTATTTTGCAAATGCTGCTATCCCAAGTAACAATTTTTGTCTTCTTTGTCACAATAACTAATCGCTATTTATAAAAACGTTTTCGCCACTATAGATTAGCTGTTCATTATAGAAAAGAAATCGTATTATGGACACAAATTTTGTTACAATGACGTTGTTATTTCGTTAAATATTAAATGTTTATCACAGTTACCTAGCAAAACGCTTTTATGACTAAAGTTTAATCTAAATATTTCAGTTATTTTTTATGAGTCACGAAAACGTCTTGTTCACCATTATTATTTCTAAAATATTCCTAATAATATTTCTAAATAATAAGTTTTCTTTACAGTCTGGATAGCTGAAATAATAATGATCATAATAATGTAATATTTTCAGTAGTACAGGGTGAAAACTTTCCAATTATACTAGAAAGAAAACGGTAAGAATTCTATTTATTTATTAACATATTTTCGTATTCATGTGGTTTTTTTGTAACATACAAATATACGAAAATTTTACTACAGTCTTCATTAAGCAATGTAAACAAAATATCTTTAAAAAATTTAAAAACACAAGATCAGATATTAAGTCCGTGATGTGTTTGTTATTGGCATCTTAACGGTTGTCATTTGTTGTACGTTATTTACACCATAACAAACTAGAATTCGACAAAGTGTTTGCCATAATAATTCTGAAAATAATTGTTAAAAAACTTACTCTTAATAAATAAATAATAATTAATTTGGGTAGCCCGCTAATAAAATTTTTCAAATAAAACTATTTTTCACAAGCAAAATTGAAATTAAGTATAATAATAATAATAATGTGTTCCTGTATCTCCCAAGCGGAGCATAGGGCAACCGAACTCACCGAGCCGCAGTTCTAACTGCCGTACTGTCGGTTGTTTCATTTGCCAGCGCTACTTCTATTAAAGATGTATAGATGGCAAATCTATAGCATCCGAGTGTAATACACAAGTAGCTGTGTTTTTTATTTTACGACAAATCACACGTTGTCGGTCGCTGGGACTCGAACTGAGGATCTCAGGTTCGTATGACGTCACAGCGAGCTAAAGATGTGCGCTAGCTCGCTCAGCCATCCAGCCGAAATTAAGTATAAAGGATACATTATGTTTTTTTTTAAGTAATAATTATTTCATGTAAACAGTTTTTAAAATCTCTTACCTGGTGTTTGTGTTGAAGTTTGAGCAGTAGACTTGTGAGGCGACAAAGGCAGTGGTGTTGTTACAGTAGTTGATCTTTCCACTGGGTACACTACATACTTCATATATTGCTCATCTTCCGGATCGTTGGAATGTACTGGTCCCAGTGCTTGTACAGTAATTGACCATGTCGCAGGTTTTCCCAGGCCGTTATACGCCTGACATGTATAGACACCCAGGTTGGAAAGGGCCACGGAGCGGATGTAGAGAGAGTAGTCCTGTTTCAGTTCGTATGTGCCGCTGGACATTGGCAACATGGCGTCGCCTCGCCACCAAGTGATTATAGGGCGTGGCCATCCGTAAGCGAAGCAGCGAAGGTAAGATTCGGATCCCAACGATACGGTTACTTTATCATCATCCTCCCCCAGTACGACGCCAGAATGAGGAATGGGTTCTACATGCCGACAAGACAGCAGTCAGTATAAAAATTATTAATTTAACACTTTCGTTTTTTTAAATTCAATTGCATTTATTTATTACAGGCATAAAAATAATTAAATGAAGTGTTTCTAAATTCATGGAAATTACTTGAAATTTGATATAAATCATCAGAGTGAATGTTCCAGTTTCAACTATAATCATTGAGATCTCGAAATCAGTAAGAACTAAGAGGTCGACATTTTTTAGACTCCTACATTTTATATAAAGGGTATTTCTTACTATAAAATTAATATTATACATATGTTAATGTAATATTTACTGGCAAAATGAAAAATAAAAAAAATGTGCTCCTGAAAATAATAGCTGACTAACAGAACATATAAAGTGTATCCCCTTTTCGATTGTCATCTAGAAAGTATAAGATCTACAAGGTCGATTAAATTGGACTTTTTATGCGCCTACATGGAGTCTTTTTTTTGTGTTTTTTCAAAAACTAAGAAACAAATAAAATTCATTGGTATTGTAGTTTTCAATCCTTTATATGTTTTGTAGTCTACAACGAAATAAAATAAATAACGTTATTAATTATTGTTCCTATACGAGGTGGTGCTCAGGAGAAGCGAACATACAAATTTTTAATATGATATACAAGTTTTATGAATTTTTTTGCTGCCCTGTTTATTTTACGGAAAAACTACAGAGGTTAAAGTTGTTTAAAAGATTGACGCGTTACAACTTCTAACATTGACATTTATAAATAATTTATGCAAATAAAAATCGGGGATATTACTTCAATTCGGAAATTATAAAATTTATTTTTAAAGTTATAGAGAAACTTATGTTCAAAAGAATTGTACTATAGATATGCAAGTATACTATACAGAGTGTTCCATTTAAGTGTGCCACCGTTGCTATCTCGAGAACTATAAGAGCTACGAGGTTGGTTAAATTAGCAAAGAACCACAATTTTACAAGACTAATACAATGAGAAAAATTTTTTTTTTTCGACCAGTGGTTATCAAAATACGGGACACAACTTTCTTATTTTAAATGGGAACATATGTTTATTTTTAGGTAATTCGATAGAGTATTTTTTTATGTTTTCTATCCATAGCACCCTTGTTTCAGCCAGATATAAATAAAATACATATAAACCTAACATGCATTTTTCTCAATTATTTTGTTATATTAGTATATGATATTTTTAGATCGTTGAATTCAGAAAAAAATACTCTATCGAATAACCTAAAAATAAACATATGTTCCCATTTAAAATAAGAAAGTTGTGTTCCGTACTTTGAGAACCACTGCTCAAAAAAAAATTTTTTTTTGCTCATTGTATTAGTCTAGTAAAATGGTGGTTCTTTGCTAATTTAACCAACCTCGTAGCTCTTATAGTTCTCGAGACAGCAATGGTGGCACACTTAAATGGAACATCCTATATACTAAATGCTCATGTTTAACGTTTAGCGACGCTAGGCCTCCGGTGTCGGCGTCAGTGATACATTTACATTTTATGGCTACTTTTTGTTATTTCTGCGAGCCAGTCGGGTTGAAATGCAGTATACGGGCACCCAATGTTGTCTTATTAAAATAAGGTAAGATTAGGTTTAGATTAGGTTAGGTTTAGGTCAGGTTAAGTTTAGGTTAGGTTAGTTTCAGGTTAGGTTTTTGTCAGGTTAGGTTTAGGTCGGGTTATGTTTAGGTCAGAGTAAGTTCAGTTTAGGTTTATGTCAGATTAAGTTCAGGGTAAGTTTAGGTTAAGTTTAGGACAGATTAGGGTTAGGTTGGTTAGTTTAGGTTAAGTTTAGTTTAGATATACTATCAAGGACCATGGTTTCGTTGCTACTGATCTCGCCAAATTGCCTCCTACCGGCAAAAAATTGAACTTCATGGTTTACGTACCATTTCAACCGTTAAGTTCAACTATTCGGGCCATGAAACCAACCACCATAGCGGAAAGTAGACAGTACATTGTTTCTAGAATTAATATCAGACACTTCGAGAAAACCCTAGTTACGAACAAAATTATTAATCATAAACTTCACCATGTAAATATGTCAGTCCCAAGGCAAATGGAATTCACTCGACCTCCATCACAGATATCTTATCCACAATTTCAAAAATTCGCTGAACAACCACAATTATTCCTAAGTAACCCCATTCGCTTACAACATAGACCAGTCCATCCTCAAAGATTTTTGACCAACCAAAAAGTGTTTGGAAACACAAATCCAAGACCTAACAAATGTTTGGAGATCACAAGGCTCCGCAAACAACCCTATACAACTAAAACCTACCCCTATGAGCAGAATATCCCATGGAACTTTCCCAAAACTTGACTTTAGACCACAAAGACCTCAAAATCAAGAACAACCAAAATTCGTTTCAGAAGAATTATTTCACGTAGAATCAACACAATATCATGACTCTACTGAATATTACTCGTTATGAAAATTTTGAGACAGATTACGTTGAATATTACCCACAAGATAATTTATACAACTCTGACGAAATCGAACATATTTACGAACCGAAACAAATAGATGAGAATCAATTTTTTTCCTAAACCAACCAATGAGAACCAAACATAGAACTACATTCAATATACGAAAAAAGACCTACCTTTCGTAAAAATATCAAATCCACCATTTAAATTACTAATACATACTGGAGCAACAAAATCCTTTCTAAATCCTGACATTGCAGAAACATACTTTAAAAATAAAATTAAGAAACAAAACTTCACTATCTCGTCAATATTTCAAACAACTAAAAGAAACTCCTGTATTGAAATCCTAGCATTCCCGGAAATGAATGTTGATACGACCGTAAAATTCTATCTTTTTAAATTTCATAATTTCTTTGACGGTTTAATCGGATATGATAGCTTAAAAGACTAAAATGTTACAATTAGACTTGAACTATTCTCTCTTCAAAACTTCATATACAGTATTAAAATTATATCCTTATGAAGCTAGAAGAAAATTATTATTTCTTGCTCGATTGGAACCACATACTTTAGAATCATTAGAAAAACGAGTAAACAAACTATCACAAACTAAAGTTTCAAATTGTGAAATAAGAGAATGCTTATCGCATTGTAGAAACGGATATGCCCCAGTTGATATTTACAACAACACTATTGCACCTGAAGAAATCTATACGACCCTATTAAAATAAACTCCTTTAATAATACAGAATTTGACCTATTTAACGCTATCGTCAATAATAATCCAAAAGGTAATAAAGAATGTACAAAATCAAACATTATTAATATGTTACGCACCGGCCATATGAATTCTGGGGAAAAATACCAAGTAGAAAAATTAGTAGCGTCATAACTTCTACATATTTTATCGCGAAGTAACCCTATTAACTTTTACAAATAAAATTAAACATAGAATAATAACTAATACGAAATCCCAGTTCACAAAAAATCTTATCGATACCCATTTGTACACAAACCGGAAGTTGAAAGAAAGATAAATAACATGTTAAAACACAGTATAATCCGACCAAGTGATTTACCATGGTCATCACCTATTTGGATAACAGAAATGACGAATATATATTATCGAAAGATAAACGAAATAAACTATAGATGACCACTACCCCATTTCCGGCATATCAGATACATTAGATAGACTTGGACGACCTCAATACTTTACAACTTTAGATTTGGCGAGTGGATTTCACCAACTCGAAATGAACCCAGACGATATACAGAAGACAGCATTTAACGTAGAACATGGACATTACTAATTCTCAAAAACCCCGTTTGGCTTAAAAAATGTTCCATTGATCTTTTAAAGAATTATGGACAATACCTTGAGAGAATTTCTTAATAAATTCTGTTTTGTATTTATGGATGACATAATAATTTATTCATTATCACTCAAAGAACATATTGTAAATTTAAAACAAATATTTCAAAAACTGCGTAATAATAATATCAAAGTATAACCAGACAAATCTGATTTTTTGAAAAAAGAAGTAACATTTCTTGGCCATCTAATAGCATCAGAAGGAATCAAGCCTAATCCAGCAAAAATAAAAGCTATTCAACATTATCTTTTGCCAAAAACTACGCACGAAATCAAAGCAATTCTCGGATTATTAGGTTGCTACCGCAAATTTATAAACAAGTTTACAAAATTAACAAAGCCATTGACCTCATGTTTAAAAAAGGACGCTGAAATTGACACACAAAATCCTGACTATGTAAATTAAACGACACCGAATCTAAATATATCCTACTTATTCGGACCTAAATTCACCATCTACACCGATTATCAACCTTTAAAATGGCTGTGTAAAATGAAAGAACCCAACTCCAAACTTGGAAGGTGGAGACTTAAACTCGCAGAGTTCTATTAAAACATTGAATATAAACCAGGCGCACTAAATAAAAACGCTGACGCATTATCTCGAATATAAATTAATACAAACGAAACAATAGAAAATTCTGGCGCAATATTTGATTATATAAAAGACTTTAACAAAAACCTTAATAACGCAGCGCAAGTGGACAGAAATAAAAACCTGGATATAATTTTAATGTTAGTAAAACCAGACGAAGACAATAACGATAACGACATATCAGATGACGAGATTGTACATACTAGTAGAGAAAACCCGATTGTAGGAATTGCAATTTGCGACAAACCTGTTACTTTTACTAATCAAATTATTCGATCGGAACTTAATTTTGAGCCAAAAAAACAAAAATTGTAAAACTATTTAAAAAAAACAACGTTTTATAGTTGAATTTTCAAAAAAAAAATATTTTATTAGAGACTTTATCAATTTTGTTAAAGAATATATTATCCCAAAAGTTAAGTATTGCGTATATTCCGAAGATCCAATATACGAAAAATTTAGTTTAATAATTCAAAAGTATTTCAAGAACTCTGAAATACAAGAGGAAATACATCTCGTTAAATACACTCAAAAGCTATTAGACGTTGAAGACTCGGAAGATATTAAAAACATTATTATTATCATGAGAGTAAAACTAACCATCGAGGACTCGATGAGACTGTAATTCAGATAAAGTATAAGTACTATTGGCCAAATTTGGGAAAATCCATACAAAACATATATTAATGAATGCGAAATATGTTTGAAAACAATATAAGACAGAGTACCATTAAAACCAAAATTTAATATATCCCCTACTTCTACAAAACCATTTGAAATTTTGCATATTGATTGAATCACTTTAGAGAAACTATTATTGACGCATTTTCCAGACACGCCCAAGGTTATAGTACACTAAACTCTGGTCAAGGTGTAGAAGGCGTAAACAACTTTATTAAGTATTTTACACATCATGGAATACCTGGTCAAATAATTTCAGACAATGGCCTAGAATTTAAAAACTCTGTCATTAAAGAATTATTAGAAGTTCATAAAGTAAAACTTCACCTTCAGTTCTTAATCGGCTGACAGCTTCTTCTTCGTTTTGCGCTGGAATTATTAAGTCATCTAAGTATTGTAGTACTATATTTTGATTGATGAGTTCTCGAAATACATGATTTATATATCTCTGGAACTCAGATGGTGAAGTACATAGGCCAATCGGCATGTTTGTTAATTGGTATTGGCCTCTGTGAGTCACAAACGAAGTGTATTTTCGACTTTGTTCCTCGACGTTTACATAAAAAAAAGCCATTCTTTAATTCGATTGAGTTAAAAATCTTTGAATCGTGCAACTTGTCCAACTGGTCTTCTATGAGCGGTAGTGGGTATCTGTCTTTTACAATAACTTTGTTTAGTCTCCTGTAATCGATACAAATGCGTGGAGACCCATCTTTCTTTCTTACTACGACTACTTGGCTTGAATACTCGGAATCTGACGGTTCTACTATCCCCTCCTTTAACCACTGTTCTGCTTGGTCATCCACTATGTTGCGCTCTGGTAATGGTAGTTTTCTTGGTCAACTGAATATCGCTTTTTCATTTTTTTAAAATTATTTTCATCTTTAAATTTTTTTCTTACTTAGATTTGGCTTGTAGCTATTAATTAGTTCTTCAACATTTTTCTTTATTTCTTTACTCACTTTCAAACTGATGTTTATTTCTTTATCTTCGTTCTTCAATTCGATGTTCATTATAAATGCTTCCTTGTTTCTTTTACTAATCTTTACGCCATCTTCACTAATTAGAACAGTCGATTGATTTAGTAATTCGTTTCCTGTTATACCATTTATTGTCATGACGTCATTCGATACGACATGAAATTTAGTGGCATATTCTCCATTGTCGACAGTAACGATTTCTTCAAAGTTGCCAATAGACTTAACACATGATTTTCCAAACCCACTAAATACCAATTCGGAATGAGTAAGCTTGAGCGAACCTATCATTTCTTAGGCTTCTCTTCGAATTACATTAATTTCGCTGCCTGTATCTATGAGGACATTTAATTCTTTATTATTAATTGACACCTTCTTGAGCATTTTGCTGAGTGCTTTATTGATATTATTATTATTAGAATTCTGTGACGTGACGTGGTAGAGTGAAGAGTTAGTGTAGTGGCTAAATAGTTTTGTTAATCTTTAAGGATCAAAATTAAACAATAATAAGTGGTTCTTGTATTTTCGCAGTAGTTACAATTTGTGGATGTTGTAATATTGTGGATGTAAGGTTATGAGGAACGATAAACACGATACTTAGATAAAAGTAAGTTGATACAACTTATAGGTTATCTAGATGTCATATTACATGTCACGTCAAATCTTAGCAAAAGCAGGGATCTAGTACCGACATCTAGCGTCTAATAGTAACATCTAGCCAGCGATTTTACAGGTGACTGTTTAAATTAAGTAGGGCAGTGACAATAACTAAATACCGATGCTAAGTTACTATTTAGGACGCACAGATAGAGCTAGTAGCTCAACATGGAAACAAAAATATTAGAAGCGATAGCAGATTTAAAAAATGACATAGCAAGTATGAAAAAGACAACGCAAGACAGGTTTATAATAACAGCAGACGCCCTTGATGAACATAAGAAAATATTAATCGAACACGAAGAACGGTGGACAGATCTAGAACGCAGTATAAGACAAAAAATATTATTAATTCGGATTAATGGAAAGAGAGACAAGTAGACATGAACTCGAGAAGGAATGCCTAGACTTAATTTCCAAAAAATTAAAAATAGATATATCCATCTTTGAGATAGACAACATATACAGGATTGGAATTAAAAAATACCACAAGAATAGACCAGTTTTAGTAAGATTCACTTCAAGAAGGAATGTAATAGATATTTTAACAAATACAAAGTTACTGAAAGGAACAAACATCGTAATCTCAGAAGACTTCTCGAAAGAAGTTGCAGAAGAAAGGAAGCAGTTATTACCATTAATGAAAAAGATGCGTAAAGAGGGCAAACATGCAATAATAAAATATAACAAGCTATATGTTGACGGTAAGCCAATTAAAAAAGATGGAGCAATAAGAACCTTGCACAAAAAAAATGAAAAGAAAGACAACTATCAGAAGAAAAAGTTGAAGAAACAAAGGAAAGAGGAACTCAAAAAAATGTAACAAACAATGAAAGACAAGAAACGAAAAGACAGAAACCAATAACCTCATATGTAACACACACTCCCGATTATAGGGATCGTCAAAAGTCAAGCAGCTATAATAGATATGATGAAAGACCAATTAAAGGCTGCGCAACAGCATCCATTTACAGAGAAACGGCGCCAAAAGCACCACCAAAAGAGGAAGATCCAAAAAACGATTCAAAATAAGCGCGCTGAATAACTCAGATCGGACTAAAATAGGATTTTGGAACATCACCGGCTTAAAGAATAAGGACAATGATTTCTGGAATTTTATAGAAGAATATGATTTTATCGGGCTAATAGAAACGTGGACAGAAGAGAAAGACTGGACAAACTGGGAAACTAAACTTCCGAATAAATTTTAATGGAAATAATAATATTAATAAAAAGGGAAGAGCTAAAGGAGGAATAATAACAAGAGACAGAAACATATTAGAGGAACTACCGGAGGAGAGGAGTATGGACCAAATGCAAAAACGAACATTGCTAATAGAAAAGGAAAAATAAAAAATAATAACAACATACAGCAAAGGAGAAATAAAACTCATACAAGAGCAAATAGAAGAATCAGAGGAAGTTGACACGAATACAATTTATTATTAGGAGGAGACTTCAACGCCAGAATAGGGGAAGAAGGAAAAATTATTGATACTAGAGATGAAACTGAAAAAAAAACAGGACATCAAAAGACAAAATAATTAAGAGCGAAGGAGAAAAACTCCTAGAATTCGTGGAAGAAAATGGACTAAATATACTGAATGGACATACGAAAGGAGATGAAGAAGGGGAATTTACTTATATAGGCCCAAACGGAGAATCAGTTATAGACTACGCCATTGCAAATGAAGAAGCAATGGATAAAATAATATTTTTCACAGTAACAGATAGAATAGAATCCGATCACCAGCCGCCTGTCATAGAATTAGAAAACCTTAATGAAAAAAACAAAAACAGTGAAAGGAAAAATAAGAATAGATTGGTCTGAAGAAGGCAAGAAAAAGTATCAAGAAAAATTAAAAGACGAACTGATAGACAATATACACAGCTCATTAGCAAAGAAAATTTGGAAGAAAAAAGATAATATAAGAAAAAGTAATTGTAAAGTGAACAAAAACATACCAATGAGCACTTGGAGAAAATACTTCATGACTCAATTAAACGGAGCTGATGAAAAAAATACCATATCATTAGAAACACAAACCACACATAGTTTAAAGACATATATAACAGAAAGTAATGTAAGACGACAAATATAGAAACAAAGAAAACGAAAAGTCGCAGGTGAAGACGGAATACAAAACGAGGCTTGGATATACGGAACAAACGAAGCAGTCGATTGACTTACAAAAATAATAAATAATGTTTGGAAAGGAAAAAGCTTTCCACAAAGAAGGAAAAAAGGCATTATCAGTCTAATACACAAAAACGGAGACAGAGAAGAAACTAAAAACTACAGAGGCATAACACTGTTAGACACGGCATACAAAATATACGCCATGATCTTAGAGGAGTAATAAAGTAAAGAAGCAGAAGAGAGAAATATACTACAAGATAACCAAGCAGGCTTTAGGAAAGGAAATTATGCAATACAGAAGGAAATAAGCACAAAAAGGGAAAATTATATGTACTATTTGCAGATTTGAAAGCAGCACTCGATATTGTAAATAGGAAAAAGATGATTGACATATTGACGAAATCTGGCATCGAAGAAAACTTGGTAGAAAGTTTGGGTTTGGACAACGTGCGGAGTTAGACAAGGGTGCCCATTAAGCCCTATTCTTTTCTCTATTTACATGTCACATTGAAGCTCACTTTACTAAAGGACAGACAGGAGGCATTGTAATTGGGAGCAAATAGTTTTGGGACATTATCGTACGCCGACGACCTGGCAATAGTTGGGAAAACAAAACAAGAAATGGATTCCTTAATGAAGAGACTAATGATAAACTTAAAGAAAAAAGACATGGTGTTAAACACAGAAAAAAACAAGATTGTTGTTTTCAATAAAGGAAGAGGCAGGGAAACAAAAGAAACGTAGACATGGGAAGGGAAACAAATAGAAAAAGTAAAAAGTTTTAAATACTTGGGGTATTCATTTCACAAGAATGGTAAAGAGAATGAACATATAAAGCAAACAACAAAAAAAGCAAACATAGCTCTTCCACAAATCTGGGGCATAGGGCAAAGAAAATTCAAAAACTACTTTAAATTAAGAATGTTACTGTTTGATAAATTGATAGCGAGCATTATAATGTATGGAGCCGAAATTTGGGGTTGGAAAGAACAAAATGAAATAGAAAAAATTCAAACAAAGTATATACGATGGATACTTGGACTAGATAAACAAACACCGGTGTATATAATTGAGGAAGAAACAAAACTATTTAAAATGAAGACTGAAGCAGGAAGAAGAGCAATGAAGTAAGAAGAAAAATTATAAAGGACACAATGGAAAAGTCTTGTATTTGATTGTTGGGTAAAAATAACCAAAAAAGAAGAAAGGAAACAGGAAAAGAACCAATGTGAAGCAAAACCAAAACGGGTAAAATTCTATGAAAGCAACGGACATTCAATAACAGACATAGAAAGGCGAAGAAATACTGGCCAAAACATGGTGAATGAAAATACACGGACGGAACAAGATATACAAACTCAGATAAGAAGGGAAAAGATATATAAATCAACTTATAATCCAGGATATAAATACTTATGTACTATAAGAAAACCACTATACTTGACAACAGAAAACAAAAATTTAAAAATTATCGCAAGATTTAGAACGGGAAACGAAGAAAAAAGGATTAAATACAGGATAGGAGACGATGAAAGACAATGCAGAATATGTGGGAGAGACTTTGATACAATAAATCACTTAAGAAGACACTGCAGCGAAAACCTGAGAAATGACAAATCTACACAACAGACACTACACGACAAAAACCCAGACACAGATTGAATGAAGAAAGTATATATAAGTAGATTAAATACTAAGTTATAATAATGTAGATACCACATGAAATGTAAAATATAGATAATGTAGAAATTTGAACACCGAAAGGTAACAAATAAAATATTTACTACTACTAAGTGACACATTCTTGAGCATTTTGCTGAGTCCTTTGTTGGTATTATTTACCTCTGCTATACTCTTGTCATGTTTTTCTTTGCCTTTGGCTTTATCCACACAGCCGCCGGACCTATGGCCAAGTCTTCCGCAACTATAACATCGTATTCGGTTTTGTCATTTTGGCTTTTCTTCGTCGGTTGCTTGTGAGACTCTGTATTCTATCGTTCTCTTAAACCTTGATAGTTTCTTCTTTCCTGTTTCGAGATGGAGTTGAATGTTTTCGATTTTATTGTTTTATAGAGCTTAACTTTTTCTTTTACTTCTCTATATGTCTTAGCACTATACAATATTGCTTTATTCATTGGATCGTCTAATATTCCATCCACAATGTATTGTATTACAGTCTCTTCTTCTATTGCAGCCCCACTCGCTATCTCTTTCGTGATTAAGATGAATTCTTGTATTGTTTCTTCTTTCTTGTTACGTCTTTCCATCAACAGTTTATGTATTGATGCGCTGATTGTCTTCGTTTTAAATTCTTCTCGAAGCATTTCTTTCAATTTTTTCCAAGTCGTGATACCTTTCTCTGTCTGGATTAAAGTTTTAGCAAGACCTTTCAGTGACTTCTTGCCAAAGATTAATTTCTGTAAGTTGTTCCACCGCATATTCTCAACAATTTCTGCAAATTCTTGGATTCATTTATTTATCGGATATCCGTCTTTTCCATCAAAACACCTCAGTAAATCTTCGACATCGCGAAATGTCATTGGAAATGTTTGTGAATTCTTCTCACATCTTTCTACATATCTTCTTTAATGGCTTCTTAAATTTTCTTTCATTTTTTATTTGCTTCTTCATCTTCACTTCTTCCTTGTTCTTCTTCGTCGTCTGTAGTATTTTCGTCTTCACTTCCTTCGTTTCTTTTTGATTCTTGTTTTTTGTTTATCTTCTTTAATGGCTTCTTACTTTTTCTATTTTTTAATTTGCTTCTTCGTCTTCACTTCTTCCTTCTTCTTCGTCGTCTGTAGAGTCTTCATCTTCACTTCTTTCGTTTCTTTTTGATTCTTTATCCTTAGTTTGCTCATCTTCTGCGTCTTTATCTTCATCAGATCTATAATCAATTCCGGTTCCTCCATTTTCATCTTTCGTCTTTCTTCCTAAATTGCAAAGGAATTGGCACACCTTAGAGAGTAATTCTTTTTTTGTCCCTTCATGGTTAATTTCTAAGATACGGCATACGGAAACAGCACCATCTGTTGTAAGATCATCCATAATGTTTGTCAACTTTAACTGGTATTCTTCGGATTCTTCTGCAAAACTAAATCCTGGGAATCTTCTTAACTGTCGTCTTAATAATCGTAGTTGTTCTATCGTTTCAAATGCAATAAAGTGTAGCAGTTTTATTGCTTTTAATTTAATATTATTTATATTGTATAAAATCTTGTTGTTGGCACCTAACGTGCTCATCTTGCTGAATCTTCTTTCACGAAACCACTATCACACTGATACACAGTTCCCACTGTTAATAACCACTTCTATTTATCACTATCTTGTCCCTGTTTCTAAATTTTTATCCCGGTTGAGCCCCCCAATTTTATAGAGATACAAGATTAATGGCAAACACGTGATTAATATATAAACAATTCAATGAAACACAACAACTTTACACAATTTTAAACAATATTACAATCTTTGACAATCTTTTCCGCGCTATTTTTCAAACGACTCTCTTGTTTTTCCGTTGTCCATGCCCACCTCCCTGTAACCACGCGCTGTGCTCGCTCCGGCCAGGACCGTACTGAGATATATATATATATATATATATATATATATATATATATATATATATATGAACCAATGATTAAAATTTCACATACATTAAATAAACAGAAAATGAAAAAATCAATAAGAACTGTGTTCACCACGCGCTCTTGTTACCGCTTCTACTCGTCGAGGCATGGATTGAATAAGGTTGCGAATAACATTTTGCGGTATTTCATTCCATGCTCTTTCGACTACAGCCCATAGTTCTTCCACATTTTGTATTGGTGTCTGAATACGTCGCACTGCTTTTCCTAGGACGTCCCATAGATTTTCAATAGGCGACAAATCTAGAGAACGGGCCTGCCATGGAAGCACTGGTATTCTGTGCTGGTCAAAGAAGGTTAATACTCTTCCCGTGACATG
This sequence comes from Stenolophus ochropezus, assembly GCA_035578165.1. NCBI lineage: Eukaryota > Metazoa > Arthropoda > Insecta > Coleoptera > Carabidae > Stenolophus > Stenolophus ochropezus. The sequence goes on from JAQOWZ010000017.1 coordinate 29,094,110, forward strand.
AGGTCTTCCGTTATCCTGCTGAAATATGGCTGCTGGGTGGTCTTGAATATGTGGAGCAACTTCCGGTATTAGGATCTCGTCAATGTATCACTGACTGTTCAAAGTACCGGGTAAACGAATTAGGCGAGATTTCCAATTGTATGAAATTGCTCTCCACACCATAATTCCTTGCGTAGGTGCCGTATGACGCGTATAAATGCAGGTCACATTCCCTCTTTCACACTGGCGTCGTCTCACAAGTACCCGACCGTCATTTTGAAACATACAAAATCGCAATTCGTTAGAAAAGACAATTTCATTACATTCATTATTCCACAACTACCTTTCTCTGCACCAATCAAGGCGCAATGATATATGGCGCGTGGTCAATGGAAGTCGCAATAATGCACGACGCGCATGCAGTCCAAATTCTGATAAACGATGACGAGTACGTCTTACAGATAGTGGGTATCTTGTCACTGTCCACCACCACTGCCGTGCTAGAGTTGGTGCACTTTGAAATCGACCTTGTAAGGATAGCCGAATAAGGAGACGGTCGTTTCTCGCTGATGTCCTCCGGCGAGCTCCAGATCCTGGCTGCCTTCTTTCTGTACCTGTTTGTATTCACTGCCGCCATATGCGTGAAATTGTACTTAGATTGCGAGTTAAACGAGTCGCTATATCACGCAGTGACAACCCGCTTTCGCGCATACCCACTATACGGCCCCTTTCAAAATCACCCACTTGCTCAAATGAACGTTGATGTCTTCTACGAGGCATGTTAAGTTGATAACAATAAAATTTTAACTGAATTTGAATTATATTGAAGAAATATCGAATAAATAATTCTGCTTGATAATTAAGTTTAAACCTGCATATTTTCTGAACAAATATGTTTAGCGATTCTTAATTTTAATCATTTATTCTTCTAAAAATAAGAAACCTCTGTGCTGAATTTTGTGTGATTATTCCCATTATTTTTTGGTGTTGCGTTTTCAACGACCGCAAGTATATATATATATATATATATATATATATATATATATATATATATATATATATATATATATATATACATTTTTGGCTCAAATGACCTCGGGAATAAGTTGTTAAAGTTTGTTACACTAGTCCTGAAACACCCTGTATATATATATATATAGAGCAGTAAAAACAGTTTCCTTAAGAAAAGACGAATTTTCGTAATTCGATTTTTTTTTTAATTCTTTCCCTTTCGTAATCTACACATGTCATACTACTTACCCTTATGACATTAAGTTCATTTATATTCGTATATGTATATATATATATATATATATATATATATATATATATATATATATATATATATACATATATAAATTATGTAGACGCCCATCCCTTATTGCATCATTTTATGTAAGTTTCCACTCTGTAACATTAAACCCCACACAGCATAAACATCATACGACACAAAGGTGATAAATAGACCAACTCTGCTAGAATCCGTTAGATTATGTAAGTCTGTAGAATAATTAACTTCATATTATTCTTGTTGTATCTTGTATGTAAAATAAAAACTTTTTAAAAACATTAAATCATATTTCATTGATTTAATTGGCGCAGTCGGTAGGATTGCTGAAAGACTTTTACTTCGAAGACCTAATAAATTAGTGTCCAATTCGTTTAAAAGTGAAGTCGTCACTTTTAAGTGTTTATTCGGCATCCGAATCATCGTTCTCCAGAGTGTTATAAAAATCTGAAGTAAAATACAGATTTTACACTCAAAACATAAACGCAAGTGCAACAGACATCTACAAAAACTGCATAACCTCCGACGAAGAAAGGCTCAACATATCGTCGTTAATTCCGTGAGTTCCGAGAGGCCTGACCACCGAGAGTACATCGGCAGCAGAAGGCACCTCCAGCTCCTTCACCCGCTGAGCGAACATCAGCGACAACCAAACTTTCGTCTCCTGGACACCTGGACCATGAAGTTGGCCGTCATCAACTCAATCCTAATGTTACTGTGAGTTATTATTCAAAACTTTATTACTACTATTTTTTTGAATTGCTGTACGAATCACTGACTAACAAATTAACGTAGCATCAATTGTAATTTGCATAACCCAATATTATTAAGAAACTTACTGTTATAACTATTATAAAACAAAACACACGTAACAATGCCAAACAACACAATTGTACAACCCGTTACACTTAACCTCTTACCCAAAATTCCTTCAGAAATCAAGGAATTAGTAGAAATAATACCCGAGTACGATGGAAGTACGGGCACATTACCTCATTTCATAAATATGTGCGATGAAATTCTCGAAATAATCGACAAACAAAATTTATCAATCATTGTAAAACGAATTATCTTACACACTATTAGAAAGAAAATTATTAAAGACGCAAACATAAAATTAGCGACAAAAACATATCTAGATTGGAAATCCTTAAAAGACCTTTTAATTGAGGAGTACGGAGACAAGCGAAACGAAGTACACTTCCTCACAGAATTATCACACTTAGAACAGAAACACAATGAAGATATTTTTAGCTATTTTGATAAATATGAAGATATTTACAATAGACTTATCAGCTTATTAAAATTGAACTTTAGCAACAATTCAAAAAATATTATAATATTCATGTCTTCATATGCTTCACACAATTTCATAATAAACTGTAGAGAGCCATATAGAAGTCAGTTGGCTGCTCGAAATCCAAAATCTTTAAGTGATATTCAGAATTTAATCAAAAATGACTTCCAGTACATTCACACAAACATACACAAGCAGAACACTATCAAACCGAAGATAAACGTTCCAACACCTGTTTACAAACCTGCAACACAAAACCAAAATCCAAATTTAAATCCAAATCAATTCCAACATCGATCACCAATGTTCCGCTATCCTCAACAACAACGAAACTTCCCGAATCAATCAATACATCCAAAACCGAGAGTAAATAATTATCCTCAGCCTATGTCCATCAGTACAAACACTTTTAGACCACAACAAAAAAGACGGAGACAGGACTTACAAATGCTAGACAGTAACGTCGAAGCCTTTGTTGAACCCAACAATGACAACGAATCATTTGAATATTATGACTATGACCAAACACACGATGAACAAAACATTGAAGTAAACAACGAACTAGAGTCACAAACTGAAAATTTTCCCATAGAACTTTTAGAAGATTCGAAACCCTAGCAACCTATACTTCACGTCTACCATTTATCCAATTTAAAAATTGCCGTGTTTTAATAGACACTGGCTCCTCTGAAAATTTTATTAGTCAAAGTTTCGTTAACAAAAATAAAAACAAATTTAAAATTTTTGATGAATATTTTGAGATACAAACCGCAAACGCTGTTTCAAACGGTACTCAATTTACATTTGTTGAACTACTTAAGAAAAATTTAAAATGTTTCATTTTTGAATTTCATAAAGATTTTGATATTGTAATAGGAAATTCTGGCCTAAAATTGTTAAATGCGAAAATTAATTATTCAGATGAATCTATTTTACTAGAAAAACGTAAATTTAAATTTAGCTATTTCCACAAAAACAAATTAGAAATGAATTATCAAGAAATTTCAGAAAAATTAAATTTAAGAACTGATCATTTAAATGACGTAGAAATCAAAGAGTTAAATAGCGTTATTAAAGAATTCGAAGACTTGATTATTGACGACGACAAAAATTTAACTTTTACTAATGTTATAAAACACAAAATTAAGACAAGCGACGAAAATCCAGTTTATCAAAGATCATACAAATATCCAATTATATACAAAGAAGAAGTTGACAAACAAATTAATAAATTACTAGATCAAGAAATAATTAGACATTCATACTCTCCTTGGAGTAGTCCAATATGGAATGTTCCGAAAAAACAGGATGCTTCGGGTGAAAACAAATTTCGTGTGGTTATAGATTACCGTAAATTAAATTCTAAAACGATTGATGACAAATTTCCGATACCTGATATCGCGGATATTTTGGACCAACTTGGTAAATGTAATTATTTCACTACAATTGATTTAAAAAGCGGCTTTCACCAAATTGAAATGGATTCTGACTCAATAGAAAAAACTGCCTTTTCAACTGATCAAGGACATTTTGAATTTCTTAGAATGCCTTTTGGTCTCAAAAACGCACCAAGTAGGTACATTTCAGAGACTAATGAATTTTATTTTAAAAGACCTCATTAATAAAATATGTTTCGTTTATTTAGATGATATAATAATATTAGGCAAATCATTACAAGAACACATTCAAAATATCAAAATTGTTTTCCAAAGACTAAGAAAGGCAAATCTTAAATTACAACTCGATAAGAGCGGATTTCTTAGAAAAGAAGTCGCGTATCTCGGACACATGATTACCACCGAAGGCATTAAACCGAATCCAGATAAAATTGAAACTATTAAAAAATTTACTCTTCCAAAGACTCAAAAAGAAATCAAATCATTTTTAGGCTTTCTTGGTTATTACCGCAGATTTATAAAAGATTTTTCCAAATTAACTAAACCGTTTACCAAATGTTTAAAGAAAAATGCCAAAATTAATATTGAAAACAAGGAATACATTTCTAGTTTTGAAAAATGTAAATTATTACTTTCGAACGCACCAATATTACAGTATCCTGACTTTTCAAAACAATTCCGTCTAACGACCGACGCCTCAAATTATGCTTTGGGTGCAGTCCTATCCCAAAATATAGATGGAAAAGATCTACCTATAGCTTACGCAAGCCGGACACTCAACGAACATGAAATAAATTATTCAACAACCGAAAAAGAACTACTTGCTATTATCTGGGCTACGAAACATTTTCATCCCTATTTATACGGTCACAAATTTAAATTAATTACAGATCACAAACCCCTTATTTGGCTAAACAATTTAAAAGAACCAAATTTAAAACTTGTACGTTGGAAATTAAAATTATCACAATATAATTATGACATAGAATATCAAAAAGGCAAACAAAATTACGTTGCCGACTATCTATCCAGAATTCCGAAACCTTTCGAGATAAATTATAAATCTTCAAATATTTTTGACCACAAAAAACCCATAATACATTGCATTTCCAAAGATTTTGAAATGGGTCAAGGCTTCGCAAAACAGATCAATGAAATGTATCATACTAAGAATGATTTAGATAAAATAAAAATAGTAAATAATATTGCCATACAAACATCACCTCGATTAATCATACATTTAATTACAAAAGAAAAATATTTTAATAAACCAACTTTAAAAAGCATCGAAAATAGTTTAAAACAATTAAGACATTACCTAATCGAAAATAATATTAATTCAATTAACATGCCAAAAATTGCATGTGGTTTAGATAGGCAAAATTGGTTAGACATAGAAAATTTACTAAGGCAAATTTTTGAAAATACGAACATTCAAATTAATGTTTTTGCTTCAAACAAAATCGAGAACTACGCAAACTCCGTTATCGCTGAAAAAGACACGGACAGCTGTACTCAGCATTCTGATGACGAATCTCCTATCAACGGTCTTCATTACAAAGACACTTCAATAAATTTCGGTAAAAATCAAATTATTTTTAAAGAAACAAATTCGAAAAGCTCTGTAGAAATTTAAAAAATGTTTGGACACGAAAAACAAAGAATTTATATTTACCTAAACAAAACTAATTTTAAAAATACCCTATTAAAATTTATCAAAGAGTACCTCATACCTGGAATACATTATTATTGCATTGTTCCGGTACAATTTCAAAAAATGTTAAATTCAATTTTACAAATTTATTTCCAACCAGGCACTTATATTTTAACTAGTTGTAAAAATCAATTACAAGACGTAGAATTATCAGACGAACAAATTGATTTAGTAAAAAATTATCATTTAGGCAAAACGAACCATCGTGGCATAATTGAAACCTATCAGAAACTAAAACAACAGTACTATTGGCCAAACATGCAGCAAACCGTTTCTAAATTCATAAACAACTGTGATGTATGTCAGGAAAACAAATATGAAAGAAATCCCATAAAAGTACCTATTATAAAAACACAAACAGCGAACAAGCCCCTCGAAATTATTCACATTGATATTTTATCATTAAAGAAAGAAAAATTCTTAACAATAATCGACAGTTTCTCCAAGCATGCACAAATTTACCATTTGTCAGAAACCAACACCGTAACTATTATACAAAAATTAATAAAATATTTCTCCATTTTCGGCACTCCTAAATTAATAATATCAGATAATGGTTTACAATTTAACAACCAACTGATATATAACTTTTTATCAACTAAAAATATTCGTATTCATCTTATTAGTGTCAATAATCCAAAAAGTAATGGAAATATTGAAAGGTTCCATTCAACAATAATAGAACATGTTAGAATATTAGAACAAAATAAAGATTTTAACGATTTAACAATTAGTAATAAAGCCCGTTATGCTCTTCAAGCATATAACCAGACTATTCATTCAGTTACAAAACGTACACCGAATGAAATACTTTTCGGCCATTATAATGAATTAAAAGAAGAAATTTCTCCTGAAATTGTTACTGACAACTATGTTCAGACCCACAAAGAAATTATGAAGAAAATTTACGATGAAACTAAATTGTTATTAGATAGCAGTAAAAGGAAGTACGCTACGTCACAAGTAGATAGTATTAAATTACCTGATAAAGCATTTGAAGAACAAGCCAAAAGAAACACCGGTAAAGTCGAGAAACCCCGCTATAAGAAACAAAAAATCAAAACATATGTAAAAGACAAAGCTCAAATAATAACCGACAAGAACAAAAAAATAAAAATTGACAAAATAAAACCTCACCGTCACTTTACAGACTCATACGAACAGCAACAACCATCAACCTCAAAGACGAAACACACAACCCCGGAATTAACGTCCTGAAGCTAGGAAATGCCCTAAATTCAACTAATAATAAATACATTTATGTTAAGCTTAATTTAGATAGAATTAAAGAAACATATAATAACCTTACATATTATTATAACCAATTAAAATTAGAATTAAATAATAAATATAAGAAATATGTAGAAGACTTAAGTAATAGCTTTATTATGTTAGAAAACTTCTTAGACATTGTAAATAGTAAAATTCAAATTCTCTTATATGACAACAAAGAGAAACGTGGACTTATAAACGGAATAGGTTCTATAATAAAAAGTATCACTGGCAATTTAGACGCCACTGATCAAGAAAAATATGATAACGCCTTAAGATTAATTCAAGAAAATGAAAATATCCTGAAAGACAATCTAAATCAAGTAATTACTTTTAATAAAAATATTTCGGAATATTTCAATAAACAAGTAGAGAAAATTAACGTTAATAACAAAATTATTCAAAATAAAATTAATGAAATGCATATTGTTTTAGGAAAAATAATAGATACGAACGATAAACTTTATATAGAAAATATAATAACACAACTAACATTTGCAGCCACAAATTTGATAAGTATTCTTAACGAAATTGAAACTACCTTCGCTTTTTGCGAAACAAACACTTTATATTTTGGTATCTTATCGAGAGACGACGTTAAAAGAGAAATTAACAAATTATTACCAAACAGTTTAAAATACCTTGTAATCAAAAATTGGCAAAACCAACAATTAGTTAAAACATATTGTAAATATGAAAAATTCACTTTGGACATAATAATAGACATCCCTATTCCTCTTGTACAAAACGAACTTCTACAAATCACCCCCATTCCTACTTTACACGACAACACCTATGTTACATTAGACATAACCCCTGGCTATTACACTAAATCTAATACACACATTAATAATTTGAATAAATGTACTTTAGTAGAAGATAAGCTTTATATTTGTAATAATGAAAATTCCCTACCAAATAAATGTGTAGAAAATTTGTATTTTAATAGAAATAGTAATAACTGTGAATATATTAAAGTAATTAACCACAATGAAATCATTCCAATACCCAACTCAAATATTGTATCTCTCTTTTTACCAAATAAAGAAGTAATAAATATCGAATGTGATCACGAAATTCAAGATAAAGAAATTTCCGGAATTTACTCTATAAAAGACTGTTTAATAAACAAACAAAAAATGTTTAAAAATATTAAGTATGATAAAATTATTAACATAAATATCGGGCAAAATAAAAATAAAATAATTCTTAATAAAACATTGAATATAAAAAATCTAGAACCAGTTAAAATTCCAAGTCAACAAATAACACACTTAAATGAAATTAATAACTTTGAGTCACATTCAATATTTTTCGATATAATTTTATGTATTGTAACCCTAGTTGTAATCATGTTATTATTTCATAAAATTTATGTAATAATTAAGAAAAGAAATTTAATCAAATCAAATAAGAATAAATTAACAATTGAAACAATACCTATTGAACATCCAACAGGTATTCTTTCATCTTAGGGGGGAGGAATTATGTAGACGCCCATCCCTTATTGCATCATTTTATGTAAGTTTCCACTCTGTAACATTAAACCCTACACAGCATAAACATCATACGACACAAAGGTGATAAATAGACCAACTCTGCTAGAATCCGTTAGATTATGTAAGTCTGTAGAATAATTAACTTCATATTATTCTTCTTGTATCTTGTATGTAAAATAAAAACTTTTTAAAAACATTAAATCATATTTCATTGATTTAATTTATATATATATATATATATATATATATATATATATATATATATATATATATATATATACGAATCTAAAGTACTTCTATATACGAATATTAAAGGTTGCAATTGATCCACTTCATAACTTTTACGGTAGTCAGTAACCCAATAGCAGGAAATGAAAATAATTTGTACATACCAATAAAACCAAACAAAATACTAAAATAATAAAAATAAAATATATGAATATTTGTTTTGAAAGTGTTTCCATTTCTGTCTTATTATTTAGAATAAAACCAGAGAAAATATTTAAAAAAAACATACCTGCAATATTTAATCGAACCTTCTTTCTCGCTGGACTGGAAAAACCATTATCTGCTATACATTCGTAATCTCCTGCATCACTCTTATATAATCCAACAATCTGAAGACTTCCATCTCTTAATATACGTTGTCTCGATGCAGTTCCCTCCAACTATAAGAAACAGATCATAGAATGTAATTTTAAAATCAAAAAGAAATTAATGAAATCACTTTATTTTTCTCTTTAATTTTTAATTATTGTACTGTTATAGACTGAATTTGGATGTTTCATTAAAAATTGTTAGTCTTGATCACAAAATAGAAAACAGTTGTGTCGCATATTTAAATTGTTCTGTTAGTTTTTATTTCTAGTAGTAGATATCGTTTTGTTTGTGTTTAAAAAAGAATAATCAGCAAGAGTGCGAGTGATCTTGATGGATCTAATAAAGCATATTAAAACGTTAAACAATGAAGTTGATCGGCCAGTTTGGAAACTTAATATTTGAGATTTTCCCGATTACCACTAGGGAGCACAAGATGCAATTAATGGCAAATTGAAGATGCCAGAGCCACTAGCAAAAGGCAACAGACGCTGAGACTAGAAAGCATAAACTGGAGTCGGATTTATATCGAAAAACGATCAGTTATGCTAATGCATGATAACCAACGTAGTTACTGATGTTGTGTATCAGAAGATTATGCACAAAGTTCATGAGACGTGAAAAGAATTGATAATTTTTAAGCATCGTCCAGGGCTTAGGTATTTAAGATATCCACGGATTTCTTCCCTCTTTATTAGACATCAGGAGAAGATGTTTTAACGCTCATTGCAAAACTGAGTAATTCGTGGAATGAGTTAAATAATGGACTTAAATCTAAAGTAAGACTGATTTACATGACTTAATATTAGTTTGTAAAATATTACATATTCTACCAATAAACTAAGAAATATTGAAATCAAGTTCAATGTTGGTAATAAACCAGGAAGGAGAAACTTTCGATGACTTAATAGTAGTGTAACACCACTTTCTAAAGGAGATATGGCGTCATCAAACTGTAGCACGTCCTCTCAATAAATTCCATAACTACCAACGTGTAGCACTCTTACAGGACCTCTGCTACCAGTTTGTGACCCTCTCCTTAAAAGAATAGGTTACAATATATATATATATATATATATATATATATATATATATATATATATATTTTGGGTTCTTTGTCAGACCGGATACGGAGCAAGTATTAGGAGATGGATATTGAATTAAATAGAATACTCACATTTGTATAAAAATATAAATAATATAATAAATAATGGTTTACAATTGGTTTGGTCTCCATTGACACTTCTGTCCACCACCGCCGTCTACAACTGACTATACCACTCTACTTCTCTTTCACTTCTCTGTCTTTCTGTCCGTCTTTACAACCATTACCTTATACTATATATACTATGAACAAGTACTAAGTCAGCAAATATTAGTTTTACCTTTACACAACACTATTTATGAATTACATCCATTTCCTACTTACATAATTGGTGCCACTAGAATGTGCTGACTTAGACTTGTTACAGTAGTATATATTTGGAAATGGACAAAAAGGGCTTGTGAATTGACAACGGTACAACGAAACACGTAACAAATTGATCCAGCTATTTCATTGAATTTGAAGAGTCTCAACATTTCCACTATATCACTGCTAGTGCACAAAAAGCTTTGACTGCAGTAGGGAAAGTATCAATACGAGTCTTATCAACTGCTGAAAATAGAACTGGAAAGATTCTTCTGGTGGGTGTCTGGTGTGCACCGAAATTTTTAAAAACATTTCCTTTTCTTCGTTTTAGCTGCACAGGATCTTATTGTATTGTATTGTATGTATATGAGGGTTTAAGCGTTTTTTCGCTTTTTGTCAACGCGACCTAGAAGATCTATTGAGACACAGCCCTTACTTAGTTTTCCGGAAGTATATCCAGATTTTTGATGAAGCCGATTATGGCTCCAGGAGTCAAGTTCTTGATCTCATCTGCCGTAAGATACCTCTTACCTAGTTGATTGAGGATCTTAACAAAAATAATAAATTTAATCAACCGTCACGACTTGTTTACTCATAATTAATACTCAAGTTGTATGAAATTCTTGAAGTAGCCGGCACTCTGTAAAAGCGACCATTGAACCGATAGCGCCTGAGTATGAAGTTGAAGTTTCTGTCTCTGTTGATGATGATTTGAACTTGCTACAACTATATGATGAAAGAAAGAGTCACCAATATAAACCCCATGTCAAAGAAAAACTGAAGAGAGAATACGGTATTAATGTCAAGATGAGTACTTTACTATACGATCCCTGAGTCTACGGTAAAGCACATCGATTGTCCTTTGATACAGGGGAAAAGTCAGTCAGTGTTAGTCTTTTGCGGAGTCATTTAAAAAGAGGCTTTATCTCGTTGTGTTCAAGGACACCTACAGGAAAATTCGCAACAATTACTTCGTTGCGAAGAAATTAGAGGTAAATTCTAAAGTATTTTCTTATGTAAACTACAACGTTGGAGCATTCAGTGAGAAAGCTGCTGAATGCTAACGGCGAGAAGTTTGACAATGAAGAGGTTTGATCAATTTTATATGCTAGAGGAATAAAACAACAGTTGTTAGCGTCCTATACTCCTGACCAAATGACATCTGCAAACGAGATAATTGGACTAAGTTGAATGGCCAGAACGCTGAAATATTTAAAGTCAGAAATCAATTGCCCAGAAAGAGAATTGAGTTTTCTACAGAGAATAAGTATCTAGGAATCATTCTAGACCAAAATCTCAAGTAGAACTCACATATCAACAAATTTATAAAGAAATAAACAGTGGCGTTAAACACATGCCGTCAGCTTCTGAGTAAAAACTGGGGACTACAGCCAAAAATGACCCATTGTGCATATACTAGTGTTGTAAGACCCATGATCATCTACGCGTTACTTGCATGGTGGCCAAAAGTGAAATAAATCACAGCACAGGCATCACTGCGCAAACTACACGCATGGCCTGTCTCAGTATTACAAGTGCTATGAGTACCTGTCCGACTGCAGCAATGGAAGTGATTCTGGGGCTAACACCTCTACACATTCAGATGAAAAAAAAGCGATGCAACAGGCACTGACTCTCTGCAGAACGAAACATTTTATGCCCGGAGATTTCGTAGGCCACTTGGAAATTCTAAGGGAAGTACAACCAGATAAACTGGCCTTGACTGTATGTAATACGATGACAACAAAATACGATTTTGACCAGAAGTATAAGGTTGTTATTGGTAATCTCCTTGAAAGGGCAACTGAAAGACCTGTTGTAAGGGATTCTCTGTCCTGGTTCACTGATGGTTCAAAATTGGACATAGGAGGAACTGGAGTAGGTGTGCTTGGCCCAGATTATCCGAATTAAGGAATCCATAGGCACCTGCTCCACAATTTTTCAGGCTGAGATATATGCAATAAATCTCTGTGCTCACATAAACCTAGATAAAGGTCTAAAAGGAGCATTAATAAATATAATGCCAGACAGCCAGGCAGCTTTAAAGGCGCTGAATGCCTTCACATGTAAATCAAAGCTAGTCTGGAACTGCAGGGAGACCCCCCAATTGCTATTCGAAGAAAACCACGTCACCCTATGGTGGGTACCAGGGCACGAGGGAATCCTAGAAAACGAGAAAGCTGATGAACTTGCAAAAAAAGGGGCTAAACTTTCATACCACGGACCGGAACCTTCATGTGGTCTTCCACAAAGCCACTATAAGTAGGTGGTCAAAAACTAGGAGGAATCTAACATATCTTCATATTGGAAAAATATTCTAGGCCTCAATCAAGCACGGAAATTCATTTCCTCAGTTTCGACAAACGCCAAAGAGCTACTAGATCTCAGCAAAAAAGATCTCTACATAATGACAGTAATTCTCACTGGCCACTGTCCTTTAAAGCTGAAAATGAAACCTGTCCACTCTGTAAGAGGACGAAGAATCGTCGAAACACATACTGTGTGAATACCCAGCCGTACCTACGCAGAGACTCAATCAAGTGGGTAAGAGGTATCTTACGGCAGATGAGATCAAAAACTTGACTCCTGGAGCCATAATCGGCTTCATCAAAAATCTGGAACTACTTCCGGATAACTAAGTAAGGGCTGTGTCACAATAGATCTTCTAGGCCGCGTTGACAAAAAGCGACAAAACGCTTAAACCCTGTAACACGAGCTAAGGAACGACGACTGTGTTGACAGATAGGGGTTGTCGGGACGTTGCCGTTCTCTTAAAACTGAGTAAAATACTAAGAATTTGCTACTTACCGCTTTGGACTACTGGGCTCTGTTGACCTGGATCTGGGCGGCAACAGCTGATGGTCTGGCACTTAACACGAGGGTAACGACCGAAAGGTTTTCAATAAAATGGCAGTTTAAATTAAATATAAATTTAATAGCGTAGAAATGTTAAAAATATTAAAATGATGAAAAATATTAAAATGATGAAAAATATTAAAATACAAGATTGAACAATGCGATAAATTTTATAAGTCCAAATATAAAATTATGCAATTAATTATTGCTACGACACGCGACGTGAACCCGGGACCGAATTTGGACAGAATTCCCTTTCCTTGATTTGGTAGGAGTTTAAATATCATCTGCAGAGGGTCGCGGGGGTAGGAAACACACATTGGAAACCATATTCACTTTCTTAGACATCACGTAGGCTGTGAGACTTTAACCCCACAGCCCTGCTAAAAAAATAGACCACAGCTATGATAAAGCCCTAAAATTTGGTTCACATGCACATTTATCAATTTTGTTTATGTGGCTTTCATAGGCGAGTGATATGATTTCCAAATGTTTGTAAATTCAGCTGCATCATAACAAGTTGGATATTTGAGACGTTGATAATTTGGGATAACGAAAATGACTTTTATTACAGTGACAGACTATTTATGTGTCTGGGCTAGGAAATTTTGAATTATTAATTGATAAATTGAATTTGTTTAACGTCTCAAAATCCATCTTGTTACAACCCTCGTATACATACAATACAATATAATACAAGGGTGATTTGATGAACAGTGCTGTCTTCATGGTGAGTAGAATCGGAAAGTCATCTGTAAAGAATGTCAGTCTCTACGAGTTGTGGATAAATAAAATGTCGAGAACAAAGTTTCTTAGGATTATCGGTTGTAAATGCTACATTTACGTGCCAGGTCAAAGGCAAAAGAAAATGAATCAAAAACCTGTTAAAGGGCATCTTGTAGGATATAACGGCGATGAGCATTATAGAATTTGGCTGAGAGAATGCAGCAAAGTCATTCTGTCAAGGGATATTCAATTTGAGGAGATACTTGGAAGTTGTACACATCAAACAACCACTTCAAAATACAACATCAGAAGAACCAGTTGGAAAAGTCAGTAAATGCGGTATCAAGAAAAGCCATGTTGGATTCAGCGAATCTGACAAAAGTACAGAAGTGTGCAAGACCGGAAACGAGACCGATCAAGATGATGTCCAAGAAAATCAAAAGCCAAAACGTGAGTTTAATTTGCAAGACCGAAGTTAGCAGAGATTGTCAACCCAATCAAAACTCCTCAAACATATGAAGACGTTCCTGATGGAAAAAGGCAATAAATAGAGAAACACATTTCTTAAAATTTCTTTCTTAAGAGAAAATAAAAGTCGATAACATGTAAATGGGTTTTCCAACTTAAAATGAATGCAGATGGTAGCATAAACAAGTTCAAAGCCATAGTAGTTTGAAGCAATGTTGCCAGATTTGGCGACTTGTCGCCATTTGGGCGACATTTTATAGTATTCGGCGACAAAATTTTCAATTTGGCGATTGGCGATTAAATTTGCGATAAATTAGTAATGTTTGGCGATATTTGGCGACAAAATCAAAAAATAAGTTATATATATATATATATATATATATATATATATATATATATATATATATATATATATATATAATTAGCAAAATTTGAAAGTAAGGACACTTGTGCACTCTTTGCAACCAACAGAAGAAAGTCCTCTAGAGCGGGCACAAGAGGCATTCATAATGAGTGATTAAATGGAGATCACAAAAACAACAGTTTTCGCATTTCTAATTCATATTTATTATTTTCTGGATTTCTGGTCGTTGCACGCTTACCAAAACGAGAATCACTATCCATTAACATTTGAGAATTTTTAAATTTCCAAATCTTCTCTTTAATCGACTAAAGATTCGTCACCGTGTTTCATACCGACTGTTTCAGAAGAAGAATAGACTAGTTTTAGGCTAAACATATTTTTTTGTCTTTTTGAAATGCAAGTCAAATGCAAACCATAACAACATATACAGTTGTATGGCCATGCCGCATGGTAAGGTTAGTCATGAAGATCTCCTCTCCATGTAATATGATCGTTTTTTTACAATATCAGATATAGGTATGAAAATGTAGTACAATGTCAGATACTTCCCGGATAGACCTCACATACATATTAAATATGTGGAAGAACTGTTTTCTATTTGGTGAACAAAAATAGTTAACTATTTTTATGTAAACATACTAATTCAAATTTTTAACACTGTCCCATGTTGAGTAAAACTGTTACTATTGCAAGAGTCCAATGGGAATGGGAATATGCTTGAGCTTCATGGTCTCTTCAAATAGTCGAGTCATCCAGATAATTTCTTTGACAACTTCATGTGCTGCTCCAATTTCTGCTTTAGTATTTGAAGTTATCACTATGACTTGTCGCTAATTCAGCCATGAAATATCTCCCCCATCATACATTATGATCATTCCGGATATCGATCAGCCCATCGTAGAATAACCTTCGTAGTCCGCGTCGCTGTAGCACTTCAAACTTCAAACTACTATGGCTTTGAACTTGTTTATGCTACCATTTGCATTCATTTTAAGTTGAAAAACCCATTCACATGTTATCGACTTTTATTTTCTCTTAAGAAAGAAATTTTAAGAAATGTGTTTCTCTATTTATTGCCTTTTTCCATTCTAATCTGCCATTGTGATCAAGAACGTCTTCATATGTTTGAGGAGTTTTGATTGGGTTGACAATCTCTGCTAACTTCGGTCTTGCAAATTAAACTCACGTTTTGGCTTTTGATTTTCTCGGACATCATCTTGATCGGTCTCGTTTCCGGTCTTGCACACTTCTGTACTTTTGTCAGATTCGCTGAATCCAACATGGCTTTTCTTGATACCGCATTTACTGACTTTTCCAACTGGTTCTTCTGATGTTGTATTTTGAAGTGGTTGTTTGATGTGTACAACTTCCAAGTATCTCCTCAAATTGAATATCCCTTGACAGAATGACTTTGCTGCATTCTCTCAGCCAAATTCTATAATGCTCATCGCCGTTATATCCTACAAGATGCCCTTTAACAGGTTTTTGATTCATTTTCTTTTGCCTTTGACCTGGCACGTAAATGTAGCATTTACAACCGATAATCCTAAGAAACTTTGTTCTCGACATTTTATTTATCCACAACTCGTAGAGACTGACATTCTTTACAGATGACTTTCCGATTCTACTCACCATGAAGACAGCACTGTTCATCAAATCACCCTTGTATTATATTGTATTGTATGTATACGAGGCTTTAAGCGTTTTGTCGCTTTTTGTCAACGCGGCCTAGAAGATCTATTGTGACACAGCCCTTACTTAGTTATCCGGAAGTAGTTCCAGATTTTTGATGAAGCCGATTATGGCTCCAGGAGTCAAGTTTTTGATCTCATCTGCCGTAAGATACCTCTTACCCACTTGATTGAGTCTCTGCGTAGGTACGGCTGGGTATTCACACAGTATGTGTTTCGACGATTCTTCGTCCTCTTACAGAGTGGACAGGTTTCATTTTCAGCTTTAAAGGACAGTGGCCAGTGAGAATTACTGTCATTATGTAGAGATCTTTTTTGCTGAGATCTAGTAGCTCTTTGGCGTTTGTCGAAACTGGGGAAATGAATTTCCGTGCTTGATTGAGGCCTGGAATATTTTTCCAATATGAAAATATGTCAGATTCCTCCTAGTTTTTGACCACCTACTTATAGTGGCTTTGTGGAAGACCACATGAAGGTTCCGGTCCGTGGTATGAAAGTTTAGCCCCTTTTTTTGCAAGTTCATCAGCTTTCTCGTTTTCTCGGATTCCCTCGTGCCCTGGTACCCACCATAGGGTGACGTGGTTTGCTTCGAATAGCAATTGGGGGGTCTCCCTGCAGTTCCAGACTAGCTTTGATTTACATGTGAAGGCATTCAGTGCCTTTAAAGCTGCCTGGCTGTCTGGTATTATATTTATTAATGCTCCTTTTAGACCTTTATCTAGGTTTATGTGAGCACAGAGATTTATTGCATATATCTCAGCCTGAAAAATTGTGGAGCAGGTGCCTATGGATTCCTTAATTCGGATAATCTGGGCCAAGCACACCTACTCCAGTTCCTCCTATGTCCAATTTTGAACCATCAGTGAACCAGGACAGAGAATCCCTTACAACAGGTCTTTCAGTTGCCCTTTCAAGGAGATTACCAATAACAACCTTATACTTCTGGTCAAAATTGTATTTTGTTGTCATCGTATTACAGACAGACAAGGCCAGTTTATCTGGTTGTACTTCCTTTAGAATTTCCAAGTGGCCTACGAAATCTCCGGGCATAAAATGTTTCGTTCTGCAGAGAGTCAGTGCCTGTTGCATCGCTTTTTTTTCATCTGAATGTGTAGAGGTGTTAGCCCCAGAATCACTTCCATTGCTGCAGTCGGACAGGTACTCATAGCACTTGTAATACTGAGGCAGGCCATGCGTTGTAGTTTGCGCAGTGATGCCTGTGCTGTGATTTATTTCACTTTTGGCCACCATGCAAGTAACGCGTAGATGATCATGGGTCTTACAACACTAGTATATGCACAATGGGTCATTTTTGGCTGTAGTCCCCAGTTTTTACTCAGAAGCTGACGGCATGTGTTTAACGCCACTGCTTATTTCTTTATAATTTTGTTGATATGTGAGTTCTACTTGAGTTTTTGGTCTAGAATGATTCCTAGATACTTATTCTCTGTAGAAAACTCAATTCCCTTTCTGGGCAATTGATTTCTGACTTTAAATATTTCAGCGTTCTGGCCATTCAACTTAGTCCAATTATCTCGTTTGCAGATGTCATTTGGTCAGGAGTATAGGACGCTAACAACTGTTGTTTTATTCCTCTAGCATATAAAATTGATCAAACCTCTTCATTGTCAAACTTCTCGCCGTTAGCATTCAGCAGCTTTCTCACTGAATGCTCCAACGTTGTAGTTTACATAAGAAAATACTTTAGAATTTACCTCTAATTTCTTCGCAACGAAGTAATTGTTGCGAATTTTCCTGTAGGTGTCCTTGAACACAACGAGATAAAGCCTCTTTTTAAATGACTCCGCAAAAGACTAACACTGACTGACTTTTCCCCTGTATCAAAGGACAATCGATGTGCTTTACCGTAGACTCAGGGATCGTATAGTAAAGTACTCATCTTGACATTAATACCGTATTCTCTCTTCAGTTTTTCTTTGACATGGGGTTTATATTGGTGACTCTTTCTTTCATCATAAAGTTGTAGCAAGTTCAAATCATCATCAACAGAGACAGAAACTTCAACTTCATACTCAGGCGCTATCGGTTCAATGGTCGCTTTTACAGAGTGCCGACTACTTCAAGAATTTCATACAACTTGAGTATTAATTATGAGTAAACAAGTCGTGGCGGTTGATTAAATTTATTATTTTTGTTAAGATCCTCAATCAACTAGGTAAGAGGTATCTTACGGCACATGAGATCAAGAACTTGACTCCTGGAGCCATAATCGGCTTCATCAAAAATCTGGATATACTTCCGGAAAACTAAGTAAGGGCTGTGTCACAATAGATCTTCTAGGTCGCGTTGACAAAAAGCGAAAAAACGCTTAAACCCTCATATACATACAATACAATACAATAAGATCCTGCGCAGCTAAAACGAAGAAAAGGAAAGGTTTTTAAAAATTTCGGTGCACACCAGACACCCACCAGAAGAATCTTTCCAGTTCTATTTTCAGCAGTTGATAAGACTCATATTGATACTTTCCCTACTGCAGTCAAAGCTTTCTGTGCACTAGCAGTGATATAGTGGAAATGTTGAGACTCTTCAAATTCAATGAAATAGCTGGATCAATTTGTTACGTGTTTCGTTGTACCGTTGTCAATTCACAAGCCCTTTTTGTCCATTTCCAAATATATACTACTATTAAGTCATCGAAAGTTTCTCCTTCCTGGTTTATTACCAACATTGTACTTGATTTCAATATTTCTTAGTTTATTGGTAGAATATGTAATATTTTACAAACTAATATTAAGTCATGTAAATCAGTCTTACTTTAGATTTAAGTCCATTATTTAACTCATTCCACGAATTTCTCAGTTTTGCAATGAGCGTTAAAACATCTTCTCCTGATGTCTAATAAAAAGGCAAGAAATCTGTGCATATCTTAAATACCTAAGCCATTATAAAATTAGTAGCATTATGATTATTTGCGTTTATTTAACTTAAAATTTTGTGAGCTGTATGTAATTTATGTTTCTTAGAATTTGCAATAAAGCCTTCGGCCAAGGAGGTAGATTTCTAGCCCCCGTGGCGCTTTAAAGCTGTTATTGTAGCTCCTGCATCAGCACACAATGTTTCAGCTGATCTTTGTAAACAATGTTCGGTGCACTTTTCTGGATGCTCCAGTTTTAAAAATTGTGCTATTAGTTTGCCCATAGCTCCTTGTTAATGCCAATTACTTGTTTTGTGCATTTTCCGTTTTAATAGTTAGGAAAAAATTATTCTGAAGTTACAAACGAAGGACGAAGAACTTTATATTTTTTTACAATTTCATAGAAACTATCAGTCACCGTAAAGTTAGAAGGAACTTTGTTTTTAGTTTTCATTACATAAAGTTCATTTGCTCGGCAAGTTCCCATCACTCCCATTATTAATGCGACCTTAATAAAATAATTATTTAAAATAATATAGCAATAATTATTACCATTTTATCTTTGTTGCCAAATATCAGGAGCTTCAGTAATAAATTTGTAAATTTGTTCTTCTGTAAATGCTTCAGACTTTTTTGGATGATATTCTTCGGATTCTCTTTTCAATAATGCACGTAGTCGTGCATAAGGTTTAATAATTATATTATGTTTTTAATTCAGAGTGCACACATACACACACACACACACATATATATATATATATATATATATATATATATATATATATATGTGTGTGTGTGTGTGTGTGTGTGTGTGTGTGTGTGTGTGTGTGTGTGTGTTTGGTGAAAGTCCGGCGCCCAGAATATTTCGTTTATTATGAGATACAGAAAAATGTTACGGAACAAAATTAAGCTAATCAAAAGGACTCATAAAATGATCTTAGTAAGAATTTTGTGTCACTTCCGGTTTGAGCTGTCGAAATGTTGTAATTAATAAATTTTTACAGAACTAAAACCCAAATATTGTCTATTTATTAATTATGAGTTCTGAAAGCTTCTTTCAATATCTAAATAATTTATGTTCTTTATTTAATTATTTTTAATTTAATGATGTTTACTGAAAATAATTTGTTTCTATTTCATTATTTGAATAATATTTGTTTGATTACATATTTTATGCCTTTGTGGAATGTTTTCACTACGAGATTTGGAAAGTCCACATAATATAGACACATACGATTAACGGGATTTTATTGTAGTACCTGAATGTATCCCTTTCTGTTACATTGTTTAATTTTGTCTCAGAATGTAGAGTTTCATCCTCTTTGCTACTTGGCGGCGCTAGCTCCTAACAGCATTTTATACCAAAAAAGCGTTTTGGTTTGGGCCACGAAATTGACATTATTTATGAATATTTTCAAAGACTTTTTTCTATATCTTGTAGATAAAGGTCCATGACAGGTTCGTCCAGTATTAGTTTTTTGAATATCGTACCTGTTTATTTTTTATTTAAAGCTAAAAGTACCTTAACTTTGGAATCCTATAAAAATTATTAAAAGAAAAAAATCAAAAAAATGGCGCAAGACAGGCCTAGATTTATTCTTTAGCTACAAATAAAAAAAAAGTTTATGCAAATCGGGTCAAAAATAGAGCCAATTTTGTGGCCCCAACGAAGTATTTGCCATATTGAACAAGGGGTATGGATTCCTCTTAACCAGCGCGCGTTGGGTTCCCATGGCAACAGAGAAGTATGTGGTATAATGCCTCAAAATACAACCTACGATCAAAAAGTCAGGTCTCACCATCCCTTCTGCGGAATTAATTATAAATAATTGACAACATAATTTTAACTTACTTTTTAAATTATAATTATTCATATACTTACGACTAAAAGATATTTCCCATGTAATTTCAACCACGCTAAACTTCCCCATTAACGAGAAAAAAATGTTTAAAATAATTTAAAACAATCAACACAATACAAACTCTCTTACTAAATATAACAAACAAAATTAAAATTAAAAATACTCAAATGGCTGCCGTCATTTTCTGCACAATTTGTCACATATAACCAATCTAACCAAATCTGCCAATACATAGGCAGGAAAGGAAGATCTAATATTTTTTGACATTATTTGTTTGGTTTCAGGTAACAAAATCTCAAATAACTGGTTATAATGTATTTTTTATGAATTTTTATTAGTAAATATTTTACAAATAAAGTGTCGCCATTTTGAAATGGTTGAAGTGAAACAATGATATTTTAGTATCATTGTAATAAAAAAAAATATATATATAAAAATACCGATTCCCTGTATATATATATATATATATATATATATATATATATATATATATATATATATATATATATATATATACAGACTGTCTACTGAATTCGGGCCACTTAAGGGAATTCCTAAACTAGAAGAGGTACGACTTCGGTTAAATTAGACAAAAGTTGCCTTATCAGGGGGCTATTCCTGTAATGTTTTTGTTTTTCCAAAAATATGCATAGGTCACTAGACAGAAGAAAAAATACGAAATTAGTGAAAATTAATAAATCGTTTTTATTCTTAAACGATGACAAATAGACAAAAATATTCCAGATAAAACTTTTAGAAGATAAAGTGCGCCATAAAGAGAAATAATAATAAAAAAATTTTAGTCAACTGTTTCCGAGATATGGCAAGAAAAATTTTTTTTTTAAATGGTAATCATAGGTGGCTATGGCATCGTTAAAAGTAGTATTTTTATCTCTTTTCAACAGTAGGTACCTTTATATCATTCATTTTATAAATTATTGTTTTATTTACATAAAACCTAAAACATTTCTTTCTAATGGCATTTTTAAAGTAGACTTTGGTACAAACAATTGAAAACAACTGATTTTTTTTTGTATTCATTTATTTTTTTAATCTAGGTTATGTCTTAATTACTTATATAAAACGTAACAATAATCTATTATAATTAATTGTAAACAAATTTACTTATTCCTAAGATAAGATTAATAACAAAAAATGAAACATAAGAAGCACTAAATAAAAGTAAATCTGTCCATAATTATTTTTATGGACCAATTCTGAACAAATCTGTAAGTCTTACAGATCTATAAATCTGTAAAAAAACTAACAAAAACGCATCAATTTTTGTTGATTAATATAAAGTTGTGCATAACAGCGACTGGTTTCGTTGCGATTTTGTTCATTATTTACAGATTTACAGATCTGTAAGACTTACAGATTTGTTCACAATTGGCCTATATTTAACAGTTTGACACAAAAAACTTTAACAATATGACAGAAATATTATAAAATCAGTTGTTTTAAATTGTTTGTACCAAAACTTACTTTAAAAATGCCATTAGAAAGAAGTGTTTTATGATTTATGTACATAAAACAATAATTTTTAAAATAAATGATATAAAAGTACCTACTGCTAAAAAGAGATAAAAATACTAGTTTTAATGATGCCATAGCCACCTATGATTACCATTTAAAAAAAAAAATTTCTTGCCATATCTCGCAAACAGTTGGCCAAAATTTTTTTATTATTTTTTCTCTTTATGGCGCACTTTGTCTTCTAAAAGTTTTATCTGGAACATTTTTGTCTATCTATCATCGTTTAAGAATAAAAACGATTTATTAATTTTCATTACTTTCATATTTTTTCTTCTGTCTAGTGACCTATGCATATTTTTGGAAAAACAAATACATCACAGGAATAGCCCCCTGATAAGGCAACTTTTGTCTAATTTAACCGAAGTCGTACCTCTTCTAGTTTAGGAATTCCCTTAAGTGGCCCGAATTCAGTAGACAGTCTGTATATATATATATATATATATATAAATTATATAGAGACACTACCCTTATTTGCGTAATGCAACTATAAATTGCATCATTCTCTTTCTCATAAATTCAGCACTTTTAATTTGAGATTACTTAAAAGAAGACGATCCTTGTATATATACGATGTACTTAGTAAGATAAGACATTCCTTGTTTAGCTACTGTTAATGTAAGATTGTGTTTTAAAATAAATTTTTTAAAAACTTAAATTTGAGTTCCAAATTTATTATTGGTGCAGTCGGTAGGATTGACAAACAAGTATTTGTGAATCGAAAACCAAGTGTTCAATTCGTTCAAATTCACAAATTTGTCGATTTTTATCGTTAAATTCTGCCAATCACGAATCAACGAGTCAATCCTGCAATCATCAGCGATACTCAAGTGAAAAAATACGAAACTCATCCCATCTTACGTGACGAGGAATCCTTCTACGGCAGTTCCTGATTCAAAGGACCCGAGAAGTAAACCACACGGACTCGGACTCTACGCATCGAACGAACATCGATCGAGAGCCAACCAGTCACCACCCATTCCCACTCCACATCGAGCGGACATCGATCGACATCTGACCGTGCCATCATCCACTGGACGAACTACTAAACACACTAAATAACCTAAGTATCAATATGACTCCCCCTGTACCAACCAATGTACTCGATAACTTAAACAATGAAATTATAAAATTATTAGACCTAATACCATGCTTCGATGGAGATGTAAAAACTCTACCAAATTTCATAAACACCGTAGACGACATAATAAGTTTAGTCAATCAATCAAACCCATCAGAGGTTACAAAAAAATTGTTATCCTCACTTTAAAAAACAAAATTAAAGGAAGTGCTGCGCAATGCTTCAGCATCACAACCATAAACTCCTGGAAAGATTTAAAAGACCATTTATTACAAAATTATTCCGATACTAGATCAGAGCACACTTTAATATACGAAATTACAACTTACAAGCAAACAAAGGATAATATAATTGAATTCTTCAATAAATTTAATGACATTTATCTAATATATAAGAGTAAAGTAGAATGCAAATACAATAGTGCAATCAGCAAAATAATATTAGAATACTCCATAAAATACTTTACACAATGCTTTATAAACAATTGCAGAGATCCATTTAGATCCCAACTCTCTGCCAGAAACCCGCAAAGTTTAAGTGAAATATTAAATCTTATCACTAACAACCTCCAATACATACACAACCAACACACACAAACACAAAAAGCACCTCCACCAAAGAATCAATTGCAATTCAACCCACCAAAATACCAATCTCCAATGCATAAATATCCTCAACAACCACAACAACAACCATCTAAATCCTTTGCCCCTAGTGCAAATATTCGTAATGCACAACAAAGAGTTACCACACCCATGAGCATCCAAACCTCTCAATTCTCCAGACGCCCTGTCCAACCACGATCAGAACAATTATTTACTCAAGATATCGAAAGTGCAGATAATACACCAGTAGAATACCCAGAATCTTTGGAAATTGAGCAAGAAAATGAAATTAACGAGGAAAATAATTTTTTAGACATAGACCAATACCAACAAGAATCGAATCCTTAACTTACAATTTCAGTAAACTACCATTCATCAAAGTGTCAAATTTAAAAATTTTATTAGATACTGACTCTGCCCAAAATTATATCAATCCAAATTTAATTAAACCAAATTTCACTAAATTTCCCGAATTATTCACAGTACATACTTGCAACGGCAAATCTTCAGGGAAAGAATTCACATTTTTCAAATTTAAAAATAATAATATAAAAAGTTATATTTTTAATTTTCATAAAGATTTTGACATTTTATTAGGCCTACCAGGAATAAAATTACTTAAAACAAAATTTGATTTTATAAAAGAAGAAATAACATTTTTAAATAAATTTAAATATAAATTACAATATTTTAACTCAAATAAAAACGAAAATTTCAACATAGAAATAAAAAATCAAACTATTCGAGATGAACATTTAAATCCTGAAGAAAAAAAAGGCTTAAACAAAGTAATAAACAAATACAAATCTTTAATATTACAAGAAAATTAAAAACTCACTTTCACTAACAAAATCAAACATCAAATTAAAACTACTGACAGTGTTCCTATCCATACCAAACAATACAAATATCCAGAGACGTACAAACAAGAAGTACAAACACAGATTGACAAAATGTTACACGACGACATTATACAACACTCTTACTCCCCTTGGTCCGCCCCTATTTGAGTCGTCCCAAAGAAAATGGACGCTTCAGGTAAACAAAAATTTCGCGTCGTAATTGACTACAGAAAATTAAACGACAAGACAATCACTGACAAATTCCCTATACCAGACATCACTGACATCTTAGACAAGTTAGGCAAGTCAAACTATTTCACAACCATCGACTTGACATCGGGCTTTCACCAAATAGAAGTTGACCCAGACGACATCCCAAAAACTGCATTTTCAACAAATTTCGGACATTACGAGTTTAAAAGAATGCCTTTCGGCTTAAAAAATGCACCGTCGACATTTCAAAGACTTATGAACTTCGTTCTCAAAGATCTGATTAATAAAATATGCTTTGTCTATCTCGACGACATAATTATACTAGGCACATCCCTCGAAGATCATTTAAACAATATCGAAAAAGTATTCCAAAAATTAGAGGAAGCCAAATTAAAAATCCAGCTAGATAAATGCGAATTTCTCCGCAAAGAAGTCGCTTATCTCGGGCACGTTATTACTACGAAAGGAATCAAACCCAACCCGGACAAAATTCTCGCAATAAAAAATTTCCCTATTCCTAAAACAAGTAAAGAAATAAAATCATTTCTCGGACTCCTGGGCTATTATAGAAGATTTATCGACAGCTTTTCAAAAATCACTAAACCCTTAACCAACTGTCTAAAAAAATGTCAAAAAATTGACATAAAAGATCCGGAATACATCAAATGTTTCAAAAAATGCAAAACACTTCTCTCTAACAGCCCCATTTTACAATATCCAAATTTCTCAAAAACATTTATCATAACAACCGACGCGAGCAATTACGCGATCGGAGCAGTTTTATCGCAAAAGAACGAAAATAATAAAGATCTCCCCATAGCCTACATTTCACGAACCCTCAATAATCACGAAATAAATTATTCAGTTGTCGAAAAAGAACTCTTGGCTATCATATGCGCAACAAAACAATTTCGGCCATATTGTATTGTATTGTATGTATATGAGGGTTTTAAGCGTTTTGTCGCTTTTTGTCAACGCGACCTAGAAGATCTATTGTGACACAGACCTTACTTAGTTTTTCCGGAAGTAGATCCAGATTTTTGATGAAGCCGATTAGGCCTCAAGTACCTAAAGTACTTGTTTCGTTACATGTTTTACTTGCATTTTAGTGATGCAGGTTGTCAGCCTATTTATTACAACACCAATTCAAAATTATTACAGATCATAGACCTTTAGTTTGGCTTAATTCACTTAAAGAACCAAATTCCAAATTAATAAGATGGCGCTTTGATTATACAGTAGAATACAAGAAAGGATGCCAAAATGTCGTAGCCGATGCCCTGTCCCGAATCAGACCAGATTTTAAAATAGAATACAAAAAATCAAATATTTTCGAATCTGACAAACCACTCGTCCATTGTATTTCTAGCGACACAAAAATGAGTAAAGGTTTTGCATATCAAGTAAAACAAAATTACCCTAGTGAAATTTATTATAACATTGACAACAAAATTCTTATACAAAACGACCCACGATTAATTTGTCATTTAATTACAAAAGATAAATACCATAATAAGCCTTCAATTAAAAATATAAAAATATGCCTATAAAAATTATTATATTACTGCATACAGAACGAAATAAACGAAATTGACATGCCAAAAATTTGTTCCGGCCATGATGGAAAAAATTGGAACGAAATAGAAGACATAATAAAAGTAATATTTCTAAATTCTAATATCAAAATTAATGTTTATGAACAACCTAATGACGAAGAATTAAACTTAAATTCGGACACAGATTCTGTAATCGTAGAAACAGGTAGCGAAAAAGATTCAACCGATACAGCTCACTCTGATAACGAGCACCCAGTAAATGGCTTAACATATTTAGAAACACCTATAAATACATGCAAAAACCAGATAGTTGTAAAAGAAACTAATGGTAAAAACGATATAAAAATAAGCAAGCTTTTTAATAATAATATTCTACGCATTTACCTTTATTTAAACAAAATTGACAGTAATAAAACAATCCTGAAATTCATTAAAGAACTCCTACAACCTGGAAAAACGTACTATTGCTT
The DNA here is from genome assembly GCA_035578165.1 of Stenolophus ochropezus. NCBI lineage: Eukaryota > Metazoa > Arthropoda > Insecta > Coleoptera > Carabidae > Stenolophus > Stenolophus ochropezus. The sequence continues at coordinate 29,121,709 of JAQOWZ010000017.1, forward strand.
GATCCCTGACAAATTCAAAACTAACTTCAACGCCGTACTGCAAACCTACTTCGACGCGAATAGCTATAAATTAGTAGCATGCAGCTCGATAAGTAATGATATTGAAAATAAAGAAGACCAGCAACTCACAATAAAAAACTATCACGAGGGAAAGACTAACCACAGAGGTATAACGGAAACTTACAACAAGCTAAAACAATCATATTACTGGCCTAATATGCTGAAAGATATTCAAAATTACATTAATAAATGCAATATTTGCTTAACCACAAAATATAAAAGAAACCCTATTCAAATACCTAACATCAAAACACCCACAGCAGACAAATCTTTCGAAAAAATTCATATTGATCTCTTATCGTTAGAATAAATTAAAATATTAACCATAGTAGACTCTTTTTCAAAATTCGCTGTAGCATATGTAATTAAAGATAAAAATGCAATAACAATTTTAAACAAATTAATTAAATATTTTACACATTTCCCAATACCAAAAGAAATAGTATCTGATAACGACCTAGAATTTAATAACAAAACAATTCAAAATTATCTGGCTCTCAGACAAATAAATATCCATTATATTTCTATTGATAACCCAAGAGTAATGGCATAGTAGAAAGATTCCATTCTTCCCTCATAGAACATATGAGAATTATTAACCAAAATCCGATAATAAAAACTTTACAACTCAAAGAAAGATTGAATTATGCACTAATAGCTTACAACAATAGCATTCACTTAATTACGAAAAGAACTCCCTTAGAAATTATTTTCGGACGCATCTCTGAGCCAAATTTGAAACCAGAAGAAGTACAAGTCGACGAATATTTACAAAAACACTCCGAAATTCTCAAACAAATAAACGAACATGTAAAATCTAACATAGAAAAATATAAAGCAAAATATTCAGGAAAAACCGAAAAACAATATGAAATACCAAACCAAGCTTATGTAAAAATAAATAAGAGAAATTCCGGCAAAATAGAAAAACCAAAATTTAAAATTCTAGGTGTAAAGACAATACGTCCGGCAAGAGGACAAATTGTAGACGAAAACGATAAAAAACATAAAATATCAAATCTTAAAACTCCTTGACTTGTTACAGACTAATTCCTTTCGGAATATCCCAAATCATACAAGATGACACTAATACTGGACTTAACATACTTGACTTAGGGACAGCCTACATACAGGTAAACACCCAAATAATATCATTCCAAGTCCCCATATCTAATATCCTCCAACAATACCATATCTTAGAATCCAACACTAACACCCTATATCAAAAACTACAAAAATATAAATTTCAAGATAATATCACAAACAACAAAAATATATTAAATAATATCATATTACATTTAAGAGATAAAGTACAACTCTAAAATACTAAAAGAAATAAACGCGGTTTAATTAACGGGCTAGGCTCAATAATCAAAAGTATAACAGGTAACCTGGATGATACAGATAAAGAACGATACGATCAAATAATAGAAAATATAAAATTCAATGAAAATAAATTAACCGATAAAATCAATACAATGGTAAAAATCAACAACAATATCACCGCCCAATTTAACGATAAAATTGAAATAATTAATGAAAATAACAACATTTTTATTAAAAAACTAGACACTTTAGAAATAGTATTAGGAAAAATTATCGACGAAATAGACATTGTAAGAACTCAAAACATTCTAAACGAATTAATACAAATAGGACATGAACTTTATTTCTCTCTAATACTGTTAGAAGAAACTATAACTTTCTGTCAATTAAATACTTTATATTTCGGAATAATAAATTAAAACGAACTAATAAACAAAATCAATAAGATTGAAAACAATTTTATAAAAACAATTTTAATTAACAATATTCATAATAACAATCTTTTAAAAACGTATTGTTCTATAAAAGACGAGAACCTTATAATCCTGATAGAAATCCCATCAAATATCCTTAAAGAAGAACTCTTACAAGTCACCTCAATTCCAACATACCAACACGAAACATACAAAACTGTAAATGTACTAAATGGCCTATACACGAAAAATAATTGTAAAATAAAACCCGTAAATAAATGTATTAGAATAAGTAACAAAGAATACTACTGTCTATCTAAACACAACGAATATGAAAAATTTTTAGAAAACGTAATATGCTATAAAGATTTCCAATATTGTACTTATCATAAAATATAATTAATCAACTCAATAATTGAAATAAAAAATTCTAATTTAAAATATCTATATTTTCTGTATAAAAAACAAGTAAAATTTTATTGTAACAACACGTTGCATATTAAAGATTTAAAAGGCATATATTATACAAATAACTGCAAATTTAACGATCAAATTAAGATAAAAGATAACTTTGGAGAATTAGTAGATATCCAAATAAATTCTACTAATACCTATATCAAAAAATCAAAAGACGAAATAAAAAATATATCACTAATTAAACACGACATAGAAAGTAATATTCGACTAGATTATCCATATGATGTAAGCATTAATAATTATCATTATATTTTGATTTATACTTTAATTACGTTAATTATTATTATAATATTAATTTGTAAGTACAAAGATTGTCTTCGAAACAAATTTAAAAATTCAAACCAATTAGAATTAAAAGAAACTAGTAAAAGTTCCAAAATTGTAACTTCCACTCTTGAGGAGGGAGGAATTATATAGAGACACCACCCTTATTTACGTAATGCAACTATAAATTGCATCATTCTCTTTCTCATAAATTCAGCACTTTTAACTTGAGATCTCTTAAAAGAAGACGATCCTTGTATATATAAGATGTACTTAGTAAGATAAGACATTCCTTGTTTAGCTACTGTTAATGTAAGATTTCATTGTGTTTTAAAATAAATTTTTTAAAACTTTGCGTTCCAAATTTATTATTTATATATATTACAATATTTTAGTAATTATTTCATTCTCAACACATTTGACGCAGTAAACATATATTAATGTTTACTGCGTCAACTGTACTAAGCATACGCTCTCCATAATTTTGAGTTTTGAACTTGTTAAAGAAATAAAAGAAATTTGATAGATTCACTATATATTTATATTTTAAATAATCAAGAGCATCGGCGAATTTTTACCTCGGGGTAAGAGGTTAAAGGATTTATGCAATAATTTTAATTTTTTTATCACATGATGTGGTTTAATGAGGATTGCGATCCTTTTGGGGTCTCATATTTTTACTATGAGTGGTTTTTCGTGTTAAAAAATTAAAATTCAGCCAAAGTGGTACCTTGAAACAATGGATCCCAGAGCCCGTGTCTACATTTAAGAAGAATCACGCAGTCATCCGTCACTTTTGACAATCTATCTATGAACTTTAAATGATTATATCTTTTAATAGAATATTGATAAAAAAGATTTGAAAACAGTATCATGATAAATAGTCCTGAGCAAAGGTTTTACCAATATTTTAAGAGTATAACACAACACATTTAATTATTTTAAATTTTGGCGTTTCGAATTACATAAGTCAATGTTGCCAAATGTGTGATGAAATTACTAAACAAAAAACAAATATTCCTAAATGAACTTCACTGAAGACGGTGGCTATTATATTAAGATTGCCGATGGTAATTTATAAATTTCAAAATTAACTACAATATTTTAATACAAACAATGTTGCCAAATTAGTAAGTAACTAAATAAAAATCAAATGTTCGTAATTAAGTTAAACACTTTGCTTTGTTTGATATCAAAAGAAAGAAAACCATAAGCGCCGGTTTTGAAATGACAAAAAAAATGTATCATGTCGATCTGCATTTGTTTTTCGTAAAAAGTTGTTACAAGTAGGTCGTTACACAAGTTTTATATTTTCAAAGAGAAATATAAAGTAAACTATGTTTAAAAGAACATGTACAATACACTTTGTGATGTAAGTATATCATTTATAATATGTTTCGCTCTATTTAAATATGTATTTTCATTTCAGTTACAATTTTTAATTGGTTACTCAAACAAGAGTACATTTATAGAAGAGAAATACAAGTACTGATAATAGCACTAATGAATTGTAACTGATTATCATAAAAGTGCATTGTACATAATAATTTACGCCAAACCTTATTTACATTATTTAAATTTTCATGTCATGTGACGTTTGTCAAAACGTCAGCTCTAATCTAACAATCATCATGCTAGTCTTGTATTTTCCTGGAGAAATATATATTAAAATTAGTTTAAAAGTAGAATTACACTACATTCTGTAATGTAAGTATGTAATTTTCTATTTTTTGGCTGTATTTAGATATGTGTTTTCATTTCAGTTATAGATTTTAATTGCTAAGTTATCCAAACAAGAATATATTTATAGAAAAAAAAATTACACAAAATTACGAATAATAACACTATTGACAAAAATTTAATTCTAGAAATCTAACAAAACAAATCTGTCATAAACACATTTATTTAAAAATACTGACAAACCTTTCTTTCATACTCTTTTGGAAGAAATGTTTCACAATTTATTGTACAATAATTATTTTGATTTATGTTATCTGGATTATATTAAACTGTAAGTAACTGCATTTTATACAACTACGATTAGATATTTAAAAATTCTATTGTATTTTGTTATGGAATGAGATAATTTTATAGATGAAAACGTTTACAAAAACATAGTATCTACCCACTTATTTATTCATATTGATATTTCAAACAATAAACACTTTCTGAAACCAAATATTAATCGAGATATGCGTTTGATGGCATATGCTCTTAGTCGAATGTGACTATGAATGGATTGCATGAAAATTCATATTTTTACTATTGGTATACTTGCTAATTTCAAAATTAATTCAAGGAATTTCTCCTGAGAATGTCATGCGGCAGCACTTGACAGCTGATTGGAAATATAAAACACAATATTCGGCAAAGCAAAATAAATTTTAATTGAAATATTGGAAACTGGTACTAACAAACTACTACTCAACGCCCCATTTTGCGGGTGCCAAAAATATGCTAGGAAGTCGAAAATTCTGAGCAACTTTGAATCTATTGTAAATCTCAAAAAAAAATGGTACATATTAAAGAGAATGAAGATAATGGATGTGTATATAAATAAATAATAAAATTCAAGCAGACCAATACGCACAAAATCACAATTGTAATTGAGAACCATTTTCAGTCTGGATCTCCATCCTACAATTTTATCATAGGTGTGTGTAATAAATTATTGGGACAACACTGTATTTAAATGTACTATTTATATAATTGTTAAATGGTTAAAATTGTTTTTCTATCTGAGGTTTTGACTGTGGTTTCTCTCAGGTTATTAAGGTGAACCGGAGAGCTAGTTTTCCAGAGAATTTTTCAATCCACTTCATTATTTTATTTTTGCCAATATTTCATTAATTATGATCTTATTTGAAGTAGAATGTAGAAGTTTTGCTCTAAATCATTCAGGAGAGAGAATTTTTTTCCAAATTGAAAGATCAAACACCACTCGATTTTCAAACTAACGTTATATAAGAAATTAATTGTAACAATTGTAATTTAAAATACAAAGGTCAGACCAAAAATTGGTTAAAGAAAAGAATTCAAAATCATAAAACCGATTGTTTAAATCATTATAAAAAATGATAAAACAGTTTTAACTTATCATCCTTCAGTAACTGGACATCATTTTGATTTTGATAGAGTCAAAGTCTTTGACAAAGATTCTACTTATAAGAAGAGATTATTAACGCTACACATCTTTAAATCAGAACACTCTGAATTTCAGAAGAGACGTTCAATTTTTGGATAAATTATATATCAATATTTTTCAATAACATTATTATTAAATTTATTTACTTTTAATAGATTAAGTTTCTATAAGTTCTGGTCTTTTTTTTATAAATTTTTCCTACATTTACACGGGCCTTTGTATAATAAAGTCAATCCTTGATCTTTCTCCCGACAATGTACTTCATATAAAATTCAACAAATATAAAATGGTAATTTTTGTTTACGTAGTTCTGATTTTTTTTTACATTGTTAACTGTTTTTTTTCTACATTGTACTATAGTTTACTAAATTGTAATAATTTTGTAGAACCTTTTATGAGTCTCTGAGAATGACTATATTAAAGTTGAAACTTTAGACAATGGTAAATTTATTTGTTCTGACTCCTGTTCAAATTCCTTTTCCCCTAAATCAACTTTATTGGACACAAATACATTTCACATTAGGATCAGTTTTATTAACTGCTATGAGTTTTCAGTTCTTCCCCAATTTATTGGAATCATTTATATTATTATTTATGTTATAACTTTCCTATGTCAAGCTGTTTTGTATTCACCCTCTAGGTATATATAAACTCGGTATCCCTGAGTTGATACTCACGTCATCAATTTTTGTTACAAGAATTATTAAACTTTTATTTTGTATCTGTGTCAAATACGCATGTAAGGCTTTATTCGCTATCTCATTACACTGTGGGTATATATGCTATCGGCGACCAACCATCGACAATAATGAAATAGAAACAGTAGTGTAACTACGGTAACATATATTTTAAAATATTTAATAAAATAAGTATGCCATTAATGTCATTTATTAAGGTTATCTTGGCATCGACAATTTGTGGTTCATTGTGTGCTGGTAGTTTCGTTAATTTAATCTGTAACTCTTTTTGTATGTTTCTTGTTTTCATCCATTATTGTATTTGTATCTAGTACTGTCTTTGTGACATTTATATTCTTTGGAAATCTCACGATTTCACTCGACAAGATAATGTAATCAATCACCCTATTCCCCTTGTCAATTTCAATCACATGGTTACGATATATCATTTCAAACACTTTTATTATTTTTTATTTAAAATATTGTATTAATAAAAATGTTGCATATTTGATGTAGGTCATTTCATTCATTTGAACAAATGTTATATTAATTATTTTTCTAATTACAATACTTACCTCATGAGCTTCTTTCCTCCATGTAATTGTCGGAATAGGAGTATCTCGTACAGTACAGTTCAATGTTATATAACTTCCTTCTTCTGCGGTAATGTTCAGATTTTGTTCTGCGTCGACTATTTCCGGAGGAACACCTAATCAAAATACAAAAATCTAGAAATCACTGACTACAGAAAGTAGTATAAGAATATTCTGTATTTTATTTGTCTTACAGTTAGACTGTCAACCTAAACCTCTTGAATAATTTTTTCTATGGTATTTGGAAGATTACTCGTACATACACCATTAGTTAAGTATTATTTACCATAGTATATACGGTATCTACTTTTTTGACAAATTTTTAGGCTCTCATAATATTTCATTTTCATGAACAAGTCAATTACACGTTTTCTGTTTTAACTCAACATTGTTAACTCCTTACTATATTAATTTATGATTCCTTTATATAATCTGTTCTCCACTGTAATAGCAAATTAAACAGTTGATTAGTTACAGTCAAGCCAGACCTTAATGATGATGGGAACCATTAAAGTTTAAAAAGGTTATTACACTCTCTTCACGTTAAGTTAAGAGTAAAGGATAGTACAGGAACTATGACTCCGGCTCTGTGATTGGTTAAAATACAAACTAAGTTGTCACAAAGAGTGACTAAATTTCGTGTGTGTGTATGTGTGTACGTGTGTATGTGTGTACGTGTGAATGTGTGTATGTGTATGTGCATGTGTGTGTATGTGTGTGTATGTGTGTATGTATGTATGTATGTATGCAAACTGGCTTGGTACGACGCATCGGTTTTATACACTATAGACCCAGCCAGTGATTTTTTACTTATCTAGATACCAATATGCAATATACTTCCTTTATAACGTAGTGTTGCTAACATGTGTAACATACTTTTTTGTACCACCTCTTTCTATACTGTGTATATTAGTATCTTGTTGTCTCTCTCACTAGCACTAGTGACCAATCAGCATGAGGCAAATCGTACGTCTATTTTTAGTCAAGTTCATGTCAGTTTCTGTTTATTTCTATTAACCTAGCTATTTTGTTGATGATATTGGGAGTTTTATAATGTTTTGATTGAATTAATGTAATATAATAATTTAAGACAATGGTTAGAAAATATTTGATGTGTAAAACATCACAACTGAAGGATTCACCGCTATCATTGCACAGGTAAATTATAAAATATATTATTGGATGTGTTTATTCCCAGGGAAAGTTTTTGTAAGCGTAAGATGCCTATATGCCAGTAAAGTGCCCGTAAGATAATAAAACTTTGAGGACAGAAGTGTAACGTACTACAAAAGAACACTTGTTCCACAGGGCTTCATATTAGGTGCAGACTTGTGGAACAAATATTATGATGGATTGTTCTACACCTCCCACTACATAGCATTTACAGACGATGTCGCTATCAATACTAAATTTATGAAGTTATTATAATGACAGAATTTTATATTTAACGCATTTTTCTAGGTAATGTCAAATGTTGATTGCAAGTAAGATACCACTATAGATATATGTACATCTCAGACAAAGACAGCGCATCAGAGAATGTCTATGTTGACATACTATTCAGAAGGTATTTCAAAAGTGATAGCAAGTGAGATAAGTGAAATAACATCATTGATATTTCAGATAAAAATAATTCTTCAAAGTACGTCGTTGCTATGATAACAACAAAAATTTAGTAGTGTTGGTATCTAGATAAGTACAAAATCATTGGACCCAGCGTATTCCATTTTGCAAATGCTGCTATCCCAAGTAACAATTTTTGTCTTCTTTGTCACAATAACTAATCTCTATTTATAAAAACGTTTTTGTTTATTATTGATTAGCTGTTCATTATAGAAAAAAAATCGTATTATGGACACAAATATTATTACAATGACGTTGTTATTTCGTTAAATATTAAAAGTTTATTACAGTTACAAAAAATAGTCTGAGTTGTGCGATACACGTTGATTGGCTAAGTTAATAAGTGAAAACAGAGTAAAAAAGCAAAAATAAAATTTAAACTTTGTATAAACTGAAGTACAGATTAAGTGCATCTCTTACTGTGATTTGTGGTATAAAACTAACAAATAAATACGATTTTTTACATTGTTACTTAAATCTAACCTTTAAAGTGGACAAGAAGTGTCAATGAACTGTAGTTAAAACGTGGTGCGAGAAGTGTCTTAAAAAACTATTATAACTATCTATATAAATTATTTATTTTATTTACAAAAAAAGGGAAAATAAATTTAAAAATTCAAAATAGGATAAATTTAGCTTTAGAATTTAAATAAAATTTTGATAAAAAAAAAATAGGGCGCTGGGTTTTGAACCGCTGACCCGACGTTTTCTGAGAGAGACCCGTACCACGGATCTGTTGCGACAAATGGATTTATTTGTATAAACATTGAACATTACATTGCGTGCGATTATTCTAAAGTACAAAATAAAATAAATTCAAGTTATTTTTCAATTAAATTCAAATGTCATGAATAAAGAACACAAAAAAGAAATATCTACAATTGAAGACAAACAAAGAAAGGAAGAATACGAAGAAGGAACATCCACTGACGAGGGGAAAAGAAGAAGAGATAGCGACTCAGAAAACGCAGTCTTTAAAAGAAGCAAAATAATTAAAAGGACACCATCTAAAACTAAAAATAAAGATATGGAAGAACTAAAGAGCATGATGTCTGAAATAATGATAGAAATAAAGGAAATAAGGAGAGAAAATAATATATTCAGACAAGAAATAGATAAATTAAAAGAAAAATTGCAAAATTAAAAAACAATGAAACAAAGGTGGAAATAGAAACACAAAACTTAAAACAGAGAATTTATGATTTAGAAAGAAAGGAAGACAGAAGAGAAAAGGCCATGATAAAAAATAATATTATAATTAAAGGTGCAAAATTAGAGAATAAAAATAAAGATGTAGAAGATTTCATAAAATACAAAATAGGAGTCGAAGTTAAAATAACAGACACTTACAAAATAGGAAGAAACGAAGAAAGACAACACACAGTTGCTACAGTAGATACTTGGGAAAACAAAATGAAGATTATGGAGAATAAAAGAAAACTTGGAAAAACAAAAATATACATAGAAGGTCAGTTGACAAAAAAAGAAATGGATATACAGCAAGAAATAATAAAAGTAGCAAAGGAGGAGAAATCAAAGAACAAAGAAATTAAAATTGGCTATAAAAAACTTAAAATTGATAATGAATGGTATGAATGGAGGGAAAAAGAAGGAAAACTGTTACTAAGTACGGCTTCAAAAAACTACTAGAAAGTAATGATATAGGTGAAGGAACAATAAAGAAAATATTAAAAATAAAAAGTAAATATAAGTCAAGTAAAAACAAAACCGTAAAAATAAGTACATGGAACGTTAGAACAATGTTAGTAGTGGGAAAAATGATAGAAATAGGCATAGAATTAGAAAAATATGGGATAAGTATTGGAGCATTACAGGAAACCAGGTGGAAAGGGAATGGGCAAGTAAACAATAAAAATTTAAATTTTAAATATTAAGCCAAAATTGGATATTTTGAAGGGAATTAGATATTGGAGATTATGGCTTTGTTTATATTAAATTTTTTAATTGAAAAGACGACGTTTCGGTTCTGATCGGAACCATCTTCAGGTCTATAATATTGAAATTATTGAAGTTAAGGTAAAGTTGTAAGTTTAAAGTTAAAATTTAAAATTTAAAATTTTTTTAATCCAACATGTCGACATGTTGGAGAGTCATATGATTAAAAAAATTTTAAATTTTAACTTTAAACTTACAACTTTACCTTAACTTCAATCATTTCAATATTATAGACCTGAAGATGGTTCCGATCAGAACCGAAACGTCGTCTTTTCAATAAAAAAATTTAATATAAACAAAGCCATAATCTCCAATATCTAATTCCCTTCTAAACAATAAAAACTTCACATTATTATACTCAGGGGATGAAAAACAAGGGAAATATGGGGTAGCTTTTATGATAATGAAGGAAATGAAACACAATATATTAAATTTTAAACCCATAAATGAAAGAATAGCGTACTTAAGAATAGCAGCAAAACCTTTCAATATATCATTATTAAATGTTTACGCACCAACGGAGAACGCAAAGAAAGAGGAAAAAGAAAAATTTTACGACGATATGGAACAGGAATTAGAAAATATTGCAAAAGAAGACATATTAATATTACTCGGTGATTTAAATGCTCAAGTAGGCAAAGAACACTATATTAAAGAAGTAGCAGGAAAACACACAGTACATAACATATCAAATAATAATGGGCAAAGATTATGTAACTTTGCAATAAAAACTAATATGATAATAAGTAGCACAAAATTCGATCACCCATGGCAACATAAAATAACAAGAACGTCACCAGATCAAAAATATAAAACACAAATAGACCACATACTAGTAACTAAAAGAAGGCAAACATCAATAAGGGATGTAAGAACATATAGGGGAGCATGTGCTGACACTGATCACTATATGGTAGCTGCAACAATAAAACAAAAGATAAAAAGAGACAACAAACATAATAACAAACAAAAAAAATGGAATTTAGAAAAATTCAATAACGAACATAGTAGAAATGAATACGTGATAAGACTAGAAGAAAACATCAAAAGTAATATAACGAATATAACAGATATCGATGCAAACTGGAATGAAATAAAAACAAGTATTATAGAAGCGGCGGAAGGGAAGATAGGAATACAAAAGAAAGAGAGCAAAAAAGAATGGTTCAGCGAAGAATGCAAAATACTACAAGACAATAAAGCACAAAAAAGAATCAAATGGATACAGACAAATAAGAATGAAGACAAAATCGAGTATGAGCAAAGCCGAAAAGAATGCAATAAAACTGTAAGAAGAACTAAAAGAAAATGGATGGAAGAAAAAATAAAAACATAGAAATAGAAAGAAGGAACAGAAACACAAAGCGTTTTTATACAAAAATAAAGCAAGAAAATTATACACATAAGTCAATTGTAAATAGTATGAAAGATACAACTGGAGAAATAACAGAAACACAGGAACAATACAAAAAAGTGTGGGAAAAATACTTCAAAGAGTTACTGAATGAAGAAAACACAGAGATAGAAAAAGATGAAATAGAAGAAGAAAATGAAGAGAATACAGTAAGAGAACCAACAATAGAAGAAGTTAAGAAAATAATTGTAGATAGTAAAAATGGCAAGACTCCAGGAAGCGACGGGATAAACATGGAATTTATAAAATATGGCGGGCACACATTACATGAACAGATGCATAACTTAATAATTAAAATCTGGAGAAAAGAACAAATGCCAACAGAATGGGAAGAAGGCCAAGTTGTAACAATTTATAAGAAAGGGGATCCACAGCAATGTAAAAATTATAGAGGCATAACATTACTTAACAATGCATACAAAATCTTGTCATCTATTATACAAAAAAGATTAGCTGAACAAGTAAATAAAATAGGTCAATATCAATATGGATTTATAAAAGGAAAATCAACAGTAGACGCAATACATATATTAAAACAAATTATAGAAAAAACTCAAAGAGCTAATATAAACATAGAAATGTTATTTATAGATTTCCAACAAGCTTTTGATTCCATAAATAGAGGTAAATTAATGATGATATTGAAAGAGTTAAAAATTGAAACAAAACTGAGAAGACTAGTAAAAATGACAATGCAGAATACAAGAATATGTATAAAAACAAAATACGGAAGTACAGAAGAATTCACAATAAACAAAGGAGTGAAACAAGGTGACGCACTGTCTGCCAGTCTCTTTAATTTAGTTATAGAATATGTAACAAGAAAAATAAACAAAAACTCGATAAGAACTAACGGTGGCCAAATAATAGCATATGCTGATGACCTGGTTATCATAACAAAAAGAAGGGAAATGATGAAAAAAATGTTTAATGAAATTGTAGCAGAAGGAAAGAAAATTGGATTGAAAATAAATGAAAGCAAGACAAAAATTATGAGATTTGGTCAAAAACATAAGAACAAGACAATAAAAATAGGAGAACAAGAATTTGAAGAAGTAGAACAATATAAATATCTGGGTGTTATGATATCAAATGGAGGAGATAGAGAAACAGAAATAAAAGAAAAAATATTTGCAACAAACAAAGCTTTTCATATGCACAAAAGATTATTAAAAAACAAAACACTGACAAAAACAACGAAAATGAGAATTTACAAAACAATCATCAGACCGATAATAATGTACGATGCAGAAACACTAACAATGACCAAGAAAGAAGAAGAACAACTAAGAATAACAGAAAGAAAAATATTAAGAGCAATATTAGGACCGATTAAAGTAGATGAAAATGAATATCGGACAAGAATGAACAGAGAGATACTACAAGAACTAGAAGATGAAGATATAGTTAAAAAAATAAAACAGCAGAGAGTCAAATGGTTGGGGCACATATGGCGAGCAGGAAAAGATGCAATGATATACTCGATAGTAGAATGGGAACCCGGAAACAAAAAGAGAGGAAGACCACGATCAACATGGAAGAAAGAAGTAATTCAAGACCTAAAAGACGCCAACATTGCAGAGAAAATTTAAAAGAAAATGAAATAGGAACTGATCCCCCCTATAATAAAGGATCTAGAGAGCTTCATAAGAAGCGGCTTAATCCCACAACGGGATGAATGGCCACTATATATATATATATATATATATATATATATATATATATATATATATATATATATATATATATATATTATTACAGTTACCTAAAACGTTTAAATCCAAATATTTCAGTTATTTTTTATGAGTCACGAAAACGTCTTCTTCACCATTATTATTTCTAAAATATTCCTAATAATATTTCTAACTAATAAGTTTTCTTTACAGTCTGGATAGCTGAAATAATAATGTTCATAATAATGTAATATTTTCAGTAGTACAGGGTGAAAACTTTCCAATTATACTAGAAAGAAAACGGTAAGAATTCTATTTATTTATTAACATATTTTCGTATTCTTATGGTTTTTGTTGTAACATACAAATATACGAAAATTTTACAACAGTCTTCATTAAGCAATGTAAACAAAATATCTTTAAAAATTTAAAAACACAAGATCAGATATTAAGCCCGTGATGTGTTTGTTATTGACATCTTAACGGTTGTCATTTGTTGAACGTTATTTACACCATAACAAACTAGAATTCGACAAAGTGTTTTCCATAAAATGACGTTTTACTTCCTGCCTATCAATATATAGATAAGGGAGGTATTGTTTTTGGTCAGATTTCTCGAGTGTGTGTTTTCAACATATGAGCACGAACTAAGGTCCCCAGAATACGATTTTACTATTTTTAGCGTTATGTCTGTATGTCCGCGTGTGTGTGTGTGCGTGTGAGTGTGCGTGTGCGTGTGCGTGTGCGTGTGCGTGTGTGTGTGTGTGTGTGTGTGTTTTTTTTTTAATAATAATTTATTCAGAGCATATCCCATACAATGATATTACATGCTCTTTTGTGAGCCCAGTTAAAATTGTTACAAATATAATAATGATATCATTATCTAACTTTTTTAACTAATCTAACTACTTAACATAATATATTAATCTAACCACTTTAATACTAATCATGCTAATTAACAATAATCATCCTAATACATATTAATTACCTTATCACAGTAATTTTTCAAAATCTATACTATCTACAAACTTAAAAAATGTTTTCATGTGACATTGCACCAGCTCCGTCGTTGGTATTGGCCAGGCAGCAGTTCTATTTCGAACGTCAGTCTTTAAATCACTTCGTTCCGTCGTAAGAAGATCGCAATCAAACACTACATGGTTCACAGTTTGATTAGCCGCGCCACATTTACACTCAGCACTTTCTTTTATTTTAAATCTTTTAAAGTAACTGTTTAACTTCCCGTGACCACTTAAAATTGTTGTTAATTTAGGTGAATAATGTAACTTAACTTTTAGTCTTTCTTTTACACTGGGGAAGAAGGTTTTTGTTATAGTCCCTTTTTCACTACTTGACCACAATCTCTGCCACTTCTCCATTCTTAGCTCACGTTCAGCAGTAACCACTTCTGATTTGATTTCTATTGCTTCTTCTTCGTTATCTTCTGTGACCGTTGCCTCCGCTGTTTTTAATTCGTTGTATATGTTCGCTATTTCTTCCAGCTTTAAAATAATTGGAGTATTGCCTGTCAATATACAAGATACTTCACAGGATAATGTTTTAAAACTCTTTAGTATCTTTATGTTCATTATTCTCTGTATGTTTTTAATTCTCTTTTGGTTCTCTTTCCTTTTCACTGATTCTATCCACACCGCTGCCCCGTATGCTAAAATTGGCAGAATTGCTCCTTTGTAGATTGTATTTAGCGCTTTTTGTCTCAGTCCCCAGGAGATTCTGGCGGATTTTGCTAGTACGTGTATTATTTTATTACATTTATCTGTGATGTACTTAATATGTTTACTGAATCGGAGCTGATTGTCGATCTGTATTCCTAGATATTTAATGGTGTCGACTTGTTTAAGTTTTTTAAAGTTTACGTAAATATTCAGCTGTTTTTGTAATTGTGTTCTTCTTATTGTACGTAACATAACTTGGGATTTCGTTTCGTTAAATACAATTTTGTTATTTTCTGCCCATTTCATAATTTTCCCTATTTCAATATTTGCTATGTTTTCGGCTTCCAAACCAGTATTTGCTTTTGTTAGTACAATTAAGTCGTCAGCGAATGCTATTACTTTAGTGTGTTTTGTGTATTTCAGATTTAGTAGAGAATTGTACTGAATATTCCAGAAGCCAGGGCCACTACACGAACCTTGTGGACAGCCTCTGCTCACTTCTTTTTTTACTGTTTCTCCTGCAATACGCAGTACTGCTAGTCTGTCAGCGAAGTATTTTTTAGTAAGTTCAAATAAATTTTTTGGACACTTAGAATCCTTCAATGCTTTTATGATGGCTGGCCACCATGCCGCATTAAATGCTCCCTTTACGTCCAGGCTAACAAGAGCCACTACTTTTCTCTGTTTAAAACTATCTTCCATAAAATATTTTAGGGCCATCACTGCTTCTGTCGTGCCACATTTTGGTTTGAAACCAAATTGATTTTTGTTCATAAGTTGGTTTATATTCATGTATTGCATAATTCTATTTATTAGAAGTTTTTCCAATACCTTGCCTCCGACGTTTATTAAACTTATTGGTCGATATTTGGAAACCTCTTCAGAGTTTTCTTTGCCTGGTTTAATAATTGGTATGATCGTAGCTTCTTTCCATTCTGTTGGGAAGTATGCAATTTTCAAGCATTGGTTATATACTTCGGTTGTAAATAATGGAAATTTTTTGAATATTCTTGTTAAAATATCGCTTGTTATGCCATCCTTACCAGGTGCTTTTTTAGGATTCATGTTTTTCAGTATGATTTCGATTTCTTCTTTTTTAAACTGTTCATCGTCTTCTGTATTTAATGGTTCTAAGATATTTGATCTTATAACTTTGTGATATTCCGTGTAATCTTTTTTATTATCTTCGGGTATAAATTCTTCCATCATTACTGTTAGAGTGCTTTCAATATCTGTTGTGTAATTACCACTGTTTTCTTTAATTGTTGTGAGTGTTGTTTCTGTTTTAATTTTCCCAGTTGACATTTTGTAAACGGCGTTCCATGGATTTGTAGTGCTTGATATTTTACAGAATTCTTTCCATGATTGTGTTTTTGCGTTATTTATTTTATTTGTGTATTTAGTTCTTTCCATCCAGTACTTTATTTTCCTCTCATTGCGGAGTTGCTCGTCGTTTGTAGTTTTTTGATATTTTCTTCGGAGGGTAGTAACTGTTTTTCTCATTTCAGTAAGATCATCGGTCCACCAAGGCACCGTTCTTCCTTTGTCCACCCATTTTTTATTATGTGATTGTCGGAATGATTTAGTACATGCTGTCTGTATTGCTGTATTATATCGATCTATGGTGCTTTTAGTGTTCGTTTCTTCTTGTAGTTTTTGTTTTAATTTCTTATCTAATTCTTCTGACTCCAATTGATTACCATCTATACTTAGTAATGTCTTGAATTCCTCGGTAATAGTTTTGTCGAATTTTTCCCAGTTTGCTGGCTTTACTATATATTTAAGTCCGGTTTGATATGTTTTCCTTTCATTTTTTGAAGTAGTTAATTTTATATTAAATGAAAGAATTCTATGGTCAGAACAGCTTTCACTTTCTTCAATCTTCCAGTTTTGTGTTAAATTAATTAAATGATGGCTGGACAAGGTCAAATCGATGTTACTTTTTCCTCTTCCATTGTCGAATGTGTATAACTCGCTTTCTTCATTCACTATGTACAATTCTTGCATTGTGATAAAATCTGACAGTTGTTTACCTCTTGCGTTTGTTATAAAATCATGCCATACGGTGGATCTACAATTGCTGTCAACTGCTATTAAATGTGGTTTGTTCTTAACATGTTCTACAATGTTTTCTAGATGTCGAAGGTTTATTGCTAGGTCTTGTTTTATATCAAAATAGCACGAAATTGCGTATAGATGTGAGTGTTTATAATTTATTTGAATTACCACTGTGTCCTCGTCTGAAAATTGACTTATTAGTATTATATTCAAATCTTTATTTCTTACTATTATTGCCGCTCTTTTGTGTCCATTTCCTTGCAAGAATGTTCTATACTGGCTTGGTATACTTCTTAATTTGTTGTCAGTTTCGTAAGGTTCTTGTATTAGTGCTATATCTATAGAATATTGGTCCATATATTGTAGAATATTTTGTGTAGCTGCCTTAGAGTGTTGCAAATTAACTTGTATTATTTTAATATCTTGTTTATAATTATCCCTACCTGCATATGCTGTTTTCGTTTTAAATGAATCGTCTGTTGAATCATTTGTATGATTTCTTTGTTGATTTTGTTGCATTGTATTTAGTAATTAATGTTTTCAATATACTTTTTTAATACGTTTTGATAGCAGGGGAATTTTTTGTCGAGGGATGAATGATTGTCATTTATTTTTGTTTGATTGCTGTGTTTATTCCAGTTTTCGCAATTAATGCATTTATACATGTTTTTATTTACTTTACATTCTGACATTTTGTGATCTTTTGCACACAACGGGCATGTTATGCTACCTCGACAGTTTTCTGCTTTGTGATTGTATTTACAACATTTGTAGCATCTCCTTATTGATATGTAATCATCAATGTTACATCTGTTCCACCCTAATTTTAATTTTAGGTTTTTCAGTTTATTCCTTATTCCTTATTTCTGAAGTAACCTCTATAACTAAGTTTTTTACACCTTTCTTATTTTTACATAGAAATTTTGGTGCTATATCTCCAGGCTTTAGATTTAGTTCTGTATTTTGTGCATATAGAGCGTGCTCAGAATTTTCCACATCTATTTCATCAGGAACATTAAAGATTATCATTTTAGGATTTTGTACTTGAACTGCAGTGGCTTCTAAACTTTCCCTGCAAGATTCGTTTATGTTCGCCGTTAATATTTTTATTTCCTTTTCACTTGAGGATTCTATTAGTACATTACCATTTCTTAGTGATTTTAGTGATTTTATGCCTACTTTAAGTTGTACTGGGTGTGCGTGTGCGTGTGCGTGTGCGTGTGCGTGTGCGTGTGCGTGTGCGTGTGCGTGTGCGTGTGCGTGTGCGTGTGCGTGTGCGTGTGCGTGTGCGTGTGCGTGTGCGTGTGCGTGTGCGTGTGCGTGTGCGTGTGCGTGTGCGTGTGCGTGTGCGTGCGTGCGTGCGTGCGTGCGTGCGTGCGTGCGTGCGTGCATGTGTGTGTGTGTGTGTGTGTGTCTGTGACGATTTTTCGTCCACGATAACTCCAATACGATACATGTAAAAAATATAATATTTGGTATTTAAAAGTACTATTCTAATATGATGAACTGATTAGATTTGGTTAACCGGAAGTAGTACTTTACTTGAAGCTTTAAACCGTTTTTCCTAAAAAATACCTCCAAATACCATATTTTCGCAAATTTCGTTATTATAAATAATTTTTTTTTCTAATTTTCTGCCGATCTGCATAATTACGTTTATATATAACTTCTAGGTAGATAAAAAAAATATATAAATTATAATAATTTTACATATCGTTTAGGCTGAGGAATTTCGATAAAACAGATGAGTTATTAATATGTTCACAAAATTTGACATATGATATCAAATTTGATGTAAGTAAGTGTAAAAGATAAAATAAGTAAAATATGAAGTAATTTTAAAAGATGGAAGAAATATATTAGGAATGTATTTGCATGCGTGAATCAAAGTAAGTTCAGTTCGGGTTTTAGTAACGTCAAAAATAGCTGTCATATTGGTCACACAAAATTTATGAAGGAAATTTTAGGTATGAAATGAATTAAAAATATTCTGAACTGCAATAGCAAACTAATTTTAAAACTACAAATTAAATGTATTGATAAACTTATATAGAATATATTACTACAGTGGCGGGAAGTGTTGTGTTGGACACACCAGATTTTTTAATTCTGAAAACAATTGTTAAAAAAACTTACTCTTAAAAAATAAATAATAATTAATTTGAGTAGCCCGCTAATAAATTTTTTACAAATAAAACTATTTTTCACAAATAAAATTGAAATTAAGTATAAAGGATAAGGATACATTATGTTTTTTTTTAAGTAATAATTATTTCATGTAAACAGTTTTTAAAATCTTTTACCTGGTGTTTGAGTTGAAGTTTGAGCAGTAGACTTGTGAGGAGACAAAGGCAGTGGTGTTGTTACAGTAGTTGATCTTTCCACAGGGTACACTACATACTTCATATATTGCTCATCTTCCGGATCGTTGGAATGTACTGGTCCCAGTGCTTGTACAGTAATTGACCATGACGCAGGTTTTCCCAGGCCGTTATACGCCTGACATGTATAGACACCCAGGTTGGAAAGGGCCACGGAGCGGATGTAGAGAGAGTAGTCCTGTTTCTGTTCGTATGTGCCGCTGGACATTGGCAACATGGCGTCGCCTCGCCACCAAGTGATTATAGGGCGTGGCCATCCGTAAGCGAAGCAGCGAAGGTACGATTCGGATCCCAACGATACGGTTACTTTATCATCATCCTCCCCCAGTACGACGCCAGAATGAGGAATGGGTTCTACATGCCGACAAGACAGTAGTCAGTATAAAAATTATTAATTTAACACTTTCGTTTTTTTAAATTCAATTGCATTTATTTATTACAGGCATAAAAATAATTAAATGAAGTGTTTCTAAATTCATGGAAATTACTTGAAATTTGATATAAATCAACAGAGTGAATGTTCCAGTTTCAACTATAATCATTGAGATCTCGAAATCAGTAAGAACTAAGAGGTCGACATATTTTAGACTCCTACATTTTATATAAAGGGTATTTCTTATTATAAAATTAATATTATACATATGTTAATGTAATATTTACTGGCAAAATGAAAAATAAAAAAATGTGCTCCTGAAAATAATAGCTGACTAACAGAACATATAAAGTGTATCCCCTTTTCGATTGCCATCTAGAAACTATAAGACCTACAAGGTCGATTAAATTGGACTTTTTATGCGCCTACATGGAGTCTTTTTTTGTGTTTTTTCAAAAATTAAGAAACAAATAAAATTCATTGGTATTGTAGTTTTCAATCCTTTATATGTTTTGTAGTCTACAACGAAATAAAATAAATAACGTTATTAATTATTGTTCCTATACGAGGTGGTGCTCAGGAGAAGCGAACATACAAATTTTTAATATGATATACAAGTTTTATGAATTTTTTTGCTGCCCTGTTTATTTTACGGAAAAACTACAGAGGTTGAAGTTGTTTAAAAGATTGACGCGTTACAACTTCTAACATTGACATTTATAAATAATTTATGCAAATAAAAATCGGGGATATTACTTCAATTCGGAAATTATAAAATTTATTTTTAAAGTTATAGAGAAACTTATGTTCAAAAGAATTGTACTATAGATATACAAGTATACTATACAGGGTGTTCCATTTAAGTGTGCCACCGTTGCTATCTCGAGAACTATAAGAGCTACGAGGTTAGTTAAATTAGCAAAGAATCACAATTTTACAAGACTAATACAATGAGGAAAAAAAATTTTTTTTTCGACCAGTGGTTATCAAAATACGGGACACAACTTTCTTATTTTAAATGGGAACATATGTTTATTTTTAGGTAATTCGATAGAGTATTTTTTTTATGTTTTCTATCCATAGCACCCTTGTTTCAGCCAGATATAAATAAAATACATATAAATCTAACATGCATTTTTCTCAATTATTTTGTTATATTAGTATATGATATTTTTAGATCGTTGAATTCAGAAAAAAATACTCTATCGAATAACCTAAAAATAAACATATGTTCCCATTTAAAATAAGAAAGTTGTGTTCCGTACTTTGAGAACCACTGCTCAAAAAAAATTGTTTTTTGCTCATTGTATTAGTCTAGTAAAATGGTGGTTCTTTGCTAATTTAACCAACCTCGTAGCTCTTATAGTTCTCGAGACAGCAATGGTGGCACACTTAAATGGAACATCCTATATACTAAATGCTCATGTTTAACGTTTAGCGACGCTAGGCCTCCGGTGTCGGCGTCAGTGATACATTTACATTTTATGGCTACTTTTTGTTATCTCTGCGAGCCAGTCGGGTTGAAATGCAGTATACGGGCACCCAATGTGCGCATGCGCAAAATGACAGAAACCGGAGATTCTCAAACATTTATCTGACCCAATGTTGTCTTATTGAAATAAGGTAAGATTAGGTTTAGATTAGGTTAGGTTTAGGTTAGGTTAAGTTTAGGTTAGGTTAGTTTCAGGTTAGGTTCAGGTCGGGTTATGTTTAGGTCAGAGTAGGTTTAGTTTATGTTTAGGTCAGATTAAGTTCAGGGCAAGTTTAGGTTAAGTTTAGGACAGATTAGGGTTAGGTTGGTTAGTTTAGGTTAGGTTTAGTTTAGATATACTATCACGGACCATGGTTTCGTTGCCACTGATCTCGCCAAATTGCCTCCTACCGGCAAAAAATTGAACTTAATGGTTTACGTACCATTTCAACCGTTAAGTTCAACTATTCGGGCCATGAAACCAACCACCTTAGCGGAAAGTAGACAGTACATTGTTTCTGGAATTAATATCAGACACTTCGAGAAAACCCTAGTTACGAACAAAATTATTAATCATAAACTTCACCATGTAAATATGTCAGTCCCAAGGCAAATGGAATTCACTCGACCTCCATCACAGATATCTTATCCACAATTTCAAAAATTCGCTGACCAACCACAATCATTCCTAAGTAACCCCATTCGCTTACAACATAGACCAGTCCATCCTCAAAGATTTTTCACCAACCAAAAAGTGTTTGGAAACACAAATCCAAGACCTAACAAATGTTTGGAGACCACAAGGCTCCGCAAATAACCCTATACAACTAAAACCTACCCCTATGAGCGGAATATCCCATGGAACTTTCCCAAAACTTGACTTTAGACCACAAAGACCTCAAAATCAAGAACAACCAAAATTCGTTTCAGAAGAATTATTTCACGTAGAATCAACACAATATCATGACTCTACTGAATATTACTCGTTATGAAAATTTTGAGACAGATTACGTTGAATATTACCCACAAGATAATTTATACAACTCTGACGAGATCGAACATATTTACGAACCGAAACCAATAGATGAGAATCAATTTTTTCCTAAACCAACCAACGAGAACCAAACATAGAACTACATTCAATATACGACAAAAGACCTACCTTTCGTAAAAATATCAAATCCACCATTTAAATTACTAATACATACTGGAGCAACAAAATCCTTTCTAAATCCTGACATTGCAAAAACATACTTTAAAAATAAAATTAAGAAACAAAACTTCACTATCTCGTCAATATTTCAAACAACTAAAAGAAACTCCTGTATTGAAATCCTAGCATTCCCGGAAATGAATGTTGATACGACCGTAAAATTCTACCTTTTTAAATTTCATAATTTCTTTGACGGTTTAATCGGATATGATAGCTTAAAAGACTAAAATGTTACAATTAGACTTGAACTATTCTCTCTTCAAAACTTCATATACAGTATTAAAATTATATCCCTATGAAGCTAAAAGAAAATTATTATTTCTTGCTCGATTAGAACCACATACTTTAGAATCATTAGAAATACGACTAAACAAACTATCACAAACTAAAGTTTCAAATTGTGAAATAAGAGAATGCTTATCGCATTGTAGAAACGGATATGCCCCAGTTGATATTTATAACAACACTATTGCACCTCAAGAAATCTATTTATACGACCCTATTAAAATAAACTCCTTTAATAATACAGAATTTGACCTATTTAACGCTATCGTCAATAATAATCCAAAAGGTAATAAAGAATGTACAAAATCAAACATTATTAATATGTTACGTACCGGCCATATGAATTCTGGGGAAAAATACCAAGTAGAAAAATTAGTAGCGTCATAACTTCTACATATTTTATCGCGAAATAACCCTATTAACTTTTACAAATAAAATTAAACATAGAATAATAACTAATACGAAATCCCAGTTCACAAAAAATCTTATCGATACCCATTTGTACACAAACCGGAAGTTGAAAGAAAGATAAATAACATGTTAAAACACGGTATAATCCGACCAAGTGATTTACCATGGTCATTACCTATTTGGATAACAGAAATGACGAATATATATTATCGAAAGATAAACGAAAAAAACTATAGATGATCACTACCCCATTTCCGGCATATCAGATACATTAGATAGACTTGGACAACCTCAATACTTTACAACTTTAGATTTGGCGAGTGGATTTCACCAAGTCGAAATGAACCCAGACGATATACAGAAGACAGCATTTAACGTAGAACATGGACATTACTAATTCTCAAAAACCCCGTTTGGCTTAAAAAATGTTCCATTGATCTTTTAAAGAATTATGGACAATACCTTGAGAGAATTTCTTAATAAATTCTGTTTTGTATTCATGGATGACATAATAATATATTCATTATCACTCAAAGAACATATTGTAAATTTAAAACAAATATTTCAAAAACTGCGTAATAATAGTATCAAAGTTTAACCAGACAAATCTGATTTTTTGAAAGAAGAAGTAACATTTCTTGGCCATCTAATAGCATCAGAAGGAATGGGATATTCAAAGTTTTTTTCATTTTTTAATATGTTATTCTATGCATAAAAATATTAGACCCGTATTTTTTCTTTTCGCCGAAAGGTTTCAAACACGCCAGAAATAAATTTTTAAAGTTTCAATAAATTACACCCTAGAAAATCGGCCGTGCGTGTGACGTCACAGGCACTGAGAATCAGCTGAGAACATCATTCGTAGGTCTGAGCCAGAGGCGTGGCGCGTTCGAACAAGAGCCAATAGGCTGACGCGAGTGCCGTCTTCGTCACAACAAGGCTGATACTAAATTTTACGTACTCGATTCAAATGCATTACAATTTCATTTTGATATTATGGTATTAAAAATCAGAAAAATAATGATTATATTCACTTTAATATTACTTATATATGGTAAACAATGATATCCAATAAGAATTTCTTTAAAAGCCGTAGGCTTGGAATACCCCATCAAGCCTAATCCAGCAAAAATAAAAGCTATTCAACATTACATATCTTTTGCCAAAAACTACGCACGAAATCAAAGCAATTCTCGGATTATTAGGTTGCTACCGCAAATTTATAAACAAGTTTGCAAAATTAACAAAGCCATTGACCTCATGTTTAAAAAAAGACGCTGAAATTGACACACAAAATCCTGACTATGTAAATTAAACGACACCGAATCTAAATATATCCTACTTATTCGGACCTAAATTCACCATCTACACCGATTATCAACCTTTAAAATGGCTGTGTAAAATGAAAGAACCCAACTCCAAACTTGGGAGGTGGAGACTTAAACTCGCAGAGTTCTATTAAAACATTGAATATAAACCAGGCGCACTAAATAAAAACGCTGACGCATTATCTCGAATATAAATTAATACAAACGAAACAATAGAAAATTCTGAAAAATGAAAAGAAAAGAAAAGACAACTATCAGAAGAAAAAGTTGAAGAAGAAACAAAGGAAAGAGGAACTCAAAAAAATGTAACAAACAATGAAAGACAAGAAACGAAAAGACAGAAACCAATAACCTCATATGTAACACACACTCCCGATTATAGGGATCGTCAAAAGCCAAGCAGCTATAATAGATATGATGAAAGACTAATTAAAGGCTGCGCACAAGCATCCATTTACAGAGAAACGGCGCCAAAAGCACCACCACAAGAGGAAGATCCAAAAAACGATTCAAAATAAGCGCACTGAATAACTCAGATCGGACTAAAATAGGATTTTGGAACATCGCCGGCTTAAAGAATAAGGACAATGATTTCTGGAATTTTATAGAAGAATATGATTTTATCGGGCTAATAGAAACGTGGACAGGAGAGAAAGACTGGACAAACTGGGAAACTAAACTTCCGAATAAATTTTAATGGAAATAATAATATTAATAAAAAGAGAAGAGCTAAAGAAGGAATAATAACTGGAGTCAGAAACATATTAGAAGAACTACCGGAGGGGAGGAGTATGGACCAAATGCAAGAACGAACATTACTAATAGAAGGGGAAAAATGAAAAATAATAACAACATACAGCAAAGGAGAAATAAAACTCATACAAGAGCAAATAGAAGAAACAGAGGAGAGACACGAATACAATTTATTATTAGGAGGAGACTTCAACGCCAGAATAGGGGAAGAAGGAAAAATTATTGATACTAGAGATGGAACCGAAAAAAAAAACAGGACATCAAAAGACAAAATAATTAAGAGCGAAGGAGAAAAACTCCTAGAATTCGTGGAAGAAAATGGACTAAATATACTGAATGGACATACGAAAGGAGATGAAGAAGGGGAATTTACTTATATAGGCCCAAACGGAGAATCAGTTATAGACTACGGCATTGCAAATGAAGAAGCAATGGATAAAATAATATTTTTCACAGTGACAGATAGAATAGAGTCCGATCACCAGCCGCCTGTCTTGAATTAGAAAACCTTAATGAAAAAAACAAAAACAGTGAAAGGAAAAATAAGAATAGATTGGTCTGAAGAAGGCAAGAAAAAGTATCAAGAAAAATTAAAAGAAAAAATATTTAAAGAAGACGACTGTAATAAAGCTCTAGACGAACTGATAGACAATATACACAGCTCATTAGCAAAGAAAATTTGGAAGAAAAAAGATAATATAAGAAAAAGTAATTGTAAAGTGAACAAAAACATACCAATGAGCACTTGGAGAAAATACTTCATGACTCAATTAAACGGAACTGATGAAAAAAATACCATATAATTAGAAACACAAACCACACATATTCTAAAGACATATATAACAGAAAGTAATGTAAGACGACAAATATAGAAACAAAGAAAACGAAAAGTCGCAGGTGAAGACGGAATACAAAACGAGGCTTGGATATACGGAACAAACGAAGCAGTCGATAGACTTACAAAAATAATAAATAATGTTTGGAAAGGAAAAAGCTTTCCACAAAGAAGGAGAAAAGGCATTTTCAGTCTAATACACAAAAACGCAGACAGAGAAGAAACTAAAAACTACAGAGGCATAACACTGTTAGACACGGCATACAAAATATACGCCATGATCTTAGAGGAGTAATAAAGTAAAGAAGCAGAAGAGAGAAATATACTACAAGATAACCAAGCAGGCTTTAGGAAAGAAAATTATGCAATACAGAAGGAAATAAGCACAAAAAGGGAAAATTATATGTACTATTTGCAGATTTGAAAGCAGCATTCGATATTGTAAATAGGAAAAAGATGATTTACACATTGACGAAATCTGGCATCGAAGAAAACCTGGTAGAAAGAATAGCAGAAATATACTCTGAAACCATAAGTTCGGTGAAAATAGACGGAGAAGAAGGGGAGGGTTTTTGGACAACGTGCAGAGTTAGACAAGGGTGCCCATTAAGCCCTATTCTTTTCTCTATTTACATGTCAGACATTGAAGCTCACTTTACTAAAGGACAGACAGGAGGCATTGTAATTGGGAGCAAATAGTTTTGGACATTATCGTACGCCGACGACCTGGCAATAGTTGAGAAAACAAAACAAGAAATGGATTCCTTAATGAAGAGACTAATGATAAAGTTAAAGAAAAAAGACATGATGTTAAACACAGAAAAAACCAAGATTGTTGTTTTCAATAAAGGAAGAGGCAGGGAAACAAAAGAAACGTAGACATGGGAAGGGAAACAAATAGAAAAAGTAAAAAGTTTTAAATACTTGGGGTATTCATTTCACAAGAATGATAAAGAGAATGAACATATAAACAAACAACAAAAAAAGCAAACATAGCTCTTCCACAAATCTGGGGCATAGGGCAAAGAAAATTCAAAAACTACTTTAAATTAAGAATGTTACTGTTTGATAAATTGATAGCGAGCATTATAATGTATGGAGCCGAAATTTGGGGTTGGAAAGAACAAAATGAAATAGAAAAAATTCAAACAAAGTATAAACGATGGATACTTGGACTAGATAAACAAACACCGGTGTATATAATTGAGAAAGAAACAAAACTATTTAAAATGAAGACTGAAGCAGGAAGAAGAGCAATGAAGTAAGAAGAAAAATTAAAAAAGACACAATGGAAAAGTCTTGTATTTGATTGTTGGGTAAAAATAAGCAAAAAAGAAGAAAGGAAACAGGAAAAGAACCAATGTGAAGCAAAACCAAAACGGGTAAAATTCTATGAAAGCAACGGACATTCAATAACAGACATAGAAAGGCGAAGAAATACTGGCCAAAACATGGTGAATGAAATTACACGGACGGAACAAGATATACAAACTCAGATAAGAAGGGAAAAGATATATAAATCAACTTATAATCCAGGATATAAATACTTATGTGCTATAAGAAAACCACTATACTTGACAACAGAAAACAAAAATTTAAAAATTATCGCAAGATTTAGAACGGGAAACGAAGAAAAAAGGATTAAATACTGGATAGGAGACGATGAAAGACAATGCAGAATATGTGGGAGAGACTTTGATACAATAAATCACTTAAGAAGACACTGCAGCGAAAACCTGAGAAATGACAAATCTACACAACAGACACTACACGACAAAAACCCAGACACAGATTGAATGAAGAAAGTATATATAAGTAGATTAAATACTAAGTTATAATAATGTAGATACCACATGAAATGTAAAATATAGATAATGTAGAAATTTGAACACCGAAAGGTAACAAATAAAATATTTACTACTACTAAGTGACACATTCTTGAGCATTTTGCTGAGTCCTTTGTTGGTATTATTTACCTCTGCTATACTCTCGTCATGTTTTTCTTTGCCTTTGGCTTTATCCACACAGCCGCTGGACCTATGGCCAAGTCTTCCGCAACTATAACATCGTATTTCGGTTTTGTCATTTTGGCTTTTCTTCGTCGGTTGCTTGTGAGACTCTGTATTCTATCGTTCTCTTAAACCTTGATAGTTTCTTCTTTCCTGTTTCGAGATGGAGTTGAATGTTTTCGATTTTATTGTTTTATAGAGCTTAATTTTTTCTTTTACTTCTCCATATGTCTTAGCACTATACAATATTTCTTTATTCATTGGATCGTCTAATATTCCATCCACAAAGTATTGTATTACAGTCTCTTCTTCTATTGCAGCCCTACTCGCTATCTCTTTCGTGATTAAGATGAATTCTTGTATTGTTTCTTCTTTCTTGTTACGTCTTTCCATCAGCAGTTTATGTATTGATGCGCTGATTGTCTTCGTTTTAAATTCTTCTCGAAGCATTTCTTTCAATTTTTTCCAAGTCGTGATACCTTTCTCTGTCTGGATTAAAGTTTTAGCAAGACCTTTCAGTGACTTCTTGCCAAAGATTAATTTCTGTAAGTTGTTCCACCGCATATTCTCAGCAATTTCTGAAATTCTTGGATTCATTTATATATCGGATATCCGTCTTTTCCATCAAAACACCTCAGTAAATCTTCGACATCGCGAAATGTCATTGGAAATGTTTGTGAATTCTTCTCACATCTTTCTACATATCTTCTTTAATGGCTTCTTAAATTTTCTTTCATTTTTTATTTGCTTCTTCATCTTCACTTCTTCCTTGTTCTTCTTCGTCGTCTGTAGTATTTTCGTCTTCACTTCCTTCGTTTCTTTTTGATTCTTGTTTTTTGTTTATCTTCTTTAATGGCTTCTTACTTTTTCTATTTTTTAATTTGCTTCTTCGTCTTCACTTCTTCCTTCTTCTTCGTCGTCTGTAGAGTCTTCATCTTCACTTCTTTCGTTTCTTTTTGATTCTTTATCTTTAGTTTGCTCATCTTCTGCGTCTTTATCTTCATCAGATCTATGATCAATTCCGGTTCCTTCATTTTCATCTTTCGTCTTTCTTCCTAAATTGCAAAGGAATTGGCACACCTTAGAGAGTAATTCTTTTTTTGTCCCTTCATGGTTAATTTCTAAGATACGGCATACGGAAACAGCACCATCTGTTGTAAGATCATCCATAATGTTTGTCAACTTTAACTGGTATTCTTCGGATTTTTCTGCAAAACTAAATCCTGGGAATCTTCTTAACTGTCGTCTTAATAATCGTAGTTGTTCTATCGTTTCAAATGCAATAAAGTGTAGCAGTTTTATTGCTTTTAATTTAATATTATTTATATTGTATAAAATCTTGTTGTTGTCGCCTAACGTGCTCATCTTGTTGAATCTTCTTTCACGAAACCACTATCACACTGTTACACTGTTCCCACTGTTAATAACCACTTCTATTTATCACTATCTTGTCCCTATTTCTAAATTTTGGGGTTGAGCCCCCCAATTTTATAGAGATACAAGATTAATGGCAAACACGTGATTAATATATAAACAATTCAATGAAACACAACAACTTTACACAATTTTAAACAATATTACAATCTTTGACATGTCTCTTTTCCGCGCTATTTTTCAAACGACTCTCTTGTTTTTTCCGTTGTCCATGACCACCTTCCTGTAACCACGCGCTGCGCTCGCTCAGGTCAGGACCGTACTGAGATATATATATATATATATATATATATATATAGATGAATCAATGATTAATATTTCACATACATTAAATAAACAGAAAATGAAAAATTTAATAAGAACTGTGTTCACCACGCGCTCTTGTTACCGCTTCTACTCGTCGAGGCATGGATTGAATAAGGTTGCGAATAACATTTTGCGGTATTTCATTCCATGCTCTTTCGACTACAGCCCATAGTTCTTCCACATTTTGTATTGGTGTCTGAATAGGTCGCACTGCTCTTCCTAGGACATCCCACAGATTTTCAATAGGCGACAAGTCTAGAGAACGGGCCGGCCATGGAAGCACTGGTATTCTGTGCTGGTCAAAGAAGGTTAATACTCTTCCCGTGACATGAGGTCTTCCGTTATCCTGCTGAAATATGGCTGCTGGGTGGTCTTGAATATGTGGAGCAACTTCCGGTATTAGGATCTCGTCAATGTATCGCTGACTGTTCAAAGTGCCGGGTAAACGAATTAGGCGAGATTTCCAATTGTATGAAATTGCTCTCCACACCATAATTCCTTGCGTAGGTGCCGTATGACGCGTATGAATGCAGGTCACATTCCCTCTTTCACCCTGGCGTCGTCTCACAAGTACCCGACCGTCATTTTGAAACAAACAAAATCGCAATTCGTTAGAAAAGACAATTTCATTACATTTATTATTCCACAACCGCCTTTCTCTGCACCAATCAAGACGCAATGATATATGCCGCGTGGTCAGTGGAAGTCGTAATAATGCGCGACGCGCATGCAGCCCAAATTCTGATAAACGATGACGAGTACGTCTTACAGATAGTGGGTATCTTGTCACTGTCCACCACCACTGCCGTGCTAGAGTTGGTGTACTTTGAAATCGACCTTGTAAGGATAGCCGAATAAGGAGACGGTCGTTTCTCGCTGATGTCCTCCGGCGAGCTCCAGATCCTGGCTGCCTTCTTTCTGTACCTGTTTGTATCCACTGTCGCCATATGCGTGAAATTGTACTTAGATTGCGAGTTAAACGAGTCGCTATATCACGCAGTGACAACCCGCTTTCGCGCATACCCACTATACGGCCCCTTTCAAAATCACCCACTTGCCGTGACGTGACGTCTGGTCGCCGAAGCGAATATTATTTACATTTCGTTTCGTTGTATTAAAACTGAATCTGCTATCCAGAATGTCTTCAGCATTGTCCTTCATCGATAAATTGAAGGGTCGCGAAAACTACACATCCTGGAAATTTCAGGTAAAGTCATTATTAAAATTGGATGATCAATGGGACGTCGTACAAGGCACTGTGAAGATAGAAGAAAATAGAGATAAAGACCGCAAAGCACTAGCAAAAATCTCATTGTTAGTGGCAACCGATCTAATTCATCATATTGAGAAATGCGAGACATCTAAAGAAGCTTGGGATACAATTCAGAGACTATTTGAAAATTCCGGACTTACATGAAAAGTCGGACTTCTTCGTCAATTAATTCTAACACGCTTAGAAGATTGTGGATCTACAGAAGAATATGTCAATAAAATCATATCTACAGCGCAACGTCTCCGAGAAATAAAATTTGATATAACTGATGAGTGGATTGGAACTTTATTATTAGCAGGTCTTCCTGAAGAATACAAACCGATGATAATGGGTTTGGAAAGCTCCGGTATCTCAATCACAGCCGATGCAATAAAAATAAAACTATTGCAAGATGTTAAGGCCAAAGCAGAAAACAAATCAAATGATGCCGTACTATACAGTAAAGAACATTCAAATTATAAAAAGAATAATTATATCAAACAGAAACAATATGTCAGATGCTACAAGTGTAACAAACAAGGACATTTTACCTCGAATTGTCGGTCTAAGAATAAAAATGACGACACTAATAATAAAAAGGGAGACAGTAAAAATACAAATGCCTTTTTGTCATATATGTATTCAGAAAGGAATACAATAAATAATTCTGCGTGGTATTTGGATTCTTGTGCATCTGTACACTTAACTAAAGATAAATCCAACATTAGCGAAGCTGTTTCCAAATCCGCAGTTAAAATATTCACTGCGAATAAGCAATCGCTCACAACTGAATCAGTTGGAATTGTCAACATTCACTTGACAGGTGATGACAGTAATTGCAATGACAATGTCAATGTCAAAGCATATGATGTACATTACGCACCAGGAATTGCAGCAAATCTTTTATCAGTTAGCAAGATAACAAGTAAAGGTAATACAGTCATATTTAATAAAGATGGTGGGAAAGTAATCAATAGTAAAAATGAACTCATAGCAACCGCAACGCAGAAAAATGGTATTTATGAATTAAACACACCACAAAATGACACTTTTCAACGAGCATATGTCACAACAAGTGTCAAAAATATATGGCACCGGAGATTAGGTCATATGAACAGAAAAAGCTTAAACTTATTAAAGACTATGGCCAACGGTATAGAATGTCTTCAAGTAGACAGTAATCCCTGCGAAGTATGTGTTGCAGACAAACAAACTCGATTACCTTTTAAATCAAGCAAGTTTCGAGCAAAAGAAGTATTGGAATTGATCCATACCGACTTATGTGGGCCAATCGATAGGGGGTAGTAAATATTTTTTCATTTTAATAGACGATTATTCCCGGTACACATTTGTATATTTTTTAAAATCAAAAGAACAAGTTTTTGATAAATTTAAAGAATTTTGTATCCTTGTAGAGACACAAACTGGCAAGAAAATTAAATGTTTACGATCGGATAATGGTACAGAATTTATAAACAACCATATGTCAAATTTTTTAACTTCAAAAGGAATTAGACATCAGCGTACCGTAAGATTTACGCCCCAGCAAAATGGAACATCAGAACGAGCCAATCGTAAAATCATTGAGAAGGCAAGATGCATGCTTCAAGACGCAAATTTACCCAAAATGTATTGGGCAGAAGCAGTTTCTACAGCCGTATATCTCAATAATAGAAGTCCTACAAGAGCTATCCAGAAAAGTATTCCGTATGAAATTTGGTATTCAAGAAAACCCAATCTGAAGTACCTTAAAATCTTCGGATGCGAAGCAATGTCACAAATACCAAAAGAGCAACGAAAGAAATGGGATTCTCGATCTGAAAAATTATTATTTATAGGATACTGCGAAAATACTAAGGGTTATCGACTTATTAACCCATTTACAAGAAAAATAACAATTAGCAGAGATGTAGTCTTCTTAGAATATAAAATGATAAAATAAGAATCTTTTACTAAAGAAGAAAGAAATAAAAATAATTCTCTATATTTAAATAATGACAAAAGTGAAGAAGAAAATTCAGTTCTTGAAAATAATGGATTACCTGACAATGATCAACTTATATTAGTCAATGACGAAGATGATCAGACTCCTGAACGAACTCCTGAAGAAGAAATACAAGTCGCTGAACCAATTCAACTAAGAAGATCCATTCGAATTATGAATCGTCAAAATGACCCAAATAATGTGTCATATCTTGTAGCTGAGAATAATGAACCGCTTACTCCAGAGGAAGCACTCGCAAGTCCGCAAGCTCCAAGATGGAAGGAAGCCATGAATGAAGAATTAGAATCTTTCAAAATCAACAAAACATTTGAATGGTCAAATATACCGCAAGGTAAGAATGGTCTTAGAACAAAATGGGTATACAAAGTAAAAGATTCCGAGTCAATTTCTCCAAAATATAAGGCTCGACTAGTTGTTAAAGGTTGTTTACAAAAAGAAGGAATCGACTATGAAGAAACCTTTTCACCAGTTGTGAAATATTCCTCTTTACGATACCTCTTTGCGTTAGCAGTTAAAGAAGATATGTATATAACGCATATGGATGTAAAGACAGCTTACCTTCATGGGTATATTGATGAAGAAATTTACGTAATTCCACCTAAAGAATTTGAAAAGAAGCAACATGGTAAAGTTTGGCGATTAAGAAAAGCTATGTATGGGCTAAAACAGAGTGGAAGGTGTTGGAATCGTCGTTTGTACCAAGTCCTGATTGAAAGTGGTCTTGAACAGTCAAAAGCAGATCCATGTGTCTACTACAAACATACAAGCCGAGGTATCATCATAGTAGCCATATATGTAGATGATATTCTCATTTTTTCAAAAGAACCGAGTTTGAAGAAAAATATACAAAGAAAACTAGAATCAGAATTCCGAATGAAAGACCTAGGGGAAGTAAAAAGTTGTTTAGGGATGAAGATCACCAGAGACTGGAAAAATGGAAAACTATGGATCAACCAGTCACAGTATATCGAAAAAATATTGCAGAGATTCGAGATGGCAGACTGCAAACCTGTCTCGACCCCGATGGAAGCTGGTATAAAATTGAGAGATTCGCCGGAAAAAGACTCAGTAAATTTTGATTCACTATTATATCAACAAGCTGTAGGTAGTCTTTTATATATATCTCTAATATCTAGACCAGATATTTCGTACTCTGTAAATTGCGTCAGTCAATTTAACAATAAACCTAAAAATTGTCATTAGCTTGCAGTTAAGAGAATTTTTAGGTATTTAAAAGGATCACTAAATTTAAAATTAGAATTTGATAAAAATAGTAATGATATTGTAAAAAGTTTTAGTGATGCTGATTGGGGTAATGAAAACAATAATAGACATTCTGTCACAGGGAGTAGTTTCAAATTTATGGGTGGCTTGATTTCTTGGTATAGTAAGAAGCAAAGAACAATTGCTTTAAGTACAGTTGAAGCTGAGTATATGGCACTTAGTTCCACAATTCAAGAAATTTTGTGGTTCAAAACATTAATTAATGAACTACAACCGACTGTAGAATTCAAGCCATACATAATTTATTGTGACAATAGAGGAGCAATATATTTGGCAAAAAATGACGTTACTAGCCAGAGATCCAAACATATAGATATCAGGCATCATTTTATTAGAAAACATATCCAAGACAAAGTAATATCAATTGAATATATACCTACCGAGAAAATGTTGTCAGATATATTGACCAAACCACTATCTAAGGACAAGCATGAATATTTTGATAAAATGCTTGGTCTTCGATAACTTTATATTTATAATACAATTAACAATAATTCAAGGGGAAGTGTTGGAAATATTAATTATTGTTAAATATTAAGTAATCACGTATGTAGAAAAATAATAGAGAGTTTATATATTGATTTGTCATCCACGATATTTATTTTAAGTTCTGTATGTTCTACAGTATTAATAAACCACTGTGTTGTTCTGTGTTAATTGTTCTTGTTTTTTATATAACCAACACGAATTTTTTTTAATTCTTTCCCTTTCGTAATCTACACATGTCATGCTACTTACCCTTATGACATTAAGTTTATTTATATTCGTATATGTATAAACATATATATATATATATATATATATATATATATATATATATATATATATATATATATACGAATCTAAAGTACTTCTATATACGAATATTAAAGGTTGCAATTGATCGACTTCATAACTTTTACGGTAGTCAGTAACCCAATAGCAGGAAATGAAAATAATTTGTACATACCAATAAAACCAAACAAAATACTAAAATAATAAAAATAAAATATATGAATATTTGTTTTGAAGTGTTTCCATTTCTGTCTCATTATTTAGAATAAAACCAGAGAAAATATTAAAAAAAAACGTACCTGCAATATTTAATCGAACCTTCTTTCTCGCTGGACTGGAAAAACCATTATCTGCTATACATTCGTAATCTCCTGCATCACTCTTATATAATCCAACAATCTGAAGACTTCCATCTCTTAATATACGTTGTCTC
Organism: Stenolophus ochropezus; assembly: GCA_035578165.1. Lineage (NCBI taxonomy): Eukaryota > Metazoa > Arthropoda > Insecta > Coleoptera > Carabidae > Stenolophus > Stenolophus ochropezus. Next base: position 29,157,611 of record JAQOWZ010000017.1, read on the forward strand.
GATGCAGTTCCATCCAACTATAAGAAACAGATCATAGAATGTAATTTTAAAATAAAAAAAAATGAAATCAGTTTATTTTTCTCTTTAATTTTTTATTATTGTAGTTATATTTCTAGTAGTAGATATCGTTGTGTTTGTGTTTAAAAAAGAATCATCAGCAAGAGTGCGAGTGATCGTGATGGATCTAATAAAGCATATTAAAACGTTAAACAATGAAGTTGATCTGCCAGTTTGGAAACTTAATATTTGAGATTTTCTCGATTACCACTAGGGAGCACAAGATGCAATTAATGGCAAATTGAAGATGCCAGAGTCACTAGCAAAAGGCAACAGATGCTGAGACTAGAAAGCATAAACTGGAGTTGGATTTATATCGAAAAACGATCAGTTATGCTAATGCATGATAACCAACGTAGTTACTGATGTTGTGCATCAGAAGATTATGCACAAAGGGACGGTTCATGAGACGTGAAAAAATTGATAATTTTTAAGCATCGTCCAGGGCTTAGGTATTTAAGATATGCACGGATTTGTTCCCTTTTTATTAGACATCAGGAGAAGATGTTTTAACGCTCATTGCAAAACTGAGAAATTCGTGGAATGAGTTAAATAATGGACTTAAATCTAAAGTAAGACTGATTTACATGACTTAATATTAGTTTGTAAAATATTACATATTCTACCAATAAACTAAGAAATATTGAAATCAAGTTCAGTGTTGGTAATAAACCAGGAAGGAGAAACTTTCGATGACTTAATAGTAGTATATATTTGGTAATGGACAAAAAGGACTTGTGAATTGACAACGGTACAACGAAACACGTAACAAATTGATCCAGCTATTTCATTGAATTTGAAGAGTCTCAACATTTCTACGATATCACTGCTAGTGCACAGAAAGCTTTGACTGCAGTACGGAAAGTATCAATACGAGTCTTATCAACTGCTGAAAATAGAACTGGAAAGATTCTTCTGGTGGGTGTCTGGTGTGCACCGAAATTTTTAAAAACCTTTCCTTTTCTTCGTTTTAGCTGCGCAGGATCTTAACAAAAATAATAAATTTAATCAACCGCCACGACTTGTTTACTCATAATTAATACTCAAGTTGTATGAAATTCTTGAAGTAGCCGGCACTCTGTAACAGCGACCATTGAACCGATAGCGCCTGAGTATGAAGTTGAAGTTTCTGTCTCTGATGTTGATGATTTGAACTTGCTACAACTTTATGATGAAAGAAAGAGTCACCAATATAAACCCCATGTCAAAGAAAAACTGAAGAGATAATACGGTATTAATGTCAAGATGAGTACTTTGCTATACGATCCCTGAGTCTACGGTAAAGCACATCGATTGTCCTTTGATACAGGGGAAAAGTCAGTCAGTGTTAGTCTTTTGCGAAGTCATTTAAAAAGAGGCTTTATCTCGTTGTGTTCAAGGACACCTACAGGAAAATTCGCAACAATTACTTCGTTGCGAAGAAATTAGAGGTAAATTCTAAAGTATTTTCTTATGTAAACTACAACGTTGGAGCATTCAGTGAGAAAGCTGCTGAATGCTAACGGCGAGAAGTTTGACAATGAAGAGGTTTGATCAATTTTATATGCTAGAGGAATAAAACAACAGTTGTTAGCGTCCTATACTCCTGACCAAATGACATCTGCAAACGAGATAATTATACTAAGTTGAACGGCCAGAATGCTGAAATATTTAAAGTCAGAAATCAATTGCCCAGAAAGGGAATTGAGTTTTCTACAGAGAATAAGTATCTAGGAATCATTCTAGACCAAAATCTCAAGTAGAACTCACATATCAACAAATTTATAAAGAAATAAACAGTGGCGTTAAACACATGCCGTCAGCTTCTGAGTAAAAACTGGGGACTACAGCCAAAAATGACCCATTGTGCATATACTAGTGTTGTAAGACCCATGATCATCTACGCGTTACTTGCATGGTGGCCAAAAGTGAAATAAATCACAGCACAGGCATCACTGCGCAAACTACACGCATGGCCTGTCTCAGTATTACAAGTGCTATGAGTACCTGTCCGACTGCAGCAATGGAAGTGATTCTGGGGCTAACACCTCTACACATTCAGATGAAAAAAAAGCGATGCAACAGGCACTGACTCTCTGCAGAACGAAACATTTTATGCCCGGAGATTTCGTAGGCCACTTGGAAATTCTAAGGGAAGTACAACCAGATAAACTGGCCTTGACTGTATGTAATACGATGACAACAAAATACGATTTTGACCAGAAGTATAAGGTTGTTATTGGTAATCTCCTTGAAAGGGCAACTGAAAGACCTGTTGTAAGGGATTCTCTGTCCTGGTTCACTGATGGTTCAAAATTGGACATAGGAGGAACTGGAGTAGGTGTGCTTGGCCCAGATTATCCGAATTAAGGAATCCATAGGCACCTGCTCCACAATTTTTCAGGCTGAGATATATGCAATAAATCTCTGTGCTCACATAAACCTAGATAAAGGTCTAAAAGGAGCATTAATAAATATAATGCCAGACAGCCAGGCAGCTTTAAAGGCACTGAATGCCTTCACATGTAAATCAAAGCTAGTCTGGAACTGCAGAGAGACCCCCCAATTGGTATTTGAAGCAAACCACGTCTCCCTATGGTGGGTACCAGGGCACAAGGGAATCCTAGAAAACGAGAAAGCTGATGAACTTGCAAAAAAGGGGCTAAACTTTCATACCACGGACCGGAACCTTCATGTGGTCTTCCACAAAGCCACTACAAGTAGGTGGTCAAAAACTAGGAGGAATCTGACATATCTTCATATTGGAAAAATATTCCAGGCCTCAATCAAGCACGGAAATTCATTTCCCCAGTTTCGACAAACGCCAAAGAGCTACTAGCTCTCAGCAAAAAAGATCTCCACATAATGACAGTAATTCTCACTGGCCACTGTCCTTTAAAGCTGAAAATGAAACCTGTCCACTCTGTAAGAGGACGAAGAATCGTCGAAACACATACTGTGTGAATGTCCAGCCATACCTACGCAGAGATTCAATCAAGTAAGTAAGAGGTATCTTACGGCAGATGAGATCAAGAACTTGACTCCTGGAGCCATAATCGGCTTCATCAAAAATCTGGAACTACTTCTGGAAAACTAAGTAAGGGCTGTGTCACAATAGATCTTCTAGGCCGCGTTGACAAAAAGCGACAAAACGCTTAAACCCTCGTATACATACAATACAATATACTACAAGGGTGATTTGATGAACAGTGCTGTCTTCATGGTGAGTAGAATCGGAAAGTCATCTGTAAAGAATGTCAGTCTCTACTAGTTGTGGATAAATAAAATGTCGAGAACAAAGTTTCTTAGGATTATCGGTTGTAAATGCTACATTTACGTGCCAGGTCAAAGGCAAAAGAAAATGAATCAAAAACCTGTTAAAGAGCATCTTGTAGGATATGACGGCGATGAGCGTTATAGAATTTGGCTGAGAGAATGCAGCGAAGTCATTCTGTCAAGGGATATTCAATTTGAAGAGATACTTGGAAGTTGTACACATCAAACAACCACTTCAAAATACAACATCAGAAGAACCAGTTGGAAAAGTCAGTAAATGCGATATCAAGAAAAGCCATGTTGAATTCAGCGAATCTGACAAAAGTACAGAAGTGTGCAAGACCGGAAACGAGACCGATCAAGATGATGTCCAAGAAAATCAAAAGCCAAAACGTGAGTTTAATTTGCAAGACCGAAGTTAGCAGAGATTGTCAACCCAATCAAAACTCCTCAAACATATGAAGACGTTCTTGATCACAATGGCAGCTTGGAATGGAAAAAGGCAATAAATAGAGAAACACATTTCTTAAAATTTCTTTCTTAAGAGAAAATAAAAGTCGATAACATGTGAATGGGTTTTCCAACTTAAAATGAATGCAGATGGTAGCATAAACATGTTCAAAGCCATAGTAGTTTGAAGTGCTACGCGGACTACGGAGGTTATTCTACGATGGGCTGATCGATATCCGGAGTGATCATAATGTATGATGGGGGAGATATTTCATGGCTGAATTAGCGACAAGTCATAGTGATAACTTCAAATACTAAAGCAGAAATTGGAGCAGAGAATGAAGTTGTCAAAGAAATTATCTGGATGACTCGACTATTTGAAGAGGCCATGAAGCTCAAGCATATTCCCATTCCCATTGGACTCTTGCAATAGTAACATTTTTACTCAACATGGGACAGTGTTAAAAATTTGAATTAGTATGTTTACATAAAAATAGTTAACTATTTTTGTTCACCAAATAGAAAACAGTTCTTCCAAATATTTAATTTAGTTATTAATATATAGTAATATATGTATGTGAGGTCTATCCGGGAAGTATCTGGCATTGTACTACATTTTCATACCTATATCTGATATTGTAAAAAACGATCACATTACATGGAGAGGAGATCTTCATGACTAACCTCACCATGCGGCATGGCCATATAACTGTACATGTTGTTATGGTTTGCATTTGACTTGCATTTCAAAAAGACAAAAAAATATGTTTAGCCTAAAACTAGTCTATTCTTCTTCTGAAACAGTCGGTATGAAACACAAAGTTTACGGCGACGAATCTTTAGGCGATTAAAGAGAAGATTTGGAAATTTAAAAATTCCCGAATGTTAATGGATAGTGATTCTCGTTTTGGTAAGCGTGCAACGACCAGAAATCCAGAAAGTAATAAATATGAATTAGAAATGCGAAAACTATTGTTTTTGTGATCTCCATTTAATCACTCATTATTAATGCCTCTTGTGCCCGCTCTAGAGGACTTTCTTCTGTTGGTTGCAAAAAGTGCACAAGTGTCCTTATTTTCAAATTTTGCTAATTATTTATCGACATGTAAATTCAATGAGTTTGAGAGCGTGCAGATCAACGTTACGAAGTGATAGTTTTTGTGGTTTTGGTCGCCATAGTGCATATTCTGCTAATTAGGCCTTGGGGCGTTATTTTACAACTATTATTCTTTTGAGATAGTTGATTTAAATGGCGTTGTACCATTTTCTACGGGTTTCAAGTTTTGTGCCGTGGCAAACTTATCGTGGTTGCGCCGTTATCATTTCGTCGCAACTACCTTCAACAAACCACTGTTTTACATTTACTTGAAAAAACAATGAAAAAATTATTGAATTAGAATCTTTTGTTACAAATATTTCTGGATGAATATTGTAATCATCCGAGGGTAATGTAGCCATATTATGCGAGTCAAATACTATACTTTATCTATAACTATCAGGCATATAAAAAATCTGATATTATTTGTTAAATATTTTTGCTGTCATACAATTTCATTTACCTGAATATATACATAAGGTTAAAAAATAGATCATTTATAAACAAAATCCTTTATTTACTTATGAAATTAATTGTTACATTAGTACAATTATTTAAATTAACTGATGGCGTAGTGCCAATATCAAAATTACTATTTGTTGTCAGACATAAGTTGTTTTCCATAATGCAAGATTTTCCCTCCTGATTTGTACTAACATTAGTAGCATTATGATTATTTGCGTTTATTTAACTTAAAATTTTATGAGCTGTATCTAATTTATGTTTCTTAGAATTTGCAATAAAGCCTTCGGCCAAGGAGGTAGATTTCTAGCCCCCGTGGCGCTTTAAAGCTGTTATTGTAGGTCCTGCATCAGCACACAATGTTTCAGATGATCTTTGTAAACAATGTTCGGTGCACTTTTCTGGATGCTCCAGTTTTAAAAATTGAGCTATTAGTTTGCCCATAGCTCCTTGTTAATGCCAATTACTTGTTTTGTGTATTTTCCGTTTTAATAGTTAGGAAAAAATTATTCTGAAGTTTCAAACGAAGGACGATGATCTTTATATTTTTTCACAATTTCATAAAAACTATCAGTCACCGTAAAGTTAGACGGAACTTTGTTTTTAGTAAGCGGTACAAAAACTTGTACACAGTCGTCATAGAATTTAAATCTTCCGTTTTCATTACATACAGTTCATTTGCTCGGCAAGTTCCCATCACTCCCATTATTAATGCGACCTTAATAAAATAATTATTTAAAATAATATAGTAATAATTATTATCATTTTACCTTTGTTGCCAAATATCAGGAGCTTCAGTAATAAATTTGTAAATTTGTTCTTCTGTAAATGCTTTTTTGGATGATATTATTCGGATTCTATTTCAAAAATGCACGTAGTCGTGCATAAGGTTTAATAATTATATTCTGTTTTTAATTCAGAGTGCACACATACACACACACACACGCACACGCACACGCACACGCACACACGCACGCACGCACGCACGCACGCACGCACACACGCACACACGCACACACGCTCACACGCACACACGCACACACGCACACACGCACACACGCACACACGCACACACGCACACACGCGCACACGCACACACGCACACACGCACGCGCACACACACACACACACACACACACACACACGCACGCGCACACACACACACACACACACACACACACACACACACACACACACACACACACACACACACACACACACACACACACACACACACACACACACACACACACACACACACACACACACACACACACACATATATATATATATATATATATATATATATATATATATATATATATATATATATATATATATATATATATATATATAGGCTGAGTCTGGGAAGAAGCCCCCCCCCCCCTTAACTTTTTTATTATAAGTAATAGAAAAAAATGGCTCATATAAAAGTTTTATAATTTTACATATACTATTTGATGGCAGATGTAGATATTTTTTATAAAGTCAGGTTTACAAGATACGACTATCAACTTTTATTTTTCAAATGACAACCTATAATTATTTTAATAAAATAGAAACCGCCAATTTTTTTCTCTTTTCAACGATGTATTAACTTTTATTATTTTCTAGTATTTTCTTCAGACTTTTTTCCAGAATTTTAGCAATTTCGGTTAAATTAATTGGAATATCGAATAAAAAATCATCAGCACTTTCTCTAGCTTCTACCAAGGCTTGCCGTAGGCAAAGTTGTAAAACAGTCTTGGTTCCCTATGTCTCCAAATCTCGGTCTTCCAACTCATTCTTGAAATCAGTCACTTTTAATTCACTTAATTTTACTTTTTTCATCGCCATGTCATTTATTTTCAATTCAAACTTTACAGTTTTTAATAACCCCACACCTGACACCAATTGTAACGTGTTATTTATTTAGGTGAAGTAGAAAAAATGATTGAAACACTAATATTTGTATAATTAAGTTTAATAAAAGAAATATGAATTATAAAAATAATGAAAAGTACTCGTAACTAACACTAAAAATATAAAGATTAATTTATGTATAATAATTATTAATAAAAACTTAAACACCAACTATTTATATCACCAACGATCACTACACTTGTCAATATTACACTGTCCTCGCGATCTCCTGCTCGGAGGTTTTATAGTGGAACAATTATGTTCTGAAATGGTCATCAATCCTCTGGAAAACAGAACAATGAGAAGCGAGCGGACCTGTTGTGACATGTTCGCTAACGGCCGTCGCCCACGACGTGACCTTGGGATCGCTATAACATTATAGAACTTGTAATAACTATTGGGGCAACTTAAATTACTGTACGTGATTTTATCGCATTGTTTAATTATCGTAAAATATGACCCGTTTGTTCTGTTAAGTTAAATTTTTGCTTGGTGTAGGGTCTGTTAAATTAGGGTAGCTTTTAAGTGATCTTCACGCATCTCCATTTGATCACTCATGCCCGCTCTACGACGACTTTCATCTGCTAATTGCAAAAAGTACACTAGTGTCCATATTTTCGAGTTTTGCTAAATTATTTACCGACAGGTAACTTCAGTGAGTGTGACAGCGTAGAGATTAACGTTACGAAGTGAAAGTGTTTGCGGTGTTTGATCGTCATAGTGTGGATTATGCTAATTATGCCTTAGGGCGTTTTTTTACAACTATTATTCTTTTAAGATAGTTAATTTAAGTGCCGTTATGTCATTTTCTACGGGTTTCGAGTTTTTGCCGAGCCAAATTTATTGTGGTTGCGTTATCTTTTCGTCGCAACTGCCTCCAAAGCAATCTCCACCAGGTTCCATACTCAACCAGTGTGGAAACCCACTAAACCATGCCGTCATAAGCCGCCGACCACGCGGATCTTCATATCGCCACCGCTTGGACAACGTCTACAGGACCGCATTTGTTCCTCAAGCAACTACTCCCACTCTCTGCTTTTAAATGCGTGTGGCCACATTTAAAACTTCACCCTCATCTTCATTTTTTATATGTATCATTTTTATTGAGATTTACAATAGATTCAAAGTTGCTCAGAATTTTCGACTTCATAGCATATTTTTGGTACCCGCAACGTGGGGCTTTGAGTTGGTGTTTGATAGTACCAGTTTCCAATATTTCAATTGAAATTTATTTTGCTTCGCCGAATATTTTTAGTTTTATATTTCCAATTAGCTGTTTAAAACTGAGAACATCTTTGTCTCCGTTTTTTATTTATTTATTAGGGAAACAAACAACAGAAAACTACATAGTTTCCACAGATTATAATATAGTAAATTAATTACATAATGAATGCATTAGTAGAATTTTTAGAAAATAATATCAATTTAATATTAAAACAGTGATAACAGTAGTGATAAAAATAATAGTAGTATTTAAGACACAGAGAATTCAAGTTAATGAACGGGTAAACATATTATAATAATCGGCTAACTAGCTTTTTATATTTTGCGATATTTAATGAAAATGGATCTACATCATTTAAATTATTATTATAAAGTATCATGAGTCTGTCTATTGGCGTATATGCAAGAAGATTAGAATTGTATTTGTGAATTTTAAATAAATGTTTTTTTCGTACTGTTTTTTGTGGTACATGAAAGTTAAAGTTATGTAAATATGATTCAAGCTTGTATTGATTATTTAAAATTTTAAACAAAGTGATTGCATCATATAAACTGCTTCTAAATTCTAATGTTTTAAGCTCCAAGATTTTTACTATAGTGGGCTTTTTAATTTTGAATTTGTAATGTAAAATTAATATAAATTTATTTTGTATGTTTTCAATTTATTTTATTAAATTTTATAAAAGGGATTTGAAACTGAGGTCACAAATTCCAAATGCGGTCTTATCAAGGTTTTAAATAATAATGCAAAACTTTTAATATCATTGAATGATCTGCAGCTACGAAATATGAAACCCATCATTTGTAAAGCTTTTTTAGTGAATGCAGTAATGTGTTCAATAAATGTAAGTTTCACATCAAATGTTATGCCTAAATCTTTAATTATTGATTTAGATGTTAACACCAAGTTATTTATGTTGTAATCATATACAATAGTGCTTCGTTTTCTGTTATATCGAACAACAAAACATTTATCAATATTTAGTGATAAATTATTTTTATTACAATAATCCTGAAATCTCATTAGATCATATTGTATATTTTTACAATCTTGAATATTTTTTACAGTTGAAAATAGTTTCAAATCATCTGCAAATAATAAGAATCTCGTATATGTGAAACATTTACTTATGGAATTAATATAAATATTAAAAACAAATAGACCGAAATGAGAACCTTGAGGTACTCCTGACGTTACTCTAATTTCTCTAAATAGATAATTATTTACATTTACTACTTGAGATCTGTTTGTCAGATATGACTCTAGCCATCTTAAAAGAGACCCATGAATTCCATTTTGCATTAATTTTTTTAACAATAAATTTATGTTTACACGATCAAAAGCTTTACTGAAATCCGTGTATATTACGTCCACCTAATGACATTGATCCAGATTTTCTGTAAGGTACTCGGTAAATGTTATCAAGTTTGTCGTAACTGCTTTACCTCGTATAAATCCATGTTGTTCTGATATGATTATATTTTCTAACGAAAATTTAATTTGTTTTATAATTAGTTTTTCAAAAATTTTTGCTAGGATAGATTGTTTAGAAATGGGACGATAATTTTTAATATCATTTAATTTACCGGATTTGAAAATGGGTGATGATTCCTTCCAGTATGTGGGAAATATACCTGTACTTAGAGATTTATTATAAATAATTTTTAATGGTTTTATTAAATAGTATGAACAGTTTCGAATGAAAATAGAGTGTAGTTTATCTGGCCCTGGGCCTGAAGTGCATTTGACATTAATTAATAAATCATATATATCATTAGCCATTATTGAAATATCAGAGATAATTATGTTAGAGACATCTTGATTTTCTTGCATTGTTTTATCATCAGGGAGAGTTATATACAAGGATTAAAAATATTTTGCAAATAAATTGCTAATATCTGCTCCTTTAGTTAAATCATTAATAGTTGTAGAAAATATTTCCACATCTTGATTCACGTCTGGATTATTTAATTTATTTTCCCAATTAATATCAGATAAGTTATAAGATAATAATAAGATATTATATTTTCATAATCAGCTTTGTAAAAATTATAAGTAATATTTTCGTTAATATCTAAGGTTTTAGAATAATTTAGGGATAAATTAAATTCCAGACATGGATGATAGTTATCAATTTTTCAAATTGGATTATCAGATATCGTAACTTCCAAATTATTTGTACATAAAATCAAGTCTAATATTTTACCATTATAGTTTAAGTTATTATTACATTCATATAGATCAGAAAAATTTAGCATATTACAAATTTCAATGGAGGTAGTTGTATTAATAGTTACATGTTTCAGTATATTATTGTTATTAGCAAACCATGTTATTTCAGGTATATTATAATCTCCAGCTATAAGAAACAGATCATTCCAACATCATTGCGTTTTTTTAAAACTAATAAATCATATTCATGTTTCGCTGCCTTATTCTCATATTGTATTATATTGAATGTGGACGAGGGTTTAAGCGTTTTATAGCTTTTTGTCAACGCGACTTGGAAGATCTATTGTGACTTAGCCCTTACTTAGTTTTCCGGAAGTAGTTCCAGATTTTTGATGAAGTCGATTAGTCAGTTTTTACCCAGAAGACGACGGCATGTATTTAACGCCACTGATGATTTCTTTGTAATTTTATTGATATGTGAGTTCCACGTGAGTTTTAGGTCTAGAATGATTCCTAGATACTTAACCTCTGTATAAAACTCAACTCTAGTACTCTTTAAGTAGCGAGCTTGAAGATTTAGCTTCCTTCCCTTTGGAAAGGGGACGATTGTAGTTTTGTTAGAGTTTACATTAACTTCACGTTCCAGGTACCAATCTTGCACTAGATTTTGAGCTTTTTGTGTAAGGTACGAGATTGTAGTGTCACTATGGCCTCTGACCATAATTGCAACATCGTCTGCGTATCCGTTTGCAAAATATCCAGCTTTATTGAGTCTAGTCAGGAGGTCATTAATAACAATGCACGAGAATAGAGGTGATTAAACCCCACCTTGTGGGCATCCTCTACTGGTTTTTATCATTACTGATTCTCCTCTAATCGAAGCTGTAATCGTTCGACTATGCAACATGGCTTTTATCCACTCCACAACAGCTGGGTCGAAACCTTTTGACCTAGTAATTAAAATTAGAAGCGTTCGTAATGTTGATCAACTTATGTGAAATTTGTTGGCATTTAAAATTAATGCAGAATCTGAAATTACTACCGAATCTGAAATTACTACCTACAATTAAAAAATTATTAAATTAGAAGCTTTTGTGACAAATTTTTCTGGATCTCTAGGTGACAATGATTATCAGCGAATCTAAACAAAACTACAACATTTATAAGGACCGCTTAGGAGAATTACTATTGACGCTGAACATTTATTACGAGGGAGAACTAATTTAATAACTCAACTACATTGTTTTGAAGATCTAGTGGACAGTAAAACTTTAAATTCTGTTGTACCAATAAAATTAAATATTGATCAGATACCGATTAAAGTCACAAGACAATCATTTCCTGTACATAAGTGCTAACCGTCGTTTAACAGAGACGGAAAGGGGCTTAGTGTCACAGTGTTTTTGGAACATATGGAGGAGTATAGAATTTTGCATAATATTTCGAATTCAGAATTGTTTGATTCCTTTAGCGATTTACTTACCGGAAGCGCGCTGATATAGTACCGTTCGATTAGATCTAAATTGGAAAACTGGTTTTACCAAGTTTCTTTATTAAATACAGAATACTAGTCATTTGGTTATCACTGAGAATGAATGAGAGAGATTCGTTGTAGAATTCAGGGTCCGACTGAGAGTATTTTGGGAATTATATCGCATGTATGTTAAATCTTTTCAATAGACTGCCGACGCCAATCAGTGAAGTGAAATGTCGCACCATATTTTATTCAAAGAATAGGCACTAACGTCATTAAAACTGTAGATGGTCTACTTAAAGTTTGTAAGCAGTTAGAATATAATAAACGAATGGCGGAAAACTTTAATGATGTCTAATAACAGCAAACTGCTTGAACCTGATTTAGCAATGCCAATACCAGAAAATAAACAGCGTTTTCGTTTAAATTCCCCTAAAGTGGCATCGGTCTCGCAAATAAACCAAAAATATGGAATTGCCATAATGCGAATCATGTGTATCGTAATTGTAGTAAACCCCGTACACAAAAATTTTGCTACGACTGTGACCAGCCAAATCTAATCAAACCTAATTGGCCAAAATGCAGTTCGAGAAACATGTAACCGAGCTCGATTCAAGCCGACACGCATGTCGGAAAGTATTTCCGCTGGCGTCGCAAACTAACGAATGGAAAGATTGGCTAATAACTGTTAAAAATTTTTACACGCAAATTAATGTAAATTATCTGTACGTGCCCGTATAGTTCCCGACAGAGCGTAATAAAAATTTGCAAAATTCTCTAATTATCAATAAGCTGACTGGCAGCAGCATTACACCCATCTCTTCTTTACGACATAATCCGTTTGGCGACCATCGGCACCGTCTGTAATCTTAATGCCGACGGACAATAGTATTTTATTATATCCCCTCTGTTAAGGGCGAGTTTTAAGATGAAACAAAAATTGTAGTTTTGTAAAACTCATAGTAACATAATCATTCTTTATTCAGACATCCTACAATATCGTTTTCTCAGTGTTGTACATATTGTAAACTACCTAACTATTCACACTAGCTTAAGTCGGCGCGTGAAGGTGTGCAGTACCACGTTTCGGAAACTTGAACTCAAGTTGGTCAACGAAGGAAGGATCACTCACATCAAATTATATTTTCAACATTAACTTTTATCAAAATGTGGAAATGACGAACGTCCTTTATTATTAGTTTTAGTTTATGGGATATCTATTACCAGTTTATTGAACTCTGGACCTACGAGAACGATAACTAATGTTAAATTTTGGGAAAATCTAAAACCTTTAAATGTCAAATTACGTCAATCAAGCTTGAAATCTGTAACTGCCCTGGTTAGAATGACAGATAAAAAAGTAATTAATTCAGATTAAGTTTAAATGAGAACTTAATGTAATTGTATTGTATTGTATTGCTACTTCGTATGTTATCTGCATTTTCCAAATTTATAATAGAAATCTTATCACTATTTATAGGAAAGTACATTATTGTTTTATCGTATCTTATACGAAGTTACGCAGTTTGTTTTATATATTTATACTGTTTTATGGTAAGTTTACTGAATATTCTTAATTAGATTATATTTGTCTCTATGTGTAATAAAAGCTATAAGTTTTGTGACGAAGCGTCACGAAGCAATTTTATTTTAACAGTATTTTTGAACGTTAATTTGTTATCAAATTTACCGAAGCTCTACCTTCCAAATATTTTAAAACTATTGCAAGCAACCGCGCAAGGCCAGCGCGCGCATGTCTAGTAATGGCAGAACAACATGGAGTTTTATTTGTTTATATTGTGTTCTTTTGAAGTTGTTCTGTGAATCATCACTCTGAGTTTCTTGATTCGATCACCGTGAGATGCAAGACAATGTTCTACATAGTGTAGTGCCAAACACATCGCAGTGGTTTTTGTGAAAGTGGAACTTTGAAAAACATAACCATCGAACATGTGTTTGGGTTGTAGTCAAATTACTCGATACAGTTAATTTCATGCGGCGAAATTAACTCGTTTAGTGATTTAAGGCAATAGTAAGTGTTTTTATTTCTGTTTGTAATGTTAAATGTTATTTATTTATATTTATATATGATATTTGTAATTGTTTTGTAACTATGTTTACCTCCGATTATGGGTACGAGGGGAAGAAGGTGAACATTTTGATAAAAGCGCGGTCGTTGACCGACTCGTGGCTATTTTTAGTGAGTTTTTGGCCAAATAAAGAAGTAACAAATAAAAGTTGTGAAGCAGAGTTTATTATTTAAATTATTTTCATTTGTTTTCCAATTCTTCTACTGGTGAACGTAAGGTAAGTGGAAGTGAAGTATTTATGGGAAAATTGGAATAGTGTTTTGCCGTTTTTCACACCCTTATGTGAGCAAAACGTGTGTGTGAAAAAAATCGTTCATTTTCATCCCGTGCACGAGTTGTGCGTAAGTTGCGATAGTTTGTGAATTCCGATGACTAGGGGCGGAGAAGAACTAGTGATTGCGCTACCACTATCGAAATAATTTTGGATGAATTTCGGCGTAGAAAGAATCCTCGAATCCGTCATTTTGCTTCGTGAGCCGCGGAACAGGATTCTGCTGGTCCATCGGCCACCGCCAGGACTAATCAAGGATAGTTCTGCTGAATTTGGCTTTGCGTTCGTTTTTACCTCACCCTCGCATCGCGTGCACGTGGGTGAGCGAGCAACGCAGGTTGTAAGAATAACCGATTTTTATCCGAAATTTATTTATGCTTTTATTTACGTCTTTTTACTGTCTTTTTTTTGGAAAGTCGTTCCGTGATGTTGTGTTTAAGCGAGCAACTACAACCAATGTTGGAATCCGTACCTTGGAATTTTTCTCCATTGAGATATCCGTGGCCGTCGTCACTGGAAGCCTGCGAGTTAGACGTCTCTACCGTTACGTAGAGTGGCGCGATTTGCAATGAATAGTGCGACAGTGTTTGTATATTTTATTATACCGTGCCTGTCGACTAATTATTGTGTTTTTGTATGAGTTACTGTTTTATAGGCTGTGACGACGTAATTTACATTGTGTGACGCGAAGGTAACGCCGTAGTCCGTTACACGTTTTCGAGAACGATAGAGACTGACAACGTAACGAAGTCACAGTTATGAGCAAAATTGATGTTTTCTATTAGAATTAATACGAATTCTATCCGTAATGTAATTCATAGTGTTTTATGGCAATTTTACTGAATATTTTTAATTGGATTATATTTGTTTCTCTGTGTGTTATAAATGCTATTGGTTTCTATGAGCAAAATGGCTTAATATTTTCTATTAGAATTAATACGAATTCTATTCGCAATGAAATTTTAGTGTTTATGGTAATATAACTGGATATTTTCAATTGGATTATATATGTCTCTATGTGTTATAAATGCTATTGGTTTCTATGAGCAAAAGGGCTTAATAATTTCTATTAGAATTAATACAAATTCTATCCGCAATGAAATTCATAGTGTTTTATAGCAATTTTACTGGATGTTTTCAATTGGATTATACTTGTTTCTATGTGTTATAAATGCTATTGGTTTCTATGAGCAAAATGGGTTAATATTTTCTATTAGAATTAATACGAATTCAATCCGCAATGAAATTTATAGTGTTTTATGGTAATTTTACTGGATATTTTCAATTGGATTATGTGTTATAAATGCTTTTGGTTTCTATGAGCAAAATGGGTTGATGTTTTCTATTACAATTAATGCGAATTCTATCCGCAATGAAATTTATAGTGTTTTATGGTAATTTTACTAGATATTTTCAATTGGATTATATTTGTTTTTATGTGGTATAAATACTATTGGTTTTCATGAGCAAAATGGGTTGATGTTTTCTATTAGAATTGATACGAATTCTATCCGCAATGATATTTATAGTGTTTTATGGTAATTTTACTGGATATTTTCAATTGCATTATATTTGTTTCTATGTGGTATAAATACTATTGGTTTCTATGAGCAAAATATGTTAATATATTCTATTAGAATTAATACGAATTCTATCCGCAATGAAATTTATAGTGTTTATAGTTATATAATTGGATATTTTCAATTGGATTTTATTTGTTTCTATGTGGTCTCTGTTACTATAAACAAAATAGAAGAATGTTTTCTATTAAAATTAAGATGAGTTCTATCTTCTATCCGCAATTATATTTATACAATCTTATTATAGTCATTTTAGTAAATATTTTCAACTGAATTATATCTGTTTCTAAGTGGTTTAAATACTATTTGTTCGTATGAGCAAAATGGATCAATGTTTTAAAATTAATATGAATTCTAACCGCAATAACATTTAAACTGTTTTATTTATGATAATTTTACCAAATATTGTTAACTGGATTATTTGTTTTTATTCATATTAATTCTAATACAAAATATTGTCCCATTTTTCTTATAGAATCGAAAAGTATTTCTACTTATACCTAATACTACGTAGAGACTTTTGAAAATATTTAGTACAATTACCATAAAACTATATATTATATCGGAAATATGGTTTTGTTGTGTAGGCGGTTTTGATGGAATTTTTTAAAAATATTTACTTATGTCCTATATATCGGTCAAGGTGGTTGATGTTTTAAATAGGTACATTATAGAACAAAAATAAAAAGATTACCGGTAATTTTGAAATTCTGCTAATTGCGGACAAAAGGTATAATGGTTGAACCAGGTACCTATATGAAAATCTAAAAGTTAGAAAGGTTAATTCTAATAAATATAATGTTAACGATCCAGTGGCAGATTTAACGGCGGGTGTACCGGGCGCGCGCCCTGGGCCCCGACATTCGAGGAGCCCCGCAGAACCTCAACTTTTTTCTAATGTGCGATTTTAATTACGTTTAAGTTTACGGTAAAACCTGATAGTACCAACCTATGTTTGTGACAGGTTATTTTTATTATTTCATAACTACGCTGTATAGGCATAGGCATAATTAGGGGGGTACTTGGGGATGTTAAGCACCCCTAAATTTTGAATAGCACCCCTAAACAAAATTTTGTAAATTTTAAGAAAAGTTATCTTCATCCTAATAGGGAGCATAGAAATAGAACAATGAAATGCCACTATACTTATAGAACGACAAAGAAATATAACATAAGTAAACGTATAATTGATGAATTAACTCCGTAGAAAATTTTGATGAACGTTCCAAATTTGTACATATATAATTATATTGCTTTTGAAGTAAATAAAGATATTTTGAAAGCTAAAATAATGACTTTTCTGAAGAAAATTCAAAAATTACATGATATTAGAGGTTTACTTAATTTAGGTATCTTCCTGAATTTTATTTGGTTTTTATTATAAAATTCTGCTTATGAACACAGGAACTTGTGAAAGGTTATACTGTGTTATCAGGAAAATAAAAAACTGGATGAAAACTACTACGACACAAAATCGCGGTAATATTTTAGCCGTATTAAATATTAAAAATGAACTCAAAAAATTAATACATAAGATAATTTGGAAGAATTTATTATTTTTAAGAGATAACTGTTATTACGCAGTAATATATGTTATTGTGACATTAAAATGATATTTTATTTCAACAATCAATAATATTTTTTGTTTTTATGTATAAATTAAACAAATAAACACTTTTTATTTTGTAAACCAACGATTAGTTTTAAGGGTACGAATCCAAGTGCTAGTACTCGTAAAATCCGTCGTACCCTATCTATAGGCGCCACCAGTACTTTTTCTCATTCGTAGCGAGCGATACAGAATCAGTGTGAATCATTTACTTCTGTCTATCTCCACCTATTACGATCTTAAAAGTGAGGGAATGAAGGCGGGCGTAGAACCCTCGAAACATTTCTTTTCTATATGTATAAGCATCGCAAGTTGAATTGTGATAAAAAAAATTGTTTCAAAGACTCCCAAATATACAAAATGGAATATCACAAGCTATAATAGATAAATAAAAATTCTGTAGATATGTAGGTACCAGGAAATAATATTTGAATGCAATTCGATACTTTAATAAATTTTTAATTTTCATTATCAATTTATTTCTATTTTCCACATACCAGACTTATGATATTAATAAACACATACTTATATACTCATTATTCAGGATTCCGTCATCCAGTAAAAATAATGCGGTAGACGCTCTTGCAACCCGCGTTCAAATTTAATTATGACACTCAGGAAGTGGGATGCTAATGATACTTATGTAAAAATTTTGCTAGAAATTATTTTTAATATATTATTGTAATCAAAATAAAACCTAAAAAAATTTTTCTACGACCACCAAAGTAAGCCCTTATTATACAATTTTACGAAAGGCTGTGTGTTAAGTAGGTATACGATCGCACAGTTAGGGTATTTTTGATATTTCAAAATTATGTTAGCAGTGTAAATAAGACAAAATTAATTATAATTAATTTAAAACATTACGACTATTAACGAAATAAACAAGAAATGTTCCACATAGAATTGTTTTATTGGATTGTAAATAGCTTCAATTTATTATGATTCTTTCAGTGCATCGTGTGATCGAAATACAGTGAAATAATTGTCGCGGATCTTGTGTAATTTTTCCACTTTGTGCCTAATATGCATCTTATAACTCTTAATATATAATATAGGTACTATTATTTAGCAGAACCATTTTATTGAGAAATTCCTTTGGGTGTATTATTAATTAAATGAAAAAAAATATGTATTTGATGTTTTTGAATAATTTGATTATCTCCCATAGCCTAATGTAAAAAACTCGATGATTTAATAGGTAATATTTTTCACGTGCAATATATTACAAATAGAAATTACTTTGCTTATTTTGTAATAATCAAAATATAACCTAAAATCTATTAATTAGCAAAAGCATTCAACTGCGAAATTCCTGTCGATTTTTGTTGATTAAATAAAAAAAAAATATCGATGAATATATTTAATATTAGGTTACATTTTAAACGAATAATATAATAAAAATAGAAAGTTTCTTGCCGCCCCACTTGATTTGTGTCTAAAAATGATGCTATAACTTTTACTCAGTAGCTCAAACTATTATAATAATGACGTGTATTTGTGTCTAAATGGTCATATTCAACAGTGAATTCATCAAATTTGACATATTAATCAATGCAAGTTTAGCAAATTCTTATAAGTAAAATTTAAATTACTTACAATTTAGGTGCCCAAACACATGAACAAACATAACATTTATACACCTTGCCGTATAAATTAATATTTAACATTTCTGACATCAACATTCATATAGTACACTACATATAAGACATATAGGATTAATTGGCGAGACGGATATAATTGAAATAAAATGCTTATATAGTTTAGCAAACACGACGACGACAATTAAAGTAGCTATAGTTGAGAAGAAAAATTGTTGCCTGCAAATTAAAAATGATGTAGTATCTTTAAAAAGAAATCATGATTACTATTACCAAGTAATTATAAAAGTATTATTTTTTTCTATTTTATTACTTGAAATTGACATTTTTTTTATAGATTCAAGGGCAACTACACATATCTAATAAATTATTGTGTTATTTTGTTGTGTATAGGAATGACTAAACAGATTTATTTGTAGAACAAATAAAAAGGGACGATGTTTTCTGGGAACATAATATGTTACCTAAATTAACATTGTTTTATAAAGAATGTTTATTGAAAGAAATAATTTGTAGAAGAATACCACGGGGTCTTTCTTGTATTGAGCCAAATCAATAAAAATATTCATAAAATACCTATTGCTTCTCATATAATTGTAGTATATTTATATGTAATAGTAATATATATACTATTAATAGAAACATAGATACTTTCATAAATTTCATTTGGATTTCTCAGCTTCTTTAGGCTTATACTGATTTATTTCGTAGAAAGAAACAATTTCTATTGTAAGGAGTTGAAATTTATAGGCTACTAACCAATCACAATTCATATAAATATCAGCGATACTATGACTACCACCACCATATTCGTGGAATGTAGTTTTGAGTAGATATTAATATAAGAGCCTCTAGCGGACAAACGCTGAATCTTTTAACATTGTAGTATATGGAAGGAACAAATTACGCAGTTTTCTCAAGATTCTTGGCAAAACTGATAATTTTTCTTGTTGAATATTGCAATAAAAGTTATTTTCTATGTCTTGAGATAGCAATGAATATTTTTATTAATTTTCTTCGTAATGAAATATGATATCTAAAATCAGAAAAAAATGCATGCACAATATGAATTAATTATGACAAAGTGGTAAATAATTTCAACTGCAAATTGTATTCATGACATAGTTCAACCATCAAAGATTGTGCATACAAAATTTCGTGGAATTTAATTCAACCATTTTTGAGAAAACTGCGTAGAAAATAAGGTCAATTTTGGACTAAAATCATACACTAAAAGCAGTAAGGTTGCGCGCCCTTAAGTATTTGAATGTAAAGGACTTGAGCACCCCTCAATTTAAAAACTAACTACGCCTATGTGTATAGGCCCTAACCGATTACATTACCTCTCCCCAACGCTATAAAATCGTATTTGTTATTATTTTTCCCTTCCAAAGGTTCTATTTGTAAATTACGGTTTGAAAAGTATATATAATTTTACAGAGTAAGTAGAAAAGAAAGGCATTGGCAATATTTTTCTTTAAAATAACAACATCCCATTTCAGTAAATTTTTTAATTCCCATGGATGAATGATCGAAATATTACTAATACAAATAGTCAGCAATTCCTGTGTTGTGAAGTTCTTTGTTTATTGCATTTTCGCATCTAATTCTTTATTTAAAACTACTATAATTTTGTCCTATATATTTATATATCAAAATTGAATAATCATATTTTTACTAAACAAATACTCAGCAATTCCTGTGTTGTTAAGTTAATTGTTTTAATGACTATATTTTTGAATAAAAAAAGTATATTTTTTTTAAGGGGCTCAATAACCTAAATCCGCCACTGTAATGACCAGTAACTCACAACTACTTAACCTATTTGAAAACCTGTCGTCGTACCTACCAGTATACCAGTTGTTCCTCAGTTCTTCAACTGTATTGTAACGTTTTATTTATTTAGGTGAAGTGTAAAATTGATTAAAACACTAATATTTATATAACTATGTTTAATTAAAGATTATGAATTATAAAGAATAAATAAAAATAACTAACACTAAGAATTAACAAATATAAACACTAATTTAAGACTAATAATCATTAATAAAGACTTAACCACTACAAACATTTATTTAAACAATTAGAACTACGCGATATTTATTTCAACAATATTTATATTACCAACTATTTATATCACCCTCTATTTATTTATATCACCATGTGTTCACTACTTGTATCGATACAAGACTGTCCTCGCGATCTTTTGCTAAGGGTATTTATATTAAAACACTTCATTCTAGAATATTCTTTGATTCCTTGTAAATCAGAACAATGGGGAGCGGACGGACGTGTTCTGACCTGTTCGCTAGCGGCCGCCGCCCGCGCCGCGACCCTGGGTTCGCTACAGTATTATTAAGGCTGCCGTTTGAAGTGTGAAATTCGTAATGCTTATTGCATTTGAGAACTAGTGGATAAATTGTTTTAAAATTTTAATACGTAATATTAGGATCCTGTATCTAGGGGCAGACATATTTAATATATTTTTTAATTATGTATTTTGTCCGAAAACTGATATAATAGTTTATTATTTAACAAGCATAATATGTAGGCTATATTACACGAGGATGTAATTAAAAATACGAGCGGTAGCGAGTATATTTAATCATCCGAGTGCAATGTAGCCATATTATGCGAGTCAAATACTATACTTTATCTACAACTAACAGTCATATAAAAAATCAGATATTATTTGTTAAATATTCAGTTAGGTGTGAGTAGTTCATATATAGCTTAACAGATGACGCCACAGTAGCACTTAAATGTCAAAATAACTATTCAAATTGAATTTATTATACTTTTATAATCATTTATATTGATATTTATAATTAAAAATATATTATTAATAAATTAACAGTTTATTAAAATGTAATTTGTTAAATTATATGCTCTATTTATTGCAGAAAAATGTAGCGTGTAATAAAAAAAAATAACAAATTCATCATCATCAAGGTTTTTAAATAATTATGTCTCATTTTGAAATGCAAGTAGAATTACGATTTTCTCATAAGACGCAATGTTAATTTAGTTCAGAGGTTTAGCGTGAGAGGTCGTACTACCTGAAAAAAACTACTTTCCTTATAATATGGTGAGCCAATTGTGTTGCACATGTAGCTTCGCTTAAAAGTAAACAGTATTCAGTTGGACAATTACTTGAACTTATCGCAGTAAAGGCAGAAAGTGGGAGGGTTCATCTTCACCCTTATTTTTTCTAATACAATACGGAAGGGTCAGATCCAATACTGTTGTATGAATTTATTTCTATAAGAAGTCCGCCGGATGATTATTAATTTGTTTTTTTTATGTGCATTCTAGAATATTTCAATACTTATAACTTTGAACTATTATTAATTTTTATTTATTTTTGAAAAATTAATATGGAACCCATATTAATTTTTCAAATTATTAATTTTTCTTTAGAGAAATTTATTCTATTACACTTTTTCATTACTTAGTGGATTTTTTTAAACAAAAATATATTATATTGAAAAAAAAATGAACTGTTTTTCATTTATTAGAAAATGAATGTTGATTATAAAGTAAAATGTGACGATTATTTGTGTCACTTAATTACCTATCATGCAAATAAAGCATGTTTGAATATTGTACTTATGTCATTAAATATTTTTATTTTAATATTGAAAGTTGTTGAAGGAAAAATAATGTGTGCGAGTGCAAAATAGTATTGCCGCTCTATAATTAAAGAAGAATATTTTATAGTTATTTTTGATTCCAGATTACGAAATGTCAGTTTTGCATTCGAGAATCAAATTTTTTTTGCGGGCACAGCGAGCAAAAAAAATCTAGAATGCAAAAGCATTTCGCAATCAAGTATAAAAAGGCATTTTGTCGAAAATTACGTTCCAAAATTAGTAAAAATACAGAAAGAAAATTTTGACATTTATCAAATCAAATATTTTTTCACAGCTGTCAGTTAGTTGACAGCAGAAATCAAGCAAATGTTTTAAATTATATCAATTTTTCAAGTAAATATTTCAATACTTCGTTGCTTAATGCAATTAAAATGAATTTAAAAAGCAAGAAATACACTAAAATAACAAATTTGATTAAATTGCGACCCATTATTTTATTAAAAAAAATCCTGGATGTAAAAGACTTTTAGGCGGCTGGTACATAAATTGTTGTTTTTCGTATCTGCTGGCAAATCTTAAAGTAACAATTTTTATTTCAAAGTCAAAATTTTTGGCCGCTTGTTTGTTCATTATCGATTTACATAGTTTATATTAATAAATGTAATGAATTTGCGAGTAAAAATAGCGGCCGTAAAGTAAATTTTGGCGGATGTCAAAAATTGATTTTGAATGAAAATTAATAATTTCTTGTTGTAATCGCCTAAAAATGTTGTGTGCACCTCGGCTAAAAGTTTTTTTTGGGCCTCATCTGATTTGTAGCCTCGGCTGCAAACTTCGGGTTCGGCCAAAAAAGATTACTTTTAGAACCTTGATACACAAATAACTATTTTTCGAAAACTGTCATGAGAAGTTATTATTTACACGACCACTATCAACTCGCGAAATGATTGTTTTTTGTCGCATGTATCATCAATGGCTTTTTTTTCTTACTTCGATTACCTTGTAATATTTCACCGTCAGTCTCATTTGGACTCATTTTTACCACAAAACAACAATTTTTATTTAGAATTGACATTCATGTCAGAATGACAGATAATTTATTTTTGTTTTGAGGTTCAATGGTGATTGTAGTCATGGAAACAATTATAATGTGATTTTTTAAGATAAATACAAATCACGTTTACTGTCAAATAGTTTTAATAGAGAAATTCATAATACATGATACAAAAAATATTGTATGATACATATGCCATATGCAATGTGTCTTTTACACTTGTACGTTTTTATATAATGCAAGTGTATCATGAATTTGTATTTTCTATAACTGTCAAAAAAAGTTGTTGTTTATGTATTAATACCTGTTACCAAAAAATGATTGAATTTTTCATAGTACCATTTCAATAAATATATTATTGGTAAAAAAAAATGTTGTCTTTAGTGTGTTCGATTGAATTTTTCAGTGACATTCTCTCTCTCGCATTAAAGACACAAACTTGGTACATACAAAAATAATATTTCGTAATGAACCTCAGGCCAAGTATCGTCTTATCTTTAATAATTCAGGCAACGAAGGGGTCTAGTGCATGGAAATAATTTTGATGTCATGATGATGATAGTGTCGCCGCGTAGCGGAATAGTTTGTCAAGCCCGATTGAACGGCAGCCTTAAACACGTGTTTTTCATTATAGAGAGATTTAGCAATAAAGTAATCCCAATTTAATTTGGTTCTGTATTTTTATGATTGTGGAAAGGTGAAAGTGTTTGCAAGAGAATTTTTGGTTGTCTTGTTACAAAATACTAAATTACAATGAGTGATAAAAAGCAAAAAAAAATGGTACAAAAAGTATTATGATCCAACTGCGTTTTCATCTAAAAGACATGTGAGTAAAACAACAAAATGGAGATGGGATAAATATATAAATGAACAAGAGAAAAGTTTTGTGCACCTATTCAAGAAAACATTGACGGTAGCCTTAATGAAAGTACTGAACATGAACTTGAAGACAATAGTGTTTCACATAAATAAGAG
This sequence comes from Stenolophus ochropezus, assembly GCA_035578165.1. Taxonomy (NCBI): domain Eukaryota; kingdom Metazoa; phylum Arthropoda; class Insecta; order Coleoptera; family Carabidae; genus Stenolophus; species Stenolophus ochropezus. The sequence continues at coordinate 29,182,477 of JAQOWZ010000017.1, forward strand.
TGTAAAGCAAAAATAAATTTTGTTCCGGAAATAGAAACGACCAATGTTAATCCCAAAGTGAATCAAACTATAGACAATAAATTAATGGAAGAAAATAAAATAATGTTTCCTGCAACGGGTTTAAGAAAAAAAGTTATTCTTTTAATGGTAATGGGTCTAAAGCTTAGACATACTCTTTCAGATACAACTGAAAATGATATTATTAATTTGTTAGAATACTGTGAGGGTAAAAATATATTACTACAAAATTCAAAATACGTAACACCAAAATTATTCAATGTCCCTGCAGAAACAGTAAAATACATATATTTTTGTGAGAACTGTTTTACAAAATTGACGGAACCACAAATAAAAACGATGTCAATAATTCTGAAGGTATGTACTTCAGTTGCTCAAAGAAACAAAACATTTCGCTATCATCATACAACTATTTTTTGACTGTGTACATATCATATCAATTGAAAAAATTATTTGAAAACAAAGCTATACAAAAAGAGTTATCTGGATTTACTATTACAAATAATTCGGATTCTATATCTGATATGCATGACGGTGATTTATATAAAAGTCTAAAGGAACAGGAAATTAAATTTCAATTTTCATATAATTTCAACACTGATGGCGTTCCAACTTTAATTCGTCTAAATTTTCAATGTGGCCAATTTATATTTTAATAAATGAATTACCACCAAGGATGAGATTTCGAAATTTAATATTGGCTTGTTTTGGTATGGGAGTAAAGAACCGAAGATGAATCTTTTCTTGTCGGAATTTGTAAACCAAGCAAAATATTTATTTACCTCGGGAATTGAATGTCAGAATTCGAACAGTGGCAGTGACAAGATCATTTTTAAAGGTGTATCGATTTGCTGATCTGTGGATTCTGATGCACGACCGTTAGTACAAAATTGTAGTAGTAGTGCTACCATCCAGGAGTGATAGTCGGGAAGAAAATTAAATATCCAATGCAAAATCACCTTGCATATAACAATCGAACAACAGAGGAAAAAGTGAAATATATGTGCAACGCAATAGAGACTGAAACAAAGGTAAAAGGCGTGAAAAGACCCGCCGCTTTGATTGAAATTTACCGCACTTTGACATAATATGGAGATGTCCACCAGATTATATGCATGGGGTAATACTAGGAGTAATACGCCAAATTTGGGATATATGAATAAGCTACGAAAAAGAAAAATCATGCTACATCCGAAATCCAAAAATTCTCCCAATAAAGATCTCTTATTTGTGAATAAAATAAGATCTTTTTAAAAACTTACATCCTAACACCGTTAAATTAATTGGCGCAGTCGGTAGGATATTGAGAGGAAATTCACCGCGAATAAACCTTCAATATCAATTGTTTACTCAATAACGGAACCGCGACCCGGCAAGAATTCATCGAGAATCCAACCGCCACCGTACCTGGAGAACTCCATCGTGGACATCTATCAGGGATGAAGATCATCGCATTGGTTTTGTAAGTTGCTTTCCTATTTATGTCAGACTCCTCGCTTTCTTCTACCTCTTCCACCGCGGAAAATAGTAAAAACGAGTTAGATTTAGATTACCCACAAAGTAGCATAGATACAGATTTAGATTTAACTATAATTAACAATATTTTATCAAACTTAGCTATAGAAGAAAATACTAACTTAATCATGTCGCTAGTACCGAAATTCGAAGCAAAATTATTAGAAATTGTACCTAGATTTGACGGAAATCCATCCGAATTATCCTCATTTCTAGATATAGCAAATGCTTTAATTAAAACCTATTGGGATCCAAAACCAGAAAATATTAAATGTGTCCAGAATATCACTGTAGTTTATGGAATTTACGCAAAATTGACCGGAGTTGCACGCGAGGTATACACCACCTGCATCTCCAAAGATTGGAAAACTGTAAAAGATGCCCTCGTTGCGCTTTTTGGCGATCAGCGCGATGAGAATGGTTTATTGTTTGACTTGGATCAGCTCCGTCAAAAACACGAACCAGCCTTGCAATATTATACGAGAGTAATGTCAAATTTAAGTGCATTACACAATTTCATCGACATTCACTAAACTGATGAAGCAATTCGAACTGTTAAAAATAATTTTTATAATATCCATGCCCTAAAAATATTTTTAGCCGGTCTAAAGGAACCGTTAGGTTCAACTATTCGGGTCATGAAACCAACCACCTTAGCGGAAAGTAGACAATACATTGTATCCCAAAATAATATCAGACACTTACAAAAAACCCCAGTTTCGAACAAAATTTATTCAATTGCATATGTCGCTAAATTGTTTAAGTTGAAAAAAATACTAAGGTTTATAAAATAGCAAATTAAAAATATATACTTTTTATTCACAAAAGTTTCATTTTTACCCTCAAAATTTCATTTTTACCCCATTTGGGGTAATTTACCCCGGTTCCCCGACCGCTGGTTTAATCGGATACGATACCCTAAAAGACTTAAATGTACAATTAGATCTGAACTATTCTCTCTTCAAAACTCCAAATACAGTGTTAAAATTATGCCACTACGAAGCTAAAAGAAAATTATTATTTTTTGCTCGTTTAGAACCTAATACTTTAGAAACATTAAAAATTCCAGTAAATTCAAAAGACGGCGACATTATGATCCCATAGACTAGAGTTTCAAATTGTAAAGTTAGAGAATGTTGCCCCAGTTGATATTTACAACAACACAATTGCACCTCAAGAAATCTATTTATACGACCCTATTAAATTTGACCCCTTTAATAATATAGAATTTGAGTTATTTAACGCTATTGTCAATAACAACCCGAACGATAACAAAGAATTCAAAAAATCAGATATAATTAATATGTTACGCACGGAACATATGAATTCTGAAGAAAAATATCAAATAGAAAAATTAGTAGCGTCATACACCGCTATATTTTATCGCGAAGGCACCCCATTAACCTTTACAAATAAAATTAAGCATAGAATACTAACCAAAGACGAAATTCCAGTTCACACAAAATCTTACCGTTACCCATTTGTACACAAACCGGAAGTTGAAAGACAGATAAATAACATGTTGAAACAAGGTATAATCCGACCAAGTCACTCACCATGGTCATCACCTATTTGGTGTAGAGTTAAGAAAATAAATCAATAACTCAGTGCGAGTAAGGTTTAATATTTTTTACTATAACATTGAAAAAATGACAACTGACTTATCTATTTATAAATTTTTTACAACTATTAAAAAATGTCACTGACTTCTCTGATTCTTGAAATCTAAAATTATCCTTCAACACCTTCTCCTAATTTCAGATTTCTTTTCAAAAATTACAATTTTCAAATAATCTTAGATTAAATACAGAATGAAATTAAATAAAGTACAATAAATTATTTAAGTAACGCATTACAGTGAACTTCAAACTTGTTTCTTCCTAAGGGTTTTGTTAAAATATCTGCCACTTGACATTCAGTAGGACAATAAATTACATCAATTTCACCTTGCAAATATTTCTCATGTATAAAATGATATCGTACATCGATATGTTTGCTCCTTCTGTTCATAATTCCCGTTTTGATTAAATTTATTGAACTCTGATTGTCTACGTTCAGTTGTACTTTAATCTTTACTTCATTAATTTCTTCAATTAGGTGTTTTAAATATATAGCATCCTTACAACAATCAGCAGCACCGATATACTCTGCTTCTGTTGATGAAACTGCTACAATCGGCTGACGTCGAGAGCTCCAACTTATTGGTCCACTAGCAAACATGACAGCATACCCTGTAGTGCTTCTTCTTGTCCCTATATCCCCGGCGTAGTCCGAGTCACAGAAAACTACCAGTTGTTCAACGTCACCATATGCATTAAATTTTATTCCTTTCTTCATACTTCCTACTAAGTATTTGAAGATACGTTTTACAGCAACAACATTTTCTTTGCTAGGGTTCTCACTATTTCTGCTAGCTATATTGACAGCATTAGCTATGTCAGGCCGAGTTCTAGTCGAAAGATAAAAAAGACTTCCCACTGCTTCCTTATATGGAAATTTTATTTTTTCCGTCGATACATCTTCGTTTTTACTAATAGTTCCGGGTGCATTTATAGGTTTTGCGCCTTTCATTTGATATTTCTGAAGAATATTCTGTAGATAATTTTCTTGAGAAAGTTTTATTCCATTTGAATCTCTTCGTATTTCCATTACAAGAAATGTAGTTGGGTTTTCTTCTATTTTTAATTCAAATTCTTGTTCTAATATCGCTATAACTTTATGCAGTTTTTCTTTATCAGGGCCAACTACTAGTCCATCGTCTACGTAAATAGCTATCATGACATTATCAGTTTTAAAAATGCATTTTTCACTCTTCATTGCTTTAAATCCTTTTTCTTTCATTGTATCTGTAAACTTTCTGTTCCAAGCTAAAGGGGCTTGTTTTAACCCATAAAGTGCTTTTTTAAGTTTACAAACTTTACCATCCCCATTATATCCTTTGGACACTTTCATGAAAATGTCTTCGTGAATTTCGCCATGCAAAAACGCTGTTTTAATGTCAAATTTCATTATATGATAATTTCTAGCAGCTGCAATAGCAAAAATTGAGTGAACTCATATTTACTACAGGACTGAATATTTCTTCATAATTCATTTCACATTTCTGTTCGCATCCACGTACAACCAGTCTTGCTTTATATTTTCCATTTTCTTTAACTCGAAATATCCATTTGTTTGAAAGAATTTTGTGGCCGTTTGCTTTATCTTCATCGACAAGTTCCCATGTTTGATTGGTTTTCAATGAATCTTTTTCCTCTTTTATTGCTTTCAACCATTTCTCTCTTTCTCTTCCCGACACTACTTCTTCGTAAGTCAGCATAACATAATCTTCGAACTTCTTAGGTCGCTTTATTTTTCTTCCTGATGACGTTTTTATTGGTCCCTGCGTTTCATTTTCTACGTTTACTTTTTCATTTGTTTCATTTTCAGATCCCTGCATTTCATTTTCTTTTTCATATTTTTCGTCATTTTCTTCGTTTTCGGATCCTTGCGTTTCATTTTCTTCGATTACATTTTCATTTCCTTTGTTTAAATTTTGTTCTGTGTAATCTTCATTATCATTTTCTTCTTCTCTTTCGAATTCATCTTCTCTTCCATTTCTTTGTCTGTTTATCTTTTTACTGTCATCTTTCGTCCTGAGTTTTAACTGATCTTCAATACCTCCTCCGTCATTTTCACATTTATTTGTGAAAATTACATCTCTTGCCAGTACAATTTTTTTGTTTTTCGGATTCCATAATCGGTAGCCATTCAATGTGTAACCCAAAAATATACATTTTTGACTTCGAGGTTGGAGTTTTTTGAGATATCCCAGTACTTTAACGTATGCTATTGACCCAAAACGTTGAATGTTAGATATATTAGGTCTCTTACCAAACCATTTTTCTGCTGGGGATACATTTACTGCATTACTAGGACTGCGATTTATGAGATACACAGCTGTCAATACTGCTTCACCCCAAAATTCGTTATCGAGTCCTGAATCATATAACAGAGCCCGTGCTTTCTCCATAATAGTTCTTCCCAGTCTTTCAGATTTTCTATTTAACTGAGGTGTATGGCTAATAGTAAAATCAAAAATTATTCCTTTATTTTTACCCCATTGTTTCATTTCATTGCTGGAATATTCTCCTCCATTATCGCATCTCAATTTTGATACTTTTAAATTCTTCTCTGCTTCGACTTCATTTACATATTCTTTTAAGAATTGGAATAGCTCACTTTTTCTTTCTAGTAGATAAACTTTCGTGAAATGGGTATAGTCATCCATAAAAGATAAAATATATCTTTTATTATCCCATGTTCTTGATTCTATTGTTACTATATCTGAATGTATGATTTGTAGAATTATTTCGGCTCTTTGCCTGACAGCTTTGAATGGAAATCGTGTCTGTTTGGCTTTTAAACAAATGTTCCATACAGAAGGTAATTCATCTACATCCTTTTCATTTAATTGGATTCCATCTACAAGTGGAATTAGTTTTTTCAATGTAGATGCACTTGGATGTCCTAATTTCTTATGTATGTCTATTGCAGTGATATTTTTAGCAACAAGAGCTGAATTTTTAGAAGTATTGACGTTTACTGTATAAAGACCGTTTTTCTGTTTTTCTCTTGTTATTACTGTTTGTTTATTTTTCATAATTTTTACTTTTTCTTTTGTAAATACAACTACACCATTATTTTCCGTGATTGCATTTACTGACATTAAATTCACAGATAAATCTGGTGCGTATAAAGTCTTTTGTAGTACAAAATTTTCTGCTTCTATTTTATCTGTCCCATACGATTTTATTGAATCAGATTTTTTAGCAGTCATTACATTCGAACTTTCATTATTTAATTCGATAAAAAGATGTTTATCCTTACTCATATGAGTGGTACAACCTGAATCTACCACGAATTTTTCAGATAAATTTTCTTTGCAGGACAAAATGCTGTTTTTGCTTGATTATATTTTTTTCGATTTGCTCTTTAGAAACAATCTTTTTCGACGTGATTATTTTTCTTGCATATCTTGCAAAATTCTGAAGTGTTATTTCTGTTTTGACGACAAAATTTTGTTATATGATTACCTTCACATATAAAACATTTTATTACACGTTCTGTTTTATTTCTATTTTGTTGAAAATTTTTTCTTGAGTTCATTTTAAATGCTACAGCAGTCTTGTCTTCCTCTTCATTTTTTTCCGTGCTTCTTCAGCCAGTAATCTAGATGTTAAATTGGCAATTGTTTTTTCGGATACAGAAGTGGCGTCCCATGTTGTCACAAAGTGATTATAGCTTTCAGGTAGAGCAGCTATGATCCGGGAAATAACCATGTCATCTCCAATGTTTTTTTTTAAAGATTTTAACTGAAAAACCATATTTTCTATCTGAGAAATGAAGGATGTCATATTTTGTCCTTTCGTGTACTTAACATTGAAAAAATCTTGCAATAATTTTGACTTTTTTAACTCTGCTTCTCTATCGAATATACTGCATATTTTACTGAACATTTCTTTAGAAGTCTCGCAAGTCAAGATATAACTAACTAACTTTCTGTCTATTGTTGTTACTATTATTTTTGCGCCTGTGCATCTTTTCTTAGCCATGTTTCTCTTTTTAGTTCATTTTCTATTCCAGATTCAGGTCCTAGTTCCGGAATTTTATTATCACCAGTGACGATTCCGTCTGTTCCATTAGCTTTTAATAAAACAGTTACTTGGAATTTCCACGTAGGATAGCTTTCACTGTCAACTAATTTTTCAATATTCAGCACTTCCTCACTCGACATTTTTACTTTTACTTTATTTTATTTTTTTTCTGAACTACGCTCTGCTACCATGTAGAGTTAAGAAAATAAATCAATAACTCAGTGCGAGTAAGGTTTAATATTTTTTACTATAACATTGAAAAAATGACAACTGACTTATCTATTTATGTTTTTTTTACAACTATTAAAAATGTCACTGACTTCTCTGATTCTTGAAATCTAAAATTATCCTTCAACATTTGGATCGTTCCAAAGAAGGTTGATGCCTCCGGAAAACAAAAGTGGCGAATAGTTGTCGATTATCGAAAGATAAACGAAAAAAGTGTAGACGATCGCTACCCTATTCCCAACATATCAGACATATTACACAGACTTGGACGAGCTCAATACTTCACAACTTTAGATTTGGCGAGTGGATTTCACCAAATTGAAATGCACCCAGACGACATACAAAAGACAGCATTTAACCTGGAACACGGACACTACGAATTTAAGAACCCCATTTGGCTTAAAAAATGCTCCATCGACCTTTCAAAGAGTTATCTTGAGAGAATTTCTTAATAAATTTTGTTTTGTATTCATAGATGACATAATAATTTATTCATTATCACTCAAAGAACATATTGTAAATTTAAAACAAATTTTTCAAAAACTGCGTGAAAGTAATCTCAAAGTACAACCAGATAAATCAGAATTTTTGAAAAAAGAAGTAACATTTCTTGGCCATCTAATAATATCAGAAGGAATCAAGCCTAATCCTGCAAAAATCAAAGCTATTCAAAATTATCCTTTGCCGAAAACTACACGCGAAATTAAAGCCTTTCTCGGATTATTAGGTTACTACCGCAAATTTATAAACAATTTTGCAAAATTAACAAAGCCGTTAACTTCATGTTTAAAAAATCAGGTGTGTCCAACACAATACCTCTCGCCACTATAGTAATATATTCTATATAAGTTTTTCAATACATTTAATTTATAGTTTTAAAATTAGTTTGTTATTGCAGGCAGAATATTTTTAATTCATTTCATACCTAAAATTTCCTTCATAAAATTTGTATGACCAATATGACAGTTATTTTTCACGATACTAAAACCGGAATCGAACTTCTTTAATTCACGCATGCACATATATTCCTAATATATTTCTTCCATCTTTTTAAATTTTATAATAAAATTACTTAATTTTTACGTATTTTATCTTTTACACTTACTTACATCAAATTTGACATCATATGTCAAATTTTGTGAACATATGAATAACTCATCTGTTTTATGGAAATTTCTCAGCCTAAACGATATGTAAAATTATTATAATTTATATATTTTTTCTCTATCTAGCTAGAAGTTATATATAAACGTAATTATGCAGATCGGTAGAAAATTAAAAAATCTTTATATTTATAATAACGAAATTTGCGAAAATATGGTATTTAGAGGTATTTTTTAGGAAAAACGGTTTAAAGCTTCAAGTAAAGTACTACTTCCGATTAACCGATTGTAGTCAAAATCTAATCAGTTCATCATATTTGAATATAAGTCTTAAATACCAAATATTATATTTTTTACTTGTATCGTATTGTAGTTATCGTGGACGAAAAATCGTCACAGACACACACACACACAGACACACACACACACAGACATACAGACATCATGCCAAAAATAGTAAAATCGTATTCTAGGAACCCTAATTCGTGCTCATATGTTGAAAACTCACACTCGAGAAATCTGACCAAAAACAATACCTCCCTTATCTATATATTGATAGGCGGGAGGTAAAAAGGACGCTAAAATTGACACACAAAACCCCGACTATGTAAATTGTTTCAACACTTGCAAAAATCTCTTATCAAATGAACCGATATTGCAAAACCCTGACTTCAATCAACCGTTCAACCTGACAACAGACGCGAGTGCAATTGGCGCGATATTGTCCCTGGGCAAAGTAGGTTCAGACTTGCCGATAGCTTATGCTAGTCGTACCTTAAATGACACCGAATCTAAATATGCAACTATCGAAAAAGAAACTTTGGCAATCGTATGGGTATTAAAACATTTTAGACCATACTTATTCGGACGTAAATTTACCATCTACACTGACCATCAACCATTAGAATGGTTGTTTAAAATGAGGGAACCCAACTCCAAACTTGTGAGATGAAGACTCAAACTAGCAGAGTTTGATTACAAAATTGAATATAAACCAGGCTCGCTAAACAAAAACGCTGACGCATTATCCCGAATCCAAATTAATACAAACGAAACGATAGATAATTATGGCGGAATATTTGATTATATAAAAGACTTTAACAAAAACTTTGATAACGCAGCACAAGCGGACGGAGATAAAAACCTGGATACAATTTCACTGATAGTACAACCAGACGAAGAGAATAACGATAACGACATATCAGATGACGAGACTGTACACACTATTAGAGAAAACCCGATTGTAGGAATTCCAATTTGCGACAAACCTGTTAATTTTGGCACAAATCAAATCATCATATCGCAAGTTAATTTTGATCCGAAAAAACCAAAAATTGTAAAACTATTTCAAAATACACAACGTTTTATAGTAGAAATATCAAAAAATAATTTTGTTAAAGACATTATCAATTTTGTGAAAGAATATATCACTCCAAAAGTTAAGTATTGTGTATATTTCGAAGATCCAATCTACGATAAATTTAGTTCAGTAATACAAAAATATTTTAAGAATTCAGAAATTCAACTTGTAAAATATACCCAAAAGCTTTTAGACGTTGAAGACCCGGACAATATTAAAAACGTTATTCAAAATTATCATGAGAGTAAAACTAACCATCGAGGACTCGACGAGACTGAAATTCAAATAAAGAAAAAATACTATTGGCCAAACTTGAGAAAATCCGTACAAACATATATCAACGAATGCGAAATATGTTTGAAAACAAAATACGACAGAGTACCATTAAAACCAAAATTTAATATATCCCCTACTCTTACAAAACCCTTCGAAATTTTGCATATTGATTCAATCACTTTGGAAAAACAAAAATTTTTAACAATCATTGACGCATTTTCGAGATACGCCCAAGCTTATAGACTAAACTCTGGACAAGGTATAGAAGTCGTAAACAACCTCATTAAGTATTTTACACATCACGGTATACCGGACCAAATAATTTCGGACAACGGCCTAGAATTCAAAAACTCTCTCATTAAAGAATTATTAGAAGTTCACAAAGTAAAACTTCACTTTATTAGCTCACAACATCCGGAATCGAACGGATTAATCGAAAGGTTTCACTCAACACTCGTTGAACATATTCGACTATTAAACAATCAAGATGAATACAAAAAAGAACCAATCGAAACAAAAATTAATTACGCATTATTAGCCTATAATAATTCTACTCACTCCGCCACCAAACTTAAACCTTGCGAAATTATAACAGGCCATTTAGATGTAAACTCACCCCTAGATGTCGAATTAGAAAAACAATTAGTTAATTACTATATCATTAATCATAAAGAAAAAATTAAATTGTTATATAATAAAATCAAAGAAACTAATGAGCAATATAAACACAGAACTATTAATTATGCGAATAAAAACCGTGAAGAACTCCCTGAAATTCCTGAAACAGTTTTTGTAAAGAACAAGCAAAAACAAAGTAAGACTAACAATAAATTTAAACCAGAAAAAATCGAAACAGTTAACCAACATTTAAAAACGGCAGAAATAAAACCTGAACATGGCAATACTTCCAAAAACATATACTTAAGTAATATAAAACGACCCAGACAAAAGACATTTAGTTTTAAAACAAAAAAGAATGATAATGAAAATAAATTTAAAATTTTAGAAAACAAGGTAATAAAAAAGCCTTCCTTGTTGCAGACTTGTGACTCTTCACATGACAAAGACACAGGACGTACAAATACGGAACTTAGAAAATAATCCTGGAATCCTTCCTTTCAAGTTAGGTCAGGCCAGAATAAAAACATCCACCCACACATTCCTACATTACATTGATCTAAAAATCATCAAAAATCGAATTGATCTACTAAAGGAACATTTTAACAAATTTAAGAACATAATAGAATCTGCTACACCCGATATTTATAACACTTTGAATAATTACTATGAACATCTTAAATATCAAATAAAAACTGTAAACAGAAAATTCAAAACATTCTATCCCGACAAAAGTCAAAAACGAGGAATTATTAACCCCCTAGGATCACTAATTAAATTTATTACTGGAAATATGGACAACGACGATGCTCAGGAAATTCACAACTATATTAAAAAGCTACAAACTAATGAAAATAAAATTGTTACCAAATTAAATAAACAAATATCGCTTTCAAAAAACATTTGATCATTATCATCTATTTTCTATTCCTAATTCAAACCAATCAACCATTATTCCACCTGCCACGTACCTATCAATAAGCAACCATGCATACCAATACAGTAATGAAAAATGCACCGATATACAATCAGAATTCCTGTGCGAAAACACAAATCCTCTTCAACTGCAAAAGGAAGAAGAATGTCTATCCTCAATCCTATCGACTGACACAACAGCTAATAATTGCCAACAAATACCAATCAAAATCACTGAAAGAGTAATATTGGAAATCAACGAAGCCCATTACATCGGAATATTTCCAAAACAACAGAAAATACAGACATCCTGCAAACAAAATACTATCGCATCCCTTAAAGGAACTTACTTAATCGTGATTCCTCCGAATTGTTCAATTAAAGTATCAACAAATGTCTATACCAACAGATTAACAATAATACCAGGTCATCCAATGAGCCTCGAAGGGATTACCATGCGAAACTCATCAGTATTACAAGTCGAGAAGTTAAAACTGGACAAGGTGTCCTTAGACAAATTACACCAAATCCAACTTCAAGAAGCAATTCCCATCGAATCAATCGATCTTCACAACAATTTCTCAGTGGGCTCGATCATTGGCGTTACCATCCTTTCGCTTGTGATTATGCTCTATTTTCTGATAAAATGTAAAAATGAACTTTTACAGAAAAAGGTAGCTGACCCGAATCCTGCAGCATTTTGCGAAACTCAAGTCGTTGCACCCTAGAGTTTCGTTTCAAGGAGGGAGGTGTTACATAACCTGAACCAGCAGACTCAGCAGTTCTTACCAGCGGATGTTCCCGCGCCGTACCATGTCAGCTTCATATTACTTGCTTGTACAAAAATATGGAAATGTAATGTAACTGCAGTCTTGATGTAACAACAGAGCAATAAAGATCTCTTATTTGTGAATAAAATAAAATCTTTTTAAAAACTTACATCCTAACACCGTTAAATTAATTTATATATATATATATATATATATATATATATATATATATATATATATATATATATATATATAATATAAAAAATGTTTGTTTACTACAAGTTTGCAAATTAACAACAGAATCTCTTCAGATAGGAACAAATAAAATCCTTCATATTTTTAGCGTCAGACAAACTAAATATGACAATTTTTACATCTCTGAACAAAAGTGTGTATTTATTAATTTTTAAAATATATTAGTATATATCTGTAAGTTACCGAATATTTTGGAAATTCAATAAGTGAAACGATAACGTTAATTTTTTGATATTTGGAGGTTGTTCCTATTTTTTCTTAAATCAATGTCCAGTATTTTTATAATTTTAATTTTTAATAAATAAATTCTTGTGCTCTAAAGTGGACACTTTTTTGTATTGCTTGCCTTCGTGACCTCACAGCGTTTCCTTGAATTTACCTGGCTGAAGCCCGGGCCTGTAAGTATTTAGGAGGCAGTGGGAGAACCGTGTGAGCTTATGATTGGTTAGTCGGTGCAGAAAGCTGCAAGCATTTAGTAGCTTTGTCTCTTCATCTGGAGCTGGAGTCAGTGTGCATCAGTGATTGATATTAGTGTGTTACTATGAGGAACACTGGTGATACAGAAATGTAATAACAAAGTGTACTTGTGGCTCAGAATCATAAAACATTACAACTATTTTCACAATAGATGGCCTCTCATTCAAAACAACTTTTTGCTAATGTTTTTATCTTTACACAACTTTGTATTTTATTTTTACTAAATTTTAAAAATCTGATTTGTAACATAATTCATTGTAAGTTCTAACTTCTTGCATTACACATGTAATATGTAACTAGTAACTAATTTCTATATTATTGGTAAGTTTTTGTATTTTTACATTTAATTATTATTGTAACAAATTGTTAAAAACCTTTTAGCTGATGATGATTGCAGTTTTAAGCGTCGAAACGTCCAATTGTACCAAAAAATAAACAAAAAAAAATTACACATTTAATAATTTATGATCCTGAGCCACAAGTATCCTTTGTTATTAGTGTGTTACGGTGTTAGAACCATATAGTGTATATTTATTTTTAAATTAATAACAATGGCGCATTGCTTTGTTACATTTTTGGAAGACAATGTTTTTAAATATGTGCTTGTTACGGACACAGAATAGGTTTATACAGAAGTGACAGTAAGGCAGAGAAGTGAAAATTAGAGAGAGATGGAGAATGTGCACAAATTTAAAGGGCCCATTGTTTAAAATCGGAAAGTTTCCTCACATCTGAAAGAGAGATAGGAGAAGAGCACAAATTTAAACGTCTACACAATGCTTCAAGGTCATAGAACTGATTAGGGGAACATGAAAGGTACCGACACGGAGTGTCGCTTCTGTGTGTAACTATTCTGTCCTACAAATTTTTCAACTACGAAAAAATATTACGTGAAATGGGATGACAATAATTTCTATGCCGCTACAGCTATTTGTGTGAATGGTGAGTACCTATATTATTAATTTATATATTTATATCTTCTATTGTTAAGAATAATAGAACATGTTATGTTGGGTTAGGTTCTTTGGTGAAGATTTTTTGTTTTGTTTTATACCTAGGTAGTCGTAATATTTTCTACTTTTACCCTAATACATGTATGTAAATTTTAAACATATCTTAACAAAAAATAATTTTAATATACAGATAGCTTAAGTGAACGAGAAAAAATTGTGAACGAGAAGAGGCCTAGGACTGTGGCCAAACATTTACTAATGTCTGAAGATAGTAATGCAGAGTCTCAGTCATTATTAAACTTAAATAGATAGGTACGTTTTCCATATTGATCAAGTTATTTAATGTTGTAATAATTTATTAAATTGGTCTGTTATTAATATACAGCCGAGTATACAGCAGAAGAAAACTGTTTGCCCAAATAGAGACATTGGTTCCAAAATATTAAGGTCAGATATTTTAAAAGAAAAACTAGCATCTCAAACTAATAAAAATTAAAATGAGGATGCCATCTTATCTACGCCAACAACCACCTTAATGTCAACTACTCTGTTGAAAGAATAATTGGCAAAAAAGGATGACGAAATAAAAATGTTAAAAAACAAAATTGTGATCTGCAGGACCGTAAAAATGAAACTTCAATTAGAAGTTATCGACAATATGAAAGGTAAGAGTTTCGAAATTATAATATATTTTTTCTACAATCGTGTTATTTGTCAAACTTTTAATGCGTCATTTTCATATTTCAATATAACCTGTAAATTTATTTTCCTTATTATTAAATCAGTTTTTATTTAGTGAATACAATAATAATATGTATATAGAATATTTATTTTTTCTATTATAACTGTACTTGTCACCTTCAATTAGGAAAATTATGTTTAGAAATGAAAATTGATATTAATTTTCAAATTATAATTAAATAACAGTCACTTCAGAATTCGGTGTTACCAACTACAACATTACACATACAAATTTCCCGAGATGAATTCGAATTAATAGAACAGATTTTTAAAAATATTTTAGTATGTAAAAGATGCAAAATATAAAAAAATACAGTATAAAGGTCTTATTTTATAAGACTTTATTTTCGCACTTATCGTTTAGAAAACTCGCCAGGGCTAATTTTCTAAACCTTAACGCGTGCGAAAACAACATGTGTTCTAAAATTCGTTCTTTAAGGGGATAGTCTACCTATAGCAAAAGAGTCGTTCGTACTTTTCTAAAATCTCAGTTTTTGTACATTTTAGAGAAAAATGTTATTAGAAAATGAGAAATATGTTTTTAAAATAATATTCTTCACATGGAACTGTTTTTAAATTTCGAATTTTCAGTAAATTTTGGTTTTAAGTAACAAAAATCGTACTTTTCTAATAGCTCTTTTATGTAAAGGATTTTCATTCAAAAAAAAAAATCATACATATTCTTACATGTTATCTTAACGTCGGACTGATTATATATTTTGTGAGATTATTTTGAAATTAAAATTAAAACTAAAATTTATATTTTAATTTATTCAAAAATCTAAATTTGAAAAACAGTTCGATGTTAAGGATATTATTTTAAAAACTTTTTTCTAATAACATTGTTCTCTAAAATGTACCAAAAATTAGTTATTAGAAAAGTACGAACGACACTTTTATTGTAGGTAGACTATCCCCTTAATATACTATTGTAAAACTTGAGAGACTTTCACTCCACGTTTTCCAAAGTTGCCCCTTTAACATATGCATAGTAGTAGCAAGTAGAACTTACGTTAATCAACATGTTGTAATACATAAGGGGGTATTCTGCTATAGTGAAATTTTGGACAAAACTATATTAATATTATACTGTTTACAATAGTTATTTGTTAAAAATGGTATAAGGTAAGATTATGTTATATGGTAAAAATTTTAGGGAGTGCATAGATGTAATCGTTTTCTGAACTAAAAATAATAAACCTATATCTGCTGTCTCTGTTTTAATCATGTTCCACAGAGACAGCAGATATTATGCTTGTTATGTTTAGTTCAAAAAGCAATGACGTCTGTGCTCTACTTAAAAATTTTACTAATTGAACATTAATTTATATTATTTAAAAATAAAAGATTATACAACGGTTAGATGGGTCAGATATAAGACTTTTTTCATGTTTGCTCAATAGATGGCGCTAAATTACACCAATGGTTGCGTTCAGCATGGATGTAGCGCTACGAGCGTTGTCATTAGCAAAACCACCATACCAATGTAGCTCTTCATTTAGTCATTTCTAACGCAAGTTCATATTTACAGTTTCCCAAAGTTGACGCTTGCGCACAAGTTACTTCCGCCCCTACTTGATGTACTTTTATTTTTATATGTTGGCACAGAACTACAACACGTCTTGTATACGTTGTCACGTATCTATATATAAGACAACGTTGGCTACATCCTTTTTGAACACGACTATTGTCATGAGGAGGAAATACGTCACATCCGTAAAAATTAAAATTTCATGATAACTTAAAAATCATCTCTCAGTGAAATTAAATAAAAAATAATTTCACATTTATAAATAACATATTAAGTACTTTCAAAAATAAAAAAGAAATATGTAGTAGAATACCTCATTATACTTCATAGGTACTAATACACATCATATTTCCCTACAATTATAATTTTTTTATGTATCTTTTCAAATTTTTATATCTGTTTTAGAGTTTTTAAAAAGAAATTTTTTTTATATCTCCTAAGAATTTTACAATCTATCTAAATATAAGATAATATGTAAAAATATAACAGCAAGTGAATTACATGAGGAGCAATTTGTCCACTGACAAAAACTCGAAATATTAACTATATAATGTTAGTTAGTCAGTAGTAGTGTGTGTGTCGTGGTGTCAACACGTATGAGTTTGTGCTTTGTAAATAATTAAAAAAATATATGAAAAAAAAGGATATATAGGGCTATGAAAAACAAAGCAAGTTACTATGAAGAGACCCCAAAGGAAGATATAAAGGAAAAGATAAGTATCGTCAAAAAATATTAAAAAGCAAATAAATTTTTTTAGCCGATTGTAGGTTATACACATACTATTTCAAGTGACCTACATTGCCAGCAAAGCATAATCAAGAATTGCATTTTGCAAAGTAGTGTTTTGAGTCAGCTGCATATATCAGGTTACCGCCCGAATCAAGTAAGGTGATAACGCAAACTGAACTGACGACGCTTAGAACACCACCAAGCAAAACTAGCAAGTAAAGAGAATTGCATACCTTCATTTAATAAAATGGATGCTCAAATAATCCTAGATGCAATAGCCGATTTAAAAAAGGAATTAGCAAACATAAAAAAGAGAAAAATACTAAATTTAATATCACAGCAGATAATTTAGAAAACCATACCAGTAAAATAGTGAAAATAGAAAAAAATTAGAAAGAACAGGAAAAAATAAACAGAGAAAAAAATCTTTTTATTTTTGGCCTAATAGAAGAATACAGAGATAAATTTCAACTAGAAAATGCTAGAAGAATAAAATGGCTACAAACAAAAAAAAATGAAGACAAACAAGTACATGAAAAGAAATACAAAAAGATTTTACAAACAAAATCAAGCACAAAATAAAACACACAAAATCAAAGTACATGGCATAAAAAATATAAATGGTAGAATAGCAGAAAACTAACAAGAATATAAACAAATTTGGATTAACCACTTTAAAGATTTATTAACAGATACACAAGATGAAAATGAATTTGAAACCCAAAACAATGAACAAGATAGAATAGTACAAGAGCCAACGCTAAAAGAAGTACAAGAAATAATAAAAAAAATGACACAATGGAAAAACACCAGGTAAAGATGGAATAATTATTAAATTAATAAAATATGGAGGGGTAGTCTTGCAACAACAAATTTACGAACTCATAAAGAAAATATGGAGAGAGGAATAGATGCCAAAAGAATGGGAATCTGGACCAATAGTGACAATTCATAAAAGAGGTGACCAGCAAGTATGTAAAAACAACAGAGGTATTACTATGTTGAATACGGTATATAAAATACTATCCACATTAATACAAAGGAGATTAGTAAATGAAGAAAATAACTTAATTGGACAATATCAATGTGGATTCAGAAAAGGCAGATCAACAACAGACGCCGTACATAGAGTCAAAAAAATAATTGACAAATCAGTTGAATACAATATGAATATAGAAATGCTATTTATTGATTTCCAGCAAGCCTTTGACTCCATTAAAAGAAAAAAGCTCATGACAGTACTTGAGGAGCTAAATATACCAGCAAAATTAAGAAGACTAACCTCGATGACAATGAGGAAAAATAAAATAAGCATTATAACACAAAAAGGGGAGACAGAAGAGATCGAGATAAAAAAAGGGATTAGACAAGGTTGCGCTGTCGGCAACATTATTCAAACTAGCTTTAGAAAATGTACTTAGAAAAATAAATAAAGGAACGCTTAGAAAACGAGGAGGACAATAATAGCATATGCCGACGACATAGTTATTGCAACGAAGAACAGGAATATAATGATAAAAATGCTGCAAGAAATAATGATCCAAGGAGATATGATAGGATTAAAAATCAACGAAGCAAAAACCAAAATAATGCTGCTAGGAAAGAATGATGAAAACAAAGGAATAAAAATCGAAGAACACACATTTAAACAAGTAGATACGTTTAAATATCTAGGAATTATGCTATCAAGTAAAGGAGAAAGAGAAACAGAAATTAAAGAAAAGATTATAGCAACAAGTAGAGCTTTTTACGCAAATAAAAAATATTAAAAAACACACTATTAACAAAAAATACCAAAATCAGAATATACAAATCAATAATAAGACCAATAACATTATACGCAGCTGAAACAATCACAATGACAAAAAAAGAAGAAGATCTAAAAATAATAGAACGCAAAATAATACGAACAATTCTAGGACCAATCAAGGTATTAGAAAATAAATACAGAATAAGAATGAACCATGAAATAGAACAAGAATTAGAAGGAGAAAATATAGAGAAAAAAATTAAACAACAAAGAATGAGATGGCTTGGCTATGTATGGAGAGCAGAAGAAAGGGATACAATAATATCAATAGTCGAGTGGAGCCCAGGCGAAAGAAGAAGACGAGGCAGGCCCAGATCAACATGGTTGACAGAAGTGGAAGAAGATCTAAAAGCAGCTGAAATTAGCAACTGGAAGAACAAAACAAGAGATAGGGAGTTGTGGAGGAATATTATAAAGAACATCTAAGAAACAGGAACGGAGATTGATCCACTCCAATAAAATTGGATCTAGAAAGCTTCGAGGGAAGCGGCGCAACCCCATGGGGTTGTTAAGCCACTATATACTCGTATATATATATATATATATATATATATATATATATATAATGTTAATTAAATCTAGTTACTAAATCTAATGGTTCAAAACGTTTTAATCGTCGTATGTCCTCACTGCTGTCTAACAATTTCACTGCACTTGTGTTTGGGTGGGCTTTAAGTCTTTTAAGATATTTTGTACTAAATTGTTTGATTATTTTTTTCACTGTACACATGTTGAGGTCTCTGTGAATGTTTACATTTGGCACATACCAAGGAGCATTTGTAATTGTTCGGAGGCACTTAGATTGAAAGCGTTGAAGTATTTCAATATTGGAGTTGCTTGCTGTTCCCCAGAGTTATATTCCATACATCCAGACTGGTTTAATGATGCTTTTATATATCAGTAGTTTGTTTTCCAGTGACAGTTTGGAAGTTCTACCTAATAGGCAATAGTGCTGCCTGAATTTTTGTCCCAGTTGTTTTCTTTTTGAGAAGATGTATTTACGCCATGTTAGTCTTCTATCAAGATGTATTCTTAGATATCTTGTTTCTTCAGTTTGCAGTAGCGGTTGGTTATTGAGTGTTACCGCAGGACACGTACTTTTATTCAAATTAAAGGTTACATGGACTGATTTGGTTTCGTTGGCTTTTATTCTCCAGATTTTTAGCCACTTTTCGATTTTTTTAAGCTGTACTTGAAGAAAATGTGAGGCCTCTGTTGAATTTTTATGACAAGCTAGGATTGCTGTGTCATCAGCAAATATGCAACTGTAGAATTTGGAGTTATTGGAATATCAGCTGTGTAGATGAGGAAGAAAATAGGTCCAAGAACACTACCTTGGGGTACTCCTGATTTGATTGGGTATAATGGACTACACTCTTCTTTGTATTTTACTGTAAAATATCTGTTTGTTAGATAGGACTCTAGGATTCGATAGAAGATATGAGGGATGTTACTTTTTAATTTATATAGCAGGCCAATATGCCACACTTTATCGAACGCTTGCGAAACGTCTATAAAAGCTGCTGAACAGTAGTGTTTTCTTTAAAGTGTTTTGTTTATTACGTCGACTACTCTGTGAGCCTGCTCAATAGTGGAGTGTTGTTTTCGGAAGCCAAATTGTTAATCAGGAATTAATTTTCTTCGCATAAGTATGGGCTCCAGTCTAGTGATGAAAAGTTTTTCAAATACTTTTGAAAGTGCAAGTAGTAAACTTATTGGACGGTAGGACGATGTTTCCTCAGCGGGTTTCCCTGGTTTGTGTATAAGAATAATTTGAGCTACTTTCCATTGTGATGGAAAAACTCCAAGTCTTAAGATTGTGTTAAATATATAATTTATAAGAATGATTGCTTTAAATGGGAGTTGTCTTAAAATTTTTCCAGAGATTAAATCGTATCCGGGAGTTTTTTTGGATTTATATGTTTGCATATTATCTCGAGAACATCCTTCAGTTTAAAATGTTATATAGGATGATCCAACTGAAAGGGATGTTCTAACGTATTGTATATGAATTGTTCGTCTTCTGGTGGTATTGAGGGTGGAAAAGGTTGGAGTCCTTGCCCATAGTCTGCCTTCTTTCCTAATAGGTGGAATGTGTTTCTGATTTTCCACTGATTATGAAAAAGTCATGTAGATCAGGTACTTTATTTGGGTCAGTCGGCCAGTAGGTTGGTTCTCCAGTTGATAGGGTTATGTAATGTTTATTCTGAATAGTTTTGTAATCTCCACCAGCAATGAATTTATTTCCCAATGTATTAAAAAATGTAGTACATTCTTCGTTTCGGTGGCATATAAATTGCTGGCACTACAAAAGATTCTGATAGTGTTTAAATTTTTATATTTGTGGCTTGCAAATATTCTTTTTGGTATTTTACAAGTTCATAATGTTTAATTGAATTTTTTACAGTAATTGCAGTTCCACCATGAGCCGTTCCGTCAGGATGATTTGTTGAATATATTGAATAATTTGGTATTTTATGGTAGTTTTTATTTGTAAAATGAGTTTCTAAAACAAGTATTATATCTAGCTGGTGGTTAATAATTAGGGCTGGGTACTTTTTGCGATATATCGATTGCTTTATCGAATAGTCGATATATCGAATACCGATATTTAAAATAAATAAATATCGATATATCGATAATTCGATATATCGATATATAGATAATGCGACAATATCGATAATTCGATATATCGCATATTCGATAATTCGATATATCGCATATTCGATAATTCGATATATCGCATATTCGATGATTCGATATATCGCATATTTGATAATTCGATATATCTTATAATCGAAAATTCGATATATCGCATATTCGATAAATTCGATATATTGAATAATTATACAGTCTGTCCATATTTCATCTGCCACCATTGGGATCTCGGAAACTATAAAAGCTACGACTCCGATTAAATGGGAGTTAATGTGCGCATCTGAGGGGTGATTTTGTTATCCTTGTTATCCCAAAATTCCCCATAGCTTATAAGAAAATGGCGAAAAACTGATATTCATCTATTTCTTCTTTCTCAAATAATTCCTAAACAGTTGTCAATAGTCCTCTATTTCGAAACGCATTTTTTGTTTTTGATAGTTGGTACTGGACGACATTTACTTCAATTTTGAAACAAACAAACAAAAATTTTAATACATATAACCTATAAATTTATTTTACTTATTAAATCTGTTTTTATTGAATGAATACAATAATAATATGTATATAGAACATTTTTTTTTTCTATTATAATTGTACTTGTTACCTTGAATTAAGAAAATTATGTTCAAAAATGAAAAAACCAGTAAGTATAATATAATATATATTTTGCGGAAATAAATCTACTTTGATATTTCTTAACAAGCTGCAACTTTAAATTATGAGCTGTATTATCTACGATATTTCGACCAACTAACAAAATACGTAAGGAAATATAATATCTATTATAGTCTATTTTGACCGCAAATGGTGCTTTGAACGACCTAATAACCGACATATCCAATATATGCGCTATGCTAGAGACAGATATTGTGATTTTTAGTTTTCATTCATTGCAAACGTTATCTACTTCGCGGTCGAAAGAGTAATTCGATATATCTATAATCTAACGTAGGTATCGAAAACCCGATATATCGATAACTCGATATATCGATAACTAGATATATCGATAATTCTATATATCGATAATTCAATATATCGATAATTCGATAATTCGATATATCGATAATTCGATATATCGATAATTCGATATATCGATAATTCAATATATTGGTAGTTCGATATATCGATAATTCGATATATCGATAATCCAATAAATCGATATATTCGATATATCAAATATTCGATATATCGAATATATCGATATTTTTTTTAATATCGATATTTTCGATATTTTTTCCAATATCGCCCACCCCTATTAATAATAAATGATTTTAATTCTTGTCTATGTTGAGCCAAGCCAATGACATTCCATAGTACAATTTTCATCTGAGTATTCATTTTATTTTTAAAATTAATGTTGTTAATAGTATTTTACAATATTAGCCAGGTAAAACAGTTTTTACTGGTGATAGGAGGAATTGACTGGCGAGCCGTTTAGGCGAGCCTGTCATCTCCTTGAACCAGTAAAAACTGTTACCTGGCGTATAATGTACAATAGTTTACTTGTTATTGACTTGTAAATAAAATTAAAATTAAAACCAAATTTTGACAGTTACTAATTTTGTGCCAAAATTTGTTTAGTTTTAAATGATATGTCGTAAGCCTTGGAAGACATTTGGAAGTGTTGTAGTTACGCATGTTGCGCATTGTTTATTTCAAAGATTTAATCCTGAATTTAATTTTGTGTTCTGATTTTGTGATGAATTTTACTGATATGGATTTAAAAGTGCCAGAAGCTATCATAAAAGAAGCTATAAGTGTGGAATCAAGTTTACTGCCCGAAAAATCTGAAAAAGGTATGAACGGGAATACACAGATTTCAAAAAATTGCAAGAAAAAAATTGTGTAACTGTTGTGACGGAGAAAGTTTTGCTGACTTATATAAACCAACTCTCCACGAGATTCAGACCAAATTCCTTGTGGTCGAAATGGTCAATGTTGAAGAGCTGTCTGGAAATCAAAGAAAACATTGAAGTTCACAGGTTTTTTTTTTCTATTAAAGATGATTATGAAAAAAAATAACATTGTACATTTACTTTTAATATATATGACAATACCAAAACAAGTGTAGAGAATTCTGAATAAAACTTTTGTTGATTGTTGATTTAATTTAATTTTATACACTTCCTTTTTTTCTAGCCTTTTCTGGTGGTATGTTGGTGCGAAATTTAAATTTCAAAGTAGATTTTAATAAACAATGGAACTACTAGCCAGTAAATCTGACAGGTGTCATCTTAACATGCTAGGTACTGGTAAATCTGACAGCTGTCATTTTTACAATGTAGTAGCTTGTAAAAATTAATTTACCTGGCAACAAAGAGTTAAGATAAATGATAGTTTACCAGTCAGTAACAAGTAAAATATTTAATATTGTGTCCATACGTTCCATTAGTTTACATAACATTTGTTCTACATTTTTATTAGAATTACCTTGTGTGTTTATTTCCGGGGTAACGATTTCATTAGTTGGCGTCTCGACCTGTGAATTTTTTGAAGTATTTGCATTAATATTAGTAGGTTGCTGATTAGACATTTTTGCAACACTTGCATATGTATTGTTATTGTTTACATATTGCGCTGGACGGATGTTGACATTACTATTTGTAGGTCGTTGAGTAATTTGTTTAGTACGTAAAGTGGGATATTTTATTTTTTGAATGTCTTTGTATATTGCGCAACCTTTATAATTTGCAGAGTGTTTACCATCACATAAGGCACAGGTTGCATCTGTATTAGATGGTTTTTCACACGTAGATGTATGATGATTTTTCCCACATTTCACACAGCGTGCGTGCCGCTCGCAGTAGTTATGGGTATGTCCGTATCTTTGGCAATTAGTACACTGTACGATTTGTCGTTTTACTTGCGAAGGTTCGAATTCAATTTTACAGTTTAATAAATATTTAATGTCGTATACTTTTTTATTATTTTCCTGCTATTCCACATAAAACATGGGAAGCGGCTGTTTGGTTTTCCAATTTTTAATATTGTGAATATTACTAACTTTGTGACCATACGATTCTAAGAAAAAAAAATAATAAAGAACCGAAAAAATGTACAACAAACGAAGAAAATATTCCGGAGCCAGGTTGTACAAAAGAGAATAACGTAAATATGCTGTCTTAATAATTGCATTAACATGGGGATCTCAAGAACCGTAAGATAAATGAGATATCGGTTGAATAAATATAAGTTCATATGAACGCATAGATAACAACATTTTAAAACAATTGCCGGATTTCTAATTTTGTTTCTAACATTTACCTATTTGAATTAAAACAAAGATGATTATTTAGTACTATATTATTTGCAATAACTTATTTACGAACGAAAACAAACTGGTCCCATGTTAAACACTTACAGCACAAATATTGTATTATGTTGAATTTCTTTACAGACTCACGTCGGACGAGGTATATGGATACCAACGACCACGTTTGAAAGTTTTTATACTCTAAGTAAATCGGGACAACAATTTGTAAAAAATTTGGCTCGTGCGGTATATGGTCATTTGGAGTTGGCCAACAGTTCCGTAAATGGACGTGCCTGCAATAGATTAAATGATAGCCAGTCTAAACCTGCTTTACATCCAATCCAAGGTAAAAGGCTTTTAATTTTTCAAAATAATTACGAAATAGTTTGATACGCCAAAAAAGTTGTAATTAATTTGAATGGTAATAATTATTGGCTTTTTTTTCTAAATTTTTGGCCATTCGATGTAAACTCTAAAAAAGAATTTCAACATTGTTAATACAGATCAAACCTCAATTTAAGGTTCTTTTTTACAGGGTCTCGCAGATAACTTGTTAAGCATGGGGATCTCAAGAACGGTAAAAGACACGAGATCGGTTAAATTAGGCCAAAGTTGCGGCATTAAGGGACCATTTAAACCATACTTTTGTTTTCCTAAAAAAATGCATAGCTTTCTAGACATGAACGAACATTTTTATTGCTCATAATTTCCCAAATTAAAAGATTAACTAATTTTGGTGTGCACCTTCTTCAGACACTTTTTTATAATAAATTTACGACGGTTCACAACGTACTACAAGCTCCATATGAAAAATTGAAGTTGACACTGATAACTTAAAACGGTACGCGATTAAAAAATTGAGAAGCCCCGTAAATGTATTATAAAAAAGTGCCTGAAGAAGGTGCACACCAAAACCAATTAATTTTTTAATTTTGGATGTTAGGAGTAAAAACCGTATAATTTACATTTTCGTTCATATCTGGTAACCTATGCATTTTTTTTATGAAAACAAAAGCATGGTGAAAATCATCCCTTGATGCCGCAACTATGGTCTAATTTAACTGATTTCGTATCTTTCTCGTGTTTAGTTCCACCAGATGAAATTTCTAACTTTTTTAAATTCATAAAATTTAATTGTAATTATTTTTACTCTGATGAACGCAACACAGTGTGTATTTTAAAAATAAATCTGCTAAAAATTTGTTTACTAACAAAATTTATTTTTATGTAACTGAAAAAACGTAAACATAAAAAAGTCTAATCGAATTTTTGACAGCAATGTTAAATCATGCATTTTACATTTTATTTCGATTCGATATTGTCTATTTAAGGCAAGCTTAAAATTTAATTTATGTTGGTACAACCTGCCATACATTATATAAATGTATATATTATTTTTCAGACTGTTACAAATATTATCTTAGGTAGAAGAGTACATCTGAGGATGTTGTTGATTTGGAATTGCAAAAGTAGAGTAATTGAAAAACCAATAGAAAAAAATAATAAAGATGTAGAAAAAGATAATAAAGAAGTAGAAAATGATAATAAAGAAGTAGACGAGGACCTTTCTTCGGACGACAATGAAACGGTAACTTATATTCATCTGTCATTTTGGACCTGATGTCTATTTTATTTAGATCATTATTGTGGACAATTCTTAAATGAATATTGTTTAGCATAAATATCTACTTATAAAATAGAAAACTATTTCAATTTTGCATGCTTTTTAAAGGCAAAAAAATTATTAAAATATTATATGTCTAGCCCAGATATTAAAATATAAATTTGTGACATTTTTTCTGTTATTTATAAATTGTTTTACGTGAAAATATCTGACATTTTGTTCACCTTTGGCCCGCTTTTTGTGTTACCACTGTATACATTAACCGTTATTTGTAAAACTGGAATAATATTTTTTTTTGCAGATTCCTGTGGTTTACGTATTTCGTATAACGTTTTTTTATGTTACTATATAATGCTATATTTTATTTTAATCACAATATCTTATACTTTATATTGGGACAATTGATTATTTATAAAACTATGATTCCACAAATTACAATAAATAGGTCCACCAACTATGATTTCATAACTATATACAAAAAAAAAGCAAATCTTGTGTTTCCAAGTATGTATAGAAAACAATACAACCCAATTTAAAAATTCAGAACTCGAATGTATAAGTAAGTATCAAATCCTATAGAAAACAATGAAATCCAAACTGTATATATCTTACCTTATGGTATACATAAATGCGAATTAAATCCTATAGAAAACAATAAACTCCAATATGAAAATTCAGTGCTCTATGGTATAAATACGTATCTAGCAATAAAAACCATTCTGCAATTCCGGCGCCTTATAGTATAAATACCAATTATATCCAATATAAAACAATAAAATCTAATCTGCAAATCCAGTGCTCTATGGCATATTTATTTATTTATGTTTAACTATATATATTTATGTTTAACTATAAATACGTATCAAGTCCTATAGAAAGTAATAAAAACCATTCTGCAATTCCGGCGCCTTGTAGTATAAATACCAATTATATCCAATATAAAACAATAAAATCTAATCTGCAAATCCAGTGCTCTATGGCATAAATACGTATCAAGTCCTATAGAAAGTAATAAAAACCATTCTGCAATTCCCGCGCCTTATAGTATAAATACCAATTAAATCCAATATAAAACAGTTAAATCTAATCTGCAAATTCAGTGCTCCATGGTATAAATACGTATCTTGTCCTAAAGAAAGCAATAAAAACCATACTACAATTCCGGCGCCTTATAGTATAAATACCAATTAAAGCCAACATAAAACAATAAAATCTATTCTGAAAATCCAGTGCTCTATGGTATAAATACGTATCAAGTCCTATAGAAAGCAATAAAATCCAATCTGTAATTCATGTGCCTTATAGTATAAATACCAGTTAAATCCAATATAAAACAATAAAATCTAATTTGTAAATCCAGTGACCTGTGGTATAAATACGTATCAAATCCTATAGAAAGCAATAAAATCCAATCTGCAATTCTTGGGTCTTGTAGTATGAATACCAATTAAATCCAATCTGTAATTTCTGTGCCTTATAGTACAAATTCTAATTAAATCCAATAGAAAACAATAAAATTCAATCTGTAAATCCAATGCTCTGTGGCATGAATACTTCAGTGGCGCCTGGTGATATTTTATAAGGTAGGGCACAAAAATTAAAAACGTGTAAATACAATTTAAACATAAAATCCATCTTGCGTTCTTTTGCATGAATGAAATGTTCGATTACTTCATTGTTGTTTAAGAAGGTTTTCATCATAGTATTTTCGTTTGAAATTGCTAGCGCAAACCGTCCATCTCAAATCATTGTGTTGTAAAAATGTTTTAATTTTTAAGTAGAACAAGAGTGTTCACATTCTACATTAGTCATGGATATTGTACAAGTAATGTTTAGTAATTTAACACATTTATAAAATGGTGTTGTTAAATAATTACTATTTAATAATTTATTAATAATAATTATTATTATTTCGTATTTGTAACAATAATAAAGCACCATCTACGTTTGCAAAATCATCATCAGAAGTAATTATCGTTCAATACATGAATTTTTACCACAAACAATGCTAACTGATTACTTTAGACACATTCGGAAATCTTCGTCTAAATTTTGGGCACTGCCCCATTTCAATTTATTCTAGCGCCATGGAAATACGCTCCTATTGGTCAAAATAGCGAAAACTCGAGAAAAAGTGGCGGGAGACCGGGGCAATACTATGAGTGCCCTAGCTTGCTAGGTAGCCACCAAACTTTCAGTGGTGTATTGAAGGGTGCATTACATGATATTAAATATAATACTAACTGTGTTGTATTGAGGGATGTATTATATGATATTAAATAAAAAATAAATAATATTAAATTAAAATTGACACGCACAAATACTGGCTTATTTTTTTCTAATAATTATTTAATTATTAATAGGGGCCCTGTGCCCCATAGTACAAGCCGCCACTGAAATACGTATCAAATTCTATAGAAAGCAATAGAATCCAAACTGTAAATCTCGTTCGTTATGGTATAAATGCGAAATAAATCCTATAGAAAACAATAAAATCCAATCTGCAAGTCCATTGCTCTGCAGAATAAATACGTATCAAATCGTATAGAAAACAATAAAATTCAAACTGTAAATCCCGCACAAATGAGACTACAATCATATAGAAAACAATAAAATTTAAATTTTAAATCTAGTGCATTATGGTATAAATATCAGTAAATTCCGAAAAATATGCGTTTCAATACACATATTTAGTACCATACATTCAAATAAGTACATTACTATCTGTTTACCATTACAACACATAAAAGTAGATACACATCAATTTGTATATACAAATAAAAAAGAATAAAACTAATAACTGCATTTCCAGAATTATATGGTAAAATGTACGTTTCAATATACATATTGACTACTTTTAAATCGGATAATAAATTTTTATGCGTTTTTATCCGGCTGTTACGTAAAATGCGTGCCACGCGAGATAAGCGATGACGCAATGGTAAGTAAACGCACCCTAGTTGGTTTGGTGTGCGGCCGCCAGCTTTTAACAGTGGCGAAGGGATGGGTTAAAATTAATATGAACAACCCTAAAAAGGGGTACATTTTTATTGCTCATAATTTCCCAAATTAAAAGATTAACTAATTTTGGTGTGCACCTTCTTCAGACACTTTTTTATAATAAATTTACGACGGTTCACAACGTACTACAAGCTCCATATGAAAAATTGAAGTTGACACTGATAACTTAAAACGGTACGCGATTAAAAAATTGAGAAGCCCCGTAAATGTATTATAAAAAAGTGCCTGAAGAAGGTGCACACCAAAACCAATTAATTTTTTAATTTTGGATGTTAGGAGTAAAAACCGTATAATTTACATTTTCGTTCATATCTGGTAACCTATGCATTTTTTTTATGAAAACAAAAGCATGGTGAAAATCATCCCTTGATGCCGCAACTATGGTCTAATTTAACTGATTTCGTATCTTTCTCGTGTTTAGTTCCACCAGATGAAATTTCTAACTTTTTTAAATTCATAAAATTTAATTGTAATTATTTTTACTCTGATGAACGCAACACAGTGTGTATTTTAAAAATAAATCTGCTAAAAATTTGTTTACTAACAAAATTTATTTTTATGTAACTGAAAAAACGTAAACATAAAAAAGTCTAATCGAATTTTTGACAGCAATGTTAAATCATGCATTTTACATTTTATTTCGATTCGATATTGTCTATTTAAGGCAAGCTTAAAATTTAATTTATGTTGGTACAACCTGCCATACATTATATAAATGTATATATTATTTTTCAGACTGTTACAAATATTATCTTAGGTAGAAGAGTACATCTGAGGATGTTGTTGATTTGGAATTGCAAAAGTAGAGTAATTGAAAAACCAATAGAAAAAAATAATAAAGATGTAGAAAAAGATAATAAAGAAGTAGAAAATGATAATAAAGAAGTAGACGAGGACCTTTCTTCGGACGACAATGAAACGGTAACTTATATTCATCTGTCATTTTGGACCTGATGTCTATTTTATTTAGATCATTATTGTGGACAATTCTTAAATGAATATTGTTTAGCATAAATATCTACTTATAAAATAGAAAACTATTTCAATTTTGCATGCTTTTTAAAGGCAAAAAAATTATTAAAATATTATATGTCTAGCCCAGATATTAAAATATAAATTTGTGACATTTTTTCTGTTATTTATAAATTGTTTTACGTGAAAATATCTGACATTTTGTTCACCTTTGGCCCGCTTTTTGTGTTACCACTGTATACATTAACCGTTATTTGTAAAACTGGAATAATATTTTTTTTTGCAGATTCCTGTGGTTTACGTATTTCGTATAACGTTTTTTTATGTTACTATATAATGCTATATTTTATTTTAATCACAATATCTTATACTTTATATTGGGACAATTGATTATTTATAAAACTATGATTCCACAAATTACAATAAATAGGTCCACCAACTATGATTTCATAACTATATACAAAAAAAAAGCAAATCTTGTGTTTCCAAGTATGTATAGAAAACAATACAACCCAATTTAAAAATTCAGAACTCGAATGTATAAGTAAGTATCAAATCCTATAGAAAACAATGAAATCCAAACTGTATATATCTTACCTTATGGTATACATAAATGCGAATTAAATCCTATAGAAAACAATAAACTCCAATATGAAAATTCAGTGCTCTATGGTATAAATACGTATCTAG
Organism: Stenolophus ochropezus; assembly: GCA_035578165.1. Classification (NCBI taxonomy): domain Eukaryota; kingdom Metazoa; phylum Arthropoda; class Insecta; order Coleoptera; family Carabidae; genus Stenolophus; species Stenolophus ochropezus. The sequence goes on from JAQOWZ010000017.1 coordinate 29,213,631, forward strand.
CAATAAAAACCATTCTGCAATTCCGGCGCCTTATAGTATAAATACCAATTATATCCAATATAAAACAATAAAATCTAATCTGCAAATCCAGTGCTCTATGGCATATTTATTTATTTATGTTTAACTATATATATTTATGTTTAACTATAAATACGTATCAAGTCCTATAGAAAGTAATAAAAACCATTCTGCAATTCCGGCGCCTTGTAGTATAAATACCAATTATATCCAATATAAAACAATAAAATCTAATCTGCAAATCCAGTGCTCTATGGCATAAATACGTATCAAGTCCTATAGAAAGTAATAAAAACCATTCTGCAATTCCCGCGCCTTATAGTATAAATACCAATTAAATCCAATATAAAACAGTTAAATCTAATCTGCAAATTCAGTGCTCTATGGTATAAATACGTATCTTGTCCTAAAGAAAGCAATAAAAACCATACTACAATTCCGGCGCCTTATAGTATAAATACCAATTAAAGCCAACATAAAACAATAAAATCTATTCTGAAAATCCAGTGCTCTATGGTATAAATACGTATCAAGTCCTATAGAAAGCAATAAAATCCAATCTGTAATTCATGTGCCTTATAGTATAAATACCAGTTAAATCCAATATAAAACAATAAAATCTAATTTGTAAATCCAGTGACCTGTGGTATAAATACGTATCAAATCCTATAGAAAGCAATAAAATCCAATCTGCAATTCTTGGGTCTTGTAGTATGAATACCAATTAAATCCAATCTGTAATTTCTGTGCCTTATAGTACAAATTCTAATTAAATCCAATAGAAAACAATAAAATTCAATCTGTAAATCCAATGCTCTGTGGCATGAATACTTCAGTGGCGCCTGGTGATATTTTATAAGGTAGGGCACAAAAATTAAAAACGTGTAAATACAATTTAAACATAAAATCCATCTTGCGTTCTTTTGCATGAATGAAATGTTCGATTACTTCATTGTTGTTTAAGAAGGTTTTCATCATAGTATTTTCGTTTGAAATTGCTAGCGCAAACCGTCCATCTCAAATCATTGTGTTGTAAAAATGTTTTAATTTTTAAGTAGAACAAGAGTGTTCACATTCTACATTAGTCATGGATATTGTACAAGTAATGTTTAGTAATTTAACACATTTATAAAATGGTGTTGTTAAATAATTACTATTTAATAATTTATTAATAATAATTATTATTATTTCGTATTTGTAACAATAATAAAGCACCATCTACGTTTGCAAAATCATCATCAGAAGTAATTATCGTTCAATACATGAATTTTTACCACAAACAATGCTAACTGATTACTTTAGACACATTCGGAAATCTTCGTCTAAATTTTGGGCACTGCCCCATTTCAATTTATTCTAGCGCCATGGAAATACGCTCCTATTGGTCAAAATAGCGAAAACTCGAGAAAAAGTGGCGGGAGACCGGGGCAATACTATGAGTGCCCTAGCTTGCTAGGTAGCCACCAAACTTTCAGTGGTGTATTGAAGGGTGCATTACATGATATTAAATATAATACTAACTGTGTTGTATTGAGGGATGTATTATATGATATTAAATAAAAAATAAATAATATTAAATTAAAATTGACACGCACAAATACTGGCTTATTTTTTTCTAATAATTATTTAATTATTAATAGGGGCCCTGTGCCCCATAGTACAAGCCGCCACTGAAATACGTATCAAATTCTATAGAAAGCAATAGAATCCAAACTGTAAATCTCGTTCGTTATGGTATAAATGCGAAATAAATCCTATAGAAAACAATAAAATCCAATCTGCAAGTCCATTGCTCTGCAGAATAAATACGTATCAAATCGTATAGAAAACAATAAAATTCAAACTGTAAATCCCGCACAAATGAGACTACAATCATATAGAAAACAATAAAATTTAAATTTTAAATCTAGTGCATTATGGTATAAATATCAGTAAATTCCGAAAAATATGCGTTTCAATACACATATTTAGTACCATACATTCAAATAAGTACATTACTATCTGTTTACCATTACAACACATAAAAGTAGATACACATCAATTTGTATATACAAATAAAAAAGAATAAAACTAATAACTGCATTTCCAGAATTATATGGTAAAATGTACGTTTCAATATACATATTGACTACTTTTAAATCGGATAATAAATTTTTATGCGTTTTTATCCGGCTGTTACGTAAAATGCGTGCCACGCGAGATAAGCGATGACGCAATGGTAAGTAAACGCACCCTAGTTGGTTTGGTGTGCGGCCGCCAGCTTTTAACAGTGGCGAAGGGATGGGTTAAAATTAATATGAACAACCCTAAAAAGGGGTTGCAAGGGCGCCACGTAATTTTTGACTGTAAAATTACGAAAAAGTTCAATCCTTTATATTAAGATATCGTTACCTACCGTAATTTCGTTGCTTCCTGAAAACGTGAGAAAATAAGGTTTTTCCCCAAAATAAAACTCAAGGCTTCTAAGAATTAATTATAAATATACGTTTAATAACGTTAAGAAAATTTTAATATAAAATACTATAAATTTAGATATAATCAAAAATGTATATATATATATATATATATATATATATATATATATATATATATACATATACATATATATATATATATATATATATATATATATATATATATATATATATATCTCCAAAACTAAATAAATTCAATTTGACGGCGCGAAAAGCCCGTAGCCCGATAGACATCTATACGCCTATTGTTGGCCAACCATACGACGCAGGCAATACAATTCACAGCCAGTTGAAACCGGGTGACGAACAATCCGCGAACGGCAAAACAATATAAGTATATAAAAATGGAGATAAACTATCTAATTACAATAAGTCTAACAACGACGATCTAAATTTGCTAAATAAATAAACCATAGACGATGCTCTCAAGAAGAGAATAGAAACGAAATAGATGGTTGCTTTCAGGAGACAACAATGAAATATATATAAATATATGTATATAAAAAGTCTGTAAAAAAAAACTTATCCGGTTCCAAGTGGCGGTCGGTTCGGTACAGGAACGGCGGGAACAAGGCAGCAGCTGAATGTCTGGAATGCTGACGGTGACGAACGGCAACACACCAGTTGAAGATGTCCACGAAAGATGACGTGGAAAGTAATAATACGAATCCCCCGAAGGGCCGGACTGCTTCCAAAACTCGGGTCGTCCTACCACGCAGCACGTGCTTTACGCAGGACACCACACCAGGATAACGAGTCCACAAAAATTCCGGCACGAACTAATCCGCGTAAAGCGAAACCACTCTAAGTTAAAATATCGCACTCGGAACAATTATTAACTTCCACGTGCAGCGAAAATATAAAGAGCACGCCGACGAACAACTGTCGCACTGCACGACCAAGCTACCACTTCTTTTTTCAGGAAATCTGAATCTTTTTTGTCAAAACTCAAAAGGTTCACAGCGGAAGAAGAAAGAAAGTAAATAAAAATGTGAGAAAGTATCGAGTAAGCGCTTGTAGTTTGACTGTTTTTATGTTGTCCTAGTTTTTCATGTTCCTGTTTTGACAGTTCAGTTTTGTATATTTACGTCAAATAAATGTGTTAAGTTAAACAGCATTTTGGCCTATTTATTTAGTAATAACCTGACAGGTTATGGGCCCAGACCACGCCAAGTAAGCACATTTAAATTCGTTTCTTCAAAAAAGTAAATAATAAAGTTAAAAATGACGGCTGCAATCGGCTTCGCAAATATTGAGAAGCTAACTGAAACAAATTATGAACTGTGGAAGGTTCAAATGAAAAGTGTTCTCGTTATCAACGATTTATGGCAGTTTGTTAACGGAACAGAACCAAAGCCTGAAGAAAACCTACAAGACTGGACGAAAAAGGATCTGAAGGCGCTGGCGTTGATAAATCTAAGTATCACGCATAGCCAGTTGAACCACGTCAAGAAGGCGACATCTTCGAAGGAGGCATGGGACGGAATCAAGGCGGTGTTCGAGTCTCGAGGACCAGTGCGGAAAGCAGTTCTGTACAAACAATTGCTAAGGATGGAGAAGAAGCCAGAAATGACCATGACGCAGTACGTGACAAACTTCACAAACAAAGCAGAGCAACTGGAAGAGGCCGGGATTCAGATACCAGATGAGTTATTATCAATTATGTTATTGGGATCGCTACCTGATGAATTTGAAAATTTCAGTGTAGCAATCGAGTCAAGAGATGACATACCGTCACTTGAAAATTTAAAATTGAAATTAATTGAAGAAGACGCACGACAATGCGAGCGGACAATGAAATCGGAAAGTGACCAAAAAGTAAATAACGCATTGTTATCAGGACATAATAAATTCGTGAAACAGAAGAAAGATAGAGGTAATGACAACAAAGCAAACGGGCGCAAGTTCGTCGGAAATTGTTTCAATTGTGGTAAAGCCGGGCACATGAGTAGAGACTGTAGATCCAAACGAAAACCGAAAGCAAATGAATCGAAAATGGGCGATGCAATGACCGCGATCGCGTGTAATGCTGAACTTATCGGAAAGTCAGATGTTTGGTTTCTTGACAGCGGAGCTACGCGTCACATGTGCAATAATAGTAGAAATTTCTCGAATATGAATGACAGCGAACAACTTAAAGTGTTTACGGCCGCGAATCAATTTATTGAGTCAACCGGATCTGGTGATGTAAATTTAAGAGCAAAATTAAATCGCGATAAAACAAACCCTGTTAAGTTGAAGAATGCGTTGTTTATACCGAATTTGAGAAACAATCTTTTATCAGTATCGAGCGTAACTGATAATGGTTATTCAGTTACTTTTTTGAAAAATAAGGCGACAGTGATAAGACATGACGGGTCCGTGGTTCTTACGGCAACGAAACGTGATAACATGTATGTGGTAAATGAAAGCTCAACAGGCGCTGCATATGCATATGAAAAGAAGAACACAGATCTGATCAAGTGGCACCAAAGATACGGCCACCTCAATGTTAATGATTTAAACAAAATGAAAAATAATCAGATGGTGTATGGCCTAAATTTTACATCAAAAATTGACAGACTAGATTGTGAAATATGTGCGAAATGTAAAATTCACGCTTTACCGTTCAAACGCTCTGATAATCGCGAATCAGAGATATTAGGTTTAATTCATTCGGATATTTGCGGGCCAATGAAAACTGAGTCTCTCGGAAGAGCTAAATACTTTGTCACCTTTATAGATGATTGTACCAGGTATACAGAAGTAGTAATGTTGCGAAATCGATCGGATGTTCTGAAAGCATTCAAAAATTACAAGAAAAAGGTTGAAAAACAAACCGGACATCAAATTAAAAAGCTTCGCACTGACAACGGACGGGAGTACTTATCGAAGGAGTTCGACAAATTCCTTGAAGATGAAGGCATCTCGCGACAACTGACTGTCGAATACACCCCGCAACAGAATGGAGTAGCGGAGCGAGCCAATCGAACGCTCGTGGAAATGGCTCGATGTTTGATGTTGCAGGCCAGTTTCCCTGATTCACTGTGGGCGGAAGTAGTGAATACCGCAGCTCATCTACGGAACCGATCAACTACCTCGTGCCTGAACGGGATCACGCCATACGAAGCGTGGACAAAACGAGTACCCTGCGTCACCTATCTGAGGACCATCGGCAGCAAAACAATCGTGCTGAAGAAGAGGCCCGAGAAAGGCAAGTTTCAACCAAAAGGTGAGGAATACCTGCTGGTGGGCTATTCAAGTGAGTCAAAGGCGTACAGACTTTGGAAGCCAGGGACAAAGACAGTTATAAAGTCCCGCAATGTGAAATTCATTGAAAGGGTAGATCTTCCAGAGGTATCAACGAGATCAATGCTTCCTATATTCGAGCCAGATTTCGAAAAGACGGAACCGAGATCAACGCTTCCTATTTTCGAGCCAGATTTCGAAAAGAAGGAACCAGCTGAAGATAAACCTGAAGATTCATTGGAAGAAGAGGAATCAAACAGAGATGATAGCGAAGTAAGTAGCCAATCAAACCGAGGCAGAGGTCGTCCAAAGTTAATAAGGACTGGCAGACCAGGATGGCCAAGAAAAGTGTACCAGACCAAAAAGCAGCCAGCGGCAGATCCTGAAAAAGCCAGTGAAGCAATTAATAGAGATGACGGAGATTTATGACTAACCGCCATGGAGAAGGAATACAACACACTTTGCGAAAATGGGACCTGGACACTCGTTGATAGACCACAAGATGCAAAAGTACTGACGAACCGCTGGGTGTTTAAAACGAAAGTTAACCCAGAGGGACAAATTATAAAATATAAAGCAAGGTTAGTAGCTCGAGGACATGTTCAAGAACACGGGATAGACTATGACGAAGTTTTTGCACCAGTGGCACGCTATGAAACCATTCGTGCGTTACTTGCCGCTGCAGTAAATGAAGAAATGTTTGTACATCAGATGGATGTTGTTTCTGCCTACGTCCAGGGTGAACTGCACGATGAAGTCTATATGACACAACCTGAGATGTTCATCGAAAAAGGTAATGAAGACAAGGTTTGTCGTTTACTCAAACCATTGTATGGGCTGAAGCAATCTGGACGAGAATGGTACAGAAAATTGGACAGCTTTCTCAGAGAAAATGGTAGCGAGTGCACTCCAGCAGATCCATGTGTGTATGTGTTCGGAAAGGGGGAGAATCGAATCATCGTCATCATCTACGTGGATGACTTGATTTTAGCGTCAAAGAGTATGCAGAAGCTCGAATTCATCAAAACAAAACTGAAGTCGGCGTTTAAGATGACAGATCTTGGACAAATAAACAATATCCTCGGAATCAACGTGCATCGTGAAAAAGACATTGGCCCAATGCATCTTTCTCAAGAGAAATACGTTGGTGAATTACTCAAGAAATTCAACATGGAGGATTCGAAGATAGCGTCAACCCCGATCGAGTCGAATTTGAAGGTAACAAAGGAAATGAGTCCGATTTCGGAAGATGAAAAACGCGAAATGTCAACTAGGCCTTACAGAGAATTAGTAGGAGGTTTAGTTTACTTAGCAAACGCGACGCGTCCCGACATAGCGTTCGCTGCTAATGTTTTGAGTCGTTTTTGTGCAAATCCCGGGAAGGCTCATTGGCTCATTGCAAAACGAGTGTTACGTTACTTAAAAGGGACAGCAAATTTTGGCATCAGATATGTCAAAGATGGAGAAAAAATCAAAGCATACACTGATTCAGATTGGGCAGGTGATACGGACGATCGAAAATCATGCTCAGGGAACGTAGTAACTTTAGCTGGAAGTCCAATTAGCTGGAAATCCCGAAAACAAGCATCCGTAGCATTGTCAACTATGGAGGCGGAATATGCAGCCCTATCTGAAGTAGCTCGTGAAACTGTTTATCTTAAGAGACTTTTTGTTCATATGGGTTTTAATGATATCGTTAAAGCACCAGTCGATATATTTTGTGACAATCAAAGTGCAATAAATCTCTCTAAAAATGCGGTATATCATAAAAGGAGTAAACATATTGATATCTGTTTTCATTACTCTCGTGAATTGATAGAAAAAGGAGAAATCGCGGTTCATTACTTGCAAACTGATGCTATGCCTGCAGATTTGTTAACGAAATCATTAACTAAATCCAAACATAATTATTGTATGGAAATATTAGGATTACGTAATTATGTGAAAATGTCTTAATGCGCATATCGATAAGGGGAGTGTGAGAAAGTATCGAGTAAGCGCTTGTAGTTTGACTGTTTTTATGTTGTCCTAGTTTTTCATGTTCCTGTTTTGACAGTTCAGTTTTGTATATTTACGTCAAATAAATGTGTTAAGTTAAACAGCATTTTGGCCTATTTATTTAGTAATAACCTGACATAAAAACAAAGAGAGTAAGAGAGAAATTGGATATGAAGAAGAAAGTTAAGAACAAAAGACCCATTCACGACAGTATATTTTAAGTTTAAGATAATTATGAAGACAAGTGAAAGGATAAAACAATTTCCAAATATATTATAAACAAAATATTCTGCAATAAATAGACAATATTTGGGTTTTAGTTCTGTAAAAATTTTATTAATTACAACGTTTCGACAGCTTAATTTTTACAGAACTAAAACCCAAATATTGTCTATTTATTAATTATGAGTTCTGAAAGCTTCTTTCAATATTTAAAATATTCTGCCCTAATATCATTACAAATAAATAAAGAAATTGAAAAGAAATTTTGATAATATTTATTTAATTTTTTATTAAGTGAAACTAATGCCTAGTGTAAATATTACTTTAATGTGCGGGCATCTGAAGATGAAGGTTAATCACGCACGCTCCAAGTTGTCAAAACATTGTAAACAATAAAGAAACACATGACAATTTATTTGTGGAATAAACTACATATACTACAACAACAAATATTTAAACAAATAGGTATGATACTAAATTGTCTCCAACAATGCACTTCATATGATCAGTGTTGCCAGTTTGTTACTAATGTAACAAATTTGTTACGTTTTTTCTACTTTCGTTACGTTGTTACACCTTTTAAAAATTAGTTACGTTTTTATAATAAGTCGCTTTAAACGAAACATCGTATTTTAAAATCTCATAAGAGAAAAAGAAAATTTTTATGTAGCGCTATCTGGTAGACAGATTTTTATTTTGCATTTATTCAGTCAGTGCACTTTGTTAAATTGGATTTGAAACTGTGAAACAAATGAACGAAGCCGAATGTTTTGCATTCATCTTTGGTCGTTTGTGGCGTGATGCTGACGGCTGACACGCTGACAGTTCCTAACCTAAGCTAACAAAGGATGTAAACAAGTTGAAGTTATTTTAGTTGTTAAAAGTTTAGTTAGGTGGATATTTGCTGTTATAAAATGGACAGGTAATATAATTTTTTAATGCATTTTGCTATTTTTGCAAAATATGCATCTTTAGGTTCATGACTATAACCAAGAAAGACTATAACGTTGCAGATAAAAATAAAAATGACGATACTAGTAATTCAGTTGTATATAACAGTGACAGTAGTGATAGCAGTGACAGTAACAATGTTGATAATATTGATAATAATGAAATTGTACCTAAAAAAAATGCTAAAGTATACTACAAAAGAAAGTTTAAGGACGAGTGGAAAAATAAATCTGCTTGGCTTGAGAACATAAGTGGAAAATCTTACTGCAAAGTATGCTGCAAAACAGTTAATGGTGGTTTAACACATCTTGAACGTCGTGAGTCTAGTAATTTACACAAAAGAATTTTTAAGAAAGCTGAAAAGGCCCCCGTTATTACATCTTTTTTAAACGATGAGAAACTTTCTATATGAACATGATAACATAATCTACCATATAGTTTAATGGATCATCTACCCCAATTAATAAAGTCAGTATGTCCTGATTCACAAATTTCCAAAGATATTCATTGCGGCAGAACTAAAGCAACGTTGATGACATCAGATTGTTTAGCTAAAGAGCAGTTATTTATTATTACCGAAAAACTTAAACATGCTAAATTTTCAATTAAAGTGGATGAAACTACAGACATAAGTGTTAACAAATCATTAGCTATTGTTGCAAGATTTTACGATGAAGGTAAATGGACAGACCATTTCTTTGGACTACTAAGTGTCAAGTCGTCGTCTGCCGAGGAATTATTTAATGTTATTTGCAAATATCTCAGAGACCTGGATATTCCAATAAACAATTTAATTGGATTAGCTGCAGATAACTGTGCAGTAATGATGGGAAATATTAATGAAATTAAAGAAATTTTACCAAATATTTTTATACTTGGTTTTATATGCCACCCTTGTCACCTGTGATCTTCAGCAGCTGCTAAAAAATTACCTAGGTGTCTTGAGGATTTTATAAGGAGGTTATATAAGTAAGAGATTAGCAAAGTTGAAAGAGTTTCAAGCATTCCTAAAACTAAAACCTCATAAGATTCTGCACCCTAGTCAGACTAGATGGCTTTCTATTCAGGTATATTTTAATACATTTATAGCTTTATAAAATAGGTATAATTTTCTATTTTTAATATTACAGCAAGCCATAGATAGAGTTTTAGAAAATTGGGATCTTCTCATTCTTTTCTTTACCAATGAATGTTTTGAAGATGATCTTCATTCAATCCAGACTACACTGCAGTCTTTAAAAAATCCCGTGTATAAAATTTAATTTACGTTCTTATCGTACGTTTCAGATATAGTTAATAGGTTAAATTTAGAATTTCAATCCCAAAGTCCAAAATTACCCCTTCTTTTAGCAAGTGTGAAAAATTTATTCAAAACTATTTTGAAGAATTATTTAAAAAAGAACTATTTAGATAGTTACTCTTGAAATAGTATTAATGTAAGTGACCCAAAAAAAATTATTGCTTTGGAAAATATTTACTTTGGTGCAAAAACTGAAATACTTTTGTTACATAAAAATCTAGATCGCAAAGAAGTAGATGATTTTAAACTAAGAGCTTTAGATTTTTATGTAGAACTTTCAATACAAATAAAGAAAAGATTTAATCTGGATGATCCCATTCTAAATTATGTCAGTCAGTTTGAACCAAAAAAAGCTTTAAGTGGCGACATTCCCAGCATTGCTACCGATACTTTAAAATTATTTCCACATCTTGTCAATGATATAGAAAAATTAAATACGGAATGGCGTTTATTATCTGATCTGGACGATTTGAAAAAATATAAAGACTTAAATGTTGAAGACATCTGGAATCAAATATTTGTTCTTAAAAATGATTTAAACGATGAAATGTTCCCTAATTTGACTTTGTTAGTTAAAAGTCTATTAGCACTCCCACATTCTTCTGCGGCAGCAGAGCGAGTTTTTTCCCAACTAAATTTACTAAAAACCAAAGTTAGAAATCGTTTAATAGTAACAAATTGTGAGAGCATTTTGCATGCTAAGCAAATGTTAAATGATAACACTTGTTTCTCTTGGAAGCCCAATATCTCTATTAAAAAGAAAACCTAGTTATTCAATCAATATACAGTAGACGTTTGATAATGTGAACTAGTTTAAACCTGTATGTATTTGAAAAATATTTCGTGATTTAAAATGTGATAATAATTATTTTGTAGGAAAGATATAGTGTTTTTTTTTTCAATTAAATAATTAAAATATTTGTTTTTTTTATTTATTCTGTATAACAAAAATTTGTTACGTTTTTTGTTTTAATGTTACGTTTTGTGCTGACATCTGTTACGAAAGAAAAAAGTGATCTGGCAACACTACATATGACTTGCAGCTAAACTTGAACAATATTGACCTACAAAAATAATAACAATATTGCCGTGAAGAGTTTAGAAAGAATAGCGCTAAATGAGTAAAATGGTAAACAGGAGAAAATTAGGATTAAAGAAGGAGAAAGAACGGAACGGAACGACAGTCAAAAAAGTAATGTGATACGGCATTCTAACCAGATTGTTGCAAATGGGTTAGATGTAGTGCCATAGGATCCGTAGATTTAAATTTTGTTTTGGAAAACCGTGTTAAAGTTATTTCAACTTTAGTAATTACACATTTAAATACAGACTTATTTTTAAGTAAAGACTTTTAGAAAAATATTGGTATACTTGCTAATTTCAAAATTAATTCAAGGAATTTCTCCTGGGAATGTCATGCGGCAGCACTTGACCCCGGTGTGACTGACATATTGACTTCTCAAGAGCGTGATGGTTTCTATAATTCAAATTGATGGGTAACGGTTTAGGATGTGCGCACGGAGTTGAACATTAGTTTTAAAGATACGCAATGATATTGGAAACGGAGACAAAGATGTTCTCAGTTTTAAACAGCTGATTGAAAATATAAAACTCACAATATTCGGCAAAGCAAAATAAATTTCTATTGAAAAATTGGAAACTGGTACTAACAAACTCCAGCTCAACGCCCCACTTTGCGGGTGCCAAAAATATGCTACTAAGTCGAAAATTCTAAGTAACTTTGAATCTATTGTAAATCTCAAAAAAATGGTACATATTGAAGAGAATGAAGATGATGGATGTGTATATAAATAAATAATAAAATTCAGGCAGACCAATACGCACAAAATCACAATTGTAATTGACAACCAATCTCAGTATGGATCTCTATCCTACAATTTTATCATAAGTGTGTGTAATAAATTATTGGGACAACACTGTATTTAAATGTACTATTTATATAATTGTTAAATGGTTAAAATTGTTTCTCTATCTGAGCTTTTGACTGTGGTTTCCCTCAGGTTATTAAAGTAAACCGGAGAGCTAGTTTTCCAGAGAATTTTTCAATGCACTTCATTATTTTATTTTTGACAATATTTCATTAATTATGATCTTATTTGAAGTAGAACGTAGAAGTTTTGCTCTAAATCAGTCAGGAGAGAGAATTTTTTTCCAAATTGAAAGATCAAACACCACTCGATTTTCAAACTAACGTTGTATAAGAAATTAATTGTAACAATTGTAATTTAAAATACATAGGTCAGACCAAAAATTGGTTAAAGAAAAGAATTCAAAATCATAAAACCGATTGTTTAAATCATTATAAAAAATGATAAAACAGTTTTAACTTATCATGATTCAGTAACGACATCATTTTGATTTTGATAGAGTAAAAGTCTTTGACAAAGAATCTACTTATAAGAAGAGATTATTAATGCTACACATCATTAAATCAGAACACTCTGAATTTCAGAAGAGACGTTCAATTTTTGAATAAATTTTATATCAATATTTGACAATAATATTATTCTTGAATTTAGTTTATTTTAATAGATTAAGTGTCTATCAGTTCTGGTCTTTTTTTTTATAAATTTTTCCTACGTTTATATGGGCGTTTGTATAATAAAGTCAATCCTTGATCTTTCTCCCGACAATGTACTTCATATAAAATTCAACACATATAAAATGTTAATTTTAGTGTACGTAATTCTGATTTTTTTTACATTGTTAACTGTTTTTTTTTTTGCTACATTGTACTATAGTTTACTAAATTGTAATAATTTTGTAGAACCTTTTATGAGTCTCTGAGGATGACTATAATATAATTAAAACTTTAGACAATGGTAAATTGATTTCTTTTGACTCCTGTTCAAATACCTTTTCACCTAAATCAACTTTATTGGCCACAAATACATTTCATATTAGGATCAGTTTTATTAACTGCTATGAGTTTTCAGTTCTTCCCTAATTTATTGGAATCAATTATATTATTATTTATGTTATAACTTCCTTATGTCAAGCTGTTTTGTATTCACCCTCTAGGTATATATAAACTCGGTATCCCTGAGTTGATACTCACGTCATCAATTTTTGTTACAAGAATTATTAAACTTTTATTTTGTATCTGTGTCAAATACGCATGTAAGGCTTTATTCGCTATCTCATCACACTGTGGGTATATATGCTATCGGCGACTAACCATCGACAATAATGAAATAGAAACAGTAGTGTAACTACGGTAACATATATTTTGAAATATTTAATAAAATAAGTAAGCCATTAATGTTATTTATTAAGGTTATCTTGGCATCGACAATTTGTGGTTCATTGTGTGCTGGTAGTTTCGTTAATTTAATCTGCAACTCTTTTTGTATGTTTCTTGTTTTCATCCATTATTGTATTTGTATCTAGTACTGTCTTTGTGAAATTTATTTTCTTTGGAAATCTCACGATTTCACTCGACAAGATGATGTAATCAATCACCCTATTCCCCTTGTCAATTTCAATCACATGGTTACGATATATCATTTCAAACACTTTTATTATTTTTTATTTAAAATATTGTGTTAATAAAAATGTTGCATATTTGATGTAGGTCATTTCATTCATTTAAACAAATGTTATATTAATTATTTTTCTAATTACAATACTTACCTCATGAGCTTCTTTCCTCCATGTAATTGTCGGAATAGGCGTACCTCGTACAGTACAGTTCAATGTTATATAACTTCCTTCTTCTGCGGTAATGTTCAGATTTTGTTCTGCGTCGACTATTTCCGGAGGAACACCTAATCAAAATACAAAAATCTAGAAATCGGTGACGACAGAAAGTATTATAAGAATATTCTGTATTTTATTTGTCTGACAGTTAGACTGTCAATTTAAACCTCTTCAATAATTTTTCTATGGTATTTGGAAGATTACTCGTACATATACCATTAGTTAAGTATTATTTACCGTAGTATATACCATATCTTTTTTTTTGACAAATTTTTAGGCTCTCATAATATTTCATTTTCATAAACAAGTCAGTTACACGTTTTCTGTTTTCACTCAACATTGTTAACACCTTACTATATTAATTTATGGTTCATTATGTAATCAGTTCTCCACCGTAATAGCAAATTAGACAGTTGTTTAGTTACAGTCAAGCCAGACCTTAATTATGATGGGAACCATTAAAGTTTAAAAAAATTATTATACTCTCTTCACGTTAAGTTAAGAGTAAAGGATAGTACAGGAACTATGATTCCGGCTCTGTGATTGATTAAAATGAGTGACTAATGTGAGAATTTTCAAAAAAAGGTTGAAAGTGTGTGTGTGTATGTGTGTGTACGTGTGTATGTGTATGTGCATGTGTGTGTGTGTATGTGTGTGTGCGTATGTATGTATGCAAACTGGCTTGGTACGACGCATCGACCTTATACACTATAGACCCAGCAAGTGATTTTTTCACTTATCTAGATACCAATATGCAATATACCTCCTATATAACGTAGAGTTGCTAACATGTGTAACATACTTTTTTGTACCACCTCCTTCTATACTATGTATATTAGTATCTTCTTATCTCTCTTACTAGCGCTAGTGACCAATCAGCATGAAGCAAATTGACTCCGCAAGTGTGACGTCACGACGCCATTTTGATTGTGGTTTGCGTTCCAAACAAACCAAACTGAACGTGCATTTCAAGTATACCAAAGTTTTAAAGCTATCTTACCGTGTTGCGAAAAAGAATTGGGACAATAAAATGAATACTTTCATAAAAGCAATAATAAAAAATGTATTCAGGAATAGAACAATAAAATTAATACTCTCAAAAAGGACTCAGACTACTTTGTACAGGTTAGAAATTTTATTGTGCACAAATTTATGGCACTTGTCAGACATCTAGGCGCTCATTCTAATGTCAGCAGACACAATCTGGAGTATCTTAGAGTTGGATACTCCAGAATTACGAATTTCTATGCTCTAATTGACCACTAAGCAGTATATTTCTTCCACCACCAGACACCAGACCTAACATAGTGTTCAGTTTTTATATGTAGATTTTAAAACATTCAGAAAGATCAGTTGATCATTATCATATATTACGTAATGTAATACATATTTCTTTTAAATATTGTAGTCATACTTATAAATAAAGTGCAAACAAAGTGTACATTGCATTTCGGTGCCCCTGTCACTGGAAGATTCCAATAAGAAACGCGGCTCAACCAACGTAGTTTATGCTTTTTGCGTAATGTAAGTAAATTTATATTTTAATACAGATCTAAACTTTTAGAGAGACGATATTTTAATTTTATTGTCGTCGTCGTGTACAAAAATTCAATATTTTATATAACAAATTTTAAAGAGAAAAAGAATTAAATTATACCTATTTAAGAACAATTTTAAAATCTCAGTAGTGTGGGTTGTTATGGAAATGTATTTGTATTAAATATAAATTAAAATTTTTTTTATCTATTCTTGCTGTCAAAGTATTTTACATTATCTAACCTTGCTGTTAAAGTATTAGTTTTTCTATAGCCCTGCTGTTAAAATGCTGCTTGATCAACTATCACACTTTAAAATGTTTAAGATATGCTGTAGAAAAATGAATTATATAAATATTAAGTTCAAAAAAGGTAATGTTACATATAACCTCTAAATTAAATTATTCGTTTTAAGTATCAGATGTATTAAAATTGAAAAATTGTTTGCGCTAGCGTTACCTCACATCATATCAATATTTAAAAATACACTTATCTATAAAATAAACTTATATATTTATTGAAAACGATATTTTCACACTTCCCTTATGCACAGTTCCATATACCTGTCCTTTGTTTGGAACGCAGACCTTAACCTATCTCAACAAAATGGCGGCCGTGACGACCTCACTTGCGGAGTCAATTGTACGTCTATTTTTAGTCAAGTTCATGTCAGTTTCTGTTTATTTCTATTAACCTAGCTATTTTTTTGATGATATTCTGAGTTTTATAATGTTTTGATTGAATTAATGCAATATAATAATTAGAGACAATGGTTAGAAAATATTTGATGTGTAAAACATCACAACTGAAGGATTCACCGCTTTCATTTCACAGGTAAATTATAAAATATATTATAGGATGTGTTTATTCCCAGGGAAAGTTTTTGTAAGCGTAAGATGCCTATATACCAGTAAAGTGCCCGTAAGATAATGGAACTTTGAGGCCAGAAGTGTAACGTACTATAAAAGAACACAGGTCCACAGGGCTTCATATTAGGTCCATGCTTGTGGAACAAATATTATGATGGATTGTTCTACACCCCCCACTACATAGCATTTACAGACGATGTCGCTATCAATACTAAATTTATGAAGTTATTATAATGACAGAATTTTATATTTAACGCATTTTTCTAGGTAATGTCAAATGTTGATTGCAAGTAAGATACCACTATAGATATATGTACATCTCAGACAAAGACAGCGCATCAGAGAATGTCTATGTTGACATACTATTCAGAAGGTATTTCGAAAGTGATAGCAAGTGAGATAAGTGAAATAACATAATTGATATTTCAGATAAAAATAATTCTTCAATATACGTCGTTGCTATGATAACAAAAATTTTGTAGTGTTGGTATCTAGATAAGTACAAAATCATTGGACCCAGCGTATTCTATTTTGCAAATGCTGCTATCCCAAGTAACAATTTTTGTCTTCTTTGTCACAATAACTAATCGCTATTTATAAAAACGTTTTCGCCACTATAGATTAGCTGTTCATTATAGAAAAGAAATCGTATTATGGACACAAATTTTGTTACAATGACGTTGTTATTTCGTTAAATATTAAATGTTTATCACAGTTACCTAGCAAAACGCTTTTATGACTAAAGTTTAATCTAAATATTTCAGTTATTTTTTATGAGTCACGAAAACGTCTTGTTCACCATTATTATTTCTAAAATATTCCTAATAATATTTCTAAATAATAAGTTTTCTTTACAGTCTGGATAGCTGAAATAATAATGATCATAATAATGTAATATTTTCAGTAGTACAGGGTGAAAACTTTCCAATTATACTAGAAAGAAAACGGTAAGAATTCTATTTATTTATTAACATATTTTCGTATTCATGTGGTTTTTTTGTAACATACAAATATACGAAAATTTTACTACAGTCTTCATTAAGCAATGTAAACAAAATATCTTTAAAAAATTTAAAAACACAAGATCAGATATTAAGTCCGTGATGTGTTTGTTATTGGCATCTTAACGGTTGTCATTTGTTGTACGTTATTTACACCATAACAAACTAGAATTCGACAAAGTGTTTGCCATAATAATTCTGAAAATAATTGTTAAAAAACTTACTCTTAATAAATAAATAATAATTAATTTGGGTAGCCCGCTAATAAAATTTTTCAAATAAAACTATTTTTCACAAGCAAAATTGAAATTAAGTATAATAATAATAATAATGTGTTCCTGTATCTCCCAAGCGGAGCATAGGGCAACCGAACTCACCGAGCCGCAGTTCTAACTGCCGTACTGTCGGTTGTTTCATTTGCCAGCGCTACTTCTATTAAAGATGTATAGATGGCAAATCTATAGCATCCGAGTGTAATACACAAGTAGCTGTGTTTTTTATTTTACGACAAATCACACGTTGTCGGTCGCTGGGACTCGAACTGAGGATCTCAGGTTCGTATGACGTCACAGCGAGCTAAAGATGTGCGCTAGCTCGCTCAGCCATCCAGCCGAAATTAAGTATAAAGGATACATTATGTTTTTTTTTAAGTAATAATTATTTCATGTAAACAGTTTTTAAAATCTCTTACCTGGTGTTTGTGTTGAAGTTTGAGCAGTAGACTTGTGAGGCGACAAAGGCAGTGGTGTTGTTACAGTAGTTGATCTTTCCACTGGGTACACTACATACTTCATATATTGCTCATCTTCCGGATCGTTGGAATGTACTGGTCCCAGTGCTTGTACAGTAATTGACCATGTCGCAGGTTTTCCCAGGCCGTTATACGCCTGACATGTATAGACACCCAGGTTGGAAAGGGCCACGGAGCGGATGTAGAGAGAGTAGTCCTGTTTCAGTTCGTATGTGCCGCTGGACATTGGCAACATGGCGTCGCCTCGCCACCAAGTGATTATAGGGCGTGGCCATCCGTAAGCGAAGCAGCGAAGGTAAGATTCGGATCCCAACGATACGGTTACTTTATCATCATCCTCCCCCAGTACGACGCCAGAATGAGGAATGGGTTCTACATGCCGACAAGACAGCAGTCAGTATAAAAATTATTAATTTAACACTTTCGTTTTTTTAAATTCAATTGCATTTATTTATTACAGGCATAAAAATAATTAAATGAAGTGTTTCTAAATTCATGGAAATTACTTGAAATTTGATATAAATCATCAGAGTGAATGTTCCAGTTTCAACTATAATCATTGAGATCTCGAAATCAGTAAGAACTAAGAGGTCGACATTTTTTAGACTCCTACATTTTATATAAAGGGTATTTCTTACTATAAAATTAATATTATACATATGTTAATGTAATATTTACTGGCAAAATGAAAAATAAAAAAAATGTGCTCCTGAAAATAATAGCTGACTAACAGAACATATAAAGTGTATCCCCTTTTCGATTGTCATCTAGAAAGTATAAGATCTACAAGGTCGATTAAATTGGACTTTTTATGCGCCTACATGGAGTCTTTTTTTTGTGTTTTTTCAAAAACTAAGAAACAAATAAAATTCATTGGTATTGTAGTTTTCAATCCTTTATATGTTTTGTAGTCTACAACGAAATAAAATAAATAACGTTATTAATTATTGTTCCTATACGAGGTGGTGCTCAGGAGAAGCGAACATACAAATTTTTAATATGATATACAAGTTTTATGAATTTTTTTGCTGCCCTGTTTATTTTACGGAAAAACTACAGAGGTTAAAGTTGTTTAAAAGATTGACGCGTTACAACTTCTAACATTGACATTTATAAATAATTTATGCAAATAAAAATCGGGGATATTACTTCAA
Organism: Stenolophus ochropezus; assembly: GCA_035578165.1. Lineage (NCBI taxonomy): Eukaryota > Metazoa > Arthropoda > Insecta > Coleoptera > Carabidae > Stenolophus > Stenolophus ochropezus. The sequence continues at coordinate 29,232,852 of JAQOWZ010000017.1, forward strand.
TTCGGAAATTATAAAATTTATTTTTAAAGTTATAGAGAAACTTATGTTCAAAAGAATTGTACTATAGATATGCAAGTATACTATACAGAGTGTTCCATTTAAGTGTGCCACCGTTGCTATCTCGAGAACTATAAGAGCTACGAGGTTGGTTAAATTAGCAAAGAACCACAATTTTACAAGACTAATACAATGAGAAAAAAATTTTTTTTTCGACCAGTGGTTATCAAAATACGGGACACAACTTTCTTATTTTAAATGGGAACATATGTTTATTTTTAGGTAATTCGATAGAGTATTTTTTTATGTTTTCTATCCATAGCACCCTTGTTTCAGCCAGATATAAATAAAATACATATAAACCTAACATGCATTTTTCTCAATTATTTTGTTATATTAGTATATGATATTTTTAGATCGTTGAATTCAGAAAAAAATACTCTATCGAATAACCTAAAAATAAACATATGTTCCCATTTAAAATAAGAAAGTTGTGTTCCGTACTTTGAGAACCACTGCTCAAAAAAAAATTTTTTTTTGCTCATTGTATTAGTCTAGTAAAATGGTGGTTCTTTGCTAATTTAACCAACCTCGTAGCTCTTATAGTTCTCGAGACAGCAATGGTGGCACACTTAAATGGAACATCCTATATACTAAATGCTCATGTTTAACGTTTAGCGACGCTAGGCCTCCGGTGTCGGCGTCAGTGATACATTTACATTTTATGGCTACTTTTTGTTATTTCTGCGAGCCAGTCGGGTTGAAATGCAGTATACGGGCACCCAATGTTGTCTTATTAAAATAAGGTAAGATTAGGTTTAGATTAGGTTAGGTTTAGGTCAGGTTAAGTTTAGGTTAGGTTAGTTTCAGGTTAGGTTTTTGTCAGGTTAGGTTTAGGTCGGGTTATGTTTAGGTCAGAGTAAGTTCAGTTTAGGTTTATGTCAGATTAAGTTCAGGGTAAGTTTAGGTTAAGTTTAGGACAGATTAGGGTTAGGTTGGTTAGTTTAGGTTAAGTTTAGTTTAGATATACTATCAAGGACCATGGTTTCGTTGCTACTGATCTCGCCAAATTGCCTCCTACCGGCAAAAAATTGAACTTCATGGTTTACGTACCATTTCAACCGTTAAGTTCAACTATTCGGGCCATGAAACCAACCACCATAGCGGAAAGTAGACAGTACATTGTTTCTAGAATTAATATCAGACACTTCGAGAAAACCCTAGTTACGAACAAAATTATTAATCATAAACTTCAGCATGTAAATATGTCAGTCCCAAGGCAAATGGAATTCACTCGACCTCCATCACAGATATCTTATCCACAATTTCAAAAATTCGCTGAACAACCACAATTATTCCTAAGTAACCCCATTCGCTTACAACATAGACCAGTCCATCCTCAAAGATTTTTGACCAACCAAAAAGTGTTTGGAAACACAAATCCAAGACCTAACAAATGTTTGGAGATCACAAGGCTCCGCAAACAACCCTATACAACTAAAACCTACCCCTATGAGCAGAATATCCCATGGAACTTTCCCAAAACTTGACTTTAGACCACAAAGACCTCAAAATCAAGAACAACCAAAATTCGTTTCAGAAGAATTATTTCACGTAGAATCAACACAATATCATGACTCTACTGAATATTACTCGTTATGAAAATTTTGAGACAGATTACGTTGAATATTACCCACAAGATAATTTATACAACTCTGACGAAATCGAACATATTTACGAACCGAAACAAATAGATGAGAATCAATTTTTTTCCTAAACCAACCAATGAGAACCAAACATAGAACTACATTCAATATACGAAAAAAGACCTACCTTTCGTAAAAATATCAAATCCACCATTTAAATTACTAATACATACTGGAGCAACAAAATCCTTTCTAAATCCTGACATTGCAGAAACATACTTTAAAAATAAAATTAAGAAACAAAACTTCACTATCTCGTCAATATTTCAAACAACTAAAAGAAACTCCTGTATTGAAATCCTAGCATTCCCGGAAATGAATGTTGATACGACCGTAAAATTCTATCTTTTTAAATTTCATAATTTCTTTGACGGTTTAATCGGATATGATAGCTTAAAAGACTAAAATGTTACAATTAGACTTGAACTATTCTCTCTTCAAAACTTCATATACAGTATTAAAATTATATCCTTATGAAGCTAGAAGAAAATTATTATTTCTTGCTCGATTGGAACCACATACTTTAGAATCATTAGAAAAACGAGTAAACAAACTATCACAAACTAAAGTTTCAAATTGTGAAATAAGAGAATGCTTATCGCATTGTAGAAACGGATATGCCCCAGTTGATATTTACAACAACACTATTGCACCTGAAGAAATCTATACGACCCTATTAAAATAAACTCCTTTAATAATACAGAATTTGACCTATTTAACGCTATCGTCAATAATAATCCAAAAGGTAATAAAGAATGTACAAAATCAAACATTATTAATATGTTACGCACCGGCCATATGAATTCTGGGGAAAAATACCAAGTAGAAAAATTAGTAGCGTCATAACTTCTACATATTTTATCGCGAAGTAACCCTATTAACTTTTACAAATAAAATTAAACATAGAATAATAACTAATACGAAATCCCAGTTCACAAAAAATCTTATCGATACCCATTTGTACACAAACCGGAAGTTGAAAGAAAGATAAATAACATGTTAAAACACAGTATAATCCGACCAAGTGATTTACCATGGTCATCACCTATTTGGATAACAGAAATGACGAATATATATTATCGAAAGATAAACGAAATAAACTATAGATGACCACTACCCCATTTCCGGCATATCAGATACATTAGATAGACTTGGACGACCTCAATACTTTACAACTTTAGATTTGGCGAGTGGATTTCACCAACTCGAAATGAACCCAGACGATATACAGAAGACAGCATTTAACGTAGAACATGGACATTACTAATTCTCAAAAACCCCGTTTGGCTTAAAAAATGTTCCATTGATCTTTTAAAGAATTATGGACAATACCTTGAGAGAATTTCTTAATAAATTCTGTTTTGTATTTATGGATGACATAATAATTTATTCATTATCACTCAAAGAACATATTGTAAATTTAAAACAAATATTTCAAAAACTGCGTAATAATAATATCAAAGTATAACCAGACAAATCTGATTTTTTGAAAAAAGAAGTAACATTTCTTGGCCATCTAATAGCATCAGAAGGAATCAAGCCTAATCCAGCAAAAATAAAAGCTATTCAACATTATCTTTTGCCAAAAACTACGCACGAAATCAAAGCAATTCTCGGATTATTAGGTTGCTACCGCAAATTTATAAACAAGTTTACAAAATTAACAAAGCCATTGACCTCATGTTTAAAAAAGGACGCTGAAATTGACACACAAAATCCTGACTATGTAAATTAAACGACACCGAATCTAAATATATCCTACTTATTCGGACCTAAATTCACCATCTACACCGATTATCAACCTTTAAAATGGCTGTGTAAAATGAAAGAACCCAACTCCAAACTTGGAAGGTGGAGACTTAAACTCGCAGAGTTCTATTAAAACATTGAATATAAACCAGGCGCACTAAATAAAAACGCTGACGCATTATCTCGAATATAAATTAATACAAACGAAACAATAGAAAATTCTGGCGCAATATTTGATTATATAAAAGACTTTAACAAAAACCTTAATAACGCAGCGCAAGTGGACAGAAATAAAAACCTGGATAGAATTTTAATGTTAGTAAAACCAGACGAAGACAATAACGATAACGACATATCAGATGACGAGATTGTACATACTAGTAGAGAAAACCCGATTGTAGGAATTGCAATTTGCGACAAACCTGTTACTTTTACTAATCAAATTATTCGATCGGAACTTAATTTTGAGCCAAAAAAACAAAAATTGTAAAACTATTTAAAAAAAAACAACGTTTTATAGTTGAATTTTCAAAAAAAAAATATTTTATTAGAGACTTTATCAATTTTGTTAAAGAATATATTATCCCAAAAGTTAAGTATTGCGTATATTCCGAAGATCCAATATACGAAAAATTTAGTTTAATAATTCAAAAGTATTTCAAGAACTCTGAAATACAAGAGGAAATACATCTCGTTAAATACACTCAAAAGCTATTAGACGTTGAAGACTCGGAAGATATTAAAAACATTATTATTATCATGAGAGTAAAACTAACCATCGAGGACTCGATGAGACTGTAATTCAGATAAAGTATAAGTACTATTGGCCAAATTTGGGAAAATCCATACAAAACATATATTAATGAATGCGAAATATGTTTGAAAACAATATAAGACAGAGTACCATTAAAACCAAAATTTAATATATCCCCTACTTCTACAAAACCATTTGAAATTTTGCATATTGATTGAATCACTTTAGAGAAACTATTATTGACGCATTTTCCAGACACGCCCAAGGTTATAGTACACTAAACTCTGGTCAAGGTGTAGAAGGCGTAAACAACTTTATTAAGTATTTTACACATCATGGAATACCTGGTCAAATAATTTCAGACAATGGCCTAGAATTTAAAAACTCTGTCATTAAAGAATTATTAGAAGTTCATAAAGTAAAACTTCACCTTCAGTTCTTAATCGGCTGACAGCTTCTTCTTCGTTTTGCGCTGGAATTATTAAGTCATCTAAGTATTGTAGTACTATATTTTGATTGATGAGTTCTCGAAATACATGATTTATATATCTCTGGAACTCAGATGGTGAAGTACATAGGCCAATCGGCATGTTTGTTAATTGGTATTGGCCTCTGTGAGTCACAAACGAAGTGTATTTTCGACTTTGTTCCTCGACGTTTACATAAAAAAAAGCCATTCTTTAATTCGATTGAGTTAAAAATCTTTGAATCGTGCAACTTGTCCAACTGGTCTTCTATGAGCGGTAGTGGGTATCTGTCTTTTACAATAACTTTGTTTAGTCTCCTGTAATCGATACAAATGCGTGGAGACCCATCTTTCTTTCTTACTACGACTACTTGGCTTGAATACTCGGAATCTGACGGTTCTACTATCCCCTCCTTTAACCACTGTTCTGCTTGGTCATCCACTATGTTGCGCTCTGGTAATGGTAGTTTTCTTGGTCAACTGAATATCGCTTTTTCATTTTTTTAAAATTATTTTCATCTTTAAATTTTTTTCTTACTTAGATTTGGCTTGTAGCTATTAATTAGTTCTTCAACATTTTTCTTTATTTCTTTACTCACTTTCAAACTGATGTTTATTTCTTTATCTTCGTTCTTCAATTCGATGTTCATTATAAATGCTTCCTTGTTTCTTTTACTAATCTTTACGCCATCTTCACTAATTAGAACAGTCGATTGATTTAGTAATTCGTTTCCTGTTATACCATTTATTGTCATGACGTCATTCGATACGACATGAAATTTAGTGGCATATTCTCCATTGTCGACAGTAACGATTTCTTCAAAGTTGCCAATAGACTTAACACATGATTTTCCAAACCCACTAAATACCAATTCGGAATGAGTAAGCTTGAGCGAACCTATCATTTCTTAGGCTTCTCTTCGAATTACATTAATTTCGCTGCCTGTATCTATGAGGACATTTAATTCTTTATTATTAATTGACACCTTCTTGAGCATTTTGCTGAGTGCTTTATTGATATTATTATTATTAGAATTCTGTGACGTGACGTGGTAGAGTGAAGAGTTAGTGTAGTGGCTAAATAGTTTTGTTAATCTTTAAGGATCAAAATTAAACAATAATAAGTGGTTCTTGTATTTTCGCAGTAGTTACAATTTGTGGATGTTGTAATATTGTGGATGTAAGGTTATGAGGAACGATAAACACGATACTTAGATAAAAGTAAGTTGATACAACTTATAGGTTATCTAGATGTCATATTACATGTCACGTCAAATCTTAGCAAAAGCAGGGATCTAGTACCGACATCTAGCGTCTAATAGTAACATCTAGCCAGCGATTTTACAGGTGACTGTTTAAATTAAGTAGGGCAGTGACAATAACTAAATACCGATGCTAAGTTACTATTTAGGACGCACAGATAGAGCTAGTAGCTCAACATGGAAACAAAAATATTAGAAGCGATAGCAGATTTAAAAAATGACATAGCAAGTATGAAAAAGACAACGCAAGACAGGTTTATAATAACAGCAGACGCCCTTGATGAACATAAGAAAATATTAATCGAACACGAAGAACGGTGGACAGATCTAGAACGCAGTATAAGACAAAAAATATTATTAATTCGGATTAATGGAAAGAGAGACAAGTAGACATGAACTCGAGAAGGAATGCCTAGACTTAATTTCCAAAAAATTAAAAATAGATATATCCATCTTTGAGATAGACAACATATACAGGATTGGAATTAAAAAATACCACAAGAATAGACCAGTTTTAGTAAGATTCACTTCAAGAAGGAATGTAATAGATATTTTAACAAATACAAAGTTACTGAAAGGAACAAACATCGTAATCTCAGAAGACTTCTCGAAAGAAGTTGCAGAAGAAAGGAAGCAGTTATTACCATTAATGAAAAAGATGCGTAAAGAGGGCAAACATGCAATAATAAAATATAACAAGCTATATGTTGACGGTAAGCCAATTAAAAAAGATGGAGCAATAAGAACCTTGCACAAAAAAAATGAAAAGAAAGACAACTATCAGAAGAAAAAGTTGAAGAAACAAAGGAAAGAGGAACTCAAAAAAATGTAACAAACAATGAAAGACAAGAAACGAAAAGACAGAAACCAATAACCTCATATGTAACACACACTCCCGATTATAGGGATCGTCAAAAGTCAAGCAGCTATAATAGATATGATGAAAGACCAATTAAAGGCTGCGCAACAGCATCCATTTACAGAGAAACGGCGCCAAAAGCACCACCAAAAGAGGAAGATCCAAAAAACGATTCAAAATAAGCGCGCTGAATAACTCAGATCGGACTAAAATAGGATTTTGGAACATCACCGGCTTAAAGAATAAGGACAATGATTTCTGGAATTTTATAGAAGAATATGATTTTATCGGGCTAATAGAAACGTGGACAGAAGAGAAAGACTGGACAAACTGGGAAACTAAACTTCCGAATAAATTTTAATGGAAATAATAATATTAATAAAAAGGGAAGAGCTAAAGGAGGAATAATAACAAGAGACAGAAACATATTAGAGGAACTACCGGAGGAGAGGAGTATGGACCAAATGCAAAAACGAACATTGCTAATAGAAAAGGAAAAATAAAAAATAATAACAACATACAGCAAAGGAGAAATAAAACTCATACAAGAGCAAATAGAAGAATCAGAGGAAGTTGACACGAATACAATTTATTATTAGGAGGAGACTTCAACGCCAGAATAGGGGAAGAAGGAAAAATTATTGATACTAGAGATGAAACTGAAAAAAAAACAGGACATCAAAAGACAAAATAATTAAGAGCGAAGGAGAAAAACTCCTAGAATTCGTGGAAGAAAATGGACTAAATATACTGAATGGACATACGAAAGGAGATGAAGAAGGGGAATTTACTTATATAGGCCCAAACGGAGAATCAGTTATAGACTACGCCATTGCAAATGAAGAAGCAATGGATAAAATAATATTTTTCACAGTAACAGATAGAATAGAATCCGATCACCAGCCGCCTGTCATAGAATTAGAAAACCTTAATGAAAAAAACAAAAACAGTGAAAGGAAAAATAAGAATAGATTGGTCTGAAGAAGGCAAGAAAAAGTATCAAGAAAAATTAAAAGACGAACTGATAGACAATATACACAGCTCATTAGCAAAGAAAATTTGGAAGAAAAAAGATAATATAAGAAAAAGTAATTGTAAAGTGAACAAAAACATACCAATGAGCACTTGGAGAAAATACTTCATGACTCAATTAAACGGAGCTGATGAAAAAAATACCATATCATTAGAAACACAAACCACACATAGTTTAAAGACATATATAACAGAAAGTAATGTAAGACGACAAATATAGAAACAAAGAAAACGAAAAGTCGCAGGTGAAGACGGAATACAAAACGAGGCTTGGATATACGGAACAAACGAAGCAGTCGATTGACTTACAAAAATAATAAATAATGTTTGGAAAGGAAAAAGCTTTCCACAAAGAAGGAAAAAAGGCATTATCAGTCTAATACACAAAAACGGAGACAGAGAAGAAACTAAAAACTACAGAGGCATAACACTGTTAGACACGGCATACAAAATATACGCCATGATCTTAGAGGAGTAATAAAGTAAAGAAGCAGAAGAGAGAAATATACTACAAGATAACCAAGCAGGCTTTAGGAAAGGAAATTATGCAATACAGAAGGAAATAAGCACAAAAAGGGAAAATTATATGTACTATTTGCAGATTTGAAAGCAGCACTCGATATTGTAAATAGGAAAAAGATGATTGACATATTGACGAAATCTGGCATCGAAGAAAACTTGGTAGAAAGTTTGGGTTTGGACAACGTGCGGAGTTAGACAAGGGTGCCCATTAAGCCCTATTCTTTTCTCTATTTACATGTCACATTGAAGCTCACTTTACTAAAGGACAGACAGGAGGCATTGTAATTGGGAGCAAATAGTTTTGGGACATTATCGTACGCCGACGACCTGGCAATAGTTGGGAAAACAAAACAAGAAATGGATTCCTTAATGAAGAGACTAATGATAAACTTAAAGAAAAAAGACATGGTGTTAAACACAGAAAAAAACAAGATTGTTGTTTTCAATAAAGGAAGAGGCAGGGAAACAAAAGAAACGTAGACATGGGAAGGGAAACAAATAGAAAAAGTAAAAAGTTTTAAATACTTGGGGTATTCATTTCACAAGAATGGTAAAGAGAATGAACATATAAAGCAAACAACAAAAAAAGCAAACATAGCTCTTCCACAAATCTGGGGCATAGGGCAAAGAAAATTCAAAAACTACTTTAAATTAAGAATGTTACTGTTTGATAAATTGATAGCGAGCATTATAATGTATGGAGCCGAAATTTGGGGTTGGAAAGAACAAAATGAAATAGAAAAAATTCAAACAAAGTATATACGATGGATACTTGGACTAGATAAACAAACACCGGTGTATATAATTGAGGAAGAAACAAAACTATTTAAAATGAAGACTGAAGCAGGAAGAAGAGCAATGAAGTAAGAAGAAAAATTATAAAGGACACAATGGAAAAGTCTTGTATTTGATTGTTGGGTAAAAATAACCAAAAAAGAAGAAAGGAAACAGGAAAAGAACCAATGTGAAGCAAAACCAAAACGGGTAAAATTCTATGAAAGCAACGGACATTCAATAACAGACATAGAAAGGCGAAGAAATACTGGCCAAAACATGGTGAATGAAAATACACGGACGGAACAAGATATACAAACTCAGATAAGAAGGGAAAAGATATATAAATCAACTTATAATCCAGGATATAAATACTTATGTACTATAAGAATACCACTATACTTGACAACAGAAAACAAAAATTTAAAAATTATCGCAAGATTTAGAACGGGAAACGAAGAAAAAAGGATTAAATACAGGATAGGAGACGATGAAAGACAATGCAGAATATGTGGGAGAGACTTTGATACAATAAATCACTTAAGAAGACACTGCAGCGAAAACCTGAGAAATGACAAATCTACACAACAGACACTACACGACAAAAACCCAGACACAGATTGAATGAAGAAAGTATATATAAGTAGATTAAATACTAAGTTATAATAATGTAGATACCACATGAAATGTAAAATATAGATAATGTAGAAATTTGAACACCGAAAGGTAACAAATAAAATATTTACTACTACTAAGTGACACATTCTTGAGCATTTTGCTGAGTCCTTTGTTGGTATTATTTACCTCTGCTATACTCTTGTCATGTTTTTCTTTGCCTTTGGCTTTATCCACACAGCCGCCGGACCTATGGCCAAGTCTTCCGCAACTATAACATCGTATTCGGTTTTGTCATTTTGGCTTTTCTTCGTCGGTTGCTTGTGAGACTCTGTATTCTATCGTTCTCTTAAACCTTGATAGTTTCTTCTTTCCTGTTTCGAGATGGAGTTGAATGTTTTCGATTTTATTGTTTTATAGAGCTTAACTTTTTCTTTTACTTCTCTATATGTCTTAGCACTATACAATATTGCTTTATTCATTGGATCGTCTAATATTCCATCCACAATGTATTGTATTACAGTCTCTTCTTCTATTGCAGCCCCACTCGCTATCTCTTTCGTGATTAAGATGAATTCTTGTATTGTTTCTTCTTTCTTGTTACGTCTTTCCATCAACAGTTTATGTATTGATGCGCTGATTGTCTTCGTTTTAAATTCTTCTCGAAGCATTTCTTTCAATTTTTTCCAAGTCGTGATACCTTTCTCTGTCTGGATTAAAGTTTTAGCAAGACCTTTCAGTGACTTCTTGCCAAAGATTAATTTCTGTAAGTTGTTCCACCGCATATTCTCAACAATTTCTGCAAATTCTTGGATTCATTTATTTATCGGATATCCGTCTTTTCCATCAAAACACCTCAGTAAATCTTCGACATCGCGAAATGTCATTGGAAATGTTTGTGAATTCTTCTCACATCTTTCTACATATCTTCTTTAATGGCTTCTTAAATTTTCTTTCATTTTTTATTTGCTTCTTCATCTTCACTTCTTCCTTGTTCTTCTTCGTCGTCTGTAGTATTTTCGTCTTCACTTCCTTCGTTTCTTTTTGATTCTTGTTTTTTGTTTATCTTCTTTAATGGCTTCTTACTTTTTCTATTTTTTAATTTGCTTCTTCGTCTTCACTTCTTCCTTCTTCTTCGTCGTCTGTAGAGTCTTCATCTTCACTTCTTTCGTTTCTTTTTGATTCTTTATCCTTAGTTTGCTCATCTTCTGCGTCTTTATCTTCATCAGATCTATAATCAATTCCGGTTCCTCCATTTTCATCTTTCGTCTTTCTTCCTAAATTGCAAAGGAATTGGCACACCTTAGAGAGTAATTCTTTTTTTGTCCCTTCATGGTTAATTTCTAAGATACGGCATACGGAAACAGCACCATCTGTTGTAAGATCATCCATAATGTTTGTCAACTTTAACTGGTATTCTTCGGATTCTTCTGCAAAACTAAATCCTGGGAATCTTCTTAACTGTCGTCTTAATAATCGTAGTTGTTCTATCGTTTCAAATGCAATAAAGTGTAGCAGTTTTATTGCTTTTAATTTAATATTATTTATATTGTATAAAATCTTGTTGTTGGCACCTAACGTGCTCATCTTGCTGAATCTTCTTTCACGAAACCACTATCACACTGATACACAGTTCCCACTGTTAATAACCACTTCTATTTATCACTATCTTGTCCCTGTTTCTAAATTTTTATCCCGGTTGAGCCCCCCAATTTTATAGAGATACAAGATTAATGGCAAACACGTGATTAATATATAAACAATTCAATGAAACACAACAACTTTACACAATTTTAAACAATATTACAATCTTTGACATGTCTCTTTTCCGCGCTATTTTTCAAACGACTCTCTTGTTTTTCCGTTGTCCATGCCCACCTCCCTGTAACCACGCGCTGTGCTCGCTCCGGCCAGGACCGTACTGAGATATATATATATATATATATATATATATATATATATATATATATATATATATATATATATATGAACCAATGATTAAAATTTCACATACATTAAATAAACAGAAAATGAAAAAATCAATAAGAACTGTGTTCACCACGCGCTCTTGTTACCGCTTCTACTCGTCGAGGCATGGATTGAATAAGGTTGCGAATAACATTTTGCGGTATTTCATTCCATGCTCTTTCGACTACAGCCCATAGTTCTTCCACATTTTGTATTGGTGTCTGAATACGTCGCACTGCTTTTCCTAGGACGTCCCATAGATTTTCAATAGGCGACAAATCTAGAGAACGGGCCTGCCATGGAAGCACTGGTATTCTGTGCTGGTCAAAGAAGGTTAATACTCTTCCCGTGACATGAGGTCTTCCGTTATCCTGCTAAAATATGGCTGCTGGGTGGTCTTGAATATGTGGAGCAACTTCCGGTATTAGGATCTCGTCAATGTATCACTGACTGTTCAAAGTACCGGGTAAACGAATTAGGCGAGATTTCCAATTGTATGAAATTGCTCTCCACACCATAATTCCTTGCGTAGGTGCCGTATGACGCGTATAAATGCAGGTCACATTCCCTCTTTCACACTGGCGTCGTCTCACAAGTACCCGACCGTCATTTTGAAACATACAAAATCGCAATTCGTTAGAAAAGACAATTTCATTACATTCATTATTCCACAACTACCTTTCTCTGCACCAATCAAGGCGCAATGATATATGGCGCGTGGTCAATGGAAGTCGCAATAATGCACGACGCGCATGCAGTCCAAATTCTGATAAACGATGACGAGTACGTCTTACAGATAGTGGGTATCTTGTCACTGTCCACCACCACTGCCGTGCTAGAGTTGGTGCACTTTGAAATCGACCTTATATATATATATATATATATATATATATATATATATATATATATACATTTTTGGCTCAAATGACCTCGGGAATAAGTTGTTAAAGTTTGTTACACTAGTCCTGAAACACCCTGTATATATATATATATAGAGCAGTAAAAACAGTTTCCTTAAGAAAAGACGAATTTTCGTAATTCGATTTTTTTTTTAATTCTTTCCCTTTCGTAATCTACACATGTCATACTACTTACCCTTATGACATTAAGTTCATTTATATTCGTATATGTATATATATATATATATATATATATATATATATATATATATATATATATATATACATATATAAATTATGTAGACGCCCATCCCTTATTGCATCATTTTATGTAAGTTTCCACTCTGTAACATTAAACCCCACACAGCATAAACATCATACGACACAAAGGTGATAAATAGACCAACTCTGCTAGAATCCGTTAGATTATGTAAGTCTGTAGAATAATTAACTTCATATTATTCTTGTTGTATCTTGTATGTAAAATAAAAACTTTTTAAAAACATTAAATCATATTTCATTGATTTAATTGGCGCAGTCGGTAGGATTGCTGAAAGACTTTTACTTCGAAGACCTAATAAATTAGTGTCCAATTCGTTTAAAAGTGAAGTCGTCACTTTTAAGTGTTTATTCGGCATCCGAATCATCGTTCTCCAGAGTGTTATAAAAATCTGAAGTAAAATACAGATTTTACACTCAAAACATAAACGCAAGTGCAACAGACATCTACAAAAACTGCATAACCTCCGACGAAGAAAGGCTCAACATATCGTCGTTAATTCCGTGAGTTCCGAGAGGCCTGACCACCGAGAGTACATCGGCAGCAGAAGGCACCTCCAGCTCCTTCACCCGCTGAGCGAACATCAGCGACAACCAAACTTTCGTCTCCTGGACACCTGGACCATGAAGTTGGCCGTCATCAACTCAATCCTAATGTTACTGTGAGTTATTATTCAAAACTTTATTACTACTATTTTTTTGAATTGCTGTACGAATCACTGACTAACAAATTAACGTAGCATCAATTGTAATTTGCATAACCCAATATTATTAAGAAACTTACTGTTATAACTATTATAAAACAAAACACACGTAACAATGCCAAACAACACAATTGTACAACCCGTTACACTTAACCTCTTACCCAAAATTCCTTCAGAAATCAAGGAATTAGTAGAAATAATACCCGAGTACGATGGAAGTACGGGCACATTACCTCATTTCATAAATATGTGCGATGAAATTCTCGAAATAATCGACAAACAAAATTTATCAATCATTGTAAAACGAATTATCTTACACACTATTAGAAAGAAAATTATTAAAGACGCAAACATAAAATTAGCGACAAAAACATATCTAGATTGGAAATCCTTAAAAGACCTTTTAATTGAGGAGTACGGAGACAAGCGAAACGAAGTACACTTCCTCACAGAATTATCACACTTAGAACAGAAACACAATGAAGATATTTTTAGCTATTTTGATAAATATGAAGATATTTACAATAGACTTATCAGCTTATTAAAATTGAACTTTAGCAACAATTCAAAAAATATTATAATATTCATGTCTTCATATGCTTCACACAATTTCATAATAAACTGTAGAGAGCCATATAGAAGTCAGTTGGCTGCTCGAAATCCAAAATCTTTAAGTGATATTCAGAATTTAATCAAAAATGACTTCCAGTACATTCACACAAACATACACAAGCAGAACACTATCAAACCGAAGATAAACGTTCCAACACCTGTTTACAAACCTGCAACACAAAACCAAAATCCAAATTTAAATCCAAATCAATTCCAACATCGATCACCAATGTTCCGCTATCCTCAACAACAACGAAACTTCCCGAATCAATCAATACATCCAAAACCGAGAGTAAATAATTATCCTCAGCCTATGTCCATCAGTACAAACACTTTTAGACCACAACAAAAAAGACGGAGACAGGACTTACAAATGCTAGACAGTAACGTCGAAGCCTTTGTTGAACCCAACAATGACAACGAATCATTTGAATATTATGACTATGACCAAACACACGATGAACAAAACATTGAAGTAAACAACGAACTAGAGTCACAAACTGAAAATTTTCCCATAGAACTTTTAGAAGATTCGAAACCCTAGCAACCTATACTTCACGTCTACCATTTATCCAATTTAAAAATTGCCGTGTTTTAATAGACACTGGCTCCTCTGAAAATTTTATTAGTCAAAGTTTCGTTAACAAAAATAAAAACAAATTTAAAATTTTTGATGAATATTTTGAGATACAAACCGCAAACGCTGTTTCAAACGGTACTCAATTTACATTTGTTGAACTACTTAAGAAAAATTTAAAATGTTTCATTTTTGAATTTCATAAAGATTTTGATATTGTAATAGGAAATTCTGGCCTAAAATTGTTAAATGCGAAAATTAATTATTCAGATGAATCTATTTTACTAGAAAAACGTAAATTTAAAAACAAATTAGAAATGAATTATCAAGAAATTTCAGAAAAATTAAATTTAAGAACTGATCATTTAAATGACGTAGAAATCAAAGAGTTAAATAGCGTTATTAAAGAATTCGAAGACTTGATTATTGACGACGACAAAAATTTAACTTTTACTAATGTTATAAAACACAAAATTAAGACAAGCGACGAAAATCCAGTTTATCAAAGATCATACAAATATCCAATTATATACAAAGAAGAAGTTGACAAACAAATTAATAAATTACTAGATCAAGAAATAATTAGACATTCATACTCTCCTTGGAGTAGTCCAATATGGAATGTTCCGAAAAAACAGGATGCTTCGGGTGAAAACAAATTTCGTGTGGTTATAGATTACCGTAAATTAAATTCTAAAACGATTGATGACAAATTTCCGATACCTGATATCGCGGATATTTTGGACCAACTTGGTAAATGTAATTATTTCACTACAATTGATTTAAAAAGCGGCTTTCACCAAATTGAAATGGATTCTGACTCAATAGAAAAAACTGCCTTTTCAACTGATCAAGGACATTTTGAATTTCTTAGAATGCCTTTTGGTCTCAAAAACGCACCAAGTACATTTCAGAGACTAATGAATTTTATTTTAAAAGACCTCATTAATAAAATATGTTTCGTTTATTTAGATGATATAATAATATTAGGCAAATCATTACAAGAACACATTCAAAATATCAAAATTGTTTTCCAAAGACTAAGAAAGGCAAATCTTAAATTACAACTCGATAAGAGCGGATTTCTTAGAAAAGAAGTCGCGTATCTCGGACACATGATTACCACCGAAGGCATTAAACCGAATCCAGATAAAATTGAAACTATTAAAAAATTTACTCTTCCAAAGACTCAAAAAGAAATCAAATCATTTTTAGGCTTTCTTGGTTATTACCGCAGATTTATAAAAGATTTTTCCAAATTAACTAAACCGTTTACCAAATGTTTAAAGAAAAATGCCAAAATTAATATTGAAAACAAGGAATACATTTCTAGTTTTGAAAAATGTAAATTATTACTTTCGAACGCACCAATATTACAGTATCCTGACTTTTCAAAACAATTCCGTCTAACGACCGACGCCTCAAATTATGCTTTGGGTGCAGTCCTATCCCAAAATATAGATGGAAAAGATCTACCTATAGCTTACGTAAGCCGGACACTCAACGAACATGAAATAAATTATTCAACAACCGAAAAAGAACTACTTGCTATTATCTGGGCTACGAAACATTTTCATCCCTATTTATACGGTCACAAATTTAAATTAATTACAGATCACAAACCCCTTATTTGGCTAAACAATTTAAAAGAACCAAATTTAAAACTTGTACGTTGGAAATTAAAATTATCACAATATAATTATGACATAGAATATCAAAAAGGCAAACAAAATTACGTTGCAGACTATCTATCCAGAATTCCGAAACCTTTCGAGATAAATTATAAATCTTCAAATATTTTTGACCACAAAAAACCCATAATACATTGCATTTCCAAAGATTTTGAAATGGGTCAAGGCTTCGCAAAACAGATCAATGAAATGTATCATACTAAGAATGATTTAGATAAAATAAAAATAGTAAATAATATTGCCATACAAACATCACCTCGATTAATCATACATTTAATTACAAAAGAAAAATATTTTAATAAACCAACTTTAAAAAGCATCGAAAATAGTTTAAAACAATTAAGACATTACCTAATCGAAAATAATATTAATTCAATTAACATGCCAAAAATTGCATGTGGTTTAGATAGGCAAAATTGGTTAGACATAGAAAATTTACTAAGGCAAATTTTTGAAAATACGAACATTCAAATTAATGTTTTTGCTTCAAACAAAATCGAGAACTACGCAAACTCCGTTATCGCTGAAAAAGACACGGACAGCTGTACTCAGCATTCTGATGACGAATCTCCTATCAACGGTCTTCATTACAAAGACACTTCAATAAATTTCGGTAAAAATCAAATTATTTTTAAAGAAACAAATTCGAAAAGCTCTGTAGAAATTTAAAAAATGTTTGGACACGAAAAACAAAGAATTTATATTTACCTAAACAAAACTAATTTTAAAAATACCCTATTAAAATTTATCAAAGAGTACCTCATACCTGGAATACATTATTATTGCATTGTTCCGGTACAATTTCAAAAAATGTTAAATTCAATTTTACAAATTTATTTCCAACCAGGCACTTATATTTTAACTAGTTGTAAAAATCAATTACAAGACGTAGAATTATCAGACGAACAAATTGATTTAGTAAAAAATTATCATTTAGGCAAAACGAACCATCGTGGCATAATTGAAACCTATCAGAAACTAAAACAACAGTACTATTGGCCAAACATGCAGCAAACCGTTTCTAAATTCATAAACAACTGTGATGTATGTCAGGAAAACAAATATGAAAGAAATCCCATAAAAGTACCTATTATAAAAACACAAACAGCGAACAAGCCCCTCGAAATTATTCACATTGATATTTTATCATTAAAG
The DNA here is from genome assembly GCA_035578165.1 of Stenolophus ochropezus. NCBI lineage: Eukaryota > Metazoa > Arthropoda > Insecta > Coleoptera > Carabidae > Stenolophus > Stenolophus ochropezus. Next base: position 29,250,473 of record JAQOWZ010000017.1, read on the forward strand.
AAAGAAAAATTCTTAACAATAATCGACAGTTTCTCCAAGCATGCACAAATTTACCATTTGTCAGAAACCAACACCGTAACTATTATACAAAAATTAATAAAATATTTCTCCATTTTCGGCACTCCTAAATTAATAATATCAGATAATGGTTTACAATTTAACAACCAACTGATATATAACTTTTTATCAACTAAAAATATTCGTATTCATCTTATTAGTGTCAATAATCCAAAAAGTAATGGAAATATTGAAAGGTTCCATTCAACAATAATAGAACATGTTAGAATATTAGAACAAAATAAAGATTTTAACGATTTAACAATTAGTAATAAAGCCCGTTATGCTCTTCAAGCATATAACCAGACTATTCATTCAGTTACAAAACGTACACCGAATGAAATACTTTTCGGCCATTATAATGAATTAAAAGAAGAAATTTCTCCTGAAATTGTTACTGACAACTATGTTCAGACCCACAAAGAAATTATGAAGAAAATTTACGATGAAACTAAATTGTTATTAGATAGCAGTAAAAGGAAGTACGCTACGTCACAAGTAGATAGTATTAAATTACCTGATAAAGCATTTGAAGAACAAGCCAAAAGAAACACCGGTAAAGTCGAGAAACCCCGCTATAAGAAACAAAAAATCAAAACATATGTAAAAGACAAAGCTCAAATAATAACCGACAAGAACAAAAAAATAAAAATTGACAAAATAAAACCTCACCGTCACTTTACAGACTCATACGAACAGCAACAACCATCAACCTCAAAGACGAAACACACAACCCCGGAATTAACGTCCTGAAGCTAGGAAATGCCCTAAATTCAACTAATAATAAATACATTTATGTTAAGCTTAATTTAGATAGAATTAAAGAAACATATAATAACCTTACATATTATTATAACCAATTAAAATTAGAATTAAATAATAAATATAAGAAATATGTAGAAGACTTAAGTAATAGCTTTATTATGTTAGAAAACTTCTTAGACATTGTAAATAGTAAAATTCAAATTCTCTTATATGACAACAAAGAGAAACGTGGACTTATAAACGGAATAGGTTCTATAATAAAAAGTATCACTGGCAATTTAGACGCCAATGATCAAGAAAAATATGATAACGCCTTAAGATTAATTCAAGAAAATGAAAATATCCTGAAAGACAATCTAAATCAAGTAATTACTTTTAATAAAAATATTTCGGAATATTTCAATAAACAAGTAGAGAAAATTAACGTTAATAACAAAATTATTCAAAATAAAATTAATGAAATGCTTATTGTTTTAGGAAAAATAATAGATACGAACGATAAACTTTATATAGAAAATATAATAACACAACTAACATTTGCAGCCACAAATTTGATAAGTATTCTTAACGAAATTGAAACTACCTTCGCTTTTTGCGAAACAAACACTTTATATTTTGGTATCTTATCGAGAGACGACGTTAAAAGAGAAATTAACAAATTATTACCAAACAGTTTAAAATACCTTGTAATCAAAAATTGGCAAAACCAACAATTAGTTAAAACATATTGTAAATATGAAAAATTCACTTTGGACATAATAATAGACATCCCTATTCCTCTTGTACAAAACGAACTTCTACAAATCACCCCCATTCCTACTTTACACGACAACACCTATGTTACATTAGACATAACCCCTGGCTATTACACTAAATCTAATACACACATTAATAATTTGAATAAATGTACTTTAGTAGAAGATAAGCTTTATATTTGTAATAATGAAAATTCCCTACCAAATAAATGTGTAGAAAATTTGTATTTTAATAGAAATAGTAATAACTGTGAATATATTAAAGTAATTAACCACAATGAAATCATTCCAATACCCAACTCAAATATTGTATCTCTCTTTTTACCAAATAAAGAAGTAATAAATATCGAATGTGATCACGAAATTCAAGATAAAGAAATTTCCGGAATTTACTCTATAAAAGACTGTTTAATAAACAAACAAAAAATGTTTAAAAATATTAAGTATGATAAAATTATTAACATAAATATCGGGCAAAATAAAAATAAAATAATTCTTAATAAAACATTGAATATAAAAAATCTAGAACCAGTTAAAATTCCAAGTCAACAAATAACACACTTAAATGAAATTAATAACTTTGAGTCACATTCAATATTTTTCGATATAATTTTATGTATTGTAACCCTAGTTGTAATCATGTTATTATTTCATAAAATTTATGTAATAATTAAGAAAAGAAATTTAATCAAATCAAATAAGAATAAATTAACAATTGAAACAATACCTATTGAACATCCAACAGGTATTCTTTCATCTTAGGGGGGAGGAATTATGTAGACGCCCATCCCTTATTGCATCATTTTATGTAAGTTTCCACTCTGTAACATTAAACCCTACACAGCATAAACATCATACGACACAAAGGTGATAAATAGACCAACTCTGCTAGAATCCGTTAGATTATGTAAGTCTGTAGAATAATTAACTTCATATTATTCTTCTTGTATCTTGTATGTAAAATAAAAACTTTTTAAAAACATTAAATCATATTTCATTGATTTAATTTATATATATATATATATATATATATATATATATATATATATATATATATATATATATATATACGAATCTAAAGTACTTCTATATACGAATATTAAAGGTTGCAATTGATCCACTTCATAACTTTTACGGTAGTCAGTAACCCAATAGCAGGAAATGAAAATAATTTGTACATACCAATAAAACCAAACAAAATACTAAAATAATAAAAATAAAATATATGAATATTTGTTTTGAAAGTGTTTCCATTTCTGTCTTATTATTTAGAATAAAACCAGAGAAAATATTTAAAAAAAACATACCTGCAATATTTAATCGAACCTTCTTTCTCGCTGGACTGGAAAAACCATTATCTGCTATACATTCGTAATCTCCTGCATCACTCTTATATAATCCAACAATCTGAAGACTTCCATCTCTTAATATACGTTGTCTCGATGCAGTTCCCTCCAACTATAAGAAACAGATCATAGAATGTAATTTTAAAATCAAAAAGAAATTAATGAAATCACTTTATTTTTCTCTTTAATTTTTAATTATTGTACTGTTATAGACTGAATTTGGATGTTTCATTAAAAATTGTTAGTCTTGATCACAAAATAGAAAACAGTTGTGTCGCATATTTAAATTGTTCTGTTAGTTTTTATTTCTAGTAGTAGATATCGTTTTGTTTGTGTTTAAAAAAGAATAATCAGCAAGAGTGCGAGTGATCTTGATGGATCTAATAAAGCATATTAAAACGTTAAACAATGAAGTTGATCGGCCAGTTTGGAAACTTAATATTTGAGATTTTCCCGATTACCACTAGGGAGCACAAGATGCAATTAATGGCAAATTGAAGATGCCAGAGCCACTAGCAAAAGGCAACAGACGCTGAGACTAGAAAGCATAAACTGGAGTCGGATTTATATCGAAAAACGATCAGTTATGCTAATGCATGATAACCAACGTAGTTACTGATGTTGTGTATCAGAAGATTATGCACAAAGTTCATGAGACGTGAAAAGAATTGATAATTTTTAAGCATCGTCCAGGGCTTAGGTATTTAAGATATCCACGGATTTCTTCCCTCTTTATTAGACATCAGGAGAAGATGTTTTAACGCTCATTGCAAAACTGAGTAATTCGTGGAATGAGTTAAATAATGGACTTAAATCTAAAGTAAGACTGATTTACATGACTTAATATTAGTTTGTAAAATATTACATATTCTACCAATAAACTAAGAAATATTGAAATCAAGTTCAATGTTGGTAATAAACCAGGAAGGAGAAACTTTCGATGACTTAATAGTAGTGTAACACCACTTTCTAAAGGAGATATGGCGTCATCAAACTGTAGCACGTCCTCTCAATAAATTCCATAACTACCAACGTGTAGCACTCTTACAGGACCTCTGCTACCAGTTTGTGACCCTCTCCTTAAAAGAATAGGTTACAATATATATATATATATATATATATATATATATATATATATATATATTTTGGGTTCTTTGTCAGACCGGATACGGAGCAAGTATTAGGAAATGGATATTGAATTAAATAGAATACTCACATTTGTATAAAAATATAAATAATATAATAAATAATGGTTTACAATTGGTTTGGTCTCCATTGACACTTCTGTCCACCACCGCCGTCTACCACTGACTATACCACTCTACTTCTCTTTCACTTCTCTGTCTTTCTGTCCGTCTTTACAACCATTACCTTATACTATATATACTATGAACAAGTACTAAGTCAGCAAATATTAGTTTTACCTTTACACAACACTATTTATGAATTACATCCATTTCCTACTTACATAATTGGTGCCACTAGAATGTGCTGACTTAGACTTGTTACAGTAGTATATATTTGGAAATGGACAAAAAGGGCTTGTGAATTGACAACGGTACAACGAAACACGTAACAAATTGATCCAGCTATTTCATTGAATTTGAAGAGTCTCAACATTTCCACTATATCACTGCTAGTGCACAAAAAGCTTTGACTGCAGTAGGGAAAGTATCAATACGAGTCTTATCAACTGCTGAAAATAGAACTGGAAAGATTCTTCTGGTGGGTGTCTGGTGTGCACCGAAATTTTTAAAAACATTTCCTTTTCTTCGTTTTAGCTGCACAGGATCTTATTGTATTGTATTGTATGTATATGAGGGTTTAAGCGTTTTTTCGCTTTTTGTCAACGCGACCTAGAAGATCTATTGAGACACAGCCCTTACTTAGTTTTCCGGAAGTATATCCAGATTTTTGATGAAGCCGATTATGGCTCCAGGAGTCAAGTTCTTGATCTCATCTGCCGTAAGATACCTCTTACCTAGTTGATTGAGGATCTTAACAAAAATAATAAATTTAATCAACCGCCACGACTTGTTTACTCATAATTAATACTCAAGTTGTATGAAATTCTTGAAGTAGCCGGCACTCTGTAAAAGCGACCATTGAACCGATAGCGCCTGAGTATGAAGTTGAAGTTTCTGTCTCTGTTGATGATGATTTGAACTTGCTACAACTATATGATGAAAGAAAGAGTCACCAATATAAACCCCATGTCAAAGAAAAACTGAAGAGAGAATACGGTATTAATGTCAAGATGAGTACTTTACTATACGATCCCTGAGTCTACGGTAAAGCACATCGATTGTCCTTTGATACAGGGGAAAAGTCAGTCAGTGTTAGTCTTTTGCGGAGTCATTTAAAAAGAGGCTTTATCTCGTTGTGTTCAAGGACACCTACAGGAAAATTCGCAACAATTACTTCGTTGCGAAGAAATTAGAGGTAAATTCTAAAGTATTTTCTTATGTAAACTACAACGTTGGAGCATTCAGTGAGAAAGCTGCTGAATGCTAACGGCGAGAAGTTTGACAATGAAGAGGTTTGATCAATTTTATATGCTAGAGGAATAAAACAACAGTTGTTAGCGTCCTATACTCCTGACCAAATGACATCTGCAAACGAGATAATTGGACTAAGTTGAATGGCCAGAACGCTGAAATATTTAAAGTCAGAAATCAATTGCCCAGAAAGAGAATTGAGTTTTCTACAGAGAATAAGTATCTAGGAATCATTCTAGACCAAAATCTCAAGTAGAACTCACATATCAACAAATTTATAAAGAAATAAACAGTGGCGTTAAACACATGCCGTCAGCTTCTGAGTAAAAACTGGGGACTACAGCCAAAAATGACCCATTGTGCATATACTAGTGTTGTAAGACCCATGATCATCTACGCGTTACTTGCATGGTGGCCAAAAGTGAAATAAATCACAGCACAGGCATCACTGCGCAAACTACACGCATGGCCTGTCTCAGTATTACAAGTGCTATGAGTACCTGTCCGACTGCAGCAATGGAAGTGATTCTGGGGCTAACACCTCTACACATTCAGATGAAAAAAAAGCGATGCAACAGGCACTGACTCTCTGCAGAACGAAACATTTTATGCCCGGAGATTTCGTAGGCCACTTGGAAATTCTAAGGGAAGTACAACCAGATAAACTGGCCTTGACTGTATGTAATACGATGACAACAAAATACGATTTTGACCAGAAGTATAAGGTTGTTATTGGTAATCTCCTTGAAAGGGCAACTGAAAGACCTGTTGTAAGGGATTCTCTGTCCTGGTTCACTGATGGTTCAAAATTGGACATAGGAGGAACTGGAGTAGGTGTGCTTGGCCCAGATTATCCGAATTAAGGAATCCATAGGCACCTGCTCCACAATTTTTCAGGCTGAGATATATGCAATAAATCTCTGTGCTCACATAAACCTAGATAAAGGTCTAAAAGGAGCATTAATAAATATAATGCCAGACAGCCAGGCAGCTTTAAAGGCGCTGAATGCCTTCACATGTAAATCAAAGCTAGTCTGGAACTGCAGGGAGACCCCCCAATTGCTATTCGAAGAAAACCACGTCACCCTATGGTGGGTACCAGGGCACGAGGGAATCCTAGAAAACGAGAAAGCTGATGAACTTGCAAAAAAAGGGGCTAAACTTTCATACCACGGACCGGAACCTTCATGTGGTCTTCCACAAAGCCACTATAAGTAGGTGGTCAAAAACTAGGAGGAATCTAACATATCTTCATATTGGAAAAATATTCTAGGCCTCAATCAAGCACGGAAATTCATTTCCTCAGTTTCGACAAACGCCAAAGAGCTACTAGATCTCAGCAAAAAAGATCTCTACATAATGACAGTAATTCTCACTGGCCACTGTCCTTTAAAGCTGAAAATGAAACCTGTCCACTCTGTAAGAGGACGAAGAATCGTCGAAACACATACTGTGTGAATACCCAGCCGTACCTACGCAGAGACTCAATCAAGTGGGTAAGAGGTATCTTACGGCAGATGAGATCAAAAACTTGACTCCTGGAGCCATAATCGGCTTCATCAAAAATCTGGAACTACTTCCGGATAACTAAGTAAGGGCTGTGTCACAATAGATCTTCTAGGCCGCGTTGACAAAAAGCGACAAAACGCTTAAACCCTGTAACACGAGCTAAGGAACGACGACTGTGTTGACAGATAGGGGTTGTCGGGACGTTGCCGTTCTCTTAAAACTGAGTAAAATACTAAGAATTTGCTACTTACCGCTTTGGACTACTGGGCTCTGTTGACCTGGATCTGGGCGGCAACAGCTGATGGTCTGGCACTTAACACGAGGGTAACGACCGAAAGGTTTTCAATAAAATGGCAGTTTAAATTAAATATAAATTTAATAGCGTAGAAATGTTAAAAATATTAAAATGATGAAAAATATTAAAATGATGAAAAATATTAAAATACAAGATTGAACAATGCGATAAATTTTATAAGTCCAAATATAAAATTATGCAATTAATTATTGCTACGACACGCGACGTGAACCCGGGACCGAATTTGGACAGAATTCCCTTTCCTTGATTTGGTAGGAGTTTAAATATCATCTGCAGAGGGTCGCGGGGGTAGGAAACACACATTGGAAACCATATTCACTTTCTTAGACATCACGTAGGCTGTGAGACTTTAACCCCACAGCCCTGCTAAAAAAATAGACCACAGCTATGATAAAGCCCTAAAATTTGGTTCACATGCACATTTATCAATTTTGTTTATGTGGCTTTCATAGGCGAGTGATATGATTTCCAAATGTTTGTAAATTCAGCTGCATCATAACAAGTTGGATATTTGAGACGTTGATAATTTGGGATAACGAAAATGACTTTTATTACAGTGACAGACTATTTATGTGTCTGGGCTAGGAAATTTTGAATTATTAATTGATAAATTGAATTTGTTTAACGTCTCAAAATCCATCTTGTTACAACCCTCGTATACATACAATACAATATAATACAAGGGTGATTTGATGAACAGTGCTGTCTTCATGGTGAGTAGAATCGGAAAGTCATCTGTAAAGAATGTCAGTCTCTACGAGTTGTGGATAAATAAAATGTCGAGAACAAAGTTTCTTAGGATTATCGGTTGTAAATGCTACATTTACGTGCCAGGTCAAAGGCAAAAGAAAATGAATCAAAAACCTGTTAAAGGGCATCTTGTAGGATATAACGGCGATGAGCATTATAGAATTTGGCTGAGAGAATGCAGCAAAGTCATTCTGTCAAGGGATATTCAATTTGAGGAGATACTTGGAAGTTGTACACATCAAACAACCACTTCAAAATACAACATCAGAAGAACCAGTTGGAAAAGTCAGTAAATGCGGTATCAAGAAAAGCCATGTTGGATTCAGCGAATCTGACAAAAGTACAGAAGTGTGCAAGACCGGAAACGAGACCGATCAAGATGATGTCCAAGAAAATCAAAAGCCAAAACGTGAGTTTAATTTGCAAGACCGAAGTTAGCAGAGATTGTCAACCCAATCAAAACTCCTCAAACATATGAAGACGTTCCTGATGGAAAAAGGCAATAAATAGAGAAACACATTTCTTAAAATTTCTTTCTTAAGAGAAAATAAAAGTCGATAACATGTAAATGGGTTTTCCAACTTAAAATGAATGCAGATGGTAGCATAAACAAGTTCAAAGCCATAGTAGTTTGAAGCAATGTTGCCAGATTTGGCGACTTGTCGCCATTTGGGCGACATTTTATAGTATTCGGCGACAAAATTTTCAATTTGGCGATTGGCGATTAAATTTGCGATAAATTAGTAATGTTTGGCGATATTTGGCGACAAAATCAAAAAATAAGTTATATATATATATATATATATATATATATATATATAATTAGCAAAATTTGAAAGTAAGGACACTTGTGCACTCTTTGCAACCAACAGAAGAAAGTCCTCTAGAGCGGGCACAAGAGGCATTCATAATGAGTGATTAAATGGAGATCACAAAAACAACAGTTTTCGCATTTCTAATTCATATTTATTATTTTCTGGATTTCTGGTCGTTGCACGCTTACCAAAACGAGAATCACTATCCATTAACATTTGAGAATTTTTAAATTTCCAAATCTTCTCTTTAATCGACTAAAGATTCGTCACCGTGTTTCATACCGACTGTTTCAGAAGAAGAATAGACTAGTTTTAGGCTAAACATATTTTTTTGTCTTTTTGAAATGCAAGTCAAATGCAAACCATAACAACATATACAGTTGTATGGCCATGCCGCATGGTAAGGTTAGTCATGAAGATCTCCTCTCCATGTAATATGATCGTTTTTTTACAATATCAGATATAGGTATGAAAATGTAGTACAATGTCAGATACTTCCCGGATAGACCTCACATACATATTAAATATGTGGAAGAACTGTTTTCTATTTGGTGAACAAAAATAGTTAACTATTTTTATGTAAACATACTAATTCAAATTTTTAACACTGTCCCATGTTGAGTAAAACTGTTACTATTGCAAGAGTCCAATGGGAATGGGAATATGCTTGAGCTTCATGGTCTCTTCAAATAGTCGAGTCATCCAGATAATTTCTTTGACAACTTCATGTGCTGCTCCAATTTCTGCTTTAGTATTTGAAGTTATCACTATGACTTGTCGCTAATTCAGCCATGAAATATCTCCCCCATCATACATTATGATCATTCCGGATATCGATCAGCCCATCGTAGAATAACCTTCGTAGTCTGCGTCGCTGTAGCACTTCAAACTTCAAACTACTATGGCTTTGAACTTGTTTATGCTACCATTTGCATTCATTTTAAGTTGGAAAACCCATTCACATGTTATCGACTTTTATTTTCTCTTAAGAAAGAAATTTTAAGAAATGTGTTTCTCTATTTATTGCCTTTTTCCATTCTAATCTGCCATTGTGATCAAGAACGTCTTCATATGTTTGAGGAGTTTTGATTGGGTTGACAATCTCTGCTAACTTCGGTCTTGCAAATTAAACTCACGTTTTGGCTTTTGATTTTCTCGGACATCATCTTGATCGGTCTCGTTTCCGGTCTTGCACACTTCTGTACTTTTGTCAGATTCGCTGAATCCAACATGGCTTTTCTTGATACCGCATTTACTGACTTTTCCAACTGGTTCTTCTGATGTTGTATTTTGAAGTGGTTGTTTGATGTGTACAACTTCCAAGTATCTCCTCAAATTGAATATCCCTTGACAGAATGACTTTGCTGCATTCTCTCAGCCAAATTCTATAATGCTCATCGCCGTTATATCCTACAAGATGCCCTTTAACAGGTTTTTGATTCATTTTCTTTTGCCTTTGACCTGGCACGTAAATGTAGCATTTACAACCGATAATCCTAAGAAACTTTGTTCTCGACATTTTATTTATCCACAACTCGTAGAGACTGACATTCTTTACAGATGACTTTCCGATTCTACTCACCATGAAGACAGCACTGTTCATCAAATCACCCTTGTATTATATTGTATTGTATGTATACGAGGCTTTAAGCGTTTTGTCGCTTTTTGTCAACGCGGCCTAGAAGATCTATTGTGACACAGCCCTTACTTAGTTATCCGGAAGTAGTTCCAGATTTTTGATGAAGCCGATTATGGCTCCAGGAGTCAAGTTTTTGATCTCATCTGCCGTAAGATACCTCTTACCCACTTGATTGAGTCTCTGCGTAGGTACGGCTGGGTATTCACACAGTATGTGTTTCGACGATTCTTCGTCCTCTTACAGAGTGGACAGGTTTCATTTTCAGCTTTAAAGGACAGTGGCCAGTGAGAATTACTGTCATTATGTAGAGATCTTTTTTGCTGAGATCTAGTAGCTCTTTGGCGTTTGTCGAAACTGGGGAAATGAATTTCCGTGCTTGATTGAGGCCTGGAATATTTTTCCAATATGAAAATATGTCAGATTCCTCCTAGTTTTTGACCACCTACTTATAGTGGCTTTGTGGAAGACCACATGAAGGTTCCGGTCCGTGGTATGAAAGTTTAGCCCCTTTTTTTGCAAGTTCATCAGCTTTCTCGTTTTCTCGGATTCCCTCGTGCCCTGGTACCCACCATAGGGTGACGTGGTTTGCTTCGAATAGCAATTGGGGGGTCTCCCTGCAGTTCCAGACTAGCTTTGATTTACATGTGAAGGCATTCAGTGCCTTTAAAGCTGCCTGGCTGTCTGGTATTATATTTATTAATGCTCCTTTTAGACCTTTATCTAGGTTTATGTGAGCACAGAGATTTATTGCATATATCTCAGCCTGAAAAATTGTGGAGCAGGTGCCTATGGATTCCTTAATTCGGATAATCTGGGCCAAGCACACCTACTCCAGTTCCTCCTATGTCCAATTTTGAACCATCAGTGAACCAGGACAGAGAATCCCTTACAACAGGTCTTTCAGTTGCCCTTTCAAGGAGATTACCAATAACAACCTTATACTTCTGGTCAAAATTGTATTTTGTTGTCATCGTATTACAGACAGACAAGGCCAGTTTATCTGGTTGTACTTCCTTTAGAATTTCCAAGTGGCCTACGAAATCTCCGGGCATAAAATGTTTCGTTCTGCAGAGAGTCAGTGCCTGTTGCATCGCTTTTTTTTCATCTGAATGTGTAGAGGTGTTAGCCCCAGAATCACTTCCATTGCTGCAGTCGGACAGGTACTCATAGCACTTGTAATACTGAGGCAGGCCATGCGTTGTAGTTTGCGCAGTGATGCCTGTGCTGTGATTTATTTCACTTTTGGCCACCATGCAAGTAACGCGTAGATGATCATGGGTCTTACAACACTAGTATATGCACAATGGGTCATTTTTGGCTGTAGTCCCCAGTTTTTACTCAGAAGCTGACGGCATGTGTTTAACGCCACTGCTTATTTCTTTATAATTTTGTTGATATGTGAGTTCTACTTGAGTTTTTGGTCTAGAATGATTCCTAGATACTTATTCTCTGTAGAAAACTCAATTCCCTTTCTGGGCAATTGATTTCTGACTTTAAATATTTCAGCGTTCTGGCCATTCAACTTAGTCCAATTATCTCGTTTGCAGATGTCATTTGGTCAGGAGTATAGGACGCTAACAACTGTTGTTTTATTCCTCTAGCATATAAAATTGATCAAACCTCTTCATTGTCAAACTTCTCGCCGTTAGCATTCAGCAGCTTTCTCACTGAATGCTCCAACGTTGTAGTTTACATAAGAAAATACTTTAGAATTTACCTCTAATTTCTTCGCAACGAAGTAATTGTTGCGAATTTTCCTGTAGGTGTCCTTGAACACAACGAGATAAAGCCTCTTTTTAAATGACTCCGCAAAAGACTAACACTGACTGACTTTTCCCCTGTATCAAAGGACAATCGATGTGCTTTACCGTAGACTCAGGGATCGTATAGTAAAGTACTCATCTTGACATTAATACCGTATTCTCTCTTCAGTTTTTCTTTGACATGGGGTTTATATTGGTGACTCTTTCTTTCATCATAAAGTTGTAGCAAGTTCAAATCATCATCAACAGAGACAGAAACTTCAACTTCATACTCAGGCGCTATCGGTTCAATGGTCGCTTTTACAGAGTGCCGACTACTTCAAGAATTTCATACAACTTGAGTATTAATTATGAGTAAACAAGTCGTGGCGGTTGATTAAATTTATTATTTTTGTTAAGATCCTCAATCAACTAGGTAAGAGGTATCTTACGGCACATGAGATCAAGAACTTGACTCCTGGAGCCATAATCGGCTTCATCAAAAATCTGGATATACTTCCGGAAAACTAAGTAAGGGCTGTGTCACAATAGATCTTCTAGGTCGCGTTGACAAAAAGCGAAAAAACGCTTAAACCCTCATATACATACAATACAATACAATAAGATCCTGCGCAGCTAAAACGAAGAAAAGGAAAGGTTTTTAAAAATTTCGGTGCACACCAGACACCCACCAGAAGAATCTTTCCAGTTCTATTTTCAGCAGTTGATAAGACTCATATTGATACTTTCCCTACTGCAGTCAAAGCTTTCTGTGCACTAGCAGTGATATAGTGGAAATGTTGAGACTCTTCAAATTCAATGAAATAGCTGGATCAATTTGTTACGTGTTTCGTTGTACCGTTGTCAATTCACAAGCCCTTTTTGTCCATTTCCAAATATATACTACTATTAAGTCATCGAAAGTTTCTCCTTCCTGGTTTATTACCAACATTGTACTTGATTTCAATATTTCTTAGTTTATTGGTAGAATATGTAATATTTTACAAACTAATATTAAGTCATGTAAATCAGTCTTACTTTAGATTTAAGTCCATTATTTAACTCATTCCACGAATTTCTCAGTTTTGCAATGAGCGTTAAAACATCTTCTCCTGATGTCTAATAAAAAGGCAAGAAATCTGTGCATATCTTAAATACCTAAGCCATTATAAAATTAGTAGCATTATGATTATTTGCGTTTATTTAACTTAAAATTTTGTGAGCTGTATGTAATTTATGTTTCTTAGAATTTGCAATAAAGCCTTCGGCCAAGGAGGTAGATTTCTAGCCCCCGTGGCGCTTTAAAGCTGTTATTGTAGCTCCTGCATCAGCACACAATGTTTCAGCTGATCTTTGTAAACAATGTTCGGTGCACTTTTCTGGATGCTCCAGTTTTAAAAATTGTGCTATTAGTTTGCCCATAGCTCCTTGTTAATGCCAATTACTTGTTTTGTGCATTTTCCGTTTTAATAGTTAGGAAAAAATTATTCTGAAGTTACAAACGAAGGACGAAGAACTTTATATTTTTTTACAATTTCATAGAAACTATCAGTCACCGTAAAGTTAGAAGGAACTTTGTTTTTAGTTTTCATTACATAAAGTTCATTTGCTCGGCAAGTTCCCATCACTCCCATTATTAATGCGACCTTAATAAAATAATTATTTAAAATAATATAGCAATAATTATTACCATTTTATCTTTGTTGCCAAATATCAGGAGCTTCAGTAATAAATTTGTGAATTTGTTCTTCTGTAAATGCTTCAGACTTTTTTGGATGATATTCTTCGGATTCTCTTTTCAATAATGCACGTAGTCGTGCATAAGGTTTAATAATTATATTATGTTTTTAATTCAGAGTGCACACATACACACACACACACACACACACACACATATATATATATGTGTGTGTGTGTGTGTGTGTGTGTGTGTGTGTGTGTGTGTGTGTGTGTGTGTTTGGTGAAAGTCCGGCGCCCAGAATATTTCGTTTATTATGAGATACAGAAAAATGTTACGGAACAAAATTAAGCTAATCAAAAGAACTCATAAAATGATCTTAGTAAGAATTTTGTGTCACTTCCGGTTTGAGCTGTCGAAATGTTGTAATTAATAAATTTTTACAGAACTAAAACCCAAATATTGTCTATTTATTAATTATGAGTTCTGAAAGCTTCTTTCAATATCTAAATAATTTATGTTCTTTATTTAATTATTTTTAATTTAATGATGTTTACTGAAAATAATTTGTTTCTATTTCATTATTTGAATAATATTTGTTTGATTACATATTTTATGCCTTTGTGGAATGTTTTCACTACGAGATTTGGAAAGTCTACATAATATAGACACATACGATTAACGGGATTTTATTGTAGTACCTGAATGTATCCCTTTCTGTTACATTGTTTAATTTTGTCTCAGAATGTACTAAAAGAGTTTCATCCTCTTTGCTACTTGGCGGCGCTAGCTCCTAACAGCATTTTATACCAAAAAAGCGTTTTGGTTTGGGCCACGAAATTGACATTATTTATGAATATTTTCAAAGACTTTTTTCTATATCTTGTAGATAAAGGTCCATGACAGGTTCATCCAGTATTAGTTTTTTGAATATCGTACCTGTTTATTTTTTATTTAAAGCTAAAAGTACCTTAACTTTGGAATCCTATAAAAATTATTAAAAGAAAAAAATCAAAAAAATGGCGCAAGACAGGCCTAGATTTATTCTTTAGCTACAAATAAAAAAAAAGTTTATGCAAATCGGGTCAAAAATAGAGCCAATTTTGTGGCCCCAACGAAGTATTTGCCATATTGAACAAGGGGTATGGATTCCTCTTAACCAGCGCGCGTTGGGTTCCCATGGCAACAGAGAAGTATGTGGTATAATGCCTCAAAATACAACCTACGATCAAAAAGTCAGGTCTCACCATCCCTTCTGCGGAATTAATTATAAATAATTGACAACATAATTTTAACTTACTTTTTAAATTATAATTATTCATATACTTACGACTAAAAGATATTTCCCATGTAATTTCAACCACGCTAAACTTCCCCATTAACGAGAAAAAAATGTTTAAAATAATTTAAAACAATCAACACAATACAAACTCTCTTACTAAATATAACAAACAAAATTAAAATTAAAAATACTCAAATGGCTGCCGTCATTTTCTGCACAATTTGTCACATATAACCAATCTAACCAAATCTGCCAATACATAGGCAGGAAAGGAAGATCTAATATTTTTTGACATTATTTGTTTGGTTTCAGGTAACAAAATCTCAAATAACTGGTTATAATGTATTTTTTATGAATTTTTATTAGTAAATATTTTACAAATAAAGTGTCGCCATTTTGAAATGGTTGAAGTGAAACAATGATATTTTAGTATCATTGTAATAAAAAAAAATATATATATAAAAATACCGATTCCCTGTATATATATATATATATATATATATATATATATATATATATACATATATATATATACATATATATATATATATATATATATATATATATATATAAATTATATAGAGACACTACCCTTATTTGCGTAATGCAACTATAAATTGCATCATTCTCTTTCTCATAAATTCAGCACTTTTAATTTGAGATTACTTAAAAGAAGACGATCCTTGTATATATAAGATGTACTTAGTAAGATAAGACATTCCTTGTTTAGCTACTGTTAATGTAAGATTGTGTTTTAAAATAAATTTTTTAAAAACTTAAATTTGAGTTCCAAATTTATTATTGGTGCAGTCGGTAGGATTGACAAACAAGTATTTGTGAATCGAAAACCAAGTGTTCAATTCGTTCAAATTCACAAATTTGTCGATTTTTATCGTTAAATTCTGCCAATCACGAATCAACGAGTCAATCCTGCAATCATCAGCGATACTCAAGTGAAAAAATACGGAACTCATCCCATCTTACGTGACGAGGAATCCTTCTACGGCAGTTCCTGATCCAAAGGACCCGAGAAGTAAACCACACGGACTCGGACTCTACGCATCGAACGAACATCGATCGAGAGCCAACCAGTCACCACCCATTCCCACTCCACATCGAGCGGACATCGATCGACATCTGACCGTGCCATCATCCACTGGACGAACTACTAAACACACTAAATAACCTAAGTATCAATATGACTCCCCCTGTACCAACCAATGTACTCGATAACTTAAACAATGAAATTATAAAATTATTAGACCTAATACCATGCTTCGATGGAGATGTAAAAACTCTACCAAATTTCATAAACACCGTAGACGACATAATAAGTTTAGTCAATCAATCAAACCCATCAGAGGTTACAAAAAAATTGTTATCATCACTTTAAAAAACAAAATTAAAGGAAGTGCTGCGCAATGCTTCAGCATCACAACCATAAACTCCTGGAAAGATTTAAAAGACCATTTATTACAAAATTATTCCGATACTAGATCAGAGCACACTTTAATGTACGAAATTACAACTTACAAGCAAACAAAGGATAATATAATTGAATTCTTCAATAAATTTAATGACATTTATCTAATATATAAGAGTAAAGTAGAATGCAAATACAATAGTGCAATCAGCAAAATAATATTAGAATACTCCATAAAATACTTTACACAATGCTTTATAAACAATTGCAGAGATCCATTTAGATCCCAACTCTCTGCCAGAAACCCGCAAAGTTTAAGTGAAATATTAAATCTTATCACTAACAACCTCCAATACATACACAACCAACACACACAAACACAAAAAGCACCTCCACCAAAGAATCAATTGCAATTCAACCCACCAAAATACCAATCTCCAATACATAAATATCCTCAACAATCACAACAACAACCATCTAAATCCTTTGCCCCTAGTGCAAATATTCGTAATGCACAACAAAGAGTTACCACACCCATGAGCATCCAAACCTCTCAATTCTCCAGACGCCCTGTCCAACCACGATCAGAACAATTATTTACTCAAGATATCGAAAGTGCAGATAATACACCAGTAGAATACCCAGAATCTTTGGAAATTGAGCAAGAAAATGAAATTAACGAGGAAAATAATTTTTTAGACATAGACCAATACCAACAAGAATCGAATCCTTAACTAACAATTTCAGTAAACTACCATTCATCAAAGTGTCAAATTTAAAAATTTTATTAGATACTGACTCTGCCCAAAATTATATCAATCCAAATTTAATTAAACCAAATTTCACTAAATTTCCCGAATTATTCACAGTACATACTTGCAACGGCAAATCTTCATGGAAAGAATTCACATTTTTCAAATTTAAAAATAATAATATAAAAAGTTATATTTTTAATTTTCATAAAGATTTTGACATTTTATTAGGCCTACCAGGAATAAAATTACTTAAAACAAAATTTGATTTTATAAAAGAAGAAATAACATTTTTTAATAAATTTAAATATAAATTACAATATTTTAACTCAAATAAAAACGAAAATTTCAACACAGAAATAAAAAATCAAACTATTCGAGATGAACACTTAAATCCCGAAGAAAAAAAAGGCTTAAACAAAGTAATAAACAAATACAAATCTTTAATATTACAAGAAAATTAAAAACTCACTTTCACTAACAAAATCAAACATCAAATTAAAACTACTGACAGTGTTCCTATCCATACCAAACAATACAAATATCCAGAGACGTACAAACAAGAAGTACAAACACAGATTGACAAAATGTTACACGACGACATTATACAACACTCTTACTCCCCTTGGTCCGCCCCTATTTGAGTCGTCCCAAAGAAAATGGACGCTTCAGGTAAACAAAAATTTCGCGTCTTAATTGACTACAGAAAATTAAACGACAAGACAATCACTGACAAATTCCCTATACCAGACATCACTGACATCTTAGACAAGTTAGGCAAGTCAAACTATTTCACAACCATCGACTTGACATCGGGCTTTCACCAAATAGAAGTTGACCCAGACGACATCCCAAAAACTGCATTTTCAACAAATTTCGGACATTACGAGTTTAAAAGAATGCCTTTCGGCTTAAAAAATGCACCGTCGACATTTCAAAGACTTATGAACTTCGTTCTCAAAGATCTGATTAATAAAATATGCTTTGTCTATCTCGACGACATAATTATACTAGGCACATCCCTCGAAGATCATTTAAACAATATCGAAAAAGTATTCCAAAAATTAGAGGAAGCCAAATTAAAAATCCAGCTAGATAAATGCGAATTTCTCCGCAAAGAAGTCGCTTATCTCGGGCACGTTATTACTACGAAAGGAATCAAACCCAACCCGGACAAAATTCTCGCAATAAAAAATTTCCCTATTCCTAAAACAAGTAAAGAAATAAAATCATTTCTCGGACTCCTGGGCTATTATAGAAGATTTATCGACAGCTTTTCAAAAATCACTAAACCCTTAACCAACTGTCTAAAAAATGTCAAAAAATTGACATAAAAGATCCGGAATACATCAAATGTTTCAAAAAATGCAAAACACTTCTCTCTAACAGCCCCATTTTACAATATCCAAATTTCTCAAAAACATTTATCATAACAACCGACGCGAGCAATTACGCGATCGGAGCAGTTTTATCGCAAAAGAACGAAAATAATAAAGATCTCCCCATAGCCTACATTTCACGAACCCTCAATAATCACGAAATAAATTATTCAGTTGTCGAAAAAGAACTCTTGGCTATCATATGCGCAACAAAACAATTTCGGCCATATTGTATTGTATTGTATGTATATGAGGGTTTTAAGCGTTTTGTCGCTTTTTGTCAACGCGACCTAGAAGATCTATTGTGACACAGACCTTACTTAGTTTTTCCGGAAGTAGATCCAGATTTTTGATGAAGCCGATTAGGCCTCAAGTACCTAAAGTACTTGTTTCGTTACATGTTTTACTTGCATTTTAGTGATGCAGGTTGTCAGCCTATTTATTAGGACACCAATTCAAAATTATTACAGATCATAGACCTTTAGTTGGGCTTAATTCACTTAAAGAACCAAATTCCAAATTAATAAGATGGCGCTTTGATTATACAGTAGAATACAAGAAAGGATGCCAAAATGTCGTAGCCGATGCCCTGTCCCGAATCAGACCAGATTTTAAAATAGAATACAAAAAATCAAATATTTTCGAATCTGACAAACCACTCGTCCATTGTATTTCTAGCGACACAAAAATGAGTAAAGGTTTTGCATATCAAGTAAAACAAAATTACCCTAGTGAAATTTATTATAACATTGACAACAAAATTCTTATACAAAACGACCCACGATTAATTTGTCATTTAATTACAAAAGATAAATACCACAATAAGCCTTCAATTAAAAATATAAAAATATGCCTATAAAAATTATTATATTACTGCATACAGAACGAAATAAACGAAATTGACATGCCAAAAATTTGTTCCGGCCTTGATGGAAAAAATTGGAACGAAATAGAAGACATAATAAAAGTAATATTTCTAAATTCTAATATCAAAATTAATGTTTATGAACAACCTAATGACGAAGAATTAAACTTAAATTCGGACACAGATTCTGTAATCGTAGAAACAGGTAGCGAAAAAGATTCAACCGATACAGCTCACTCTGATAACGAGCACCCAGTAAATGGCTTAACATATTTAGAAACACCTATAAATACATGCAAAAACCAGATAGTTGTAAAAGAAACTAATGGTAAAAACGATATAAAAATAAGCAAGCTTTTTAATAATAATATTCTACGCATTTACCTTTATTTAAACAAAATTGACAGTAATAAAACAATCCTGAAATTCATTAAAGAACTCCTACAACCTGGAAAAACGTACTATTGCTTGATCCCTGACAAATTCAAAACTAACTTCAACGCCGTACTGCAAACCTACTTCGACGCGAATAGCTATAAATTAGTAGCATGCAGCTCGATAAGTAATGATATTGAAAATAAAGAAGACCAGCAACTCACAATAAAAAACTATCACGAGGGAAAGACTAACCACAGAGGTATAACGGAAACTTACAACAAGCTAAAACAATCATATTACTGGCCTAATATGCTGAAAGATATTCAAAATTACATTAATAAATGCAATATTTGCTTAACCACAAAATATAAAAGAAACCCTATTCAAATACCTAACATCAAAACACCCACAGCAGACAAATCTTTCGAAAAAATTCATATTGATCTCTTATCGTTAGAATAAATTAAAATATTAACCATAGTAGACTCTTTTTCAAAATTCGCTGTAGCATATGTAATTAAAGATAAAAATGCAATAACAATTTTAAACAAATTAATTAAATATTTTACACATTTCCCAATACCAAAAGAAATAGTATCTGATAACGACCTAGAATTTAATAACAAAACAATTCAAAATTATCTGGCTCTCAGACAAATAAATATCCATTATATTTCTATTGATAATCCCAAGAGTAATGGCATAGTAGAAAGATTCCATTCTTCCCTCATAGAACATATGAGAATTATTAACCAAAATCCGATAATAAAAACTTTACAACTCAAAGAAAGATTGAATTATGCACTAATAGCTTACAACAATAGCATTCACTTAATTACGAAAAGAACTCCCTTAGAAATTATTTTCGGACGCATCTCTGAGCCAAATTTGAAACCAGAAGAAGTACAAGTCGACGAATATTTACAAAAACACTCCGAAGTTCTCAAACAAATAAACGAACATGTAAAATCTAACATAGAAAAATATAAAGCAAAATATTCAGGAAAAAACGAAAAACAATATGAAATACCAAACCAAGCTTATGTAAAAATAAATAAGAGAAATTCCGGCAAAATAGAAAAACCAAAATTTAAAATTCTAGGTGTAAAGACAATACGTCCGGCAAGAGGACAAATTGTAGACGAAAACGATAAAAAACATAAAATATCAAATCTTAAAACTCCTTGACTTGTTACAGACTAATTCCTTTCGGAATATCCCAAATCATACAAGATGACACTAATACTGGACTTAACATACTTGACTTAGGGACAGCCTACATACAGGTAAACACCCAAATAATATCATTCCAAGTCCCCATATCTAATATCCTCCAACAATACCATATCTTAGAATCCAACACTAACACCCTATATCAAAAACTACAAAAATATAAATTTCAAGATAATATCACAAACAACAAAAATATATTAAATAATATCATATTACATTTAAGAGATAAAGTACAACTCTAAAATACTAAAAGAAATAAACGCGGTTTAATTAACGGGCTAGGCTCAATAATCAAAAGTATAACAGGTAACCTGGATGATACAGATAAAGAACGATACGATCAAATAATAGAAAATATAAAATTCAATGAAAATAAATTAACCGATAAAATCAATACAATGGTAAAAATCAACAACAATATCACCGCCCAATTTAACGATAAAATTGAAATAATTAATGAAAATAACAACATTTTTATTAAAAAACTAGACACTTTAGAAAAAGTATTAGGAAAAATTATCGACGAAATAGACATTGTAAGAACTCAAAACATTCTAAACGAATTAATACAAATAGGACATGAACTTTATTTCTCTCTAATACTGTTAGAAGAAACTATAATTTTCTGCCAATTAAATACTTTATATTTCGGAATAATAAATTAAAACGAACTAATAAACGAAATCAATAAGATTGAAAACAATTTTATAAAAACAATTTTAATTAACAATATTCATAATAACAATCTTTTAAAAACGTATTGTTCTATAAAAGACGAGAACCTTATAATCCTGATAGAAATCCCATCAAATATCCTTAAAGAAGAACTCTTACAAGTCACCTCAATTCCAACATACCAACACGAAACATACAAAACTGTAAATGTACTAAATGGCCTATACACGAAAAATAATTGTAAAATAAAACCCGTAAATAAATGTATTAGAATAAGTAACAAAGAATACTACTGTCTATCTAAACACAACGAATATGAAAAATTTTTAGAAAACGTAATATGCTATAAAGATTTCCAATATTGTACTTATCATAAAATATAATTAATCAACTCAATAATTGAAATAAAAAATTCTAATTTAAAATATCTATATTTTCTGTATAAAAAACAAGTAAAATTCTATTGTAACAACACGTTGCATATTAAAGATTTAAAAGGCATATATTATACAAATAACTGCAAATTTAACGATCAAATTAAGATAAAAAGATAACTTCGGAGAATTAGTAGATATCCAAATAAATTCTACTAATACCTATATCAAAAAATTAAAAGACGAAATAAAAAATATATCACTAATTAAACACGACATAGAAAGTAATATTCGACTAGATTATCCATATGATGGAAGCATTAATAATTATCATTATATTTTGATTTATACTTTAATTACGTTAATTATTATTATAATATTAATTTGTAAGTACAAAGATTGTCTTCGAAACAAATTTAAAAATTCAAACCAATTAGAATTAAAAGAAACTAGTAAAAGTTCCAAAATTGTAACTTCCACTCTTGAGGAGGGAGGAATTATATAGAGACACCACCCTTATTTGCGTAATGCAACTATAAATTGCATCATTCTCTTTCTCATAAATTCAGCACTTTTAACTTGAGATCTCTTAAAAGAAGACGATCCTTGTATATATAAGATGTACTTAGTAAGATAAGACATTCCTTGTTTAGCTACTGTTAATGTAAGATTTCATTGTGTTTTAAAATAAAAATTTTAAAACTTTGCGTTCCAAATTTATTATTTATATATATAACAATATTTTAGTAATTATTTCATTCTCAACACCTTTGACGCAGTAAACATATATTAATGTTTACTGCGTCAACTGTACTAAGCATACGCTCTCCATAATTTTGAGTTTTGAACTTGTTAAAGAAATAAAAGAAATTTGATAGATTCACTATATATTTATATTTTAAATAATCAAGAGCATCGGCGAATTTTTACCTCGGGGTAAGAGGTTAAAGGATTTATGCAATAATTTTAATTTTTTTATCACATGATGTGGTTTAATGAGGATTGCGATCCTTTTGGGGTCTCATATTTTTACTATGAGTGGTTTTTCGTGTTAAAAAATTAAAATTCAGCCTTGAAACAATGGATCCCAGAGCCCGTGTCTACATTTAAGAAGAATCACGCAGTCATCCGTCACTTTTGACAATCTATCTATGAACTTTAAATGATTATATCTTTTAATAGAATATTGATAAAAAAGATTTGAAAACAGTATCATGATTAATAGTCCTGAGCAAAGGTTTTACCAATATTTTAAGAGTATAACACAACACATTTAATTATTTTAAATTTTGGCGTTTCGAATTACATAAGTCAATGTTGCCAAATGTGTGATGAAATTACTAAACAAAAAACAAATATTCCTAAATGAACTTCACTGAAGACGGTGGCTATTATATTAAGATTGCCGATGGTAATTTATAAATTTCAAAATTAACTACAATATTTTAATACAAACAATGTTGCCAAATTAGTAAGTAACTAAATAAAAATCAAATGTTCGTAATTAAGTTAAACACTTTGCTTTGTTTGATATCAAAAGAAAGAAAACCATAAGCGCCGGTTTTGAAATGACAAAAAAAATGTATCATGTCGATCTGCATTTGTTTTTCGTAAAAAGTTGTTACAAGTAGGTCGTTACACAAGTTTTATATTTTCAAAGAGAAATATAAAGTAAACTATGTTTAAAAGAACATGTACAATACACTTTGTGATGTAAGTATATCATTTATAATATGTTTCGCTCTATTTAAATATGTATTTTCATTTCAGTTACAATTTTTAATTGGTTACTCAAACAAGAGTACATTTATAGAAGAGAAATACAATTACTGATAATAGCACTAATGAATTGTAACTGATTATCATAAAAGTGCATTGTACATAATAATTTACGCCAAACCTTATTTACATTATTTAAATTTTCATGTCATGTGACGTTTGTCAAAACGTCAGCTCTAATCTAACAATCATCATGCTAGTCTTGTATTTTCCTGGAGAAATATATATTAAAATTAGTTTAAAAGTAGAATTACACTACATTCTGTAATGTAAGTATGTAATTTTCTATTTTTTGGCTGTATTTAGATATGTGTTTTCATTTCAGTTATAGATTTTAATTGCTAAGTTATCCAAACAAGAATATATTTATAGAAAAAAAAATTACACAAAATTACGAATAATAACACTATTGACAAAAATTTAATTCTAGAAATCAAACAAAACAAATCTGTCATAAACACATTTATTTAAAAATACTGACAAACCTTTCTTTCATACTCTTTTGGAAGAAATGTTTCACAATTTATTGTACAATAATTATTTTGATTTATGTTATCTGGATTATATTAAACTGTAAGTAACTGCATTTTATACAACTACGATTAGATATTTAAAAATTCTATTGTATTTTGTTATGGAATGAGATAATTTTATAGATGAAAACGTTTACAAAAACATAGTATCTACCCACTTATTTATTCATATTGATATTTCAAACAATAAACACTTTCTGAAACCAAATATTAATCGAGATATGCGTTTGATGGCATATGCTCTTAGTCGAATGTGACTATGAATGGATTGCATGAAAATTCATATTTTTACTATTGGTATACTTGCTAATTTCAAAATTAATTCAAGGAATTTCTCCTGAGAATGTCATGCGGCAGCACTTGACAGCTGATTGGAAATATAAAACACAATATTCGGCAAAGCAAAATAAATTTCAATTGAAATATTGGAAACTGGTACTAACAAACTACTACTCAACGCCCCATTTTGCGGGTGCCAAAAATATGCTACGAAGTCGAAAATTCTGAGCAACTTTGAATCTATTGTAAATCTCAAAAAAAAATGGTACATATTAAAGAGAATGAAGATAATGGATGTGTATATAAATAAATAATAAAATTCAAGCAGACCAATACGCACAAAATCACAATTGTAATTGAGAACCATTTTCAGTCTGGATCTCCATCCTACAATTTTATCATAGGTGTGTGTAATAAATTATTGGGACAACACTGTATTTAAATGTACTATTTATATAATTGTTAAATGGTTAAAATTGTTTTTCTATCTGAGGTTTTGACTGTGGTTTCTCTCAGGTTATTAAGGTGAACCGGAGAGCTAGTTTTCCAGAGAATTTTTCAATCCACTTCATTATTTTATTTTTGCCAATATTTCATTAAATATGATCTTATTTGAAGTAGAATGTAGAAGTTTTGCTCTAAATCATTCAGGAGAGAGAATTTTTTTCCAAATTGAAAGATCAAACACCACTCGATTTTCAAACTAACGTTATATAAGAAATTAATTGTAACAATTGTAATTTAAAATACATAGGTCAGACCAAAAATTGGTTAAAGAAAAGAATTCAAAATCATAAAACCGATTGTTTAAATCATTATAAAAAATGATAAAACAGTTTTAACTTATCATCCTTCAGTAACTGGACATCATTTTGATTTTGATAGAGTCAAAGTCTTTGACAAAGAATCTACTTATAAGAAGAGATTATTAACGCTACACATCTTTAAATCAGAACACTCTGAATTTCAGAAGAGACGTTAAATTTTTGGATAAATTATATATCAATATTTTTCAATAACATTATTATTAAATTTATTTACTTTTAATAGATTAAGTTTCTATAAGTTCTGGTCTTTTTTTTATAAATTTTTCCTACATTTACACGGGCCTTTGTATAATAAAGTCAATCCTTGATCTTTCTCCCGACAATGTACTTCATATAAAATTCAACAAATATAAAATGGTAATTTTTGTTTACGTAGTTCTGATTTTTTTTTACATTGTTAACTGTTTTTTTTTCTACATTGTACTATAGTTTACTAAATTGTAATAATTTTGTAGAACCTTTTATGAGTCTCTGAGAATGACTATATTAAAGTTGAAACTTTAGACAATGGTAAATTTATTTGTTCTGACTCCTGTTCAAATTCCTTTTCCCCTAAATCAACTTTATTGGACACAAATACATTTCACATTAGGATCAGTTTTATTAACTGCTATGAGTTTTCAGTTCTTCCCCAATTTATTGGAATCATTTATATTATTATTTATGTTATAACTTTCCTATGTCAAGCTGTTTTGTATTCACCCTCTAGGTATATATAAACTCGGTATCCCTGAGTTGATACTCACGTCATCAATTTTTGTTACAAGAATTATTAAACTTTTATTTTGTATCTGTGTCAAATACGCATGTAAGGCTTTATTCGCTATCTCATTACACTGTGGGTATATATGCTATCGGCGACCAACCATCGACAATAATGAAATAGAAACAGTAGTGTAACTACGGTAACATATATTTTAAAATATTTAATAAAATAAGTATGCCATTAATGTCATTTATTAAGGTTATCTTGGCATCGACAATTTGTGGTTCATTGTGTGCTGGTAGTTTCGTTAATTTAATCTGTAACTCTTTTTGTATGTTTCTTGTTTTCATCCATTATTGTATTTGTATCTAGTACTGTCTTTGTGACATTTATATTCTTTGGAAATCTCACGATTTCACTCGACAAGATAATGTAATCAATCACCCTATTCCCCTTGTCAATTTCAATCACATGGTTACGATATATCATTTCAAACAGTTTTATTATTTTTTATGTAAAATATTGTATTAATAAAAATGTTGCATATTTGATGTAGGTCATTTCATTCATTTGAACAAATGTTATATTAATTATTTTTCTAATTACAATACTTACCTCATGAGCTTCTTTCCTCCATGTAATTGTCGGAATAGGAGTATCTCGTACAGTACAGTTCAATGTTATATAACTTCCTTCTTCTGCGGTAATGTTCAGATTTTGTTCTGCGTCGACTATTTCCGGAGGAACACCTAATCAAAATACAAAAATCTAGAAATCACTGACTACAGAAAGTAGTATAAGAATATTCTGTATTTTATTTGTCTTACAGTTAGACTGTCAATCTAAACCTCTTGAATAATTTTTTCTATGGTATTTGGAAGATTACTCGTACATACACCATTAGTTAAGTATTATTTACCATAGTATATACGGTATCTACTTTTTTGACAAATTTTTAGGCTCTCATAATATTTCATTTTCATGAACAAGTCAATTACACGTTTTCTGTTTTAACTCAACATTGTTAACTCCTTACTATATTAATTTATGATTCCTTTATATAATCTGTTCTCCACTGTAATAGCAAATTAAACAGTTGATTAGTTACAGTCAAGCCAGACCTTAATGATGATGGGAACCATTAAAGTTTAAAAAGGTTATTACCCTCTCTTCACGTTAAGTTAAGAGTAAAGGATAGTACAGGAACTATGACTCCGGCTCTGTGATTGGTTAAAATACAAACTAAGTTGTCACAAAGAGTGACTAAATTTCGTGTGTGTGTGTATGTGTGTACGTGTGTATGTGTGTACGTGTGTATGTGTGTACGTGTGAATGTGTGTATGTGTATGTGCATGTGTGTGTATGTGTGTGTGTATGTGTGTATGTATGTATGTATGTATGTATGCAAACTGGCTT
This sequence comes from Stenolophus ochropezus, assembly GCA_035578165.1. Classification (NCBI taxonomy): domain Eukaryota; kingdom Metazoa; phylum Arthropoda; class Insecta; order Coleoptera; family Carabidae; genus Stenolophus; species Stenolophus ochropezus. Next base: position 29,278,244 of record JAQOWZ010000017.1, read on the forward strand.
GGTACGACGCATCGGTCTTATACACTATAGACCCAGCCAGTGATTTTTTACTTATCTAGATACCAATATGCAATATACTTCCTTTATAACGTAGTGTTGCTAACATGTGTAACATACTTTTTTGTACCACCTCTTTCTATACTATGTATATTAGTATCTTGTTGTCTCTCTCACTAGCACTAGTGACCAATCAGCATGAGGCAAATCGTACGTCTATTTTTAGTCAAGTTCATGTCAGTTTCTGTTTATTTCTATTAACCTAGCTATTTTTTTGATGATATTGGGAGTTTTATAATGTTTTGATTGAATTAATGTAATATAATAATTAAAGACAATGGTTAGAAAATATTTGATGTGTAAAACATCACAACTGAAGGATTCACCGCTATCATTGCACAGGTAAATTATAAAATATATTATTGGATGTGTTTATTCCCAGGGAAAGTTTTTGTAAGCGTAAGATGCCTATATGCCAATAAAGTGCCCGTAAGATAATAAAACTTTGAGGACAGAAGTGTAACGTACTACAAAAGAACACTTGTTCCACAGGGCTTCATATTAGGTGCAGACTTGTGGAACAAATATTATGATGGATTGTTCTACACCTCCCACTACCTAGCATTTACAGACGATGTCGCTATCAATACTAAATTTATGAAGTTATTATAATGACAGAATTTTATATTTAACGCATTTTTCGAGGTAATGTCAAATGTTGATTGCAAGTAAGATACCACTATAGATATATGTACATCTCAGACAAAGACAGCGCATCAGAGAATGTCTATGTTGACATACTATTCAGAAGGTATTTCGAAAGTGATAGCAAGTGAGATAAGTGAAATAACATCATTGACATTTCAGATAAAAATAATTCTTCAAAGTACGTCGTTGCTATGATAACAACAAAAATTTAGTAGTGTTGGTATCTAGATAAGTACAAAATCATTGGACCCAGCGTATTCCATTTTGCAAATGCTGCTATCCCAAGTAATAATTTTTGTCTTCTTTGTCACAATAACTAATCTCTATTTATAAAAACGTTTTTGTTTATTATTGATTAGCTGTTCATTATAGAAAAAAAATCGTATTATGGACACAAATATTATTACAATGACGTTGTTATTTCGTTAAATATTAAAAGTTTATTACAGTTACAAAAAATAGTCTGAGTTGTGCGATACACGTTGATTGGCTAAGTTAATAAGTGAAAACAGAGTAAAAAAGCAAAAATAAAATTTAAACTTTGTATAAACTGAAGTACAGATTAAGTGCATCTCTTACTGTGATTTGTGGTATAAAACTAACAAATAAATACGATTTTTTACATTGTTACTTAAATCTAACCTTTAAAGTGGACAAGAAGTGTCAATGAACTGTAGTTAAAACGTGGTGCGAGAAGTGTCTTAAAAAACATAATAGTTTTTTAAGACACTAACTATCTATATAAATTATTTATTTTATTTACAAAAAAAGGGAAAATAAATTTAAAAATTCAAAATAGGATAAATTTAGCTTTAGAATTTAAATAAAATTTTGATAAAAAAAAAATAGGGCGCTGGGTTTTGAACCGCTGACCCGACGTTTTCTGAGAGAGACCCGTACCACGGATCTGTTGCGACAAGTGGATTTATTTGTATAAACATTGAACATTACATTGCGTGCGATTATTCTAAAGTACAAAATAAAATAAATTCAAGTTATTTTTCAATTAAATTCAAATGTCATGAATAAAGAACACAAAAAAGAAATATCTACAATTGAAGACAAACAAAGAAAGGAAGAATACGAAGAAGGAACATCCACTGACGAGGGGAAAAGAAGAAGAGATAGCGACTCAGAAAACGCAGTCTTTAAAAGAAGCAAAATAATTAAAAGGACACCAACTAAAACTAAAAATAAAGATATGGAAGAACTAAAGAGCATGATGTCTGAAATAATGATAGAAATAAAGGAAATAAGGAGAGAAAATAATATATTCAGACAAGAAATAGATAAATTAAAAGAAAAAATTGCAAAATTAAAAAACAATGAAACAAAGGTGGAAATAGAAACACAAAACTTAAAACAGAGAATTTATGATTTAGAAAGAAAGGAAGACAGAAGAGAAAAGGCCATGATAAAAAATAATATTATAATTAAAGGTGCAAAATTAGAGAATAAAAATAAAGATGTAGAAGATTTCATAAAATACAAAATAGGAGTCGAAGTTAAAATAACAGACACTTACAAAATAGGAAGAAACGAAGAAAGACAACACACAGTTGCTACAGTAGATACTTGGGAAAACAAAATGAAGATTATGGAGAATAAAAGAAAACTTGGAAAAACAAAAATATACATAGAAGGTCAGTTGACAAAAAAAGAAATGGATATACAGCAAGAAATAATAAAAGTAGCAAAGGAGGAGAAATCAAAGAACAAAGAAATTAAAATTGGCTATAAAAAACTTAAAATTGATAATGAATGGTATGAATGGAGGGAAAAAGAAGGAAAACTGTTACTAAGTACGGCTTCAAAAAACTACTAGAAAGTAATGATATAGGTGAAGGAACAATAAAGAAAATATTAAAAATAAAAAGTAAATATAAGTCAAGTAAAAACAAAACCGTAAAAATAAGTACATGGAACGTTAGAACAATGTTAGTAGTGGGAAAAATGATAGAAATAGGCATAGAATTAGAAAAATATGGGATAAGTATTGGAGCATTACAGGAAACCAGGTGGAAAGGGAATGGGCAAGTAAACAATAAAAACTTCACATTATTATACTCAGGGGATGAAAAACAAAGGAAATATGGGGTAGCTTTTGTGATAATGAAGGAAATGAAACACAATATATTAAATTTTAAACCCATAAATGAAAGAATAGCGTACTTAAGAATAGCAGCAAAACCTTTCAATATATCATTATTAAATGTTTACGCACCAACGGAGAACGCAAAGAAAGAGGAAAAAGAAAAATTTTACGACGATATGGAACAGGAATTAGAAAATATTGCAAAAGAAGACATATTAATATTACTCGGTGATTTAAATGCTCAAGTAGGCAAAGAACACTATATTAAAGAAGTAGCAGGAAAACACACAGTACATAACATATCAAATAATAATGGGCTAAGATTATGTAACTTTGCAATAAAAACTAATATGATAATAAGTAGCACAAAATTCGATCACCCATGGCAACATAAAATAACAAGAACGTCACCAGATCAAAAATATAAAACACAAATAGACCACATACTAGTAACTAAAAGAAGGCAAACATCAATAAGGGATGTAAGAACATATAGGGGAGCATGTGCTGACACTGATCACTATATGGTAGCTGCAACAATAAAACAAAAGATAAAAAGAGACAACAAACATAATAACAAACAAAAAAAATGGAATTTAGAAAAATTCAATAACGAACATAGTAGAAATGAATACGTGATAAGACTAGAAGAAAACATCAAAAGTAATATAACGAATATAACAGATATCGATGCAAACTGGAATGAAATAAAAACAAGTATTATAGAAGCGGCGGAAGGGAAGATAGGAATACAAAAGAAAGAGAGCAAAAAAGAATGGTTCAGCGAAGAATGCAAAATACTACAAGACAATAAAGCACAAAAAAGAATCAAATGGATACAGACAAATAAGAATGAAGACAAAATCGAGTATGAGCAAAGCCGAAAAGAATGCAATAAAACTGTAAGAAGAACTAAAAGAAAATGGATGGAAGAAAAAATAAAAAACATAGAAATAGAAAGAAGGAACAGAAACACAAAGCGTTTTTATACAAAAATAAAGCAAGAAAATTATACACATAAGTCAATTGTAAATAGTATGAAAGATACAACTGGAGAAATAACAGAAACACAGGAACAATACAAAAAAGTGTGGGAAAAATACTTCAAAGAGTTACTGAATGAAGAAAACACAGAGATAGAAAAAGATGAAATAGAAGAAGAAAATGAAGAGAATACAGTAAGAGAACCAACAATAGAAGAAGTTAAGAAAATAATTGTAGATAGTAAAAATGGCAAGACTCCAGGAAGCGATGGGATAAACATGGAATTTATAAAATATGGCGGGCACACATTACATGAACAGATGCATAACTTAATAATTAAAATCTGGAGAAAAGAACAAATGCCAACAGAATGGGAAGAAGGCCAAGTTGTAACAATTTATAAGAAAGGGGATCCACAGCAATGTAAAAATTATAGAGGCATAACATTACTTAACAATGCATACAAAATCATGTCATCTATTATACAAAAAAGATTAGCTGAACAAGTAAATAAAATAGGTCAATATCAATATGGATTTATAAAAGGAAAATCAACAGTAGACGCAATACATATATTAAAACAAATTATAGAAAAAACTCAAAGAGCTAATATAAACATAGAAATGTTATTTATAGATTTCCAACAAGCTTTTGATTCCATAAATAGAGGTAAATTAATGATGATATTGAAAGAGTTAAAAATTGAAACAAAACTGAGAAGACTAGTAAAAATGACAATGCAGAATACAAGAATATGTATAAAAACAAAATACGGAAGTACAGAAGAATTCACAATAAACAAAGGAGTGAAACAAGGTGACGCACTGTCTGCCAGTCTCTTTAATTTAGTTATAGAATATGTAACAAGAAAAATAAACAAAAACTCGATAAGAACTAACGGTGGCCAAATAATAGCATATGCTGATGACCTGGTTATCATAACAAAAAGAAGGGAAATGATGAAAAAAATGTTTAATGAAATTGTAGCAGAAGGAAAGAAAATTGGATTGAAAATAAATGAAAGCAAGACAAAAATTATGAGATTTGTTCAAAAACATAAGAACAAGACAATAAAAATAGGAGAACAAGAATTTGAAGAAGTAGAACAATATAAATATCTGGGTGTTATGATATCAAATAGAGGAGATAGAGAAACAGAAATAAAAGAAAAAATATTTGCAACAAACAAAGCTTTTCATATGCACAAAAGATTATTAAAAAACAAAACACTGACAAAAACAACGAAAATGAGAATTTACAAAACAATCATCAGACCGATAATAATGTACGATGCAGAAACACTAACAATGACCAAGAAAGAAGAAGAACAACTAAGAATAACAGAAAGAAAAATATTAAGAGCAATATTAGGACCGATTAAAGTAGATGAAAATGAATATCGGACAAGAATGAACAGAGAGATACTACAAGAACTAGAAGATGAAGATATAGTTAAAAAAATAAAACAGCAGAGAGTCAAATGGTTGGGGCACATATGGCGAGCAGGAAAAGATGCAATGATATACTCGATAGTAGAATGGGAACCCGGAAACAAAAAGAGAGGAAGACCACGATCAACATGGAAGAAAGAAGTAATTCAAGACCTAAAAGACGCCAACATTGCAGAGAAAATTTAAAAGAAAATGAAATAGGAACTGATCCCCCCTATAATAAAGGATCTAGAGAGCTTCATAAGAAGCGGCTTAATCCCACAACGGGATGAATGGCCACTATATATATATATATATATATATATATATATATATATATATATATATATATATTATTACAGTTACCTAAAACGTTTAAATCCAAATATTTCAGTTATTTTTTATGAGTCACGAAAACGTCTTCTTCACCATTATTATTTCTAAAATATTCCTAATAATATTTCTAAATAAAAAGTTTTCTTTACAGTCTGGATAGCTGAAATAATAATGTTCATAATAATGTAATATTTTCAGTAGTACAGGGTGAAAACTTTCCAATTATACTAGAAAGAAAACGGTAAGAATTCTATTTATTTATTAACATATTTTCGTATTCTTATGGTTTTTGTTGTAACATACAAATATACGAAAATTTTACAACAGTCTTCATTAAGCAATGTAAACAAAATATCTTTAAAAATTTAAAAACACAAGATCAGATATTAAGCCCGTGATGTGTTTGTTATTGACATCTTAACGGTTGTCATTTGTTGAACGTTATTTACACCATAACAAACTAGAATTCGACAAAGTGTTTTCCATAAAATGACGTTTTACTTCCTGCCTATCAATATATAGATAAGGGAGGTATTGTTTTTGGTCAGATTTCTCGAGTGTGTGTTTTCAACATATGAGCACGAACTAAGGTCCCTAGAATACGATTTTACTATTTTTAGCGTTATGTCTGTATGTCCGCGTGTGTGTGTGTGCGTGTGAGTGTGCGTGTGCGTGTGTGTGTGCGTGTGCGTGTGCGTGTGTGTGTGTGTGTGTGTTTTTTTTTTAATAATAATTTATTCAGAGCATATCCCATACAATGATATTACATGCTCTTTTGTGAGCCCAGTTAAAATTGTTACAAATATAATAATGATATCATTATGTAACTTTTTTAACTAATCTAACTACTTAACATAATATATTAATCTAACCACTTTAATACTAATCATGCTAATTAAGAATAATCATCCTAATACATATTAATTACCTTATCACAGTAATTTTTCAAAATCTATACTATCTACAAACTTAAAAAATGTTTTCATGTGACATTGCACCAGCTCCGTCGTTGGTATTGGCCAGGCAGCAGTTCTATTTCGAACGTCAGTCTTTAAATCACTTCGTTCCGTCGTAAGAAGATCGCAATCAAACACTACATGGTTCACAGTTTGATTAGCCGCGCCACATTTACACTCAGCACTTTCTTTTATTTTAAATCTTTTAAAGTAACTGTTTAACTTCCCGTGACCACTTAAAATTGTTGTTAATTTAGGTGAATAATGTAACTTAACTTTTAGTCTTTCTTTTACACTGGGGAAGAAGGTTTTTGTTATAGTCCCTTTTTCACTACTTGACGTTCAGCAGTAACCACTTCTGATTTGATTTCTATTGCTTCTTCTTCGTTATCTTCTGTGACCGTTGCCTCCGCTGTTTTTAATTCGTTGTATATGTTCGCTATTTCTTCCAGCTTTAGAATAATTGGAGTATTGCCTGTCAATATACAAGATACTTCACAGGATAATGTTTTAAAACTCTTTAGTATCTTTATGTTCATTATTCTCTGTATGTTTTTAATTCTCTTTTGGTTCTCTTTCCTTTTCACTGATTCTATCCACACCGCTGCCCCGTATGCTAAAATTGGCAGAATTGCTCCTTTGTAGATTGTATTTAGCGCTTTTTGTCTCAGTCCCCAGGAGATTCTGGCGGATTTTGCTAGTACGTGTATTATTTTATTACATTTATCTGTGATGTACTTAATATGTTTACTGAATCGCAGCTGATTGTCGATCTGTATTCCTAGATATTTAATGGTGTCGACTTGTTTAAGTTTTTTAAAGTTTACGTAAATATTCAGCTGTTTTTGTAATTGTGTTCTTCTTATTGTACGTAACATAACTTGGGATTTCGTTTCGTTAAATACAATTTTGTTATTTTCTGCCCATTTCATAATTTTCCCTATTTCAATATTTGCTATGTTTTCGGCTTCCAAAACAGTATTTGCTTTTGTTAGTACAATTAAGTCGTCAGCGAATGCTATTACTTTAGTGTGTTTTGTGTATTTCAGATTTAGTAGAGAATTGTACTGAATATTCCAGAAGCCAGGGCCACTACACGAACCTTGTGGACAGCCTCTGCTCACTTCTTTTTTTACTGTTTCTCCTGCAATACGCAGTACTGCTAGTCTGTCAGCGAAGTATTTTTTAGTAAGTTCAAATAAATTTTTTGGACACTTAGAATCCTTCAATGCTTTTATGATGGCTGGCCACCATGCCGCATTAAATGCTCCCTTTACGTCCAGGCTAACAAGAGCCACTACTTTTCTCTGTTTAAAACTATCTTCCATAAAATATTTTAGGGCCATCACTGCTTCTGTCGTGCCACATTTTGGTTTGAAACCAAATTGATTTTTGTTCATAAGTTGGTTTATATTCATGTATTGCATAATTCTATTTATTAGAAGTTTTTCCAATACCTTGCCTCCGACGTTTATTAAACTTATTGGTCGATATTTGGAAACCTCTTCAGAGTTTTCTTTGCCTGGTTTAATAATTAGTATGATCGTAGCTTCTTTCTATTCTGTTGGGAAGTATGCAATTTTCAAGCATTGGTTATATACTTCGGTTGTAAATAATGGAAATTTTTTGAATATTCTTGTTAAAATATCGCTTGTTATGCCATCCTTACCAGGTGCTTTTTTAGGATTCATGTTTTTCAGTATGATTTCGATTTCTTCTTTTTTAAACTGTTCATCGTCTTCTGTATTTAATGGTTCTAAGATATTTGATCTTATAACTTTGTGATATTCCGTGTAATCTTTTTTATTATCTTCGGGTATAAATTCTTCCATCATTACTCTTAGAGTGCTTTCAATATCTGTTGTGTAATTACCACTGTTTTCTTTAATTGTTGTGAGTGTTGTTTCTGTTTTAATTTTCCCAGTTGACATTTTGTAAACGGCGTTCCATGGATTTGTAGTGCTTGATATTTTACAGAATTCTTTCCATGATTGTGTTTTTGCGTTATTTATTTTATTTGTGTATTTAGTTCTTTCTATCCAGTACTTTATTTTCCTCTCATTGCGGAGTTGCTCGTCGTTTGTAGTTTTTTGATATTTTCTTCGGAGGGTAGTAACTGTTTTTCTCATTTCAGTAAGATCATCGGTCCACCAAGGCACCGTTCTTCCTTTGTCCACCCATTTTTTATTATGTGATTGTCGGAATGATTTAGTACATGCTGTCTGTATTGCTGTATTATATCGATCTATGGTGCTTTTAGTGTTCGTTTCTTCTTGTAGTTTTTGTTTTAATTTCTTATCTAATTCTTCTGACTCCAATTGATTACCATCTATACTTAGTAATGTCTTGAATTCCTCGGTAATAGTTTTGTCGAATTTTTCCCAGTTTGCTGGCTTTACTATATATTTAAGTCCGGTTTGATATGTTTTCCTTTCATTTTTTGAAGTAGTTAATTTTATATTAAATGAAAGAATTCTATGGTCAGAACAGCTTTCACTTTCTTCAATCTTCCAGTTTTGTGTTAAATTAATTAAATGATGGCTGGACAAGGTTAAATCGATGTTACTTTTTCCTCTTCCATTGTCGAATGTGTATAACTCGCTTTCTTCATTCACTATGTACAATTCTTGCATTGTGATAAAATCTGACAGTTGTTTACCTCTTGCGTTTGTTATAAAATCATGCCATACGGTGGATCTACAATTGCTGTCAACTGCTATTAAATGTGGTTTGTTCTTAACATGTTCTACA